>OZ010792.1:457704014-460104014 GCA_963932465.1 Maratus speciosus
CCAAAATTCAACTGACGTATATGGAACTTTTCGTCCTTATCGACGGGATTTGCCGGAAAATTTCAATAAACTTACTTTGAAGAAAGGCGAAATAGCTGCTTTCCAAAGAGGCAAAATTACCATGTTGAGATGGCGTGACAAAAAAGATGTTTCGCTTTTTAGTTCTATCCAAACAGCAAATTACTTTGAAACTGAAAAAAATGTCATGAAGCCAGCTATTGTTATAGATTATAACTTGAAGATGGGTGGGGTTGATAGAGCGGATCAGGCATTAGTAGAAAAAGACAGAAGAGGTATTATTTAACAATATTTCGCCATCTAATAGATATGGCCATTTGGAATGCCTTCACATTACAAAAGAAACAACTCCGTAACGTTGATAATTACAACTTCCGCATGAATTTGGTGGAACGTATATTTGAGAAATTTCATATTACTCCCCCACAACCTGCCAAACGACAGAAATTAGAAAGTGGCTGTCCTTTACGACTTTCTGCCAGACATTTTCCGAACTTAGTAACATCAACGTCTTCAAAGAAAAATGCATCCAGAAGATGTGCGGTTTGTTCAATGAAAAAAATTCGCCGTGAATCCCGCTATCAATGCACTGAATGTTATGTTGGTTTATGTGTCCAACCAGGATATATCACACGTTGCTTCAGGATATATCACACGGCCACTAAGTTCTAGCATCTTTTTTATCATATTGTTATACTATAATTTTACATTTTTGGTATAATTTTTGTACATAATTTTTGTATTTTCGTTTCTTTTTATATTTTCGTGGAACTACACAATGTTTATATTAAAAGCTTGTATCTCATTTCTTCCAATACACCGCATAACTACGTGCACCTGTTTGGGAAACTGTGGCACGGGGAATGAATCTCGTAAGTTTTTCTCGGCAGGTAAGAGATTACAATAACTACTAATTGTTTAATATTTTACTTATGACAGTGATTTTTGCTCGTGTTGCAGATGTGCAGTACAAGAAAAAAGTTGACGTTATACGAAAAACACATCTCTGATTTTATCATTATTTTTGCAGTGCAATAAACCTTCCATTAAATCACATATCATTTTTTTTAAAATCAAATAATGCATAAAGACATGACATAAAGAATCGGACTAAAATGAACGCAAGAAAAACTTTTTTCGTATAATGAAACAAATAGAACCAATATTGTTACCAACAAATTGTTGGTTCTAAAGCGTACTTATTTATCGGAAGAGAATCAATAAATCATATTCGAAAAATATGAATTCTTTACCTAGATGAAATTTTACATAATTTTTTTTTCGGAAATATGGTTTTGTTCACGTAAAACTCACTCCTGACTCTTTTGTTCGAGATATATACAATAGTTTCCTATCGGTAGCTTAAGGGCACAGCTTTCAGTTATTAGTGAATCCACAAAAATTTAAAATTGAATGGAACATCTTCTATCTCTCAATGATTATTTACAGAGTTCGCACGCTCTTAAGCCACGCCCCATTTTGTAAGGCCACTAAGTTCTAACTGTGGCACTGGGGAGTGAATCTCGTAAGTTTTTCTTGGCATGTAAGGGGTTAAATACAATAACAAGATATCAATCTTGTTTACAAATTGCAAAGATGTAAAATAAAAAGCTACTATAAATATTGGGAATAATTATTTAACATATTTTTGTTATTTACATAATAAATTTACGGTTATTCATGGCTCATATTCATATGAAAAGCATTCATGAACTCAGTTGTAAAAGCTTGAACGTAGCATTTTATAATATAAGTGTGCTAATGGAATTGTTGAAAAATGTCTTCAAATTATAAGTTCAAAATTAGATTCGTAAATATAATGTTCATTTGAATCTACTTATCCTTACATTAGCAACTCAGTTTCTCCAATCTACGTTTATTTTCAGTTCAATAAATGAAATTAATATATTACAATAAATAAATAATAATAAAATTCATAATATCAAAATTAACAATAATAATAACAAAATTTTTAATTAAACCTATTTACAGGATCTTTGAAGTGTATTGACACACATACATCGATGGACCATCTCTTTGTGGGTACCTTTTTACTATTTGTTATTATTTACCATATACCACATGGTATTTACGTATTACAGTCATCATAGGTTTTGCTGAAACTTCTTTGGAATTCCTCTAAGTTGAAAAATTTTTAATAATCTGAATTTTCTAAACTCTGAAATTTCAAACTCATAAATTAATTACTCATAATTCATAAACTCTCTAACTCATAACAATTAAAACCATTTAAATCTGATATTCTCATAAACTTCATCATAATATATTTTTTTAATCTCATATTCTGTCCATTAGTTAGCTACACGGTAATTATCTTCCAATTACCTAATAATAAGCATATTATATCTAATAATATCAATTTCTAGGACTAACTTACAATGAGTAACTGAAATTCATACTAATCGGGTTATCACAACTCATAGCATAAATACTCTCTCAAGTAATATCCCATGCTAAGTTTTATCATATCATTTGTTATAGTAACCAATATTCATTATGATCTTTTCCTCTCAATATCAAATAATTCATAGTATAATAAATAATAATAACAACTACATTCAACAATGTTTAAAGTAATATTCTAAAATATCAAATAAATTTCTTTAACTAATCCTTAAAGTATCTAATTGATATCTCATCCATATGACAGCGAATGAGGTATGACAATATACTCAAATATTAGGCATATCATAAAGTAACAAAAATAAATAAGAAATGTTGTGAAATAACTATCAATTCAGCATGATTATGCAATGATCTTGTTTTCAATCAAACAATAAACTATAGTTGCTGAATGAAAATGAAACTTTGTAGCATAATTAAGAAAGGTTGATATAAGATCCAGATTATTGAATTATAGTAATTCACTTTAATCCTACATTCAAATTCAATTTAAATTTAATTCTAATCCAGTGAATTTTATTTATTTAGTTAATTGAGTTTAAGTTATTAATTCAATTAATTTCAATACAAGAAATTTTCAACCTAAATCAACCAATTTATGCCAGCATAAATAGTTAACTCAAGTAAAAAAATCTCAGCAGTAATATTCCTGTCGCGCGATTCAAGAACACACTGTTATATAGAAAATAATTGCTTACTAACTTATAAATGTATTTATTTAGTTTAGTTAAATTACTTATTATTATAAAATTAAGACGCGGCTATGGATTTAACATTAGTTTGCTGGGGTTTTTCATGGGATAACTTTAATTGATCTGGAGAATAATATTTTCGTAATTTAGATACATGGACAATCTCCGTATTTTGGTTTTGAATTTTCCTATCTATCTCAAAGTTAA
This sequence comes from Maratus speciosus, assembly GCA_963932465.1. Classification (NCBI taxonomy): domain Eukaryota; kingdom Metazoa; phylum Arthropoda; class Arachnida; order Araneae; family Salticidae; genus Maratus; species Maratus speciosus. The sequence goes on from OZ010792.1 coordinate 457,707,356, forward strand.
CATCAGATAATTTATTAAGGATTCGATATGGGCCACTAAAAACTTGTGATAGCTTTCTAGTATTTGGGTATTGGAATTCCCCATAAATTACTAGATCTGCTATCTCAAATTTAGGTACTACATAATTTCGATTATAATATTTTTTACTTCGCCATTAAAATTCTTCTGTGCGTTTTTTAGCAATTTTGCGGGCTTCTTGAACTGAAGGGTAATAATCTTGTTGAAGGGTAGAATCATAGAGTAATTGGCCAAAAAGTAAATAAACAGTGGAGAATTTGGTTATGGAATGGGGGGTATTATTATACTCATTAACTACTTCGGTCAGAAGTTTTGTCCAAGGATTTTTAGAATTGGTAGAATTAACCTTACACTTTAATCTAGTAACTATTGTTTGATTCAATCTTTCACATTTTCCATTCGTTTGAGGATGGTGTTCGGAGGTTAAACGCTGCTTTATATTATGATTTCGAAGAAATTTCTTAAATCTAGATGAAGAAAAATCTGCATTTATATCACTGAGCACCTTTTGGGGAACCTGTACATTAAGAATTTTATTGAAACAGTACAATTGTTGTAGAACTTGAATATTAAATACTTGATTTAGACAGTTGGTATAAGTTTCTGTGGTAACACTTTTAGAGGGGAAAGCCCAAAAAATCTTGTAGAATGCTCTGTTATTATATGCAAATATTTTTTGGTGGAGTTATAGTAATTAAATCCTCCCACAGTATCAATAGAAAGACATTCAAAAGGTTGATCTGTGGTTGGCATAGCTTGTAATAAACCAAATTTCTTCATTTGATTTTTTATTTTTCTAACAAATATCGCAATGCTTTACAAATTTAGTTATACCTTGAGTCATATAAGGCCAATAATAATTAGGGGATATTAAATTTAACATTTTTTGGATATCAGGGTGACAAAATTTCTCATGAGCAATATTTAGTAATTTTCTTCTTAAGGACATGGGTACTACTATTTTTCTGAAACCTTTCTTTTTTACTATCATAAGTCCATTTTCATTTACATAGTTTTTTCCACAAACATTATCCTTTTCCTGCATCTCTATAACTTCTGTAACATCCAAAAGGAAAGTAACTGGTTGAATAAAATACGTAGTAGGATTTCTAGACAACATGTCAGTTTCGACATTTGTTGAACCCTTTTCATAGACAATATTATATTCAAACATAGATAGTTTTAATGACCATCTGAATAATATTCCCCTTAGATGTTTAACATTTTTTAACCATACAAGAAATGCATGGTCGGTGTGTATAGTAAACTTAACACCATGAAAGTAGTGATAATGTTTATCTAATGTGTCAATGATGGTAAGACACTCTAATTCGGTAATAAAATATTTATTTTCATAACTTCTCAGTCTCCTTGAATAGTATGCAATTGGATGTAAAAAAATATTACTATCTGGCTGTTTAACGACTGCACCTACCGCCACCTGTGATGCATCAACAAACATATGGAGGGGTAATATAGGGTCATAGATTTTCAAACCAGGTTTAGCAATTAGGGCATCTTTTATTTTTTGGAAGGAATTTTGACAATCTGAATTCCATTCCCATATGGTATTTTTCTTAAGTAACTTATTGAGGGGGTGTCTGATTTCTGCATATTTATCAATAAATTTATGACAGACATTAATGGATCCTAGGAATCTTTGGAGTTCTTTAACATTTGAGGGGGGTTTTAAATTTTTGATAGCTTCTATATTATTATTAGCTGGAGTTAAGGTGCCATTTTTTATTTCATAACCTAAGAAATTAATTTTATTTTGGACAAGGTTACATTTAGATAATTTAATTTTGATATTTTCCAATCTGCATAATTCACAAATTTTGGTAAGATGTTGTAGATGTTCTTCCAAAGTTGAAGAGAAAATAAAATAAGTCATCAAAATAATAGCAGGCAAGGTCGATTTTATATTTAGATAGGATTCTTCTAATGGTTCTATTCAAAATTGGGGGCCCGACTTTGACACCGAATGGAAGAACAGTCCATTCAAAAAGTCCAGAGTTGGTAGTAAATGCCAATTTTTCAGTGTCTGCTGGATGTATGGGTATGTACCAGTAGCCAGAGGCTAATTCCAAGGTGGAAAAGTACTCAGCTCTACTCAATTTATCTAAAATTCCGTCAGTACGGGGTAATGGTTCAGCATCATTTTTCATTATTGAATTTAATTTTTTATAGTCTACACATAACCTAGTTTTCCTACCTCCATTGCGTTTTTCTACCAAAGTAATAGCTGAGGAGTAAGGTCTATAACTTTCTTTAATTAATTCCGCAACTAATAATGATTGAAGCTGTTCTGAAATTTCCTTTTCTTCGACTATTGAAGTGTGGTAAGGCCTCATAGATATAGGTAGGTCAGAATTGAAAAAAATGCGCTGTGGCTCAATATTAATTTTTCCTACATCATATTTATTTTTTGAAAACATTTCCAAATAATCCCTCAAAATATCCCTTAAAGTTTTGTTTTTTACAGAATTTATTTCCCCAATTAAATTATAATCATTAATTTTAGGCTGCGCGAAAGGTTAAGGAGTCACTAACATTCCATAATAAGGTTGCATTTCATTATATTGGTTATTCATATTAAAATGAAGAGATCTTAGTACATTTATGGATATGCATTGGTTTACTATAGACCTTCCTTGCATAATTTTACAATTTACACAATCTATATTTAATTGAAAGAGTGCACAGGTTGGCAAACCTAGTACTGCGTACTCAAGATCAGTGTCACATACTAAAAATTTTACATTCTGCTGAATTTTACCAACCTTAATAAATAAATAACGTGATTGATTAATTTGTATAGACCCTTTATCTTGGCCAATAATAATAGGAGAAATATTTCTCACTTTAGCATGTAATAAATTTACAAATTTAATAGGTAAAATCAAAATAGTGGATCCCGTATCAATAATACAAGGAATCTCTTTTTGTTTTGCATACCCAGAGACTATCAATTGTCATATAGTATTAGTAGAAGATTCTTGTTGATTAGTAGGAGCATATGATGGTACAGGGGTAACATTAAATACACATTCTTTTTCTCAGTGATATGCGTTAAGTACTCCCTTGTTAAGACAAATCCTGCAAGGTCAAGTGGCGTATCGTTGTTGGAAATGAGTATTTTGCATTTTAGGCGTTGTAAATGGAGGATTATTTGCATTTAAATTAGGATTATCCTGACGAATCCAATGTCTGGGTGCATGGTAATGAGGCTGAAAAGGCCTAATATTTTGTGAATTATTCTTAACAGCATTTACAGGAAAAGTTGAAATTATTACTAGTTTTTTTGCCATCCGATACCAGTCAGTGGTATTATTTGGAGGATTTACTATAAAAAAATTCTGGTATTCGGGCTTTAGACCATCTGTGAGTCCCTGCAGAATTATTGTTTCACACAATTGTAACTTCCCACCCACTTCAACCTTTTTATGAAAATATTGTTCTAATTCATTTAAGTCATTTAACTTTAAAGCTGCAAATTCAGAAAGTCATGGAACATAAACACTAGTACATTTTTCAGTGAGAAGCTCAGAATTTTTTTCAAAATTAGTGCACTCCAGACAATCATTTATATAAACCTTCAATGCTTCTCCTTTCAAATATTTAGAAATATTATTTAATTTCCAATTTTCATCACTTTTCCCAGTAATGCAAGATTTCTCAAAATGCATTAACCAAGGTTCTATTTTCACACCGGACTCTGAGTCAAAGGGAACAATATTTATTTCACTCATGGAGTTACTCGATTATTTAACAATTCTAGATCTTAATTGTATATAGGAGGGGTAACTCATTTATATAAAAATGCAATAGTATAAACATAACTAAAAAATATATAACTTTAAATTAAATAAACAATGTAGATATATTCTTTTTCTCAATAAATAATAACAACACCTAAAGTATAATTCATTTTCTACAACAATAATAATAATAACAATATTATAAATAAATAAAAATCCACTAAAATACTATAATAAATAATATATTAATTCTGACCCACAGAAATATATTTTTCTAAACATGACTTTTGGATGGAGAGCAAGAATTTATTTTAAAAGAAAATTCGTGCATTCAAATTAATGTGAGACCTAAGTCCGCCACTTGGAGCTATCAGGGATTTTTAATCATTGTATTGAGTCGTTGAAAAACTTAGTGACATTTCATTGTCAGAGTTTTACTGACATTCGTTCATGAAAAACATCACTCTTCATAATCATACTTATTGATAGTCGATGACATTAAATCACAGAGCATAGTCAGAACATTTCTGACATTCTGAAGTTTCGATGAGTTTCTCTATATATCATTACTTAACAAGTCATGATGTCCTGTCGACTTTTGTAGCATTTTGCTATCGAGTTTCAGGCATTTCGGCGAAACTAGTACATCTCGAAATAAAACGTAGTAGAGCAATCAAGGCCAATCATCCGTTATCATGAATATGTCGGATTGCAGTCAAGGTGGCGAGTAAGACAGGCTTAATAAACATTGAGAAATTTCCCATCACATAATGAATAGAGTCATCGTAACTTTAAACTGGTTTATTTGACAAAAAACATATCGAACATTCCCAGTAGCTGTTTCATCAAATCTCAATAATCGATCATTCACTTCATAAAACTTTAGATGTTACAAGATTAAGATATACACATTCGAATCGTTCACTCCAATCGACGCAGCTTAATTAAACTACCGAAAAAACGTAAATTCTCTCGCTCCTCGCCGATGTAACGATATATGTACTACAAGCAACAGAACGCGGACGGATACTGAAAAAGAGAAAACCAATGCCAGCAGAGAGATGGGGAAGGACGGGGCATAAAACAAGCTACGATTCGATGGGAAGGGATGAAGTCGATAATGAACTCTTTATACGGCGTCACAATTAAAGCACCATTAAATTCTGGCGGGCGCATGGAATTGTGGGTATAGAACACCAAAGAACAAATGATATTAAAAAACATTCGAAAGAAAAAGAATTTAGTTTTAGAAGAAAATGAAAAAATAACTTAATGGATTTTATAAGATTAGACGAATGGATTAAGGTTTTTAGAATAATAAAAGAATACGCAAAGTTAAATGCATGAAATAAAAGACAAAAGATATTAAGATATTATTAAAGATTGGTAAAAAGGGAAAAATGTTAAGAATTTGGAATAGTTTTACTAAGAAAAAGGGGCGAACATTTTTATTATTACATATATATACATATATATGAAACTTGCTGACGTGATTTTTGAAGAGATGCGACCTGTGTTTTTATTTTTCGTTCAATTAATTAAACCGTGATTTACAAACAATTATTTTCGAAATAGGACAATATTTTCCGTTTCCAACACAACCGCTGCGGGAAATTCGGTTCAAAATGCCAACTTTGACATTATTTTTTGAAATATTAGGTTATAACGAAAGTTTTCCTCCAAATCAGCATTACATAATACTAATTATAATATATATAATTAACTGTAATTTTATATATAAACACCATTCCGACAAACCTTCACATGATACAACACTAGTACCTAAAGCTGTACACTTTATTCGGTGGCCTTCTGTAGCTGAGTTGTTGCAACAGAACTGAAAATAAATGCTGGTTCTAATCTGGTAGCGTGATAGTTCCATTTTAGGAACCTTGTACTTAATGATGACGACATTTTTTTACAAATTTCAAAACAAAGTGTTATAAAGCAAGTCTTTTTCTTTCAAATGCCAAAAATCGTTTCACAAAATAAGAGCAAACACGAACTGTTTGCATAGACCATATTAGCTGCGGCGGAAAACTTTCGTTAAAACCTGATATATTCTGCCTCTATAAAAAAATCGACCATTGCGGTACATTATATAGTTTCTGAATAAGAAAACCTACCAATTGGATGCGTTTGAGAGCAAAAATGAATTTAACAAGTTGGAAATTGCTCGTCAAACGTGGCAAATGAGGTGCGTTCGTACTATAACTAGTTTTATAATTATTTTTTGCATCCCATATTGTACTGAATGTATAATTTTTTGCACTTCATAAAGTGCATAGTCTGATACATCATTAAAATGCACTTCCAATAATTTTTTCGGAACACTTTTGACTGTCCCTGTAATTAAACTATACATCCGATTTTCCTAAAATTTGAAATAGCTCAACAAAATTTTGCAACAATTATATCTTTAAAATTTCAGACCATTCGGAAGGCTGTAATATCATTAAAATGCACTTGCAATGATTTTTCCCATTGGCCGTAATGTAAAGAAAAACGTTTGACTGTCCCTGTAATTAAACTATACATCCGATTTTTCTAAAATTTGAAATGGTTCGACAAAATTTTGCAACAATTATATCTTTAAAATTTCAGATCATTCGGAAGGCTCTAATATCATTAAAATCCACTTGCAATAATTTTTCCTATTGGCCGTAATGTAAAGAAAAACGTTTGACTGTCCCTGTAATTAAACTATACATCCGATTTTCATAAAATTTGAAATGGCTCGACAAAATTTTGCAACAATCATATGTTTGAAATTTCAGACCATTCGGTTGGGTAGTTTTTGCTCTGTTACATGCGGACAGACAGACGGACGGACTGAACGACGACTATAGGTGCTACGTATTTATATAATTACGAACGCACCTAAAAATGAGTCAGAAAATAAGCAGTTTGGATTTGAATACAAACATAATACGATTATTTTTTCTTCAACCGCTATGCATTTTTAGATAGATAGATAGATAGATAGATAGATAGGTAGGTAGATAGATAGACAAAGTTTTTTACTGAGGGTGGTTTTGGGTTCTAGGGGTCATGATCGGTGCAGATCTGCAAAACGTTTTCAGAAATTCCAACATAAGAGCGATCGCAATAGGTAGTATTTCATTCGAAATCTACCTAAATAAACGCCGACCGTCGGTCGCCTTAATGCTAGCGTGCACAAACCTCGCAAATTTCATATTTTAATTTTCGCGCGTATAAATCAGAAAATATGCTGTAAAGTTGAATTAAAACGTTGTGGTATATAGCGTTGTTTCTTTCCTTTCTTTCTTTCGTTTTATAATTGATAATAAAATTTATTAACTACCTATACTCACTTGAATTAAAAATAAAAGAAATAATTAATAGTTAAAATCATGATCTTCTTAAATATTTAATCATACAAACTTTTAAATTATATTAAGTTGTGTGATATTTTATATTGATTTTCATTCGTCGTAACTTTCTTTTAAGTAAACAAAATGTTTGTTAACAAAATGTTTGTTATGTTAACAAAATGTTGTAAACAAAATGTTTACAAAATGTTGCAAAAATAAGTAAACAAAAGCTGACAAAATGTTTGCATTTTGTCATAAAATAGATATTGATGATTAAATTAAAAATTTTATGTGACTTATTGATTAAATGTTTACGTAAGCGAAACACTTTTCGTATATATTTATTATTTTTGCAACCGACCTGCATTTTAGTGCACATTTAATTTATTCCACATTTTCCTAAATATCACAAAATATTTTTGTAACTTAAATATAGCAGTGTCAGTAGTTAAAATATTACTATCCTTCATGTTTAAGGTAGATACACTGCTTAAAAAATAGCATTTTTTAAAAACTTAATTTAGTACTAAAAATTCAGATAAAAGAGTGTTTATTTTTTAAGCTTTTAATTAAAATTGTATACAGTTTCTAACCCTACAGACAACGTTTTTAAAAATTTTTCTAACATAAATAAAGAAAAGAAATTTATTTTCTAGTTTCTTCAAGCTAGTGTGTATATTTATAAAAAAGTATAATTTTTAGTTAAAAAAATTTATAATAAATCTTCTATCTATAATGTACACACATTAAACGTTTACACTATATGTGCTTGTGTGTAGACATGGACAATTTTATGATAATAGAAAGTTATAAAAAAATTGCTTCAAAAAGTTTTTTTATATTAAGAAGGATTAAACTTTTTTATACATATGTTTCGCTATTTATTTTTTTAATTTCTGTTTTATTTAAACAAGTACTTATACTTGTAAAATAAATCGTGTTTTTATAGTATTAATAAATTGACATTTTAAATGTACAGTCGTGGAAAAAAAAGGTAAACACCCCAACTATCTCCTCAATAAATCATTGTAGAAGAAATTTACTGGCACCAAACGATTGGAAATAAAGTCTACTTTTAAATGATGTATATAAAATTTTCTTAGGGGGCCATCGACATATCAAAACGAATCGAAACTTCATTTTTTTTTTTCAATGGCAGTACCCAATTTTAACAAGATATTTCAAATCTTCGGTTCAAATTATGCTTAGACAACAAATTTCAAGTGATTTGAATGATAAATTTTTGAATTATTAACATTCAAAATTTAGTGCTTCTAATGTTAAATTACATTTTCACATTTATATTAATATCTCCTGAAATTATACTCCTAATGTGCTTATTTTTTGTGTAGCAATAATACTAAAATACAAAAACATAAATACATTGAATTTGCAATTTTTATAATTTTATGATATGAATTATAAATTATGAAATTAATATTCGAAAAAAATTATGAATTGCAACCAACAATTTTTTTTTTTATGGATTTAGATTTATTAAGTCCTGCTTTATGGAAGTCCAAAGTTTCACATTTTTCTTCCAAGTAGTTTTCAAATTATGCTTAAAAAACGGCAAAATGATGGTTTAAGGGGTCTGTAATAGAAGTGATTAGATATTTTGAAATATCTTACGCTATCCTATAATGTCCTGTTCAATGACTGCTTGAATGGCGCTTAAGATGCCTTGATCAAGAAGGGGGCTCTGTGGGTCAACAATCGAGTACCGAGCTTCAATTTGGATACTGCCGCTAAAATATGCTTGTTTTAAAATAATAGTAAACATAAAATTTAAAAACAATAAACATAGTAAACAATGTTAACTATGTTTATTGTTTTTAAATTATGTGAAAATATTTTCTAACGTAAATGATTTTGAAAATTTCGCCGTTTGTGCAACGAAACGATCGTGAATCTTAATAAAGATATTTTATCACTTTTTATAGCATTATTTAACTTAATACTTCAATCTTCCAACCATTGATTTTTAGTAAGGAAGAATATAGGTGACAGTTACTATTGTTTTCGCAAAATAGATTACAAAATGTATTATTAAAGAAAACAAAACAAAAAAACCCCCATCAATTTCACTTTTCGAATTTTTGACAAAAAAAAAGATATCTAAAACCTTCAAATGTTCGAATCCGTAATTACAGCTCATTTCAGCAAATAGATTTTCAGTTATGGTTAAAAAACTACAAGCGTTGCAATCTGTTTTGCAAGGGGTAAAAATGAATGTAACATTCGGAGTTGCTTGGCTGAAAAACGTTCTGTTATGTATCCTAAAGTAAAAGTTACCTATAAATACAAATCTGATGGCACTAGGTGTTCGTATTAACAATCTCAGAGTTTAACCCTTTATCTATTGACGGTATTTATAAGTGCCATTAAAATAACTTGTTATAAAATTCATTTAATACATCGATTAGTAGTAATACAGTTTAGAATGAGTTATAGATGCTTTACTTTATCTTGCTCCAAAAACATTATGAGTTACACAAAACAAAAATATTTTTAAAAGGATGATTTCTTTTGCCTTTGCATCGTTTTAGCTTTCTAGGCGTTGGGGAGGAGGGAGGGTATTTTTCAATTCGGAAATATTTCTATATTTCTATTGTAAGAACATTATACTTGTACATGTCCTAATTCTACAAAATACTAAGGAAAATATTTAAAATAAACCCGTGTAAACTGGCAAGGGAGTTTCTCAGCCAGTTTGATGCCTTAATCTCTTCAGACCTGAAGGTAAAATAACACTACAAATGCACTTTCATTGCTTTTGCACAAACAGCAAGTTGGAAATTGCTCGCAAACGTAGCAAATGAGGTGCGTTCGTACTATAACTAGTTTTATAATTATTTTTTGCACCCCATATTGTACTGAATGTATGTTTTTCTTTTTTTTTTCATTTCATATGTGCATAGTGTGTAACATCATTAAAATGCACTTGCAATATTTTTCCCCATTCCCTGCAATGTAAGGGAAAAGTTTTGACTGTCCCTGTAATTAAACTATACATCCGATTTTCATAAAACTTGAAATGGTTCTACAAAATTTTGTAATAATTATATATTTAAAATTTCAGACCATTCGGAAGGCTGTAACATCATTGAAATGCACTTGCAATAATTTTTCCCATTGGCTATAATGTAAAGAAAAAAATTTTGACTGTCCCTGTAATTAAACTATTCATCCAATTTTCATAAAATTTGAAATGGCTCGACAAAATTTTCCAAAAATCATATATTTAAAATTTCAGACCATTCGGTTTGGTAGTTTTTGCTCTGTTATATTCGGACGGACAGACGGACAGATGGACGGACAGACGGACTGAACGACGACTATAGGTGCTACGTATGTATATAATTACGAACGCACCTATAAAACACCCTAGATGACAGAAGAATCCCTTTTTCTGAAATGGGTACTTTAGGGGACGGGTTATTTAGGTTTACAAACAGTGATATAAAATGACAAGCCTCCTCAAAATATCAATTTAATGATCAATAAACTAAATTAACACAATAAAAATTTTAAGGACTTTAAGCAAGTGCATCTGCAAATCCCAAAAATGTTTTAATGTTAAATAATTGTGAATTTTTTTTCTTTATAGGCCACACTGTCTTGAAGGCATTTTGCAAACTCAGATAAAAATAATATTTATTTTATGAGGAAATGCTGCCATTGGTTGGATTTGTCCAGAAGTTAAAAACATTCAGCTACTTAAAAGTAAAGTCAAAATGTAACAAAATCAAACAGTTTAGTTTTTATGATGAAAAGAATAGAAGTGCACATTTACCACGTAGAGGTCTGCACGGGCCGCAATTTCCAGGCCCGGAAAAAAAGTTAAAAGTTCGCCCCGAGCCCGGCCCGGCCCTAGGGAATTTCTAGAAAACATGGATTTTTACGTCCATTTGGTTAAAAATTTGTCTCGTAAGGGAGTTCTGACCAAAAATATTTATCTTAACTTTTTTTTCATGTTTATAATCTTCATTTTCATGTAAGTGCCGCAGGCAGCTATATTTATTTATTTTTTTTTTAAGTCGCTCTTTCTTCTATATAAGTATTTCACTTAACAGTAATATTGTTAATCCATATTCCATGTATTGAAGTATTAAAAATCTGAAAAATGCTATACAGTGAAATCTTCTAAGACTCAATTACATAGAAAAAAAGCGTTATAGACAAGTTCCCTTCTTAGCAAATGTAAATGTATTATATATTCCTGTCTTACGTATTAGTATGCTAATTTTGCATGGGTCAACACGTTTTTCAGTTTAAAACAGGATTCCGTCATAGGTAGGTTTTTTTCCCCACGTTTTACTATATTTTAATTAGCTATATTTTAATAAGGGTGGAAATTTACTATTCTTTAAAAAGACTAAATGTTAATGTTTAGTTTTAAAGTAATGGCGATTTAAAAATGTATACATTTTTTGCAAAAATCTTTGGGTCAGGCTTAATTTTACTGAACTTTGAACGGACAGGCCACGACGAGGCAATGATTTTCATTCGGGCTGGCTCAAAACTAAAACTGAAATTTTGGGGCCGTGAAGACTAGGAAAGAAACCAGTTCCGGCTCTCTGCAGAAAAAATAAGTTAGGACCGGTCCGGTTTGATTCTTAAGAAAAAAAAGTAAGGCTCAAACCCAGCCCGGCCCGTAAAGAGTAGTCACTGTGCTCGGTCTGGCCCGGCCTGCCCGGAGCTTTCAGAAAAATGTATGGCCCGGGCCGGCCCGAGTTCCGTAAACGAAAATAGGCCCGTGCACATCTTTAACCTCGGGTCTGAAGAGGTTAATTTATTTCCGGTTGGTTTATGTGATTGTGCATTAAAACAAATTAGCTGCGATATTGCGAGAGATTGTTGATTGGTTGGTTGGTTGGTTGTATATATGTCGGCCAATTATCTGCACGTGGGATATGGGCCCTAAGGGGGGGAGTGCCTTCCGTGGAGGTCATTCTAAGGGAACCTATCCCGTATTAACGCTTGGAGAACCAAGGTTCGAAGAAAACCACGAAAACTCCGAACGATTAGGCCGACGGGCGCGATTGGGATCGAACCCAGAACCTCCCGTCTACCAGCTTCGAGAGCAGAACCTCTCGGCCACTGGTGGGGCCGAGAGATGGTTGAATAGGGGGAAGATTTGAGTGGGTTTTATAAATATTGCACAAAATCCCTATAAATTCAAATTTAATTAATTCTTCTAAATCCTTCAATCATTCTAAAAACCCTCTAAATGTTATTAATTGATTATGTAAATCTTCTAATGTAGTTTCAAAAATTCACGAAAAATGCTTTACAAGATAAAATTTTTATGAAGTCATAATTCCGTACATAAAGGGTTAATTTAGTTTAATTTAGTATAATACTACATACAACTTTTGCAGGGCTACCACTAGCAAATACTTTTTTTATGATTTTGTCTATTACTATTTCAAAACAAAAACTTTCGTGGTAAATTTCTAGTAATCTAAAAGGTAGAGTATTTTTGTTTAGAAATTGGAACAGAGAATAAAAAGAAAGGTAGTCGACAGTGATAGTCTTACTATTTGAGTAGAAAACAGTGAAATATTTGCAGTAAAACTTTAATAGAATTTAATGCAAAAATTGATAGCGTATCCAATATCACGACCTTGACGTTTTTTTATAATGTTTGGAGCAATCTAAGCTTCAGAAAGTGAGATTTGTTGTCAAATGATATAAACACATGATAAACATTTACACTTGTTTATATAAGTATTTTTATATATACAAAACGTTTTATTTATACTTATATTATTGGTGTTTTTTATACTCGGTTTACATCTCTTTGCACATAAAACTAAATAAATGGCTCTTTATATTAAATAAATTGTATAAATATTGAAAATATTGCCTGTATATATGAAAAGGTGAATAGGTTGCCAGGAAATATGTTACAAATTTCCTACTTTCGCCATGGCCATTTTCACTATTTTGCCAAAGCCTCTATATTGTAAAAGTACCGAAGATTATTACATCTTTTATAACTTTTATATTAAAATTGCAATTTTATATTAAGTTATTATTTGACGACAATCGAATAAATTATATATAAAAGCATTGAAATAAATATCGAATAACTGCTCGAACAAAAAATAACTTTTGTATTAATATTTTCTTTCCTATTTTAGGCATATATTTTTAGAAATTAGCTTCGATTTTCGATATTTAACTAGAAATGATCTAGGTTTTAACTGAAATGGAAAACGTTTCTTCACTGCTAACTAAAAGCATGCGGAAATAAAGTATTTTGACATTGTTATCTGACTAATTATTTAAAGTTTTTAAAAAACTTTACTCAGTTACGCTGTTTTTACTTTCTTTCATGATTTTAAATTTAAATGTATCCCTGTACAACATTAATTTCAAACTTTTATTGTTTTTCTGTAAGTAAAAGAATGGTTCTTAGATAGACTGATGTCTTTTCTTATTGGAAGTTAGAACTGAAAAATAAAGCTTACTGAGTAAATTACATATACACAAGTTTTTAAGTAGCACTTAAAAATGAACACAATTCCTCTCATAAATTAAATTAAATTTAGTTTTCATGAAATAATTTATAAGCACTGTACAGCTTTTATATCTTTTTTATATACAAACAAAAAAAAAGTAAAAAAAAATAATGACATTTACAGAACCCATTGTTTATCCGCGTTTCTTTTACTTACTTTTTACAGAGCTCTTCCAAAGGTAAGACCTACATATTATAATTTATATTCTTCAATAAATGCAAATATATTTTCTTTAAAGCCGCTTTACTTTATTTATGCTAAAATATTCAAAGTTAGTTCTAGAAGTTACAGTTTCATATCAGTTTAAAATTAGAATGATTTAAAATTCAGAACTTTTTATTTGTTTTTCAATGGCCATTGGGAAAGAAGAACTAGGACATGAGAGGAATAGAATATCAAAAATGTCATCTCTTTCTAAATTTGAAATATCGCAATGTTTTAATAACTCGGAAACAATCCTGGCAGATTTCTATTATTCAAATACTTGTTTCTTGTTTTCTGCAAAAAGGTAGTGTGTTGTCTTTGCAATAATTACTTTATTTTTTATCTTTAGTGTAGCTGTATCATTTGTATGTGTAAAATTATCAGTGAATTCTTTATAAAAGTTTTTAATGAACTTTGTAGTGTAAAATAGCATAAATAATAGTTTATCCTGTGAATATTGTTGCAACGTGTTGCATATCAAAGTATAGAGTATAAAACAACAAAATGTGTTCAAGAATTGTTTAAGAAATGTAATTATATTTTATAAATAAAATGAAAAACATTTTCGTGTTTAGGATGATACTACTATATCATTTACAGTAAGGAAAAGTTTTAGGAAACTAAAAGACTGCAGCATATATTTTAATTTTTATGAAGAAAAATCTACTTTTAGAGAAAGCGTAAAATAAATATATATGTAGAAGAAAACTTTAAATGCAAAAATACTAATCCAAAAAATCTCGAAAAAAATTTGAAAGTGTATATTTTAAAGGCATTTTTGCACTATGGTTTTTATTTGTGATTTATTGTCCATTTTCTCTTGTTTTCTTGTCTGTTATGCAAGTTTTTTATTCCAATCTAAATAACATCACATGCATTCCTTCACCGGGCAAAAAAAATAAAATCCTCAAAGATAAACTGATAATGGTTAGTTTTTTTTAAGCAGTAAATGACACTATATGCAGCAATCCAAAACAACTTATAAACGGCTAGCTGAGATACATGATTATGCATGCTTTTTCATATCAATGTACCAATGCAGATGTTGTTGAGTTCCTACAGAAGTCGTGATGCTTCTGTTTATCCCAGTCGATGTTGATTAGTCGATTTGTCTGAGTGCTTCGATGTTTAAGCAAAAAGGAACTCCTTACGAAGTCTTGAACATTGGGATGGTAGAAGTAGCCAGGGATCGTGGGGAAAGAGGAAAAGGCCTCAGAGCCATACATTTTTTTATATACATAAATTAGTTAAATCAAAATAAACTAAGATAGGTATCGAAAACGTTAATAAAAATAGAAGTTTGCAGTTAAAATAACGAATTTCGAAAAGAAAACGGGAAGGATTTGAAGGCTAACTTCATCAGCCAATGAGGAAGCGAAGTGCAACGAATCAAATTGCCGTAAAAGATCGAGACAGAAAAAGAATGAAAAAGGAATCGCGATCACACTTTGGATGAAGAAAAATGTTCCAATGTTCATAGAGCGGGTGGGTGATGGGACACTCTCTTCGGATTTGACGGAAAACTTCAGCATGTTGTAAAATGAATCGATGTAAAAGAGTAAAAGAATCCGAGAAAGAACTAATTAGTTATTGGCTTCCATAGAGGCAGGATGAAAACAACGACTGGATTTGCTGGTGTATCACACAGTACAGTGAAACGTTATTTTTAGACAGTAGAAAAATATACAGTCGAATTCGAAAGCCCAACACAGTCGTAGGAAAATACTCACACATCGAGATTGCCGAAAATTGTTACATTAAATGCGGGCGAAACAATTTGCAACAATTCGTCCATTGCCGAAAAACATCCATGTTGTGTCAGAGATTCCAATACCTGAGTGGACTTTGCGGAGGGAACCCTATAATATGATATATGGGGCACACGCACAGCACCACGAAACTCATGATGACATGAGCACATTTACAATGGTATTAAATTTCATAATTTGATACACTGTGAAGGGCGGAATACGAGTCATCTGCTCTGAGGAGTCTCGTGTTTGGATCTACAGTAATGGTGCCAGACACTGACAAGGGGGGGGGGGGGCTCCGAAGCCGAGTGATTAAGACACCACGCTGCTAATCGCTTTAGAGCGTAGGAGGCTTGCCGCTGGCTCCATTGCACACTCTTTGTGGAGCTCCCGGATGTAAAAGTTCTCTGTGCTGTAAATTTCATTGTGCTATCTCGTCCCTGTATATCGACGATGACTTATAAGCGGGCCTTGTTGTCAAGCACACAAGTCTGATGTATGTGTCCAATAAAACAAACAAACAAACAAACACTGACAAGGGAACCGCTTTTGGTGGTGCTTGCACCTAGCATCGAAACCCCTGGTGCATTTTGTAGCTCTGTTAAAATCATATTTAGATACCATTTTATACTTTTAATTTTTCATTATTACATTGTTATTTGTTTATTTCACGCCAAATGTGAGTTAAGTCGCCAAATATGGCGCTAAAATTTTTCCGCCCGCATTATCCGAGGAGTGAATGAACAGTACATGTTTGAATTATATCACATAGCGATTTGTTTGATAGCATTCCTTTTTTCCTATGCAGACGATAAATAAATATAGTAAATATATTTCTATAAAATCTTTCACGATTATTGGAAACTATTTTTTAATGAAATACAAAATGAGCAAATTATTTTCTTTTGAAATCAATTGGAATAAAGTTTCGAATGTTTGAAATGAAACGTTGCTGTATTAAATGGTCCTTTGGTAAAAGTAATCATAAATTAAATTAATATTTTTACACAATTTAGAAAAATTACTGTGGCTAATTAGGTCGCACAATTTCTAACGAAGTTCTTCTCTTCATGCAAGACAAACTGCTATGACATTTGGCTAGGGTTGCCGGAAAGCTCTACGTTTGAAAAAAAAGCGCCAACCTTTTCCCCGCCAAAAATGTGAATATAGTGTTGCAATTTTTCAAAATCAAATTCGTGGGTTTTTCAAGGAATTTTTAAACTTTTTCAATATTGCATACTCATTATTATCTATTTTTTTTTATTTTTTAATGCCTTTCTTTAAAAAACTTCAATGTTAATAGTCCGATAAGTGGTCTCGAAAGTTGCTATGCTGCTGTAAGATCAAGATATATTATTTTAACAGAAAAGTTTTATCGATTCTCAAACTTCGTAATATAGGTCTTTAAAATGCACCACCTCTCAATGCTAGGTGCGAACAGTACCAAAAGTGGTTCCCTTGTGAGTGCATTTCAGGACGAATGAAACTTTATATGAAGACAGTACTCGAGGTGTGAAACAAGGTGGTATTCAAGATGGGTCTGGTATGTTTTATTTACTTTGAATTGGGTTCCGTAGTCGAAATTAACAAGATATTAAATAAGTGAGGTTACATTCAAAAATTGGATGAATGTATATTACCTATCTGTTACCATTTTTTGCGAATCCACATATGGATAAACCATATTTTACGGATGATAACTGTCCCGTGCACCGATCCAAAATATTGATCTACTGCCTTAACAAGCATTCCCAAAAGCTTTTTAGGTGCGTTCGTAATTTTATAAACACGCAGCACCTATAGTCGTCGTTCGGTCCGTCTGTCTATCCGTCTGTCCGCATATAACATAAAAAAAAACTACCCAGCAGAATGGTCTGAAATTTTAAATATATAATTGTTGCACAATTTTGTCGAGTGATTTCAGATTTTATGGAAATCGGATGTATAGTTTAATTACAGGGACCGTCCAATGTTTTCCGTTACATTACGGCCAATGGGAAAAATTTATTTCAAATGTATTTTAACGAGGTTACAGCCTTTCGATCAGAATGAAATGGATATGCACATATGAAGTGCACTAAAATATACATTCAGTAAAATATGCTGTGCAAAAAATAGCTATAAAACTAGTTATAGTATGAACGCACCACATTTGCCACGTCTGACGTGTAATTTCCAACTTGTTTGTATTACTGTCCAAAAAACTTCTCTAGACTTTGACTCATTTGAATATATGTGGGGGTATCTAGAACAGCAAGTAAAGCGGAATGATAGGCATCTTTGATAATCTAAGCTATCTCTGTGAACACAATATAACATTGGGTTCAAATCGATATATAAACATCATGCATAGACTTTTTCATTCAATATCGGACTTATCTTAATTTAAAGTAAACATAACGTCTGTAACTCAGATGAAAGATATCATGTATAATGCAAAGTTTATCCAAATGACGAGGCTGCGTGCAAAAATTTTTCATTAAAATAAACTAAATGCAAAAAGTGAACAATCATATAATAAAAAAAATTCAATTGATTTTTGTGATGTTCATGTAATGGAAATATTGTTTTCCAGCAAAAGCGAAGTAAACTCAAATTATTGTAATTGTCTTTAGGATACATGGCTTGCGAAATGCATTAAATTCGATAGTTTGGCAGCATTTTGCGTTTTACGAATATGCATAAAAATGTAACTATGGCTGTCTAAAAATTAGTAAAACACCATTATACACATTTTAGAATAAAAAGATCATATATTGCGCAAAAAAGGTTAAATAACATATAGAGAAAAATCGAAAAAATTAAATATTCATTCACGGAAGATAATTGAAATTTTCATAAAGGTATAGTCTTATATTTAAAATGAAATATTTTTGGGCGTAAAAGTCTTTAAAATCACACGGGTACGGGTACAATGACAGAAATTTTGAATGTAATAGAAACATCTGTATTGTCTTGTCTTAACGACTTCCTAACTATTATCCTCAAAGACGTATAATTCCTGTGTCGTGTTTTAACATACAGGATTAGCTCACTAATACCACCTGGGGACATCGCGGGCGAGAGGAAGAATTCGAAGCGCTAATTGGCGAGAACTTCACTTTGTCGCCTTTCCATTCTGAATACTCACGTCTCAGACGTGGTAATGCGGTGATTTGGGTTTTTATGTTTAGAGTTTTTTCAAATCGATCTATTTTTTAAAAAATAAAAAAAAATAAATAAATAAATAAAATCTATTTTGAAAAATATTTCTCTATAAAAACTTAGTTATTGAGTGAAAAGGGGGAAATGTAGATGACGCATATCGCAGGAAAGAAGATGCCACGCACAAGTACCTTCAATGTAAGGCGCCGAGCGAACTTTCAAGAGCGTCGCAAAATTGAACCCACGCGCTCGGTCAACAACGGCGCGAGCACTTCTACGTCTGCTGTATCTAAACCGATGGCTATAGCAAGTGAAGATGAAACTTATACATTTGACAAAGACGTCTCTGAGCTGTTAGATCTCAACATCAGTCGAATAGATACGATTGAGTTCAATTTGCGTGCAGAAGCGAAAGACTTTAAAACTTTTGCCTCTCAACCAGAGTTGGACAAATTTGTAATATCAATTATCCGCAGTGAATTTTCAAAATAATTGCAAGTAATTGCATAGCTATAAACATTAAAATGTAGCAATTTCGTGAAATAATGGGATGGGGGCGGTTCCGACTACGGTAGTGCAAGACATTTTTACGGCATGCAATTTTAATTATAATTAATTCTGCACCTTGGAACAAAAAGGGCCAATGTCCAAAATTGAGAAATTTGAGTTAAATGCACAAATAAATTCAGGATGCGATATAAAGTAATTGTTAAAAGGGCCAAAGTCCTCCCAATATTAGATCATTGAAAACAAAATATTTTGTCGAGGCCAATGTTACTTACTGTTAATGTAATGTGTCAAACTTAATTTTGGTTTCCTGCCATTTGAGAAAAATGGACATTGGCCTTTTTTGTTCCAATGTACAGAATTATATGCAATTAAATTGTAAGTACATTGTAGATAATTGTAATTACAAATTTGCCGAACTCTGTCCTCAACTACGTGCCTACAGAATCAGCAATATTGGGCAATAGCACAACCGATTGTGCTTTCACAAGGCACATTGATGTTGATGTTATGTCTCCAACTTTCCATATCACACACGAATGTTAAACAAAATTTTCGTCGAGTATTAATCAAAAGAAATGTCAGATAAGGTTCATGGTCCTTTTTATATCACAATAAAATTTCTTACGCGGTCAATGTCTCGTTTCTATTTCTATCCAATAAGCTAAAACATACTGCCTGCTGTGTTGAGGCTTTGTACCCCGACACAGCCCCGCCCAGTATTTTTTCATTAATTAATATAAAAGAAGATATTTCTCTTCAGCTTACATATTTGTGGTTGGCTAAAACACATCTAGTAAATGTGAATTTAGAAACAATTAATTTAGCATTATCAAATGGAAAAGTAACAATTTAAAATGAAAATGTACACTATATTGTCTGGGGGAAAATTACCTAATTTCTGAATGGTTTTACACGTGCTGTAAATGTAAACAAGTGATAATACTAAAATTTGTAATATTGCAGAATTTTGTGTTTATTAAGAATAAATAAAACAAATAATTAACATAGATTCTTATTTCTTGTACTCCAAATACTCGTCGCTGTGTATTCTATAACGATATGCGTTTTGAAAATATCCGCGTGAAAATATAGTATAGCATGTTAAATGTTTAATATAGTTTCCTTTTGTATATAACTCGAGAAAAATAATGTGAAAATATATTAAGCATTTAGCGCTTTAATAGAAAATGCTGTGCCGCAAATGGTTGTCACTGCGCATATTCTAATGATGTGAGTTTTGAAAATAGCCGTTTGAAAGAATATATAGCATGTTAAATTTGGTTAAAATTGAATTAGTTTTAAAAGAACACTAAGAAAAAAAATACCGTCTTTACCTAGAATGAATAGATTGTCCTTTTCTGAATCCCTAAACTAGAAGTGTAGATTTCTGAGCTATGCGAATAGGGTAAACAACTAAGCTGAATAAACGAAATGATCTAGAATTTCCAGTCTCTTGTTTTCTAGGTGACGAATCGATAATGAATTGTTTCAGTAGTAAAAAATTATCCCTTGATTTCTGGAATGGTTTCATAAACTAGAACTGTAGTTACTAAAACTAACCTCTTGTGTTCGCATCTATTTGCAGAGATATTTAAATATGTTTGACCACGAGAATATAGGAAAATGCTCTTGAATTCTAGTAGAAGACTTTAGAACTCTCAACGAAAGGGAACTAGAATTTATTGGGATGACATAGAACTATTTTTTCTAGAGCCATAATTTAGATTCTAGATGCAAGAACCATATTTTTTCACAGTAAAGGAAGAAAAAGAATGACAAACTATATTAAGCAATTAACATTTATTAAGAAATGCTGTACATCAGATGATTGCCACTTCGCATTTCATATCAATATGAGTATTGAAAATCTCCTCGTAAAGAATATATATCATGTTAGATTTAGTTAAAATCAAATAAAGCTTTAAAAAAGAGATAAGTAAATGTTAAAGTTGGCATGCAATCTTGTTTTAACAGAATGGTAAACATGTTCATAATCGCGATCTCATCCATAGATACTAATATTTTTGTTAGAGATTGTAATCGCTTGACAAATGTCATGCGTATAAAATGTCAACGTATAAATATAGCTTAATAGAATAAAAGGTTGAAAATGCAGTTTTCCTCACTTAGACACTCCTGCCATCACGATTTCAATTACTTTTCCTCTGAAAAGAAAGAACTCCAAAACTGGTTTCTCACTCCTTCTCCGGTCAAAAAAGCACCCCATATTTCTCATTGCGCAAACTCAAATCCGCAAATATCAGTTTAAACTGTTCAGCTCTGTATTTTAAAGATACAGATTTTATGGCCTTCATCAATGTGGCCATATGTTTTAATTTAAATTAAGCTCATTTTTTAAAAGATTTTCCTTTGATATATATTGAATTGTATATTTGTGAATATTTATATAAATTCTGTTTTTAAATATCGGCATATGTGACTGTATCATTGTATTTTAAAAAATTAAATAAACATACATTGATGTTGTATTGAAAATGTTAAATGCTAAATATGATTTAATTATTTTAGGTTAAACGAATAAACTTTTAATTATGAGTTTTAGTTACGAAAATTGAAAATTGTATATTGATCAAATCTTGTACTCGCAAATACATAAAATTTGCCAATTGTATTAGGTAGATATCGTATGAAATACTACCTATTACATTCTCCCCTATGTTGGAATTTCTGAAACATTTTTGCAGATCTACACCAATCATAATTCCTAGAAACCAAAACCATCTCAGTAAAAAACTTTATGGTAATCGTATAACCTGACCGACCTTTATTTTCGCAACCGTTGGTCCTAGATGCATACTTCCAATTACAAAAATTGGTTTAAATAAGGTAAAGAATTATTTTTAAAGCGATTTGGGTCAAGAAAAACTTTTATTAAAAAATTACGAAATTTAACTTTTTATACGGTCTCCCGGTCCTATAAGTGATATTTACTAAAAATTTCTTGTGACACTAACAAGTAAGACAAAAAAAGTCCCATTCATCTAAAATTAAAATTGACCGAGTTACGAAACTTTGAAATACATGACATATACCACTTTTTTTGCACATCAAATGAAATGATTTCGACCATGCTTTCAGGGGTTCGTGTATAAAGTACTTAAACTTATTTCCAGTTATCTGCGCTTTGAAAAAAATCGTACAAATATTACGATTAACTTTTATTAATTAAGTTTCAGATTAGTTAAAATAATGCTATTTTAACATAATGTTTTATTTTGTAAGGATTTGAGGCTATGATTTCTTTTAACTATGTTATTTTCATAAGGTTTTATTTAACTTGCAATAATCGTCTTTCCAGTTTAAAATTTGTACTCGAACTTTAACTTACTTTCAAATGTCCGATCGAAGTTAAATTTTACATACTGACTTAAATCCGATGACAATGCAATATTATTATGATTTTGGACTCTTACCATCTTATACATTCTTATATAACACAAAAAAATTCGGATAAATTACCGTCACGAAGTTTAAGAAAGAGTTTTAGATTAGATAACATAAACCTGCGATGGTTGTATTTTTTAACTTTTATAATTACATTTTATTTAGTTTTTAATGCTGAATCAAAAAATTACCTTCACTTTTAACAATCATGTCACGATTTTTCGCAAATCGTAAATTTCAAGTTTCAAAAATAGCTAAAAACCTGATACTATAAAACAGATGTAAGACATTTTACCCGACTGAAAAGAAGGGTTATGTGTTTCACGCATATCTGTGCATGTGGATTTTTTATACCCTCGAAATATTCCAACGGCTGGATGGATTTTAATGAATGAGGTCTCTATCGATTCGTCTTAACCGTCCGATGATTATAGGATACACTGTTAAAAATTTTGCAGCATTCTGGCAGGTCATTCGACCGTTTTTTGAAAGAACGGTTTCATAACCATAATTTAACTATATTCTGACCATAAAATAGCTAATAATCTGGTCAGAATAGTGTTAAAATTACGGTTGAGTAACCGTTTTCGGAAAAAACGGTCAAATGACCTGCCAGAATGCTGCAAATTTTTAACAGTGTAGGTTTTGTTTTTATAAATTCAAAATGTCGGCAGTAAACTACAAAATGGCGGTAGAGACGAAAAAAGATTTTACGTATCCTATTAAGTGGCATATCATTGGATAGGTCTTTCAAAATGAACACGATGTTTGTTTGACCATTTTGCAGTCAGAAGCTCCGTTTATATATTACACAGCCTGGAAGTTGTGTACTTTGGATCTCTATCTTTACTATAACTCTAACCTTTATAATAGGCATCTATAGGCCTCATCAAAACAGTGTTTGTAGATAGGAACTGATAATTAAACACAACTTAAAAGTCATCAATACAAAATAGTTTCATATTAATGAGATATGTACAGACAATATATGAGAAATAATTAATTAGTTCGCTTTTTACGCAGTCGGGTTTTTTGATTTTTTAAATTTAATATATTTATTTATTCAGTTTAATTTTATTTAATTCAATAATTTATTAGATGTTTTGGCTTATACTGGGTTTCTTACAGCTAAGCAACTCGGGGGTCCGATGAGGTTGGGAGGGGAGAGGGGGATCAATTTTAACTTTTAGCTTTTTAACTTTGAAATTTGCGATTTGAGAAAATTCCTGACGTGATGGTTTAAAATGAAGATAATTTTCGAATTCAATGCTAAAAAATACATAAGAATCAATTTTCAAAAGCTAAAAAACATGCCACAACAGAGAGTGTAAAGACAGTGTAAAAGACAGTGTAATTTAACAGCATTTTAAAATATGTATCATTTTGTAAAGAATTGAGGCTGTTGTTTTTCATCATTTTATTTAACAAAAACTCTGTTAGTTTTATCCTCTTATAATGTTCAGTACAAATTGTACATTTTGCAGTAATATGTCAGAAAGATTAAAGATTTCAAATTTATATTGCAATGCTAATTTCACTCTCAAACATTTCATTAATATATCTGACGAAATTATATTTCTACTAAATTTGTGAATGACCCCTAATAAGCAGCAAAAAATATACTCCAACTTTAAACAGTTATTACTTGGTCAATTTTAATCGTAAAATAACGGGACTTTTTTGCCTTACTTGCCAGTGTAACAAGGAAATGTTAC
This sequence comes from Maratus speciosus, assembly GCA_963932465.1. NCBI lineage: Eukaryota > Metazoa > Arthropoda > Arachnida > Araneae > Salticidae > Maratus > Maratus speciosus. The sequence continues at coordinate 457,731,729 of OZ010792.1, forward strand.
TAAATATAACTTATAGGACCGGGGGACCGTATAAAAATTTAGATTCTCTAATTCTTCACAAAATTGTTTTTTCGCTTCAAACTTTTCTTAACTTAATCCTGCACCTAATTTTGGCTATTTTTGTAATTGGAAGTATACATCTAATACAAACGGTTGCGAAAATATAGGTCGGTCGGGTTATAGGTGAACACACTGTATATATATATATATATATATATATATATATATACACTGCTCAAAACAATTAAAGGATATTTGAAGTTTTATATAAAATAAAGATATAAACGAATTTTTTTTTGCCGAAAATAGAAGAAGAGAATCACAAATGCAAATTTTTCTGGTTTTCAAACTGTGGAGTATGCAAATTTTGAGTTCGACGTCAAAAACGTCGCTTCAGCGGCAGCGAATGAAATTTGACTTTCAACTGGATAAAAGAGAATGAAGACAAGGATGATCGGCATTCAGTGATTGCTTTGTTTCGGTGAGTACGATGTCTCAGCGAAGTCATTTGACAGATTCAGAAGCTTTGAGAATTGTTGGTAGGTTAGAAGGGGGCCAAACTCAAGCCGAAGTAGCGCAAGCCATTGGAGTGTCACAAAGTGTCATTTCCAGGACCTGGAACCGTTTTTTGGAGAGTGGATGTGCAGGCCGAAGACCAGGGCAAGGTCGTAGACGGGCAACAACGCCCAATGAAGATCGGTATTTAGCGTTAACAACTCGGAGACACCGAATCATGAACGCTACTCTTCTCCAAAAACACCTTCGCTCGGCTACAGGCACCACGATTTGAACTCAGACTGTCCGAAACCGGCTCCATGCTGTAGGTCTGTATGCTCGCCGACCGATGGTATGTGTTAGATTAGCATCAAGGCATCGTCGCGACCGCAGGGAGTGGGCAACCGAGTATGTCAACTGGAGGAGAAATGAATGGAGCAATATTCTGTTTTCTGACGAGTCCCGTTTTTCTGTGCATCCGGATAATAGGCGTATTTTCATCTGGAGGGACCGTGGCAGTAGTAATTATCCTGCGTTCGTGCACGAAAGTGTCAGATTTGGCGGTGGAGGAGTGTTGGTGTATGGTGGCATCTCCATTGACGGGCGCACTGACCTCTACATCATTCGAGATGGAGCTCTGACTGGTCGCCGATATAGGGATGAGATCCTCAGACCTATTGTAGTCCCTTACGCTGCAGCAATCGGAGATAACTTCATTTTAATGGACGATAACTGCAGGGCACATCGTGCAAACCTGGTGGAGGATTTCCTTTTCGAGGAAGGAATCGTTCGAATGGAATGGCCAGCGTGTTCTCCAGACATGAATCCAATCGAGCACGTTTGGGACGCTCTAGGAAGACGAGTTTCTGGCCGCCAACAACCCCCACAAACTCTCCAAGAACTGGAAAGAGCTCTTCTGGAAGAGTGTGGCAGAATACCCCCAACTCGTCATTAATAGCCTCATTGAGTCCATGCCTCAAAGGTGTTCAACGTTGCTGGCCGCCCGTGGAAACCATACCCCCTACTGAAAATGATTTTCTTTGAAGAAAACAGCCTTTCTTATTCTTTTTTTCTCATATGCACAAATTCTGTTTTTTTTACTTTAGTACACAAATGCGCAATAAAATGCATTTTTTCTTCCAAACATGTGTAATTTATTCTCATATAACCTACTATGTCTGTCGACCATGTATCAATCAGCTAAACAGTTTACCAGATACAAAATCCACCTAAAACTGCAATATCCTTTAATTGTTTTGAGCAGTGTATATATATATATATATATATATATATATATAACCATTATATAATTACAATTCATCATCTTTTTCCTTTTACTAAAAATAAAATTAATAAATTGAGCATCAATACATTACAATGACATTATACAAAATACAATTGGAACTAATGACTGGTAACTAATTATCATGGGCAATATTACGAAATCATAAGTAATTTGCGGACGATTAAACCATAAACACCTGAAAATTTACCAAATTTGATGCAATATCCATTTAAAGACAAAAGATACAAAAATCCATCTAAAAAAATTTTGAACTAATAAAAGAAGTATATTAAACAAATAAAAGATCAATTGGATGGATGTAGAAAGAAGCTTATACTGTATTTCACTTCATCATGTGTACATGAACTACAAATATAAGCAAAATATATTCGATTTCTGTAATAGAATCAAGCTATAAACTGAAAATTGAATTCTATTATGTACCCAATCGACTGTAAACCAAAAAGTATAAATTAACCACGCATTATAAAACGAAAGAATTGAATAATTAATCAATGTAAGACCCGCATTGATCAACATAATGTACAAACTGAACAACATTGGAACATGTTAATTAAAAACTTACATAGCAAGTGCATTTTTATAACCATATTTAAATCGCAAACATATATCCTTTGTAACACAGCGAAAATTCCGCCTAATTAAATGGTCATAGTTAAAAGCGAATCCCTACGGTTTAATTCATCAAATTTTGCAAATAATATTAGCACTAATAAAATTATAATAATTATAAATTATCGTAATTAGTTTTAAAAATATAAATTATTTTATATCCTAATTGAAGGATCCTAGCGTAAATTATTACTAAATAGGACAGAAGAAGTTGATATCTTAAATAAATAGCTATGATAGAAGAAAAATATAATATGATACATAACATGCAACATATTTATTATAGAACTAAATTTAAATAATTATATAATTCTGCAATCTACTGAAAATGAAATTTAAAAATTTCCATCCTATTTCACTTTCTCAACTAATAGAAGTAGAAATAATTAGTATTGCTTCCATCTGTCGGAGATTATTGAATTTAATTGTGTAGAAAAGTTGCTTTTTGCATATTTTAGATCCACATTAATTAACATTAAAACTAATCAACATTTATAATTCTTAACCTGCTCATCAGAATATCTATAATAATCATTTAGCATCTTAATGTAATGTTTATAACTATTTTTAAATTATAATTCCGAAAAAATTAAGTAAATTAATAATGGTATTAGATGAATCAAAAATATAATAATATAAACGTATGATATTATCAATATCTCAACAAATTTATTTATATATATTTTTTAAGCTGTTTCTTTACAGATGAGGGGAGTGGAGGGGTGGGGGGGGGGGGGTAATATACAACCAAAATACAACTTTTCTGCATGTTGAGAAATACATGTAGCATATACAGTATTGGAGTCCACTATTTATTAATTATAATATTTGGAAAATTAATAAGACTGATGTAAATTAATATAATTTAAATATTTTTTATACAGTACTAAGGGAAACAAATTCATAAGAATCAAATAAACATAGAAACTCATTAATACAATGCACTTTCCCTCTTTTTTGTAATATTTTTATTAAATCAACATTCGCGTATAAATTATCCTAATAACGTCTCCCTCCTCCATAATTTAACATCTACCCACCCAGCCAACCTGTTTCAATTTTTTAAAATATTTTTTGTATTTTTAAATTTTTTTGGATATTTATTTATTTTTATTATTTTTTTAAATATGCAAAATGTTAATGGTGACTAACAGGAAACTTCCCTACTATCCATTGTTTAGATCATTAATTAACTAATTGGAGATTAAGGAATATATCGATTTCTTAGGAAAACCATGATTTAATGCATCAAATATTAATTGTTTAATGTTTTTATTTATAAGATGCGAGGAACATAAACTCTTGATTCTATACAAATGATTAAGAAGTACTATATTACGATAAATCGAAATATGTAGACAGGATTTAAAATGAGTAAATGTATTAACTTTAAATTGAAATTTTCTTGCGTTGTAATTGCGTTTGTCATAGAGATCAGTAATTGTTTTGTTTTGTGCGATTTTGATTTTTAAATCTAAAAAAAATATTGTATTATTTGTTAAAAGGTTTTCTGTCAATTCTAAATTAGTAAGATAATCCACTGAAAATTGAGAATATATATATCTCTTTTTTATGGATACGATAACTTCCGTAATTCTGCACAAATCTCTTCCAAACTGATACATAAGATCTAGGGCCATAAAATCTCGGTCAGGTTCGTTAATGGGCAAAATCGGACCAAGGGGATGGAAATAGGTAGGGTTGTCTGAAAACCGAAAAACTCCGATAACGGCTTAATTTTTGTACATATCAAATCAGTTTAAAGTTTTTATTACTTATAAAAATAGGTCCAAAAATTTATGTATCACAGACTTTTGATAAAATTAAAAATGGGCTCAAGGAGCGCAAAAAATAGGGTTTTTATTGGAAAAAAATTCGTCAATTCTCAAGATATCAAATCCATTTAATTTTATTATAAATCTCCTTAATATTATCTACAACTTCTATATCGACAAGTTTTTGATAAGATCAATTCGTACAGCAAAAGGAATTAAAAACAAAAACATAAAGGAGGGGGGGGGGAGGTTGAAGAAGAAAAAAATCCATAACTTCGTTAACAAGATATAAAATCCCCATTAATTTATCATATATCTTTTTAATGTTATCTACAACATTTATATTGACAAGTTTTTGGTAGAACAAATTCAAACAGAGAAAACAAATTTAAAATACATAGCGGCTGAAGAAAAAAAATCATCGTAATAAGGGCGTATTCAAATCCAAACTTCTTATTTTCTGACTCATTTTTGCTCTCAAACGCATCCAATTTGTAGATTCTCTTATTCAGAAACTGTATAATGTACCGTAATGGTCGACTTTTTGATAGAGGCAGAATATATTTCAAAAAATGATGTCAAACTGAACTTTTTGAACCGAATTTCCCGAAGCGATTGTATAGGAAATAAAAAATATTTTCCTAATGAGAAAATAATTGTTTATAAATCTAATTTTAATTAATTGAACAAAAAATAAAAATACAGGTCGCTTATAAATCTCTTCAAAAATCACGTCAGCAAGATTCATATTTTTTCTTTTAACCCATATTGGACCGCTGTCCTATAAATAGGACAGCTAATAAAACATTTTTAAATATAAAATTGGTAAGGATTTTCTGGATGCATTTTGTTATGACGTCTTTAAAATACATAAAAGTATAACATATAAACAGAAAAACAAGCTATCAATTAAAATTGAAAAAAATCTATTTAAAAAATCCTTTAAAAATTGTGATCTTATAATCTAGAATTTTATCATTAATATTATCTTTTTATTGGAGAAATCATAGAGTATTTTTGCACAACATAAACAGTATTTTTAAAGTAAAATAAAATATTTGATCATAAAATTAGTTTATATATGCATTTTATATGTCCTTACTATGTGTCCTACTAATATGCCCTGTTTATAGAAGAGCATATTACTTAAAAAATTCAAAATTTTACTAGTATCTGCTTAATTACACCATATTAATAATATAATCGAAGTTTTTTAAATTTTCAAAAATATTTAATCGGTGTGGTCCAATATGGGTTAAAAATGAATCTGAAAATGTGCCAAAAAATTTCGAGTTGTTGAGCATGTAAAATGTATTTTTTTTAATACCACTTTCACATGATTCTGATAAAACCATCTCTTATATAAAAAGGAAATAAAAACTCGTCAAAAGCGTCCAAATAAAATGGTTAAAGTGGTTTTATCTCTAAATATGATTTAGTTTTATTGTTGAAATTAGCACTTAACTTCGAAATCTACCTGCGCCTGTAGGCCGAGCCGGCAGGGATTTTGTAAGACTTCAATATTCCACATTTAATTTTATCGATGTCAAATGGTATTGTTTTGTCTAAGACCGACAGTCCAAATGCAGAATTTTAAAGATAAGAAATTTCACAAGTGCCAAACTTGAATGGCTTAGTATTATTTTGTATTTAGTTAACTTACCACATCCAGATATTAGTTACGTGATCAACGTTTTATTAAAATTTCAGATTAATCCAGGTCTAAAACACTACTGGAATGCCGACTTTTGGGATATCTGAACTATACTCAAAGTCATTCATATTGTTTATGTGAAATATATTAAATTAACATAAAATGTAATCATGACCATCATTCTGTGCCTGACAGAGATGATCGAGTACCTATTGGGGAGTTATACGTTTTGCTGGAAATGTTCCTATAGAGTAGAAAGTTTTAAACACAAATATATGAGCGTCAGTACAATGAAATCTGAAAATTAATAAAATCCACAAAAGAACGCAAGCGGATAAAACGTATATTAGACAAATGTTTTGAAATAGGATTAAACAAAAATAATTTTATCAGCGAAAATTTTTGTGACAATTAACTTTATAACCCTTTAAGACCGGAAGACTTTTAGTTGAAATGAAAAGTGTTGGTGGTTTCCCTTAATTAATAGAATCATATTTGATTGGAAAAAGATATTTGAAAAAGATACTCGATATCATGTTATATCAAGGAAAAATAAAAGGAATTCTGTGGGAGCAGATTCGATATTAAATTGTGCAAAAAGAGGACAATGTTTTTTTCTTTTTTTAGGATCACCTACACAGTTGTGTAGCTCAAGTTTTAAAGGTGTAAAAGCATACAAAAATTATAAATCTAAACACAATGATGTAAGATATCTTTTACGAGGGATTTCATATAAGATGCTTTCTTTAAATTAAAGTTGGTTCATTGTAAAAGAAATTTGTGCGATGTGTTTACTAAGGCACTTGCAAGTAACGACCTCAAAAAAATCTGACACAATTTTTAAAACTAAAGTAAAAGGCTTGATATCATTGAAATTGTAAGATTATCAAATAAATAGTGAGAAGTAATCCTAATTTTGAATTGTTAAAGAAAAGTGTAAATTTCTTTTGTATAAATGTATTAAATTGCTGAGACGGAACCGCGTGTTAGTTTAACTAAAAATACATTAAGTTGAAAAAACAGAGATCGAAGAAGAACAAGTAAAAATTAAATTTAAAAAAAAAAAAAAAAAAAAAAAAAACCAACTGCGCAAAAAGGAACTAATTAATTATTTCTCATCAATGTGAAACTATTTTTTATATTACTTACCTATTTTTTTTTATTTACTTGTATTGATGACTTTTAAGTTGCATTTAATTGTTTGTTCCTATATATAAACATTGTTTTGATAAGGCCTATAGAATATAGATGTCTATGAAGGTTAGAGTTGCAGTAGAGCTACAGATCCTACCTACACAAATTCCAGGCTGTGTAATATTTAAACAGAGCTTCTGACTGGAAAATAGTCAATGAAATATCGTCTTCATTTTAAAAGACCTATCCAATGATATGACACTCAATAGGGCGCATCAAAACATTTTTTCGTCTCTACCGCCATTTTGTATTTTACGGCCGCCATTTTGAATTTATAAAAACAAAACCTATCCTGTAACCATCGGACGGTTACGACGAATCGATGGAGACCTTATTCATTAAAATCTATCCAGCCGTTGGGATGTTTCGAGGGTATACATAAATCCACATACACAGATACGCGCGAAATACATAAACATTCTTGGCTGCCGGGTAAAAAGTTAAAGTTTGTATGTAATTTTGTTTTAACAGAATCTTGATTACATTCATAATATCGGTCTCATCAACATGCTAAAATTTTGTATCAGCGATTGCATTTAGCTTACAACAGACATAAGTATTGAATCTACAAAATGTATGAAAAGTATAAAACTATATTCAATAGGATGTAAGAGTAGAAAATGCAGTTTTGAGCATTGGATGACTAGCTTATTTTGTTAGTTATGTCCATTTCATTAGTTAATGTTATGTTAAAATTAAATCGCAAAATTGAGTAACTTTAAGACATCTATTATTTGATCCGGGAGTGTTGGGGAATTTAATACATCAGACAACCGCAGTGGCTTCGAGCTCGCTCATTGCACATCATATTATTATTGAGCAATTCTACATAAAACGGCCGATTTCTTGTACTGATCTCTACAGGTGCTGCAAATAACGTAACCTCCAATTTTTAACCCTCACTAAAATATTCCATATACTAGATACTCCTATGCACTGTAAATGCATTTAGGTTTTCTTCATTTTTTAATGAAATTGACTAAAATAGCACGAAAATGTGACGATCCATTCTCGTCCTGTTGTGCTAACTTTCCAAAGCAATATCTAGGCAAGTTCAAAATATTTCGGTACAATATTTCGTTGAAAATGACGTAGATGTTCCCCATTTATAAAAGAAAGATCCCGTTTTAGATGTATCTGCGGTTTATATACTGTTTCAGCTTCACATATTCATGTAACCAGTCTTGGTGTGGATCGTCATAATTAAAATGTTTAGTTTATTAAACCAACAGAGGACTCTGCCATGTATGATTATGATATACACCCCCTGTTGAGTGCAATGACATTTGCTCAGTCTTCAATGGTATACGAGCGAGTGAAGTCTTTTCTCGTTGTCTTGCTAACCATAGATTTACTTTTATCGGCTTTTCCCACAAGTGCGTCATAAATGAAGAGCTGAGTGGAAGAACATGTTAAGTAGCAAAAATTACATTTGAAGAAATTTGATGTGAAAATTTTTGTTGTCAATTTTAATGATTTATTTTCTGTTTGATACCGTGTGTTTAAAATATTAACAGGTGTGGTACTGAATTCTATCAAAAAAACTTATTCGTATTTAATTTTTAAATATTAAAAATATTAATATTATATACATTATTAAATAATAAAATATTAAATATTAATGAATAATGTCTTAAATATTCAAGGCTAAATAGAATTTTGGTATTTTAGATTTACCATGTGATGGAATGTCTGATAACGCCTTCGACCAAAAGATAAAATAATTTTTAAGAAAATGTACCATAACATGTTCTTCCGCTCAGCTCTTCAAATGTTGGGATACTTTTTGTGCAGACAGACACGCCCGTTAATGTAAGATAAACAATTCAAACAGATTTGTTCAAGTTACTAACTTTCTACTCACCTGATTGAAACAACATGAGGATCACTAAATGTTGTATGAAGGTCATGGGTGTCTTTTAATACTCATATCTAGTTACTTTTATCATGATCGTCACACTCCAATTTTTAATAAAACAAATTTGGTCAATATCTTTGATTACTGAACTTTTATTAAACTATGTTTTAATCACTTCTTCCCGAAACAGAGGTTAGATACCAATCTTTAGGCAAAAGATTTATAAAATATAGACCGTCACAAGGAATGTAACTATCGTAACAAAAAATGTTAAGACCGTCACAGGAAGAACTTTTTTTAACTGGTTAGAGGCCAATAAAATCAGAAATCCATGATATAAGGCATAGTTGCCAACCTCACGATTTTTTTCATACCAATATTTATATTCAGAAATACTTGTTAAATCCAATCGCACAATTTCTTGAATTAAATAAAGCGAACATTTTTATAAGAATTTACTGGTTGGAAAAATCGGAAGGTTGGCAACTATGCATAAGGTATCAAAAAGGTTTTTTTATTACAAAAGAGTATATTGGTTCTTTGAAGTAAAAAATAAATGTGGCGATAACAATTGGTGTGTTTGATTGTTGGGGAAAATCATAAAGGGTTTTGAAGGAATTTCATAGAAACTTCCTCTAAAAACTGATATTCATTGAGAAAGACTTTTTTTGGAACTCTAGAAGCCCAGTAACAAATCCAGTGTTGTATATTGGTGAAATTTTGTCACCATGACAATGCACGTGGCGTATTAATACCATCGAATAAATTTCTTTGATGCAAAACTTTAACATGCAAGACATGCACGTTTCGAAGTGTCTTCCTCGTTAAATTTACAAAGAAACAGCGACGTGATTTTGAGGAAAAAGTGCTTTTTTTCGATCTGTCGGTAAATATAAAAATAAGTCAGACACCCACTTTTAATCCAGTTACAGACAGAGTCTATGCAATTTTTTAGAGGGTCTTTTCTGTTAGACTTTTAAGATACATTCAGAAATATGAAAGATCCAATTTATGAATATTTCATAAAACCTTTTGGAAAGATATTTTATAAAATGGAAAAAATAATGTAACTTGAAATCGAAACATGATTGAAATTTTTATTTGAATGTAAGTTTCACGTGCAAAACTGCCTTCTGAAAATAATAGAATAAGATTCTTTAAAAAAAATAAATGAATGGATGAGTGAAATTTATTTTAAATAGATGTGAAGTTTATAAAGAAATATGATGTTTAAAATGAATTTTGGACATATTTCCGTTTCAAAAGAACTGAATTACATATTTTTTCATTATTATTCTAATGATGTTAATTTCTGATTGAAAATTACGCTAAAATTTTAAAACTATTTAAGGCATACTTATAAAAGTTAATCACTACATATAGAAGAATGTATCAGTAAGTTTTTGCCCTCACATAGAAATAATTGAGTGAAATTTATAACATTGCTACATTGTATGAGTCCTTTTCTATATAGTCATCGTACACAGTAACATATTTCTACAAAGGGTATTTCAGAGCGAGGGGGAGGATGTATTGCAGAAGGCGAGATAGTATACTCAAAAGGTGGCATTTTTCTAACTTTTACCGACACCCACAAATTTGCCCCGCAAATCCCCGCAAATTTTCCGCACCTCCCCGCAAATTTGCCCCACGGGGTACATAAATGATGTCCACAAAAATTAGAAATGTGCCCCCTTGCAGGGCAAATTTTGGTGGAGGGGCCCCGGTAGGTTCATAGCCTGGTCACAGGCCTTCCCAATAATATGTCGCATGTGGGTGTCGGTAAAAGTTAGAAAAATGCCCCCTTTTGAGTAACTATCTCGCCTCCCGCAATACATACTCCCCGTCTCTCTGAAATACCGGTTACTCAAATGTGTTACTGTATACACTGACTATATAGAAAAGGACTCATAAAATGTAATAATTTCATAAATTTCACTCAATTATTTCTATGTAAGGCAAAAACTTATTGATACATCCTCGTATATTATCTTTTGCATCAGATATATTAACATTTTTACCACAAGTACTTGAAACCGCTGAAACTAATGATGGTTTCGAAGGAAAATAGTCAAATAAGTTAAAATAGAGGACGGACAGAAACGAATTGGGTAAAAAGAATGATTATTATCCATAGTTTTATAGACAAGCATCAGAGTATGCATGTTTATACAATATGGAAACACACAAGGTTTTGAATTTTTACATTTTGCATTTACATTTTTTGCACATGTTGCATTTAGCTGCCCTCCGTTACTGTACAAATACCCCATCACTAAACCAGTTCTTACCAAAGGTTCGATAACATGTGTAAGCCGATTAAAAAAAGCGCAGTGCTAATTCGTGATGAATGTCGAAAGCGGTGGACTGTAAGCCAGATTTTTAACAAAAGTCACATACACCGAAATGTAGATGTGAAATATCTGGTGATAAAGGTGGGGAATAACACATTTACGACTAATCGAAACCGGGACTTCAAAGTACAGAGTTAGCATGAATGTTTCATCGGGTTTTAAAACACTGTGCATTGAGAGGTATATGCCTACAAAGACGTGTGATTGATACATGACAAGATACATACACTCACTAAGTTTAAAAAATCATTTCGTGGCTCGAATGCAGGAACGTATAATCGCTGCTGTGATGGATATTGACAGAAATATGCTATTGAATGTATGGACGGAACTGGATACCGTTGTGATGTGTGCTGCGTGACTAAGGGCGCACAAATTGTACATTTGTAGTGTGTACCAGAATCTTGGTATTGTGTAGCAATATATTTTGTTTACATACCCCCAGGCAGTTTAACTAATCTTACTTCTAAACATCTCTTATTTATTCAATCTGGCCTATTCTGTTTAGTATTACATTTATTCATTTTTCATTTTAATATCTGCACTTTATTTTATTCATCACGCTCTCTTTTCTTAAATTACATTTAGCGATCGTATGGCGATCATTTTCCCTTCCTCTCAATTTTGAGAACGTAATTACATCGTTGTGTGCGCACCTCTCTGGCTTGGCGCAATGTTTGGCTGGCGCACGCTCCGTTTTTCGGCAATCCCCGGAATGCGGCGCAGCAGTTTAAAACGTATTGCCGTTTCCTCTCTCAGTCAGTTACTGGTAAAATCTTCGTGAATGTCGTACTTAGGTTCATCCCAGGGCTTCAGCCTCAGGTGCAGACGCGACCCTCGTTGCAATGTGCAGAACTTATAGATTGAAGGTTAACCGTGTGCATATGAAGTCTGGAGGCCTTCTTCACATATTAAGTGAATTATTCTACTCTTTTAAAGTGTATATCAAGATTTAGAAGGACTCTTAAGACGATTCACTTCCATTTTAAGTACAAAGTGCCTAAATCATCGGGTAACTAACATGGATCTCACCTGCATCAGAAAGTGTCGTCTGGGAAAATAAATTGTTTGTTCCGATCAACTAAATATTCCGACTCATTTTAATCCAAGTCTGAAAGGTGCTGCAATTTATTATTATCGTTATTGCTCTGCATGATCACCAACAAGTATCTGGATATTGAGTTAAGTTTTGTAGCGCATATCTGAATCATCGAGGCAACAGGACGATCTTATTTAGTTCAGTAACTCCTTTTAGTAAATTAGAAAGATAGTTAAGTATTCTGAGGCAAAAGTTTTCGTAATATGTGTATGTGCAAGTCAGTGAATGTATACATCACTGAACGGCATTCTTAGCAATGAACGGAATTCTGTGCAGTGAACACGATATTCTGAGCGTATATACTTTGATTTGAAGCACAACATTTTAAAAGATTAAACTTACTTGCCAACCTTAAATATTTGCTCTCCAATGGCGAGTGGAAAATTTCGCGCCCTGCTGTATATGATTCACTAACAGATTCTCCAATTAAAAATGCTGGGACAAAAACTTAGGATACATTCCTAGTAATCTACCTTTCGCAAATTATTCAGTTACAAAATTGGCCAATTAATGTGTATCCGTGGCTGAATAACATCAATATAACATATGAATTGAAATGAGAAAATTTATTATGTTATTGAAAATGAACTTTTCTTATGTGTGTCACACGAAGCCTGCGTGATTCCATATCTATAAAATATCTAAACTTAGCTCATATATTTAAAGAAATATTTTAATAGAATATGAGCTTTTTAAAAATTAAGTTAAGATTTGACTATAATTTTTATATTTTACCTGAACGTGTTCGGGCAACTGAAATGAGCAATATTTGGGATTATAGAAACGGAGATGGTTTGTGCGATATTTTATTCATTTACAGGAAAAACAAATTGAGTTCGTTTTAAGGTTCTCAGGACTCTTAAAGCTTCAAAATGTTCGAAATTTTAATTTTTTTAGATGTTGAACTCATATTTTTTTCTGAACATCTCTATCAGCGGTAACAGTGAAAAGATAAAGGAAAATTTTATTCGTGGTTATATTATATTTTCCCAGATTAAGAAATATTTGAGTTTTTTTTTCTTCTTTTAATACAGCCCATTAGTGTTTTCATTTTTCATTCATTTCATTCATTCAACGTTCTTTTCAAAAACGCCTTTTTTCCATCTAACAACTGTTTTGAAATATATTACACTGCTAAAAATTTGCAACAAATTGCCCAGTCATTACACCATTATTACAGAAAAAGGTTATATAACCGTAATTTACCTCTGTTTTGACCATAATATTGCCAATATTATGGTCAGAAAAGAGCTAAATTACAGTTTCGGTATTAGTGGTAACACTGAAAAGATAAATGTAAATATTATTCGTGGTTTTATTATATTTTCCTAGATAAAGAAATACATGTTTTTTTTTCTTATTTTAATACAGCAAATTAGTGTTTTCATTTTTTATTCATTTCATTCATTCAACGTTCTTTTCAAAAACGCTTTTTTCCATCTGACAACTCTCCAGAAAAATATTACACTGTTAAAAATTTGCAACAAAGTGCCTAGTCATTCGACCGTTATTACAGAAATGGCTAAATAACCATAATTTACCTCTGTTTTGACCATAGTATTGCCCACATTATGGTTAGAAAAGAGTTAACTTACAGTTATTAACTGCTTTTTCGTAAAACTAGCTGGCCCTCCCGGCGTTGTCCGAGCCCGTAATAATATTCTTAAAGGAATCTGTCATTTTTATCGCAGGTCCGTACAGAGAGGGGGGGGGGGGAGACGGTGCAAATTACCAGGGCCCGTTATTATTCAGTTCCAAAGTTGCGTAAAGTCAAAGGTTAAGATTTTTAATTTTTATATGTCTCATAATTTAAACTTTTTTATTCCAAATTAATTGATGAATTCAATTAAAATTTAATTATATTTTCAATAATTTAATTTTTTATTTAAAATCTTTAGATGAAAAAGCAATTACAAATGCAATAAAAGCCTGTTTATAACAGAATCCTGCAATAAACGAAACAAAAAAGTTCCAGCTCCCCCCCCCCCCCCCCAAAAAAAAAATGCTATTATGTTTTGTTCACTTTAAATAACCTGCATAAAACGGAATTTATCACTGGTCGTTTGCATTCCGTCTTTTCGCAGGTTTTATTGTATCTTACTTCTAGTGGGCCCGTAATAATATTCTTAAATGAACCTGAAATTTGTATCGCAGGTCCATACAGAGGGGGCTAGAGACGGTGCAACGTCATGACATTTTGTAAACTTCTTGCTGATGTTTAATTCGCATTTCCAATACAGTGCTTTGCAGAAATTGCACGTTTCACTTAAGTCCCACAGTTATGTCCGGAACGTTTAAATGAGTAATTTGGATTTCAGAAGCAACGCGTGCATGCTACGGTTATTAAGCCTATTTTGGCGATTTCTCATGCTCTGTTTGACGGCGTTCTCGATCCAATCTATTTTGATTTTCTCTTCTTAATAATTCGGCTTTTTCTTCATTTTCAAGCATTTGCCGAGATCTTTTACGGACATTTCAAATTATATTTTGAAGCTCCATAATTGAGCGGAAGAGCGAAATGCAAAGACGAATGAAAGGCGAAACGTAAATAAACCCGATCGCCCTAAATCCTGCCAAAGGACTTTTACACAATAACCAATGAGCTGCGTTTCTCGGACGTTGCCATTAAACAATAATTAATAATAGCGATTTCTGTGCCAGGCACGATAGCATAATATATGTATAGATGGTCGAATGACACAGGGCTCCCATTGGTCCGTTTTTTGAAAGCCAGTATTTTTTAAGAAAAAAAATCGTGGTAGGGTTTTGCAGAAATATCAACAAAAACGCCTTTTTAGGTAACGTTCGACGAAAATTATAAAGAATTTTTTTATTTGGGAAAAATGTAGTGTTCAAAAACGGACCGAATGGGATCCCTGATGTAGTTGTGCCAGGTGTACCGCGTAAAACAGGGCTGCAAATGCCTGGATCACCACTACACTTGGCACCAGTATTTTAAGCTAATTTTTTTCACCTTATCTAACGGCAGAATTATGTGAGATTAAACATGGCGAAATAAACTGTAAGGAAATTGTTATGTCCACAGCATTTTGAGCAGTGACTGACGTGGGACATCTAGCAACATTGGCCCTGAATGACTGGCCTTGCTACAAATTTTCAACAGTGTAAGGGAGAAAAAATATTTTCAAAATACCATAAAAATCAACTAACATTGAAAAAGTATTTCTCTGAAGTTATTAGTGCGATTCGATTTTTTTATTACCTTGGCAGTACATACACTATAACTTAAAAAAAAAATCAACAGTTACTTGAGTTTGATTGCAACTATTTCTGGTATTTTTTTTTAAAAATTAACGTTATTAAAAGGAATTGATTTTCTAGAAGGAGAAAATGAAAACGATCGGAATATATATGTCTAATTAGAATACCAAAAAATAAAATAAATAAAAATAAATATTTAAATCTTATCAATATTTTACCAGAATATTAATAGTTTTCAATAAGATTTCGCAATTGCTATTTCCCCGAAAACCTTTGAATTTGTTTGACAATAAAAAATATATTCTTAAAACACCTCTATTGTTATATACAGAAAATTTATAATTTTACTAAGTTTAAATCAATATTATAATACCAATATATATATATATATATATATATATATTGAAATAGCTCGAGTATTTTCCTAGAATATCAGCGATTTATCAAACGATTTCGCAAATATTGTCCCGAAAATGTTTCAATTTGTTTAAAGATAAAGCGTATATCGATTAAGACAAAATTCGCTGCAGTACAATAAAAATAATCCGTAAAAATTGAATGTCTCATTTTAATCGATACCTTTATAAGTTGAAAACTTCAAAGTTTCTCTTTGATAACGTGTTTCTTTTTTGAATGAATTTCGTGTTTTGAAAATAAATCTTTAAACTATAAAAGTTCAATCAATGAAATTGTAAAGCCAACGTATCACCCTGTTTATAAATAACTATTCAATATTTTGTTTCAGAACTTTATACTCCCCACAGAAATACAGACGACAGCTTTGCGAAAACAACACAAATCGAAAATTTAAAAGAAACTTAAATGTCAAAGACGAAATGGGACCCTAGTCATTAATTTATGAATTGACAAAGCTGGACAAATTACGACATAGAGGGAACAGGAGCCATCGCGAAAATGTAGGGCGCGTTATATGATAACTTGTTTATTTTCGATGATTTTTTTCATTTTTCATATGCATTTGTAATTTTCTGTTATACATTCTGACGAAGACTCAAAAAATGAGTTAAAACATGTAAATATAGATTTTTAATTTACTTTTAATGTATTTTTGTAACGTCTTTTAAGCAAATAAATATTTTAATACTATGATATGATTAGTAATGGACGTAATTTTAGTATTGACTTACTATTCGCACTTATTTACATTTGTGTCAAAGACCATTTTTGTCGTAGATTTGCTAATATTAATCTTAAAGAAGATTAATTTATTTCGTATGCGAAGTAAGAGTTTTTTTACAAAGCAATGCTATAGCACATCAATTGTGGTTTTGTAAAAATGTTTCCTACAATAATTTATCGCAATAAATAAATAATAAAACAAGAAAGAAAAAATCATGCGTCTAGCATACGTTTTGAAATACTTTCCAACACATTCAGAATAGTATAACAAAATTTCACCGTCTAATAAAGTAAAATATTATGTCTAAGTAAAACATATAGAAAACCCATAACACATTTGAAAACTCACTTTCAGCAATTCCCATCTAACGTCATAAAAGTATCCAAATTCTTTGAGCAGCCCTGTATATGATCTAAAAATTTGTATCTATAAACTACATGCATGCAAAAATTTAGTTCAGTTAGGAAATACATAACCACAGTTGAAAATTTCTCCTCAGCAATTTTACGGTGATAAAGAAAGTGCTCCGTGAATTCTTTTTTGCAGTCCTGTATACGAGGTATATATTTTTTACACAATGAGTAACATGTTAAAAACTAGTTACATTTAAAAGAGAATACAGAAATTTAAAGCGTATTTCCAGCAATTATTGCTCAAGGACAGTTCTGTAACCGATTTCTTTTGTGTGTCCCTGTAAATGAACGATAAATACTATGTTAATTAATTTTTCAACTACTTTTCAGCAGTGAAATTACGCTTGAAATTATCGAATATTAAAGAAGTGAATTATCACATTGCTAACAAAGCGTAAACCAACTTATTGAAAAATGTCCAAGCCGGGAATCGAACCCGGGGCCCTGGAATAGATCTCCAGTGCTCTACCACTAAACCACAAGGACAATGCCCAGCTTGGCATCTCTCACTTATATAAGTCGGCACGGCTGCTACCGCAGCACTAGATGGTTGGTTGGTTGGGTGTATTTATGACGGCCAATTATCTGCGCGAGGGATATAGGCCCAGGGGGGAGTGCCCTTCGTGGGGGTCTTTCTAAGGGAACCTAACCCGTATTAACGCTTGGAAATCCAAGGTTCGAAGAAAACCACGAAAACTCCGAACGATTAGGCCGACGGGCGCGATTGGGATCGAACCCAGCACCTCCCGTCTACCAGATTCGAGAGCAGAACCTCTCGGCCACTGGTGGGGCACAGCACTAGATGGAAATGTCTCCATGAGCACACAATCTAGTGGCGTAACATGAGACGCAAATGAACCCACCATCGGTGAATATATAATTTTAATTAATTTTTCAACTACTTTTCAGTAGTGAAATTACGCTTGAAATTATCGAATATTAAAGACGTGAATTATCACATTGCTAACAAGCCGGGAATCGATCCAGGGGCCCGGGTTCGATTCCCGGCTTGGACATTTTTCACTAAGTTAATTTACGCTTTGTTAGCAATGTGATAATTCACGTCTTTAATATTCGATAAATAATATGAACATCTTATTCTATAGTAATCATCTTGTAGTGAAATTCAGTGATTTGTATCAATTTCAATACATTTGAAATAGCTCGTTAAAATACTCCGTAAACTATTTTGGGAACGGAATTCTTTTGAGTAACCTGCAAATGGATTATCAATATTACGCACTTTATATAATAAACCGAACATTCCATGGTAAACATCATTAATATATATCAATTGCATGAAAATCCGAGTATAGTTTCGCGAGTTACAGTGTGGACAGCCAGACAGTCAGGCGGAAGGACAAACCGAATTCATAAACTCTTTTTCAACGATGTTGGAAAGTGTTAAACAAGAATTATTACTCTTGTTAGAATTTAACAAAGTTTATAAGGTACAGTCGTGGAAAAAAAAAAAGTAAACACCCCCTACTAACTCTTCAACAAATGACCGTAGACGGAAGTTACAAGTATTAAACGACTGGAAGTAAAGTCTACTTTTAAATGATGTATATAAAATTTGCTTAGGGGGCCATCTACATATTAAAACGAACCCAAAACTAATTTTTTTCAATGGCAATACCCAATTTTAACAAGATATTTCAAATCTTCGGTTCAAACTATGCCTAGATACCAAATTTCAAGTCATTTGAATGATAAGTTTTTGAATTATAAACATTCAAAATTTAGTGCTTCTAATGTTAAATTTCATTTTCATATTTTTATTTAACTTCTGAAATTATGATACTAATGTTCTAATTTTTTGCGTTGCAATAATACTAATGTGCCCAAACATAAATACGCTGAATTCGCAATTTTTATAATTTTATGATATGAATTATGAATTATGAAATTAATATTCGAAAAAATTATGAATTGAAACCAACAATTTTTTTGGTGGATTTATATTTATTAAGTCCTGCTTTATCAAAATCCAAAATTTCACATTTTTATTCCAAATAGTTTTCAAATTATGCTTAAAAAACGGCAAAATGATGGTTTAAGGGGCCGTCTGTGATAGAAGTGAGTAGATATTTTGAAATTTCTTCTGCTGTCCTGCTATCAAACAGTGCCTTGATCAAGAAGGCGGCTCTCTCGGTTAACAATAGAGTACGGAACTTCAATTTGGATACAGCCTTTAAGATACGCTCGTTTTAAAATAATTAATTTCTCGGAAACTTATGGTACGAATTGCATAAAAATTTGTTTTTAGGCTAATTGAAGGGTGTAGAGTTCATCTATGCTGTCAAAATTGAGTATTGCTATTGAAAAAAATCAAAGTTATGGTTCGTTTTAATATGTAGATGGCCCCCTAAGCAAATTTTATATACATCATTTAAAAGAAGACTTTATTTCCAATCGTTTGGTATCAGTAATTTTCTTCTACGATAATTTGTTGAGGAGTTAGTAGGGGGTGTTTACTTTTTTTTTCCACGACTGTACATCGGCACAAGTATATACATGGGATAAGTGTATAAACCACGTATTAGGCAGAAATATTTTGCAAAATAAGTACAGTCATTCAGGGTAACTTTGATCCGCATTTTCTCTATTTTCATATGCCACACTCTTATTTTAAGAATATTGTTGCAACTAGGGGCATAAAAGAGAAGAAATGATCCTAAATTATTGTTTGACTATAAAAAATGAAGGAATAATAAGGAAAAAAGCAATAAAAAATGAATTTTTTGCCTGATTCAAAGTTACCCAGCCATTTAGGGTAACTTTGCACCATATGATAAATATTATCTAAAATAATTCATTATAAAAAAAGTATTATAGTCAGGACAACTTTAAACCCCCAAAAATGTTTTCAGATATGTAAAGACTCCGAATTTACATTTCCCAACATCACAAGATTTGTATAATTTATGATATTACAACAAATATCAGGCATAAGAAAAGTGGAAGAAGAGAACCATGAACATTTAGAAATAAAAAAACCACCTGTTTATTGTTCATATAAAACATAAAAATGCAGTGGAAAACAATTTTCAATGTTTTATCTCAATAATATATCCATAGTTACAGTAATACATACTAGTACTAGTATTTTTCAAATAAGAATAAAAGATGTCGGATGTATGAAATGTCAAATTTGAGTAGCTACGCCCCGAAAAACGCCTTTAAATGAATTAAATGTATTGTACACATATTTGTGAAAATATTTACATGTTATATCTAATGTTCCCTTTCGGCATTTATATAAAATATGGGAAATTTTTGACAGTAGCACCTATAATCAGTAAATTATAAACATCAGTCTAACTTTGAGCTGGCTCAAAGTTACCCTGAAAATGTGATAAAATGTTAGTGCCTTCTTATTTTACATTTTATTAACTATTAGTAAATAAATAATCACAAAATATTATCACATTTACAACATTTTGACAATAATATGTCTGATAAATGAGTATATTGTTACTTACTATGAAAATTTAATTGGATTATAACAACTTCAAAACAACATTCAAAATTAGCTTCAAAACAGTACTTCACAAAAATTGTTAGATGATGCAATTAATAGCGCATAATGTTGCTAATTTATTTTCTAAAATAAAGCGTAGAAATCCCAGTTTAGAACCTTACCAACAGAGCTCAGTTCTGGAGTTTATTTAGCCTTTTGGAGTCAAAAATATTGAAAAATAGGAGGTGGTGCAAAGTTACACCCCATGGTTCAAAGTTACCCTGAATGACTATATAAAAGTAAAAATAGTTTTTTAAAACACATTTTTATAAGCATTTAATCTTCATCTTGAAATTCACCCCGCATTTTTCAACTGCAATTCATGTTTCACGCAAAAAATTTCCTTTATAGCACATTAATTTGGCGCGAGCACTGAACTCAGTTAAAAAAAATTCATTGCTTTTCTTACGTTTGCGCAAGCGTTTTTATTTAAAAAATATATAAATTTTGGTTTGTTTCTTTTCAAAAGAAAAGAAAAATTGTAAACGTTATTTTAACTATTTTTTAGGATTTCTCAATTCATTTCTCGGCGTATAGTCGTTCTTAAATTAACGAATATTATACTGTTAATTGATAAAAGCGTATTTCTTTAAAGTATTACACTCTTCATGGTTTATTTATAATTTATTTTCTACATTTTAGTTCTTTAACCGCTTCCCTTACCAACGGTTTTGAAAAAAATTGCAAAAAATCATCACATTTTTTTGCAGTCACATCACTGCATTTCATAAATATTCAGTAGCCTTCCACTTAACCGGCCTAAACGGGACCGAGGTTTAGCCGGTTAAGAGAAAAACCGGTTAAAGGGGATATGTAAAAATAAATTAAATATGTGTGTGCGTAATTTATTTATTTAAAACCGTACGATGCATTTAGTTTTTCAGTTTGTGTAATTTAAAAAAATTACATATTTTCTATATTTTGTGAAATGAATACTAGTTATAATTAACTAAACTGAAAGAAAAATTATCACTGATAACAAATAATGAAAAATATTTACAACAAATTAAATTGTTGAAAATCGTGTCACACACCTTCGTAAGAAGTTGAAATTGTCCTACATTATGTATATTTAAGTTAATCAACCATAAGGCATTCAGTGGCCTTTCGTCTGTTGAAGGCAAAATGAGCGACATTTTGCAGCATAACAAGGAACCGAAGAAGATATTAACCGCTGCTCAAAAAAGCGTAGCTCCAACCCTTATGCTTTTACACCTTTCGTATGAGGAATTTTAGCAGTGTCAACTTCAACTGGATCATCATCAGGATCGTCTTCGTATTGAACAACATCAGTTACAGTCCTAATTATATCCTCGTCAAATAATGTTTCATGTTTGAGATCTTTATCAGACTCAAACAACTCTTATACATCTTCTACAGTGATCTGTTAGCATCACTCGAGCTTTTTAAATGTTTGTACAAAACAATTTGCAAATAGATCAGCATTATAGAGTTCCGGGAAGGGAGAGGCGAGATTGTACTTTTAACCATTAGAAGCACAAAATCTCAAATCTTCCGGGGGGACATCTCATTGTTCCTGGGGGGGGCTGTTCCCCCCCCCCGGTCCATATCCTGAATTCAACGCTGGTGAAGGTCAGCGAGTATACATTTAGATCCGACGTTCTCCTTTCTGAATTTTGCTTCCTTACCCTCGGGATTGCGCTTCAACTCGAAAGCATAAGCGCTCAGTTTCCAATGTCGTCATCCCAGAATTTTGCCTGATGTTGGGAAATAAAGTCGGCTGGTTAAAGCGGAGTTCCGGTTAAGAGGGAAGCAACTCTATTTCACATCACAAAACTTGAAAAACTGCCAATCAAATATTATGTACAAATATATAATTTATTAATGCCCCCTCCCCCCAGTTTTCTCGAGATAAAAATTAATTGTAATATATACGAACCCTACATAACTCGGGATAATCAGGAAAGTGGTTAAAAAATTTCATTGCTGCTATTTATGGCAGCCATCTTGAATATTTTGGCGATCTTTTATTCGGCCTTCACCCATTTTAGGCCAAGCATAAAATTTTTATAAAATATGGTATTATTTTCATTGAAATATTCTTAAATTACATCCATTAATGTGTTGGATGTGCTAATCTCAAAACTTTCTTCTATTTCATATATTTTAATATTTCAAAATGTTATTATAAATGTCAATATTTTATTTTTATTAGTTTGATGCTTTGACTTTTTTTTTTATTTAACACATACATCTGACTTGTGTGCTTGACATCTAGGTCCGCTTATAAGTCATCGTCAAATTCTGGGACGAGATAGCACAGTGAAATTTACAACACAGAGAAATTACATCCGGGAGCTCCACAAAGTGTGGCAATGGAGCCAGCGAGAGTCGAACTCGCAGACCTCTGCCGCTCACAATACTTGGCAGCTGGCATCGCAGTGTCCTAACCGCTCTGCCACCGAGGCCCCTTGATGATTTGACATTCATCTTAAATTTCTGTTTCGGTGAATTCATCAAAGTGAAAACGAGTTAATTTCAATCATGATATTTATTAAAATCAATAGTTTTCCGTTATTCTGTTGTATATCAGCTGTTCGCAAATAGCCAGCTTATCAGGACTTCCCGACCCTTCATTAGAAGCCGGTGTACAATACAACGACGAAAAATCAAGAAAATTACACAGAAATCGCTATTACAGTGCCCCCTTTCGGCGGAATATTTCCAAATTTAGGCAGAGCATTCTTGCCATGGTCAAAAACATATATATAAAATTTGGTTCAATTCTATGAATACATCCATACACTTTTCAATGGTACAATATTAAAAATTGCACAAAAATTGCAATTACAGCACCCCCTCCCGGCGATCGCTATTACAGTGCCTTCTACCGGCAGAAATTTTCCAAATTCAGGGTGGACCTTCTTGTGATGACCAAAAATCTACACAAAAAATTTGGTTCAGTTCTATGCATAATTTTATACACTATCCAATGGTACAATATTCAAAATGCCACAATAATCTCTATTACAGCGCCCCCTTTCCGCTGATTTTTTTTGCAAATTACTGAAGGATCTGCTTGCCATAGTCAAAAACTTAAAAAAGAAATTTCGTTTAATTCCACGCATAACTTCATACACTTTTTCATGATACAATGGCGACAGACAGACGGACACACGCAGACGTTTTCTATAAACATGTTTTTTGAGACCTCTTACACCTAAACCGTGTAAATACGTCGAAAATCGGAAGTAGAAAAAAATGTCGATTACAATACTTTCTTCTATTGAAGATAGAAGAAAGTAAAAATGACAAAGTATTAACATTTATGTTATTATCGTTTCCGTGTTAAAAGAAGTATTTAATTTTTTTTTTTCGTCGAATATTGAGATAATATAAACTGAAACTTTTAATAAAAGATTAAAAAGTTAACTTTTATTATAACTAAGAGGAAAAAAAACTCCAAAATTTTCTATTTTAACACTTTTCACCATAGTTGAAAATTGTAAAAGTGTTAGTTGATTTGGTTGGTCAGGCCGAACTCGCATATATTTTCTGGGTTTGACATCGAATTCATACTATATGATAAGGAGGATTACAATGGCTTGTTCTGCATTGAAAATGAATCGTGTAGCATTTGTAGGCGCACTCAAAAAATTCCTTTACAATGTGGTTAATGGGAAACATCGTTTGCAGTGTATTCTGATAATATTACGCTATTTCAAAGATAATGAAATTGATCTGCATTACTCAGGTGTGGGCTATAGAGGGTTTATGAGGGTGTACGTAGTTAATTTACAGCTATCATTTATCGTTAATTTACAGTGACAAACAAATGGAGAGAGTAAAAAATACTGTTTATCATAAATAATTACTGAGAGTGCGTTTTAAATGGGGGTTGTTCCCCCCGGGCACCCCCTCCTGAATTCAACACTACTTTTAGCGATGGGAAGTCGCCTCCGTTTCGAAGAAATTTCACACAGTTTTGCAGTGCTGCCATCTACAATGGTAAAATAAAATGATTTTCCATATTTTTAGAAATTTAGGATTTATTTCTATTTATTTATTTTCTTATGCATACATATAAATGTGACCCTTAAATTTTTAGAAAAAATAAAATGAAATTTCTTTTATTTATAAACAGAAAATTCAGTAAAAATAATATATTTCTTTCACCGATTTGATAAATATTTTTACTGGGATGTTTTAACTGATTTAAAAGAATTTAAGATCTATGTTTTCTGACTTTTGGTTGAAGATTACAGGGCTGCTACAGGCGATTATTTATATATTCCGTCCCCCCCCCCCCCCCGCCCCATTTTTTTTTTTTTTGTAGTGTAACATTTCTTTCACTAATTTGATAAAAATAAGTGGCACAATTCGTCTGCATGTATTTAGAAATTGAAGATTTATTTTTATTTTCTTATGGGTGCATATAAATGTAACCCTTAAAATTTCAGAAAAAGAAGTGAAATTTCTTTTATTTATAAACAGAAAGTTTCAGAAGTTACTGAAGGGGAGTTTAAACCATGCTATACGTTTCCTAGCTAGAATAAATTTTTGTGTACTTTGCAGCATATATATAAAGTTATATTTCATATACATGACTGTACAAACGTATTTGGATACATTTCCTCTATAGATGATAATTTCTCAAATTAGATTTCCAAATGAGTTGTGTGTTTTCTAACATGTTTACTTAGTGAATATTTCATATTTTTAAGCAACGAAGTTTTGTTACAATAATCTGAATGTCTTCGAAAGTATTTTATAATCTATGCTTGATGCACAATTTTACCTTCTTGTTCTGTTTAAGATAAAGGCAAGCGGATTACTTTCCACAAACTTTCATTATTTCATTCTAAAACTACTTATATTTCTTTAACATACTTGAAAACACATTGTGTCTCTTTTATACATTTAAGACAAAGATTATAACTGAAAACAGCTTTTTGATTTCATATATCGATACAAAATGCATTCTTGCATATTCAAAATGCATTTTTAAAAGAATAAATCATTGTCTTTTATTATCCTTTGTTTAATTCTATTCTGCTTCACAAAAAAAATTATTTGAATTTCGGTTTCTTTAAATATATAGCCGATTTTATAATCCTTTCATTCTTTCACGTTTACTGTTACTTTCAGAGGATTTTGTTGAGATAGGAAATGCAGATATTTTGAGATCAGTGAGGCATGAATAAAAGCATGAACTAAAAATAGAAATGCAATTTCCACCAAAAAATATTCCTATCAAAAAAAGTTTTTTATCTTGAAAAACTCTTCCGTGAAAATTTAAATTTCCAATTTTATGGGTATGGCAGCACGTGAATTCAGCTTAAAAGGAAAATTTATTGTTACATTATCAACTATTTCAAAAGTAAGAGAAAAATGCTTTGTCTATATTCCGGAAGATTATAAATGAATGTAAGATGCATGTCAAGCTATAAATAATATTCGTATGAATATTTTTACCAGTATGAAGTTATGCACATTTACGGTTTTAAAATTATATTTTAGACTACAATGCATATAAGAATTCACTAAGATGTTTATTTATTGTAAATGATTCATATAAATTTTATAGGAATGGAAGAGGTTTTCCTTTTATTTGATTTAAAATCTGTATAAAGTATAAATGAGATTAAAGAAGCATTATCTATGCACATAACTTGCTCTGAAATATATATTGCATTAAAATGTTTCGTTACAAAAAATAATACGCAAAGAAGTAATATTTAAAAATGCTCCGAGCTTTTCCTGAATCGCGCAAACGCAACGCCAGCTTTAAAAATCTATAAATATGTAGATTTGTTTTATTCCTCACCACTTATTACTATATTTATGGAAATATATTGCTCTTACTGGGGGAAGACTTTTCGATTCTTTCCCTTAATGTTCCATTGGATGCCTATAATTTTGGAAATTAATCTTTGTTTTAAAAACGGATGTCCAATTATTTACAAAAACAACATTAATGTGCTTGAGTAATGTGAAATTGATTGGCGGAAAGGTAGTTAGCTGACAGTGTTAAAAGTTATACCAAACTGTCCGGTTATTCAGTTGTTTTTAGAAATAGAGATTTCTTGATCATCTTATGAAGTGTTTTCATTGGTTATCTTGTTATTCAATTCATGGAAATAGTTTATACTTATTCGGGAAGTTTTTTTGGACTTCCGGCCTTAATGTTTCATCGGGTGCCTATAACTCTCGTCAGTAAACTTTATTTTAAAAGCGGATGACCAATTATTTACAGAATAAACCATTAATGTGATTGAGTAATGTGAAATGGATTGGAGGAAACGTAGCTAGCTTGCAGTTTTAAAAGTTGCAGCAAACCGTCCGGTCATTCAGTTGTTTTTAGAGATAGCGATTGCTTGACCGTCTTATGACGTGTTTTCATTGGTTATCTTGTTATTAAATTTATAGAAATAGTTTACACTTGCGTTGAGCATAAAAGGATGCGCAGGAAATGATGAAAAATATACTTTAATTAAAACTATAAACTATAATTAAACTAGTATTTATAAAGTGAGAAAACACATCTTGGCGCCGACAACATTCGAATGTACATAAAATCAAGCGTCGATCAAAAAACACCGGAGACAAGTTGTTTCAGTTTCTCTCTATTATCGTCTGCCTAAAAAAACTCTCGAATAAATAAAAAGATTCGTATTTCGTAAAATTTGTTTTTCGCATTGCCACACACTTATTGGGCAAGTTTTTCCGATTGTCGACCTTAATGTTTCATTGGGTACCTATAACTCTGGTAATTAAACTTTATTTTAAAAACGGATGTCCAATTATTTACAAAAATAACCATTAATGTTAAAACTAATGTTAATGTTATAACCTAAGCTTGATAAAAGTTGCATCAAACTGTTCGGTCTTTCAGTTGTTTTTAGAGACAGAGATTGCTTGACCATCTTATGAAGAGTTTTCGTTGACTATCGTGTTATTAAATTTATGGAAACAGTTTACACTTATTGGGGAAGTTTTTCTGATTTTCACACTTAATGTTTTATTGGGTGCCTATAACTCTGGTAAATAATCTTTATTTTAAAAAGTCCATTTATTTGAATAATGTAACCATTAATGTGCTTAAAAAATATGAAGTGGATTGGAGGAAAATTAGTAAGTGTGTACTGTTAAAAATTGCAGCAAATTGCTCAGTCATTCATCTGTGTTTAGAGATAGCGATTAGTTGTCTATCTTATGAAGTGTTTTCACTTTTTATCATATTACTAAATTTATGAAAAAAAAAAAATTACTTCTATTGGGTATTTTGTTTCGATTTTTGCATTTAATGTTAATTTAGATGATTATAGCAGTGGTAATTAATCTTCATTTAAAAAAAACGTATGTTACTTTATTTAAAAAAATTAACCATTAATGTCCTTTAATAATATGAAGTATACTGGAGGAAAGTTCGTTAACAGCTAATTAGTTAGCACTGCTAAAAATCGCAGTAAACTGTCCAGTGATTGAGCTGCTTTTAAAGATAGCGATTAACTGACCATATTATTTATTATTATCGTTACTTATCAAATTACTAAATTCATGGAAATATTTTACACTGGTTAGGCAAGTTTTTTTTTCGTCCTTCGCGTTTCTATTGATGCCTATAACCTTGGTAATTAATCTTTGTTTTAAAAACGGATGTTCATTTATTTAAAAGAAATAACCATTAATGTGCTTAAGTAATGTGAAATGGATTGGAGGAAAATTAGATACGCTACACTGTTAAAAATCGCTGCGAGCTATTCAATCATTCAGCTGCATTTAGAGGTAGCGATTAATTGGCCATGATATGGTGTATTCTCCTTGGTTATCAAATTACAAAATTTATCGAAATATTTTACAATTATAAGGCAAGTGTTTTCGATTTTCGCACTTAATGTTTCTGTGGATGCTTATAACCTTGGTAATCAATCTTTGTTTTAAAAACGAATGCCCATTTATTTAAAAAAAATAACCATTAATGTGCTTTAGCAATGTGAAATACATTTTAGAAAAGATAGCCTGCACTGCTAAAAATTGCGGCAAATTGTGTAGTCATTTTGCTTTTTTTAGAGATAGATATTACTTTACCATCTTATGATGTGTTTTTATTGGTTAACATATTACTAAATTTAAGAAAAAAATACTTACACTTATTGGGCAAATTTTTACGAATTTTGCCTTTAATGTAAATTTGGATGCCTGCAACTTTTGCAATTAATCTTCGTTTTAAAAATGAATGTCCATTTATTTAAAACAATTAACCATTAATGTGCTTCAGCAATGTGAAATATATTTCAAGAAGATTAAGTTAGTTTGCACTGTTAAAAATTGAAATAAATTGTTCAGTCATTTGGCTTTTTTTTTATATTTAACGATTACTTGACAATATTATGAGATGTTTTCATTGGTCCAAATTAAGATAAATTATCTTTAAGTGACCGGTTTATAAAAAATAAAAATTAAATTTAAAAAATCAAAAATCCCGACTGCGTAAAAAGAGAACTAACTAATTATTTCTCACCAATGTGAAACTTTTTTTTTATATTACATACCTATTTTTTTTATTTACTTGTATTGATGACTTTTAAGTTCCATTTAATTGTTAGTTCCTATCTATAAATACTGTTTTGATGAGGCCTATAGATGTCTATGGTGGTTAGCGTTGCAGTAAAGCTAGAGATCCTACCTACACAACTTCCAGGTTGTGTAATATTTAAACGGAGCTTCTGACTGTAAAATAGTCAATGAAACACCGTCTTCATTTTGAAAGACCTATCCAATGATATGCCACTCAATAGGTGCGTAATTTTTGTTTTCGTCTCTACCGCCATTTTATATATTACGGCCGACATTTTGAATTTATAAAAACAAAACCTAGCTTATAACCATTAAGACGAATTGATAGAGACCTCATTCATTAAAATCCATCCAGCCGTTGGGATGTTTCGAAGGTATAAAGAAATTTACATACCCAGATACGCGTGAAACACATAACCCTTCTTTTCAGTCGTGTAAAAAAAACTGTTGAATGACTGAAGAGTTTGTTATCATTATCTTGTACTGTGGAACATTTTAAGCATAGATAAAGGGTTCTGAAGGCTCTTAAAATTGGAAAAAATGAAAAAAAAAGACCATTTTCAACATTCAATATCTTAAAATATATTTGATTTTAAAACACAATTTTTATTTGGATGAAATATATTCTTTCATTTCATGTATTAAAAAAAATTGCAAGATGCAGAATTAGCATTGATAGGGGGTTCCAAACTGTCGGAGATTTGGCGAACAGAAAATTGGTATAACAGCTTACGAGCTAAATTACAAGATAAATATTGCAACTAGAATGAAAATTTTGGTGCCTACTTATACTTCAGATTATAATAATTACCCAGAACCTAAATAAATTTGTATTTAAATCATTTTTATATCAAATATAAATTAGAACAACATTAATTAAATGTAACTAACATACAATAACTCCTTTTTAGCAATTTAATAAACTTTATAAATATAGGTGTAAAGTTTTACACCGTTAATAATACGAATTTAATGTAAATATATAGAAACATAGTTTGTCGGGACATTTCTAAGTAATATAGAAATTAAAATATATCTTTTTAAATGAATAGCTTTCGTTTTTACGGAAAGAGTAATTAAGAAAACAGTTTTTCTGAATGCAGCTGTTCTATGAATACAGATCGAAAGCTACTTTAGAAATTAGTTTTTTATGTTAATTTATTGCCTAGTAAATTTTATTTACTAGATAATAAATTAACATAAAAAAATATTAATAACACAGAAATTTGAATTTTTTTCCCAACGAAAAACTAAAGTTTCCTTATATTTTTCATATTACAGAATTCTTCAAAACAAACAAAATATTATTATGATTTTTCTTATCTTTTAGTATTATGTATTTTTTTCAAGAAAATGTTTGTACTCAACGAAAAACAGTTTGACTGACTGTTATTGCAAAGCACATGAATGAAAAAAAACATACAGTTTAGTTATAAAAAATGATTATGCCTTTTTAGGTGCGTTCGTAATTATATAAATACGTAGCACCTATAGTTGTCGTTCAGTCCGTCTGTCTGTCCGTCCGTCTGTCCGTCCGTCTGTCTGTCCGTCCGCATATAACAGAGCAAAAACTACCCGACCGAATGATCTGAAATTTTTAATATATAATTGCTGCAAAATTTTGTCGAGCCATTTCCAATTTTATGAAAATCGGATGTATAGTTTAATTACAGGGACAGTCAAAAGTTTTTCTTTACATTACGGCCAATGGGAAAAAATTATTGCAAATGCATTTTAATGATGTTACAGACTTCCGAATGGTCTGAAATTTTTAATATATAATTGATGCAAAATTTTGTTGAGCCATTTCCAATTTTATGAAAATCGGATGTATAGTTTAATTACAGGGACACCCAAAAGTTTTCCGTTACATTATGGCCAATGGGAAAAAATTATTGCAAATGCATTTTAATGATTTTACAGCCTTCCGAATGGTCTGAAATTTTAAATGTATAATTGCTGCAAAATTTTGTCGAGCCATTTCAAATTTTATTAAAATCGAATGTATAGTTTAATTACAGGGACAGTCAAAAGTTTTCCGTTACATTACGGGGAATGGGGAAAATATTATTGTAAGTGCATTTTAATGATGTTACAGACTATGCACTTATGAAGCGCAAAAAAATATACATTCAGTAAAATATGGGGTTCAAAAAATAATTATAAAACTAGTTATAGTATGAACGCACCTCATTTGCCACGTTTGACGAGCAATTTCCAACTTGTTTTTTTTTAAAACAGTTATTATTATCTAAATGCAAGAAACGTGCAAGTTATATTTCCAAAATATGCAATGTTTCTAAACGGAGAAATTTATGATTATTTATTCTGAGAAAGGCTAAGTGGTATAAATATTCTTACAAAATTTGGATTCATGTAGTCGTGTAAACTGGTGTAATTCTTTAAGGGGTGCCAAGACTCTTAAAATTGGAAAAAATGAAAAAAAGAAACCAGACAATTTTCAACATTTAATATCTTAAAATGCATTTCATTTTAATACACAATTTTAATTGAGATGAAAGATATCAGTATATTCTTTCATTTCATGTATTTAAAAATTTGCAAGAGTCAGAATTAGCATTTATAGGGGGCTCCAAACTGTCGGACATTTGACGAGCAGAAAATTTGTAAAACAGCTTACGAGCAGAATTACAAAATAAATGTTGCAACTAGAATGAAAATTTTGGTGCCTATTTATACTTCAGATTATAATAATTACCCTGAACCTAAATAAATTTGTATTTAAAGCATTTTTATATTTAGTTAAAGTTTATCGACAGGAGTCACTGTCTTTTTTATTTATATTATATTTTATGAATATTAAAAAGTGATTAATAACCATAAAAAATCATTACAAATGCAACGAACATGGTTCAACCACCAACCGGTGTGATATTTTATATTCTTATACAAAGTTGTATTTAGCTAATACAAACTTTTGAAAATTTCAACTTTATAATCACATAAAAAAATATTTTTTGAACAATAAAAAGGAAACGTTAGGTTCAGTTTTTACAGACTAACATGAAACATATATTTTGAAAATTTCATGTAAAAATATTCAGAAGTTTTTGAGATATACATGCGCGTTATGCTCAGAATCTTCATTTAGAGAAAAATGACTTCCAAGTTCTGGAAGCGCCGCTTCAGCTATTCAGTGGGTATAATTCTTAAATCCACAACTTCTGTTCTAATGGAATTTTCAAGAAAACAATTATATCAAAATTTTCAGAAAAGACAGGAGTTTAACATCTAAAAAAATTTAAATTAAAAAAATGTGAAGCTTTAAGAGTCCTAAGACCTCTTAAAGGGGAAGATTTTAAAGCTGCGAAAAATCCAAGTTAAAAACTTGCACATTGAATTGTGAAACTGATTTAATTTTAATCTAGATAATTTATCAACGGAAAAGTTAATGACTGATATTATTTGATTTTTATTTAAATTTAATTGATTTGTTAAAAAATCCAGATTTTTAGAGTTTATTACACCTCTAAAGACACATCCTAAATTAGTTTGTACTATTCAACTAAAGGCTCGTGAATATTAAAAAGTGATTAATAACTATAAAAGGTCATTACAAATATAATGGATATGTTTCAACCACCAACCGGTGTGATTAACAAAGCTGATATCGAGAAAATTTTGAGACGCCGTGAACTATAGCCAAAGGCACAGCAGCTTCGTTAATAAATGTGAAGCATGTCCTAATGCCTCGAAATTATTTTTAATTTTCAATTAATTTATTTTTTTTTTCAATTCATTCTATATACAAAATATATTTAAGCAAGTAATTTCAGAAACTTTGGCTATGTTTTATACCATTAATCAATAGCGCCTGCTAATATTTCCAGTTTTAATTATTACTGTCACCTAATTTAAACCAATGTACCCATACATGGCTTTCGCAATGAAAACGTCGAGATTATTTACTGGTATGTTTCATTAGTTGTTAATTAAATTAAATTTATAACCAAGCAATATATTATAAACGAAAAATGAGTTGAGTATTTCAAACTATGGCAACCCCATCAAAGGTAATGTAATTAGGGCGATGTAATTGAGATATTCGATGTTCTATCGGAAAGTTCCAGAGTGTTATTAGAGTGATTGCATCTGTGAAAGCGTAGGCGAAAGTAGGTCAAGGTTGACCAAGGTTGAAACGGGAACAGTGTTGCGCATCTGGCTGATTTCTTATTTAAGTATTCCAAATTCTCACCAATAAGTTTTAAGGATTATTTTTGCTTTAGCAGTATTACGTATTCCATATATAAAATAAAGCAAAATTGCTATTCAAAAATTTCTTGTGTGAGTTTAAAATTTCTAAATAAAGTATCCGCCAGATGTGACAATACTTATGGGAATCAAGGTTTTTTCCCTCAGAAATTCTGAAATTATGTCAATTCCAAATAGTATTTTTTTCTTTATTTAATGACAGATATTTTTTGATTACATAAAGCATAAAGTCTTCTTCCCAAATTTCCGGAATAAATTCGGATTTTCTGAATAAAGAAAGGTGGCCAAACTGACAACCATGATGGAAAGTGGGAGTTTTTGCGATGCAACCCTCCTCTACTCATTTCACTGCTTGACTTCAAGGTGTGAGCACGCAAAATTCTTACTACGAATTTTTTTCGACTTCGTGTTTTGGAATGTTTGCGATTTAGCAATAGACAGCAGCAGCGTCCTTGCATAAAATTTGTGAAGCTCAGTTAATCTGCAACCAAAAGTCTTAATTTTTTCGTACGGCTTTTTGGTGATGAATCTTTAAATCGTACAACGGTTTTTGAATGACACTCGTGTTTCAAGGCGAGTCGTCATACATTTGAATATGACAAGCGTGCAGTGCAACCAAGCACCAGCAAAACAGATGAAAATATGAAAGAAGCTTGAAAACTCTTTCGGAAAATCGTCGCCTAAATATCCAAGAACATTGCAGACAAAGTGGAATCGTTTATGGAGTTTGCCAAGAATTTTTGAAGGAGAATTTGAACATGCGGTGCATTGATGCAAAGTTTGTTCCAAGGCTACCGACAAACGATCCCTAAAGACGACACAGTTTATAGTTCATAACAACATGGTTTCTAATCTTCATCCACACTAATCACCGGATCTAGCTCCCGGTTATTTTGCATTATTTCCAAAATTAAAAATGAAACTGAAATGACGAGATTTTGGGACTCTGTCCGACATTCAACGATAATTGCAGGTTGTCCTTGACAGCCATAAAATATGTAAACGCAAACTGCTAAGTTTAACCTTCTCGATTCGGTGGGAACGACGTATGTACCCTAAAAAAAAACTAACCCCAAAGAACGGCTAGGGTACAACCGCTGTACCCTAATGTTCCCTTCCTCCGTTTTGAAGCTAGCATTATTAGTCATCTGTCATCTCAGAGTTTTGAGGGAGGTTAGTCTCTTTTTCTGGAGTGAAAGGAGAAATTTCTTTGGCTTTCGCGCGGTAATAGAATAACAGCTTTTTGAAATGGCGTTTCTTAGTCAGAGGTCTCTTTCCCGTCAATTTTACTTTCTTCCATCTTCAATAGAACAAAGAATTGTAATCGAAAGTTTTTTCGACTTCCGATTTTCGATAGATTTACAAATTTTAGAGGTCAGAGATTCCAAAAAATATGTTTATAGACGTTTGTCTGTGTGTCCGTATGTCGCCATTGTACCATGAAAAAGTGTATGAAGTTTTGCATAGAACTGAACGGAATTTTTTAAGTTTTTGGCTATGGCAAGCAGGTCCTCCCTTAATTTAGAAAAAATCAGCCGGTAGGCGGCGCTGTAATAGCGAGTTTTGTGTGATTTTGAATATTGTATCATCGAAAAGTGTATGAAGTTGCACATAGAATTGAACCAAACTTTTTGTGTAAGTTTTTGGCCATGGCAAGAAGGTCCTCCCTGAATTTGGAAAAATTCCGCTGAAAGGGGACGCTGTAATAGCGATTTTTGTGCCGTTTTCAATATTGTTCATCGAAAAGTGTATGAAGTTATGCATGGAATTGAATCAAATTTTTTGTCTATGAGTTTGGTCATGGCAAGAAGGTCTTCTCTGAATTTGGAAATTTTCCTCCTTAAGGGAGCACTATAATAGCGATTTTTGTGTAATTTTCTTCATAGAATGTCCTAATTAGCATTAATTATAGATAAAACCGCAATCCAAAAATTCCGAAAGGCACAAACTAATTTAAGAAAAAAAAATGAAAAACAGAGACGTTTTCACGCACACAAGTTAACATCGGATAAAATAGTCGCATTCAAAAACTAGACTTCCTTTATGGTAGAAAAACTAGCCCTGTACAAAATGCCTGTTCGAAAATCTTTCGCATAATGGACTTTACCCATGTGATGTCAGCCGCGGGTAAACAGCAGAAAAACACCAATAGGCCTGAAGTACATTTCAACACTGCTCTTCCTTCGTCCAATAAACAGTCTTTTATGGAGGGTTT
The DNA here is from genome assembly GCA_963932465.1 of Maratus speciosus. NCBI lineage: Eukaryota > Metazoa > Arthropoda > Arachnida > Araneae > Salticidae > Maratus > Maratus speciosus. Next base: position 457,767,364 of record OZ010792.1, read on the forward strand.
TCCCCACAGAGGCGTGTCTGTTGCCATTCGTGAGTAAAGTTCATTCTACATTAATTATTGTGTGTTTTGTACGTTTATGGAAAAAAAGATTTTGATAGCAGAAATACAACATACATGATATTTGCTTTAATTCAAGTTTAAATTGTTCAACAGAGGTTAATTAAATGTCAAAAAAGACAATCAAAACAATTAATGTGGAATCATACGAAAGATTTTCGAACAGACGTTTTGTAGAGGACTAGCTTCTGTACCATAGAAAGGAGTCTAGTTTTTGAATGCGAGCATTTTGTCCGATGTTAACCTGTGTACGTGAAAATGCCTCTGTTTTTCATTTTTTTTCTGAAATTAGTTTGTGCCTCTCTGAATTTTAGGATTGCGGTTTTCTCTGTAATTTAATGCTAATTAAAACATTCTCTTCAATCTGCGGGGTATAAAGGCGCGATTGAAATTTGGTATTGGTAGATTTTCGATCAAGTCCTGCCTCATCGGGGAACACAAGATTTGAGTTCTCACTTTTAGGAGATTAAAAGCTTGTACCGAATCCATGTGCACTATGAGATTTGAATTTTAGAGTTAGCAGAGAGAATCCTCCTTTTTTGGTAATATTTCGCCATGCTTTAATAAAGTATTTTTACACAGTATTTTTCATTTGTTTTTGCTTTTTAATCGAATATTCTGTGAAATAAAATTAAGCACATGTTATTACTCAATCTTCCATACATAATAAAACAGATAATCTAAAACTATATAGCAGACTTTTTTTAGATTGTTTAATTACTCACTTAATTTAGAGAAAAATCACAATCAATAACAACACTGTGCGACAAATATCGATGACGTTAATACTTCCAATATAAAAATACTTGATTGTTAATGAATTCGATGCATTGAACGAGAATATGATTATAAAAAAAGGTGAACTGCTAACTTTTTTCCCGTAATTTGAAAATACATATACATCTTAATGCATATATGCATCACATTGGACTTCTTTGTAAATAATTGTTGTCTACAGCCAATTGTTCATGGCTGTTTCGTGGGGTGCATTAACGCATATGTACGTACATATGCAAATAAATGCAAAATGAAATCTATCAAAATCTATCAAAAACAATAAGTGATACAATTAAAAGTATCTGGTGTAACTTATATATACCGGGTGTTCCAAAAATGACTCATGGATTTTAAAATTCAACAACTTCCAAACGGCGGCGACAGATATTTAAAAAATTCTTGCAGGAGGTTTATGTACGATGTCAGGAAATTTTGTACTGTGATTCTTGATTTTAGTTCGAATTTCAAACAATAGATATTGCTGAAAGCAATAGGCGCTCAGTCCAGACCCGATTTTTGGTACTTCGGGATCCATTCAATACATTTTAATCTCCTTTTTTCGCATGGAAGAAGAGAGAGGCCGAAAAAGCGAGCCTGGATTTAGCTTGCAGCGCCATCTATCGATGCTATTTGTAACTGAAACTGAGAATCGCAGCATAAAAACTCCTGACATCTTACATAACACGCCTGCAAGAATTTTTTTAATATCTGTCACCGTTTGCAAGTTATGGAATATTAAAATCCATCAGTCATTTTTGGGACACCCGGTATATATATCTACATATATATATACACTGAAGATCCAAAACATTATGACCACCTACCTAATAATTCGTTGGTCTACCTCTGGCTCGTAAAACAGCTGCAACCTGCCTTGGCATGGATACCACGAGTCACGAGTCCTTGGTAAGTGGCCGGAGACAGATTGTACCAGATATTCAAGCAGCGGTTACGCAAATCCGGGATATTCGGAAATGGTGGTTTCTGAACTCTGAGATGCCGTTCTATGACAACCCAAATTTGCTCTATCGGAATCTCATCCGATTAGTTAGGTACCCAGGATATTAACTGGAAATCAGAATTATATTCCTAGAACCACTCGAGCACAATTCGAGCCTCGTGACAGTAAGCGTTGCCTTGCTGGAAGACCCCATTTCCTGTTTGAAAGACAGACTCCATTTAAAGGTGTAACTGGCCCGCAATGATGTTTAGATTTTCTGTTGTTTAGATGGTCTGTTCCACCACAACCACGGGTTCCAGAGATGCCAATGAGATCTTCCCCAAATCTGAAAACCGTTACCATCGGCCTGTGTATGACCTGGTACACACTAAGGAAACAAGTGTTCAGCTGGAATACGGTTTACAGAAACACGACCATCGACTTTATGAATAGCGAATCGTGATTTATCCGACCAGGCAACTTTCTCCCATTGACACATGGTCCAGTAACGATGTTTCTGGACCCGCTGTAGGCGTAGTTGGCAATGACGCTTGGTGAACAGAGGCACATGAGTGGGACGTCTGCTGCTCGTCGCATATCCAATAGAGTTCGCTGAACTATGTGCTCTGAAACAATTGTACTTGGACCTGCATTGTATTGGACTGTCAGCTGAGCCACGGTCTGGTGTCCATTTTGCTTCACAAATAGGCACAATCTCCGACGTCTTGTTTTCTTGATAACGTGTGGTTATCCTACGACATGGTATTCGTGTACTGCTGATTTCACCGTCATTCATCCACTTTGCAGAAGGACTAACAATAGCAGGTCGCGAACAACCCAGTAGTAGTGCAGTTTAGGATATACTCTTTCTGAATCTTCGGCACATTTCAATCTGCCCTCTTTCAAAGTCGCTTAAAAATCAGCTGCCTTTTGCATTATAGACACAAGTAAGCACAAGAATTATTCTTCAGACTCCCCAGCCGCAGTTAAATACTATTCCTACCTGATCAGGTATATCCTTCACGTCATCCAGACCAACCCATTGTAAAATGTAGGAAAGGTCAAAATTTTTTAGCTTTTCGGTGTATATGTTTGCATTTATATTAAATTAACCTTTGGGATACGAACAGTCGTCAAAAAAGAGAGAACAACCCTACACATTTTATCGCAAAACTGTAACAGACAAAAACTAAAATAGGCATTTGTATGGGAATTATGGCTTATATAGCTTTATGTTTGAAAAATATTTGCATAGAAGTCCGTCTCATTATAGAAATTGTAATAAACTTTGAAAATTTCAACATAAACATTAAATATTGACGCCATATTTGGATTTTTCGAGACTTTCAAGAATAATTCAAAATCTACTTAGGTGAATTTTGCCTTCGGATCTTTGAAGCTTCAATAGGAATCGATTTCTGTTAAAAAATTAATGGGTTACAATTTATATTATTATTAAATAATAATTTCAAACAATATGTATTTTTTTTTAAATTTTAACTTCGCACATCTTTTTTTCCAAAACAAGTTCCAATAAAGATTTTTTATGGCACTGTTAGTATTCAGTGGATAATTTTTATATTAAACTGCACACCTTAACATCAAAAGCATTTTTTTTTTTTTTGCACAGTGTAATACGAGATCATTTCTTACTCCAGTCACGCTTTGCGCTACGAAGATGCATTTATAAGCCTGGTAGTTCTCAAAAGTAATGGCAATTTGATGTTACTGAAGTGTAAAATTTTCAAAATGATTTTGCGTTATGATATATGGCCAAATGGGTAAAAAGTAGAAGAGATATGGCACAAATGGGATAATTTTCATAAAAAAAAATTTTACTTCACCATTTTCCTTTTTCTTCTCAGTTTTTGTCATAATTTTACTAAACAGTGTTTTTTGTTACCTAAAACTAAAATATTAGAAAATTTTGACTCCCAAACCATTTATATTTTAATGAATTAAAAACTTGTAAGGAAAACCTATGTTTAAACACACAATATCCAAATGAAACACCATGAAAACTAACATACGTACGTTTCGTGAGTAGCTTGAAATGAAATCATCAGTGTTAATAAAACACATTGAACACTTCTCATTTTACCACTCTTTACCCTACTTTTAAATTACTAGAGTTCATGTTTTGTCTGAAAATTATTTATACATGGAATTCCTGAATCGTAGGGGTTTAAAATTAGAAATGTATATGCAGCTTATTAGACACCGTGTTGCTAATTTTGCACACTTTTTATTCAAAATATCTACGGCTACTTTCGAGTAGCAATCTTAGTATTGTTTAATTTTAGACATTTTGGTCATTAAATAAAGCAAAGATTACAATTTGAAAACAGTGATAGGTAGATTCAACAAAAAAACACTAAATTTGTAACACTGAGGACACTCTTGTGCATCGCTATCACTAGCAGATTAAGATAATATTTATGCGTGACAAACATGTGAATAATAGCGTCCTTCATTGTTTGTTACCAGCTACGGGCTATGCTTTACTGAAAAATTTGGCTGGCGTGATCTAGTTAGTACCGTCGCACAGTGGAGTATTTAAGGCAAACTCCTGTCCAAAATGCAAAATCTAAAACTTACTTAACAACTTCAAAGCGCATATTTTATAATAGCTGACTAACTTGTACATCGATAAACGTCTATTTCAGGAGCATGAGTCATTTTCGGCGTGGCGCCTCTTATCCTCAGTTAAAGAGAAGGTTTCTATGCGAGAAGACGTGCTCTATTGTTATGTTTCAACTTTGTTATTATGTTCAATTGTGTTTAAATGTATATTTTTGTGGTTTCGTGAATTGTTGAACTCAATAGCTTTATTTAAAATGTGTTCTTTTTGAGCCTTTTTGGATATATCGATTCAGATATATAGCTTTTTAAAGGTGTGCTGGGGGCCTGTCGAAACATTTTTGAAGTATAGTCGTATTGCTTATAGTTTTGACAGCCAATTAAAAAAAGAAAATCTTCCATTTTCAGTTGTCATTTAAAATATAAATTGCTTTGGTAATTTATTAATAACACTCAAAAATCAGAACCGCTATACTAGAACTCAACATTGTTAAATGCTAAATTCGAATAATATATATTTTAACATATTGTCTTACACAATTAATTAAAAGTTTATATACAGTAAAATTAACCACATTTAATTAAACATTACTTGCAAATAAAACATTTCTATCAACAATTATTTTTCTATTATAACAGTAAAAAGTTAAATAAACTTTGTATTTTATATTTATTTTTATTAACCCTTTTATGCCTAGCGTCTCATATTTAGGACGTTTCGAATTTTAATAATTTTTTATAATTTTCTTCTTCTTTACAACATGGAAATTGTACGAAGTAATTGTCTATAAATGTCTTTATCTATTACCGAGAGATGACAGCATACGATTGATATTTATTTGCTTAAATGAAGGCCTTTTTTCAGTGTTTATAGATTTTTCATTTTTCAAGATAGCGAAATGCAAAAAGTAAGTTTATCTGCATTTTTTTGTATCAAAGATCCATAAAATCTTCCTCTGTAAAAAAATATATTTATTTCTTTACAGAGACTAATAGCGTTGTAAGTATAATTAATAATAAATTAAGAATAATAGTATTTGAGGCTAAAAAGCAATTTATTGCAAAAACATCTTGAAAAAGAGTTTACATCAATAACTGTCCTTTAAATGGCTAATAGAAATATGCACCCATTTGCGTCCAATGCCCTATATTTTGTACTTTACAAACATGCATTAAAAAAAGGCTTGAACATATAATTTCGCAATTTTAAACAATGCGTATTTCAAAGAAGTCGACAAGCTAAGATTATGACTTATTTTTTTGTATCAAAGATCCAAATAAATGGCCGCGATTATTGAGGTGGTCCAACCGGAATTTGTGAGGTTCCATACAGAGACTTGGATTTTATATAAATAGATGTTTTGATAATAATTAAAAGTATTTTCAATTATCTTTGTCTATTGTGTGCTGTTTTAATTATTATTCCAATAACACACACTGTGATTACAAATTTTTATTTTTTTATAGTGTATCCTTCATATGAAAATTTGCATTTTTTGTAGATAGCTTAGCCGATAGTTTACAGAGGTCATACGACCATTTTCATACTGATATACAAACTTATATTATGTAGGTCGCGGAATTTTTATTTTTGTATTTAAAGGTGGGTCGCGAAATTTTCTTTTCCTTAAAGGTGGATCGCGTACCAATAAAGTTTGAGAACCGCTGTTTCAGATTATAGGGCATCTAGCTAAGGGGTTGTTTGAAAATGAATAATGGCCTTTACCAGTAATTATTCTGACGTCATAAAAACGAAATATGTATGTAAAATTATCATACAGTGGTGATGTTAGGTGCAAAAATTGGTAAACAATTTGGAATGTGACAGCCCGCATTTCTCGCATAATAAGTGGATTACGTCCATGGCCTCTTATACAAACATTTAAAATTTAATGTGTTGTATCAACCGTTACAGTTTCTCTAAAATTTTTCAAACGCCCGGTATAATTTTCCTCATCTTATGCATTATTATTCTTTGGAAAGATTACGCCACTAATTTAAATTTATTGCTTTATTTTATCGCCATACTACATTATCATACTATTTTATCATATTATTTTTATATTGATGAGAAGTATGAACTAGATATAGTCTGATATTAATTATGTTTCGAAATTCACGTCTACAAAATCTTTTTATTAAACATTTCATAAACATCCATGTTACATTGCATAAATTTGACAAGAAATATAAATTAGCCATCAACTTTTATGATGTAACGGAAGAATTTATAAAAGGCAGGATACCTGATTAAGCAATGATTAATATACTTTTAAGAGCATAATGCTTTATTCACTTTACAAACATGAGAGATTTAATAAATATCTTTCGAAGTTGTTAAAATTACAGGAAACCATACGTGATAAATAAAAAAATTATATTCAAAGGAAGGAAAAAAATATTAATTGGTTTGTGCTAGATAAGATTAAGGAAACGAGATTTTAGATCTATGCAAGAATTTTTCGCTTTCATGTTTTTCTTTCAAATGTTGAACTGAAGAAACATCATTTTATTTATGAAGGTTTACATGACTATAGCGATGTATTACGGTAAATATTTATAAAAATCCAATTTAACTTCAAATTTACACATTATACTCTTGAACATTTTAAACTTATTTTAATGTAAACTTCATCCACAAAACGAAACTTTTTAAAAATTAAAAAGAAAAGGCTAATCATAAAAAATAGTTTTAAAATTGTGTCTAAAAATGGTTTCATATCCATTTTCCAAGGTTAAATTCTGGTACTTGTTTAACATTTTCTGCTAATTTAGTTTTCCCACCTGTATAAGTAACGAACCTCGGTATCCTGTGCTGAAAGAACTTATTCAATTAATATTAATGCACTACAACGTGCTTCTGAAAAAAAATTGTTTGCATGATGCACTTGGCGGCCATAGTTTGAACATTTTCTAAGCACCCATGGCCCCACCAGTGGCCGAGAGGTTCTGCTCTCGAAGCTGGTAGACGGGAGGTGCTGGGTTCGATCCCAATCGCGCCCGTCGGCCTAATCGTTCGGAGTTTTCGTGGTTTTCTTCTAACCTTGGTTCTCCAAGCGTTAATACGGGTTAGGTTCCCTTAGAAAGACATCCACGGAAGGCACTCCCCCCTTAGGGCCTATATCCCACGTGCTGATAATTGGCCGACATAAATACAACCAACTAAATGCAATCTAAGCACCCATGTGCGTAGTTAAAATTGATATTAATGTTATTCAAACTAACATTTTGTGATTGTGATTTATTTTTTTAAAGATGGCCCTCAAAAACATCATGCATAATTCTTTTATTTTTTAATGTTAACACGTTATGGCGTTTAAAAAATTAGAAAACACAAAAATCTATTTAAATTACTCAGAGGTGATTTTTATTTGCAATAACATTTAAATCCAAGTACTTTCAAGCATATTCATGATCATCACCAGGGCTAAAAACGATAAAAGCCACAGGTTTAATCCTTTATACCAGATGGGCTGATCCAAACCTCAATGTGAAAAAATGTGGTGAAAAAACTTAATACGCTATGAAGTATTCAGTAAAAAGTGTTTCTATCAACATAGCTAACAAAGAATTTTGACATATTTCCAAATGAAAACTAAGTTTATGGCAAGTTCTACATCTTTGGGTCAAAATTTTCGAATTTTCTTATGTTGCTTTTTTTTTTTTTTTTTGTACCCCTTTAATCCTTTATCTACTGACAGTACTTATATGTACCATTTAAATAACTTGCTATAAAATTCATTTAATACATCGATTAGTTATAATACAGTTTAGAATGAGTTATAGATACATAACTTCATCTTGTTCCGAAAGCATTATGGGTTACACAAAACAAAAATATTTTTTAAAGGATTTTTTTTTTCCTTTTTGCCTTTGCATCTTTTCAGCTTTCTTGGCGTTGCGTGTGAGGATGGGGAGATTTTTCAATTCGGAAATATTTCTACATTTCTATTGTATGAACATTATATTTGTACATTTCCTATTTCTACAAAATTCTAAGAAAAATATTTAAAACAAAAGATTTGAGTAGGGATATAAATATTTTACAAAATCCCTATTCAAATTTTATTAATCCTTCTAAATCCTTCAATCCTTCTACAATCCTTCTAAAATTTATTAAATGATTATACAAGTCCTCCAAAGTAGTTTAAGCAATTCAAGAATAATGCTTTAAGAGATAAAATTTTAATGAATTCATAATTCAGTACATAAATGGTTAATGTTTGGATGTGTGGATTGTTGCTCTAAAGTGGTTTTACGATATTCCGATTTATTACAATCATTTTTGCTCATTAAACCTCACAGCGTTCATTGAACGTTGTTGTGATAACATTATACACTTCTTTTTCTCGAAGCCATGGTGGTCATGTTTCGCGAGAACTATTAGACCGATGTCCTTCATTTTTCTTAAAAATAAAAGTAATAGTTTCGGCTCTGGGGTTTATACCACCAAAAAGTACAATTTAAATTAATAAATTATTTTTTCTAGCACACAGAAGGCCAAAAAGGTAACTTGTTTTTGTTGTTATTCAAATAACCGCCATTTTGTCAGAAATCAAATTCTTAAACTAAGTGTTGGTTCCAAAGTTTCAAAAATTTAATACCCTTTCCCAATTTTTGTCCAAATTTTTGTAGATGCTTGTGACCGGTTGCCCGATGAAAAACGGTTGCCCGATTGGTTCCCGATGCGTACATGCGGGTACTATTCGTCGCAGAAGGTGTATTATTCATTTCTTTACACAAAAAATTTTAAGGATGCAGATAAAGAAACAATAGAAATAATGAAAAACAAAATCCAAAGAATAGAATAAACCAAATAAATTGAATAAATTATTGCATTAAATAAGATGAAATAGAATGAAAAAATGCTTTATATCTATTTTATAGTATCAGATTTTCGGTATATTTTTTTTTACTTTTTACTTTTTAACTTTGAAATTTACGATTTGCAAAAAATCCTGACGCGATGGTTAAAAATGAAGATCATTTTCGGATTCAATTCTAAAAAATACATAAAAATCAAATTAAAAGTTAAAAAATACCACCATGGCAGGCTTAGGCGTATTATTCATTTTTTTACACACAAAATTTTAAGGATGCAGATAAAGAAACAATAGAAATAATGAAAAAAAATCCAAAGAATCCTCAGTAATAAGCCAAATAAATTGAATAAATTATTGCATTAAATAAAATGAAATTGAATAAAAAATGTTTTATATCTATTTTATAATATCAGATTTTCGGTATATTTTTATTTACTTTTTACTTTTTAACTTTGAAATTTACGATTTGCAAAAAATCTGACGCGATGGTTAAAAATGAATGTCATTTTCGGATTCAACTCTAAAAAATACATAAAAATCAAATTAAAAGTTAAAAAACACCACCATGGAAGGCTTGTGTAATTTACGTCCAAAATTTTGTAGAGGCTTGCGACCCCAAAAAAATTGTCGCCCGATTGGATATTCACGGTGCGCCTAAGCAGGTACACCCCGTCGCACAAAGCGTATTATTAATTTTTATACTCACAAAACTTTTAGGATGCTGATTAAAAAAACCAAAATAATTCAAAAAGTCTGAAGGTTGTATCTCTTTTATTTGTAACCGAAAAGAAATCGTAAAAATCACGTGAATTTTAATCCAAATACGCAGAACTTTTCCTTAATAGAAAATGCTAAATAAATATCAGACTATAAGCTTAATAAATCATATTAAAACTTTTTTTAGACACAACTTTCCAACATTTTTTTACGCCTGGCATTTTAAAAGTTATTTATGTGGGTATCAATTTATATGTTTTGAACAAATAAATGATACAATAACACATACTGGACAATTGCACCATAAAATATAATAAATAAAGACACAATCTTGCTTAATGGTGCACAAAACACGTACTTTAATAAGCTAAAAGTTAATTTCTACGTTTCGAGCTGTTTCTACAGCCGTCTTCAGGAAAATATGATGGTAAAAAGTCCTTCCGGCCAGTGCCGGGAGGATGAGGTAGCTTTCATATTCCTTATTTTAAAAAAGCCAACTTATATTATTCAAACACACGAAGCTCAATTAAGTGGAAACCGAATGTAGGAGATTCAATACTAATTTTTATCAATACTAAATCATTATGAATGAGAATTTCGCGAAATTAGTCAGCTTTATCCAAGCTGCTTTTATTTAAAGTAACTTATATTTGCCTGCCAAATTCGGCGATTTCTTAAAGTGCCTGCCATTTTAAGACAACACGGTGGATGAGGCTAACCAGTGAACTTGGTCGAGACCTTAGTAATTGCTATGCACGTGCTCACTCACATCGGAATCGGTTGATATATACGAGTGCTGTCGCAGGCAAAAAATCAGATTTTTCAAAATGTCACCCACTTTAGAAATTGAAACTGCTATATCTGAGCCATTTTTTAAGATAAAGACAAACAAAAAATGCTCCTAAATCCTTATATCAAGGTCAAATACTTAAGAAAGAAACCTTTTTCAATTTCTAATTTTTTTTTTCACCTCACTTTAAATATATATATTTTTTAATTTAATGGCCGCCATTTTGAAACAAGATGGCTGATGAAGCTCGCCAGCGAACTTGGTCGAGATATTGATGTATACTATCCACATGCATTCTTCCATCGAAATAGACTAATACGTGTGGTATCGCGAGACAAATACAAGATCGTTTCAAAGTGTTAACCATGATAGAAATTCAAAGTGCTGTAATTCAACCACTTTTTAAGATATAAACAAAAGAACAAATTTTCAGATACAAAAACTGCTCCAGAATCTTTGTATCAAGGCCAAACACATAAAAAAACCTTTTTCATTTTCCAAATTTTTAATACCTCATTTTAAATTTTAAATTACATTTAAAAAAATGGCAACCCTTTTGAAACAAGATGGCGAATGAAGCTGGCCAACGAACTCGGTCGAGACATTGGTATGTACTATGTACAGACCAAGTTACATCCAAATAGGTTCATAAATACGCCTGTTATCGCGTGACAAAAATCAGGTCGTTTTAAAATGTCAGCCACAATAGAAATTCAAAATGTTATAACTCAGCCATTTTTTTAGATATAGACAAAACAAAACCTGTTCCGGTATCTTTGTATTAAGGTCAAACACATACGAAAAAACTCTTTTTCATTTTCCAAATTTTTGGTATCTCATTTTAAATTTAATTTTCTTTAAATTTTTTTAAATGGCCGCCATTTTGAAACAAGATGGCGGATGAAGCTGGCCAACGAACTCGGTTGAGTTATTTGTATGTACTATGTACACACCAAGGTACATCCAAATCGGTTCATAAATACGTCTGTTATCGCGTGACAAAAATCAGGTCGTTTCAAAATGTCAGCCACACTAGAAATTCAAAATGCTATAACTCAGCCATTTTTTAAGATATAGACGAAACAAAAACTGCTCCGAATCTTTTTATCGAGGTCAAACACATAAGAAAAAAATATTTTTTCAATTTTCAATTTTTTGGTACCACATTTCAAATTTAAAATTTTCTTAAAATTTTAAATGGCCGCCATTTTTAAACAAAATGGCGGATGAAGCTGGCCAACGAACTCGGTCGAGACATTGGTCTGTACTATGTATAAACGAAGTTACATCCAAATCGGTTCATAAATATGCCTTTTATCGCGTGACAAATTTCAAGACGTTTCAAAATGTCAGCTTCGCTAGAAATTCAAAATGCTATAACTCAGCCATTTTTTAAGATATAGACGAAAAAAAACTGCTACGGAGTCTTTGTATAAAGGTCAAATACATAAGAAAAAAATATTTTTCCATTTTCAATTTTTTGGTACCACATTTCAAATTTTAATTTTTTTTAAAATTTTTAAATGGCCGCCATTTTGAAACAAAATGGCGGATGAAGCTGGCCAACGAACTCGGTCGAGACATTGGTATGTACTATGTACACATCGAATTACATCGAAATCGGTTGATAATTACGAGAGTTAGAGTGTGACATAGGTCAGATATATATATATATATATATATATATATATATTGATATATATATATATATATATTGATATATATATATATATATATATCAATTTTGAACGGAGGTGGTTTCGGGGTCTGGGGGTCATGATCGATGAAAATATACCAAAATTTTTTGAAATCGCTTTCCTCCGAACGGCTCCAATAGGTAGCTTTTTGTAAAGAAAGCTACCTAAAAGGCTCAAAGTTGAGAGACGAAAGCTTCCTGTGCAAGAAATAATTAGTCGAAACTTGACCAATGATTTGAATACAAAAATGTAGTGTTGCCATCTAGTGAAAATAAATAATTATTAATAAACTGAGATCAATTGAATCAAAAAGGTCGATTTAAGAAACCACGGGTGCCGCCATCTACACATGAGGGACAAAACCATGTTCAACTGAGTTTTCATTCAAGTTTTGGCAGCATAATACAAGTTTAACCTGAAATATTGTAATTAGATGTAGAATTATTAGAATTATTTGTAGAATATTATGCCAGATTTTTAGGATATTATAGGATAAATTATCGTTACAAGGTTTATCTTCACGTGCAATTATTTCAAATGACTCTCTATGTTTACTTTCGTTATTGCACGGAACTATAAGTTTTGCTTCATCAAAGTTAACCCTTAAATGCCTGATTTTTCAAAAATCATTGTAATAATGTTTTTCGGCTTTCATTTTTAAAATAAATCATGGGAAAAATACTTTAAAAAATCATATTTTGTTTTAAGTATAGTTTACGGCTAAAAAACAGTTTGTTACTAATCGGCAATACTGGTGTTTAATTGAAAAAATAATTTCCCTTGATAAAATTCTATAACATTAAACACACAAGAATTTTAGGAACTATAATAAAAAATAAATTTTACTTGCTCACTGCAGGTCAAAATAGGGTATTTCGCAAGCTTCCAAACAAAACAAAAAGAACAAGTAGCAACAATTGAAAAAATAAATCTATCTTTATTCTTAAAAAGCACAAGTGTTGCCATCTACATGTTGAAAATCGGTTTAATCGGTTACAACTTCAGAATGTATTTTATTGGCAACATTAGGCATTATAGCTTCAATATTATTCTAATAGTATTTTAGAGCCTAAATTGGGTATGTTGCCGAAAAGCAACACCAGGCATTTAAGGATTAATATGGCAGACTCCATTAGCTAAGTAGAACCTAGAAAGAGTTGTAGTCTGGTTTTCCAGCAAAATATATAGATAAGATAATTCTGAAGTACAACGCTTCTCCTCCTTCAGGTCAACGACAGTATAATAATCAACTTATGGTCTACAGAAAATTTCACTACATTCCGACTGTATTCGAAAAGCTAAAAAAGATCATACAGAAATATAATATACATTTGGTTGCTATTCCATCTCCTTACCTCATTAATACTGTCAATAATAAGATCGATAGGATCCCAATGGATCAAAAATCTGGTATATATGAAATCCCTATCACTTTATCTAATAACGTTGAAAAAGTCTACATCAGCATGACAAAACGTAAGTTATCAGTAAGGATTATGGAGCATCGCAGAGACAGTAAACATCGTAAATATACTACAGCTCTTTCTAGGTTCTACTTAGCTAATGAAGTCTGCCATATTAACTTTGATGAAGCAAAACTTATAGTTCCGTGCAATTAACCCCTTTGAAAGTAAAATTAGAGAATCAGTTGAAATCATTGCACGTGAAGATAAACCTTGTAACGATAATTTATCCTATAATATCCCAAAAATCTGGCATAATATCATAAAGTCGTCATTCTACATCTAATTACAATATTTCAGCTTAAACTTGTGTTATGCTGCCAAAACTTGAATGAAAACTCAGTTGAACATGGTTTTGTCCTTCATGTGTAGGTGGCGGCACTCGTGGTTTCTTAAATCGACCTTTTTGAATCAATTGATCTTAGTTCATTAATAATTATTTATTTTAACTAGATGGCAACACTACATTTTTGTATTCAAATCATTGGTCAAGTTTCGACTAATTATTTCTTGCACAGGAAGCTTTCGTCTCTGAACTTTGAGCCTTTTTACCATCATATTTTCCTGAAGACGGCTGTAGAAACAGCTCGAAATGTAGAAATTAACTTTTAGCTTATTAAAGAACGTGTTTTGTGTACCATTAAACAAGATTGTGTCTTTATTTAAATAATACAAGTTTATATAATTTATACAATCTACTAAAATCAACTAACAGAAAACAACATGAGCTTTCGTAAAATTTTGAAAATATTTTTAACACTTTCCAACATAGATGAAAAGTGTTTATGAATTAGGTTTGTCCTTCCATCTGTCTGACTGTCCATGCTCTAACTCGCGTATAGTCCGATTCTCATGAAATTGATATATGTTATTGAGACATGTGCGGTATTGAAAAAGAAGCGTGTAGAATTTATGGTTCGTTTACAGGGACATTCAAAATAATTCCATCACATTACGGTCTATGGTGAAATATTGTTTTGCAGTTTATTTTAATGATATTACACTATTTTCAATATATTGATATTTATATATATATATATATCACTGAAACGTACTACAAGGCACTTACTGTAGAATCAGATGTGCACGTAGTTTATCGTTCATTTACACGGATACTCAAAAGTTTTTGGCTACAGTATTGCCTATGACGAGGAATTACTGGAAGTGCGTTTTAGGTTGTAGCGTGCATTTTAAAGTTTAACAATTTTTTTTTTTTTTTTTTGCAATTACTTGCGTGCATAATTTCTGTAGGTCATATACAGGATTATACAAAAGACACACAAGATTACAGAAAAGATTGCAAAAAAGACAGGATTACACAACTGAAGTATATATCCGTTTATGGGGTCATGTAACTTTTGAAGC
This sequence comes from Maratus speciosus, assembly GCA_963932465.1. NCBI lineage: Eukaryota > Metazoa > Arthropoda > Arachnida > Araneae > Salticidae > Maratus > Maratus speciosus. The sequence goes on from OZ010792.1 coordinate 457,782,573, forward strand.
GTGCAAAAATCGAATTTTTTTTAAATAGCTTATAATTAAATATGATTCTTTGGGAATATTTAAAATCAAACTCCATACAAAAATTCGCATTAGAAGAGAAGCTATGTCTAAAACACTTTGAGCTTTTGCTATATGATCAACGGGTTTTTCAATTTTTAAAGCCAATTTTCTCAAAACAGCGATTTTGATCATTGCGCGCACGATTTCTGAAAAACGGTTGCCTAGAATTTAACGAAATTTTTGGTGGATGTATTAAACGTACAGAAGCACAAAATGACCTATTATTATGTTTCTGAAGTAAGAAGTTTAGAATTCACGGCTACTTTTGTATAAAAAAAATCTCGAAATTTCGAATTACTCTAATTTTTTTTTTTTTTTTTCTCGAGATCTACAAGTTTTATTTTTTTCATTGCAGGTCATTTTCAAAATACTTTATATCTGTACTCATAAAAAAACATCTTGGCTTGTTTCAGACATTGAAATGGGAAAAATCATGCGCGCAACGCATGCAAGAATAATTCTTTCGTAAAAATTGTATTATCTTTAAAAATAAATTTAAAAAAAACTATATGTGTATACCTTTTCTAATAACTTTGATTAATAAAATAAATCGTTCCTAACATGTGTTTTCAATTTTATAATTAAAAGTTTATTAGTTAAAGAATGACTGCAATTCTTACAGAGGTCACTTTTCCTTGTACTTTATTGGTTCAAAAGTTACGTGACCCCTTAAAGATGTAAATTGCTGAATAGAAAATTTCAACTGTACTAGACGTTTTATTGAACTAACGTTTAGCATACTATGTAGTACACATAGAAATATATAGATTATATACAGGGCTGCACACACACTTCGGATGTATTTCCGACTATTTATGGTAATTGAAAAAAATAGGAATTTCAAATGCGTTATGCATTTTTAAAATTGTTTATTTAAACATCTTTTACCTTAATAAACTGCAAAATTTTTTGACAATATTCAAAACAGGCTGGAAAGGGTTACATAATCTATGCTGGACGTATGATTTTTTATTCTTCTTTAATGCAGACATACAGTCACCAATGAACGCATCGCAGAATCCAAGACCCATTTTATTTTGGGCATCATTAGTGGTTTGCTCGTTGATTATATTTAAAGGGCTTCACAATCACAATATAAAAAATACGAAAATATAATTTGTCGGAAGGACATAACATAAAGGTCAAAATAGATTTGCGCAATATTGAATTCAGAGTCGTTTTTCTCTGTATGAAATTTTGCTGTTCCGAGAAAGACAATCTATATTTCTGGGGGAGGGGGGCTTTCAAGGGAGAATTCCACTTTCCCGGCTCACGGTGGGTAATTTCCTGATTCTAGCTAGCCAAAATTATTTTTGGCGTCCATATAGTCGCATCACCATGAAATTGAAAAATGTTATTGATAATCACTATTGAATGTTAGGTATTGCAAAATGTAGTGTATAGCAGTCATAATTACGTTACAGGGATATTCAAAAGTATTTTATTACATTACGGCCTATGGGGAAAAATCGTTTGAGGTGATTTTCAATGATGTTTTATATTTTCAAACACTTTGAAATTTATATACATATCTATGAAGTGAACTACAAGATAATTGCTATAGAATATGGTATTGATAGCATTTATCGATCATTTACAGGGACACTAAAAAGAATTATGTTATATTACGGTCTATGGAGAAAAATTTTTGTGGTGTATTTTGTTCATGTTATACTTTTTCAAAAGTATTTAAATTGATATATATCTCGGAGGTGCTCTATAAGAGGCTTACTATTGAATATGAAGTGCCATTCATCTTTCATATACAGGGGCACACAAAGCAAATCAGTTATATTTTTCTCTGTATGAGCAATAATTGATGGAAGTTCGTTTTCAGTTGTGGAACACTTTTTTAAATTATAAAAATTGCGTACTATTTAGTATGTATAAATTCTATAAATCATATGCAGGGCTACACAAAACGTCTGACGTACATTTCCGTTTATTGGCGGAAATTGCTGACGGTAAATGTTCAACTGTGCTATGCGATCACTAACTGTTCGAAATTTTATCATATTGTGAATTATATGATAAATCTATACTTCATATACAGGGATGTACAAAAGTTTCAGCTATTTTTTCGACTTCGGTTGAAATTGTGATTCCAAACGTGTTATATGTTTTACAAATTATTACTTAGATATCGTTTTTCACGTTTTTAAACTATGAAGTTTTATTATAGTTAGTCCGAATGCTTTGAAAAATGGTTCATAATCTGATTTATGCATGATTTTATGTTCTTCTTGATAATTTTAATGTTACTTTCTTAACAATATGGAAGTTAAAATGATAAAACTATTTTTATATTATTATAACAAATTCTAAAATTTCTTTTTCTAACATTTAAGTTACGGGGCAAAATTTCCACAGCTTTAATGAAAATTGCTGTGTTTTATATTCTGTTGTATATTTATATTTATCTCTGCACAGAAGAACGTTATGTAAAGAATGAGAATCATAAGATATCATGAGAAAATGCCTACATTACGTCTTGCATTGTATCAAATCTGAATATGGAGAATTCGTCTGGATCAATTTTTAACCACTCAAAAATTGCAGCCAAGTAATATATTTTAAATCATTTTGCCCTGATATATCTACATACAACTGGCAATTTTTTTCCAAATTTGGTCATAAATTTAAACATTTCGCTCTTGCAAAACTTCATGTGCTCTTCATTGTAATTTTCCTCTATAAACAAAATATTTTCAACCAAATTCACATTTTCTTAAAACTGTAAATCTTGTTGTCTTTGCATAATGGTGCAAAAGTTTATTTATATGACTAACTTACGTTCTGCTGTCTTTGATTAAAAAAAATTGTACTTGAACCAAAAAAAAAAAAATATATTTAGAATTAATAAGTTAAAAGAATTCTCAAAACTGGAGAGGAACTTAAGGGCAGACAAACTAAATAGGAACGAAAATGTAATAATCTAAACTACTTAATCATATCAAAAATTGAGCTTAATCGTGCTTTATCATGTAACTTTTTCTGCATTAAAACTGAAAATTTGAAAAAATAAATGCAGTTTTAGAACATTAAATATGAAATAACAACTGATATGTGCAAACTTTATGCACATAAATCCGATAAAATAAAGTCCATATTTTGTTTGATAGCGGCCATAATCCGGCAGTAAATTTTATTCCGCTTCAAGTAACAGATTAAAGAACTATACTGAAATTGATTGATTCAGTCCCATTTGAGAAGCACCAACTTTGCGCTAGTCTATGGACCATATAATTATATTTATATAAAAACCAATACCAGGGTACAACGCTCTAACTATTGAGCTATAACAATCAAAAAAATGAATTACGCTAGGTTAAACTTTTGAAAATCGACTTTTGGCCAGCTAGAATCGGTAAATTACCCATCGTGCAGCGGGTTTCTCCCTTGGCATCCCCTGAATTCATCACTGAATTTTTGTTTTCCCATGTTTAAAAATTTAGAACTAAAAGAAATAATAAAAAAGCATCCATAGATGGAAACCTTGTACCATTTTATTTTCTACAAAAGAACGCAGATTCACAATACTGCTTACAATTTACCTTTGAATGTTATTGAAGTACCATTTTAGTACATTAAGTGTAAACAGTATCCGAACAGTTCCGAAATATTAATTTTTCTAACATCGATGTTAGCTCTTTGTAACTACTTCTTACATATAATAATAAAACTAAGAACAATAGAAACAGGCAGATTAAGAATTATTAAAATAAATATCCAACTTAATATTCAAATCACAAGAGAAATCAAAACGAATAAGAAAATTACCGCTAAAAATGCAATGCTACCGCACGTTGGAGGATGTGCGAACGGAAGGCTTCATACGAGGCGTGCCCTGACCTTCATCTCTCCCGTTCTCGTCCGCATAACATTATTTTGAAGAGCATTTCTCCGCTTGCACATACTATCTAGAAAAGATTGGGCGCGCTCGGCTTTTAGAAACAACTGCTTTAAGAAACAGTGTAAGACTTAATTACATTAAAACCATCTGTCGATATCTTTAATTAAACAAAATTGATTTAAAAAAAATATTACTAAATTTGCTGCACCCCCATTTCCATACAGTTAAAAGATGCTTACATTATAATGACTTGAACTTATACTTAAAAAGAATGGAATAAACAGTCAGATTCATAATTATTACATTATTTTGTAGATTTGTACATAACTGTTCAATACTTTATAATACATTTCCAATAGAATATTTCCCCCCAAAATAAATAGCAAAGTGTATTTTTTATCCATCTAGATAAAAATTACTATTTGAATATTCAGGCATCCCCCGACTTACGTAAATTCGCAGTTACGTAATAAATCTCGAAAATTACATTTGTGAACATATTGGCGCGTTTGATACACAGTTGCATACTTTTGATATTTGTTTTATAAATAAAATATATAGATGTATACCACAACAGTAATGTAGTTTATATATTAGAGAGAGTTATATTTGTATTGGTATATGCAATCTAATCTATAACAAAACAACTTAATCTTTATTGTTAATTATTGATAGTAACAATCTAATTCATAATAAATACAGTTTATGCTTACCAAGGATTATTTTATTTATTGAGTACTATTAATTTGCCTTGCCATCAGAAATTCATGGAGAATAGGTTAAAATAGTCTTCTTTAACTATTTCTTTTTTTCTTATAGTCGTTTGATGTGGATTCAAAATTATTATAAATCAATTAATGAATGTTAGATTTATAAATCCTGTATTCAACAAGATATTTAGAAAGTGTTCTTTAAGCTTATTTTTATATTTTTTTTCATACGTTTGTAGTTTATATACGAGTAAATACTATCGCATGGTGTTTTATTTATAACATAATACGGTGTAAATAATATATACATATATATATATATATATATATATATATATATATATACACATACATAATAAATCTTGCAGTTACCTAAGCTACTTACAAATTCGACTTACGTAAAATTCAAGTTACGTAAAACTTTACGGAACGCATTACTTACGTACGTCGGGTGATGCCTGTAAATGATTGTTTCTAGTTGTTTTTTGAAGTAACCGTTATACATAATACTGTTTTAAGACTTTACCTGAAACACTTGTAGATAAACACTTTTTTTTTAAATACATGCTGAATTTTATGCAACTTCTCCCTCAAACCGTTCATGTATTAATAGGGTCTTATGATTAATTTAACTTAAACTTTTTCTTACTAGGATTTAGTTAAATTTCATGTTCCCTTTAGATTGTATATTATTACATAAAAACGTTTTATATATTTTTAATTCACATTTTCAATACTTTAGAATATTTTCCTTTAACATAAAGAATTTAAACACATAAACCGTATTGTAACCTATATGGAGAGCAACACATCTAATCATATCAAATAATTAATAAATTCATACTTCAAAGCTAAATGTTACATTATTTGAAATAACTTTTTGTGTGTAATATTTGTATTGATTAAATCATTTATTATCCTTAGTATTGTTATTATGATAATAAAAATATAATAAATAAAACACTATAATTAATTTAATTTCACTTCTAGATAAATAAAACGTGATTTCAGAACAGAATCTACAAATAATTATCGTCAGATAACAACAACAAAAAAAAAACACTCGTTTTTTTATTTTTAAAAAATTTTTTTCATTACACGGTTGCTTGTTGGGTTTATTGTTCTTTTAGAGTATTTAGCCAATTTTGTTAATTAACAGTTATTTTCTAATTAATGGAAAAAATTCTAAATTGAGTTGTAGAAATGGAAGTATCTAAAGTAATTATCTGTCCTAAAATACAATTCTTATTTTCTTCTTTTCATTATTTATGTCTTTGTGTTGTTTTAAAAATTGCACTCGCGAAAAAAACCGAAAAATGGATTTTCAGTATCTTTATAGATTTGTTAAAATTCTGTATCTCTTCTCATAATTCATTAAAAAAAAGAAGGCAGGCTACAATTTAAAACATTTTCATTATTTTCTCGTTATCGTGTTATTTTTCTTCGACGCTTGGCTCATTTGATATCTAATATCTTAGGATGGCATGTTTAATTGAATTAGTATGGAGCTACTTTCTCCAGTGTGTAAGCGGTAAGCGATATGATGTTTGTTCCTCCGAAGGGCTTAATATATATATTTTTGGAATCTTGGCATGCCTAATTGAAAGTCGAGCTTGATTTATTTCGCTTAAATTGTGTTAGAATATTTCATTTTTACCATATCAATGGGTTAGAATCTATTTGTTTCTTTGAGTTTGATTTTAATGCAGAATTTAGCGGGAAAATTAACAGATTCAATTTCTTCGTCAAAGAATGATTTTCAGTAGATAACGGAATGCTTACATATGGCGACAGTGAACATTCAAAATCACGAAGTTTGACAAAAAAATTAGATTATTTCCTTTTCGAGAATTATGAAACTGGATGCTCAAATTTATCTGATCCAAAAAGAATTTTTCAATTCTGATGCATCTTCGTAGAGGTATAACCTTTTATATTTGTAAAAACTGTAAATATTTATGCAGTTTGTTTTACTTAAAATGCTACTTTCTCAAAATAGAAAATTTCGAACATTTCTAACCTCTGAAACGTCTCATGCGTATTCCTAATTATCAGATTCTTTTAAAATTTTACTTTATATCCTCTGTACAATAATAAATAAATGTTCCCATAAAAAGTTCCATTTCAGGAATATTGTAATGTTGAAATTTATGTGAATATGGAAATATAAAGCTACTTTTTTGGAAAAACGATGCATAATTATCAAAATATTTTCTTCTACTTTTATATTCAGCGAAAGTTTACAATTTATGCCAACTTCCATTGTAATATATAAAAAAATATCATTAGTAAATAATGTCGTATTTTATGCAAAAGAACATTTTAAAATATGACAATCATGCGTTATTTTAAAAATTTAAAAATTGAATAATTTAAAGACTTTTTATTATTTTGTCACTAAATTTTGAATATAACTGTTTAAGCTTGCCATTAACCCTTTATGTACTGAATTATGAATTCATGAAAATTTTATCTTCTAAAGTATTTTTCGTGAATTTTTGAAACTACATTAGAAGATTTACATAATCATTTAATAAATTTTAGAAGGATTTTAGAAGGATTGAAGGATTTAGAGGGGTTAATTAAATTTGAGTTTATAGGGGTTTTATGCAATATTTATAACACCACTCAAATCTTTAATTTTAAATTTTTTTTAGCATTTTGTAGAATTAGAAAATGTACAAATATAATGTTCTTACAATAGAAATATAGAAATATTTCCGAATCGAACAATACTTCCACCCTCCATCCAATGCAAAGAAAGCTGAAAAGTTGCAAAGGCTCAAGAAATCCTCCTTTAAAGAAAATTTTGTTTTGTGTAACCCATAATTCTTTTGGAACAAACATACAGTAATGCATCTATAACTCGTTCTAAACTATATTACTACTAATCGATGTATTAAATGAATTTTATAACAAGCTATTTTAATGGTACTTATAAGTACTGTCAGTAGATAAAGGGTTAACAACTCTGCCAATTTTAAAATGAACCCATTAAAAACCGAGAGATTCGGTTTTTAATGTCCACTGTCCCTTTAACAGTGGTTATTGAAATTAAATATTACATGTTCTAAAATGAGAAAAAAGCTTTAAAAAAGGGTGAAAAACTACCTATATCAGTGCTTTATTTACTTATTAGGCCACCTTATATCTTCCTGCTACAAAGTACAATTATGTATGATTACATGGTGTTTAGAAAAGTTTCTTTTCAGAAAGTGATATCTCAAAACAAAGAGCCAACCAATGCTAGTGAAAACAATGTACACTAATGAAATGTATTGAACTATCTCTTTGCTCAAATGATATCGGCATTCATCGTTTTAAAATTCAAATTGGAAGAAAAGGGTATTGAACAAGGACTCAAATAAGAATTTTAATTTAAGTAGTATATTTTTTACACAGTTTTAAATTTGTTTCCTGAACAACCATTTTAGTCTGCACTGTAAAAAAATAAATGTGTAAAGTAGTCACTTTTACATACGTATATGTGTAAATTTGTAAAATTACACCTTTGTCATAAAATTTACACTCTTTCTGGCAAAATGTACCCGTATTGATGCGTGTTTATTGGGTTAATGGAAGTGTGTAATTTCTTGTGCCTTCAAAAACTAAAACAAGTGTGTAAATGGTAGAAACATTTACGGATTTATCCGAATTGGTGTGTTAATAAAATTTACAGATTTTCATATTACTTAAATATCTATCTATTTTACATATTACACTAAAATATGTGTAAGAATATTATATAGATATATACGTAAGAACAGAATATTAGGCTGAAGTGCGTGTACGAATTTTACACGGCTATATGCCTAAGAAAAGTATATTACACAGGATTATATGCAACAATATTATGCAGAAATATGTGTAAGAACAGAATATTACCACCAAATATGCGTACTTATCGGGACACAATAAATATCGATACTTGAAAATTTGGCTTGTGTAATATTAGCTGAATGGTCAAGTTTATGGCTTAGGAAGTCGCAGTTCGCGAGTTCAAATCCCGTTTTCTATAAGTATTTCTTGTTTACTGTAAATGTAATTTAATAACGAATTTCTCCTCTTAATATAGACGGATATTTCAAAACTTGTGCTCTTGATATATATGTATCTTTCAAAACATGTAACGGAAATTGATAGAAAAAAAATCAGACACAATGCGAAAATAATAGCGATATCACGATTTCCGTATTTTTCAGTGTATTTATTCAGATTATAAAGATTCTAGTCATAAATTATGAGTGTACTATTTAAGGTCTTCAAATAAGCTTTAACAGACGGCATGCAATTAATATAATTTCAGGCGATCCTGTTTTTTGTAAAAACGTTACAATTTTTGATGGTCTAAAAACAAATCTGTTGTAAAGAGAATCAATACAAAAACCCTTAACGGGTTAAAAGTTTCTGACGCAGAACTTTATCGTATGCTCTAAGAATTTTAAATATGAAACTTAAAAATAATGATATCAATTTTTGAGTGACGTTATGCTAATTTTTAAAAAATATATATTTGTATTATTTATTTCATCATTTTATTTTTGTTCTATTTATAATCGTATGTGCAAAAGTTATGTTCAACATGAAAAGCTGTATAAAATTTTATTCGCTGTTGCTTTATCATCTACATCTCTTATAAATTCAAAAAATGAGTTTTAAAAGATGTGATATAAAATTTAACTGACGCCTTCATGTGGCCCTAAAATCTTTGTTTTAAAATTCAATTTAAATTATTTTTGATTTGGTTAAAATATATTTTTACATCTACACAATACTTTTAATTTCCTAATTCACTGTTAAATATATCGCTTTCATTGAATCTATACTATCCATTGAAATGTATTTATTTCAATAAATTGATTTAGCTTTTGTGTCACGCTATTCAAAATTGCGAGTAAGATTTATGTAAATGGTTTCTTTGCGTCAAACTGTCCATTTTCATACATTTCACTTAGTTTGGATACAATGACACAAAGACACCGTTTACATAAATCTTACTCAAAATTTTGAATAGCGTGACACAAAAGATAAATCAATTTATTGAAATAAATATATTTCAATGGATAGTATAGATTCAATGAAAGTGATATATTTAACAGTGAATTGGAAAATTAAAAGTATTGTGTAGATGTAAAAATATATTTTAAACAAATCAAAAATAATTTAAATTGAATTTTTAAACAAACCTTTTAAAGCCACATGAAGGCATCTCTTAAATTTTATATCATATCTTTTAAAACTCATATTTTAAATTTATGAGAGATGTAGATGATAAAGCAACAGCGGATAAAATTTTATACAGCTTTTCATGTTGAACATAACTTTTGCACATACTATTATAAATAGAAGAAAAATAAAATGATGAAATAAATAATACAAATATATATTTTTTAAGAAATAGCATAACGTCACTCAAAATTTGATATCATTATTTTTAAGTTCCATATTTAAAATTCTTGGATCATAAGATAAAGTGCTGCGTCAGAAACTTTTAACCCGTTAAGGATTTTTGTATTGATATCATTACTTGTTTTAGGTTAGTGATCAAAGGATTAAAAAAAGGTACTTATGCGATTTGATGCAGATTTAATTTTTGCTGTTTTATTACAATTATCCTTATAGTAGTTTGTATATAAAAACAAGTGGGTAAATGGGATCGCAGATCGCACAGAAGGTTTCATTTGATATTCCTTTAAAAACACTTTATCCTTAAATTAATAAATCCAAATAGTTAACTTATAATTATTAAATCCATACATAGATGGTGCACCAATAGTTCCAATTTTTATGGGGCAGGGAACGCACTCTTCTAAACAAACCACCTTCCGAATGAAGTCATCAAAAACCAAGTTGATTAGCCAAGCCGTGTTGTGAACGGTCCCATAAAACCCAAGATATGCAAGCTCCCAGTCAGTAAAAAACGGGACTGAAATATGTAAGGCTATCGATACTATCAACTTCAATGAACCAGCCCCGCCGTCATCGGGCCCATAGAACTCGAGATACTTTGAAATGAAATGAAAAAAACTGAAATGATTATTCTAAAAGAGTGGTATGTATAAATCAAAATTTTGCTTTAATGTTATAGAGTGTCATTACTAAGTTAATTATAATGTTTGGAATCAGTTGCATTGAAATCTGAAAGATGGTTACCAAGTTATGGAAACAGGGCACAGTTAGAGAAAAAAACCCGTAGGAAAGCGCATTCTGGCGGTAAAAAGATGGAACTAAAATATTTTAGACTATCGATATCAATATGAAGGAATCAAACTCCGTCGTCATCGGACTCATAGGACCTGAGATACTTCGAAATGAAAAAAAAAAATCTGAAATTATTATTTGAAAACAATGGTATGTACTACTCATAATTCCACTTAATGTTATAGAATGACATTAGTAAGTTAATTATAATGTTTGGAATCAGTTGCGTTGAAATCCAAAATATAGTTGTCGAGTTATAGAAGCAGAGATTAGTTAGAAAAAAATCTTGAAGGGGGGAAGGGAGGGAGAGGTGATGAGACTGCTGTTTGACAAACAAATCGTTGAAAAACTACTGCAAATGTCCAAATTAGTTGTTTGAGAAACAGCAGTCTCATCTCCCCTCCTTCCCCTCCCCCCTCAATTTTTTTGGACCAGCACCTACGAATGGAACCGAAATAATTTTTTTTCTTCAGAAATTACGATTAAAAAAAGTAGTTTGCACTACTCATAAATTTACTTTAATGCGATATAGGGTGATTATTAAATTAATTATAACGTTTGGAATCTGTTGCATTGATGTCCGAAAGGTAGTTCCTGAGTTATGGAAACGGGACACATGAGGCCCCATAGCGGGCGAAGCCCGCTAGTACTTGCCATAAAAATATCAGCCATGTGGACTAATTGCGATATTTATTCAAAATAGTCCCCTTCTCTCCTCATCACCGGAAATATAACAAATACAAAATGTGTCTTTATAAACCCATTGTCAAATAGGTTTTTATTTCTTTTTCCCTAAAAAAAATCATCATTTTTATATCCGTAACATAAATAGCAGGCAAAGCCCGCTAGTTCCTATCATAATATATATTTTTAATAATTTTATATGGTCTACAATCAAAAATCAGACTTAAAATAATAATAATTAGTGAAGAGACGCTAAGGTTATTTTAATAGGATCTCAAAATGAAAAACTAGGGGGCCCTGCCCCTACGATCTACGCTCGACAAACCCCGTTCAGACTCTGTTTATTTGATATGCTTTAAGGGGACAGTACACTTTTAACGGTCATAAAACATGCGAAATTTGTCACGAGTTTAGCAATTTTTTATGAAAAAGATAACCACTCTAGAAGCACAACATTTTTAGAGTATATTTAAGTGATATTGATCTACGTTTGAAAATTTTTTATTTGGATATATTATAATTTAAAAAAATTCAAGGGGTCAATTCAAAGTGCTATTTAAAATTTTTACAGTGGGTAACATTTCACTGCGCGCCCGCTATCTCATGCTAATTCCATTGTATATGCATAAACTTTATCTTAAATTAAAGATAACACTCTAGTCTATAATTTGAACTAGGATATTTGTAATCGGTTAATTAGATAAAGAGCAATTAACATTTAATTAGAAAAATTAGAAAAACCATGAATTTTTACATGCATTCAATCTCCTAATTTTTTTCATACAGAACACATCTTTATAATTCTAGTTCATTTTCATGATAAATATTTATGTAGGGCAAAAATTTTAAAGCTCTACTTCAAATAGTTTTGGAGATATCATGCGCGCAAGAGTAAAAAATGCCAATTTTGAGAAAAAGCTGTTTAAAGATTAAATTGTATTTTTAAAATATAAAATGCATAATAAAGGAAACAAAACTACTAATTATGTATCGTATTCTGTATTAAAAATAAAATTAGATGCTAGTTTAAAATGATAAATATAATTTTTTTTTTTTTTTGTAAAATGCTGCAGAATATAAGAACATGCTTAAAAATTGGATATGTAATTTGTAAGCATGTAGCATTTACTATTGCAAAAAATTAATTTTAAACATACAACTTAATTTTTTTTAGCTTTTATTCTAAAGTGAATTAAATGTGCACGTTTTATAAAACTAAATTATTTAATGTAAAATATAGGCAATTTTATAGGGATTCTCGTATTTCGATATCTGATTCACATACTTTGCTGCACAAAAATCCGGATAGTTTATCAAAAATATATATTAATGTCAATAAATCATTATTCTAAACAAACTATCAATTGAAACAAAAATCACTATCAAATTGACTAGTTATTAGTTTTCTATAAGCTGAGTTAGCACCTTAGAATATATTTATATCATCGTATTTTGTATAGCGATTATCATTAAACAAACTCCTTCTTCGATGCTGTTTTGAAGCACATTTTTCATATATTTTCAATAAAAAGCTAATAAATACTAAGGAGTAGAATACTATTTCAAAATCAGGAAAGTGTTGCTCTAGGAAAAAAAAAAGTTTTGTTTCAAATTTAAGCACCTAATAGCAAATAAAGCTGTCAAAAACCATGAAAGTAAACAAATTTGGCGAAAGTGGAAGTTGAAGTTAATATTTTAAAGCTTTTTTATTATTGTTTAAGGTATTTAACCAATACCAATTGCCGCATTTAAGCATATTTCCAAAGTTACGATAATGTGAAAGCGCGGAAACAAAATGTAAACAAACCACCATGATAGTTATTGCAGGGCTGTTAATTCGGAAAAGAAGGGGTGATGTCTATATTTTCCCTAAAATCTCAGTAAATAGTTATCACGCAGTTAAAAGATTAGTATAAACTTATTCAGAATACAATAAGCTTTCTAACGATGTAAAAAAAAAAAAATCGATATTTGAAAATATTAAAAGTGTACCGTCCCTTTAAAAAGATTACGGAAGATTGAATAGCAGTAGATCCTGGATTAACCGAGCTTCGATTAATCGAGATTTCTGTTACCCGAGCTGATAACAATGTCTGATTTTTTTTCTTTTGTATGAGCTTTGAAAATGATTACATTTTTTAGCTCACTATCCGTGCTATACAGGCTCTTCTGCTCCCAAAAGCTTTCAACTCACAAGAAACATTGGACACTAAGAAGTCAACAGTGTAAACAATGCTTTGTTTCCAGTGGCCGTGTGAACTTTAGTAAATTTTTCAATTCGCTTTTTTAAATTTACTACTAGTAGTTCATTTCCATTCTTAATTTGTTAAGCTGTGAAACAAAACTTTACATTCATTTATTTTTATTATTTAAAAAAGTTCTTTTTTTTTTTTTTTTTTTTTTTTTAAAGATATGCTAAATTCGCAAGCATGGCGAGTTTTTACACACAGTTTCTATTAACCGAGATTTTCGATATCCGAGGTACTAACAGTTCCAATTAGCTCGGATAATCAAGGTTGCACTGTATGATTAAAAAAAATCAACGGCGATCTTACTGTAAACGAGTTTCCCTTTTACTGAGGAATTTCTAGGCCGAATTAGTTGCTATTAGTTTCTGTTTTCGCGCTTGATTAAATAAGATTAGTTAAACATTTGAAAATTAGCAAATATAAAAGGAACTAAGTCATCAGAGTCTTTGCTTTATGGAATTTTTTTAACAACGCTATAAGAAAATGATTTTAAATAAGAGATTTTAAATGTAAAGTTTAAAATCTGACATAATTTTCGCCAAACTTTCCCTTCTCTTTTTAAGATCCAACTGAAAATATTTTGTATTGTTAGAAAATAATTTTATTATTTGCGCTACCTTAAAATTGGCAACTATAGTTAAAAATATCATCTTGAAATTTGAAATAAATCTCTCATGTAAATATATTTTTTAATTTAAACTGTTTGGCAATATTATTATTTAGCCACTTTGGCCAATATGACGTAATTTTCTCCATTTACGACTTTTAACACATATTAATGAATTTATTATTTAAAAATTTTCTTTCCCTTTTAATATTCACGTATAAATATAATTTTTATGACGTAATTTTGAATGTTTTCCTGCTTTTTACGTAATCATTTAATTCTAATTTGAAAATAATTGATTATTTTATAATTTTCTTTCATTTTAAATATGCTTGTGTAAAAACAATTTTTTTAAAACGTAATGTTCAATATTTTCCTGCTTTTAACACGTTATCATTTAATTCTAATTTGAAAGGATTTTTTTTTCTGTTTATAATAGTCACGTGTGAAAATTTTTTAATTTAAGGGATATATTATTCTTTGCGCTGTTTTAACAGTTGGCGACAATTTAAAATAATAACCTTTTCTAAAATGTGTAAAACATGTCTCTGGAAATTCTGAAAATTTTAATTTGAAATTGAAATAAACCGTTAAAAAATTAGGCAAGTTAAAAAAAATAATGCAGTCTGCAAACCGCGATTTTCTATTGAATATCCATAGTAAAAATGATTAAATTCCCATGTATAATTTTTGCTCCTATAAAACTTTTTTAATGGAAGAATTGTTTCCAGCTTTAACATTAAGTATCTGTTTAAATAATTCTTCGATTTGAAAACTGTCTACTTCAACGTGTTTATCAAACATTTCTCTATATAACTACCCATTTTCATATTTTTGTATGCAGTAATTTTCTTAATATTCGCCAGATAAACCTCTGGTCACAAAAATTTCTTTGATAGCGGTGGTGACAGCGTTAGTTATTATTATTTTTTTTTTCGAATAGAGACAAAATGTAATACAAGATTCCGTCAAAAGATGACAACACCACACAATTCTGATATGGTCTTTATGCAAACTATAAATGTTGGAAGACTAAATAAAAACAATTGTCTTGGGATTATCAAACTTCATTATTATTTATAAATAAAACATTTGAACTCGATTATTTATTATAAAAGAATTATTACATCACAATAGTTTTTATGCTAGGAAAATAATAATAATAATAATAAAAAATATTATGGGTGTCAGTGATTATTTGATCGGCCGTCATAATTTTAATAAAAAAATGATATCATAAAAATGAGAGCTGAAATGAATTATTTTTCTACGTTCCTGATGTGTAATTTATATTAAAATAATAATTATTAATGTATATTTTTTGTAAAGTGATTCAAATTAAATATATTTATAAAATTTATGGTAATATTTTTATTGTTGAAAAATAGCCAAGAAATGATCGTCATCAAATTGTCATCATTATAAGTGTAATTTAATTTTATTTAACTTAATAACAATTAAAAAATTACAAAGGAACTGAGAATAATAGTCAACTAAGAGACTTAAAGAAAACAGCAACAACAACAAAAAAAAAAAAAAAAAAACAGATTTACATGTGAAAACAAGTTCCAACGAGTATCGAACCCGCGATCATGGGATTACTAGACGATTGCCCATAACCGCTCAGCCAGTACGAGGATACAATTTTGCCACCAAAAGTTATGAAAGAGAAAGCATGTGTATGAATACAGTCCGATTTTTCATGTGCATTATAAAACGAACAAGAGTCTTGCTGAAAACAAGTAAATTCTCATTTGCTTCTTCTGAAACAGATTCATACTATATATTTGATTTTTAAAAATTTGCCCGCGTCATTTTCGAGGGAAAAAAATCGAATTTTTTAACGAACGAGAGTTTTCGCGGAAACAAGCGATATGCTATTGCCTTCATATAAAACATATTCATATTATATATCAATTTAAAGAAAATCGCCCTGGCCATTTTCTAGCAATACAAATTAGGAATTTGATCCATCGAATTGATTTTAAAATGGGTTTCGAGATCTCAAAATATACTGCTCGTAGAAATGTAAAAATTTCAGAATAGGATTAGACTGCAGATAGAAGAGTGTTTTAAAAAAAAATCAGAACAATATGCACTATATTTGCTGAGTTATGAAGTGGCGGCATTTCGCATTTCCTTTGATCTCGAGTTAGGTGTATATATGAGTTCTGCCATTCTTACGATTTTAGGTTTAAGGCTGCGTCACTCTGGAATACTATCGTCTTCTATGATAAACACACCAAGGACACGTGTTTGTTCTTCGTGAAAATTTGCTTTGCGACCACAAAAAATATTTAGTTCAAATTTTATATCCCAAACTATAAGGATATAAAATTCTACGTACACAAAATCCACCGCTTTTTTATATTACACACATATATGTGTACTACTGTGCAAATTACAAATTAAAATGTGAATAGAGTCAAAACACTGTATTAAAAACTAGTGTCGTGAAGGAAATTTTCACCTTGTTATTAATAAACTTTACAATATACATATAACTACTTTAAAGGTAACACAAACATATAAAAATATTATTTAATGCAACCCTGAGACCTGTCGAACACACACGCGTTCATTTTCAAAGAGAAAAATGACTGACTAAATAGAAAATAAAAAACTATTCTCCTACCATCTGATTATGTTATTGACTCCACTGCTGATTTTGTAAAGAGGATAAAAGGTATCTTAATTAACCATAATATCATTCTTGTCAGCCTGGATATTGTCTATCTTTTTCCTTCTATAAATATTAATGAAATTGTTTATATAATAATTGTTTACGGAATAATTGTTTATAGATAATTGAAACATCTATTGGCAGTAAAACAAATTTTAATCAGGATATTCGTACCACGTTAAAATCAGCAATTAACCTGATTACACAAAATAATGTTTTCGTTTTTAACAGTAAATATTACAGACAACGAAATGGTGCTCCTATTGGATTCCCCATTTCAGGATATTTAGCCGAATTAAAACTTAGACCCTTAGAAAGAAAGATTTTGAAATCAAGCCATCAGTTTGGATAAGACATGTAAATGACATTTTCATAATTTGGTATCATGATTAGCGATCTTTAAATAATTTCCTGTTAAAACATAATGAGTTGGATTCGAAGATAAAGTTTAAGTTAGAAATTGAGAAAGAGGATATTTTACCCTTTCTTGATATAAAATTAATAAAGAATAGTTATGGAAATAAATTGGAGCGTACTGTTTATAGAAAGCAATGCAGATCTAACAACACTATTCCTTTTGATTGTAACTCACCATTTGCATATAAATTTGCTGCCTACACATTTTAAGTTAAACGTGCCTTTGAAATTTGTACGGATAAATACCTAGAAAACGAGATTAGTATAATAAAACAGATTGCTATTGAGAATGGTTTCCCTCCTCTATACATTAATAGATCAGATAATCAAGCAAAACAACCAAGATGAATGAATAATTTTGAGCAAGTCTATTTATTGCACGTTTGATTATATCCCACAGCATTATGAGAGATTGGGATATGCATTACTAGCATATAATATTAATTTAAGAGCTAAACATCCAACAAAATTGAAAGAATTGATTCACAGTAAAATTGATCCAAATCCCGATTATGGAAAAGCACGAGTTTATATAATCCCATCCAGCACAGAACAACATGAGAGTTTATTTTATATTGGTATGACATCTCGAAAATGTAAGGAAAGATTAAAAGAGCACTTACCTCATATCAAGTTTAACAAACCAAGTACAGCCTTATCCAGATTGCAGCAAAAAGAAAATATTAAGATAAACTTCCTAAAAGCTAAAATGATCATTTCAACATCTAACCATTACTCTTCAATAATCCGTGAATCCATTAAAATTTTACTTAGAAGTGATACTTATCGTAACGATCTCCTCTCTTATAATATTTCCGCAATTTAGTATAATATCCTAAATATTTCAAGAACTCCCGATAATATGAACTGATCTATACACCTTCTGCAGAGAAATGGACTGAACTCCGCTTGCGCATGCATACTATTTTGTTTTTGTTTTTAAAATTTATTTTCTATTCAGTCAATCATCTTTTCTCTTTGAAAATGAACGCGTGTGTGTTCGAAAAATCTCAGGGTTGCATTAAATAATATTTTTATATGTTTGTGTCACTTTTAAGTAGTTATAAGTAACTTATAAAGTTTATTGAAATGTGAACATCTGGATTATCTGATAATATTTTACAAACGTAAGCCATTTAATGTGCTATTAAAATACACAGGAAAATGTGTATTTTGAAATTTCAACACCAGTGCGTGTACTTGGCAATTTACATGTATTTTTACTCATGTAGGCAAATCGTATTTGTATCCAATATACCTGCTTTCATGGGTAAATTTACGCATTTATTTTTTAGAGTGCGCAAATTCATATTTATTTTATATCTATATTATTAAAAGAAAATTTTTGTATATATATATATACATATGTGTGTGTGTGCGATCGCGTGTCTGTTTACTGGAGATGGCTAGGAAAATGTATCGAACGAAGAGTTCTAAAAATTTTGATAATAAGATGGAAACAAGTCCGAATGCATTAGATTTTTTTCATCTTTGATAATTAGCAAAGATATTACATAAAAACCCTATTGAACGAGTTTCAATTTTTGGCAGTTCTTCGGTGTTAAGATCGTTTCCACACATCTCCGTGGAATCCGATGTTTTTCAAGCACAGACACAGTAAATGCTCCTTTTAGGTAGATTTCGTATGAAATACTACCTATTGGGATCGTTCCTATGTTGGAATTTCTGAAAAATTTTTGCAGATCTACACCGATCATGACCTCTAGAACCCAAAACCACCCTCAGTAAAAAACTTTATCTATCTATCTATATATATATATATATATATATATCACTTTCTTCTGGACACGATAACTTTCGTAATTCTGCACCAATCTCTTCCAAACTGATACATAAAATCAAAGGGCATAAAATCTCGGTCAAGTTCGTTAATGGGCAAAATCGGACCAAGGGGATGGAAATAGGGAGGGGTTTTGTGAAAGCAGAAAATCCCCCATAACTTCTTAATTTTTGTACATATCAAATCAGTTTAAAGTTTTTATTACTTCTAAAAATAGGGCCAAAAATTTATGCATCACAGATTTTTGATAAAGTTAAAAATGGGCTCAAGGGCCGCAAAAAATAGGGTTTTGGGGAGAAAAAAATTCATAACTTCGTCAATTCTCAAGATATCAATTATAATTAATTTTATTATCAATTTCCTTAATATTATCTACGACTTTTACATTCACAAGTTTTTGATAGGACCAATTCGTACTGCAAAAAAATAAAAATAAAATAAAAACGAAAACAAAAAGGGGGTTTGGAGAAGTAAAAAATCCATAACTCCGTCAATTCAAAAGATATAAAATCCCCATGAATTTATCATATATCTTCTTAATATTGTCTACAACATCTATATAGACAAGTTTTGGATAGGACCAATTGTTACAGCAAAAACAAATTAAAAATACATAGCGGTTGAAGAAAAAAAAATAATCTTATTAAGAGCGTATTCAAATCCAAACAGCGTATTTTCTGACTCATTATACAATTCATTTTTGCTCTCAAAGGCTTCCAATTGGTACGTTTTCTTACTCAGAAACTATATAATGTACCGTAATGGTCGATTTTTTGATAGAGGCAGAATATATTTTTAAAAATGCTGTTAAAGTGTGCATTTTGAACCGAATTTTCAGAAGCGGATTGTGTTGGAAAAATCATTGCATTAAGGATGCACTCAAATCCAAACTGCTTATTTTCTGACTCATTTTTAAATTCATTTCTGCTCTCAAACGCATTTAATTGGTAGATTCGCTTATTCAGAAACTATATAATGTACCGCGATGATCAAGTTTTTGATAGAGGCAGAATATATTTCAAAAAATGATGGCAAAGTGGGCATTTTGACCAGAATTTCCCGAAGCAATTGTGTTATCCCTTTCTTCTGGACACGATAACTTCCGCAATTCTGCACAAATCTCTTTCAAACTGATACATAAAATCAAGGGACATAAAATCTCGGTCAAGTTCGTTAATGGGCAAAAGCGGACAAAGGGGATGGAAATAGGGAGAGGTTTTGTGAAAACCGAAAAAACCCCATAACTTCTTAACTTTTGCACATATCAAATCAGTTTACCTTTTTTATTACTTCTAAAAATAGCGCCAAAAATTCAAGTATCGCAGATTTTTGATAAAATTTAAAATAAGCTCAAGGGGCGCAAAAATATTGTTTTGGGGAGAAAAAAATTCCTTACTTCGTCAATTCTCAAGATATCAAATCCTATAATTTTATTATACATCTCCTTAATATTATCTACAACTTTTATATTCACAAGCTTTTGATAGGATTAATTCGTACTGCAAAAAAAAAAAAAAAAAAAAAAAAAAAAAAAAAAAAAAAATTAAAAACGAAAACAAAAAAAGGGGTTTGAAGAAGAAAAATTTTCATAACTCCGTCAATTCACAAGATATAAAATCTCCATGAATTTATCATATATCTTCTGAATATTGTCTTCAACATTTATATAGACAAGTTTTTGATAGGGCCAATTCTTACAGCAAAAACAAATTAAAAATACATAGCGGTTGAAGAAAAAAAATCACCTTATTGAGAATGTATTCAAATCCAAATGCTTATTTTCTTACTCATTTTTAAATTAATTTTTGCTCTCAAACCAATTGCTAGATTATCTTCTCGGAAACTATATAATGCACCGTAATGATCGATTTTTCAATAGAGGCAGAATATATTTAAAAAAATGATGTCAAAGTGGGCATTTTGAACAGGATTTCCCGAAGTGATTGTGTTAGAAACGAAAAATATTGCCCGACTGAGAAAATAATTGTTTATTAATCAAGTTTCAATTAATTGAAAGAAAAATAAAAACACAGGTCGCTTATAAATCTTTTCAAAAATCACGTCAGCAAGTTTCGTATTTTTTTCTATTAAAAATTAATCTGAAAATATGCCAGAAAATTTCGAGTTGTTGAGCATGGAAATGTATTTTTTTTAATACCGCCTTAAGATGATTCTGATAAAACCAGCTATTACATAAAAATGAAATAAAAATTCGTCAAAAGCAGCCGCATAAAACTGTTAAAGTGGATTTATATGTAATCATGATATAGTTTTTGTTGGTGCAATTAATATACTTAACTTCGAAATCTACCTCCGCCTGTAGGCCGGGCCGGCAGGGATTTTTTTACATTTTGAAATCACTAGGTCACCTATAACGTTACAAAAAAAAAAAAAAAAAAAAAAGAAAAGAAAAAAAAAAGAAAAAAAAAAAAGAAAGAAAATACGGATGCTTTCACAATTAAATTTCTTTTATCAAAATATATATTAATATTTACTCTTTAAAATACATGTTTAAAAGGTTGATTTCATATAAGTTTTCATTTTTGTCGTTTTTAAGTGTGTTCCTAATTACATAAATATGTAGAACGTATAGTCAGCGTTTGGTTCGTCTGTCTTTCTGCAGTTCTTTTCTAATATAACAGCGCAAAAACTACCCAACCGAATGGTTTGAAATTTAATATATACGGATAATCGTTGCAGAATTTTATCGAGTCATTTCAAATTTTATGAAAATCGAATCAAATCTTAAAAATATATTAGTAAATGTTTTCTTCATTCAATTAAATACTATCATACGTAATTAATTCAATCATATGACATGGTAGACAATGATTCTAGGTTGTCATGGTGATTACGTCCTATTTAAGATGGAGTCCTATTATTTCCGTATTGCTGAATTTAATTTATATAATCGTAATAAATTTTGTATTCATGCATTTTTGCATAAGAGTGCAACAGTTATTGCACCAAGATCTGAATATTTATAAAACTAGTTATAGTATGAACGCACCTCATTTGCAACGTTTGACATGCAATTTCCGATTTGTTTGACTATAAATTCAATGCTAACTTAACACATCTAAACGGAAATGGTGACTTCACAATGGAATATCCAAATGATGGTCTATTTTCAAAATGTTAGTTAGCTGTGATGTCGCTGTGATGGCACCTAGTGACTCGGCGCAAACCAACTGCCGCAGTAAATTCACAGCGGATATGCTTAATAATCGTCACTTGAGAATAATAAGCATAATATGTTTAATCACCATAAGAACCGTGACATTCTTTACCATTTGTGACATAAGAGTGACGTCAGATCCAGTGACTTTATTATTAGGGTAAAACACAATTACCACACCTGTCTTTTATATTAGTTTCTTTAGACCAGCTCGCAATAAACTTTATTATAACAAATTAGCATTTTGCTTAGTTCTACTAAATTATGAACTCCGGTGTATTATTTTATTTGATTTGCACCCCAATTATATTCAATCTTTTTAAGATTTTAAGATATTTTTTTTTTTTACTTTTGAATATGTTGTACCATTTTCGCTTATCACGAATTTTCCTTTAAATATGTTAGATATAAATCTGTAAAATTGATTTGTTTTAGTCTGACGTTAAAATAAAAATACATTATAAGAAGGTTGAACATATTTTTCTACATTGCAACATAAGATTATTTCCAGACAATGAAATTACTTTATCCTTTAAATATGTTATATGTAAATATGCAAAATTGATTTGTTTTAGTCTGACGTTAAAATAAAATTACATTATATGAAAGTTGAAAATCTTTTTCTACATTTCAACATAAGATCATTTCCAGACAATGAAATTATTTTATGTACATATACAATATGTTACAAAATGTTTCACGTGATGTTAATGAATTTTTTTAAAATCGTTCGCGAGATAATAAAAGTATTTAAAAATCATTTTTATAGTTAACTGTTAATGCGTAGCAGAGACAATTAATTACTATTCAAAATTATATTATTTTATAAACTGTACTTTTTATTGTTAATATAATAATTAAAAATATACTAGAATAAAAAAAAATGTTAATTAACGTTTATTAGACAGATCAAAACAAACTATATTACTATTTTTAAAGAAAAGTTTTACTTGAAAATGTATAACGATATTTAGGGGAAGAAAATATGATAATATTGAAACTAACAATAATTTTTGTTTTTCGAAATATTAATAATTAAAAAAAATATTTTAGTTCTACACTCTGTTTTTTAAAAATTTGAACGTAGGGTTCACATTTTTTTTTTTTTTTTTTTTTTGAATTTGTGTATAAAGTCTCATGGCGAACATAAAATAAAAAAATCATGCTGTGCTATTTAATGTTAAATATACAACGTGTGTAGTGCGACGAAAAATTCAAAAAAAATTATTAATATTTAAAAAAAAAAAAATTCTAAAATATTACACTACGGCGCGTCACACGTACATTCAGACTGAGATGCCGCACTTGTGCGGTAGATATGCCGAGCTAGTAATAAGAACAGAATGAAATTATAAATAAAAATATTTAAAAAAAATATTCATATCTGGGCTATAATTAACGATGTAATAACAAAATGGAACTAAATGAGTACAATGAAACGTATTAGTAGATTCTAATTAATGATTGTTGCCTATTTTCACTATTTAAATTATCGACTTATTTTCTTTTTACAGTAAATTTTAATTTTTATTTCAGCAACAACGTAACATCAATGTATTAGAAAGGGAAAAGAAAAAAAGTAAAATTGTGTTTACATAATTTATTTGTTAACCCTTTCGAGACCGGTGGCTTTGACACAAATTTGATTCGGTTGGTACCACTTTTTAAAAAGAAGGTATCTTTACTTAAATAATCATGAAAATGCTCTAATTAAACAAAGCAAATTATTTATAATTTTCTTTTTTACTGGTGCCAGAAACAAATTTTGTAAGCTCTTTATGAAGGTGCTTATATGCACCTATGGTCCCGAATGGGTTAAGAGAGAGAAGTTTTTTTACTACAATCGACAGAAAAAGTGTCGAAAAAGTACAGTCTTTATGTAACTACAATTAAACACATGATGCAACGAAGCCAATTACACTTCCTCTTTTTTGCAGAAGTTTGCAAAGATCGTTTGCGTTACGCGTAATCCAATTTTTATTATTATCATCTTGACTTCCATCTTTCTTGAACTTCTTACTTTTTATTTTCCACTTTTCCTTTGGTTTTAGTAAACTTGATAACATGCCTAACGTGGTTAATCTGTGCAAAAATAAAAGGAAAAGTTAATAACACTTAATCATCCCGTACAAAAGAAACTGCGGCATGTATACCGGAATAGCAGTGCGGCATGTATCCCATTTTGCATGGTGCAGACGTCGGCCATCCCAGTTACCTGCCATCGCTAAGGGGAATGGCGTAACCATACACACAGATTTGACTTCGAAATCATGCATACATTTAGTAATTAGTGTAAGAAAAGTATTTAAACATAATGTGTTTAAAAGTTTGGACAGTGAAATAATGCACTCACGTCAAATTAAGGATTGTACTTCTACAAGTAAACATCGAAATAGGATTCACTCTATACGCTGGTTAAAATAATCTCATTGCGCACCTATACTATGCGTTTGACGACCATCTATCGATAATTACAAGAAATACAAGGGGTGCGACATCTATCACGTATGCGGCAACTCTCCCGGAGTTACCCTATATCAATTGAAGATTTTTTTTTAAATCTGAAAAAGAAAATCTGTTTAAAAACAGATATAATTTGGTTCTCATATTATTTAATTATTTTAAGTTTTTCGAATGTTTTTTAGATATTAAAATATTCAGGTAAAAACTAATTACTTTTCTAAACATTTTTCTCCAAGGGTAAAAAATATAACAGGGTAACTCCGGGAGAGTCGCCGCATACGGGATAGATGCCGCAACCCTTGTATTTCTTGTAATTATCGATTGATGGTCGTCAAACGCACAGTATAGGTGCGCAATGAGATTATTTTAACCAGTGTATAGCGTGAATCCCATTTCGATGTTTACTTGTAGAAGTACAATCTTTAATTTGACGTAAGTGCATGATTTCTCTGTCCAAACTTTTAAACACGTTATGTTTAAATACTTTTCATACACTAATTATTAAATGCATGCATTATTTCGAAGTCAAAACTAAGTGTTGCGTTTGTATAGAGTACTGTGTGTATGGTTACGCCATTCCCCTTAGCGATGACAAGTAACTGTGATGGTCGACGTCTGCACCATGCAAAATGGGATACATGCCGCAGTTTCTTTTGTACGGGATGATGAAGTGTTATTAACTTTTCCTTTCCTTTTTGCACAGCTTAACCATGTTATCATATTATCAAGTTTACTAAAACCAAAGGAGAAAAAGTGGAAAATAAAAAGAAAGAAGTGCAAGAAAGATGCAAGTCAAGATGATAATAATGAAAAATTGGATTACGCGTAACGCAGACGTTCTTTGCAAACTACTCCAAAAAAGAGGAAGTGTAATTGGCTTCGTTGCATGATGTGTTTAATTGTAGTTACATAAAGACTGTACTTTTTCGACACTTTTTCTGTCGATTGTAGTAAAAAACTTCTCTCTCTTAACCCATTCGGGACCATAGGTGCATATAAGCACCTTCATAAAGAGCTTACAAAATTTGTTTCTGGCACCAGTAAAAAAGAAAATTATAAATAATTTGCTTTGTTTAATTAGAGCATTTTCATGATTATTTAAGTAAAGATACCTTCTTTTTAAAAAGTGGTACCAACCGAATAAAATTTGTGTAAAAGCCACCGGTCCCGAAAGGGTTAACAAATAAATTATGTAAGCACAATTTCACTTTTTTTCTTTTTCCTTTATAATACATTAATGTTATGTTGTTGCTGAAATAACAATTAAAATTTAATGTAAAGAAATAAGTCGATAATTTTAATAGTGAAAGTAGGCAGCAATTATTAATTTGAATCTACTAATACGTTTCATTGTACCCATTTATTTTCATTTTGTTATTACATCGTTAATTATAGTCCAGATATGAATATTTTTTAAATATCTTTATTTATAATTTCATTCAGTTCTTATTACAAGCGCGGCATAACTACCGCACAAGTGCGGCGTCTCAGCCTGAATGTACGGGTGACGCGCCACAGTGTAATGTTTTAGAAAAAAAATGTTAAAAGATATTAATAATTTGTTTTCAATTTTTTGTTGCAGTACACGCATTGTATATTTAACATTAAATAGCACAGCATGATTTTTTTTAATTTTATGTCCACCATGGGACTTTATACACAAATTCAAAAAAATGTGCAGCATAAGTCCCGGGATTACCCTAATATTAAAAATATCTATAATAGATATTTTTCTAAATATTAATAATTAAAAAAACTTTTGTATTACACTCTGGCTTTTTTACATCTTAAACATATAATAATTAAAGATTTTATTTAGATCTCAAAAAGAAAATCGGTTTAAAAATAAATAATTTGATTCTCATACAATTTAATGTTTTTTACATTTTGAAAACTTTTTATATAATAACGTCTTCGGTCCCGGGGTTCCCATACGGGGACCTCTGTTTTTTTTTCCTTATAAAAACTAAAATGTCCGATTTTTTTACATTTTTACGTCACTTCTTAATAGCTGAATGTTTTTGCGTTGAAAGCAAATGAATAAATGGCAGCATATAAGCTGATTCCCACATAAAATAAATGTTGCAAAAAGCCCGAAAGACAGTATGACCAAGAAAGTGATAAATTTTCCTAAGTATCTAACTTAAATCTTTTTCAATAAAAATTTTGAGAATTTGTAGACTATTTACTTGTTTAAAGATCTTAAATTTGTGATTGCATTAATTTAGGTTAATGTTTATTAAATTGATGTTTTTAACAGGTCTTGTAGTTTTAGATCCATATTTTTAATCTAAATTTCTAAGCACCTAAAGGTTCAATTTCAGCAAAGATATTTTTTCTGTCATTTACGATGTCATTTTGCTTGGGAAAAACCAATGAATAATCTTTTGTATTATTATTTTAGCTTCGAAACTGAAGAGGTTAAAATATTCAAATACGAACTAATTACCTTTCCTAAAAAAATTACCTGTTACACAAAAACCAAACTCAAGTTAATTTTTTTTAATTATCATTATCATATATTTTGATAACGTTGTAAAATTGTTGATTTTTAATTTTTCTTGCTTGTAATAGATAATAAAAGATGTAGCTTTCTTCTATTTTCAAAATGTTTTTCTTAAAATTTGAAATTTACCCATAAAGAACATTGTGTTTACATTTGAAATATCAAATATTATTAAATCAACTGTTGTTTTTATTCAGTTAAGAATTTCCACTCTTTATCATTTCCGCCGATATTCTTCAATTGAGGAAGCTATTGCACCATAAAATAAACGCTTCCGTAGGCTTATAGCTATGAGGAAATTCCAAATCTGAAAATAAATTATATGTTGCAAATAAAATTGTTTACGAAACATAAAATTCTCTATCTGCGAGAATTTTTGTTTCAATTCAAATGCCACTATTTTATCTTAAATGTGTATCTATGTGGGCATTAATTTTATAGATAGTATTTACACATAGAGTCCTAAAATAACTGATGGTTTTTGAATGAGGTAGGAAGTTAGTATATCCTTTATAAAAAAAAAAAAAAAAAAAAAAATCATAGGGCGAAATTTAATATTTCATCGTGCTTCAAACGTAAAACATACATTATGAACTTTAAAAAGCCCATTCGTTTACTTAAAAGATGACTAAAATAATAAACGAGATGTTACAAATTAAAAATATGCATTTTATTTAAAACTTCTTAGCACTTTTGAGCTGTATTTCCAAAGCCATCATCAGAGAATAATTGAATAACAAATTGCTGTTTATTTATAGAAATACGTCACATGGTTTTGGAAATGACAGATCCAATAATTATTTGTGTTGAAAGTAGAAGTAGCAGTTTCTTGAATTGAACTTAGTTAGAGAACATATATATTATTATTAAAAACATATATATTATTATTAAAAACATATATTATTTTATTACATCATTCTGTTGTCATACGTCACTTCCATTTTAAGTGTGTAGCTGGACAGTCGAAGTAGCAGTGTTTTGGATTAAATTTGCGTAGAGGAAAATATTTAACTGCCGTACCATAGATTTTAATACGTCACTTTGCTCAAGTTTTCATGATTTATTTTCAGGATATTGAACCATAACTTCTATTTCTACTACATTACATTGTACTTTCCACAATACCGTATTGAAAAACATTTGCGCATGTATAAAGCACTTTGCAAAAGTACTTTGTTTGTCACAGTGTAACACCAGTAAAACATGCTACAAACGATTCCCGTCCCCCCGTAGACCACTATGTAATTGAATTCGTTTCTGTGATCCTATAAATGAATGATAAATTCTGTGCAATCCATATTCTACAAAAAATTCTTTAATTTATTTACTAACATTTTATCATGATTGGCGGTAAAAAATAGTTGCATTTTTATTATTTACTATATTGTAACGATAAAATAAGTAGAAAGAGTAATGACGCCCACAGAAAACCTTCAGACTGAAGAGAAGTGAGTTCATATGCTACAGTTGAATAATCCATTAATATTTTGTTGAAACAACTAAAATATTTTCTGGAAACTTCCAGAACATGAATTTAAGAATGAAAAACTAAAGTAGTATTTTTTTTTTTTTTTACTTTAACTTCCACTTTTTCTTTTGTAATGGAATCTGCTGTCTTCGAACACCAAACCTGCCTCTTCAAATCTGGATACGCTTCCAATGAGCCACATAAGATTGTTAATTTCGTGATAATATACATTTTTATAGAACAGCCATTTATATGTTCGGAAAGAATTCGACAGCCCATTTACAAGATCCTGACATAAAGCTTATGAATGAATTAAAGATGTCATCTTACTTGGAAAGCCATTTCTACTTTAAGTCTAAATACTGAGACTATAGCATCTAGAATATATAGCGTGGAAATCGGCTATACCATTAATACTTAAAAAAGTGTTAAAATATTGGATCCCTTATATGTCAAACCAAAGCCGCCACAAGACTACAAGCCAAACACAAGGTTTCGTGACGGTCACGACGCGGGGCTTAGATCAGCCGTGGAGAGCACATGCGTTATTTAAAACATTAATTTTTTCCTCCATATTTCAACTTATTATCACAGCATATGGGGGAAAAAATAAAAACTTATAGTTTAAAGACGCTAATTAAGTGCTTTTTAATCAATTTCGATCACTCGAAACAATAATAACGATAACAAAAAAACAATATTTATGAAATAATATCACTGCGTCAATGAAAATGTGCATCAGAATTAAAGATACATTAAAGAAAATTCGTTCGTTAATGAAAAAAAATCCCAAGTATTAAATTTATTTTAGTAGACAGTTTTTATTATTTATTCTACTTTGAAATTTAGAAACAATATCAATTATCTATTTGGTATATATTCAAAAACAAGACATTATACATTATTACATATATATATATATATATATATATAAATTTGCAGTTTAAACACATAAATTGAATTATTTTGCTTTCAATTATTTCAAAATAAATAAATAACAATAAGTGTGCCAATCAAAACCTACATTTAAAAATTAAATTAAAGTGGAAGAAAAGTGAATGTTAAATGAAAACAAATTCAAGTTGTGTTCTATTTTTATTTTTAATTGGGATTGAAATTATACAGTAAATATCCTATTAAATATTAAGTGATTTGAAACCTGCATATAATAAATAGTAAAATTAAAGTATACATGAAATTAAGTATTCTTATAAATAAATTTTCGTACTGTAAACTTTACTTATCAGAAATGGGTAATTTTCACATAAAATCCATTAAATTAAAAAACATAAAACTGTCATAATACTAAAACAACACAAGTTCATGAAACAGAAAATTATTATTTAGTTTTGTATTAGTTTGATATATTATGCAAGGTACAAGCAATAGATTTTTTTAAAAATGTATTGACATATGAAGAGAAAAATAAAAGAAAGAAAGAAAAGACTTTCATCAATTGGAATTAAAATATTCCTAATTTATGTTCATTTTCTTCGAATGTTTAGGTAATAGCTGATTAAAAAAACATCGAAAAACACAAAAACCTTCCACGAAAATATTTCATTTCCAAAATAATGTTGTGTGGGTTCTTAAATGTTTGTTCACATCTTTTAAGCTTAAAATAGTCAATTTTTATGAGATGAAAAGTATTTCCTGACTAGATCTAAAAGTAAATTTATAATTATAGAATAATAATTTTATTTATTGTTATTTTTAATTAAACATTAAAATGTATATGAAAACACATAGGATTTTTGCGAAGAAGGTGTGTGTGTGTGTGGGGGGGGGGGGGGAAACTACTGTTTTGCATAAGGGTACTAACAACCCTTCCTCCAGTCTTGTAAATAAATTGTTTACAGTTGTGGCAAAAATAGAGAGATTCAAAAACATTATCCCCATAGCTCTATTTACACAGTACATAAGCATTTATAATTTAACAAAAAATTATAAAAAGAATTTTTATTAAGATAGCAAACGTTTAAGATTAAAAAACAACAATAAATTGATACAAGTATATCGATCGGGGTTTGCTTTAAAAGAAGTAAACAAGATAAAAATGCTATGTATGCACAGCGACTTTTATGAAAATTTCTAGAATATTTAAATTTTTAAGTATGAATATGTATATATATATAAATACATAATTTTGTTGTCAAATTAAAGTCCAACTAATTCTGCATACAAAATAACCCGAGTTACTATTCACACGACAAGTGTCTTTTAATAAATGTGCGTTAATTAAAGGTCACTCTAATGAATTAGAGAAAACAGAACAAATTATAAAGAGAGGATGGTGTGACAAGATACAAATTAAATGATATAAGTCTTGACACGATTTAGGGATGTTTGCCATTTTAAATTATTGCTCTATGTGGAAAGAAACAGAACTACAATAATATCGTTTCGTTTTGAGATACGGTATTATTGATAGAATCGTACTAAGATTTGCTAGTTATTTTATTTCAAAGAAATTAAAAATAAAAGATTTTGAACACAAGAAATAAAACTTGTGCTGATAGCATATAAATATAATTTGAAAATAAAACTTACCTTGGAAAAATATGTTATTAGGGTAAGTAAAACGCACGTGCACGTAAAATAGGAAGATACAAAATTCAAATGTTCGGGGCTGGCGAGTTGGCAGTTAGCCAGCCCCGGGCTGTGACGTCACATGTGGGGGGATGAAGGGCGTGTCTGGCTTGTAGTCTTGAGGCGGCTTTGGTCAAACGGTGTCCCTTATATGTTAAGAGTCGATCGCAGCGACATCCGGAAGATATTATCTAACACTCCAAGACGATTTGGTCTAGACGGTGTAATTAATACGATGTTTACATTAAAATTTAAAAATATACCGCAGATGTCTCAAAGATCGGCTCTTTGGATTTCAGCATCATTGCACATTTAAGGGGTATAGATTTTTAGTCCTGTTTGAATAGCAGATTACCACACTATTTATTTTAGGCGCTGTACTGCGACTTATTGCCCAGGGACTCGCACATATTAGAATAAGCTTGCTTTAACTGAAATATGAGTCACATGTTGGTCGTGAGAAAATTCGTCGAGCTTAAACAACTTAAAGCAGAGTAAACGCAGAGCAGAGTAAAAGCAGAGCAGAGTAAACGCAGAGCAGAGTAAACGCAGAGCAGAGTAAACGCAGTGTAGGAAGTCATTACCAACTCATTAAATATTGAAGACACGTCGAACTTTTTATACCTTTATTTAAAATCACAAAAACAAACATCATAACTTCGATGTCGAAAAACTTAAGTCATTAAATATTTTAAAACAAGGTAACTAAGATAGACATACTTTCTAATATTAACAACATGTTGCTTAAACAGCTTAAACTTACATAATCTTTTTAAATGAACAAAAACAGAGCCGCCTCTTATATCACAACCACACAATATATACAATTAGTTAAACCGTTACGTCACACCATACATTTGCCAAAAATTTTGCATAAAGCAAGATTCTGGAAAAAATCAGTAACAGAACAAAAACTCCCCGCATTCAGCCGTACGCGAAGACTGCGTAGAATGCAAAGTGACTGACTAAAAGAGCGGAAAAACTGGCAATGTGTGGATGCAAACGATTTTTGCTCGTAGCTCGGGACGAGTTATTGGCAGGAGGATTAAAAATACGTTAAACACACTTAACACTTGCGAAAAACTCGCATACCTGTCTGTCAGGTCGAAGTGGCAAATTCTTTTGTCGTGATCTAGTATTTCCAACCTGCAACTGATTTATAACTTGAACTACGATAAATTCGCAGTGATGAAGATGCTTCTTAAAGTTATAGAGCGTTTATATTGGAACACGTTAAGAGACGGTGTGGAAAAATTGCTTGAATCTTGCGATGACTATGAGGCATATAATGTGCAAAAGACACGTAGGAGTAGAAAACTTTGAAGGTGTAATTTGGAGAGCCGTTTGATCGGATAGATTTCGACGTCTTAGGTTCTATTTCATGGCAACCTGGGACAAAAATATAAATCTTCTTAGTCATGGATTATTCCCGAAACGACTTGTATTATATCCTATATCTGACCAAGTGACTAGAATAGTAGAAGTTTGAATACAGCAATCGGTGTCAAAATTTGGAATACTCGGTGTGACAGATTCAATCACATGAAAGGACGAATTTTATCTCTATTATAATAAAAGATTGTTTCAATATCTCAGCGTGGACAATAAACGATGCTTTTACATCCACAATTGGACGGCATAGTGGTTAGACTTAATCCGACCATTTTGAATAACCTCTCACTTATCGTATCAAGAAATGGGACAAGAAAGTATCTCTTTTTCTGCTTGTATAATAAAGTATTGTGCATGAATCTACCCTCCCCCCTCCCAGATTCGCCTTCATCGCCAGAAGTTTGAATGGTAAATCTTCAAGCACAGTTTGAAAGTGTTCACAACTTTGCTCTTGAGTGGATCCATATAAAGATGAAAATAAATTACGACACGAAAGCAAAGAGTCGCAAAGTTAGCGTAAGTGATAAAGTTTTGCTATGGTTCCTGGTTCGAAGTAGACGACTTTCCCCCCAAATTGAAATTAAACTGAAACAGTAGCATACACAGTCCAAAAATGACTAAAAGACGTCGTGGTTCAAATTAGGAAATGTCCTTTCTCATAACCGAAAGTAGTACATTACGGCAGGCAAGCCCTACCAACTCTATATTTTGATGCAAACTAATTCATGGTCTAGTTCAGTTTTGTATATTGTGTAAATAGTGGCATACCTATTGCAAATATTTCTTTATATGTCTGTTATGTGCTTAGCAATTTGTATGCTTATATGTAATTTAATTTTTGACATTCTATCCGGGGTATGTACTACCTAGCACGTGCCTTGCTTAGGATGAACAGTGCACAGAATCTTTTTGCGTTTCATTGATACATTGCTGAAAGCTTACATCCTATTGGCCGTTATGTTTCCTGGTAGTCTATGATGCGTCCGTTAGAAGGGAGTTCGCCTCTGATAGTCTTTCTACGGCGTTTGATACTATTAGGACACAATTCGGTTTCATGCAGGAATTTTTTAGAGGCTTTCATTTTCTTGAATCTTCCAGAACATTCATAGATAAATAAAATGCATGTAGCGTATGTGGATGATAGTATGATAGAATCTTTTCTATCTGACATCTCATCTGATTGTTGTTGTTTCCTCCGTGCAAATTGAGATAACCTGAGGTTGCGGTTTTGGGAAATATATTCCGATAATTTCGAGCTTTCTGCGAAGTTTGATTGTAATTACCAAGCTGAAAGTATAACGCATTTTAAGAATTCCCGATTTTTATAGAATTATCGTAAAAGAAATTTAGTGTAACGTCTAAAAGACTTTTCTTTTAAGGGGTATCTAGTCTCTTGAAGTTTTAAAATTTTCGAAATTTTAATTTTTTTAGATGTTAAACTCCTGTTATTTCCGAGCATTCCGATAAAATTGTTTCCTTGAAAATCGCATTCGAACGGAAGTTATGGCTGTTAGAATTATACCCGCTCAATAGCTGAAGCGGTGTTTTCGAGACTTTGGAAGTCATTTATTCCCAAATGACGTTTTTGGGCATAACGCGCACAATATCTCAAAAAATTATGAATATTTTTTATGAAATTTTCAAAACACATATTTCATGGTAGTCTGTATAAACTGAACTTAAAATTTCCTTTTTATTGTTTAAAAAAAAATATTTTTTATGCGATTTTATTGTAGAAATTTTGTAAATTTCGCATAGCTAAATACAATTTTGTATTAAAAATATAAAAATGCTTTAAATACAAACTTATTTAGGTTCAAGGCAATTATTATAATATGAAGTATAAGTAAGTACCAAAATTTTCATTCTAGTTGCAAAATGTTTTTTGTAATCCTGCGCGTAAGCTGTTTTGCCGATTTTCTGCTTGTCAAATGTCTGACATTATGGACCCCCCCCCTGTAAATGCTAATTCAGCATCTTGCTTTAAATAAAGGAAATGAAAGAACATACTTATCTTTCATCTCAATTAAAATTGTGTATTAAAATTGAATACATTATAAGATATTAAATGTTGAAAACTATCTTTATTTTCTTCCCCCCCCCCCCCCGATTTTAAGAGTCTTCAGGCCCCTTAAAGAACTACTCCAGTTTACACGACTACATAAACCCAAGTTTCGTAAGAATATTTATACCACTCACCCTTTCTCAGAATGAATATTCATAAATTTCTCCGTTTAGAAACGTGGCATATTTTGGAAATATAACTTGCACGTTTCTTTCATTTACATAATTCCAATTATAAAAAATAAACACATAAATATTTTTAATAATTAAACTGTATGTTCTTTGTTATTTTCCATTCATGTACTTTACAATAACAGTCCGTCAAACTAACATTTTCTTGAAAAAATATATAATACTAAAAAATAAGAAAAATCATAATATCTTTGTTTTGCAAAATTCTGCAATAAGAAAAAATATAAGCAAACATTAGTTTTTCGTTGAGAAAAAAAATCGAATTTCTGTGTTATTCATATAATTTTTTATGTTAATTTATTTTGTAAATAAAATTTACTAGGTAATAAATTATCATAAACTAGCTTCAAGAATAGCTTCCAATCTGTTTTCCTGGAAGAGCTTCATTCAGAATTTTTTTTTCCTTAATTACTCTTTGCGTAAAAACGAAAGTTTTTCATTTAAAAAGAAATAATTTCATTTCTATGTTATTTAGAAATGTCCCGACAAACAATGTTTATATCAATTTACATTAAATTCGTATTTTAGATGTGACAAACTATACTCCTATATGTATAAAGTTTCTTAAATTTCTAAACACACTGTAAAAAAAAAAAAAAAAAAAAAAAAAAAAAAAACACTGTAGATTTGCCAGCACATAAGGAGTTATAGAATGTTAGTTACATTTAATTAATGTTGTTCTAATTTATATATATCGAATTTAATTACCAATATACATAAAAAAAAATCTAGCTGATTTTTGTCAATAGCCTAATTCTAAGTTTCTCATGAACTTCAATTTTACTTGTAGATGCTAGGTTTCTACAGCTCTTTATTGAGATTTTTTCAATGGTGTCGCAACTTTGAAATTATGAAATTTAAGCCTTTTCCGAATTTTTCCCATAAGAAATGCGAACTGTTTATAAAAAATAATTTGCGCTAAATTATCTTTTATTAAAGTAGAAAAAAATATTTTATTTTAGTTCATATCTTAAAAATACGGACAGTTGACGGTCAGGAGTGCGCATAAAAATAACTGATGAAAGGATGGATACTTTAATAGATTCTATAATTAACAAAGAACTTTGAAAAGAAAACTATTATTTTTCAAATGGGAAGTAAAGAGCATAGCCGTTTTCAAATTTTGCATTTTTGTGAAATGCCATCAATTC
Source organism: Maratus speciosus (assembly GCA_963932465.1). Lineage (NCBI taxonomy): Eukaryota > Metazoa > Arthropoda > Arachnida > Araneae > Salticidae > Maratus > Maratus speciosus. The sequence continues at coordinate 457,818,841 of OZ010792.1, forward strand.
AAAGTAAAATGTGATTTTTTCTTCTTTTTTTACAATTGGAAAGAAAAGTGGGATAAAAAAATATTTATATGTAAAGTGAGACTTTAAAGTGAATACCTATTTCCTTAGACAAATATGTAAAGATAAAGTTTCAAAAATATTGCTAAAGTTAAGCACCAAGCTTGAAAGTGCTGCTAATACTTTGAAACAGCTTCAATAATGCCTTTCACTTTCTTTATTGATTTGTAACCAATAACATATAATTTTCATATTTATAAAGAGTACTTTAATCGACAAAACTATATTGAAATTTTGAACCGGTAATAGTGGAATTACCATTTATAGAAGAACCAAAAGAATTTTGAACGGTACCTGCAATACCAGATAAAATATATTTAAAAAATTAGAAATTGCATAATTAATATTTATAGGGGGCTTCAAACTGTCACTCTTGTAAAGCAGAAAATTTATGACAGCTTACGCGCACGATTACAAAATAAATTTTGCAACAATAAAAATTGTGGTACCTAATTATACTTCTTATACTACTAATTAACCTCTACCAAAAATATTTTGAACGGTACCTGCAATACCAGATAAAATATATTTAAAAAATTACAAATTGCATAATTAATATTTATAGGGGGCTTCAAACTGTCACTCTTGTAAAGCAGAAGCTTGATATGACAGCTTACGCACACGATGACAAAATAAATTTTGCAACTAGAATAAAAATTGTGGTACCTAATTATACTTCTGATACTACTAATTAACCTCTACCTAAATAAAGTTGTATTTAAAGCACTTTTATAATTTAAATACAAAATTGCATTTAGCCAAAACAAAATTTTTAAATTTTCAAGAGTATAATCACTTAACAAAAATATTTTTTTGAACAATACAAAGGAAAGTTTAGGTTCAGTTTATACAGACTAACATAAAACATCTATTTCGAAAATTTCCAGAAAACATATTGAGAATTTTTTGATATCCTTCGCGTTATGCCCAAAAATGTTATTTTCAGTAAAATAACTGTAAAGTTTTGGAAAAGCCGCTTCAGCGATTGAGCGGGTACAATTCTAAGAGCCATAACGTCTGTTCTAACAAAAATTTTGAAGAAACAATTATATCGAAATGTTCAGAACAGATAAGAGTTTAAAGTATAAAATAATTAAAATTTCGAAAATTTTGAATCTATAAGAGTTCCGAGACCCCTTAAAGCAAAAATAAAAAAGCTTGGCAGAACGAAAACTGGTTTTTGAATATATTTTTAAAAATGCTTTAAAACATTAAAAGAGTAACGAATCTCTTTTTCGTAATTTTCCGATTGTCTAAAAAATGATTTTGCTTTAAGGTATTTTAGACATAGTATTCCTTATATTTTCAATACAGTCATTCGGGGTAACATGGGGTGTAACTTTGCACCACCTCCTAATTTTCAATGTTTTTGACTCCAAAAGACTAAATAAACTCCAGAACTGTGCTCTGTTGGCAAGGTACTAAACTGGGATTTCTACTCTTTATTTTTGAAAATAAATTAGCAACATTATGCGCAATTAATTGCATCATCTAGCTATGTTTGTGAAGTACTGTTTTCAAGTTAATTTTGAATGCTGTTTTGAAGTTGTTGTAATCCAATTAAATTTTCATAGTAAGTAACAATATCCTTATTTATCAGACATTTATTATCTAAATGTTGTAAATGTGTTAATATTTTGTGATTATTTATTTATTAATAATTAATAAAATGTAAAAAAGGAAGGCACTAACATTTTACCACATTTTCAGGGTAACTTTGAGCCGGCTCAAACTTATACTGATGTTTATAATTTACTGATTATAGGCGCTACTGTCAAAATTTCCCCATATTTGCACGTATATTCTATATAAATGCCAAAAGTGTGCGTTAGATATAGCATGTAAATATTTTCACAAATATATGTAAAATATATAAAATTCATTTAAAGGCGTCATTAGGGGCGGAGTTATTCAAATTTGACATTTCATACATTCGACATTTTTTATTCTTGTTTGAAGTTTCTAGTACTAGTATGTATTACTGTAACTATAGATATAGTATTGAGTTCAAACATTGAAAATTGTTTTTAGCTGCATTTTTATGTTTTATCTAAAGAATAAACAGTTTTTTTTAAATATTCATGGTTCTCTTCCTCCACTTTTCTTATGCATAATATTTGTTGGGATTGCATAATATTGATGTTGGGAAATGTAAATTCGGAGTCTTTACATTTCTGAAAACATTTTTGGGGTTCAAATTTTTCCTAAATATAATACTTTTTTTATAATGAATTATTTTATATTATATTTATCATATGGTGCAAAGTTACAATAAATGGTTGGGTAACTTTCAACCAGGATAAAAAATTCATTTTTTATTACTTTTATCAGTATTTTTCCTTAATTTTTTATAGTTATAGTATAAATTAGGATTATTTCTTCAATATTATGCCCCAATTGCAACAATATTCTTAAAATAAGAGTGCGGCATATGAAAATAGAGAAAATGCGGAACAAAGTTACCCTGAATGACTGCAACAGATTGTGATTTATTTAACAGTGATCGTTTCTTTCAAAGAGAAACATTAAACTTTATAATTTTCATGCAATACATTTATTTCAAAAAGAATCAACGAGAGTTAAGCCTTCTTAATATACAGGGTTTACAAAATGACACGGTAAATCAGGCATACAACAAGGATACAAAATCACATACGAACATAGGATCACAAACCACTTATTTAGTCACAAATACAAGGTGTTTCAATCTAACTGAACCCGAGTTGACAGTAATTACTTCGAGAAAAATAAAAACATTGTAATGAAAATGCAACGATATGTACCTTGTTTTGTGTGAAATGTAATAATATGAGGAAATGATCTAGAAAAACATGTTGCTCAAGCAATCGATGATACCATATGAATTGACAAACACAGTCCAAAATGTGGGTCGCCAAGTGCATACTGCTAGCGCGTATCACCCAAACTTTTGCCACTTTTGTTTGGTGTTATCCAATTTACAACAAAAGTGAGAAAGTCTGTTTAATATTTTATCATAATATACTGCTGTTTTCTTAAAGTTATTACCGTCAATCCAAATTGAGTTAGGTGAAAATATCTTGTATTTGTGACTATATAAGTGGTTTGCGACCCTATGTTCCTATGGGATTTTTTATCCTTGTTGTATGCCTGATTTGCCATGTCACTTTCTATACTTTTTTTATCACCCTGTATAGTGCTATTCTTTATCATAGTTATTTTCTAAAATATTACTAAATCTGTGGATACTTTTATAAAATATGGTTACTGCGCTTTCCTAATATGAAGGAAGATGATAGACCTTTCGTGAATAGAAAGTCAGCATTTAGGCGATATAAGAAAAAAAACTAACTTTAAAAAAATATACCAAACATAATATGAAAAGTTATTTTCGCATGTAGTTTTTTTTTCTTTTAAAAGTATCTGAATAAAGTTAAGCTGACATAAAACCGCATTTTATATATTTATTATTTGTTGTTTCAAAGATAAAAAACACTAATACAGCACGGGTATTTGGAAGTACTCAGACATATAAGAATTATTTAGCGTAGAAGTATTTATCATTTGAATGTTGTTTAAACGTGAACATAAAACATTTTAAAGAGAAATATACAACACAGAAATAACATAAAAGCTTCGTTTTTATGTAGTCTTTCCTTAATCCCTTTAAGAGCGTGTGACTACAGTTGTTCATAGTGAAAAGTTATATTTGTTTTTAAGCAATCATTTATTTTGTAGATATCCTCAGAGATTAAGTTTCAGAGGGTGTGGATATAAATTGTCACAACCAAATTTGAAATAATGTATAATGTATTGCTTAAAAGTAAAATATAATATCAAAAATAATATAATAAGCTTTTCACATCAAGTTTCTCTCTCTCTCTCTTTTTTTAAAATTAAGTATCTAAGTAAAGGTAAGCTGAAATAAAATCACCTTTAATTAGTATGTTATCTGTTGTTTCAAAGATTAAAAAAACCGCAAAACAGCACTGATATTTAATAGTACTGAGACATATAACAATTACCTAGCGTAGAAAATATCAGCATTTTAAAGTTGTTTAAAAATGAACATAAAACATTTAAAAGAAAAAAATATATACAAAACAGGAATACCATTTAAAGTTTCGTTTTTATGTAACCAAAAATCCTTAAAATGTGCGTGACTGCAGTTGTTCATGTTGTAAAGTTATATTTGTTTTTAAGATTTTGTCTGTTTTGTAGATATGCACGGAGATTACGTTTCAGAGAAAGTCGATACAAATTATCATACAGAGATTTGAATTAATATATAACAGTGACATAAAACTTTATCCTATTTACTAGACCTTATTTACCTACCTTTTACCAATGAACTTCAGCCCTATTTACTAGAATATTTATAAATATGAAGTGGTTTATAAAGTATTATACAGATTCAGATTGCTGTAAAATATGGTAACGTTTAAAGACATGTACCGCAACTGTAAAGTGTTACGTCTAATTAATTACTAACATTTTGCCTTTTCTTTCCTTTCTTTTCTTAACTTTGTATCACATTATCTTTAACACGTTGGCGGCTAAGCCGTATGAGGTGAAATCATTCGTCGTGGCTGAAAGTTTTTTTTCTTTTTTTTTTGTTGAAATTTAATCTTAATGCAATGCTATAAATGTTCCATAACAAATTTTGCCGATTTTTATATTTTTGACTGGAAAAAAACTACTGTCGACGGTTGTTCGACGCCCACCATTAGGAAGGGAAGTCCATTTATGTAGGAAACGAAACATGGATAATATTTCGAATACCAATCAATATTAATTTTATTTATGTTTATTATAATCAAGCAGATTTTATTTAATGACAAATATGTTTAATATTTAAATTTATAAAAGTATTCATTGTTTCCAAAAAGTCCATTTGCGTATTTTTTGTTGAAAGAGGTTTCAACGAAAAATTGTATACCTGGAAGATGGGATTTTCTTTGACCTTTTAAAAATATCTTTGGAAATATTTATTACACTTTCCTGTAAAGGAGGGGTTACAACGAAAAATATCTTACCTGCGAAATAAGTCATGACCCATAACAAAAATTCTATGATCCCATTACACATTATCTTTCTCATGTTCAGTTTCATTTGGAACAATTACTTCCTGCAAACATTTTACCTGAAATGACCTATATTTGAAAAATGCCACAATTGAAGGACACAATGGTAAGAAAAGGGGTTCCCCTTTTATGGTTTAGGAATTTGAAGCATATTGTAGACAATAAGAGAAAATTTTATTATAGGGTTTTACGTTTTCAAACTCCCAAAAATTTAAAAAGAAAAAAAAAGAAAAGAAGGCTAGGGAAAAATTTAAAAATGTTACCAGTTGGCTAGACAGATACAGAATGAATTGAAACAGCATTAACAGGTGTCGAAAGGTCGACGACGGCCGCCATTTGGAGAGGGGCGCTAGTCTCGAACACCCTCCGACACCCGCCGCCAGCGTGTTAAGGGGTCAGTACCTTTGAAGCTGAGAAAATGCATGAAAAGGAGACCATGATAAGAATTGCTCTAAATCCACATCTGATTAGCTTTTGATTATGAAATTTTAAATACACAGTAAAAGAGACACAGACTAATAGTTAATGATCTGAAAAAAAGTCTAGATGCATATAAAGTTTTTTAACTTCATTTGAAATTTAATGTTTTTTTTTTTATCTACCCGACTGCCAAGAAGGGTTATATGTTTCACGCGAATCTGGGTATGTGGATTTCTTTATACCATCGAAACATCCCAACGACTAGATATATTTTAATGAATGAGGTCTCTATCGATTCGACTTAACCGTCCGATGGTTATAGGCTAGGTTTTGTTTTTATAAATTCAAAATGGCGGCCGTAAAATACAAATGGCGGTAGAGGCGAAAACAAATTACACACCCTATTGAGTGGCATATCATTCGATAGGTCTTTCAAAATGAAGACGATGTTTCATTGACTATTTTACAGTCAGAAGCTCCATTTAAATATTACACAACCTGGAAGTTGTGTACGTAGGATCTCTAGCTTTACTGCAACTCTAACCTTCATAGACATCTATAGGTCATCAAAACAGTGTTTATAGATAGGAACTAACAATTAAACAAAAATTAAAAGTCATCAATACAAGTAAATAAAAAAAAGTAGGTAAGTAATGTAAAAAATAGTTTTACATTGATGAGAAATAATTAATTAGTTCGCTTTTTGCGCAGTCGGGTTTTTCAATTTTTTCAATTTAATTTTTACTTGTTTAATAAACAAATTCCACTTGTATGTCTTGCCTGCATGATTTCTCATAAATGAATTGTCAGAGTGAGTCCAAAATTTTTTATTGAGTAGAGATGTGTGTTTAAAATGACCTCTACACTGAAAAAAATATAAGGATTAGTTTTTGAGAAAATAAATGTAAGATCAAAAATCTCAAAATTTTGAAATTATTTTTGTATAAAAAGAGACATAATTTCTAAATTTGTTACTTGGAGAACATAATAGTAGGTCATTTTGTGCATCTATAATGTTGTTACTTTCATTTAAAATTTCATGAAATTCCATCCAGCCATTTCTTGGAAACCATGCGCGCAGTGACCAAAATCAATGTTTTCAGAAAATTGACTTTAAAGATCCAATTGCTCCTTGATAACATAAAGAGAGCTCAGACTGTTTTCGTCATAACTGCCATTCTAAAGCAAATTTTTGCATGAGGTATCTTTTTAGGTGCGTTCGTAATTATATAAATACGTAGCACCTATAGTCGTCGTTCAGTCCGTCTGTCCGCATATAACAGAGCAAAAACTACACAACCGAATGGTCTGAAATTTTAAATATATAATTGCTGTAAAATTTTGTTGGATCATTTCAAATTTTATGAAAACAGGATGGATAGTTTAATTACAGTGACGGTCAACATTTTTCCGTTACATTACGGCCAATTGCAATAAATTATTGCAATTGCAATTCAATGATGTTACAGCCTTCTGAACGGTCTGAAATTTTAAATACATAATTGTTGAAAAATTTTGTCGTGTCATTTACAATTTTATGAAAATCTGATGCATAGTTTAATCACAGGAACAGTCAAAAGTTTTCCATTACATGACGGCCAATGGGAGAAAAAATGTTTCAAGTTCATTTTAATGATGTTACAGCCTTTCGAACAGAATGAAATGGATATGCACTTATTGAAGCGCGGTAAAATATACATTCGGTACAATATGCGGTGCAAAAAATATTTATAAAACTAGTTACATTACGAACGCACCTCATTTGTCACGTTTGACGAGCAATTTCCAACTTGTTAACTATTCCTTAAGAATAAAATTTTAATATAAGCTATTAAATGAAAAAAATATTTTTGGACTCTCAAAGATACTTGACTCCTTAAGTAATAGCACATTTCATCTGGGACTTTTTTTATGGCTTAAAGCAACAACTTTTCTTACCTTCTGGAAAGCGCTGATGGTACTGGAGGTAGTACACTTGCGCAAAATATATTTCATAGATGAAAACTAAATGACCGGTCAATCACCAATTTCAAAATGGTACTACATCTTGGCACAAAATGTAAAGCACTTTGTTTTGTGAAATGAAAGGGATTTTTCACTATTTCTAAAATGAAAGTTTTCACTTGCTGAAATTAGTAGTTCAGAAAAAATTATCCGCTACATTTTTGCTTATTTTCACTGGATGGCGCCTATCGTGGATTGAAAATTCCGTTCCACGATATTTACAGAATCTGTGTTTCTGAAATCAGGAACACTGAACCTTTTCGCCACAGCCATGTATAGACTCTCCATTCAGTGTCCCCCCGTTTATGTATATGTCCTGATCAGTGCAACACAAACTTTCTGAGTACATATATATAAATGTCAGCTCTTGTAGGTCGCAATTCGAACTGGCATCGCTGCCCAGAATTTTGAAATTGAAAATTCCTTTCTAAATCACCCTGTATTTTTGATCAAATTAAATACTCTGTCAAAAATACTTTATCCATTCCTTTAAGACCGGACCCGCACGATCGTGCGGGTTAGGCAATAACTGAAATTCTATCTTCCTGTGTTATCTATTTCATAAATGCCGGAATCGTGTGACTGTGACGGTTAACAGAAACTATATTATATGAATTTTATCAAGAGATAGTGAATTATCAGTTACAAATTTCAGTTACATCATTGTTTAAAAAAAAAAACTGAAAAAGCTGCCCTGTCTTAAAGGATTACAAATCCCAGCATTTGGAAAGAATAAATAGTCTTTAATCTGAGTTTAAATGTTGATGAAGATTTTAAAAAAAAAATTAGAAAGGCATTTCTATTAAAAAGGAGTATCATAAGGTAATTTAGTCTCTGTGGTCGTCAAAAATATTTCTTCTACACCACTCTAGTACATTAATTTGAATTGAAGTTACATGCCTACAACATCTATTACACTAAATACAGAGCATCCTAAATGTCATTTTAACAAGGTTATATGCGGTCAATCCGGCTCCAGTCAATCTGAATTTTTAAAATATTATGTGAGTGCATACGAATTGAATATTTCCAACTGAGCAAAGAAATGCCCATACTGGGAATCGAACCCAGATCCTTGGCTTACATAGTCAATGCTTTACCGTTTAAGCTAACTGGGCCGACAACCGACCATCATATTTAGCTCAGATAACATTATTGGTAATAGCATCTGGTCTGTCATGTAGACAGCTCAACAGGATAAACTGCAGGTAAAGGAACTCCATATAAACGATGGATACGTAGATGAACTATTATTTTAACACAATCAAACTGATTGGTAAAGTTAAACCAATAAGGTTATCTGAGCTAAATATGCTGGCTGGTTGTCGGCCCAGTTAGCTTAAACGGTAAAGCATTGGCAATGTAAGCCAAGAATGTAGATTCGATTCCCAGCCTGGGCATTTTTTTGCTCAGTTGGATATATTCAATTCGTATGTTCACTTTACCATTCAGTTTGATTGTGTTAAAATAATAGTTATGCGAGTGCTTCCAAGTCCAACCAGAATTACCCGCATTCCGTCAATCCAGCATGCATTTGACATGATTCAGCGCCAATTTACCTCTTCTTGTGTTCGATATTAATTTATGCAGAGCAACTACATCAACAAAGTTTCGAAAACGACACCACTTGTTCGGCCAAGTATGGCTACAAACCATTACGTGCTAAGTATTGCTACCTCACTAGAAAATAATAATTATTGCATAGACGTACATGAAATATTGTCCTCTACATTAAAAAAACTTTAAAAAAGACACCCGAAAATTACCCCTCCCTTATGAAAAACCCAAGTGGTGTGAGATTTACAACATCTCATTTAACTTAAACTTTCCCAACATTAATCATATTATAAAATAAATATAAGTTAAGAATATATTAAACAAAATCTTAATCTTCTTCAGAAAAAAAAATGTATTTAAATATCTCTGAGAAAAAAATGTTGAAGTAATTTTCCAAAAATGTGTTAATTTTTTTTTCAGAAAGATAAACCCATTTAATTATATTATCTCTCATATATGGTTTCATATTTGATTTTAGATACAAGAAAACAAATTCGAAAGGAGCGTTTCAATTGATTCTCCTCTGAAATGGATGATTTTGATTAAGAATACAGTCCAGGATATACTGTAAGGAAGTATATCTCCATCTACACACACTAAGAAATATATAACGCAATTCAATTTAAAGAAATATTAAACGGTAAGTCCATGATTAGTAAGAAAAATATATAGATGTTTGTTGAAGTAATATGTCCTCTGACACTGTAGATAATAGTGTAGTATATAAGAAATGACGTATTGCACCTATATATCAATTATTCTGCCACATTTCTAAAATTCATTTCTTAAAATATATTTTTAAATGGGATTTTGGGAGAAGGGAATCAATTGTTGAGAAATATTCTCAAGTTTTAAGACTCTTTTGGAAGCAGTCAAAGAGCGCTCCATGTTGACACCACAGAGTAAATTTACCCGCTGTAAGGAAATGTAGATTTTCGTTAAATAGAAAAGCTTCAGGATTCATACTATTATTGTGCCAGTTGAAAAATAACTTTAAAGTGTTTCTAATATCGAAACGCGGACTAATTTAAAGAGTCTTGAGGAGATAAATTTGACAGGAAAGATCAGAATCTTCTATGCATAAAGCTCCCAATGGAAATGGAAATACCTTGCAGTTATAAAGCAGAAAAACCACGTTTAAAAATGCACAAATAATGCATGGAAAGCAGTAAACAACTGTTTCGAATCTACTAGCGAGATTCTTCTCGTTATTATTGTGCCAGTTGAAAAATAAATTTAAAGTACTTCTAATCTCGAAAGGCTGTCTAAATTAAAGAGTCTTGAAGAGATAAATTTGACAGGAAAGATCAGCATCTTCTATGCATAAAGCTCCCAATGGAAATGGAAATACCTTGGAGTTAAAAAGCAGAAAAACCATCGTTTAAAAATGCACAAATAATACATGAAAAGCAACAAACAGCTGTTTCGAATCTACTAGCTAGATTCTTCTCGTTATTATTGTGCCAGTTGAAAAATAACTTTAAAGTGCTTCTAATCTCGAAAGGCTGTCTAAATTAATGAGTCTTGGATAGATAAATTTGACAGGAAAGATCATCATCTTCTATGCATAAAGCTCCCAATGGAAATGGAAATACCTTGGAGTTATTTTTGGAGAACATAATCCTGCCAATACCATACAGTAGAGTTACGATTATCCGAACAAATTGGAACCGATCCTAGTTCGGATAAGCAAAAGTTTGGGTAAATGCACAGACAATTTAAGGGATGTTCCTGGCTATACGAAAACCTTCACACTTTATCCAAGATTAGGACTGGCAGCACCAGCTAGTGCTAGCGTGTTTAAAAACTGATATATATTTTTAAACTTTTTAATCATTTAAAATATTTTCTTTTTCCCTTTTTATAATTTTCTGAACTCCAGAGATTAAAATTTAATCAAAAAAGCATTCGATTCTTGCTTGCTTCAAAGAAGACGTCCTTTCCAATGCTGTCATATCTCGAATTTTTCTTAAATACGTTAGTTGAATAGGAACATAGTTCTTCTGCCGTTCGAGCCATTTTATAGCTGTTTCCAAACATTCAAAGACTTCGTTATGTGATGGACCGGGGATGTTTTCAGAGCATTCGTTTTCATTTCTTCAATTACTTTTTCATCTTAAATCTCATCCACAATCTCATCAGCATTTTAAAAAGAATTTGAGAGAAATAGGCTGTTCAGATAAATGGAAGTTCAGTTAAAGAAATTTTTTTGAGAGAAATAGGCTGTTCGGATAATTGGAAATTCGGTTAATTGGAGTTCCGATAATCGGCTCTCTACTGTATACACAATAGGAATCCGCCTCCCGAACACGGAATAGCACACAACAGGATTCTCATAATCATTTGTTTATACAAATGACAGTTTGCAGAATGTGTTACCTGAAAAGGATACAAAATGCCTTGTTGATGCTTTTTATACAAGGTGTCCGAACTATAAGTATCCAAAAGTTGTGACTTATTATTACGGAGCTACCCATTACAATATAATAGTCTTCACCTCCGTGGTTTGGAAATTCTTCCGAGATTTTAAAACATTGAACAAAACAAAAAACTGAAACTGTGGATGAGTGGAAAAAGCATAACATAGAAGCAATTTGTCTAATAACCCCTGATATGCTACGAAGCATTAGGGGAGAATTGGATTTCAATTTATACGTTTGTCGAGGCTTCCAAAGGTGAACACACACATCGAAGTCTATTGATATTAAAACTTTGTGAGATGCTATTTTTATTTAAAATAATTTTTTTTTTAATTTCTAATGGGTAGTTCCATAAAAATAAACCATAACTTTTGGATACTTTTAACCCGGTTGCCCTGTATATAGAAACCTAATTTTAGTGCATATTATACACATAAATTTTATTGTTAAGTGTTTAATTAGATATCTAAGAGCAAAATTTGCTCTATTTCCGAACGAAATTTTATATTATGGTATGTTTTCTAACAGAGAGTGTGTCAACTACAGTAGAACACGTAATTACCAGGAAACAATTATAAGAGAATCCCTTGAAATAATTTTCAATAAAGATATAGTATGTAACGAAGTATTGTCATATGATATCCATGGAGTCAAGAAAGATTTACTAAATAGATGAAAACTTATTTTGTTAAAAATTTGAATACTTTTTCCTCTTTACTTTTCTTCTATACCACGCTTAAAGTACAATGGTCCCTCTTTGACGAATAAGCGCAAAGACAAATAACAACATTTAAATAACTGACGATGGCTGTGTGAATTTGGCCGAAAAAGTTTTGGGATTTTAATTTCATATTTAAGGTATTTTTATGTTATTTTAATGTATTTTAAGTAATTTTATATTAGGTATATGCACTTAAAAGAAATTTTAGTATATTTTACTTGTACTTTATAAAAATTTTAATTAGAATACATGTAATTGAAAAGCGAATTCCTACGATATTAAAATCTCTAGTTTATTGTATATGCTGGCAGAATTGCTTTCAATTTTCTTATTAATAGATGTCTGTGATGTAACGTATTATATTACTGTATTTTCGATTTTCAAGACCCTTAAAATTGGAAAAAATGAAAATAAAAAACTATTTTTAACATGTAATATCTTAAAATTTACATGCTTTTAAAACAACATTTTTTTTAAGGGATGAAAGGTATAGGTATGTTCTTTCCTTTCATGTATTTAAAAAAAAATGCAAGATGCATAATTAGCATTTACACGGGGTTCCAAACTGTCAGGCATTTGACGAGCAGAAAATTAGTATAACAGCTTATGCGCACGATTACAAAATAAATTTAGCAACTAGAATGTAAATTTTGGTGCCTACTTATACCTCAGATTATAGTAATTACACTGAACCTAAATAAATTTGCATTTAAAGCATTTATATATTTTTAATACAAAGTTGTATTTAGTTAATGCAAAATTTAGAAAATTTCAACAATATAAACACCTAAAAAGATATTTTATTTTTACAATAAAAGGGAAATTTTAGGTTCAGTTTATACAGACTAACATGAAACATATATTTTGAAAATTTCAAGAAAAAATATTCAGAAGGTTTTGAGATATCGTGCGCGTTATGCTCAAAAATGTCAATTGGAGAAAAAAAAACTTCAAAGTTTCGGAAACGCCCCTTCAGCTACTTAGCGGATATAATTCTACAATCCACAACTTCTGTTCTAAAGTGAATTTCAAGGAAACAAAATATAAAATGTTCAGAAAAGATAGCAGTTTAACATCTAAATAAGATTAAAATTTCAAAAATTTTGAAGTTTTAAAAGTCCTGAGACCCCTTAACCAATTACTTTTTATACCTCATAATAAATTCGTTATCTAGATACGCACTTTTCAACTTCAAAATGTATGTTCTAGATATACTTCTAGAGAAGTTTAGCTGTTGTTTATTAATCAAAGTTTTAAAAAGTATATCTTTTAAGGGTACAAGGGACCTTAAAATAGATTTTTTTATTTTTTGTAAATTTCACCTTAAATATTGTTCAAGGGTACATTATATGCATTTCGCATGCATTTATCACAAAAAAAAAAAAAATTATAAATAAAAATTTATTTCTGAGAAAAAAATGGAATTTTACGCGTCGTTTCATAAATCTTCGAAATGCCCCGTGCGTTCTCCATATCAATGAAAATCCTCAATATTTTTTATAAAAGTTTGATTCATATATATAAATAAAATAGAGCATCGAATTTTATATATTTGAATTTAAAGGTTACAAAAAATTGAAAAATTTGGAAATTTTTTCGAAAAAAAATCCAAAATTTCAAATTTTTAATTTTTTTTTTTTTTTTTTTTTTTTTTTTTTTTTTTTTTTTTGTAAATTTCATCTTAAATATTATTCAAGGATACTTTACATGCATTATGGCATGCATTTATCACAAAAAAAACATTAAAAAAAATTTATTTTTGAGAAAAAAATGGAATTTTACGTGTCTTCTTAGAAATCTTCGAAATGCCCTCTGCGAGTTCCATATCAATGAAAATCCCCAATACTTATTATAAAAGTTTGATTTATATATATAAATAAAATTGAGCATAGAATTTTATATATTTGATTTTAAAGGTAAAAAAATTTAAATTAAAAATTTTGAAATTTTTTCGAAAAAATTTTAAAAATTTTCAATTTTTTTTAAAATTATTTTTTGTAAATTTCATCTTAAATAATATTCAAGAGTACATTATATGTGTTATGGCATGTATTTATTACAAAAAAAATGTAAAAAAAAAATATTTTTATGAAAAAAATGGAATTTTACGCGTTGTCTTAGAAATCTTCGAAATGCCCCTGCGCGTTCCATATCAATGAAAATCCCCAATATTTTTTATGTAAGTTTGGTTTATATATATAAATAAAATAGAGCATCGAATTTTATATAATTGTATTTAAAGGTTAAAAAAAATTGAAAAATTTTGAAATTTTTAATTTATTTTTTAAACCTTTAAATTCAAATATATAAAATTCAATGCTCTATTTCATTTATATATATAAACCAAACTTATATAAAAAATATTGGGGATTTTCATTGATATGAAGAACGCAGGGGGCATTTCGAAGATTCCTAAGACAACGCGTAAAATTCCATTTTTTTTTCATAAAAATATTTTTTTTTTTTAGTGTGTGCGTGATAAATGCATTCTATAATGCATATAATGTACCCTTGAATTATAATTAGGTGAAATTTACAAAAAAAAAAAAAAAAAAAAAAAAAAAAAAAAAATTATTTTTAAGGATTTTAAGGTCCCTTGTCCCTTTAATTTTATGTTCCTCGCTATTTAAATAAAACAAGCAGGAAATTGCTCGTCAAACGTGGCAAATGAGGTGCGTTCGTACTATAACCAGTTTTATAAATATTTTTTGCACCCCATATTGTACTGAATGTATATTTTTTTGCAGCCCATATTGTATTGAATGTATATTTTTTTGCACTTCATAAGTGCATAGTCTGTAACATCATTAAAATGCACTTACAATATTTTTTTTCCTATTGCCCGTAATCTAACGGAAAATTTTTGACTGTCCCTGTAATTAAACTATACATCCAATTTTCATAAAATCTGAAATGGCTCGACAAAATTTTGCAACAATTATATATTTAAAATTTCAGACCATTCGGAAGACTAACATCGTTAAAATGCACTTGCAATAATTTTTTCCCATTGCCAGTAATGTAAAGAAAAACTTTTGAATGTCCCTGTAATTAAACTGTACATCCGATTTTCATAAAATTTGAAATGGCTCGACAAAATTTTGCAACAGTCACATATTTAAAATTTCAGACCATTCGGTTGGGTAGTTTTTGCTCTGTTATATGGGGGCGGACGGACAGACGGACGTACGGACTGAACGACGACTATAGGTGCTACGTATTTATATAATTACGAATGCACCTAAAAACAAAGCTATGGTGCACTGTCTGCATCACTTAAAAATATTTTGATAAAAAAAATAAAAAAAAGTTGATATAGTCCCTCATATGTCTAGATAATATTGGAAATCGCCAGCTAACACAATATCTCTGAATTTAAGAATTAACTATCAAAAATTTCATCAATAGTTTTCAGTTTCCTCATGGGAATTTCTCTGGATTCTCTAATGGACAATTACTGTTTTTAAATCATGTAGACTAAATCTCTAAAACTGTTTTAATTACGAAATTGAATGTCAAGAGACAAAAGCTATACTTTTGGAAATGTACACTATAACTTTTTAAATATTAAAATAACTATTTCCAAATTTTCTCTTTTTTCGTAATTAACGTACCATAAAAAATCCACGTAAAAATATGTTTATTAAATTATCTTTTGGCTAATTATTTTATACACATACGTGAGATGGGGAGAAATATCAATGTAAATATATATATATATATTACCATTAATTAAACATAACCTGCCACCGTCAATTATTATGAATTAAAGCTGTAAGTATTTAAAAAAAAAAAAAAAAAAAAAAAAAAAAAAAATATATTATAAGAATTATTATGGAAGAAAAAGAAAAAAGTGGACACCGACAAAAATTGAAAAGCTTATACATTGAATTACGTTATCGAGGGCACAGAATTCAATGATATAAGCAAAATGGTTGTTTTCTGTGGGAAAAATAAGCTAAAGCTAAAATTAATTTTCCCCTGTGCCCGAACAACCACTAAAATCAAGTGAATTGATTAAAAATGAAAGCAGAATAGAAACAAATAATATGAAATGGAAGAATCAATAAAACGTATTTAAATATTTATAGGATATAAAATAGAAATAATAAACACCATACCGATTAATATTTCAGTATTTTACAAAAATCCATGTGCACATGTCTTCCAGTATATCAAAAAGATTAAGGTGAATAAAACAGTTAAGAAATCACAGTAAATGATACCAAAGGATGCAGTTAATACATTTTGAAATAATATTTGAAATACCTTGTAAAACAAATTAAATCTAATATAAAATAAATAGAAATTAATTACATTATTTAAAATGCACTATTAAATTAATAGATAACAGTTTAACAATATCGTCAAAATTTAGCTAAAAATACACCCTGGTGTATAAAATATAACTAAAATGGAGCTAGAAAAATTAAAAATAAGAGCAATATGAAAGATACAATTTTAGTGCTGCCATCTATTAATAATTATATTAAACATCTATCGCAAGATAAAAATTTGCAAGCTTTTGAATGTAAATAACTGTTTAAACAGCAAAACCAAACAAATCCTTATATATAGAGAATTATAGAACAACCACTAAAATCAAGTGAATTGATTAAAAATGAAAGCAGAATAGAAACAAATAATATGAAATGGAAGAATCAATAAAACGTATTTAAATATTTATAGGATATAAAATAGAAATAATAAACACCATACCGATTAATATTTCAGTATTTTACAAAAATCCATGTGCACATGTCTTCCAGTATATCAAAAAGATTAAGGTGAATAAAACAGTTAATAAAACACAGTATATGATACCAAAGGATGCAGTTAATACATTTTGAAATAAAATTTGAAATACCTTGTAAAACAAATTGAATCTAATATAAAATAAATAGATATTAATTACATTATTTAAAATGCACTATTAAATTAATAGATAACAGTTTAACAATATCGTCAAAATTTAGCTAAAAATACACCCTGGTGTATAAATTATAACTGAAATGGAGCTAGAAAAATTAAAAATTTGAGCAATCTGAAAGATACAATTTTAGTGCTACCATCTATTAATAATTATATTAAACAACTATCGCAAGATAAAAATTTGCAAGCTTTTGAATGTAAATAACTGTTTAAACAGCAAAACCAAACAAATCCTTATATATAGAGAATTATAAACCTAATATAAATCACACAAAGTATTTAAAACTATTGTTAATAAAATTTAAAAGCATACAATATGTTCTATTAGCTAAATTATTTAAACTAAACTAAGAGTTTAAATAATGTTAGAACATTGATAATATATAGCATATATCTATATGCTATAAAACAAAATAAATTCAGTAATAATTAATATAAATAATTATTAAAAATTATCTAAAAATTATTTTTTAATGAATTATATATAAGATATTTATAAAATGAACAGGAAATATCAAACATGTGGAAGTATATAGAAGGTTAAATAATACTTAAAATCCCATTACTTAAAACGCACAAATATAGAATGTGGATTATTTTCAGACATCCATAAAAATCCATAAAGTATGAATATGGGACATTCAAAAACATTAAACTAAGAGTGGCATACTATTAGTAATTAATATGATATTGTCCTTAGTAAATTAGAATTTAATAACAAATAATTGTAAATTAGATTAATGAATAATTAAGCTAATTATAATATTAATGAAAATCTCCAACTTACATATAAAATATCAAATCAACATCCACATAAAATACATAACAAAAAAATAGTAATAATACAAAAGCCCCGCTTTTTTTTTTTTTTTAAATATATAATTAACCATTGCGTATTATCCAGACAACACCACCCTCCTCCGTACTCTAACATCTACCCACCCAACCAACCTATAATATTTTTTTTATATTATTTTACAATTTTTAATTTTTTATAGATATTTTTTTTTTTTTTATAATTTTTTTTGTAATTTTGTTTACGCATGTGTTAATTTGTGTTTATAGATCATGTAAGAAAAGTACTAATTGTATATTAATGAATATATGAATTTTTTTGGAAAACCATGATTTAATGCATCATAAATTAGTTTTTTAATATTATTGTTAATTAGAGGAGAAGAACATAAACATTTTATTCTATATAAATGATTAAGTATTATATTACGAAATACAGAATGATGTAGACAAGATTTAAAATTTGTAAATGTATTAACTGTGAATTTAAATTCTTTACGTTTGTCATACAAATCTGTGATTGTTTTATTGTCTTTTATTGTAATTTTAAGATCTAAGAAGTTAATTGTATTGTTAGATAAACGGTTTTCCGTTAATTCCAAATTAGTGGGATAATCAACTGGAAATCGAGTAATTGCAGATTGATCAGTTTCAATTAAAATGATGTCATCAATATAACGATATAAATGTAGATTATTATTAGTAAAATATATATATATATATATATATATATATATATATTCTCTTTTTAATAAGGTCACGCATTTTTTGTTTATATTTAAAAAATTGCTCCGTGAATAATATTTTCGTGGTTTGATATAAGCTGGTTTGTAGCACATACGAGATAAACCGCTTACAAAAATATGGTTGCAAAAATATAAAAAATTTTGTGTCAAAAACACTATAATTTACTAAAGTGTCAAATTTGCTTAAATTGAATTATATTTTTTTTCATATTTTTTATAATAAAATTTAATTTATATTCGTTATTATATTATTTGGCTATTTTACATATGACACAATTTTCCACATTCACTGCTTTTAACACTTAAACATATAATTATTATTTTAAAATATTCTTCATTTTTTAATATTCATGTGTACGTACAATTTTTATTACTTAATTTTCCCCCCTTTCCGCTTTTAACAAGTGATCATTTACTTATTATTTTAAAGTTTTCAGTATTGTGTTTTTAAAAGATAAAGCGTTTATGAATTGAGTTTGTTTCTGGCCAGTCTGTAACTCCCGTAAATATTCTCCGATTGCCATGTAATTGTATACGTTATTGAGGTTTTCCATTGCATGGTCTGCATTGAAAACAAAGAGTGTAGCAGTCATAATCCATTTACAGTAGCGCTCAAACATATTCCGTAACACTATGGTTTAAGAAGAAAAATTGTTCGCAGTGTATTTTAATGAATTTAATTCTGTTACAAACCTAATGAAATGCATATACTTTATTGAAATGCACTATAAGATGGTTACTATAGAATATGCTATGTCTAACACTTAGAGTACGCATACTGGGAAACTCAAAAGCATCTAGTTAAATATTATAGTCTGTGAAAAAAAAAAATCGTTTACGGCATATTTTAATGATGTTACTCTGTTACAAGCATAGCGAAATTGATATAAATTTTTAAGAGCACAAAATCACGCTTTCTGCAGAATACGTTGAGCAATGCATTTACTATACATTTACAGGGTCACACAGAAGAGTTTTGTTAGGTAATATTTTACGAGGAAAAACTGTTCTCAGCGTATTTTAATTATATTTCACTATTTCAAGCATGATGAAATTTATATACGCTATTGAAGCAATGGGGGAGTAAACCTGGAGCTCGGCCGAGTTCGTAGTACATGAATGCGATGCAGCCGGATAGGGATGAATCATAGCCTCCTCGAGGGACTCATTTATGAGTCCGGCGGCCACGGGTAACGGACATTGTGGATGGGTGTCGTAGCCCACACTGGTGTGTACCAAAGTAACGAATCCCCCTGGTTTTCGGTGCAAGCCGGATAGCGGCGACCATAGGTCGACTTTAGTGCAGCTTTTCGGGCTGGACGGCATCGCTGAGCAAAGACTAGCAAATGTGGTACGACCCAATCTACCTTTTGACTGAGAGAGATCCTGAGAGGAGAGAGCGGGACCTGAAGAACAAGACTTGGTACTCTCTAGTGTCGACGGGACTCGCGGATCGCCATGATTGACCTCCCGTAGTTACTGTCAGGAATGGTTTCGAACAGCGCTTGATACGCTCCCTGTGGCTCATTCCGCCAAGACCCTTGTAGATAGGGCAGTTGGGAGCCAACCTTAGAGGAGGAATTGAGGGTGGGGAGCATGATATGTGCCTCAAGAAAAGGTTGTCATTTCTGCGTCCAGTTGTATTAGAAGTCTATGGAGCCAACCCAAAAGGGGCTGGTGAATGGAGGTGCCCCCGTCGACATAGCGCGGTCGCTGAGGGAGGCCAGTGTAGTACTGGTTACCCGACGTCATGCCGTTTCCCCTGGGAGGGTGTTGGCTGGAAGGTTCGCTTTCAGGATCCGCCCCCGCAAAGAACCGGGTCTCAGGCTCGGCGGCGCCTCAAATCGCGGACAAGCGCTCAGTCCGATGCTGGTCCTGTGTGTCTGACAAATACAAGAGTTTACTGCGCCCAGTGGCGAGGACCTAGCTGTGCCTCAAAACTAGCTTTCGAACAATATTTATAATTTTCCCGTTTACATACCAATTATCAGACATTATCTTTATATTTTAAAAAACAATTTATATGTAATATATACAGGTCTGTTTTACAAAAATATATTATAGTTTGTTATATATAAAAAATTATAGACGTGACGCTTAAAAAAATATTCATGAGTTCACATATAATATACAATACATTATGAAGAACATTTTTGCTCCTTACCGGAGCATCCTCAGTTGACTCAGCTGATAAATACAGAAGCAAAGGCAGTTAGTAAGTCAAATGTGGATGCTCCGTTAAGGAGCGAAAGCTTTCTTGATAATGGATTGCATATCATTTGAAAACTCATTAATATATTTTTTAAACGTTACGTCTATAAAGTTTTAAATATAGCAAACTATAATATATTTTTATAAAGCAGAGCTGTACATATCACATATAGTAAAATTATTTTTTTTTTAATTTAGAGACGATGTCTGATAATTGGTATGTAAACGGGAAATTTATACATGTTTTTTATTATTATCCTATAATAAAAACATGTGATATCCTAGTTCTATAAGTATACGTGCATATTTTATATGATACTGAGTAGAATTTTTTTTTATTTTTTAAGAAATATTAAATAACACATTTAACTAAAATATTGTAGTAATATATTTTAAGTAATTAGTGATAAATATGAAATGTGGATCTATTTAACAGTGAAAACAATTTATTCATAATTTAAAGAAAATTTATTCGTGGTAATAATATCAAGTTCAGTTAATGTTATCTTTAATATTTATTTTGATAATAATTGAAATTTTTTTAATTTTCTCATGCGACGGCCATCTAAATCAGCTTACACTATCTTTTTAAAAAGTTCTTTAAATTTTTCAAGTTAAGTCATTGAAGTCATATTCCTTTTCAAAACTGTTTCAACATTATATGTAAATGTTTGAAATGTATTCATTCGGTGAACTTAAAGTTACATTAAATTATAATTCCATATTATGAAATTTCGGAATTACATCCCTCCATTCCGCAATCATGAATTATATCTATACTTCTAATATTTTGCATAAGATTATTGTAAAGTTTATATAGATCTTTGCTAATGAAATATATGCTAAAATACAGAATGTTATTACTTATAATATGTCCTAATTGTACGAACATATTCAAGCACTCAGGGTTTCACTTATTATGAAATGATTAGGTACACCCTATAACATTGTTAGAAATGATATTACCGAAATTGAATGCAGTTGATACATTTGAAATAATTAAATGCTTTTATAAGGTATGTACTGAATGGTCGTTGAGAAAAGGAAAATATTAAATGAAGCCCAATATTATATCACATAAATAGTACCTAAAATCTTCAGCGTATATACAAAGTGTTTAAAAGAATGTATACAAAATTTCAATGATTTTCCTTTTTTTACTTACCCATCATGCGTAGTATAGGGTAAGTCTTGTAATCGTTTTAAAAATCGAAAAAAAAATATGACGGATTTACACGTTTAAGACACCGGAGATTCCGAAAAACATATTTTTAGAAAAAAAATTGTCCGTTCGTCTTTATGTCTGTGTGTCTGTAATCACTCTATCTTAGAGAGTTGAAATTCGGTGTGTACTTAGGGAGCAATAATGGAAAGAAACCTATTGAATATCAGTATCTCGATTAACCGGAACTACTGTTTTCGGGCTCTTAAAATATTCGTTTTGATAAAAGGTATACAAAAATTTTCGAAATTGTTTATTTGCAGGGGTGAATATAAAAGACAATAAAAAAACAAAAATTTTGCATCATGAATGAACTCGATCGGACAATTAGTTGCCGAGATATTTGTAATTCTATTTTTCACACTGTTCGATTTTTCATGACCCTGAATTTCATTTAAATTTCAATTCAAAAGTATATTTTAATTGGAAATGAGACGCTTAATCCAACGCAGTAAAGTGTTAGTTAATAGGATTATAATTTTTCGAGTTATAAGAACGTTCCTTTTACGCAATTCGATACTACTCGATTATCCCGCCGACCAAAAAACTATCGTCAAACTATAAGATTAAATGCCAATAATGGCTTATCGTAAATGTCAAGCATTTAATGCCTCTCCATACCTATAAGGGAGTTATCGTAGGGGGGGGGGACGCAGTTCTGTCGCCAAATATCACCAAGTTTGTCGCCAACTTGGCGGTATATCGCCAAATTTGGCGGCCAAAGTAAGTCACCAAAAGTGACGCCAACTTGGCGATATCTCTAATATTTCGCCAAATTCCCATAGACTTCCATTGTAAACCTATCGGGATTACTTGCTTACAGAAAATCAACAAAATGAGATATTTTAATGCAACAAAAAGTAATATTAGCTTAATAGCCCAGTGGTAGGGGAGCAAAAAAAGGCCCAATTCGGAAATAATTAGGTGAAAGCTGGAAATTGTTTTAATACCTTCAGTTTATGTCTAGAATGAATATGCTACGTTTTCCCTGTCGTACTAGGTGAGCGTTAGGAATTATGCATTTATTTATAGTAAAAAAAACACGTTTCTTTAAAATACCATAACACTATCTCGAAACCACTAACTTTTTTGAAAAACATTGTCAGTACAAATGTTGTATTGACAAATGTTGTATTGACAAATGTTGTATTTGATAATGTACTTAAAGTTCTGAATAAAATGAGTATATACACTTAATAATTTTGTTGAATATTAAGGTCACAATTCTACTTTAAAGTTTTAGCCCCGTGGTCAGAGGGTTGAACTCAGAATTAATTAGGGGCAAACTGGAAATAATTTTAATCCCTTCAGATTAGGTCTAAAATTAATATTCTATGTTTTCCCCTTCGTACTAAGTGAGCGTTGGAAAATATGTACACATTTACATTCGAAATCGACGTTTTTCTTTAATATTATTAACAATATCTGAAATTGCGACCTTAATTTTAAACAAAAATATTAATGTGAGTATTCGTTTTATTAAAAATTTTGAGCTGTACAACATCTGTATTGGCATTTTTTTTAAATATAATTAGCTGTTTTGAGATATTGTTAAGGTAATCTGGTCTCTCCTATCATGAAGCTCTTGATTAGTGATTAAGGCAAATTTTTGAAATGGAATTGCGACCTTAATTTTGAACAAAAATATTACTGTGGGTACTCATTTTATTCAAAATTTTATGCTATACAACATTTGTACTGACAATGTTTTTGATAGACTTAGCTGTTTTGAGATATTCTTAGGTAACTTGGTCTCTCCGGACTTCAAGCTCTTGATTAGCGATTAAGGCAAAATTTTGAAATTAGAATTGCGACCTTAATTTTGAACAAAAATACTAATGTGGGTGCTCATTTTATTCAGAATTTTAAGCTGTACAACATTTGCACTGACGATGTTTTTGATAGAATTAACTATTTTGAGATATTGTTAAAAATATTAAGAAAAACATGTTTTTCGAATGTAAATACGCACATTTTTCCTAACGCTCACTTGGTACGAGGGGGAAAAACATAGAATAGTCATTTTAGAACTAATCTGAAGGGATTTAAACGATTTCCAGTTTTCCCGTAATTAATTCTGAGTTCAAACCTCTGAACGGGGTTAAAACTTTAAAGTAGAATTGTGACCTTAATATTCAACAAAAGTATTAAGTGTAGGTACTCATTTTATTCAGAATTTTAAGCTCTACAACATCTGTATTGACAATGTTTTTGAAAAAGTTAGTGATTTTGAGATAGTGTTATATATATTTTTTAAATGTGTTTTTTTGACTATAAATCAATATATAATTTCTAAAGCTCACATATTACAAGGGGGAAAACGTAGCATATTCATTCTAGACCTAAACTGAAGGGATTAAAATAATTTCCAGCTTTCCCCTAATTATTTCCGAATTCAACACCCTAACCACTGGGCTATAAGGGGTTATATTAATTATATTTAAGTGCGTCCAAATAAATTAAATTATGAATAAAAGTAACATGGTACAAGGCTTAGCAAATATCACATGTTTTATTTTCATATTTTATATTATCTATATATCCATGATGGGTAAGTATTATAGTGGCCCCCAACGACTAGTTTTAATACGTAGGGGAGTGTAGCCGAATTTGGACTACTTCCCTTATTTTCAGGTATAACTCACTTCATTTTTGGAATACTGCAAAGTATCACTAAACGTGGTCAATCTATTCATCTACTAACTAAATAAATCTTTAGAACAATTCCTTTTTGAAAATCCTAAGTTTTATTTTCATTTCAAAGATTTGTCAGAAGTGGTCCAAATTCAGCGACTGGTCGCCTAAGTTGGATCCCCAGCAACTTAAATTCGACCAAACAATATTGCGCTGTTTTAATGAGTAGGGAATGTAACTAATTTTATTTAAATCAAAGTTTACAATTAACCCATTTATACCTGAATTTTTCTTTTCTTAAATTTATTGGTAAAATTACTTTAAAATGTTACAAAATGAACTGCAAAAATACTAAACAAAATTGCGCGAAAATATTTTTGTAATTTTTTTTTGAAAAAATGTAAACGTAGTAAATATGTGAATATCTATACTTGGAAAAATGTATAAGTATATGTTTTGTCTAAATTTATATAAATTAAGCTTTTAAACTGTATATTATATACTATAATTAGTATTTTTATGAACTATTAAAAAATATATTTATTTCTTTACACAGACTAATAACATTATAAGTGTTATTAATAAAAAAAAAATAATATCATTTGAGGCTAAAAAAAAAATATTTTAAAATCATCTTCAAAAGGACATTACATAAATAACTGTCCCCTAAATGGGTATTAGAAATATGTATCCATTTGCACCTAGCGCCCTATATTTTGTACGTTACAAACATACATAAAATATAGGCTTGAACCTATAATTTCGCAATTTTAAAAATTCGTATTTCAAAGAAGTCTACTAGCTAATATTATGCTTATTTATTTAGATCTTTGATACAAAAAATTAAAATAAACTTACTTTTTACGTTTTACTAACTTGAAAAATGAAAAATCTATAAACACCGAAAAAAGGCCTTCATTTAAGCAAATAAATATCAATCTTATGCTGTCATCTCTCAGTCATAGATAAAGGAATTTATAGACAATTACTTCATACAATTTTCATGCTGTAAAGTAGAAGAACATTATAAAAAATATTAAAATTCAAAGCGTCTCAAAAATGGGACACTAGGCATAAATGGGTTAATGATACAATTAACCCTCCGACTGTCTTGGAAAAGGGCAAAATTGTAATGTTGTTTTCTCTGCATTTTGTTTTAAATGCTAAAAAAAAATGATTCTTTGATCATTTTATAAAAAAAAACTTAATAACGAATATGAATGCAATCCTTGGAAGTATTAATCATTGTTCAATGTATTAAAAATACATTAAATCAATAGAATTATATTACTTTAAATATTGCTTGTATTGCAGTGATACCCGGAGCTTAGTGAACGTATTAACACGGGCTTGTCAATGAGGGGGTTAAACGAAACAACAGCAATGAAATATAATGAAATCAAATGTCTGAAAGCAAGAGTAAATGTTTTAAATCTAAATGTATTCAAAATCAAAATCAAAATTATAAGTAGTTAAAAATATAATTTACGGAACTATTTGCTAGTTATTTAAATATCATGTAAGAAGTGATGCAAGACTTACAGATGAATTTCTTTTATTCCATTGCACAAAACATTGAATCATATTTGGTAATCTGAACACTGAATTATTTCTGCTATTTTATTTTCCTTACAAATTAGACAAAACCAATCATCACTATCTTGATTTTTATTTTTAGATTCCGATTCATTTGACATTTTTTGCATCAGATTTTTTCATCACTTAGATAATTTTCTTTCCAATTGAATTAAGCCTATTTTTTAAAACTTGATGTTCCAATTGCTTTTGTGCTTTAAGAGTTGTTTTTATGTCTTCTTCTTCTTTTATTTTTTTTTTAATATTTCAAAGTTTATTTTATGCAACTAAGACGTTAACACAACTGTTTTTTGCCACCCTCTGTACTTTGACTTAATTGATTTTGGCAAAGAGGATAACATTTCTAATAATTCTTTGCCATTTTGGGGTTTTTTGTTACTGCAGCCTTTTTGCTGTTGCTGCAGCTTTTTTGCTGGTAGATATGTATTTGGAAACATAGCAACTTACCTTAGTTTTAAAGTATTCTCTTACGTTCAGTAGGAAAAAATTTGATCAAAACAACTAATTTTAAGTTTTTCAAAATTGGTGAAAACAACACGTGGAAGGAGCATGTTTATTCTTATCATAAATGATGTCATTATGATGAGTAGGATTTCAGCGGTAGATGGCGCCTTTTCTATAATTAACAGCAGAATTGCAGCGGTCCATTTACAGCGGCGGCCCAAGTAGAGCTACTCTCCCATATTTCATTTGTGTTCAGCTGTAAAATGCAACGACAATAATGAACGTTTTACTAAGGTTTGCGTACGTAATGAACGAGGGAAAAAAGTGAATTACGTATGTATTGTTAAATGATTTTTATAAGCTTGTCTTTATTTATGAGGTTTATTGATGAACGGTGTATTTCTGAATGTTGCTTGTGAATATTAGAAACAGTTTCCTCTACCTGAAACTTATCCGTTTTTTCCATCGATCATAAGTCACATGAGGAATCTGTTAGAACTGTCGCCTAAACAGACTCTGCACATATATAATTTAGGATAAACTCCCGATGTTCAACGTTTGATCTCGTTTCAAACATTATTTCAAGTGATTTAAAACTGAAAGGAAACAAGAGCGTGCCCGTTATTAGCAAATAAATCGTTTATACATTTTTTTTTTTTTTTTTTTTTTTTTTTTTTTTTTTTTTTTTTTTTTTTTTTTTTTTACACAGCCTGAATTTCTAGAGAAACGTATGCAATATAATGTATTATTAGAATTAATAGCAATTAATATCTAAATATGATAAATAAATCTCCTAATAAGTAAATTAGCCTTTATAAATTTAAAAATTATTCATTCGCATAAAGGTTTGAATTTATTTGTTAAGTTTCATTAAGGTATTAATGCTTCAATTTCGAAAACTCCATAGCTAAGTCGGCAGTCTACAGATTTATTTGTATTTTTCTCTTTTTGGCTTGGTAAATTTTGTATTATGCATTTTAGGTAGGTTTCTCTGTAATATAGGCTTTAATATAAGACATTCTAAATTAACAAGATTTATTTGCCAGAGATCTCTACCCGAGAATACTTAAAATATTTTAACAAATTAATCTTGTTTTTCGAGGATATTTTACACTAAAGTTGTTTATTTTAAACAAAAATATTTGTTTCATATCGTGAGTATATGCTTTAAAACTGCTACAGCTTGTAATCAGTTAGATTGAAGAATTTGTTTTCCATCATCACAAATGTTATCACGAATTAAACGCTGAAGATAGAAATATAATTTTTTATCATTCCATAAACCTATTCAAAATTATTTTATTTTAGATTAAATGTCTTATTTAGTCTATATCCATATGCAATGAATCAACAATTACTTTAGCATATAGAACAGAAGGTTGTATTTATGTCGGCCAATTATCTGCACGTGGGATATAGGCTATAGAACAGAAGGAAAAGACCAACACCATCAGCACATTGCACAGCAATTAGACATTAATAAATAACCAATAGTAATCATAGGCATGCCAAAGAACGCGTTTTAAAACATTTTCACAACATGCGCTGAGTTAAAAAATGGTCAACATTTTTCTTTATCATGTAAGATTTTCTGGCAAAGTGAGACGAATAGAGAGGAAAAATAACATAGAGGGTGTAGAAAATGAAAAAAAAAAATATAATAAATTACATGTATATATACAGGGTGCATCTGAAATGCTTCAACAAACTTAGAGCGATGATAGTACTTATGTAGACGAACAAAACATGCAATGGAACATGGGGTCGCAAATGATGTTTAAAGGATGAAAACTGAGAAAATGCGTCTGGAAATGGACAAACTGAGACAAGAAAGAAACACTACAGAAAATTATTTATTGCAGGGAATAGATACAACACAGCTCCTGATGTCCATATAAAACAAATATTTTACAACAATCGTTCAAACTGTCGACCGCGGACATTATTACACAGAGTACATGTACGGAGGAACGACTTGCGGACAGGCTCGAAGACTTCGGGAGTCCTGCATACGTGGATTCCTGCTCACAGATTTGCTTGGCATTCTTCCAAGTTTTTGTTATCTCTTTCTGATCGGATATGCACAAAGTGAAAGGTAATCCAGCTTCTTGCTACTAGCCAGTTCTGCAGAAAAGCAGCATGCGAGATATCGAGATTTTTATTAGTTTTGCAATGTTCACCCTTTTAATGTCATTTGCAACCCCATGTTCTACTGCATTTTTTGTTCGTCTTGATGAGTACTATCACCCCCCTAAGTTTGTTGAAGCATTTCAGATACACCCTGTATATATATATATATATATATATATATATATATATATATATATATTAGAATGAATGTTGATTCGGTACTTTTATATTTATAATTTTGTAGCTATATTTATATATTTATTAACTGAAGTTAAATCTATTTTTCTTTAATAATTAACAATGTTAATGACCAACATGTAATTAAATTTTAGCCCAATGAGGACGATATCATATTAATTTCTAATACATAGTACATTATATTACATGAGAATTAAGTGCATGTTCTAATTATAAATTTTACTCTTTGATCTATTTTCTCCCTCTAAATTGGGTATATTTAATTATTAAGAAAGTTTGTGGGCACATTAAATTTAACTATTTAATTTCAAAATTTAATTATTATTATTATTAATAATTCTTAAGCATCATAATTTTACTAATTTATTTATTTTTATTTAATTATGTAATGTTGTCACGGTAATTTAAATATTAATATGTTATAGTAAGGTACATTTATTTATGTGAAACATTAATAAATGAATCATCAATATCACCATTTTACATATTATTTCCATTTAATATATCATTTACTTATTTTTTCTAATATAATGGTATAAATTTATTAACATATTTTTAAATTATTTAATCATCATTTATATCTCTCTAAACAGTATTTGCTTTAAAGCTTAATCCAATAATAGATATAAATAAAATATTTTTTATTATATATTAGTTTTTATCCCAAAACAATACAGTTTATTTCCATTATTCCTTTTACTCTATTTTTACTATGTTTTAAAATCTATGTTGAATATGTTAAAGTTTGATTGTCAATATATAAATTCCTTTTAGTTATTCACCGTAGTGCAAAACTTGAGCAACAATCACAAAATGCTAATTTCTGAATACATGAGTACTCAAAAGAAAATTCTATGAACAGAAAGTGTAGAAAATAGGTACCACCATAAGAACACGGCCAGTCGATGTGAACTGTCCTTGAAGTCACAAATGTCACAAGTGTCGTAGTCACTGCAATGAAGTGTAATGTGATATCTTTCATTCGTCTCATTCTTACTTTGATTTGGTCACTGCACTGAGATGACACTATGACTGCTGTTTTTTGACGGTTCACCAGGTGACTTTTACAATGAAGTTACCTTGTGACTCTCGTGTGACCGTTTTTTAGAGACTCCATTGTAAAGTCATCATGATAGCTGTCTTTTGACGAATTTCCAAGACACAGAAAATGAAATCATCTGGTGACTTTTCACAAAGGAACGCAATAGTGACTTCAGAGTAGTGTCCCGGTCATTTGAAAGTCACCATGTGACTTCATTGTAACATTATTTGGTGACTCATCATAATGCAATGCTCACGGCGACTTCAGAATTGAGTCTTCAAATGACAGTCACATGATAATCACAAGATGACTTCATTGTAATGTCACCTCGTAACTCATCAGAAAGCAATATTCACAGTGACTTTTCAATGGAGTCACCATATGGCGATCATCTGTGATTAATAAAGAAACGAATAAAAGATCCCATATATTGTTTCAGCTTAGTGACTTTGACACTTATGACCATGTGTGGCTTGATGGAGATGTCACATCGACTAGCTGCGATGTAGGGATAGTACCTATTTGAATTATATTTTTTTTTTTTGTTTGCGTACTCGCGTGCTTGAAAATTAGTATTTTATGATTGTTGCTTAATTTTTGCACACCAGTGTAATTTCACAATTTTTGTTGGTAATTTTTAATTATTTTTAATTGTTTTATATATATATACATATATATATATATGTGTGTGTGTGTGTGTGTTGGTGTGTGTGTGTGTGTGTGTGTGTATGTGTGTGTGTGTGTGTGTGTATAATGATAAAGATGAAATCACAAATATATGAGCAAATTCGTAAAATTCTAAAGATGAACAAGTTATGAACATAGGAAAAGGGTATGTAAAATAAGAAAATATGAATAACCCACAGAATCATCAGAGCATCTTACAGGTTATATATATATATATATATATATATATATATATATATATGTATGTATATATTTAAAAAACTTCAGAAAAATATCTGTATATTACATCTTATTAATAACTTACGTTTGTGAAATTTGCCGCAAAGTTAAATATCATTACAGTCTATATTATTTCCTCTCAAAAAAAAGATTCTTCCTATGGACAAACCAGAATTAGTGTGAATTATGTTTCCTAATGTATGGTGTCTTTATAAAAAATATTATAATTGAACATTTGAAAATGCTGATGTTTTAATGAGTAAATTTATAATTTACCATTCAGATGAAAATAGTTTATTTGTGTCAAGACTATACTTAGTGGAAATGTTTATGTAATTTTTTCTAAATAGACATAAAAACTACATAAGAAACAAACATCTTTTTGGAGAAAAAATTACATTGCCTGTTTTAATCTTAAAATTCTGAGCAAAATAAACATTGCTTTGTAATCCCGGCGGCATTGAAGAAGACCACTTCAAAAATACATTTTTAAAATAAAGTAAAAGTATTTAAATTGTTATTTTATCAAAAAATATTACTTCTCAGACTTTATAAAATAAGTAAAAAAACATGTATAATGAACTTACATATAAATATTAAGATGTTTAGCAGCAGAAACCCAATATTACACAAGATTGAACCTAGATTGAGATACATAGCAAAAAAAAATTCTTCTCAAACATCCTTCTCAAAACTATCTTTCTCAAACTGTATTTCTGCGAGGCACAACTACAGTACTGCATCGGCTAAATTTATTTTACCCGTACCCGACCCGTCCGGACGCGATGTTCAAGTCGGGTTGACATTTAATATTTCGGGTTGAATTTTCACACATTTTTCAATGAAAGTCCAAAATATTTTTTAGTTGAAAACAATTGTATAGTCGTTGAATATAAATGGGTGCATACATGTTCATTTTTTTCCAAAACATATAAAACTGATATAAGAGATATAATTGTATAAAAATACGGATTAATTTTCTTTCACTTCAAGTTCGCGTTTGAATATTTCTGGTCCAGGTTCTTGTTTCGGGTTGATGATTTTTTTTATTGAGTTTTGATCGGGTTTTGAGTTGACTTAATCAGATTATTTGGGTTTGGTGTCGGTAAAACCCGAGCCGGGTGCATTATTCTACACAGTACTGCTAATTTATCCTCCGATGACAGAGTGAAGTATGAACCATTGATCCTAATGCCTATATGTTCATAATGTATGAATGAAATTTTTTTATACCCATAAAGTTGTAGTGATACTTGAAAGTTTCGTCGGAGGGAGGCTTATGCATATATACCATTATACATCGTCTGAATGAAATCTGTCATCCTGCAATCATAGTTTTATGATATCTGAAATATATTTTTCAAAAACTTTATGGGAGAAAAAAGACATTGGTTATAACTTAAATTTATTCCCCGTAAAAATATAAAAGGATAAAGTTCAGCTTTTCTTTTCAAATGATACTATATATAGAAGATATAAAATATTTTATAATACAAAAACGTTTTTAGATACATATGCTCACTTAAAATCATATTAGGTAAATAATATGATATTTATACAATAAAAGAACCTATCTTTTCAAATATGATTTGTTTATCTATTTTACATTCCAATTTTATTGATTTGTAAAGCACAAATAAGCATTTGAAGATTTGGAGAAATAAATGGGGTAAAAAATAAAAATATATGCATTCTGAGATGTTTTTAAAAGTTTACTACAATTCATTTTTATTGATACTCTTATCAATAGCTCTTGAGTTTTTTATAAATAAATATTAGTTAACTATTATAAAATATTTTCATGAAATACTATGCATCATGAATGAGCACAACTTTGAGTTTATAAGCATATGTGAAATAAACGAACATAAGTTTAAAAATTCTATTACGAAAACTACTTTTTTAATGAAATTCTATCTACATATTCAAAAAAGAAAAACACTTATTTCTAAAATCTGTAGATCTTGGTAGAAAATAAATATGATGTTTACTTTTGTAAGCTCTTACTCAATAAAGAGTAAAGATATTTCATGAATGAATGCATCCACTTCAGATACAAGTCAAAGTATTAATGTAAACAAAGTCAAAATATTGGATAAACTAACATTTTGTTCCTAAATTTAGGCTTGTTTCTTTATTTGAAAATAAGAAAATGTTTTTTGCTACTACATTTTATAAAATTTAAACTAGAAGAAATTTTATTATAAGACATAAAATAATCAACATAATTGAAAATTTTATTTTCTCTATAAAAAATTAAAATGCAGGATAGAAAAATGTCATATTTGAGAAAACATGTTGCATGTCCTTGAGTTGTACACATTAAACATATATTTAGCAGCAACATCTTCTTAAAATATTCTTTCTTTACTCATAAACTAACATGCTTGAAATTTTTATTTCTAGCTTGATTTAAAAATTCTTCTATAATCATCTAATCATTAATTTGAAAAAACAATGATGTAATAATAAATAAAACGCTATTTATTTGAAACATTTTTACGCAGTGACCAATTGACATGATTGTCCAAATAAACGACGGATTTTTTTTTCAAAAAGCTATATTAAAAGGAAAAGCTTCCATACACTTAGAGAGATGAAATCTAAGCTAACAGATAATGATCCGAGAAACGAATTTTGAAGTATACGGCGTTTACAAAGTACATTCAACGACGGCAGTCCTATTGTATCATTCTATGACATATCCCATAAAAATTCCATATATAAATCTCATATCCGATGTATGAATGTGTCTTAATCTCATGTATCTCATATCCCATGTATAAATCTATGACATAGCCCAAATAGTAAAATATATATTAATAACATCGGCAGACGAAACGAACCGTCGAATTAAGGTTATCTATCGACG
The DNA here is from genome assembly GCA_963932465.1 of Maratus speciosus. Classification (NCBI taxonomy): domain Eukaryota; kingdom Metazoa; phylum Arthropoda; class Arachnida; order Araneae; family Salticidae; genus Maratus; species Maratus speciosus. The sequence continues at coordinate 457,852,811 of OZ010792.1, forward strand.
ATTGATGCTAATCCTTTGAATAAGTGTTGGGACACACACGGTCCAGGGGGCGTTTTTATTATATTCGTACCACTTTTTGAAAAATAAACTCTGCCATACAATAATATTAAAATATATTTAAAACAAAACTATCACAGATTGTAAACCACCGCAAATTTTATCAATAAAGAAACTACAACAAATTTTGTAAATTGTGAAATTATTGGACATAAAAAATAGTGCCAGTCGTGGTCGGTAATCAATGAATTAATTAGACCACTTCATTAAAAGTAGTTCAAGGGGACATCCACAAATGATATCACGCTTGGAGGGGGGAAAGGGTGTTCCTGAAATTGTGACACTTTGTGACAAGGGGATGGAGGGGGTAAGAAGTGTGACATCACACATTTTGGTTAAAATATAAACATTAAAAATCGTCAGATTAATTTTTGAAGTTATTTTGAAATTAAGGTATTTTGTGTTGATAAAGGAAAAGTAAGCCAAATATGTTAAATTTCATTTCAAATTCCAAAATAGTACTACAGTTTTCAATTGCTCTTTCACATTAATATTTTATTGTTATTGTATATTAATTACGTTTTTTGTTGTAAACCTTAATCTTATTTCATACAAAATAAGTACACGAATCATTTTTATTATTGTGCTCACAAATGTCAGTAAAATGCATATAGTTAAAGTTTAAAAACAAAATTTGAAATATGATCTATAACGTAGTGCTTTGTTTCTGAACTGCAAGTATGTATGTTTATGTAATATAGCGTAACATGTGACAAGGGGTAGAAGGGATGTGGCAAAGTGTAACACTTTGTGACAAAAGGGGGAGGGGTCAAAAATATTGAAAAAAAGTGTGACATAATTTATGGACAGCTCCCAAGATGCATTAACCGATCTTTAGATAATTCTGAAAAGAGTACTGGAAGCATACCAATGTACCCTGTAGCAAACTTACATATTTTTCTTACATAAATCTACTTTAAAAAGTTTTACTGCTTTTTCATTAAGCATGATTTCTGAATGTTATAAATTTAATTCCTTAATGCAGTAAACATAAATTAATGTTTTGAATTTAACCCAATAAGAATTATGGGAAAACATTGTTGAGAGATTTATTCAAAATTGTTAGAATCTTAAGACATACATTCGTGCTAAACTTCAGAAATATCAAAATATAGGACAGATAATAAAATATAGTTTTAAAAATTCTTCGTAATTATTTGTTTAAATTACTTTAAAAAATGTTCCTGTGCGTAATCTTAAAAATACGCGTCAATTTGTAATTAAATAAAACTAGAAATTAAATTGACTTAATTTCTTAAATAGCAAAATTTCAAAGACTAGGTTTGTTTAAGTATTCTCTAAATATTATAATATTTTTAGAAGAATTTTTTTCTTAATATTTTTTAAAGAATCTAATAACTTTTAACATAAAAACTTTGAAACTTTCGTTAACAATTAATATTTCAAGGGTATGTGACACGTGAAAATTATTTAAAATTAACAAATATCTATCTATATACAGAAAATGTCTATATTTATTCCTTTCCTTCTCATATAAAGCATCATTAATTTTAAAATTTATTCTTATTTTTTAAACAAAAAAAAAAAAAAATATCAAAAGCGAAACAATAATTGTATGATTTGTTTCAGACTAACTGAGCTGTACAAAAATGATAAGTATAGTATAAGTTGCTCTTGGGAATCATAAACAATTTTTATATTTTTCGTTTGGCCATTTTTTAATATACAAATATTTTTTTGCGTAGGTTATCTTTGAGACCCTTAAATTTACCATGTATAATAATAAGGATAAAAAGAAATATATCAATGTTTAAGGTACGTTGGAAATGACATTGTTAATATGTAACTTAATGTTTCCGAAAATCTAATATTTTGAATTTTTACCAAAACTATAACAAGATATTTTCATCAAAATTTCAAAAGTACTGAAAGCATCCATAATACATTTAAATACATCACTATTGAAGAATATGGCATTTCAAAGTTTTTTTTAATCTAGACTAGAATGCATATAGCATATGTTTAACGATAATTATCATAAATTTATTTTTAATTCATTATTTATCCGGTTTCAAACGCGGCGATAAAAATAAATATAGCATTATTCCGAACTCGGTATTTTATCTCAGATGTCATCATAGTTCTCTTTAATAAAGTTCTTACGTCGGAACACATTCTTTGTATTGACATTAATTCCCAAAAATTTCAATTTCCCCCGTGTGTATGAAGTTGAAGAATTCCTTGTTTATTTTTGTTCATAAATTGCTATTATCTTAAATTACTATATATACAGGGTGATTCATAAATATCGAAGCAATGGGCTACCTCCTTAAATATTGCCCCTAGGCACATACTTCCAATTGCAAAGTTTCATAAAAAAAGGTGCAAAATTTGATGAGATAAGTTTCAACTCCATGAGGGGTCTATATGAGAAAATAAAAAAATTTAATTTTTATACGGTCACCGTAAAGTAAAATTCCCAATTAAGAAATTTTTCCTTATCCATTCCTGAATTAAACACAAAAAAATTCATCTCGATATCTTCAAAATTCGCAGAGATATCAAAATCCAAAATTCGTGACTTGCACCATTTATCCATGCCTCTGAGCGACGAGTTTTTGACTCATTTTGATTGCACGATAGGGATCATCCACAAATTGTACATTATTACGAGTCGATATAAAACAGTGCCTCTCCTTTAGACATAAAATGGGCAGCGTATCGATTTTACGCTAAACCTGTTTTCAAAGTATGCTGGTGGTCTGCAGTAGAGTCTGCACGGGTCAAAATATCTAGGTTCGGTTCCGAACAGACCCATAGGAGAAAAAGTTCGGCCCTGCCTGGAAAAAAGTTCACATCGTAGCCTGGCCCAGCTTGACTGAATTTCTACATAGTTTTTTACATCGATATGGTTAAAAGTTGTTATGTATGGAGGAATTCTGACCAAAAATACTTATTATAACTTTTCTTTCTTCCTGTTTATAATTATTATTTTTAAAGAAGCGCCAAAACCTCTGATTATTTGTTTTATTAATGAATCTCTATTTATATGTAAATGATTCACTTCTCCTTTAATATTATTAATCCATATTCCATATGCTGCAGAAAAATGCTATAAAGTAAAATCTTTTAAGATGGAATCACATAGGAAAGAAAAAAAAAAGCGTTATAAACAAGTTCCCTTCTTAGGGGTTGTAAATGTAGTCTATTTTTTCTCAGGTATTATTATATTCATTTTTCATCAATCAACAGATTATTCCGTTTAAGAAAGGATTCCGTCATAGGCAGATTCTTTTCACTAGTTTTACTGTATTTTAATTTTTTTGCTTTAAAATCTACTATCCTTTAAAAATATTAATTCTAAAGTTTTATTGTAAAATAATGGCCATTTAAAAATAAATGCATTTGTTGTAAAAGATTTTGGGCTGAGCCAAATTTTAGTTAGTTTTGAACGGATTAGGTCAGTCAGAGATAATGATTTTAATAAGGATTGTCTCGAGACCGGGACTGAAAATTTCGCCCAGGGGAGACCTAGTAATAAGGTAGCCAGTCCCGGTTCGGTATAACCAGTGACCGAGAGGTTCTGCTCTCATGTTTGGTTCGAACACAACAGCGCCCTTCGGCCCATTCGTTCGGAGTTTTCAGTGGTTTTCTTCTACCCTTGGATATCCTTGCGTAAATACGGGTTAGGTTCCCTTAGAAAGACCTCTACAGAAGGCACTTCCCCACCCACACACACACCTCAAGCTCACATCCCTCGTGTAGATAATTGGCCGTCATAAATCACCCCAACACCCAGCTCGGTATGAAAAAATACGTTAGGCCCGGCCTGGCTGAGTTTTCAGAAAAAAAGTCGCCAACCCCGGGTCTGGCCCGGCCCAGAATACACACTTTTTTATTGGCCTCACCGGGGCGATAAAAAGCCTGAATTTGTGAGGGCTAAAATTAAGAAAAACACTTAATCAACATTTTAGAAAAAGCATTGTTTCAAATTACACATTTAACATTTATTTATGAACATTAAGTAGTACAAAAAGGTGATAGAAACGGCAAAAGTTAAACTGAATCGGAAGTTTAAGCTACAGAAAGAAGTTACTTTTTCACGTGCAATTTTTTAAAATGCATTTAAACATTTTATTAGGAGACAATCTATTTTTAAAACTTTAAACGCGTTTTTCTGCATGATGTTTTTTAAATTGTAAATTAAAAAGCTGCAAACTTGGAACATGTCTTTTTTTAATTAATTTTGGTTCGGCAAATTTGAAAAAAAAATTACTTTTGAAAATATCATTTTTTTTTAAACTTACATAATTTTTTAAATAAATATTTTTAATATTTTTAAAATTAAAATTAAAAGAATTCCTGAAACAAAACTAAAATTATAGTTTCCTCTTTAATTAAATACAAAAATTTCGAAATTCGATGAATAATGTTTCGAGTTATAACGATTTTAAATAAAATCCGCTTAAAAAAATACTAATCATTTAAATTTTTTAAAAACTTTGCGAGAAATATCAGGATGTGATATTGCTTGTAAATTATATAGTTAACCATCACAAAAAGAAAAAAAATGAAAATTCTAGCTCAACAAATATATTTTTTACATGTTTCCTAGAATTCTTAAAGTAACATTGTTTCTTGTAATTGCAAGTCATTTCAATTTGTGTCTTCAAATCTTCATTCTATAATCTTTAGAAACTATTCAGTGCTGTTCAGTGATTTCATTATAACATCTTTAAAAGGCACCGCAAACGAATTTCCATGGAATCCTTTTGTGTGTCGCTGTAAACGTTTTATAAATGCTACTTATTTCATACTCCTGAGAAAGTATGATGTACTCCATTTCAAATATATAAATCAATCTCAATATGTTTTAAATATCGCAGCATCAATAAAACGTACAGAAAATGGTTTTAGATAGTGGTGTAACAGAAGTCTTTTGTGTGTCCCTCTAAAGGTTGGTTGGTTGGTTGGTTGGTTGTATTTAAGTCGGCCAATTATCTGCACGTGGGATATGGGCCCTAAGGTGGGAGTGCCTTCCGTGGAGGTCTTTCTAAGGGAACCTAACCCGTATTAACGCTTGGAGAAACAAGGTTCGAAGATAACCACGAAAACTCCGAACGATTAGGCCGACGGGCGCGATTGGGATCGAACCCAGCACCTCCCGTCTACCAGCTTCGAGAGCAGAACCTCTCGGCCACTGGTGGGGCGTCCCTCTAAAGGAACTATAAATGATGCGCAATTTATTTACAATAGGGAACAATTTATCGTAATTCTCAATGACATATAAAATTTTCATAGCAATCCGTGTATATTTAGGAGAGCATGGACAGTCAGGCAAACCGAATTCATAAACATTTTTCAAGTACTCTGAAAAGTGTTATAAATGATTTTAATTTAAATAGTATTACACTTTCCACCCATGAAATATTTTTTATTTCCCCCTTAAGAATATTCTGATTTTGTCAAATCGTTCTGATTTGAATTCAGCTAATAGTTAAAGAACATAATCGTAACATAATTGTTGAACCCCACATTTTTTGTCTCATTTAATTATATATTCTTTCATGAAACATATAACCAGCCAATATTAGTGGTTGATTAGTTGATTTTCGCATAACATGATTTGCCGTTGTCTCACTTTTAATTCAATATACAGTCATCCCGCGACTTACGTTTGGTTTTAATTAATGCGTTCCGCAATCTTTTACGTAACTTGAATTTTACGTAAGTCGAATTTGTGTATTGATTAAGCAAAATTTCATAAGAAGCTGCAATATTTATTTTATATATATAAATATTAACGATAACAACAAAGATAATTTTTAACGACTTAGAATGTACTATAGTATTTTTTGTGAATATAATATATATATATATATATATATATATTATTTACATAGTATCTTTTTGAATAAAGCATCATGCAGCAGTATTTACTCGAATATAAACTATAAAACAATGAAAAAGGATGAAAAAACTGAAAGAACATTTTTTCAAATAAAAAACCTCTTATGAAATACCGGATTTATAAATTTAACATGGATGAATTTATTTAAACAATTTGCAATCTATATCAAATGAACTCGTGAAGCTAGCAGAAAAAAAAAGACATTCTTTCATTTCTCCCGAAAGCTTAAAATTAATTTTCGTTCTGATTTGAATTCAGCTAATTGTTAAAGAACATAATCGTAACATAATTGTTGAACACCACATTTTTTGTCTCAATTGAATTAGATTTGAGTTTTTTCGTTATAAATTTTATTGTGTATCCCAATAAATATATAACTATCACTAACATATAAAATTATATCATGGTTGTGGTTTTTATCTGGATATTGTATTTGTAAAATAATTATCAAAAGTATGCAAATGCATATCAAACGTTCTAGTGTGTTCATAACTGTAATTATCGAGATTTATTACGTAACTGCGAATTTGCGTAGGTCGCGTAATACGTAAGTCGAGAGATGACTGTAGTTCCTACTGTAGTTCTATTTACGGATCAAAGTAACATAACTTTGGACACCGAATAACTTAAGAGGCCGCTTCATTGAAACTCCCGGATCTCGAAATCCAATATTAACTTATGAAAAAACATAAATGGGCAATTACTCATTACCTAATATAATTATAACAAGAAAAAAATCATGCGTCAAGCACTCTTTCCAATACTTCCAAAATACTTTTACCAAAATATCCTAATTATTTTTTGCAGTCCAGTGTATTCTGTATAGATTTGTGTATATACTACGTTAAAGGTTAAATTTTAATTCAGTTTGGAAACGCATAGCACAGTTTAAAATTCCTTTTCTGTAATTTCCGTCAATAAACGGAAATGTACTCGAAATCTTTTATGCTGCACTGTATATGATCTATACAATTTATACACACTAAATAATAATAAAATATAGTTAAATTTAAAACAAGTTTTGAAATGAAAACATACACTTCCAGCAATTATTGTCAACAGACCGAATTATTTTGTGTCTCGCTATAAATGAACGATGAATGCTATACATGATATATTCTACGGTATGCCTCTACTGCACCTCAATTATATATATATCAACTTCAATATGTTGAACATGTTGAAGCTTTGTTGAAATAAACCGCAAACGGTTTTCCCCATTGGCTGTAATATAAAGGAATTCGTTTGAATGTCCCTGTAAATAAATTATAAGTGTTATACATTTCGTTTTCAATAGTAAACATGTCATAGTAAACCTTATTAATATATATGTAATTTAAAAAATATTCTTCATTTTTACCTTGATTAAATTATTCCAAATTCCTATACAATATCTACATTTTACCTGACTTTTAATAATATCTTAAATATCAAGTATATTTTAATTCCATGCCTTTAATCAACACATTCTTTTATTCCTTATTCTAAAACCTTAATATGTTAAAAGCGACACTGTAAAAAACCCCTAATCTATTTTATTTCTTCATATTTTGCGACATTAAATTTTTATTTCTTTGGAAGGTTTCTTAATACCATATTTATATTTTATTAAGATTATTCTTCGATATCCCAGCATTACTTTGCAAGGAATTCACGCGTCAGTGTATTCGCCCTTTTCTTTCTCCACTATTGATAAAGAGTACCGACATTACGTCATGTTTTGCTCGATTTGCTCATCGTTTTCAACCAGTCACTAGGCGGGCCCACTCCCCTGAACCCCCCCCCCCCCCTAGTTTCTTCCTAATATGACTTTCGTTGGCGCTTCCGTAAAACACGTCAGCATATCCTTGGCCGTTTTTTCTGGTATCTATATAGGTTACACAGATCTGGAGAGCAGAGTTTGTACGTTTTTTGACTTGCTTAATAAATCTATGCCACTGGGAGGAGTTTTCCTTCAATGTTCGATGTGTCTCTAATAGGGCTGGACGATATCAGAAATTTAATATCGCAATATATCAACGAGTTAATATCGATATTACTGATATATCGCGATAACTACTGTAGAGATCTGCATGGTCCAGCCCGTGGCCGGAAGCCCAGCACGGCCCGTGGGCCGGGCCTATTTTCGTTTATGGCACTTGGGCCGGGCCCGAGCCATACTTCTTTCTGAAGTCTCGGGCCTGGTCTCCCTCCACTCTTTTCGGGCAGGGCAGGGCCGGTCCCGGTCCATAACGTTTTCTAAAAGCTCGGGACGTGCCGGGCCTAACTTTTTTTCTGTACAGAGCCGGGACTGGTTTCATTCCTAATCTTCACGGCCCGAAATTTTCAGTCCTAGTTATGACCCGGACCGTATGAAAATCATTGTTTCAGCGTGGCCTGGTCCATTCAAAGGTCAGTAGAATTAGACCTGGCCCAAACATTTTTGCAAAAAATGTATACTCTTTTAAATTGCCATTATTTTATACTCAAACATTAAAATTTATTCTTTTTAAAGAATAGTAGATTTCTCTGCTTGTTAAAATATAGCTGAATTAAAATATCGTAAAACGTGTGAAAAGGAACCTGCCAATGACGGAACGCTGTTTTAAACTGAAAAACGTGTTTATCCATGCAAAATTAATATACTAATACGTAAGAAAAGAATATATAAAACATTTACTCTTGCTAAGAAGGGAACTTGTCTATAACGCATTTTTTTCTATGAAATTCCGTCTTAGAAGATTTTACTGTATAGTATTTTTCAGATTTTTAACACTTCAATACATGGAATATGGATTAACAATATTAATGATAACACATTTACATACACGAAATAGAGATTCATTAAAAAATAAATATCGCACCCTGCGGTACTTCTATAAAAGGGGAGATTATAAACATTAAAAAAAAAACTTAAGATAAATATTTTTGGTCAGAATTCCTCGTATGAGACAAATTTTTAACCTAATCGATGCAAAAATCAATATTTTGTAGAAATTCACTCGGGCCGAGATTTTAACTTTTTTCCGGGCCGGGGCGGGCTCGGGCCGAACTTTTAAGTTTTTTACTGGGCCGAACAGGCCTCGGGCCGAACTTTTAATTTTTGTATCGGGCCTGGCTGGGCCAATTTTTTTTTCTATGGGTCGGACCTGGCCCAGGCCTGGAAATGTTGGCCTGTGCTACCTTTTAAACTGTCTTACTCTAAACTACCTTAAACTGTGTAAGAATAGAAATATTGCTAATTTCGAAAACAAAAATGGTACTGTAGCAGCTGTAGTACTGTAGCAGCAATTTAAGTACCAACAGATGTAGAAAGCTACAAATGAATGTTTTATACCTATATATGTTCACACAGCATAATTAAAATATTTATATATATCTATGCAAAATAGAAATATTTTAGGGAACGAAACCAATGCTTGATAGCTGTTTGCACTTATACCATTTGTTGCATAGTATTTTTCTTTAAAAATAGTATTTTTTCTTTTCTTCCTACTTTATGGATTATTTATTAACCCTCCGAGCGTCTTGCAAAAGGGTAAAATTGTAATGTCGTTTTCTTTCCATTTTGTTTTAAATGCTAAGAAAATATGATTATTTCAACATTATAAAAAAAAACTCAATTACAAATATGAATGTAATCCTCGAGAGTATTAATCATTCTTCAATGTAATTAAAATTCATTAAATCTATAGAATTATATTATCTTAAATATTGCTTGTATTGCTGTGAAACCTGAAGCTTAGTGAACGGAACATTACGCCCCAAACACTTAGAGGGTTTTAATAATATTTTGACTATTTCATTACTTCGCGTATAACTGAGAATATTATAAAAAAAACAAGAGTGACGATTTTAATATAATTAAAATAAGTAAAAGCAGGGGAAAAACTAAAATGAATTTAATGCCACATATCATGCTAATATACTAGTAATTAAATAGGTTTCAGTAGATGATAGATGCAGCAGACATGTTGTGTTTCAATCTTTCTCTAAGGAATGAATGGATTCTTAATCGAAAACGTTCACTGTATTCATATCTTCTTGCCTATTTACTACAAGAAAACAACATCGAAACCTTTTTTTTTTATAAATATAAATATTCAAATCAAATTTCGGAATAGTTTTATACTAATTTAAATTTATTTTTTGATAAATATGCCCTTTAAGCTAAAATGCAAGACAGGATATGTTATATTCATGAGAGAAAACTTCGCCCTGATGAAAATAAAACAAACGACAGAAAAGAAAGAATATCAATACACAATATGAATAAGCATTGTATTCAGTAGCATAGTAGACATTAGAGTCTGGGAAGCTTTTTTTTTAAAGCAACGAATCATCACAGTGAACGACTGCTTTGTCCTTGACTTTTCCCCAACTTGACTAGAGAGAAAAGTAAAGTTCACAATTAGCGGACTCTGATTGGTCACTCGCAAGTGGATCATCCCAGCTTTTCGGCTAAGTACTCAATGATAACCAGCTATATTCTGTATCAACTGGAAATCAGCAATAATCAGAGTTCGTTTGGTTATTCATGACATATCAATAGCTGTGGTTATATCAATATGTGTGGATCAGTCTCAACGGCGAGAGGGCGAGAGAAGAGAAGTATGATAAGTGTTATTCAGTATTACGCAGACAGGCAGTTTTCACCGAAGAAAGATTGGAATAATTGGAATATGTTTAGAGATAATCAACGGAAAGAAAGATAATCGAGGTAGATTTTCTGTTTTGGAGAGGATAGAGGGTGAAAACATTGTAATGGAATATTGGGCTATGTTTTTCGGGACTGTGGCGGTGTGCACAAAAGATTATTATTTTATTTGGTTTTGAGATATTCTATGCTCTTTTTTCGAGGCTCATGTTCAAAATTCCAGTGAGTTCAAAACATTGTTATTTTATTGGGATATATCAATAGAGTCAAGGTTTAGATATTGTTATTGCGACATTTAAAAAATATCAATATTTGTCGATATATTGATAAATAATCCAGCCCTAGTCTCTAATAAGTTAGCATCTTAATTCTATTCTCTAAGATGTAACCCGGCCCCGATGGGGGTCCAAAACTGTAAATTCGGTGGTATTGTTCGATGCTATTTGAAGTATAATAAATTTATTGATGATAAATGCAGCTTATTTTATATTTACGGGAATATTCCCCATGTATTCACAACATGGTCTTCCACTGTGACCTACTGTTTCGAGTACAAATAGAGGTAATTGGTGATTCTTCAAACTGGTGATTGGTGATTCTAGAGATTCATAGCTTGCCGGAGAGTAATATTCCACTAGTTTTTCGACATAAGTTATACACGTTTGGAATAATATTACATATATATATGAGGACCCCAGAAGCCAAGGGGTGTAAGTGACAAAATTGAAAAAATTGAACTAAGTGCACAGACGACCTGGAAATATGCTTTTCTCTTTTCTGGTAAAGAAATATAGGTGATTTTCTAATTATGTGTTGGGTTTTAGAGATCAACCACTTTTGCCGAATAATGATCAATATTGATTAATTATAAATTTAAAGAAAATTGCACTCTACTTTTTTCACATTTATTGAAATAAGAGTTCAATGACTACTGTGAAACAAGCAGCAGTTTCCTGTTTCAATTGAGTCAATTATTATTGATGTTCAAATTTAACGTCAATTATCTTTGAATTCAATTTACTCCAAATCGAAATTTTGTGACTTGTACCCCTTGGCTTCTGATGCCCTCATATATATTGCATGACAATCCGACCATATTTACAACAGTTAGAGCACGGAGACATACGGTAGACATACAAACCGAATTCATAAACACTTTGTAACTTTGTTGGAAAGTATTAAAAATGTTGTTTTCAGAATCAGAAAGTAGACGTCAGGTACGGATGATATGCGCTTTGGAAAATATCTCCTTAAAATATAAGTTAAAAAAAAAAATCCTTTAAACTTCGAAATTTCCATCTGATGAAGTTTTATCCTCTTCTTGAAATTACTTAAACGTTAAGGAGAAAATGTTTAAAAACGCATCTCTTCGGTATCTGACGTCTACATTCTGAAGGATAAAACCGTATTTCTCTCTTTATATTAAGTACTAAGTAATCGTGCTTTTAAGTTTCCCATCGTTTAAAATAAAATTTCGCCATCAGTAAGTTTCAGTGAAGTCTCTTACGATAATTCAAATTCAATAACGTTTATATGCTAGATAATGAGAAAATATGTCAAAAAATTGCACTAAAAATAGAAAATAATCAGATTTTTTTCTTAAACAGAATTTCCTTTTAGTCACTGTAGTTGGTTGTTTAGATATTTTCTAAACTCCCGATATTTTCAAATTAAAAAAAAACAACAAATGAGGTGGAGAGATTAAAGAAAAGATAAAGATTAGAAAAAAGATTAAGATTAAAGATTTCAAATTATTAAAATTTCACTTAAAGATTTCAAATTCAAAAAGGTATACCCAAAAATTAGAAATCTTAAAACTTTTTTCCTTTAAATGTTCGAATTCGATCTAAGAACTGTGGAAAATTTTTTGTTCCGTCCCTATCTTAAACAAGTTGGAAATTGCTCGTCAAACGTGGCAAATGAGGTGCGTTCGTACTATAACTAGTTTTATAATTATTTTTTGAACCCCATATTGTACTGAATGTATATTGTTTTGAGTTTCATAAGTGCATAGTCTGTAACATCATTAAAATGCACTTGCAATAATTTTTTTCCTATTCCCCATAATGTAACGGAAAATTTTTGACTGTCTCTGTAATTAAACTATACATAAGATTTTCATAAAATTGGAAATGGCTCGACAAAATTTTGCAACAATTATATATTTAAAATTTCAGACCATCCGGATTGCTGTAACATCATTAAAATTCACTTGCAATAATTTTTCCCATTGGCCGTAATGTAAAGAAAAAATTTTGACTGTCCCTGTAATTAAAGTATACATCCGATTTTCATAAAATTTGAAATGGCTCGACAAATTTGTGCAACAATCATATATTTAAAATTTCAGACCATTCGGTTGGGTAATTTTTGCTCTGTTATATGCGGTCGGACAGACAGACAGACGGACTGAACGACGACTATAGGTGCTACTTATTTATATAATTACGAACGCACCTAAAAAATGACTGAGGTATAGCAGTTTGAATATCTAGGGTGGCGGAAATTTTGAAACAAGACAGCAGCATTCATTCGTAAATGATTAAATTTATGAGTGTTAGTGTGGTATTACTAATTAAATTGTGGTATTAAATTTATAATATGGGCCGTGAGTAAAAGGGAAATTAGTTATGAAGATTTTTTTAAAGTAAATTGCGTTGTAAATTACAAAAACCATTTAGCTCTTTACGGTCAACCAGTTGAAAAAAATGAAATAAAGGAAACTTCTTACTTGTATAGTAGCGACATATTTATATCTGTAAACAAATGATAAGGAGACTTTTAAACACAAATCAAACGTTATTCATCTTTAAGAAGAGAAGTAAAAGGCCTTCACGCGTTTGTCACCGTTTTTAAATCAATTCCTGAGGCAATAAAATAATCTACTCCACTTGAAGATATTTCTTCAAAAATTAAAGCAAGTGTAGCATAAATCGAATTTAGTATTGAGGAAAACAACAATTTAAAATCTTTTCCACGACATCGGGAAAAATCAAAAAGGCATTAAACTACGAAGACATTCTTCGGATACCATTTGCTAGACCCCGCATCCGTACCCGCAGGCCGGAACCCGCGTTCTTTTTAAAAACAAAAAACTGTGTCACGACAGCAACACCAACAAAGCAGATTCTAATTTAAAATTAACGAAATTTTTAATTTATAGAAAGAAACGAGGACGACAAATGTATCGCAAAGAAAAGATTTAAATCTATTAGATTAAAATTACGTGTTATGAGTAGCGCGTATAAAAAAAGGGAAGAGAAAATAGAAACTTTCTGAACAGAGAACGTACTTTTAATTCGCGGATCGAAGACACACCCTTTTCATTACGCAGCCGAACGTCACTGCAATACGCGTCAGTCTAAAAATAGCTGGTATGACGAAAGCATGAAGGGGAATGGCTGAAATAAACTTATCTGTTACTTTCGGCAAAAAAGTAAAAAAAAAAAGCGTTTTGGACGATGTTGAGTCGAAAAGAAAACATTTAAGGGGCGGAATGAGAATGCTGCATTACAATTAAAAAATAATTGTGATTACTACATCACAGTTAGTCAACGTGATATTTCATTTTTTTTTTTTTTTTTTTTTTGATTGTTTGCATAAAACTATATATTCATAGGAGACATTCGTGTTGCCAAGTTTAGCGACATTTGGCGAAAAACAATTCACAACACAGAAGCCAACTTAGCTATAGCTGACTAATTTGGTAAAATTTTCATTCAAATTTAGTATTGTTGAACACTAGGATTGACTCTTTTATAATTGGGTTGCAAGAATTTTAGCTGCTTGCGTTTGAGCAAATTTAGACGAATTCCTAAAATTAAGAAGTAGGGATGCTACATTTTCCTCCAGGTACACGCCGGAAGTATTTTTTTCTTTAAGGGAATCAAAATATACGCTTGGTTTGCTTAAAATTACAAATTTCATCACCATATGCAAAATTGAAGAAATATCTGTTCAGTTAAGTAGGCCAAAATTACACATGTGTTTATAGTCCTTTTATTATATATAGAATGGATTAGTATCATTTAGCTGAAAAAATTTAAGATTATTTTAATGATTTATATATTATTTTAATATATTTTCCCATTTTCCATATTTAAATGAATTTTTAAAATACTTTTGCCGAACTTATTTCTGTATTATTAATCCATACTATAAATAATTTTAACACATATTGTAAGTAAATGTATTCATTATGATAATGTGTGGTGATATAATATTTAAAAAATTATCAGTACTACTTGATTATCCCGTCGACCAAAAAGCTGTCGCCAAACTGTAAGATTAAACGCTAATAATGCATGATCGTAAATGTCACATTCATTTGATATTAAACATGCTTGTTACGTCATCAAGTCTTCTTAATCAACGATTTATTTGCATTTTTATTAATGTTTTGCTAATTTAATTGTTCTTTTGTTATTTATAATTAGGGCAAATCTCGAATTTTTTGCTATCTCCAAGCCTATATATAATATTTATATTTATTTCCGTCTACATTTTTTGGCTAAATAAAGAGTAATATGTTCCTCACAATTTTCTAACAATATACTTATTGTGCCCTTAATAAATTCGATTATTACATTTAAAATACTTACGTTTTATTTACAAATGCATTATCGTAAATATATCTGTTTGTTTATTGTTTAATTTAATAATTCTGCATTTAAATACGCAAACTATTATTATTCTTTCGTCCGAAATCACTTAAATAAATCAAATTTTATATTTGGTATGTCGCTACGCCTTAAGTGAACGTCTTCATTAAAGTAACCCTATGCTTTATTGATTTTTTAAATTAAAATTTTTCGAATTTTATTTAAAAATTTAAATTTAAATTAATTTTCCGATCTTAAAATTTTAGAATGGCAACATTCTTGCATTTGTATAATTTGGCGAAATTGGTCGACGGGATAACCAAGTAGTAAAAATTATCTTTTTTGTATTGGGCTTTTTTTGTTGTCGTTCTGTTAAGAATGACCGTTTTACAATATTCTGAGAATTGAAACTCGCCTTGAATGTACCACATACTTCTATTTCTTATCGATAAGTATTTACAAACATATGGTCAGTCGAATCAGTCATGTATATTGATCATATACACTTTAAAATATAAGTATTTAAAAAAATCTATAAACTTCAAAATTTTCGTTTGATGAAGTTTTATCCGCTTCTTGAAATTAGTTAAACTTTAAGGAGAAAATGTTTAAAAACGCATCTCTTCGGCATCTGACGTCTACTTTCTATAGGCTAAAAACGTATTTTTTTTTAATACTAAGCAATAGTTAATCGTGTTTTTAAGTTTCCCATCGTTTGACATAAAATTCGCCATCGGTGAGTTTCGGTGAAGCTGCCCGTTACGAGATTTAAATTAAGTAACGTTTATATGCTAGATAATGAGCAAAAAATTTCAAAGGATTGCACTAAAAATAGAAAATAATCACATTTTCGCTAAAATATTTACGTGGCCAAGTAAAACATGTATTTACTTTTAGTCATTGGAGTTGTTTGTGTAGATATTTTCAAAAATCCAGATTTTTTTTTTAAATAAAAAAAAAAGAAAACAAATGGCGGCCACTTAAAGAATTCAAATTCAAAAAGATGTAAAAAAAAAATTAGAAATCTTAAAACCTTTTTCTTTTAAATGTTCGAATTCGTTACAAGAATTATGGAAAAAATTTTGTTTCGTCCCTATCTTAAAAAATGGCTGAGATACAGCAATTTGAATGTCTAGTGTGGCTGAAATTTTGAAACAAGACAGCGGTATTCCTTCGTAAACGATTTAATTTATGAATGTTAGCCAACGTGATATTTCGAAAAATATCTTTCATTGTTTGCATAAATCTATATATTCATAGGAAACATTTGTGTTGCCAAGTTTAGCGGCATTTGTCGAAAAACAAATCACAACACAGAAGCCAACTTAGCTATAGCTGACTAATTTGGTAAAATTTTCATTCAAATTTAGTATTGTTGAACACTAGGAATGACTTTTTTATAATTGGTCTCCAAGCATTTTAGCAGCTTACATTTGAGCAAATTT
This sequence comes from Maratus speciosus, assembly GCA_963932465.1. Taxonomy (NCBI): domain Eukaryota; kingdom Metazoa; phylum Arthropoda; class Arachnida; order Araneae; family Salticidae; genus Maratus; species Maratus speciosus. Next base: position 457,869,422 of record OZ010792.1, read on the forward strand.
AGACGAATTCCTAAAATTAAGAAGTAGGGATGCTACATTTTACTCCAGGTACACGCCCGAAGGACTTTTTTCTTTAAGGGAATCGAACTATAAGCTTGGTTTGCTTAAAATTATAATTTTATCAATATATGCGAAATTGAAAAAGATGTCTATTCAATTAAATAGACCAAAATTAAATATATGTTTATAATCATTTTATTATGTATAGAATGAATTAGTATCATTTAGATAAACAAAAATTAAGATTATTTTAATGATTTATATATAATTTTAATATATTTTTAAATATATATTTAAATATATATTTAAAAAATATATATATTTAAATATTTAAATATATATAATCTTAATACTTTACTTACTTAACTTACTTTACTAACTTTACTAACTTACTTTACTTAAGATTGGATTACTACTAAATCTTAATCTTAATTTTCCAACAATATATCTATTGTGTCCCTTAACAAATTCGATTTTATTTACAAATACATCATCTTAAATATATCTGTTTGTTTATTGTTTAATTCTATAATTCTGCATTTAAATAAGTAAACTTTTATTATTCTTTCGTCGAAAATCATTAAAATAAATCAAATTTTATATTTGTATGTCGCTACGCCTTAAGTGAACGTCTTCATTAAAGTAACCCTATTCTTTGTTGATTTTTTAAATTTAAATAATTATCTGTTTGTTTATTGTTTAATTTAATAATTCTGCATTTAAATACGTAAACTATTACTATTCTTTCGTCCGAAATCATTTAAATAAATCAAATCTTATATTTGGTATGTCGCTACGCCATAAGTGAACGTCATCATTAAAATAACCCTATTTGTCGAATTGAAAATGAATGTGTAACGGCAATGTTTCCTTTCACATTCCTGAAATCTGACTTTCTATTTTGAAAGATCTATAAAATTTCCCATGTTTTTTTCAGCCCTTCCCTCTTCGTTGTTTACTTTGGATAACAGATGGCGCCACTGAGCTGTTTTTTGGGGGATTTAAGAAGTTTCCGTTGGACTGTTTGCCAATTCGAATTACATGTTTTAAGATGTAGCATATAAAGTGTTTCTGTCAATTTATATTTTAGAAATTTTCTCTCCTGAAGAAGGTTTTAAAGATAAAACTGAAACGTAGAGATTTATTTCATTCATATGTTTATTTGAATAAATAGTACGTTGGATAGCAACACCTATTTTGTTATTAGATATTACAACATAAAGTCCTTAATTATTATTCAGAATTTCTTTTCTGCAAATTAGTCAAAGCTTGCGATTTTTTCATATTTGGCATTCAATTACAAAACAGGTTTATATTTATTTTTGTATAAATTTCTTATTTAGTTTAGACTAGCTTGTATGATTAGTTTGTTAGTACTGATATAGTTTAAAGTTTTTAAAAGTAGAATTTACATGAAATTTTTCCCGGTTTATTTTGTCTTAAATTATCGTGAAAAGCTTAATATTTTATATTTTACTCGTTAAAAATGCTTTGAAATTTCATACAGATTTCTGTGAAGTTATTTTTACTTTCATTTTGGAAATCTAATTAAAAAACGCTTAATAGAATATTTCTAAAAGCACCATTTTCCTTTCAAGTTTAGAGCTAATAGAGAAGAAAATACTTGATCGATCATTATTTAAATTAATCGATTCTATATAGAAGGTTTATAAAATTTTCTAAACCATTAACTTCTATTTATGCCAAAACTTTCATAAGACTCTTTATAAATCATCAGGTATGCTAATTGGATGTATGATATTTAAATTGTCAAAGGCTCAAGCATTATATAATGTGAGATTGAATGCAAATTTTATAAAATAATATACAGCATATATTATTTTGCATTTACAAAAACATTTTTTTACAACAATTTATAACTTACATAAGAATTTGAATAACATGCAAATTCACTAATTCAATAACATTAGGAAATAAAAATACATAAACTTTTTGGTCAAAGGCAGACAGTTAGAAACTACGTAAGATGATAATATTTCGAAAATTGTAATGTAAAAGATTATTAATGAACTATTTTTTAAATAATATTTTATTATGTTTGCAAGGGATACAAAACAAGTTATTTTCTCTACATAATATTTAAATTATAATCTAGAATTTAACTTAAAAGCTTTGATATTGTTTTGTCTTATATATAATATTTTACTGTTTAAATCAGATGCTTTTTTATTTATTTCAGGTTTTATAATGATTATTTAGTATTTCTTCTCGTTTGAATTTTATAATAGCAGTGGTGGAAAATTGGCGCAGAGGTGGAGCCTATTGATACCACTAAAATTTTATGGTATTATTCAGTTTAATAAAAACTCAGAAATTTGATCATTAGATAAGAGGGTAAATACTACTATAATTTAGTGGTATCAATAGGCTCCATCTCTGCGCCAATTTTCCACCACTGTAATAGTTGTATTACTGATATTTAGCTATTATAATCCTATATGTATGTAGGATTGAATCTGTAAGTCATATGAATGTATATATGTATGTATACATTTGAGTATATGTATATGATCCTATATGTATATGTAGTTATTATATTCCTCAATGTAGTAGTACTACATTGTGGAAAGCAGTTTTACCAGATGGGCTCCTTTTTTTAAAATCCGATTCTTGACTGGCACCACTTTTTTGAAATGATAAACTACGCCTTATTTATTATGACGTATTAATTAAGGCGGAAACAAAGGGAATTTTTCCGTTTCAAAAAAAGTGGCGTCAATCAAGAATTCTGAATTTTAAAACAGTAGCCCACTGGCAACACTGAAAACAAGGGTAAAAAATGTACTGATGTATCAGAAACGCTTTTTAAAATATAAAGCGTTTAAAATACTGTGTAAATTTGTATTTACTCACTATGCAGGAAACCATTCCTTTATCTCCAGAAACATTTAGGGTAAGGGGCAATCAGAGATTTCTGACGAATTACCTTTTAAGATTTTCATAATAAAAAGTAAATTGATCCTTTTTATTCGCTAAATTTTGAAAAAAAGATTTTTTTTTTATTCGAGAGAGCTCTTTTTTTTCTAAAGTATTCGATATTTCTAAAGTATCGACATTTCTAAAGTATTCGTATTTCCTAAAAATGTTTGAAAATAAGTGCAATTTTGAAGAATGGAGGATAGGAGGATACACTGAACGGGCGATGAAATGTTTTTACTGCAGCAAAAAGGCTTTCTGCATTTCTTTATGTTATACTATTGTCTTATATATTTGTTATTAATTGTCGTATTTTACGCAAACACAATTCTATAAAACTGCTGATAAATTTATTTCAAACGGGGTCCAGGTGTACTAGTGTTACAAGGTCTACTGTCGCAAAAAACAGGGACAGTGGTTTCTAAAAGAGTACATAAAACACAGTAAATCCTGCAAAAATAGAACTTGCCAATAACAGCACCTTGTATTTAATCTAAAAGAAATCATTTTCCCTTCACGAAGGAGTAACATGCTACAATAGTGATAGTGAGGACCTTCAAGTTAGGCCATTTGCGGCCATTTACATTCCAATTAACCTGTGCATAGGCTTTGTTTCTGCAGGTTTAATAGTGCTTACATGATGTTATCTTTTAAAATAACGTTAGTCAACACTTTAAACTGGTTCTTGCTTGAAAGAGAATTTTGATTGTCTATGGTAGTACACAATTAAAATATAATAGTTATACAGAAGTGATTTTCATATAAATAGACGTAAAAAAAAAAAAAAAAAAAAAAAAAAAAACCTTTAAATGGGTTAGGCTTATCACGTGTAATATTTCTGATTTCTAATTCATACTTTTTTCTTGGCGCATCATGTCTCTAAAGGGACTCTGTGCTACAAAACTCAATTCAACCAAGCAACCTAATTCATATTTAGACGACATAAAAATAATTGGTTTTATGAACATCTGTGATAAAACTTTATTTTCTAACTGTGTTTTATGCAATATGGAATCAAAATAAATGCATTTAATAGTAATAATAACAGTTGTAAATAAATGAATATAAATATATATTCAATCCTTTACGAATAATCCATGTTTGCGCTTACTTAGAACTCTTTAAAACTACCGACAATCCCAAACTTCGCGCTCTGCAAAAAAAAAAAAAAAAAAAAAAAAAAAAAAAAAAAAAAAAAAAAAACACTATTGCCTACTGCTTCAAGTTATGGTATATTTATTATTTTGTTATGAATTGTTGTTTGTAAGTCACAGTTCTCTAAAATGACAAAACATAAATTAGTCCTTGAAATACAAGAATGCAGAGCTACAAGATAAATTTTAATTACCAACATTTAATTTTCGGTTTTGGAACAAAGATCTACAAAAAATAAAATCGTCGTATGACAAAAAGAAGGCTGAGGTTGAGAAGTGATTCAAAATTATCAATCATTCTAGATGCAATAGTCCAAAAAGCAGCGATACTTTCAAAAAACATTTTATACAAGCTGATGTTCGGATATATATAACTGATCTTACTTAATCAATCACGGAAAAATTCGTTAATGGGCCGCAACTCCTCCCAATCAAAGGGAAATGAATGGTAACACAATTACAGAATGTTGAAGAACATTGTCGCAACAAATGGAGGTCTTCCTGAATTGAGTTGCTATTATAGATCAGAATCTGAATTATTTTTAGGAAAATGTCTTAAAGTGATGGCAGCGTACTGCACAAATTACGCAATATTTTTGGAGGCATTGGCGATTATCTGAACCATTGCGAACAAAGATTCTCATGGGCAGTTTGCTAAAAATATTGTTATTCCCGGAGCAGTTGTGCGTAAGTACGAAGGAGACCTATTTACCGTAACTTGGCTACAAGGTTGAATTCTAGAGGTCATGTTAGAAAAAAATATAATTTTTTAAACAAGCTTTCATTAAAATTCACAAAAACGTAGAAAAAATATATTTTAGGGGAAGGGGGGGGGATATCCAGCTGTCACCAAGTTTGCTTCATATATGACAACTTATTTTTGTCGCCAAATTTGTCGATATTTCGCCAAGTTGGCAAATTTTGGCGCTATTGTGGTAACCCTGCCGTTAGTACTTTTCAAATAATACTCATTGTTGAAGCTGAAACTAATTTCTCCATTGAAAATGAACCATTGCCCCCCCCCCCTACATTTGCTTCCCGTTTCACCCCTTAGGAATCGAATTTTAAAAAAGCAATGTCCAATTGCCTTGCCCTGAACAATACATATGAGGACCCCAGAAGTCAAGGGATACAATTGACAAAATTTAGATTTGGAATAAATTAAGTTCAAATTAGAACATCAATAGTAATTCACAAAATTAAAATATGAAACTGTTGCTTATTTCACAGCAGTCTTTGAACTCTTATTTGAACTCAATAACTATTAAAGAAAAGTAGAGTAATATATATTTTTTAAATTTAGGTAGAGATTAAAGAGTTAAGTAGTTAAGTAGTTTAAAGAGCTTAAGTAGTTGACCTCTTGAACTTAGCACATAATTAGAAAATCACTTATATTTATTTCCCTCCAATCAAATAGCCTTATTTCCAGATAGCCTTGTGCACTTAGCTCATTTTTTTTTTCAATTTTGTCACTTATACCCTTTGGCTTCTGGGGTCCTCATATATATTCAAAATTTTACAGCTCTGTAACATCAGGTAGTGGGTCAGATTTGAATGTAACATACAAACAGAATTGTAAGTTAAGATAAAGCCAATAGTGTGTGTTCTTAAAACTCAGTCAAGTATTTTGAAATTCCCGATAACAGACTAATAAAGACTGAATATTTACCCAAAAGCATTCGTTTCTTTTTATTGCATGCATTGAAATTTAAATATAATTATTTTGCCTGCATTTTAGTATTACTCCTTGTCATTTCATTTATATATAATCGAGATAAATCTGTAATTTATATTTTACCTTGCATTGTATATAATACTAGGTTGAGCAAAAAGTTCTGGGAAATTTGTGAAAGTTGCGTTGTTATGAGCAAATTAACAACAAAAGTAACAAAGACTATTCTTCAAAGTAGAGACCATCATAGTCCACGAATTTCCACCGTCGTTCTGCAAGATTCCGGAATTTCTGGATGCGCCATGGTGGCTCCTTGGAATCGAAAAACTCCAGCACCTTCACCCTCAATAATCTCATCAACGGCTTTCAGAGTCGGTAGACCCTTTTCTCCAACAATGCCGGATCAACACACGCAAATCACACTGTTCAATAGGCATTTTGGAGACGAAATTCCTAAACTCCTATAGATATACCACTAGTACTCCTATATACGATATAAATTCTGGTAACTATTACATTAAAAATTTCCCAGAACTTTTTTCTCAACCTAATATATTAGCGTATTGTTTATTGTTAAATTGTTACAATTTTTATAAATTTAAGTTCTTAAATGTCGATCATAACGTCAAGTGCGACTGGGATTTTCACGCCTGCTTGGCTCTTTCTAATTACTGCCTCGGCTCTCTTCCAAAGTTAATATAAAACTTTTGAATGCTATTTCGAGAGTAGTAGAGTTATATTTGACTGGAATGTGATGCATTTGGCATTTCAAAATAAAAATAAATATTTGATTTAAATATTTTGTTATAATTTATAGCTTGTAAACACAGTTGACTAACATGAGGCAACAATCCTATATTTTATGGTAAAAAAGCTGACACTCTGAGAAACACTTTCTTCAATTCACGGAAATTGTACGGGTATCAGCGCTAGAGGCATATTTCCGTTAATTGAAGAATCTCCGTCACTTTTTTCTCCGTTACTGGAGGTAAAATGTACGTCAACAGAAGAAAGTGAGGATACGATGAAAGTCACTGACCTTGGAGTCAAACCAGGTAAGTTAGGTTATGAGCCGAGCGTCTTAACCGCACGGCCACAGTTGCTCGGAGATAGGATAATTTGAAGTAAATACACACTGCTCAAAACAATTAAGGGACCACATAGTTTTAGCAAAATTACGCAAATATTTACACCGATAAGTAACGTAAAATAAAACATCCATAATTTAAAGCATAATAGAAAACCACATGAAAATCAAAGTTTATGAAGTCAAAAACTAGAAAAACGAGATAAGTGGAGAAATCGGGATTTTGCAGAAGAATCTGTTTCACACTCTCAGTTATAAAATTCAATTGCTCAGCTTGTGTTTTGATAAAATGTGACTTGAAAATGTCACAACAATGTGATTTACCGGAACCCATGTCTTAGCGTGATTTTGGGACAGTTGAATCTGGGGAAACACAATGAAGTGTAATCACTGTTGGAGTCTCCAAAAGTTTCAATGCAAGGCTGTGGAATCGATTCCAAGATACATGGAATGGTAGACATCGACAAAGGCAAGGTTGGCAATGTGCTACCTCAGAAACTGATGACCGATATACCCTGTTAAAAGTTCATCGAGAAGGAACGGACAGTGCTACTTAGCTACAAACACAGTTATTCTGGGTCACAGGACGAAGGGTGTCCAGCCAAATACTCCGAAATAGGCTTCATCAGAGTGATTTCTATGCACTTAAGACAATGACTTGTATTCCGTTGACCTCAAGCAACTGTGCGTTCCAAAGAAAGCGGGTAACTGAACATCGAGTTTCGAGGCAACGTTGTTGGAGTCAAACTGTGTTTACAGACGAGTCCCGATTCTGTCTGGATTTGACATCCGATGTGTTTTGGCATGTAGAGAAAGGGCACTCAAAATAATACCAAGTTGTTCTTGAAAGTTCACATTACAGACCGAGTGGGTTGATGCGATGGGCTGGAATTAGCATAGGTGGACGAACGGACCTGTATATCATTCGGAATGGTATTTTGACGGTCCAAAGTTATACAGACGAGATACTAAGACCTAATGTCGCATTTTATGTTGCAGCTATTGGTGATTCCTTTATTTCCATTCATGATAATGCCACACCGCATACAGCTCGCCTTGTGGAGAAAATACTTAAAGTTGAAACAATACACCATATGAAATAGCCAACATGCTCTCCTCAACTGAATCCGATCGAGTATGTTTAGGACACACTCGGACGACACATCTCAGCGATTCTGAGGCCTAATTTTATTGTCATGGAGATTGCAGTTCTTGAGGAGTGGAACAATACTCTCCGAAAACTTATCGATAATGTCATCGAATCCATGGAAAACAGGTATGCGACAGCTTTATCTATTCGAAGGGACCGCATGCCATATTAAATACCTTGCATCATTCCTAAACAGTACCTTTTTTGTCAGTTACATGTAACTAAATTGTTGCCCTAAATCATCTTTTCACGTCCTACCGTCCGTTCACAGAATTAAAGCTCTTTTGAAATATTTTTTGCGTCTTTTTTTCTGTATTGCGCATTGTTACACATGCTACTCTCAATTTTATGCCCAGGCGTGGATGTCTCACACTGTTCTCTTCACTTTTTTGCTTGCTCCCCTATTTTTTTAGCAGTATATAATGTTTCTGTAAGATGGGTATATGGCTTGATTAATTTCTTCAGAAAACTAGAAATTTTTAAGTTAACTTAGAGATTTCGTCGTGAATGGGATTGTTGTTGGAGTTTTAACACTTTAGTATTAATATAAGATAAAAATATGAATTATGAATATTGTTCAATAGGTTGTTAAATGTAAAATATGAATATTATATTTCTATTCGAGAAGAAATATTTGGAATTTTTTTGAGTGAAATTGATTTTCCATTTAATGTTTTGGTTTAATTAATATAACTATTTTAAATGTGCATTAAGAACATATTTTAAATGTTAATATTTTTTATAACAATGAAAAAAAAATTGTTAAAACTTTTAAATGAGTGCGAAAAGTAATTGTTATTTATGTTTAAATTCGAACACATTTTTCTAATTTAAATTAATTAAAAACATTAATTTATAGAATTTTTTTTTTTTCATTTTCAAAATAAATTCAAATTTTAATAATAATAGAGCCATTACTCATGCGTCCTAGAAATGAATGGAGTTTCTCCCTCTTCTTCAGACTTGCAGAAAGAATTCACGGATAAAACAAGTTTTCTGGCAGTACGGAAATTATTGTTAAAGAATAAGGAGTAATTTAGTGTTTAAAGACGAAGTTTTCTGATAGTGGATAATATTTCATTAATTAACGTATTTTATCGATAAAATTGTTCGTATTCATTTTAGCTTTTAAAGAACTTACATGACATATTTCTAGAGAGCACTCCGTTGTAATTGGGCGCTAGGAATGAGGAAATGCATCGGCATGTCCAGGCGGAGAAATAACCGCCATGAAAATATTTTATTGGAGAAATTTTAAATTACACAAAACATATTTTGTAGTCTAGGCTCTCTGATAAAATGTAATGATGCTACATGAATGCAATGATATTTATCTTCACTAAAGCTTCTGAAACATTTTGTGTTACATCTCTGCATTATATATATATATATATATATTTGAAGAAATCTTTATCCACCATTAATTTATTATTTTCACTTAAATCATAAATCTAAATTAAGTTGATTTTGCCTGAAACATAAAAAAAAATATTTCCTTCGTTGCACACGAAAAAATTGAAACTTGGAGAAATCCAATAGTCTATGTCATTTTCTGTGGCATTTATTATTTAAAGCTATCTAACAGAGATAAAAAATTATAAAATCTCCAAGATTAATTATATATTTTATTATGAATCGTGTTAAATTTCTTTTTTATTAGTATTGCAATATTCCTTAGAGTTTTCGTTTAAAACAATCGATACAGGTTTATTTTTAAAAAAAAAAAAAAAAGTTTACAAAATGACACCGTAAATCAGGCATACAACAAGGATAAAAAATCACACAGGAGCATGGGGTCACAAATCACTTATTTAGTCACAAATATAGGGTGTTTCATTAAAACTGAATCCGGGTTGACGGTAATAATTTCGAGAAAATAGAAACATTGTAATGAAAATGCAACGATATGTAACTTGTTTTATGTGAAATGTGATAACATCATGAAAAGATCTGGAAAAACACGTTTCTCATGCAATCAATGATAGCGTATGAATTGATAATCACAGTCCAAAATGTGGGGCGTCAAGTGCATACTGCTGGCGCTTATAATGCTAATTTCTACCACTTTTGTTTGATGTTAACTCATTTACAACGAAGGTGGGAATGTCTATTAAATGCTTTATTATAATGTACTTCAGTTTTCTGAAAGTTATTACCGTCAACCAAAATTGAGTTAGGATGAATTACCCTGTATTTGTCACTAAATAAGTGGTTTGCGACCCTATGTTCCTATGCGATTTTTTATCCTTGTTGTATGCCTGATTTGCCATGACATTTTGTTAACTCTTTTTGAATCACCCTGTATATATAAAAGACAAGTATGCTTTTTGTCATTTGCCATAAGATTTCTATACTGGACCGATTTTGCTAATTGGGGCATTCTCAAAATCTTTTGAATTTTGGGGAAAAAAATCTGACAAAATTAAACTTGCTAAAATAACATTTTAATCTGATAGACGAATGCCTGAATAATTCAAAATAAAGAAAAAAATGGTCAGCAGGGAAAATTTTATTATTTAACTGAGGTTTAAGTTAAACTTGCGAGTTTAATTTTCCTTACCATTTTACCCCTATAACTTTTTATTTTCTTCTAAATTTTTACTTATAAGGAATTTGCATACCCGCAGGACATTCAAATAAGAAATAATAACAATGTAGTACTTTTAATACAGAATTTTTGTATAACTTTGTCTTAAATGGGTGTTAAAGAAGGGACTTTAAGGTAAAAAAGGGGGATGGTATTGGAAAAAAGGGACGGTAAGGATGGAACGGTAAGGAAAATTACCAGCTATTTTTAGGAAAATCATGTTAAGACTAAGTGATAGCCACAATGTTCATTGATTTTTAAAAACAGTTGTTAACATTTGAATAAATTAATTTTTTTTAAAGTTTACCTCGAAAAGTGCAGGAATAAACCTTGTTGACGGTGAGACTACCAATAAAGCCACGATGCTTGAAATTGATATTTATATTCATATTTAAATTCTACAGTAAATTTCCTGCCAAAGAATTTTAGACATTATTTCTATAGCATACTTCTGCATGAGAAAAAAACTTGAAAAAAATTATGTGGCTGCATCTGAAATAATTTTCTGTATAATTTTAGAAGAGGGATGGTAAGGAATCTAAAACCCAGGGACAGAGTTTAAAAAATAATAACAATCCTAAAAATGTGTGCAGGTTAATTTTTAGCTACATATTTATATAAAACAATAGTTCAGTTTCAGAAAAATTACATCGAATTATTTTTATTGAAGCAATTTTATCCAGACAGCTCCAAAATTAAAAATCAGCATCAATGACAAGGGACGGTATAGGGGTTTTCCGGGTGTTTGGACCCCCAACATTGTCCAAAACTTTTTTATCTCGTTAATATTGTTGTGCAATCATGTAATGAGATGTTCCCCAGTATATGAAATAAAAAAAATGCAAAAAAGTGTACTACAATAAAAATTATTGTTCAGGGATATGAAAGTCAAAAGACTGTGAGAATGACCCAATTATTATTATTATTATTATTTTTTTTTTTGTGAAATCTGTTAATTTGTAGATGCACGCGCAGTAGGTATTTTTTTTAAATATTCTCATTTTTACATTTTAAATTTAATTTTAAGCGATTTTTTATTAAAGTTTTTCAAATTTGTGGCAATCGGATTACTTCCATTGTTGGAGAGAAACGATTAATAACGGAGTTTTTTTTTTTTTTTTTTTTTGTTTTTTTTTTTTTTTGTTTTTTTTTTTTTTTGTTTTTTTTTTTTGTTTTTTTGTTTGTTTTTTTTATCTTTATTGATTCTTACTGATGCCATTTTCTCATTACAATTCAAAATAACTTAGAAAATTTTAAACAGAAAATGACTCACTGCTTTAAAAAACACATATTTTCCCCTCATAAAGCTGTGTTTTTTCACTATTTTTTTTATCCCGCTGATAATGAGTTTGAGACGTTAAGTGAAATATTTAAGCAAATGAAAATGACGTCATATTTAAAAGAAAACGGTCACTTTATTTGATAAAACGAAATATTTCACTTTGAATACGTCTAAAAATTATAGTTTTTTTTTTTTTAATTTTTACGCGCCGGTACTGAGATTAGAACCTCAATAACGAATGGTAATTTTCACTTGGAGAGTATTAATAGCTTTGAAACGTGACTTGAAATGTGGAAATATATTTCTTAATATTCTATTGTGCGTTGAAATATTTTTAAATAGTTAATATGGATATGAGACGGTGAAAATGACGTTAGCTTTAGATTTCAAAGAAGAACAATTCTATGATTATGTCAAAGTGAAATCATTTTTGCTGATTTTTCATTCCGTAATACCAATCAGAAGAGCCTCAATTGATAACTTCATCATAATTACTTATTTTGATTATGTGTCACTTATACGAATTAAATATACGAAAAAGGTTTACTTTTTCAATAATTTTATCATAATTATTTCTCTTGATTATATGGTATAGATTAATTATAAGAAGGATGTTTAATTTTTCAATAACTTTAACAGTTGAATTTAATGAAAATAGTATTTTGGTATCTTTAGGTTAAAAAAATGTGTTTGGATAGTTAAAATAACCAGTGTAAGACTAATTTTTTTTATTGTAATTGTTTTTGTAGGTTTATTATAAATTTAATGCAACAGTTCTTTTATAAACATTTTCTTTCAGCGAAATTCGACGGGTTCCACCTCGTATTGATTTATTTATTTAAATATTAATAATCAGTTTAATATTCCTAAACTATTTCAAATGCATTATTTTTGAGGAGCTTAAATGTTAAATACATATTAAGATACATAAGTACGATCAATATTAGATACATTTTAATATTCGTGAAATAAGACCTCGTAAATTATATAATTTCGATAGGGAATGTTCCGGTTTTAAATATATAACAAAATGCTTACGGGCAGTAAATTCTAATAATAAATATTATCAATAATATACACATGTGCCAGCTTTGTGAATAATTTCGATTTCATATTGAGGCATACTAAACTAATAAAGAATAATAGTTATGAACTAGTAATTTGAATATAAATAGATGTAATTTTAGAAATCTTAAAGTCATTTTCGCTTATAAAGTATTGTTTCTTATTGTCTTAGACGAAATATTTCAACCTTAGAAGAAATAAAATAAATGCCCCCCCCCCCCAAAAAAAAAAAAAAAAAAAAAATGCTCTCATTAAAATTCACAAACATGTAGAAAAAAATTTAAATGCACTAAAACATAGAAATTAACTTCTGGGCTAGAAAAAGAAATTATTTTATTTTCTCATGTCCCAAAAAAAAAAAAAAAAAAAAAAAAGATGAAAGCGTGAGTGCCAGTACATCTTAACTTTTGTTTAATTTAAGTTTTTTGATATTGTATTATTTATGTGTAAATATATATAAAGTTGGAACATAAGCTTTCATTTCGTTTTTTTTTTTTTCTTTTCTGGCATGAGAAAATAAAATATTTTCTTTTTCTAGTCTAAAAGTTATTTTATACTTTTTAGTGCATTTAAAAAATATATTTTTTTTTCTACATTTTTGTGAATTTTGATGAAAACATGCTGTTATTTTTTTTTTTTTCATAAATTTACGTTTACTTTATTTTTAATTTTTCAACGTTTATTTTATTTTTATTTTTTTGTCTTATTCTGCATTTATTTTATTCTTAATTTTTTAGTCTTAAGGAAAATTTAAAATTTAAAACGTTCGACCTTCTTCCATGCATATTGTACAAACTATAGTGCAGATGTTGATAGTGCAAAATAATAGAGAATTTAATTTCTGTATCCGATTATATAAAGTACATTAGAATCCAGCAGTTGGGAGCTCAGATAGAACAGCGGCGTCCAGTGACGATTATGTGATTTGTAGCACCGGGACGTAGATGTAAAGAGGTACATATTCTGACCCATAGGTTTAAAAAAAATCTTAAATGCGCGGAGTTTAAATTAAATTGCGGTGAGCTCGATTATGCAAGATTAATGGGTTTAAATGCGAATTTCACCAAATTAACCAGCTATTGCCAAGTTTTCCTTCAAATGTGGCAGCTTATTTTGTTGGCAAATTTGATATTTCGCCAAGTTGGCCGAAATTTGGCGCTGTTGTGTTAACCTCGCCATTAATATGTTTGAACAAATGCTCATTGTTGCAGCTAATACTGATTTCTACCATAGAAATCAAAAGTTACCTCCTGTTGACCGCACCCCCGTCCCGCCAGAGATCGAATTAAAAAAAATCAATTATGTTTCAGCATTTATGTTTCAGCAGTTAGTATCTATCTTGAAATGTTATGGTATTTTCCATAATTGTGATTTCCAAAGCGACATTATAAGGGTTCTTGTTTTCCTTTTGAAGTACGGAACTCTCAGAATATTGCTGGTTGTAAAAGCCCATTCAATTTTTAACTGAAATTGAACCACGTAAAACAAAATTGCACTTCTTTGAAAATGGATGACCGGGCTTAGCGTTATTTTTTCAATTATAAAGTCTTATAAAAATTAAATTTTCATTTTTTAACGTAAAGTATGTTTATGGCCCTTGAAAATCGATAATAATTGAAATCCGACTAATGTTTTCATAATCGGTTTATCGTTTCTTGCGCTATGCTGCACTGTATGTTGAAAGACGTGATTTTGAGAAACATTAGGTCATAAAATTAAAAAATAACGCCTATATTACATATTATTATTTTTCATATGTGTCTATGATTTGCTGAAACAGTTAAAATGTATGCAATAATGCATGGAACTTAATTCCCTATTTTTACTCTTAGAATTCACATGCATAAAAGAAAAATATTTTATTAATTATTCTTATCGAATTTAAGTTTTATTAAATACTCATAATACACGGTGTTTAAGACGTGACACAAATTTCAGCTTTCATTTGAATTAAATTCCTAATTTAACAAGAAAGACAAGGTTTGGAAAACGAGAAATAAATTCTGTTATTTGTCATTCCACGTTCAGCATATGTATTCGAAATGCGGAGGCAGAAATTTTAAACTTCTCGTCACAAAGCCAAAAATGGCATATATTGGACCTCCGAAAGCGAAAGGTTAACCCTTAAATGCACAGTGCAACTCAGGAGTTACATGATATTTTTTGCCCTTTGGCGCTTTCTGTTTGTCATTTGTTGAGCTATTATGTGTTTATATACTAATTTCAAATGCTAAAATGTGTCAATTATAACTTTAAAGCCAGTAAAAATACTATATGGGTCATTCCATACAAAATGAGCAAATTAGCTGAGGCTGGCATGTTACAGATTTTAATGAAAATCAGTATATAAGTAGATCATATCTATTTATGAGAAAATGTAAAATAATAGATTTCAGGATTGTTTATTTAAATATTAATATTTACAGCAAAAGTTGATGCAAAATCAAGGTTTTGTCTACATACTTTAAATTTTAATTTTGATTATTAACGTTAGGGATAAAACGATTATATTAAAAATTTATTATAATTAGGAATGAACAATAAGTAATAAATTGGCTTAAGTTAGTAATTGTATTTTGATTCCTTAATGAGAAAAAGAAATTGAAACTTTTTGAATGAAAAAATGCAATATTGCTATTGCTTGTTTTTAAAGGAAGGACAGTTCTGACAAGTTTACAATTACTTGACGTTATAGGTAAAAGTATATATTTTAAATATCGAAACTTTCATTCTTGCATTTTTATTCCTTAATGAGAAAAAATAATAAATAGTAAAAAAATGTTGAGAGTAAAATGCAATACATCTATCGCCTGTTTGTACGTAAAGAAAACCTATTTTAAGATATTTAAATTATTTGATATTATAGATAAAAGTGCATATTTTAAATATAGAAACTTTTATTCTTGCTTTCAATTTCTTTTTGGCTATTAATAATATATTTATTTTAAACTACAGTAAAAAAAAATATTTCGTTGAACAAAAAATTATATATTAATCGTAAATCCATAGATGGCAGCACTACATTTTTTTTCTTGAAATCGTGCAATATTGTAAAAAACGCGTGCGGTTTCAAAGAGCAAAGCCCATGGAATGCAACAAATATTACTTTTTTAACCCAATTTTGTTACGTTGGGAATCAAAAGGCAATCTTGAATTTTTTTGAGCATATCACGAGCTTATTGATCTTTATGTCTGTGCAATAACTGTAATAACTGTCTGTGCAATAACTGTCTGATCTATCCTACATTAATTTTTTTGCCTATTAATAACAGGAAAAATTATGATTTTGTAACTTTTTTTTTAAGTTTCCAAATTTTTTTAAAGATGAAGAAAATACATGGCAACTTAAAAATTTAGCAATTCGATCTTAATAGTCCAAGAGCTGTTAAACATTTTAGGGAAGTTATTTGAGGCACCCTGAAAATTTGTGCAACACTTCTTTTGCAATGCCTGAATACAAATTCGAATGTCTGGCTGAAATATCGTGGCCCAAAAACTGTGCCAGACACGTGTCAAGTGCCATTTTTTGACTACCCAAAAAAGGTATTTGAGGCACGCTGAGATTGTGACACAATAATATTTATGCTTAGAAAAAATATTTTGAAAATGACAGACACTTTAGTCGGCCCAAAAACTGTGCCAGACACGTGTCAAGTGTCATTTTTTGACTACCCCAAAAAAGGTATTTGAGGCACGCTGAGATTGAGACAGAATAATATTTATGCTTAGAAAAAAAATATTTTGAAAATGACAGACACTTTTGTTGGCACTTTCTACTTGCCAGACAAAATAGAATGTTAAACGCGAGTGCCAGTTAAGCTGCACTTACGGTGCCTCGCTGAAGATCCATTTACTGACTTACCATACAAACAAAGCATCAACCGCGTTGCATCTTAAGATGAATTTCAACTGGATGCGGGCGCAATCACAACAAATCTAACTGTGATAGGCTCTCTGCAAGACAACGTGACTCATAGCAAGCATGCAGTTCTGAAATTTTTTGAGTACTAATCATGTAAAATAAGAAAAAATGTGTTATTTGCGCAAAAAGCGACGAAAAAAAAAATCACTGTTTTTCGTGAAAAAACGCTACAAAAATGTTGTGAAGCATTGAAAATTTGGCAAAAACATAGTTTAAAATATAAAGATATTATTTTACCATCCAATGCTAATCTGAAAGAGGGTTATCATAGACATTACTACAAAAGTTTCATCGCTTTAATGAAGAAATACGGCGACGACATGTTTCAGGAATATCCAATGTGCCTTTTTCTTCATTAGGTATAGTATAATTTTATTTTTATTCCTTATAATAACATATTCACAAATAGCGTAAGACATTCATAGTCCTTGACTAAAATAAATCTTTTCTATAGGATAGATGAAAACACTCATTGTACAAACTATAGAATATATTTATGTGTACTATTTATATCTTTTACTTGTATAGCTCAAGACAATAGCTGTAGCATCAGCTCGTCTACGAATTTATTACCTGCATGAATTTCAATAGTTGCCTCAATGAATGTAAAGAAACATTTTACACCAAATATTTTTTAACCTCATATAATTTTAGAATCTTTTAACTAGGAAGGTTTGCATAAGTGCATACCCAGAAAACTTTGGAAACTTTTATGAAAAATACTCTTTAATAAAAAACTTTGTCTACTCTTTATACGGAACTAGTTTAAGAAAGATTAACTTAAATAAATATACTTTTATAACCATGATTTTTTCATATATATTTATATGTACATGTAATGAAATATAACGATCGTTTAATGACGGTTAGTACAAAATTTAAACTGATTAAAATTGCTTCAAACTGAGAGTTAAGGGCCGATTCTGAGCACTGTCAATTTGATTTTGATAGTGTTAGTGTCGGGGACAACATAAGAAAAGTATTGTTGTCATAGAAACAACGACTTATGCAATGTCGAAATGTATAATGAAATAGTTTTTAATCGGACAGTTACTTTTAAAGTGCGCTTAAATTTATCCAGCCGGTGAAACCGTCCGAAAATTAAATATCTTCAGCAACACGCAACTTGTATATATTACATAAGCTTATAGAAAAAATAACAAAATGTTTCATTGTTTAAGTTTAAATTCATTAAGTACCGCGCATTCGAATAATCATTTAACAAGCAATTTTCAGATGCATTAAAATATTTGCGTTTGGCGAGGAAATTTTTGCCCGCCAAATCTCGCGCGGATTCATCTTTTAGCGCCAAATAATCGAAAATATTTTATTTTTTTAAAGGCTTTCTACTGAAATTCCGCATCTAAATTTTACTGATACTTTAAAACATACATATGTATAATGAGCATTTAATAAGCATATAAGTTTAATAAGCATTTTTAACACATTTCAACAAAGTTAAAAAGTGTTTGTGAATTTGGTTTGCTTGTCTGTCTGTCCCTCGGTCATCTATCTCTAGTAAATATATGCCGATTGCCACGACATTCATAGAAGAAGGCGCATTGGATATTCCTGAAGCGTTGTCGTCGCCGTATTTCTTCATTAAAGCGATGAAACTTTTGTAGCAATGTCTATGATAACCCTCTTTCAGATTAGCATTGGATGGTAAAATAATATCTTTATATTTTAACCTATGTTTTTGCCGAATTTTCAATACTTCACAACATTTTTGTAGCGTTTTTTCGTTGCTTTTTGCGCAAATAACACATTTTTTTCCATGTTTACCACCCCAAAATTTTTATAACTGCATGCTTGCTATGAGTCACGTGGCCTTGCGAGAGCCTATCACAGTTAGATTTGTTGTGATTGCGCACGCATCCAGTTGAAATTCATCTTAAGATGCAACGTGGTTTACGCTTTGTTTGTATCGTAAGTCAGTAAATGGGTCTTCAGCGAGGCACCGCAAGTCCAGCTTTACTGGCACTCGCGTTTAACAGTCTATGTTGTCTGGCAAGTAGAAAGTGACAACAAAAGTGTCTGTCATTTCCAAAATATTTTTTTCTAAGCATAAATATTATTCTGTCTCAATCTCAGCGTGCCTCAAATACCTTTTTGGGGTAGTCAAAAAATGGCACTTGACACGTGTCTGGCACAGGTTTTGGGCCACGATCCTTCAGCCAGACATTCGATTTTGTATTCAGCAATTACAAAAGAAGTGTTGCACAAATTTTATGGTGCCTCAAATACCTACTCAAAAATGTTCAACAGCTCTCCTACTATAATATGTAACACTACGTCAGGCATCAATTTCACAGATTGTTTTGAATTCCTTTGATTTTTATAACGTTTTTAATTTTCCCAAAATTGACAAATTTTCAATTTTTACAACAAATTTAAGATTAATCATGACGTTACAAAATTATTATTACTAAATGAATATGAAAATAATTTTCCAGAGATTACAATATTACAAAAAGCTTTAATTTATGTAAAATAGTTTTCAGGATACGGAAATTCAAACTTGCAACTTTGAACAATCGCATACATGCCATTCTGTCTTAAGTTTTTTAAATGTCCAGAACTTCCAGAATTTTTTTTTTGAATATTTTGCAATGCTCTATTTGAATATGAATTGAATCTGTGTATCAAATTACATTAAAATCGGTTAATATGTAGCCACGACTTTTTTTAAATTTTTGCTCATTTTGTGTGGAATGATTAATATCAGATGTAAATTTCCAACTGGGCAAAAAATGTCCGGACCAGGATTCGAACCACGGAACTCTTGGCTGAATCCGCCAATGCTCTACCATCTGAGGTATCCCGGACGAATCTGGTGGAACTTTCTCACCCAGTTAATCTTATTGATTATAGCGTCTGGTCTGAAACCTGGTTCAGCTCAACAGAATAAATCGCAAACAAAGTAGCTCCAGAAATCGCTGGATACGTAATTACACTAGATTAATTTTAACACATTATTCTAATTAGTAAATAAATTATATCAGATGTAAATTTCTAGCTGGGAGAAAAATGTGTTATGTTGAGCTGACGAGATTTCAGACCAGATGCTATAATCAATAAGGTTCGCTGGGTGAAAAAGTTCCATCAGATTCGTCCGGGATAGCTCAGATGGTAGAACATTGGCGGCGTTTAGATCTTTGGTTCTTATCCTGGTCCGAACATTTTTCTCCCAGTTGGAAATTTACATCTGATATGATTTATTTACCAATTAGAATAATTGTATTAGAATCAATCTACAGTAAAAATACGTTTATTTCGACTGTTGACATGTTTCGACTCACCCCGAGTCATTTGTATAACAAATAAATAAAACTCTTCTAAATTTGCACGGTCTATGAAATGCTATCATTCAGCATTCCACATATTCTTTCATATTATGCAAGTTATTTTTTATTTTACTTGGATGTTTATTTTATTTTTATTTTCATAACCATTGAGTTGCTCGAGTCATATTTTTAACCGACGGCCAAGAAGGGAGTGTTTCACGCGTATCAGGGTATGTGGATTTCTTTATACCCTCGAAACATCTCAACGTCTGGATGGATTTTAATGAATGAGGTCTCTATCGATTTGTCTTAACCGTCCGATGGTTATAGGCTAGGTTTTTGTTTTTATCAATTCAAAATGGCGGCCGTAAAATACAAAATGGTGTTAGAGACGTGAAAAAATTACGCAACCTATTGAGTGGCATATCATTGGATTGGTCTTTCAAAATGAAGACGATGTTTCATTGACTATTTTATAGTCAGAAGCTCCGTTTAAATTTTACACAACCTGGAAGTTGCGTAGGTAGGATCTCTAGTTTCACTGCAACTCTAACTATCATAGACTTCTATAGACGTCATCAAAACAGTGTTTATAGATAGGAACTAACAATTAAACACAACTTAAAAGTCATCAATAAAAGTAAAAAAAAAAAAAAAAAAATAGGTAAATAATATAAAAAATAGTTTCACATTGGTGAGATATAATTAATTAGTTCGCTTTTTACGCAGTCGAGTTTTTTGATTTTTTAAATTAATTGGTAAGCAATGTTTGGTCGTTACATGTAATATGTAACGATGCAGCATCATTTCACTTACAAAAACATGGCTCAAGCTACTGAATGGTTATGAAAATAAAAGAAAATAACATCCAAGTAAAAAAAAAATAATAATAATAACGTGCATAATATGAAAGAATACGTGGAAAACTGAATGATGGCGTTTCATAAACCGTGCAAATTTAGAATAGTTTTATTCATTTGTTTTGAAAATGACTCGGGGTGAGTCGAAACATGTCAGCAGTCGGAATAAACGCATTTTAACTGATTTTGAAGTTACACCTTCTATCAATTGAAAATTAGTATATTATTACAAGGTATTAATATGTGCAATATGTGTCAAGGTGTTAATAATTTACTATGTGCTCGTTTAGCGTGATAACATGCATTTAATATCGCTGTCTGTTTTGCTCTGATTGGTTATCACAGGAGGAGGGGGGGGGGGTATAACATTTTATGTTGATACTGATTGCATTGAGCTCGACAAGCATTTTCTCTCTATCTTTATAAGGTAGTCATTATTAATTATAAGGATTTTTAAAAGCGTTATAAAAGTATTATATCGTTAAATAGGTGTTACTGTGCAGTATAAACACTTTAAAGTAAGAATATCATTTTAAATTATCATTTTTGAGGATTTTTTTCTTATGGAACTCAGGAGTGACATTATGACCAACAGAAGCATAAATATTTTTTTTTTACTCTTTTTTTATTGGATAATTAATAAAAATAGACTCAGATATAACTTTTCTGATCAAAATAAAAAATCATACATTAATGGGTTCATAATTTCTATTTAACGCTGAAATTGTATAAAACTGGCAGACAGTTTTGAATTTTCTTAGTTATTTTTTGCCCATCATACGTAGTGTAGGTTTAGTCTTGTCATGTTTTTAAAAATCGAAAAAACATTTTGACAGATTTACGCGTTTCAGACACTGGAAATTCCGAAAAACATATTTTTAGAAAAAAAAATGCCGTCCGGCTGTCTGTGTGTATGTGTGTCTGTGAACGCTCTATCTCCCGAACAAATTGAGATATAGAGTTGAAATTTGGTGTGTACTTAGTACGTAATAATGAAAAGAAGCCTATTGAATATCAGTAACCTCGATTATCCGGCACTATTTTTTTCGGACTCTCAAAATATTTATTCTGATAAAATGTATATACAAATTTTCGAAATTGTTTGTTTAAATGAGTGAATATAACAAACAATAAAAAAACATAAATTTTGCATAAAGAATGAAGTCAATCGGATAATCAGTTGACGAGATATTTGTAATCCTATTTTCCACACTCCTCGATTTTTCATGACCATGTATTTCATTGAAATTTCAATTCAAAGAAATATTTTAATTGGAAATGAGACGCTTAATTTGACGTAGTAAACTGTGAGTTAATATGATTATAATTGTTGGAGTTATAAGAAATTTTTTTTTTTTTTTTTTTTTTTTTTTTTTTTACGCAATTCGGTACTACTTGATTATCCCGTCGACAAAAAACTATCCCCAAACTATAAGATTATATATCAATAATGTCGTCAGGGAGTTGTTCGAGGAGCATTCTAGTGAGTTTGAAGTCACGTCTTGGACTCCAAATTCATCTGACAGTTATCCAAAAGAACATTTGTGGTCCCACCTGGAAATCCCAATTCGTGCTGCCATACTATCACCTCTCAATAAGCGAGAATTTCAGGACCAGTTGTAGAGCGCTTGGTATCAGATACCTCAGACTGCCTATAAGAATTTTGTCGAGTTGATAACAGGTCGGGTGTTGGCGGTTTTGTGGGCGAAAAGCGGTCCTACGTTGTATTAAACAAGTGGTCATAATGTAATGGATCTTCGGTGTAAACAACTGAATAAATATATATTTTGTTAAGAGCTATAAAAGCTTATATCTTAACGAAAAAGTTTCATGATGGAAGCATACCTTTTGCATCAGATGAATATGGATGATACATATTCTGGATATGAAATTATGGAGCATAAACATTCCATAATTAACTATGAATTCAGGTTTCATATTTCACAAACAAAATAGAACGATTTTTTACTCGAATTTCTTGATTTTAAAAGTCCACTATCATAACGCAAATTATAAATTTTAAATTGTATAAGATTTTCTTTTCTAACTACTAAAGATAATTACTCTTTTAAATATTTGAAAATAGCAGATTCGACAGAAAATGCTGAAATCTGTAGGTATGAAGAGAAGTTGATGTTTGGTGACTTGTAATGGTTCTGGTTCGATAAACTTTTGTTTGATAAAAGTTCCAGTCGGCTCGGCCTGCGGGCACAGGTAGATTTCGAAGTTATGTCCTAATTTCATCAATAAAAACTAAATCAAAGTTAAAGAGAAACCCAGTATAAACATTTTATCTGACCGCTTTTGATGAATCTTCTGTAAGGGTTGGATTTATCAGAATCATGTTAAAATGATATTTTTTTCGTCACTTGTAAATATTTTTAGAAGTATCATCCATTAGTAGAGTTCATCTTATCAAAAACCTGTTACCACAAAAGTTATAGATAATACTAAGAAGATTTATATAGTAAATTTAAACCATGTGGTGATTGTTTCATTAAATGAAACAAAAACTATATTTTAAACTAGAGTAAATGCCCGTACTAGGGCGGTAGGTAAAAATCGTGGTTTTTTTTTTAATTTGAAATAATTGTTTAAAATATTCATGTACTATTAATTGACAATAAGAAAAACTGACCTGAAATATCACGTTCGGAGCCAAACTAATGCATGTTCCTCCGCGGTTTTGGCAACCAATTTGTAATCTGATGAAAATAAGATGTCAAAAAAGAGCAGAGATTATAGGTTTGTCTAAGATAGGAAATAAAAATAGATATAGATTGAATGCAATACTCAAGTCAGTACTGCAAGTTTATGCAAGTCAGTACTTTATGACTTGTATTGTAAGAAATATAAAAATGTTTGGTATTTTTCCATTATTGCAAAAGCATGCCAAAATGAACGCTAATGCTCCATTTAAGGGAGAGAAGCCATAATTAGACCGCCGCTTTAAATGACCGCTGCAATTCTGCTTACAGAAAGAGAACCGCTGAAATCCTACTCATCAGAAAGACGTTTATAAGTAGAAGACGCACCCGCATTCTACGTGGTGTTTTCCGACAATTAAAAAACAAACCTATAATTAACTGTTTTGATCTAATTTTTTTCTGCTAAACGTAAACTAATATGCGAATATTTTAAAGTTAAGGTAAATTTTTATGTTTTCATATATATAATCTAAATTCATGTGTTTATTGCGCATATGTTTCACGCGGATTTGTTTGCGTTCGTTTTTGTTCTTAGTCTTGAGATTATCTGTTTAAAAAATGGCGCAAGTGCCTTAGTTGGAACAATTTGAGTTGCTTAAATTGGACCAGATATAGGATCATACATTTGAAAAGTAAGTAATGAATTTCGAGAGCCAAAAAACAGCTCTGTTAATATATTGGCCATACAAAGTAAACCTTGAAATGAAAATGACAAAAGAAACAACAAAAAGGAAACTCTCAAAGCACAAAAGCCGTTGAAACATTAAGTTAAAAAAAATAGGCGTAATTCAAATAGAAAGAAAATGATGAAAGGGAAGAACTGCAGACATAAGGTAAAGAAAACTTCTGTTGCAAAAACAAATGTCTTCTGATTCATAATCTAAAAAGAAAAATCAGGACAGTAATGATTTGTTTTGCTTAATTTGTAAGAAAAATAAAATAGCAGAAATGATCCAAAGTTCAGATTACCAAATAAGGTTCCGTGTTGTGTGAGCAGGAATAAAAAATGAACAAAATATATTCATGTTTAAGACATGCATCACTTCTTTCATGATAGTCAAGTAACTGACAATTAGTTCCACAATTTCTATTCTTAATTATTTACAAATTTGATTTAGATTTTGAATACATTTTGATTTAAAACAATTATTCTTACATTGAGATATTTGATTTCATTATATTATATTGCTGTTGTTTTATTTGATTTTTGCCTTAATCGCAAACTTTGCTTTTAATAAAAATTAGTTATATTCCCTACCCATTAAAAAGCCTAAAATTGTTTGGTCTAATTTAGGAGATTGGGAGTCCAACTTAGGCGACCGGTCGCTAAATCTGTACCACTTTTGACAATTTTAAAAAATTAAAATTAGATTTTCTAAAAAGAAATAGTTCTAAAGAGTCAGTTAGTATATGAACAGATTGACCACGTTTAGTGATATTTTTCAGATTATTCAAAAATGAAGTGAGTTAAACATGAAAATTTGTGAAGTGGTCCAAATTCGTTCAACTCTCCCATAGTTCAACCGTAAACTTACAAAGACTCTTTATTGCTTTTGACGGCGTCTGCACCCTCCAATCGACCGTTTAGACGGGTGAAGACTGGCTCGTTTATATATACATATATATAATAACCAAATAATTATATATTTGAGAATCAATAATTAATATATTTATTAATCAATAATAATGTATTCATTTTTATACTTTTTATTGTACTGATTTTATGTTAATTTTGATATTTTATTATTGTCAGTTTCAGAGACAATTACAATTAAAGGAAAAAAGAAAGGACAATAACTAACTTAGTCTTTTCTCTTTCTATGTTTTTTTCTAAATCTGTCAATGTCTTTCCACAAACGAGAAAACACCAGATGATGCAACGTAATGGAAATTTTTGTAAGAATCTAATTCAAAGAACTCTAGCAATAAGGATCTGTTGATTTTCCTTAATGCTTTTAATGGGTATTTGATGCAATTTTTCAAAGATACATAAGTTGTAGTAGTAAATAGAATTTTTTTTTATTTCTCAAGAGCTTTTTAAAATTCCCTGCGTATATGAAGTCGAAACGCATACTTTTAAACGAAAAGAAACTTGAGTAAATCATTAAAATCGCGAAAAATTCATAAACGAAACTTCATTAAAAGTTTAATAAAATAAATATATCCTTTAGACACTGAAAGTAGAATATATTTCGGATGATAATGTTTAACTTGAAATATGTGGTAAATTATTCTTATATTTTACACTGGTGATAAATAAAAATAACAGAGAAGCACACAAAAGAAAACATTAGAAAAAGTTCCAATTATATTTGCGTAGATAGGATTTAGGAGAAACTTTTTAAAAATTTTCACATAGCGCTTTTACAGTGTTATTTATATAAAGATAAAATCGTTTTGGAAATTTTCTGTTATCATTGATATATTGCAAGCATAAAACAAAACGGCTTATATTAGTTGCCACACTCGATAGTAAAAAACATTCAAGTAAGTAATCTATTCTTTAAAAGTATAGAACATTTCCCGAACCATTTGGCGCTACGATTACTCTCGTAAAAAATATTCTAATGATATATATTTTTTGAAGATAAGCAATGGTGTAATTTTGAAGGAAAAATATATTATTAACACATCAGTAAACACGTTGATATTCAGATTGAAGTTAAGTATTGTTTTTATGATGTTTTACCTCCCAAAAATTACACTGATGCACACATATTGATCAAAATTCTATAAAGTTCATTCTCACTTAGTTTTTCTAATAGTACAAATAATATTTTCACTCAAATAATAATAGCAATTGTGTTCATCAGTTCATGGATATGATACATTTTTTGCACATATTTCTATACATTATTATCTCGTATTATTCTATAAAATTGTATGAGGGGCTCACACCCTTAGCAGAACTACTCCATTTAAAAAATATTGGTCAAGTACGAGTATTACTCGTGCTCAGAGGGTTCCGTACAATAAATATATGAATAAATTAATTTTCATACATTAGACAGACTAGACTACAATTAAATTAAAAAATATGTAAAAACATTTAATTAAAAACTAAAAATACAAAAAATACAAAAGACGTTTCGCTGTACAAACGCACAGCCTCATCAGTACACAATCAGCTACAGCAGAATATCGGAACATGTCCTGCACACAGTCAAAAATAAAGTTAAAGTTAATCATTTAAAAACAAAAAACATTCCATCGGGATCGCACCGAATTCGTTGAGTGTATAAGGGTGTGAAGAATCCAATGGGATTCACAAAAAAGGTCCCATATATTTTCAAATGAGAACTCTAGATAGGAAAAGCAATGTATAAGCATAACAGCTCAAAATATTTCTAAGTCTCAAGGTTCTGCCGGAAATGATAAAAAGAATCAATCCATCTAAACCAATCTTAAAGGTTGACGGAAAAGTAGAACGGCATGAAAAAAAAGAGGAGTTATGGAATCCCTTTTAAGTTGCAAGTTTGCCGATATTTTCCCAGGACAATTTAAAAATGAAACTAGATGCGAAATTTTCTCACGCTAGCAGAGAGGGTCTCTCTTGGCCAATGATATCGAAGTTTGTTAGTGATATCATTCAACCTAGGCTCTGAGTGGGCCGACAGATAGCCTTTGTTTAAGGAAGATGAATTTGAACGAACAGAGAAAAGGGGGAGATGCGTTTTTGAATCCCAAGGAGAGGGCTGCTCTCTGAGTTGGGACTGCGATTTCGGAGAGGTCCGAAGGGATAGAAGTAGTCTGCCGATTCAGGCAGGATAATATTTCTCCGGTCGAGGCCGCGAGGTAAAAAGGAGTTGACAACGGATTGTTGTGCACGAGAAGCAGCGTCAGCAGTTTTCGTTACGAATTAAGGTAAAGGACTAAACTTTTTTTGATAAAGAATCCATTAGAAGATTGGATGCCTATCTCATGCTTTGTTGAACTTATGCTTTTAAATGAACAGTGTCGTCAGCTGTAACGTACCCAGAAAATATAATATAGTTGTAATTCAAGTATAACCAAGAAATTAATTTATCTTATGTCTTTTCAATAAATTGTTTGATTTAATTATTACTTGGGCCTCCGCTTGACTGAAGTTCCACGCTACCACTTCCACATGTTAGTCGAAGGTTTTACAAGGGTATAATTTTCTAAACCAGCTCTCCATGAACAATCTGTAATGATAAGTGTTGCAATTTCTCTTCAAAATTAAAGAATTTTCAAAGGCTGGGGTGTGGTCTGTTTCATACGCATGTTGTATTAATTTAGAGTTCAATCTTCCATTTTAAAAGGCGTCGACATGTTCTTTAAGTCTGATATCTAACGATGTGCGAGTTTCACCTATATTCAAGTTGGTGTCACATTTCGTGACTAATTTTGATCGCCAAATTTTGTGAGATGTCTCCAAGTTGGCGACAGAACAGGAACCCCCCAATGTTAACCTCACGCCAGAGCGTTAAACCTATGCCAAATTTGGTGGGTGATCCGCTCGGGTGATCGTATGGTAGCACACCTTATAGGTATGGTAATGCATTAAATGCTGTTCAATAACCAATGAAATGCGCTTCATTCGGGCGTTGCCATTAAACAATTAACAAATAATCGTGATTCCTGTACCACGCACGATAGCGTAATATTTATAGAGATACTTGCAAAGAATGGTAAAAATACGTTTACTAGCCAAATAAATACCTTCATTCAGATCGACACGTTTCATTGCTCAGACGGTGACATTCTCAAGATCAATAGTGATACAAGTATTTTAGCAAAAAAAAATTTTAATTGAAAACTGGTAAACAAATATCACGAGATCTTATGTATAATGAAATAAACTGCAATAATAAAAATGGAAATTTGTGAACATGAATTATTTTATACCATTGTTTATTATTCGACAGAACACCTCCTTCCAAATTTGGGGTAATTTAATCAGCCTCCATGGGGTTAACTGATATTTCGAAAGAGAGGCTCAGCAGAATAGGAAACAATAGTATCAAATTATTCACGTTCTCAAATGTCCATTTTTATTATTGCACTTTATTTTATTATACATGAGATCTCGTGATTTTTGTTTACCAGTTTTCAATTTAAGAAATGCTTTGGGAAAATATTTGTATCATTATTGATCTTGATAATGTCGCCGTCGAAAAAATGAAATATGTCGATATGAATAAAGTTATTTATTTGCCTTGTAAATGTATTTTTATCATATATAATAGTCCAAGAGCCGACAGCACAAAAACCTATGTTATCAAGCACAAGAAAAAAACCTTTATTTTATGGAAGAGTAGAAGTAGCGTAATCCAATAATTCATGTCTGTCGGAAGTGAAATGGTGCATAAGACAAAAATTTATACCATCAGTGGTTGATTCGTATGTTTATCATTGTGATTTCATGCTCACAGTCCTCCATGTTTTCAGACATTTGTTTGTAGGACAAACACAATGATAAACATACGAGTCAACCACTGGTGCTATTAATTTTTGGCTTACACACCACTTCACTTCGGGCAGAAATGTATCATTACATTACCCTACTTCTACTCTTCCATAAAATAAAGATTTTTTCTTGCGCTTGATAACATAGGTTTTTGTGCTGTCGGCTCTTGGACTATAATCTTTTAATACATTAATAGTATTGATAAACTTCAGTACGGAAGACAATTTTTTTCGTTTCTGATATGTTCGATTCTAAAATAATTAGCAATCATATATTAATTACGTCTCTTTATTTTCTTGGTTTCTGACCACTCTCCCCTTCATGTATCAAGTGTCTTTGCGCTCGGGTGATACCCTACCCGTAGTTGTGTGTGAAAATTTTTGCGATTACTAATTTAACGCAATTGGAAACTTAATTTAGAGCTAATTTTATGTAAATCAAGAAAAGAAATCATGAGACATGCGTTATGAAACACTTTATAATACTGTCATGTAACACTAATTTAAGAAATTGCAAACTAATTAGATTAAAGGACGGCCAGAAAAATTTGTCATAGTCCGTCCTGTAATAAAATTCTTTTGTACGTCTCTATAAGTGGGCGTTAAATTGTACGTACACTCTAAATAAAAAGGAGTGACTATTCACTCCGGAGGATTGAATACACACTCTATCGCAGAGTCAAAATATGCCCAACCTCTTTAGAGTGACTATTCACTCTGAGCAAAAGTGGAATTTTTGACTCTTTGAAAGAGTGAATACCCTCTCCTGAGAAGTGAATAGTCACTCTAAGCATGGGTGAATAATCACTCTTTCGGAGGAGTGGCTATTCACTCTTGCAAAAGGAGTGCGTTTTTTCGCCCCTGGTAGGAGTGAATAGTCACTCTTTCATAAGAGTGAATGTTCAATTTTTATGCAGTGAATTCCTTTTTTATGCTGTTTCATGGGCATTTTCAAAGAATCACATCATTTAGACTTTAGAGCATGCAATGGAAATAAATGCAAGCGTGGTAAAGATTGGAATAAAATACTTTATTGACAAGATTTAGTTAATTCATAGTTTGTAATAAACTCAATTAAAATTACATGTGAATGAAATTAGAAAACTGACAGAAAAAAACTAAAATATTTTATTACAATCTTTTCCCTTTCGTTTGCTTTCATTGTATGCCGTATAAATATATCATAATTTTGAAATTCCCATTTTTAAAGTAAAGTTTTGTTATATATATTTTGTTGTTTGTAATATAAAAAAATTATCTTATTACCGTACAGTTTAGCAAAATATCGCTTTTTTGGAGTCCTAGTCTTCTAAAATATTTTTAATTTTTTCACTTGCAAATGCTTATCAACTGACATTTTTTTTTAATAAGTTCTAACGTTGGTCTGAATATTAAAAATATATAAGTTTTTTTTTTATGTGTTGTGATTTGTCATTGCTTTTATGAATATGAACATAAAGTCCAGAATTTTATATTCTCTGGAATATGTATATATTTTTCTTTTAAACATATTCCTTAACTTAATTATGATTTCGAATTTTCTTCCACTATTTCTGAAAAACGGATAATAATACAACTCTTATTCATAGAATGACATGATAAGACGTATTTATTTAAACTTTTTATTCCCGTATATATTGTATTTTATGAATATGAGCTAAATATATTTTGTATGTTTTATAGGAAAAGACTGATCAGGGAAAGAGTAAAAAGAAGGAAATATAAAAAGAAAAGAAATGGCTACATATGTACTGTGCTTATTGTTTAGAAACATTTTTAATGTAAAAAGTAGTTATTTATCTCTCTAAAATATATTCAATTATTTTCCTATTATTCCTATTATTTTATAATTTTGGCAAATGTTAAATCTGAAAACATTGGTATGAAGATTTAGGATTTTAAATAATAATTTAAAATATTATTAGAAATTAAGAAAAATCTTTCAAAAGTTTCACTACTGTAATAGCTAAAAAAACATTTTCCCAGTATAATGCTAATTTATAATCTGAATCTGTTTCGTAATATCATAATAATCGAATATCATATTTAACTCCAAAATAATAATGGCTATAAATACTGTAGTGTTAGTAATCAGAAAACAGTAAGAAACCGAAAACAAAATTCCAAATCACTCTATGAACACATTTACAATCTCAAGTGACGGCAAATTAATGTTTACATTTTACTATGAGTGAAGGCATGCATCAGTCTCTACGTCAGCATTTTTTTTCCAAGCGATGCACGGTGGGTGATTTACCGATTCTAGCTGACCAAAAGTCGATTTTTAAAAGT
Organism: Maratus speciosus; assembly: GCA_963932465.1. Classification (NCBI taxonomy): domain Eukaryota; kingdom Metazoa; phylum Arthropoda; class Arachnida; order Araneae; family Salticidae; genus Maratus; species Maratus speciosus. Next base: position 457,900,855 of record OZ010792.1, read on the forward strand.
TTATGCTAGCGTAATTTTTTTTTTGCCTGTTATAGCTCAATAGTTAGGACGTTGTACCCTGCTATTGGTTTTGATATAAATATAATTGCATGGCCCATAGACTATCGCAAACTTGGTGCTTCTTAGTTGAGAATGAATCAATCAATTTGAGTATTGTTCTTTAATCTGTTACTTGAAGCGGAATAAAATATACTGCTCGATTATGGACGCTTCCAAACAAAATATGGACTTTAATTTATCGAATTTATGTGCATAAGATTGGCACATATCAGCTGTTATTTTATATTTAATGTCGCAAAAGACTCTGTATTTCTTTTACAATTTTTCAGTTTTAATATAGAAAATCTTATATGATAAAGCAGGATTAAACTCAATTTTTGATATGATTAAATAGCTTAGATTATTACCTTTTTGTTCCAATTTAATTTGTCTCCCCCTAGGTATCCCCCCCCCCCAGGTTTTAGAACTGTTTTTAGCTTATGTCTATATATATATATATTTTACATTTTAGTTCAAGTACTATTTTCTTTTTTATCAAAGAAAGCAGAATTTAAGTTAGTCACATAAATAAACTTTTGCACCATTATGCAACGGCAACAAGATTTAAAATTTTACGAAAATGTTAATTTGGTTGAAAATATTTTGTTTATAGAGGAAAATTACAGTGAAGAGCACATGAAAATTTGCAAGAACGAAATGTTTAAATTCATAACCAAATTTGGACAAAAATTGCCAGCTGTATGTAGATATATTAGGACAAAAAGATTTAAAATATATTACTTAGCTCCAAATTTTGAGTGGTAAAAAATTGATCCAGGCAAATTCTTCAAATTCAGATATGATTCAATGCAAGACATAATGTAGGTATTTTCTCGTGATATTTTACGATTTCCATTTTCTACATATGGTTCCTCTGTGCAGAGATGAATATAAATATACAACAGAATATGCAACACAGCAATTTTCATTAAAGCTGTGGGATGTTTGCCCCGTTCCTTAAATTTTAGAAAAAGAAATTTTAGGATTTGTTATAATAATATAAAAATCCTTTTATCCCTTTAGCTTCCATACCGTTAAGAAAGTATCATTAAAATTATCAAGAAGAACGTAAAATCATGCGTCAATCAGATTATGGAACATTTTTCAGCGCATTCGGACTACTATAATAAAATTTAGTATTTTATTAACGTGAAAAACGATGTCTAAGTAATAGTTCTTAAAACATATAACACGTTTGAAAACACAATTTCAACCAAATTAAAAAAAGTAGCTAAAAATTTTGCGCATCACAGTATATAAACTATAGATTTATCATATAGATTTATCATAATTCGCAATATGCTAAAATTTAGAACATTTAGTGAACGCATAGCGCAGTTGAAAATTTCTCGTTAGCAATTTCCGGCAATAAGCAGGAATATACTTCAGATGTTTTGTGGATCCCTGTATATGATTTATAGAATTTATGCACACAGTAGTAATAATAGTATGCAATTTTATAATTTAAAAAAGTGTTCTACAACAGAAAACGTACTTCCATCAATTATTGTTCTTACAGAGAAAAATATAACTGCTTTATTTTGTGTGCCCCTATATAGAAAAGATGAATGGCACATCATATTCAATAGTAAGCATCTTATAGAGCACCTCAGAGATATATGTCAATTTAAATACTTTTGATGTAGTGCAACATGAACAAAATACACCATATTTTTCTCCATAGACCGTAATGTAGCATAATTCTTTTTAGTATCCCTGTAAATGATCGATAAATGCTATCCATATCATATTCTATAGCAATCATTTTGTAGCACACTTCATAGATATGTATATAAATTTCAAAGTGTTTGGAATTATAAAATATCATTAAAAACCACCACAAACGATTTTTCCCCATAGGCCGCAATGTAATGAAATACTTTTGAATGTCCTGTAACGAAATTCTGACTACTACACACTACATTTTACAATACCTAACATTCAATAGCAATCAATAACATTTTTCAATTTCATGGCTATGCGACTATATTGACGCCAAAAATAATTTTTGCAGATAGAATCGGTAAATCACACATCGTGCGATGGCAGATTAAGATATTTTACATCACAGTATCGAATAGGAAAATATCGCTTCTGAAAACAATTGCAGATCAGCCTTTTTTACATAACATAAAACTATTCAACTCATGATCTTAATATACAAAACAACAAGAATAAAATATTAATATTAAATAAAACTTGCATTTAAATTCCATAAATAATCGCTTTGATAATATTCGTATGTATTTTAATCCTAAAATGGCGGCCGTCTTTCTCTTATCTTAAAAAAATGTTGTAGACGCTGTTCTAATTAGCTAATGGGTAATATTACGATACTCCCTCCTTGTTAGAGTGACTATTAACTCCAAGCAGGAGTGAATAATCACTCTAAGAAGGAGTGACTATTCACTCTTGAAAAGGAATGCGTTTTAGTACTAAATGAGGGTAATTTCCAAGGTTACATTATGAAATGGAGTTTTTGAAAATTAAGAAGTGACATATTTTGGTGTTTTTTATTATTTTACTCCATATATATTGGTTCAAAGTTGAGCGAAATTTTTTTAAGTGTATAATTCCAGGTTTTCACTCTCATCAGTGAAGTGAGATATTTCACTCTTGATAACGGAGTGACATATTTATCTCTCGACAACGGACTGACATATTTCACTCTCGACAATGGAGTGAAATATTTCACTCCTTTGTAGAGAGTGGAAAATGCCAATCTTTAAGGAGTGTATTTATATGAAATTCACTCCGAAAAGAGCGAAAATGCTAGGTGAACTTTTTACACCTCCGTATTTTCGAGTGTATTCCAAAATCTATGGAAAAAACGTTTTAATACCCTTGAGTGATTTTAATTTCATTATGTTTGAAATATCGTAAATTCACTGAAATTTATTGCAAACGATTTCCCTTGTAAGACATAATCTAAGGGAATCCTTTTGTGCGTCCATGTAAAAAAACCGCAGATGCATCATATTCTATACTCCCGAGGAAGCATTTTTTATTCCACCTCAGTGATACTACTTATTTCACCAGCTTTAGAACTAAAGCACCTAAACATTTTGTGTCATTACGCTATGTTATATCTACTATGAGTTATCGCGTCCAACGCTTGATCATGTTTTTACGAAGCGTTCCTGTCAATCAGCTGTCAAGCAGCAAATTTTGATTGCATCAATTAATACAAAGTATAGTTTTCTACATTACTATATATATTAATACAGTGGCCTCCAAAAGTTAAGGAACAGAGCCGGGATGCTTTCAATGCACGGTTTGTCAAATACCTAATAAAATTCTTGACAAATTGTTCTTGAACTTCGAGGATGCACTAAAGAACAAATCTGACTTAATATTCATCAGTGAAGATTTAGTCGCGGGTACAATTAGGGGGGCTAACAATAACAATATTTAATAATAAAGAAATATCTGCGATCACCTATGTAACAGAAAATGCTCATACTGGTCTGTCACTGTAGCAAATAACTATGTGGGTCCTGTTTAATAACCGTATGCATTTGTGTACGTATAGCACGCATATTCGTAAAGGTGTTGACGTTACTCTGGAAAATTTAAATCCTTTTGTTTACAGAATACAGAGTATTCGACCAAACTTAACACCACCTTCCAAAAACTGGAAAAAGAGCAATAGAAACAGTGTACTGCATAGAGATCTGAACGGGTCGGCCCGAAGCCCGAGCCCGGGCCAATTTAATTCACGCACTCGGGCCGGGCGGGCCCGGACCCGGCCATACATTTTTCTGAAGGCTCAGGCCGGGACGGCCGAGACTAACTCCTTTTTTTTTTTAACAGAGCCAGGACTGGTTTCATTCCTAGTCTTCACGGCCCAAAATTGTCAGTCCTAATTTTGACCCAGCCCGTATGAAAATCATTGTATCAGCGTGGCGTGGTTCATTCAGAGGTCGGTAAAATTAGACCTCGCCCAAAAATTTTTGCAAAAAATGCATGCACTTTTAAATCGCCATTATTCTACACTTAAACATTAAAATTCATTCTTTTTAAAGAATAGTAGAGTTCTACGCTTGTTAAAATATAGCTAAATAAAAATCTAGTAAAACATGTGGAAAAGACCCTGCCTATGACTTATCGCTGTTTTGAACCGAAAAACGTGTTGATCCATGCAAATACGTAAGAAAAGAATATATAATACATTTACACTTGCTAAGAAGGCAACTTGTCTGTAACGCATTTTTTCCCCTTTTCTATGCAATTCTGTCTTAGAAGATTTTACTGTATAGCATTTTCCAGATTTTTAACACTTAAATACATGCATTATGGATTAACAATATTAATGATAACTGAAACCATTTACATATAAGAAATAGAGATTCATTAATAAAATAAATATCGCAGCCTCGGGTAATAAAAATGAAGATTATAAACATGAAAAAAAAGTTAAGATAATTTTTTTTTTTTTTTTTTTTTTTTTTTTTTTTTTTTTTGTCAGGACTCTTCGTATGAGACAAATTTTTAACCAAATTGGCGTAAAAAATAATGTTTTGTAGAAATTCACTCCGGCCGGGCTCGGGCCGAACTTTTAACTTTTGTATCGGGTCGGGCCAATTTTTTTCTATGAGTCTGAAAATTTTGGCCCGTGCATACCTCTAGTACTGCAATTAGAACATGAAAATATTGAATATTTGACGCGATATGGGCATTTGTATGAAATAATTTTTAACTGCGCATACGTTAAAGGTTACATTTTTTTTTTCATAATTTGGTAGTTAACTTTTTAGGGCAACTTATATAAAATGTCGAGTCAAATAGAGAGAAATTCGGAAAGGTAGTGGCGATATAGTGATTGATTTCTAAATGTATCTTTATTATAAAGGATTTTCACAATTTGTGAAACACCTCACTATATATATATATTTTTTTAGTTTTATCCAGAACAATGTTTTTGAATTTTTGTAAATTTTAAGTATGAAATTGATAATATTACTCAAAATATCAAATATATTATATTATTAAAAATATATTATTAAAAATATACAAATAACTAACTTAATTTTTTAAATTCTTTATTTAAAAAGTGCGAAATTAACCGAAAAATTGCTATTTTCATAAACTAGTTAAATTTAAAACTATTAAATATAAATACATCTTATGATTTTCGTAATAAATATAATAATGTTATACAGGAATTAGACTATTTTTATGACAATAACATGAATATTTTAAAAGTTACACGTATAGAAAGACAAACAGAGCTGAAAATACCTGATAAACATTAATAATTCATAAATTTAAACTCTGTAACTCGAAAACTCTTCAATAAATCAGGATAAAAATATTCCTTTGAATATATATTTAAAATACAATTTTAAAATGTTGTGGTAATTTAATTATTATTTCCTCAGTTATGACAATTTTAACAATATAATTTTATTAAAAGAATCACGATTGTGAAAAACAAAAAATAACTTTCAAATTAGTTTTTAAGAAATATAAATGCTTAAAAAGGTCCAAGATCATAGATTTCACTCTCTTTTTTTTATAAAGCAGTTTTTGGATTGGAATTTTGATCAAAATGGACGTTTTAAAAGCTTAACCCTTTCTATAATGACGGTACTTATCAGTACCATTAAAGTAACTTGCTATAAAATTCATTTAATACATCGATTAGTAGTAATACAGTTTAGAATGACTTATAGATCCTTTAGTTTATCTTATTCTAAAAGCATTATATGTTACACAAAACAAAAATATTTTTAAAAGAATGATTTGTTTTGCCTTTGCATCTTTTCAGCTTTCATGGCGTTGAAAGAGGGGGGGGGGGGGTCCAATTCGGAAATATTTCTATTGTAAGAACATTATATTTGTACATTTCCTAATTCTACAAAATTCTAAGAAAAATATTTAAAATAAAAGATTTGAGTGGAGTTATAAATATTGCCCTATAAATTAAATCCCTATAAATTAAAATTAAATCAATCCTTCTATATCATTTAATCCTTCTAAAATTTATTAAACGATTATGTAAATCTTCTAATTTAGTTTCAAAAATTCACGAAAAATGCTTCAGAAGATAAAATTTTCATGAATTTATAATCCAGTACATAAAGGGTTAAAGCGTAATGCGAAAAAGTATTTTAAAAACCTTAAAAGATTATGTTGAATTCGCGTGCATTGCTAATCTAGAGCAGTTGAATGTAAGTTAACAATATCATAAGTTGGACAGACAACGTGCTAAAAAGAAAATTATTGCAAAATGATTTATTTACTTATAAAGTTAGAATGAATTTTTTTGCAAATTAAAAATTCTCATATATTTTTGCATGGTGTTAAAGTGCAGTTTTTCTTTTTTTTTCAAAATAGAATTTAATTTTTGGTTTTAGAATGCAGACTGTCAAAAACTGCATACATTGTAAGAATTGCTTAAAAAATAAACATCTTAAAACTCTAGTTCATACTGTTGCCAATTGGCAACATATTAAAATTTCCCTCCTTATTGTTTATTTATCGTTGTCACTTGACAACTTTATGCTTTACGTATTCATGTGGGTCCTATATTTAGATTTAGTTCATAAAAAGTATCATAGTTGGCAATAGTTCTTTATAAATTACAAATAAAAAGCAACTTTTGATACTTTCCATTTTGTTAGCCATAGTTGGATTTCTAACTCATATAAAAAATATTTAACATGCAAAATTTCATTTGAAAAAAATATTTCTGAAAAGAATATACTTTTAAAAGTTATTTTAAATAATTTTCAGTTATGTTTATTGGAACAAAAATTGCATGCACATTAATATATATTTGTTGCCATTTGGCAACACCATGAATTGAGTTCCGCTTTTGTAAACATTTTGAGCATTGTTTATTTCACAACTGGTTCGCATGATATTTAATTTTTTTTTCACTTTTATCATCATATGTCACCCTAACTCGATAAACGACTTTTATTAAATAGAAAATCTTCACAGTTTACTGTAAAGCCAGGGCCTGACTAATGCAGGGACATGCGGGCAGCTGCCCCGGGACTCCTGATTTGAGGGGTCACCCCTACTGGCAGATATAATTTTTTTGTTAAACGGGAGCCAAATGATAAAAAATGGCCAATATACATTTTTTTTTCAGGTTTAAAGGAGCTCTATTCTCCTTCCCTTGTGCTTCCATGTCCATGCCCTCCTGAAGGTACCAGTTACATCATCAAAAAAAGCCAATGATTAAAATTTTATAGTAACAACTTAGTAGTCCATTGTTTTCAGCTTTATGAAACTTCTAAAGATGTCAGGAAGGATAAAATTGATCACTGGACACAACACTTAGATAAAAAACAACGGTGTAAAGTTCTGGGCTGTATAGGTTACACTAGGGTAAAATGAATTAAGTGTTTGGTACCTCTACGTTTAAACAAAAACAATAAATGCTCTATTGGTTACCATTCATAACTTTGAAAAATATTATTGATATAAAATTCTATGGTAGTCTGCAGCATTGCCCGTATATATATAGTGTATATTTTATTAGCCTATGATTTTTTCATTGTATTTTTCATGCGATATTACACTTTGTAAGCCCATTTTGGTTTTTAAAATTTTAATGATTTCAATTCTTTAAAATACAGGATAAATATGGCTGCTTTTCCGCATTTTATTATGTTTTTATTTAATTATATTTTTTACAATACTTCTATTGTGTTCTGTATAAGGACAGCATATCTTCTTATTTATTTATAAATTAAAAACTATTCTATTGTAGCATCTAACTTCATATGTTCATTTAATATCTTAGAACTATAAATTGTACACTGTAAAAAATAGTGGGAACGTTTACTATTCTAACAGGAACATTTCTGACTGTATCGGATATGTGAGAGCTATTTCTATTTTCCGAAACAACCGGAAATGTTCCTGGGGGTTTATTTTTATAAATCATTACAGTAAATAGAATTGATTCATTTATTTTGCTGTTTCCTAAAAAGTTTTCCAAAATTCATTTTTTATATTCACCTTTTTTCTCCTCAAATTTTGATAGAAAAATAAAAAGTATCGTTTTAAGATTATTAACTTGTTTAGTACTCAGGTTCAGATATGTAAATTCGCCCTCCCCCCCCCCTCCCACACACACATACTTTTTTTTTTTTTTTTTTTTAATGCTTAAAATTAACCAATGTATTTTTTGCGATTTGAATTTTACTTTTCATCTAAATGTTCTTGCTTGAAAAGAAAAATGTTTTCTAGTACACACAATTTCTTGCTTTAAGTTATAAGGCATTTTAATTTATTAATATTATGCTGTGATAAGTATAATACGATATTGAATCAACAATAACATAAATTGCAATCATATCTTATTTACATGCAGTAATAATAATATAATGTTATGCATTAAAATGTCTGTGCAACAAAGAAACGCTAATAAAGAACTAAAATAATAAGTAAAAATAATGCTGTAAATGATTAAAAAAATAAATAAAACGCTTTTCGAAAGAATTTATCATTCCATTTTCAATAATAATACCGTTCAGGAACTTTAATGTTACTTGTTAATCCGCATGGTTAAACAAATATTACTGCAAGATGTTAAAACGCAATAAATTTTATCTAAATTATGAAAAGGTATAATAATATTGATTTTTTTCCCGAATAAATCCAAGCAGATATATATAAAAAAAAACTCAGAAAAAGTTCATTCAGAAATGAACTTCCATATAAGACTCTTTCATAAAAATTCATTTAATAAAACTGGCTTCTTTACAAAATCCATTTTACTAAACTAAGCCCCTTTCACAAAATAGTCTTCAATAATTGAATGTTTAAATACCAGTGATCAATTCAACTTGAGTAAATAATTAAAATTCACATAAAAAAAGCTCAGATAAATGTACTAAAACTACTTGCAGGTGCATTGCACATAATATAAAATTATTTAAAATATATTAGAAATATCTTAAAAATACATTAAAAATTTTAAGGTACTTTTGAGATATCTCTAATGTATTTTAAACAATTTTATATTATATGTATGCACCTGCAAGTAATTTTAGTACAGTTATTTGTGCTTTTTTATGTAAATTCTAAAATAATCCTCGTCTTCAGAAAGGTTCCATATATATTCAGAAACATTTCCGATTCGTAATAAAAGGTTTCCTATACATTCAGAAACATTTCTTAGTCTTCAGAAAGATTTCATATGTATTCAGAAACCTATCCGATCAGTAATGAAAGGTTTCCGATATATTCAGAAACCTATCATTGCGAATCGGAAATGTTCCGTATTATAAGCGAAACAGTTTTCTGCTCGAATCTGAAACCTTTCCGTTAGTATCGTGCAGCACAGGTCTCCATTACTTTCGGAAACGTTTCTGAAATTTTTTTACAGTGTACTATTATTATTTTGTTGATAGATAACAATTAATGTACAATATTACTACATGCCGTCTTTATTTAGAATTTTGGTTAATATTGTTATATGACTTGTAAGTTAAATTTTGATTTAAAATTATTAGAATTATTATTTAATTTAATTATTACCTTTAATTTCTCAACCGTTGGTCGTAGACATATAGTTCCGATTACAAAAACATTTCAAATGACGTAAATGGTCATGCTGTGGCATTATTCAAAGTAAAAAATCAATTTTATAAAAATTACGAAATCTAACTTTTTATACGGTCCCCCAGTCCCTATAATTATATTTAGTAAAAGTTTGCGCATATCATAACATATATATCACCAAAAGTTTGACATCTGTACTACAAAAATTGACACAGTTATTAAATTTCAAAGTTTGAGATTTTTGCACATGATTTTGTCTTTCATTGAGGGATCGGTTAAAAGATGAATTAAAGTAATTCGAGATCAAAATCAGGGTGTTATGTCCTTTTTACGGTAAAACCGCCTTTAGCCGTAATCACCAAGCCGGGGTATCACCAAGGAGGGTTATTTCATCTAAAAATTTAAGCTGACTTTTAGGGGTCGTATAGAAAGCGAAGGATGAAATATTGAATTTAAACAGGAAAATAAATCTCAATTCATTATAGTATCAGAAAACGGTCAAGTATAAAAAATGAATACATAAAATGCCGGAATCTACTAGAGATACTGCTCAAAGTGTTCTCCATTGCTGGCAATGCACAATTGAATGCGTGACAGTACTGAGTCCTGGACACGTTAGAGCATAGTAGGTGCGTGCAAACTGTGCAACATTCAAAAGGATGATGCGACCTGGAAACATCCACATCGCCCACACTGTAAAAAATTTTCAGTAACGTTTCTGAAAGTAACGGAGACCCCTGCAGCACGATACTAACGGAAAGGTTTCTGATTAGAGCAGAAAAATGTTTTGGCTATCATACGGAACCTTCCCGATTCGTAATGAAATGTTTTTGAATATATAGGAAACCTTTCATTACGAATCGGAAAGGTTTCTGAATACATATGAAACATTTCTGAAGTCTAGGGTTATTTTAAAATTCATAAAAAGCACAAATAACTGTACTAAAATTTCTTGCAGGTTCGTACATATAATATAAAATTACTTAAAATATATTAGAAATATCTTAAAAATTGCACCTGCAAGAAGTTTTAGTACATTGATTTGTGCTTTTTATATGAATTTTAATTATATACTCAAGGTGAATTTAACACTAGTATTTTAACTTTTATTTAAGATTATTTTGTAAAAGGGGCTTAGTTTGGAAAAATGAATTTGTGAACTTGCCAGTTTTATTAAATCAAATTTTATGAAGGAGTCAGTTTTAAATGGATGTTGGTTTAAGAATCTTTCTTTTTTTTTTCTTTTTCTTTTTTTTTTCTGAGTTCCTTGTTTGTTTTATGTCTGTTTGATTTTAATCTGAAAAAAAAAATCAATACTGTTATACCTTTTTTATAATATAGATAAAATTTATTGTGTTTTAACATCTTCCATTGATAATTTTTTAACCATGTGGGTTAACAGGTAACATTAAAGTGAACTGTATTATTATTGAAAAGGAAAAGATAAATTCTTTCGAAAAGTGTTCTTTTTTTAATCATAGCATTAGTTTTACTTATTATTTTAGTCCTTTATTAGCCTTTCTTTGCCATTTTAATACATAACATCTTATTATTATTATTATTATTATTATTATTATTTGTGCATGTAAATAAGATATGATTGCAATTGATGTTAATGTTCACTCAATATCTTATTATTCTTTTCGTAGCACAATATTAATAAATTAAAATGCCTTATAACTTAAAACAAGACATTTTGTGTACTATATTTTCATAAAACAAGCTGATGATTAATAATCTAGAGATTTTCAAATTCATTTGTTGTAAAGTGCTTAAGTTAAATAACAACAATAGTATTCATTTTTTTCACAATTCTGTTGCGCAAAATCAGAAGAAAATATTTTTCTTTTCAAGCAAGAACATTTAGAGGACCAAGTGAAATTCAAATCGCAAAAAATGCAATAGTTAATTTTTTTCGAAGCATTGAAAAAAAAAAAAAAAGTGTGTGTGTGAAGGCGGGGTGTTACATATCTGGACCTGAGTACTGAATAAGTTAATTAACTTAAAACATTTTTTTTTAATTTGTTATTAAAATTTCAGGAGAAAAGAGGTTTAATATAAAAAACTAATTAGATTAACAGAATATGTTTAACATTATTCTATACATTTATAATGCACACATGGTAACTTAATTTAAAAACCAAAATGCACTGAAATGTATAATTAAAAGTAAAATATTATTACACTAAAAATATACATATAATTGAATTATTGATATTTATATTGTGTATTATTACAGACATATAAACGCTATTTCGAATTTTTGAAAGTTTTTTAGGAAGCAGCAAAAGAAATGAATCAATTTTATTAACTACTATAATGATTTATAAAAATAAAACGTATAATTGAAAGAATAGTTTACTGTTATATAAAAACATGGAAACATTCAAATGCTTCATTTAAAACGCATTACTAAATAGGTGTAATAAAATATATACAAATGTTTTTTTAAATTAAAACACTAGATGTTAAAATGATAAAAAGCTACTCCGAGCGCTTTCGGCTAACCTTAAGCCATTGTCAAGGAGAAGAGGATCCTCTTCTCCTTGACAATAGCTTAAGGTTAGCCGAAAGCGCTCGGAGTAGCTTTTTATTATTTTAACATCTAGTGCTTTTAATTTTAAAAAACATTTGTATATATTTTATCACACCTATTTAGTAATGTGTTTTAAATGACGCATTTGAATGTTTCCATGTTTTTATATAATAAACAAAGGTGAATCTGGCGTTCAAGATTGGACTATTTTATTAAGTCAATTTATTAGTTTACTGTTTATTTTTATTTTTTACCCATAATACTGTATTTTTTACATAAAAGCAATCAATAATAAAAAAAAGTAAAATGTCAATGAACCTTCAGCTTGTTTGAAAAAAATATAATACATAAATTTTCTTTTAAATTATAACGCATTTAATAATTTATTAAGAGCACACTGTGTACCGGAGTCAGTATTAACATCAAGTTTAACTATATTATTTTATTTACATGCACACATAACAGAAACAAGGTGTGATATATTAAAAAAATAGATTATAAGTTTATTTCCATGTATTGTAACAAAGCTAATAAAGAAGTAATTAATAATAAAAAATAGAAAGTAAAAGTAATACTGTAGATGATTAAAAAAAAACACTTACCCAAAGTTGTAATCGTTCCGTTTTCAAAAATAATGTTTTTCCGAAGCTCTAAAACAGTCCACTCATAATATCCAAGGTTTATATTTCTTGTATAATTTTAAAACACAATAAAAATTACCCATAAAATGTAAAAAATATTATTATATTGTTTTTTTCTAAATAAAACCCAATTTAAATCCACGTGCTACACAAGTTCTCACGCCGCGCCGCCATTACTCATACAGACGAGTTGTCGTTGATGTTAGCGTAGACTTTCGGCTATTCCGGTTTCAGCACATGGACGAAATACTTGGAGTGCGCATGCGTTAGCGAGAACAGAGTCGAACCGCAGAAAGAAAACCTAACCATTCAGAAATGTTTCTGGATGTTTCAGAAAACGAAAATAGCTCTTACATATCCGAAAGTATCGGAAAGGTTCCTGTTAGAATACTAAACGTTCCAACGATTTTTTACAGTGCAGACAGTACGGCACGTGTGGTGATGTATATAAGGTACCTGGATTGTTGGACCCATCTTCCATGGGACCTTAACGGACGATCGTTACCTGCATCTGCTACAAAACAAGGTACGTGACTGGTATGAAGAGCTGCCTCTCCGACATGCATGTCGGGTGTGGTTTCAACATGATTGGGCCCTCTCCGCATAAAACATCAAACGTCCGGGCGTATCTGGCCACCGAATTCGGTCAACAGATCCTTGCATATGGTGGTCCGGTAGAGTGGCCACTGCGTTCACCGGACTTGACTCTCATGGACTTCTACCTTTGGGATTACATCAAGGCATAAGTCTATGTGATTGAGACTACATCTATGGTTTATCTGAAGCAGCGAATCATCCTTGATTGCCGCACAGTTTGCACACCTGCTATGCTGTAACGTGTCCAGGACTCAGTACTGTCACGCATTCAGTTGTTCATTGCCACCAATGGAGAATACTTTGAGCAGTATCTCTAGTAGCTTCTGACGTTTTATGTATTAATTTTTTATAGTAGACCGTTTTCTGATATTATAATAAATTGAAAATTTTTTTTCTGTTTAATTTAAATATTTCATCCTTCGCTTTATATACGACCCCTAAAAGTCAGCTCAAATTTTTAGATGAAATAACCCTCATTGGTGATACCTCGATTTGTCGATACCGGCTAAAGTTGATTTCGGCGTAAAAAGGACATAACACTCTGATTTTGATCTCGAATTACTTTAATTCATCTTTTAACTGACCCCTCAATAAAAGACAAAATCATGCGCAAAAATCTCAAATTTTGAAATTTAATAACTGTGCCAATTTTTGTAGTACAGATGTCAAACTTTTTGTGATATATGTGTTATGATATGTGCAAACATTTACTAAATATAACTATAGGGATTGGGGGACCGTATAAAAAGTTAGATTTCGTAATTTTTATGAAATCGATTTTTTACTTTAATTAACGCTACAGCATGAATATTTACTTAATTTGAAACGTTTTGGTAACTGGAACTATATGTCTACAATCAACGGTTGAGAAATTAAAGGTCGGCGATAGATAACATATTTCACCCTGTATATAGTATATAATATATATATATATATACGCATATGCATACACCATACATATATATAATTTTATTTTTCTAAGTGTATGTAAAGTATTGTATGCATTTAAAATCTTATAATTTACAAAAAAAAAAAAAAAAAAAAAAAAAAAAAAAAAATTGCAATAAAACAGCACAGTGTTGCTAGTTGGCAAAGTTCAAAAAAAATTTTTGGGGTTAATGCATGGTGTTGCCATTTGGCAACAATTACAAAAACTTCAAAATACTAAAAAATATAGGAGTGAAAATTTTTTCAATATTTTTCCTGTAATTTATGGCTGTCAAGGAAGCAAATATATTTTTTTAAAGAAAAAATAAAAATCATGCATTAGAGGGTTAATCAACCAGGGAGAGATTACTCTCACTGTCGTACTTTTTTTAAGACTCTTATTTAAACCATTTTTCATTTTAATTAAAATTTTTAAATCTTATTTCAATTATTTTGCCTTTTTGTGAGTAAAAGTACGAAACCAAGCAAAAAAAAAAAAAAAAAAAAAATGGTATTAAGCGAATGTAAATTAAAAGAAAAGCAATTTGCACCATGAGAGAAATTCTCACTAGCGAGTTCTCCCGGGTTAATTAACAAAATTCGGCGACATCTTGAAGGACAAAACATATAGAGACATATTACGAAATCAATTCGAAAACAAAATTGTCTGTTAATTTATTTAGATTACGTTTGCACTCATGCAATTATTTTACTCGTGAAACATTACTTCAGAAGTCTTTTGTTTACAAACCGTATACAAATATTTATAATACACAAGTTTTAAAAACATCTGTACTAATAAGCGATAACAGAATATAGTCGTTTGTGATATATTTAGGAAAACTCAATAATAGCATAAGAGACATTATATGCGAAATTCATTGTAACAGATAAGTTCATTTTATGGAGGGATTGTGTTATGGGTATATTACATAATTTTTGTACTAATTTATACTTTGAAAATGGCAACAAAACTTGTTATATTCTGCTTTGGTATTGACCGGATACTTTTATTTGTAGCAACGATGAAATTTAATATACATATATAATTTGTTAAAATTTGTAGAAAAATTTGCACGCCTATTTTTAGTGAAATGAAATTTTTAATTGCTGAATTTTTATCCAACTTAGCTAAGAGGTGTAAAACCAAGAGAGTGAAAAGGTATCTAATCCTTTTATTGAATCTTGAATATACATACCATATCTGAGCCATTCTAACATAATTTTGACTTTTAAGTCCCTGAAAAATAATTTTTATTTAAGTACATATTCTTCGGGTTTTTTTTTTTTATTTCTTATATTGGAAAACATCCCTTTGCATGAGTGACGAGACTTAACGAGATAAATAAGTTTTGGACGATGTTGGGGGTCCAAATATACAACGAAATTCCTTACCATCCCGTCTCCTTGATGCTGATTTTTTATTTTGGAGCTATCTGTACAAAATTGTTTCAATAAAAGTAATTAAATGTCATTTTTCCCGAAACTGAGACTTATTTTATATAAATATGTAGCAAAAATTTAACCTCCACACAATTTTACGGTTGTTATTTTTTTTTAAACTCTATCCCTGGATTTTAGATTACTTACCGTCCCTCTTGTTAAAATTATAGAGAAAATCACTTCAGATGCAGCAACATATTTTTTTTTCAACTTTTTTCTCATTCAGAAGTATGCTAGATAAAGGATAGCTAAAATTATTTGACAGAAAATTTACTGCAGAATTTAAATCAGCATTTAAAAAATCAATTTCAAGCATTGTGGCTTTATTGGTAGTGTTACTGTCCCCAAGGATTATTCCTGCACTTTTCGAGGTAAGTAATGTTTTTTAAATTTAATTCAATGTAAATAACTGTAGCTAAAAATCAATGAACATTAGTCGTAACATGATTTCCCTAAAAATGGGTAGTAATTTTCCTCAACCCTTTAGTGCATGATTTTGTTATTTTTCCTTTAAAAAATATATATTTGATTCCTTAATAGGCATACATTAAAGGAAAAATGCTGAAAAAATTATCAATCTCAAATTTTTTAGTATTTTGGATTTTTTTAAATGGTTGCCAAATGACAACACCATGCATTAAGCGTATTCTAAACATATTTTACGATACTTCTCTGATCTTTTTTCTATTAATTGCCGGGTGGCATTTTGCATCAGGGGATTCTGTCTTTTCTTATTATTCCAAGGCACGAAATTATTTTTGATCTTAAAAGTGTCATTAGGTTCATTGAAGTTTAATAGTTATCGGAATACAGTTTATGAATTGCAGGTTCAACAACTGGATGAGTTTTTCTAGCATTGACTCAAATGCTAACTTCCAAGTCATGTCCATTTGGCTGACTGGTTGTATTTTTTTTCGCAATAAATATCAAAATTATACTCAAATCTTGATACTCCTGCGAAAAATAACAATTTAAAACCACAATTATGCGAGGTTTTTTTTTTGGGGGGGGGGGGTGGAGGGAGGGAGGGTGAATATATTGCTTCATATGGTGACAAGCCTTTGTCGCTCTTATTTGCTCATAAACACAGAGAGATTCTTTCTTGGGAAGAGTTATGAACTTCCATCCAGGGTAACTACTATTGGTCTCAACTTGAATAACTTATATTCCTCTTTAGACAATGTATTTTTGTTCAGATAGTCAAGTTGTAGTTTACATTCAAATGTATTCAAGATCCTACTGCGACTACTTGGTGGTACACCAATGACTGGGTCCCCAAACAATTTTATGATTTTAAAGTTTGCAACGCTATTCAAGATACAAATTCTTAGATATTTTTAATATTTGCCGAGTATATATAGGAGTGGCTTTTGAATATGTTTAGAGCACTATACAGGCTTGTTTGTTCAGAGATATGCTCAAAAAGTACTGGGCGGGAAAATACAAAAAATATTTATATGCTGCTTTTTAATGACAAAACACTTTCAGGCAGATAAACATCTGCAATAATCTTTATCGAAGAAGGTTGAAGAGTTTGAAGCTAGCACTTTTTTCTGTTTACGTTCGCCTGACTGCTTTTGTTTTGATGTAGATGGAATATTCACTATCCCAACGTTTGCATCAACATTCTAGTCAGTCTCATTAGCTGATTTATCTGCTTGTAAATTACAATCAGCCTCATCATAAGTGTCTGAACCGTTTTTTAACAGAGGTTTGGATCAAAAGTTGGATCGCCATCACTATCATTGTCAGAAATGTGACTTTCACTTGACATTACACTCCATATTTCTTCTGTTAATAATTTTTCTAGTGTCTTTTCTTTAAAATATATTTTGAACATGATGAGTCTTTATCAGAACAAATTTTTTGATGAAAAGATAGACAAAAAGCAAGATGAAACAATCAACAAATTCATTGAACAGAATAAAAAATGTAAATAAAAGCGGAACTCAATTCATGGTGTTGCCAAATGGTAACAAACGTATATTCGCATGCATACAGTATTTGTTGAAAAAAACCTTACTGAAAATTATTTAAAATAACTTTTAAAAGCATATTCTTTTGAAAAAAAATTTTTCAAATGAAATTTTGCATTTTAAATATTTTTTATTTGTGTTAGAAATCCATCTATGACTAGGAAATTGGAAGGCTTCAAAAGTTCAATTTTATTTGTAACTGATAAACAACTATTATCACCTATGGCATTTTTAATGAACTAAACCTAAATATAGGATCAAAATGAATACGCAAAGCATAAAATTATCAAGAGGCAACGGTAAATAAACGATACGGAGAGAAAACTGAATTTGTTGCCAACTGGTAACAGTATGCACTAAAGGGTTAACGTCTCATCCTTATCGTCCCTTTTTTCCCTTACCGTCCCTTTTTTCCCGTACCGTCCCCCCCTTTTTTTCCTTACCATCCCTTCTTTAACACCCCTTTGAGACAATGTTATACCAAAATTTTGTACTAAAAATATTATATTGTTATTATTTCTAATTTGAATTTTCTGTGGGTACTATGCAAATTCATTAAAAGTAAAAAGTTAGAGTGGTAAAACTGTAAGGAAAATTAACCTCGCATGTTTAAATTAAACTTCAGTTAAATACAAAAACACATCGCTGCTGATCATTTTTCTTTATTTTGAATCATTAAGGCATTCGTCTATAAGTTTAAAATGTTATTTTATTAAAAATAATTTCACCAGACTTTTATTCCTGAAAGTTAAAATTTTTGTGAGAATGCCTCATACATTCACGTGTAAGCGAACCACTGCATGGGAGAAAAGCTATGTTCAATACCAGTATTTTCGACTACTTATCTTCGCCTTATTTAATATCACAAAATATTTTCAAATTCTGCAGTTAGATAAGACGAACATAATATATTTTTTAAAGACTGTATTCAGTCTGTTTTATCTCTTAAAGTTGAAGTCGGCTTATACGTGATTAAATACGGTATTGTTGAAATTAGTATAAAAACTCGCGTACCTATTTTTAGTAACTGGAAATTCTAATTGCTAAAATTTTATCCAACTTGGCTAAGAGGTGTACAACCAACAGAATAAAAAATTGTTTAAACCTGGATTTGAACCAGGATCATTGACATTATGCGTCAATGTTGTGATACTTTTATTTGTATTTAGATAAAATTGAATATACATATATAATTTTTGAAAAATAATAAAAATTTCCCACACCTATTTTTAGTAATTTAAACTTTTACTTGCTGAATTTTCATCCAACTTGGCTAATAGATGTAAAACCATCAGAATAAAAAAGTGCATAAGTCTAATCTGAATCAGAGTCATTGACATTAAGTGTCAATGCTCTACCACTGTGTTACCTGGACAATATCTAGCTTAGCGCTTCTCACTGCCCATAAAACCATAATAAACTGTTAATTGCTGAATTTTCATTCAACTTTGCTAATAGACGTAAAACCATCAGAGTTAAAAAGTGCATAAGCCTGGATCTGAAACAAAGTCATTGACATTATGTGTCAATGCTCTACCACTGTGTTACCTGGAGAATATCTAGCTTAGCGCTTCTCACTGCCCAGAAACCATAATATACTTTTAATTGCTGAATTTTCATCCAACTTCGCTAATAGACGTAAAACCACCAGAGTTAAAAATTGCATAAGCTTGGATCTGAAACAGAGACATTGACATTATGTGTCAATGCTCTACCACTGTGTTACCTGGACAATATCTAGCTTAGCGCTTCTCACTGCCCGTAAAACCATGAAATATTATAAACCCATTCTCATGAAACCATTCCAGAAATCTAGCGCTAATTTCTCGCTACTAAAACGATTCATTATCGTTTCGACACCTAGAAAAAAAGAGACTTGAAATTCTAGATCATTTCATCTATTCAGCTTAGTTGTTTATCCTATTTGCATTGCTCGGAAATCTATATTTCTAGTTTAGGTATTCAGAAAATGACCACCTATTCATTCTAGGTGAAGGCGATAGTTTTTTATTTTCAGTGTAAAAAAGATGAAAGATGATATCTAAAGAAACAATTTAGAAAACGTATTCAACGCATTACAATTCAATTTCTGAAAAGTAGGAAAAGTATTCAATTTTGTACAGCCCTGTATATGATCTATAGATTTATTTTTATATATATTGCATATTATGTTAAAATTTAGTTCAATTAGGAAATGCTTACACAAAGTTAAAAATTCTCTTCCCGCAATTTCCGTCAATAAACGAAAATGTACACGAATCCTTTTGCACACATCCGTATATAAACTGTATAATTTATGTACACACCATTTAATATGTAAATATTTGTTAAATTTCAATACACATTCCAGAACTAACAATTCTTTTTTAGTAATTATCGCTCATTGAAGCTATTTAAACCTAATTACTTTATATGTCCCTGTAAATAAACGATAAATGCTATGCATACCATATTCCACAATAAGCATCTTCTTTAAGTGCACGTCAGTGATTTAATCAATTTCGAAAGATTTGATATATTGCAGCATCAATAAAATACGTTTCAAACATTTTTCCCCTTTAGACCACAATGTAACGGCATTATTTTGAATGTCCATGTAAACGATTTAAAAATGCTATATATTTAATTTTCAATAGCAAACATGCCATAGTAAAACTCAATAACATATATCAATTACAAGGAAATCCAAGAATATTTACGCTAGGTAGAGGACCGCCAGACAAACGCAAGTCATAAACACTTTGTTAAAAATAAAAATTAAATTTAAAAAATCTAACTAATTAATTATTTCTCATCAATGTGAAACTATTTTTTATGTTACTTACCATTTTTTTTATTTACTTGCATTGATGACTCTTAAGTTGTGTTTAATTGTTAGTTCCTATCTATAAATATTGTTCTGATGAGGCCTATAGATGTCTATGAAAATTAGAGTTGCAGTAAAGCTAGAGATCCTACCTACATAACTTCCAGGTCGTGTAATATTTGAACGGAGCTTCTGACTGTAAAATAGTCAATGAAACACCGTTTTTATTTTGAAAGACCTATCCAATGATATTCCATTTAATATAGTGCGTAATTTTTTTTTCCCGTCTCTACCGCCATTTTGTATTTTACGGCCGCCATTTTCAATTTATAAAAACAAAACCTAGCGTATACCAATCGGATGGTTTAGGCAAATCGATAGAGACCTCATTCATTAAAATCCATCCATCCGTTGGGATGTTTGGAGGATATAAAGAAATCCACATACACAGATACGCGTGAAACACATAACCCTTCTTTGCAGTCGGGTAAAAATAAATATTTGTTAAGAAAGAATTATAAATGATCTCAGCAGTTGGTAGACTGAGAATCTTCAATATTCATCGCGAAACTATGTTCTCATGTAACACTGACTACGGAAATACACCATAAAATTTTTAAAAGCATATTCGTGATAAAAGGTAACAAACTGAACAGCCCAGTTACGCCAGTTTCCTCAAAATAGCAATGGCTTCGAGCTTATTTAAAAATATTGCACCCATAGTTTAAGGGGGCACAGGACCTTTGAGTTTGTCGAAACTATCAAAAACATCAACTTTATCAAAGTACCAAAATACAAATAATATGCAATTATAGCTACCTTCTTACTTTTCATGAAAAGGCGCCACAATCTTTAATAATACTCATAACTTCAAATGGACACGTCACTCAATACTTTAGTAGAAAGTAATGTTTAATAAAACTCTGTACTACAAGACATATTATTATTTACAGGATGGCTGTGCAATATTTACATAGTAAAGAACGGCAGAAGAAATCCGCGTGTGGAAACACCGATTCGCAAAACATTTTATCATTTCCCGCCTCTCATAAAATCTCCGGGGGAATTAAAAAGCAAGACAGTCTGCATTTCGCAACCTATTCATTGTGCGTGTCAGAACACTCTACGAGAAACTTATCGCAAGGATGATGGAAGAAAACTATTCGGCAGCCGCTATAATAAGGAACTATCGTCTAGTGCTGCCATCTAGTGTAGCAATCTTTAAATGTTTGTGACACAATTAAGATTTTTTTTTCGTTTTCTGCCTAAAGTATATATTCTTAGGTACATTAGCTAGAAAAATAAATGTTGTATATACAAAATTAATATTTAAATTTAAAATTTAAAAAACATCTGTCTAATGCTTGAATTATAATCATTAAGTGTTGCGCGCATGGTTAAACTCTCAATTATGCATACAGAAAACAATTTTTGAATAAAATATAATCATAACACACCTACTTCTAAATTAAAATTAAAAAATATACAAAAAGTTTTGTTTAAATTTAATATTTGCAGAAAATATGAATAATTCTCTAAAGTTTTTCCTGTGGAAAAAAAAAACAAATTACGAAAATATATGAATTTTTTGGTTTTAGCATGAAGACTATATAGAAACGCAATTTGGTTAATTTTTTAAAGCTTATCTAATTTTATCTAAAGCTTATCTAATTTGAAAGTAACAGTGCGCGCAAACTCCAAATTTACTAATTGGAGAAACCGAGTTTTAAAGTTTCAGTATCTACGGACATTTAGTTATACTGACAGTCCAGAAATAATGCAGATTTTTTAATGTGTTTTTTTTTTTTTTAATACTGTTGAGAAATTTTAAAAATTAAGAATAAATCATTATCTGAAAACTGATTTTTCGAAAATTTGAAGGTCCCGTGCCCCCTTAAAAACATTTCTGTGTTTGAAAGACTTTTTAAAGATAAAAATGACTTAACCCTTTATGTACTGAATTATGAATTCATGAAAATTTTATCTTCTAAAGTATTTTTTGTGAATTGTTTAAACTACATTAGAAGATTCACATACTCATTTAATAAATTTGAGGAGGATTTTAGAAGGACTGAAGGATTTAGAAAGAATCATTCAATTTGAATTGATTGAGATTTTGTGCACTATTTATAACGTCACTCAAATCTTTTATTTTAATTTTTTTTCTTGGTATTTTGTAGAATTAGGAAATGTACAAATATAATGTTCTTAAATAGGAATATAGAAATATTTCCGAATTGAAAAATCCCCCCCCCCCCCGCCAACGCAAAGAAAGCTGAAAGATGCAAAGGCAAACGAAATCATCCTTTTAAAAATATTTTTGTTTTGTGTATCCCATAATGCTTTTGGAACAAGATAAAGTAATGTATCTATAACCGATTCTAAACTGTATTACAACTAATCTATGTATTAAATGAATTTTATAACAAGTTATTTTAGTGGTACTTATAAGTACCGTCAGTAGATAAATGGTTAATGTCAATAGCTCAATTTAAATGAAGTTTTAAGACTAACATGTTTTAAGAAGGCACCAAAAAGATATTTTTATCGTGCGTTACTTGAAAGAAATTCATTCCGTTTTAAAAAAGTTTTTTCTCAAGTACGTTAAATATCTTAAGCGAAACTTTTTCAGCAAACACTAGACAAATTACTTAATTTTTTCTTTGAGTAATATAAAGTGAATAAAGTTATCGTAAAATATATCGATTTATGGTAGTATTTTATGATTGATATGAAAATGATTATGCAAAAATATACTCTCTTTTTTTTTTTTCTTTTAAAATATTGAATGCATTTTAGCATAGCTTTTTAGATAAAATATGTATAGTAAAAAATAGGTCATAAGTGCTCCTAAAAACGGAGTTGCTTATTTTAAATTCAGATTAGGAAATGTCATATTACATTTTGTAAGAGCAAAATGGTGAATTTTGTTTTAAATATGAAATAAAGTAGAAACGCTTAAGTTAAAACACAGTTTTTAGTGCTAGAAAACGATGGAGGTACATAAAATTCAAAGTATCGGCCCATGTTAAGTTTTGGTCGGCCAAAAACGACACTTTTTTTTATATTGTTACATCCAGAAAGTTTTTCTATATAGTTTCAATCCATGATGACCAACGTAACATTTACAGTAAATGAAAGAATTATGTTAAATATAACTATTTTAAAAACTATGTAGTAAAAGTTATTTTCACTATTATAATACGTAATATGTTTATAAATAACAAACAGGTCGGAAATTGTACGTCAAACCTGGCAAATGAGGTGCGTTTTGATTGATAGTTTTATAAATATTCAGATCTTGGTGTGATAGCTATTCACTGTTATGCAAAAAAGCATGAATACAAAATTTATTACGATTATATATATATTAAGTTTCGCAATACGCAAATAATAGGACTCCATCTTAAAAAAGACATAATCACCATGGAAAGCGAAAATCATTACCTATCGTGGGATGTCATTGAATTAATTGCGTATGACCCGATTTAATAGAATGAAGAAAACTTTTATGAATATCTTTTTAAGTTCTGATTGGATTTTCTTAAAATTTCAAATGACTCAACAAAACTCTGCAACGATTATATGAAGGACGAACAGACAAACGGACAGACCATATGACGACTACAGGTGCTATGTATTTATGTAATTACAAACGCACCTAAAAATATTTTTAATATCAGAATTTGAACTAATTTTTAAATAATTGTATCTAAATTAAGATGTGTGACAACTGTAATATATATAAAACCTCATGTTACTTTATTTAAAAACAACGTTTAAACACACAATAAAATAAGTTGATTTGATCATACGTATACGTTTCGTGAGTACTAGGACTCACATCCTCAGTGTAAAAAACTTTAAAAACAATATTCCCATAACTACATGAACGGTGAAAACCCAAATTTCAAAACAAAATACCAAAAGACTATCAAGTTCGAACAGCCAATGAAATTAATGCGGAACTGAAGTGTCGTGACACAACGAATCCACCCAGAAAGTTGAGATGTATGGTGTACTAGATAAATCATTAACCAAGGAGTCTTTAAATTTATGGATATGAAGAGCCTCAAAAAAGTCTAAATCCAGAGGAGTAATGCATTTCTTGATAATGGTAGCTGAGTCAAAATTAAAATTATGTCCCTCCCCCAAGCAATGAGAGGCAATAGAGGATTTCTGTAATTCTTTTTTCTTTACATAGTTTCTGTGTTCATTGACTCTGTAACGGAGTTTTCGTTTAGTTTGTCCAATGTAGGACAAACCACATTGGCAATGAATGTTGTAAACTCCCCAATAATTATGAGGAGGAATTTGGTCCTTAAGTTGCGAAAATGTTAATTTATTAACCGGTTTAAAAACCACATTAAAATCATAATGTCTCAAGATACTAGCCATCTTAAAGCTAATGCTATTATAAAATGGTAAAATGATAAGGTTAGAGATGGAAACCGCAGTAACAGGAGAATCAAGATTATTAACACATTTATTAAGACTATGAGGAATTAAATTATTGATATAAGATAAACCAAAACCTCGATCAATAGCCACAGATCTAATGTAATTTAATTCTGCAATAAGTGAATTATTATCTGAACAAATTAAGCGAGCTCTATTAATCAAATAAAGAAAAGCCGAAGCTTTTTCATCAAATCAACTTATTTTATTGTGTGTTTAAACGTTGTTTTTAAATAATTTATATTTCCACACAAGTTCTGTATTTACTCATGTTACTTTGTCAAATATTTTTATTTTGATAAAAATATTTATAAATTAATTCAAATTTAAATATTAAAGATATGTTCTATGATTTATAAACGAATTCTAGTATTGTAATAGCGAAAAGAACTTTTAGAGCACAGCTTTTAAAGTAAATATACGTAAAATAATTGCGTTCATTTACAATAAATATTATGATGGTGTACATGAAATTACCCTATATAACTTATACGATCCAGTGACTGCGTAATGTAACTATTTTGAAGCATTTCATTCAGATAGCGTCAAAAATAGTCCAGTCGTTTTCAGAATAACCCAAAACGTGTAAATCTATTAAAGACAAATGTCGAAAAGTTTCATGATTCCTGTACTTTCGTTTTCCATTAAGGGGTCCGGGACACATTTTAAAATAATTTTTATTTATTGAGTTAAAATTCTGAATTTTTTTTTTTGTGATGGTTAACCTTATCATTTGTAAACAAAATCACATGATAAATCTTCTCAGAATTGTTTTTTTTAATTTAAATTTAAAATTTATTAAAAAAGTAGGGTAAATTAAAATCGTTATAACTCGAAATATTATTTATAGAATTTCATTTTTTTTCATTTAAATAAACAGAAATATATAAGTTTTAATTTTGATTCGGCATATTTAAAAATATTAATTTATAAAAAAATTTAAAATATTTAACGACAAAAATTCAAAAAAAGTTGTGCAACTTAAAAAAAAAAAAATCATATTTTCAAAAGTAAATATTTTTTTCAAATATTCTAAATCTAAATTAAAGTAAAACAATGGAAAATGATATGTACAAAGTTTTAACCCTGTATCTTTAACGGTTCTCGAGTTATAAGAATTTAAATATGAGAAATGGCCGAAAAAACCTATCATGAAGAAAAACGCATTTTTACAAGAAGTCGTTTCCATGACAGCCATTGCTTGAAAGCTAGATTTTGAAAACAAACTAAAACGAAAAAAATAATATTTTTTGTTCTAATTCAGATAGAAGCATGATTTAAATGTCATTTTAAGCAGGAAAAAACAGAGAATTTTTTTATGAAATAAAATGTTTTTGCAAAATTTGAAGATTTTGGTTTCCCGGACCCCCTTAAAGAGACAAGGGACCTTCAAATTCAATTATTATTATTATTTTTCTAATTTCACTTCAATTTCTATTCAATGGCACACTATATGTATTATGGCATATATTTATCACGCAAGAAATAAAAAAAAAAATGCTGAAGAAAAATAAGGAATTTTCTTGAATATTTTCAGCGTTATGAAGACTTTTTCCAAATGCCCCATGCTCATTCCATTTCAATTAAAATTCCCATTAGTTTTTATATCTGCTTGTCATTAAAGGGACCTTCTACATTAGGAGACAAAAAAAGCACTTTTTTATGATTTTTTTGTAAAAAAACTGCATGATGCATCTTTTTGAAATTTTAACAGTTTATTGTACATATCTTTAGGTAAACACAAGAATTTTTTTATTAGATTTTGTTGCTTCTACTCTAAGTTATAAACAATTATCTTGAACTGCTTGGAAATTTTCGTCTGGACGGTGGGCATGATAGCGCCTTGTAGAATCATCTGAAACACAAAATTTTTTTTTTTTTTTTTGTAAACTTCGTGAGTATAGCTTCTAGTTAAATTAAAGGAATCCATAAGTTTATTTTAAAAAAGTTATGTAATGGCTGTTTAAAAAAAAAAAAATTGTTAAAAAAATTCGCTCTAATTTGTTAATAAATTTTTTTTAATAATTTTAGTAAAAGCTTTAATTAATATTAGGGGCAATTAAATAAGCTTTAATAAAAAAAAATCAAGATGATCCATTGAGTAGTTTTTTTTTTCTTTTTTTCTTAAATCTTGCCCACCCTGTCAAAAAATGTGGTTGAACACATTTGTTTATAACTTAGAGTAGAAGCAACAAAATCTAATAAATAAAAGTATTTCGTGTGTATACCTTAAGATATGTACAATAAACTGTTGAAATTTCAAAAAAGATCCATAATGCAGTTTTCTTACAAAAAAAATCATAAAAAGTGCTTTTTTTCCCCTCCTAATGTAGAAGGTCCCTTAAATAGGTCATAATATGTGCATCGTTTTATAAAACTAAATACGATTGGAAACGTTAAAAGGTAGTTAAGTAAGAAATTGAATGCAAAAATTATCAGAAATTTCATAAAATTTCGAAAATATTGTTTTCTTACCTTTATATACAAATATATAAATTTCGATGCACAGTTTTATTTTTATATATAAAACAAACTTGCATAAAAATATTGGGGATTTTAATTGATATGGAATGCGCATGGGACACTTTGAAAAGTTCTTCATAACGCTAAAAATATTCAAGAAAATTCCTTTTTTTTTTCTCCAAAAATTTTTTTTTTATTTCTTGCGTGATAAATTTATGCCATATTGCATACAGCATACCCTTGATTAGTATTTAAAGTGAAATTTAAAAGAATAATAAAAGTATGAGTTTGAAGGTCCCTTGTTCTTTAATATAGAAAAGTAAAAATTGTAAAAAAGTAGTACTTTTTTCAAGTAAAAATAACTGCATTTTAATTTTTTTCCGAAATGGTAAAATAATAATAATAATAATAATAATAATAAAAAACGTTAAATTAAATTAAATGATATCAGTGTATATTTTATTCTTCTTTTATTATATGAATCTGTTTTTTTTAATAGAATTTTGATTTTGTATATAACAATTAGTAATTAAGGAGTAATTTCGGTAAATATTTACGCACTTCTAACATTGTTTACACGTCATCTTGTTTATGAACATAAAAACAAAGTCAATATTTTGAGGAAATTTTAAAGGTAACATAATAAAATGTACCTCATACGTTGTCAGATCCGATTTAATTGTTAACGCTATGATAAAAGAACAAAAGAGATGTTTTCAATTTCTTTTGTTTTTCCTATTTTCAGCTACAGGTACATTTTCTTACAGTAACTTGAATCTCTTAGTATGACCTCTCACTGACGAATTCTTAACTTGTGATGGGAGATCAAGTGTCGTCCTTGGCATACTAGCAACACTGGAAATAATTTGTGAATTGTTTCGTAATTGATAAGAGCGATTTAAATAAGTTGATAAAATCATAATATAGATTATTTAATACATACACACACACACATACATATATATATATATATATATATATATATATATATATATATGATACCTATATTTAAGAAATTCCATTTTATGCTGCATGTTTGTAATCTGTCATGGCCTATATTAAACTTCATTTCAACATTATCATATTCACTGTTGTTCATTAGTCATCAATTAATTTTTATTAATAAATTTAAATAATATTTGTCTCACTAATTTTAGGTATGAATTATAAATTACAACTAGTTAAAGGTTCCATCTTTATTTTGTATAATGTCAGTGTTATGAATTGTAGCTAAATTTATTAATTTAATTTTAGTAATTGGGAATAAATGATGATTTGTAATTATATAATGGTTATATATATATATATATATATATATATATATATATATATATATATATATAACCATTAAATAAACATTACCGACCACCAACAAAAATTGTGATATTATAAATGAAATTACAATAATACAGTTTCCCCCGACACGCTTAACATGGATACATAAAACATAGTATATACCAGCTGTTATGTATAAAATATAGTCCTGTGTACTATATTATGAGTATTAATATGGAAGAAAAAAGAAAAGTATGGATACCGATATATATATATATATACATATATATTAGTGATATAGGGGGTTTTTTTTCCTTCAGAAACTTTGAAGAAATTAAACTCTTTTATTTAAATCAACTTTTTTTTAACACTTTCCAACTTAGTTGAATAGTGTTTATGACTTCGGTTTTTCTGTGTATCCGTGCTCTAACTCGCGTAAATGTACTTGGATTCTCATGAAAATGATATGTCAATGAGGCTTTCTGTGGCATGTTCAGCGTTGAAAATTAAGTATGTTGCGTATATAGTTTACAGGGACATCCAAAAGAATTTCGTTGCATTACGGTCTATGGGGGAAATATAGTTTGCAGAGTATTTTAATGATGGTAAACTATTTCAGATATGACGATATTGATATATATCTCATCAATGCTGTGCAAGAGGCTTACTATAGAATAAGGTGAGCATAGTATTTATCATTCATTTACACGGTCTCACAAAAGATTTCGGTTAGATTACTGACTAAGGACAATAATTGCTGGAATTGTGTTTTAAATTGCGGTACAGCAGAGCCTCGATTAACCTTGTTTCGATTAATCGAGGTTTTTGTTAACCGAGCCGATACCAAAGTCTGATTTTTTGTTGTTGTTGTTGTTGTTAATGAGCCTTGAAAAAGACCACACTTTTTAGTTTACTGTCCGTGCTATACAGGCTCTTCTGCCCCCAAAAGCATTCAACTCTGGGAAGTCAACAGCTAACAATGCTTTGTTACCATTGGCCGTGTGAACTTTCGTAAATTTTTCAATCTGCTTTTTTAAAATTTACTACTAGTAGTTGATTTCCTTTTTAAATTTTTTAAGCTGTGAAACATAACTTTACATACATTTATTTTCATTATTTTAAAAAAAAATTCTATTGTTTTTTATTTTAAGAGATGTTAAATTCGCAAGCACGGCGAGTTTTACACACAGTTTCTATTAACCGGGATTTCCGATATCCGAGGTACTAACGGTCCCATTTAGCTCGGATAATCGAGGTTGCACTGTACGTGTTTTTAAATTTAACCACTTTTTTGCCTATTACTTGGTGTGTATAAAATCTACAGATGATATGGAGGGCAGAACAAAAGTACTCTAGTGCATTTCCGTTTATTTACGGAAATTGGTGAAGCGAAATTTACAACTGTGCTATAAGTTTGCTAACTGTACTACTTTTTAGAATATACTACGTAGTATATGTATTAAATATATTGATCTTATACAGGGTTGGTAAGAGAATTTGAATATTTTTCCGACTATTCACTGTAATTCCTGAAATTCGGTTCTCAAATGCGTTTTCCAAATTTCACTTTAATAAACGGTGAAGTTTTCTAAAAGTATTCCGGAACTGTTGGAAAGTGTTTCGTAATCTATGCTTGATGCGTGATTTTTCGTTCTTGTTGCATGTAAACGTGGAATTTTTGCAATCAGGGCTGTTTTTTGCAGGCAGAAAATGATTATAACAGGTTTTAACTGGCAACAACTGGCATAAACACATTTCGTGACATAATCTGAGATTTTTTCCCGACGACCAAGAAGGGTTATGTGTTTCACGCGTATCTGAGTATGTGGATTTCTTTATACCCTCGAATCATCCCAACGGCTGGATGGATTTTAAGGAATGTTAAGGTCTATATCGATTTGTCTTAATCGTCCGATGATTATAGGCTAGGTTTTGTTTTTATAAATTCAAAATGGCGGCCGTAAAATACAAAATGGAGGTAGAGACGGAAAAAATATTTTTACGTACCCTATTGACTGGCATATCATTGGATTGGTTTTTCAAAATGAAGACGATGTTTCACTGACTATTTTACAGTCAGAAGCTCCGTTTAAATATTACACAACCTGGAAGTTGTGTAGGTAGGATCTCTAGCTTTACAGGAACTCTAACCATCATAGACATCTATAGGCCTCATCAAAACAGTGTTTATTGATACAAATAATAATTAAACACAACAGTACTTAAAAGTCTTCAATACAAGTAAATAAATAAAAAAAAATGTAAATAATATAAAAAATAGTTTCACATTGATGAGAAAGAATTAATTAGTTCGCTTTTTACGCAGTCGTTTTTTTTTTTGAATTTTTAAATTTATTTAGTAATACTAAATGCCTTAAGTACATTTTATTAAATAAAATATTGTTCATAGTTTTAATTAAAAAATAAATAAATTATTATTAGAAAAAATGAGTAATGTAACAGATAACATTTTTGTTATAATATGGTTGTGTAATTTTATGTATAAATAATTATTAGAGTATTTTAAAATATTAGTTTAAAAATCAAATTAGGGAACTATATCCAATACTTATTTTAAATTAAACACTGAAAAGAAAAGAAAAATAATCAATACATACTCAAATACTTTTCTGAAATTTAAAATAATAATTTAGTAATAACTGTAAAAAATCTTTCTCATAAATATATTGTAGTTATATGAGGATCTTTCTCAGAAACATATTTCCCCAAGAAAGTCCTAGAAAATGTTTTGTCATTTGTGTGGTGGTTGTCTTTAAAAAAGATTACTGGTGAAAAAAGGATATTTCAAATTTTGCAACTTTTACATCCTCAATAATGTTATTGCCAGCAAGTAATGCTGTTATGAAAAAGAATATTTTCAAACTTTTCCTTCATTGAGAACAAA
The DNA here is from genome assembly GCA_963932465.1 of Maratus speciosus. Classification (NCBI taxonomy): domain Eukaryota; kingdom Metazoa; phylum Arthropoda; class Arachnida; order Araneae; family Salticidae; genus Maratus; species Maratus speciosus. The sequence continues at coordinate 457,932,446 of OZ010792.1, forward strand.
TTCAGGAACGTCTGGTTTCAGAAAGATTAGCAAAATTATTCCTATGCTATGGAACGCTCCGTGGAAAAAGTAATAATGGTATATTTGAGTGGTAATTTTGTTCTGTCAATATTGTAAAATAATTGTACAGGATATTTCATTATTTTTTTTCTCTGTGTTATTTTTTATGCTTCAATTATTTACTTATATATTTTCAAAAGAATCATTTCTATTTGTATATAGTAGATAATCTTTAACTTATTTCACTGTATTATTTATTTAAAAATACTCTGAAAAGTTATTTGTTAAAATATCATAGAATTTTTTGTAAATTTATTTATTTTTCCTTTCAAATAGAAATTCAACTGTAAACAATAACGTTAATAGTTAAACTCGTATAGCATCACATTACCATTATGTAAATTTCTGTTTTTCAAGTGGAAGAAAATTAGTATGATATAAACAAAGTATATTTTTATGACCATTTTGAAGCTTTTTGCTACTTTGAATAACATTCATAATCATTAGTTTTAATTTTTAACATAACTGTTTACATATCAAATACATGTGTGAATTATGAATTATTGCAAATTAAAGTTATTATTGATATTATTTCTTAGTTTCTGCCAGTTTTTGTCGGCTATTGGCAAAAACTAGTTTATGCCATGGCGGTTTTAACCGGTTACAACCGCTGATTTTAACCAACCCGGTAGAAACTTGCCAACCCTGTTTGCAATTGATTTTTGACCCACTTCCGCAGATGCTAGGACTATAAAAATTATGTATAAAGGTGTGTTTCCAACGACAATACAGCATTTTAAGATTTTTACAACTTAATTATAAATTAATACATTAATTTTAAGGCATTCTTCAATTAGCCTGCCACGGGTGATAAATCATCAACTATTCTCCATAAGGCGTTTAATGATATGGGAGTTGAAAAAGCAATAGATTTAATGATGTGGCAAAAAAAGCTCGTTGAAATACACGAAAAGGCTTCGAAATTGCAACAATGATATTTAAAAAGTATAAAAGTAAAAAATATGTTATAAATAAGAAAATGAAGAGTGTAAACAAGTATACTCTTTTATCAATTAACTGTTAAATATTAATTAATTTACGATTATATCTTGAACAAGTGTGTAAGTGTCATCATAGATCGCATAAAGGGTTTCATTTAATATTCCTTTCAAAACGTCCAGCACATTTGTCGCCATGGAACACCTTCTAAATTTTGGCAAACCCTTCCTAAACTATCGTAAAGCTTGAAACAGATTCGCCTTGTTATATTGCCTAATTTTGTTCCTGCCACCCCCCCCCCCTCCGAAATGCTACGATATATCACATGACGGGTATCTGCCAAATTTAGAAAAGTGCCCCTCCCCCTTGGGGGAAGGCGAAGTGGGGGTAATGGTCACCATGATTTTGACGCGGCCTGGTGTTTCAAATTTTTGTTATGTTTTATAAGCTATATTAAATTTTCAAACAGATCGTCCAGCTATGTTTCCTAATTTTGTTTGCGCCACCCCCTCACCCCCCCCCCCTCGAAATGCGACACGCCATTCTTCTTTATACTTTTGTATCATGTGTTATATAGTATCTTAAACTTTAAAACAGATCGCATTGTTAGATTTCCTACTTTAAATGAAATCGCGTTCTGTTAGTTCCACATTCCATCACCAGGGAGCGCACTCTATTCTTAACAAAAGCGTATCTGGACGGAATTCCTTTACACAACCTATCAGTAGATATGTTACTCGAGAGGGTGGCGGTCTTCAGCAAGAATTTAAGATGTTTGTTGAAATTACTATTCGGAAATAGTGGTAATTTAACTTTTGACATGTTTATATTTAATAAGTAGCACGTACCTGAGTGTTCCGTCAAAAAAGCACCTGAAACGGTATAAAACAAAAAGGTAAAAATAAGAAATATCCCCCCCCCCCTCTCTCCCCACCAGGCCGAAATTTTACGTGCCATTTTTTATAAACTTTTTCTTATGTGTTATAAACTATCTTAAAGTTTCAAACAGATCGCCTTATTAGATTTCCTATTTTAAATGAAATCGCGGTCTGTTAGTTCCACATTCCACCACGAGGGAGCGCACTCTATTTTTAAAAAAACTATATCTGAACGTAACGCCCTTAAACAACCTATCAGGAGATATGCTAGTCGAGGCGGTGGCGGTCTTAACCAAGAATTTAAGATATTTGGTTAAATTACTATTCGAAAATAGTGGTATGAACATTTATAAAATTTTTGATATTGAATAAGCAATAGTTTTCTCATCACGCCATCAAAAAACTGCACGCAAAACAGTACAAAACGCCCTGTTATACTGCATAATTTTGTTCGCGCCCCTTCCCCTCTGTGACAGCGTTTCTGTCCCATACCTATAATTTTTATTCAAAATTAATTAAAAACATAATTTTTACTTTTAAAATCACATTATCCCCCCCCCCTCTCTTTCTTATGCTGAAATATGTAATTAAATTCATTTCTCAAAACCATCCAGCTTTTATTAAAAGGTTTTCTTTCTAAAAACATCTTTATTTCTAGCCGCAAAGATTCATTCCTTTTTTTTTTCTTTTCCGTATCTGTCTGCTACCGCTCCCAGTGCAAAGAAATAAATAAGAATTAAATGGCACATCTGCTAGTATCAAGGTCTGCATTTAATTCCATCGGATTTTTGCGCGCCACATTGATAAGAATTTTTATCTCTACTAATACGTGAACGTTGCATATGTATTAACAATTAAAAAGAAAAATGAACAGATCTTATGGGAAGCATGTATTTATCGTGTCTTGTGGTCGAGCTAAAAGCCAGATGCCTGATTTCCAACATTTTTCTCAGGCAGCGGTCTTCTTTGTAAGATCTGTTGTATAACCCTCTAAGTGTTTGGGGCGTAATATTCCGTTCACTAAGCTGCAGGTTTCACAGCAATACAAGCAATATTTAAGATAATATAATTCTGTAGATTTAATTAATTTTAAATACATTGAAGAATGATTAATACTCTCAAGGATTGCATTCATATTTGTAATTGAGATTTTTTTATAATGTTGAAAAAATCATATTTTCTTAACATTTAAAACAAAATGTAAAGAAAACAACATTACAATTTTACCCTTTCGCAAGACGCTCGGAGGGATAAACAAGTTTCGCTTTTCTGACGCATTTCTCATCGTATTAGAATCGCTTGCTTGCAATCCCGGCCTCCCCCGTCCGATTGTATCACCGCATTTTTGCGGTAATGTTTATCGCCATGACCCTTTGTTCATTTTCGCGCAGTTCTTGACTTCTTGTAAAAACTACACTTCTGTTTCAGCTTTCGAGATGTAAAGTTATCTAAAAAGAACAGGCGCTTCGGCGCCCTATGTATCTATGGGGGTCTCTCTCTCCCATTGTTCTTTAACTGAACCACCTAACGATGCTTTTAAATAAAGAGTAAGTCCAGTAAATTATTAGTTGGAGTTTTTTTTTTAGCATTTAGAACCCGGTCTTCAAATTCATGCTATATACATATTGGTGCATCGCCTATATTTTTTCTCCAACTTAGTTAAAAAAAAAAAATGCACGTTAGAGAGAGAAATTCACCCCCCCCCCCCCTTAAAATCATTCAATTACCCCATTCAAGTACTCTTGCAATAATTTTCTTCAAATGCTTGGACTGGATATTTTTCAACCATGCCGGACAGTGTGCCTTCCTGGTGTGCCGTCATATCCTGCGCGCGATGGATGGATGCGATTTTCTCCGTCGGACAGTGATGGAACCCATTCTAGTGTCTCTTCGCTCACCAGCTGGACATCTCCGAGCCGCTCTTGTTTCGCCTGTATGCCTTCTCCCCCCCCCACCCCCTCTGATGTTGGTGGGGTTGTTTCTTCATGGCTGCTCACCATCACCTCCCCCAGATGTGTCGTCGAATTGATCTTGTATCGTCACTAATCATAGAAAAAAAAAAAAAAAAACGTGACTTCAGCGGTTCGCCTTGTGTGTGTTTGTGTCGCCGTTTTGCTTTCTCCTTTCGACAGAATATTGTGACCTAGTGTTTTTTCACCTATGTGCGTATGCATTCAACGGTGCCTGCAGATTTATCGTGTGGAATGTGACAAAGTAAAAAGGTTCGCGTGCATTGCGGCAAAGGTGTACGTAAAATCTCATGCTACATTTTTTTTAGGAAAGTGCCTTCAAAAGTTTTTTTTTTCGAAGTGTTGCGTCAATGAGTTACGGGTGTTACCTCAAGTATGTGTTGTCTTCAAGTGAAAATTAATAAAAAAAATATGTGTTGACAGATCTCAAATAAACGCTCTAATCAGGTAAAATTTTTTTGTAAAGGAAAAGAAAGTGCATCTTAACAGAATTAGTGCGCCCGAAAATATTTCAAATTATGTGAACAATTTTCTTTTAATCTGTGCTTCGCTTCTTGTGCATAAATGAGATAAAAAATATTGCTTCAGTTTCATCATCAAATGTGCATCACATTGATTTTGTGTTTGTTGCTGGTTTCTGCCATCTTAGCTTGTAAAAAAATCAGTGCCAATATATTCGCAATAGTAAAAGTGGTGCACCTGATAAAAAAAGGAAAACGTGAAATTATAAAAAAATGCAAAAACGTACAGAAATGTACCATCGTATGTGTGCGAATAATACAACAAAAAATTCTACAGCTAACAATATGAAATTAAATAATAAAAGTGTCTAGTTTTCACTGCATAAGCATGAACACGGAAAATTCAAGTGTTTCTTTTAAACTTTAATGGTAATAAATACAGTAAATTAGTTATTATTATTTTGCTTTAGTTTTATCTGTAGGTATGCGTTATGATTTATCAATTTTCCCGTTTCATGCTGTTTGGGTAAAAAAAAAAAAAATATATATAAAATGATGACTTCTTACTATTCAGTATATTTGTTTGCATGAACAGAGAAGCTTACGAAATTTAAGCATTATATTTTAAATGTTTTATTCGGCATTTATAATTTTTTTGTCTTCTCTTTTCTTGCTTTATTTTGAAAGGTAAGTTTTTTTTAAAATTCAGTATTGCAGTGCATATTTATTTTATATAGATAGTTAGGTGATTAATTGTGTTCCATACAGAAAATAAAATGTCATTTAGTTAAAATGTGTTTGTGATAGGCTAGGCATATTAACATTTATTGCCCTCGTTTCCAAAGGTGCATTATAAAATTTTCTTGGCTATTATTTGATAGTTTTATTTTTTATTTTTGCTTGTACTCAGCATTTACAAGTGAATATTATTTTTGCATGCATATTATTGGAAGATGTTGCAGTGATTTTGTGCTGTTTTCTATATAATATCTGAGGGTTTATAAATTTTTCTTACTGTATGAATATTTCAGATACTGCATACTTTTAAAATAGACAGAATTTTTTTTTTTTTTTAGAACTTCCAATTTTTTTTCTTCTCTTTTAATCTGCTCATTAAAAAAAAGAGAAAGGGAGAGAAAATCTTTGTTTTGGTTTCCTTTTTCTTGCTTTTTGCTCTAATACAGTAACTAAATTTTAAATTATTGTGCCATCTTTTAGATATTTTTTTTTAATTCTTCTTTGGCTACTTTTTCCAACATTTTTGAAAAATGTCACAGGCCGATAGCCATCCAGAATTAGAAGTATCTACGGCTGAATTAAAATGTTCTCTGCCGTACATGTTTGAGGAAGCACTTAACAGATTTGCGGAAAGGGTAAACACAGAATTCCCTATACTACAGGAACAAATTGGTAGTAAAAACAATGGCATTTTAGTTGAAAATATATCTTCTATGCATAAGAAATTTTTATGGGAATTTCAAATGTAGGGTAATTTTTTTCAGGTTATAAAAGATGATTATGTTAGGTTGCAGAATAAGAACAAATGTTTACAAATTGTTAATACAAAAATTTTGGAAAGATTGCACGCACTCACAGTGAAAGAGAAACATAAAGTTGAAATTAATGAGACGTTTTATCAAAGCACATCCGAGGCATACAGCGAAATACTATCACCTAAGCGGATTGAAACAACACAAATAGATAATTGTGAAATCAACAGTCTGACTGAAAATTCCTTGCAGCATAACTCAAATATTATTTCTGATTTGAAATGCCCACAACAAGAAGTTACCACTTCTCCTATAAATAATAACTTTTCGTCCCCTTTTAGGCATGATTTGAAGCCAATTTCAGTTATAATTTGTCAGTTGCCAGAAAATTTTAGTATTCCGGATATTCTTTTGGCAATTTCTGACTTAACTGGTATATCCACACCTTCTATTCAATTTCAACAAAAATATAAGATGAAATATGTTGAGTTATTTAATTGGATATTTCTAATGCCCCCAAAGATAGCTAAAAGATTAATTATTCATGGCGAAATCAAAATTCAGTCTACTGGTTACCCTGTAAAAAGATACGTTTCGGTAAAAAGATGTTTTACATGTCAAAATCTTCTTCATCAGGCAAAATCATGCACAGATAAAATTAGGTGTCCTGTATGTGCCTTATCACATAAAGATCCCCATTGTTCAAACAGCCCAAAATGCATTAATTGCATTAGATGTAATGAGGTAAACAACACAAAATTTAACGTTTTCCATACAGCTTTCTCACATAGATGTCCTACTGTAAAGAGATATATAAAAGAGCAACGAGAAACCTTAGACAATTGCAATTCATTTCATTAAACACATTTTTTTTATATAGATATAAAAAAAAAAGACCTGTTTACAAGATAAATTATTATTTTTTTTCTCTTGCTGCATTTTGTATTGTGAAGGATTCTTTAAAATGAAAGTTCATTAAAAAAAAAAAAAAAAAAAAAAAAAAAACATTTCACTGTGTTAGACAGTTATGTACATCTTAATAATTCACCATATGGCATTAGTGATATTTTATTTCTCAGTTAACACTTTACTGCAAATTTAAATAGATTTTTTTTAGAAATTATGTGTGTACTGTTAGGTATACTTTTTTTATCATTTGATTATTACTGCAGGAATGGTCGGATGATTAAAAGATTGTATGGGAGAGTAAAATACATTGATGCAGGTCATCAGTTTTTTTTTATTTTCGCTTGTAAAGATTTTGGTAGTACAGGTGTACACACAAACACTGTACAGATGTGTCTTCTTTTTTTTTTGCACCAGTTACACTTAAATGATTTTAGATATTTTTTCTATTTTGGTAATTTGATAGATACAAGTGATGGAAACATCACATTGCACTCTTTACATTCACTTTTGGTTTTGGAATTTACATTTTCACAATATAATTTAATAACATTTTCTATTTTGTCTCTTACTTAACATTTATTTTAAAAATTGACGGTACTTTTTTTATTTTTTTTTTTTGACAACATTAGTTCATGTGCTGCATTTGAGTTTTAGATAGATACACAATTAGTTCATGTGAAATCACACATTAGTTCATGAGATTAGTTACACAATTTAGTTCATGTGAAATCACACATTAGTTCATGAGATTATTTACACAATTAGTTCATGTGAAATCACACATTAGTTCATGAGATTAGTTACACAATTTAGTTCATGTGAAAACACACATTAGTTCATGAGAATAATTACACAATTTTGTTCATGTGAGATTACATTTAGTTCATGTGAGTTTATTTTAGTTCATGGGTATATTTACACAATTTTAGTTCATGTGAAAATACACTTTGTTTATACACTTAGTTCATGGTGTCAAGCAAAACTCTGTATCATTATATAATCTAGTGATATTAATTCATTAATTATGTAATTGAAATCACATTCACATTCACAAGAATGATTTTGGAGTTTTGTGTTTGTACACACGTACCGTTATTTTTTTTACTTCTACATCTTATGTCAGGTTTTCGTTTTACAATACAGATTTCTTTTTTTTTTCTCTTACCCTCTAGATACTAATTTTTTTTTCAGTTTAGGTAATGTCATAACTTACTAATGATACCATCACTTTCTTAATTACACAGATTTTATTTTTAGATTTACATGAAATTATCCTTCACATGACATTTTTACTTGACACATTCATTTTGCGGCAATTAACCTGTAACAGTTTTTTTTTTTTTTTTTTAACACTTTTGTTATAGACTCCTTGCTTGTAGGTGGCATATCAAGTAAGGTCTCTTTTTACACTACACGAAGTAAAATACAATTTATAAATTTTTTAATACACTTGATAGGATGTTTTTGGTTGATGTGTTTAAAAGTTTTGCAGAAATTATGACACAATTTAACTATTGTACAGGGTTTGCACATACATCTAATATTTTTATACAGCAGATAATTAATTAGCTGTACATTTTTACACATACAGTTAATCTACTGTTTAATTTCATTGTTTACACAAAGCTGGTGACTTGTTGCTATTTTTATTTATAACATAAGGTAATTTTATTTTATCTGACATGACATTTGACATCCTTACATGTTGTTTTTTTTTTTCGAAAAATTTAGTCAAAGGCATAATGCTAGCTGTTAGGTACACTTTAGTTATTTTTTTTTAACGCTATTCAAATAGAGTCATTAAACTAAATCTTTGACATTTTCTCACATTTGAAATTTTTTTAATTAGTGAGTGAAAGTCTCACGTTGTCTTGTGACGGATACATGCACTCATATGACATGAAGAATTTAGCTTTTTTTTTTCTATGCATTTTTACTTTCTCTTTCATTCTTTTTACTTGGAGCACGTTTGGTTTGGCATAACTTCTACATTTTCAGCGTAGAATTATGCAATCTACTGGGCACTTCTGCATTTTATACACACTTTTGTTACCTTAATACAGTAATAACTTGCGCAGATACAACTTTATTTTAATTTTACCCCTTAGTTAACCATTAAGTCTTTTTACAAGCAGTTCATGTGTTGCATATTTGTTTATGTTGCACAACATTTGCTTATTTAGAATACATTTTGTGCATCCATACACATACATTACACTAGTTCATGTGTTGATTTACATATTTTGTTCATTTGATTTTACACATTGTACTTTGCTAACGATTTATTCGGCAGTATTTCTTTTTTTTTTTTTTCTTACAAGTAGTTCATTGAGTAATACACACTGGCTGGTTTAGAGTTTAACCAGGGTTTACACACACATTACAAGTAGTTCATTTGTTTTTTAACCCTTATTCACTACATTTTGATGATAACTCATTAATTATGTAATTGAATCTCACTCGTTGTAAGTGTCTTGGGTTATTACACATATACTGTCTGTTTATTTTGTTGGCAATTACATTACAATATTAGTTCATTCAGACATTAATACATTGAGTTCATGTGATATTATACAATTTGTTCATGTGTTTACTTACACGTTGTGTATGCGTCCATACACTTTTGTTCATGTGTTGCATTACAAGTAGTTCATGAGTTTGGGAGGGTTTTTTTTTTTTCTACCCCGCCCTCCACACACATACAGTTTCTCCTTTACTTTCCTACCTTTTAAATTTTACACCATGTTTCAATATTAAAATACTTCTTTTTAACAGTTTTTTTGTGTTTGCATAATGTCATAATATATCAATGACAACATCACTTTGTCTATGTACAAAGATTTTACAGTTACAAGGAGTTATCCGTCACATGACATACTAAACTACACATACATTTCGAATTTGTTTATTTTAAACATGTTACATTTTAACACTTTGCTTAGATACTTCTTACTTGAAAGTGGCAGATCGAGTAAGGTATCTTGTTACATTATATAACATTTAGATACATTTTTCTTACCTTTTTTTCATATTCTGGCCATGTGTAAGAGAAAATAACTCTAGTGAGTACACAGGCACTTCATATCATGCAGAATCTTGAACACAAGATGGGAAATTTTAATTAATACACAGAAATACAGGACGGCAGTGTGTAAATTTATCAAATGCTAACTTATATTATACTTTGACTTCTTGTTACAGCGGGAACTTAGTTATAGTGCAGGTATCTAAAAAAATATATACCCTTATTATCTAAGGCAGAAGCCCTAAGCTGACGCCATAAAACTTGTGGTCTCCACAAGATTTAGGGCTACACCTGTTTGCCAGCGTGCTACATGCACCCCTTTTTGGTAGTCCTGTGCCTTGTGCACAAATTTTTCTTTTCATATACGAGTCATCTTTATTGTAATACAGTACATTTTAACTTTTATTTTATATATATACATACAATACTTTTCTGTGTTCCAATTTTTTTTTTTTTTAAAGTTCTTATTGGTGTGTTTTGTTTTAATTTGCTTGCATTTCGTATGAAATTATGATCTCATTGTAAGATCACATTGTGAGAAGTTATAAAATATGTCTAATGTAAATGCTTCTCTTTGGAATCATGACACAACAAAAAAGCTGGTACCAGCGCCACAAATATAGAGCCACATAAAAAGCATAGGTTCCTAACTCTTCGTCAAATGTGGCACATTTTTTTCTCTTGTGGCATATTGAATTGATAAATAAGATTTGTTTTAAATATGAGCGCTCAGTCATGAATAAATATTATTATTTTGAATTATTTGAAAGCAAGCAAATATGTTTATATACTACCTTTTTATTTTATTACTTAAATTACTGGAAATGATGCTCTAATAGCATTTTAGAGAAACAGGTTCAAACATTTTTCTGTTATTGGATACAAAATTTTGTTTACATTTCTATGTAGATTGTATACTCTGTATGTGCGAAGGTGGACAAAGGATTTTAAGTAGATATAAAGCTGCAACGTACACGTTTCAGCTTTCTTCTGTGGTCGGGGTGAGTTATGTGACAGCGTTTCTGTCCCATACCTATAATTTTTATTCAAAATTAATTAAAAACATAATTTTTACTTTTAAAATCACATTATCCCCCCCCCTCTCTTTCTTATGCTGAAATATGTAATTAAATTCATTTCTCAAAACCATCCAGCTTTTATTAAAAGGTTTTCTTTCTAAAAACATCTTTATTTCTAGCCGCAAAGATTCATTCCTTTTTTTTTTCTTTTCCGTATCTGTCTGCTACCGCTCCCAGTGCAAAGAAATAAATAAGAATTAAATGGCACATCTGCTAGTATCAAGGTCTGCATTTAATTCCATCGGATTTTTGCGCGCCACATTGATAAGAATTTTTATCTCTACTAATACGTGAACGTTGCATATGTATTAACAATTAAAAAGAAAAATGAACAGATCTTATGGGAAGCATGTATTTATCGTGTCTTGTGGTCGAGCTAAAAGCCAGATGCCTGATTTCCAACATTTTTCTCAGGCAGCGGTCTTCTTTGTAAGATCTGTTTTATAAACAAGTTTCGCTTTTCTGACGCATTTCTCATCGTATTAGAATCGCTTGCTTGCAATCCCGGCCTCCCCCGTCCGATTGTATCACCACATTTTTGCGGTAATGTTTATCGCCATGACCCTTTGTTCATTTTCGCGCAGTTCTTGACTTCTTGTAAAAACTACACTTCTGTTTCAGCTTTCGAGATGTAAAGTTATCTAAAAAGAACAGGCGCTTCGGCGCCCTATGTATCTATGGGGGTCTCTCTCTCCCATTGTTCTTTAACTGAACCACCTAACGATGCTTTTAAATAAAGAGTAAGTCCAGTAAATTATTAGTTGGAGTTTTTTTTTTAGCATTTAGAACCCGGTCTTCAAATCCATGCTATACCCTCCCCCCCCCCCTCCAACCGGAATATGACGCTCCATTCTTTTTTATAATCTTTTACTATTTGTTATAAATTATCTTAAAGTTTCAAATAGATCGCTTTGTTGGAATTCCTACTTTAAATGTAATCGCGGTCTGTTAGTCAAACATTCCACCACCAGGGAGCGCACTCTATTCTTAACAAAAGTGTATCTGAACGAAACTCCTTTACACAACCTATCGGCAGATACATGGGTCGAAGGGGGGGTGGCGTTCTTAAGCAAGAATTTAATATATTTGCTGAAATTACTATCCGAAAATAGTGATATCAATATTTCTGACATTTTTATCTGGCATAAGTAACATTTATGCTGTATTTTTAAAAATCGGACACCGTTCAGAAGAAAACTGCAATGAAACATCACGTGACTGCCTTTTAAAATAAGTATATAATAGAAATAAATCAATTAGTGAAATTAGCGCCCTCCCCTCCTACCCGAAATTTCACGCGCCATTTTTTATAAACTTTTTCATATATGCATATTTTCATACTTTTCTTAAAGTTTCAAACAGATCGCCTTGATATATTTCCTAATTTTAAAAATATCGCGTTATGTTAGTTCCACATTCCACCAACAGGAAGCGCACTCTATTCTTAACAAAACTGTATCGGAAGGAAACTCCGTTAAACAACCTATCAGTAGATATGTTACTCGAGGTGGTGGCGATCTTAATAAGAAATTAAGATATTTTCTGAAATTACTATTCGGAAATAGTGGTAACTAAACTTTAGACAATATTAATTTAAATAAGTAGCATATATCTCAGGACTACCTCAAAAAAGGCAACCTAAAGCTGTCAGAAACGCTAACTTTTTAAATAGAAATCTAGCGCCCCCTCCCCGAAATTTCACGCGTCATTCTTTTTCACACTTTATCTTATGTGTTATAAAATATCTTAAAGTTTCAAACAGATCGAGTTGTTAGATTTCCTAATTTTAACAATATCGCGTTATGTTAGTTCCACATTCCACCACCAGGGAGAGCACTCTATTCTTAACAAAAGCATATCTCAAAGAAACTCCTTCATGAAATCTTTCCGTAGATACATGGGTCGGATGGTGGCGATCTTAAACAAGAATTTAAAACATTTGCTGCGCAAACAAACGCTAAGATTTTAAAAATAAATGTGCCCCCCCCCCCTTCCTCAAAATATCACACTCCATTCTTTTTTACACTTTTTCTTATGTGTTATAAACTATCTTAAATTTTCAAACAGATCGAGTGGCGGTCTTAACCAATAATTTAAGATATTTCTTGGAATTACTATTCGAAAATAGTGGTATGACTACTTGTAAACTTTCTGACGATGAATGAATTATACTTATCTCACAGCGCTGTTTAAAAACCCCACGCAAATTGTTAGATTTCCTAATTTAAATTATTTCGTGGTTAAAAAAGCACGTGTCTCTATTTTAATCGACACATTTGATAGCAATAAATCAATTAATTAAATAATAATCAATATTTCAGCTTGTAATTAAGATAAGACTTAAAAATGGGTATCAATGTAATCAGCGAGAAATTTTACATCGGGATGCCAAAAAATTTAATCAAAAAATTTAGTATTTAAAAAGTTAAAATTTCGTATTAAAATATCCTACTATGGAAAACCGCAGCGTCGTCATGTCTGCTTTCCCATCGAAATGAAATCTTTTTTCCTCGTTTTTCCAATTAAAGAAATTAAATTTTTATCGATCGATTTTTAGTAGATATTTTAACTTATACACATCGCAGAAATGTGAACTTTATACCAAATGAAAGTACATTTTTTTCCGCGTCTGTCTATACCATTTACAAATTTCTCGGACAAATACTTTCTGATATGCGATTTCGCTTTAAAATGTCCACTTCATTTTTTCGACTTAATTTCTTCCGTGGTAACCGTGCATCGGCTGATTTTACTGGCAATCCTTAGAAGAATCTCTGATGATTTGGAGAAAGTCCATTTATACCTGCGTTTAAAAGTTTGATTGGTTAATTTTAGAAGTTAATTAGCACGTAATTCGGTTAATTACCGACTTTGTCAAAATTTATGATTTGTCGTTTGATGTGAGGTTTTCAGCTATAAGTACCCAAAATTTCAAGTCTCCAACATGTATAGTTTCTGAGAACGGGCTTTGTGACAGACAGACAAATGAGTGAGACGAATAGGGTTTCGTCAGATGAACGAAAACCTAAAAATCAATTTAGAAAATAAAAATTTAAATAATGATTCATTCTTTTCTTTCCTACACTGAAAAAAATATGTAGTTCTACAGATGTAAAGATACATGTTTACTAAACTTTCATCTGAAACTGTGCAAAAAGAGCTACAAATCTACAGAACTAGTTTTTGTAAAGCTATACATATCTGTAGCTTTACAAATGAATCTGATAAAATTATAGTAATGTTACTAAAATTTTATCTGTAACCTTGGTTACAGTTACATGAAAAGTTCTAGGCATCCCAAGTTTCCTAAAAAAGTCATAGTAAACCTGCAGATTTTTTTTATTTTCGGCGCAAAAGTGTGTCTATTACATGGATTTTTGTTGTTGCCGAGTTGCCGTTACATAAAAAGTTCTAGGAATCCAAGTTTCCTCGAAAAACGTTAGTAACTTTACATATTCTTTTTTTATACTGTATTCCCCTTCTTGAAAAATAATAAGAGCAAAAATTATATATTTTTAATAAATTGATTTTCTTGACCCTTCTACCAAGCGCTAAAAAAAAGTAGTAATTTTTTTATAATCGAGGTCATTGCCCACGAAATTAAACTTATCGTAATGGAGTTTTAACTCTTTATGAATTCATGAAAATTTTATCTTCTAAAGCATTTTTCGTGAACTTTAGAAAATTTATTAGAAGATTTCCATAATCGTTTAATAAATTTTAGAATGATTTTAGAAGGATTAATTAAATTTGACTTTATAGGTATTTTGTTCAATATTTATCATCCAACTCAAACCTTTTATTTTTAATATATTTCTTAGTATTCTTTTTACCCGACTGCCAAGAAGAGTTATGTGTTTCACGCTTATCTGGGTATATGGATTTCTTTATACCCTCGAAACATCCCAACGGCTGGGACCCCCAGGGGGATACCTTCTTTATGTATTAACGGGCTTCGCAACCCCGGGCACCTGAGCGATCTTTCTCTTTTCCTCTTACTTCTCTTGTCTTTCTTTCCTCTTTGTTTCACTCTCATTGTGGTTTCCTCTTCGGAGGTGAGGGCAATTCTGTATGAGCCGATATCATCCTGTATATCGACTCATGGAGAATTGTAAACCATCCACGTGTTTGCCGTGCGTGGCGACCCGTGTCCCTGGAGAGGGGGATCCCAGCAGTTGAGAGAAATCAACACGCTGCTTTCGCCTCTGCTTCAGGTAGACGGGAGGTGCATATTGGTCCCGTATGCATCAATCGGCTGGTCAGTTGACTTGTGACTGGCTGGGGATCAAGCGTGCGAGTACTTACTAGCCACCTCGTTAAGAGTGGAGACTGGCATAGGAGTGTCTTGTGACCGTATGGGCCCTGGTTAGCACTGGTGCACGAATGTGCATCCCCTTGTTGGGCTCAGTAGTGGGTGGTGCGGCCGGTTTCTGAATTGAATTTTTTTCCCAATATGGATGGAAATACCTCACTTCCTTCTATTTCTCTCCTATGTGGAGAGCAACAAACTGTCCAGAGCAATCTTTTCACTCGCTTCTTTGTAATCAAACGTACTGATAGCCTGTCCGATAGTTCATTTAAGAAAACTTCACCTTTCCTTATTGCAAAAACATTCCAGTCTGTATTCGGTGATGGTCATAATCTCAAAGAACTGCAGTCTGGGATTTATTGGTTGAGGTTACTTCAGCCAGTCAGTCAGAATTTCTATCAAATTGTAATACAATAGGTCCATTTGCTGTTTCTGTTAAATCACATCAGACCCTAAATACAAGCCGTGGTGTAATATCCGAACCACATCTTTTATTTTCTACCAAGAATGAGGTTTTACAAAATTTAAATGATCAAAATGACATAGATGCACGACGTATTACACTCTGTCGGAATGGACAAGTGCTTCCCACAAAGCACATCATTCTGACCTTAAATAGCCCCACTTTACCAAAAGGAATTAAAGCTGCTTACCTTAATTGTCCTGTTCGTCCTTACATTCCTAATCCTCTACGTTGCTTCAATTGCCAGCGTTATGGCTATACTAGTACTAACTGTCGGGGTTCCATTACCTGTGCACGTTGTGCAGAAGTTGGCCATGACAATAAATCATGTGAAAATTCTGAACGCTGCATAAATTGCAAGGGTAATCATACTGCATACTCCGTTCTTGTCCAAACTAGATACGTGAAAAATAAATCCTTGCTGTTAAAATAACCCAAAATCTCTCCTATCCTGAAGCTCGTAAAGTTGTTAAATCCAGGACTCCGTCAGTCGGAATCTCCTACTTTAGTCTACTCAAACAACAACGAAAATCTGTAAGGAACATAAGCACCCAGACCGAATCCTCCGTTCTACCAAATAACTCACCTATGACAGTACCACTCAGAACCACAAAGATAAAAATTCGTGATGGCTGTTGTGGTTCTAAATGTTATGCAACACCGAAATTAGAACGTTGGCTACCATCCTCAGAACCTGCTACAATAGTATACCAAACTAGTCAGTCACAAAAACCTTCAGTTAAATCCAAAAAATCATCTGAACTCCAGACTGAGACTAATGCTATAACATCTGCGAAAACTTCACATAAACCTGATACTAGTCAAACAGACAAACCAAGCAAAAAAACTTGCATACAAAAAGAGAAAAAGATAATCCGGGGTTCTTCACAGTGGAAAACTGTGAAGAAAAAGAACAAGAACAAAGGTCGAAGTCCATCTGTTACTAATATAAAGGATCCGAAACAGATGCAGAATTATGTGGATGAAGCAATGGAATCTGAATCGTATGAATCAAGTGCTGATGAAGAAAATACAGATTTAGAGGAATTTTTACCTAATTGATTTTACATTGTTTTTGTGATTTTAAACTTGTTTTCATGTACTATTTGTATGTGCATGCTTCTAAATTTTGTATATTTTAACAGTTATTACTTTAATAACTCCACAGTTTTTAATTATAATACGCTCGTCTTTTAACTATGAACTTTTGATTCTTTTAAACGGTTTTAAATATACATATTACTATTTTCATTAATTTTTTTGTTTTTCTCACCTTTTTGTCATTCTTGTTTTAATCAAGTTTTTTGGGTTTTATAAATTTTTTTCATTTTGAATTTATCTTGGCGCAGCATGGCCCTTTTGGGACTTTGCGCCATAAAACCCCATACAACCAACCAACCAACCCAACGGCTAAGTGGATTTTAGTCAATGAGGTCCCTATAGATTCGTCTTAACCGTCCGATGGTTATAGGCTAGGTTTTGTTTTTATAAATTCAAAATGGCGGCCGTAAAATACAAAATGGCGGTAGAGACGGAAAAATATTTTTACGCACCCTATTGAGGCATATCATTGGATAGGTCTTTCAAAATGAAGACGAGGTTTCATCGACTATTTTACAGTCAGAATCTCCGTTTAAATATTACACAATCTGGAAGTTGTGTAGGTAGGATCTCTAGCTTTACTGCAACTCTAACATTCATAAACATCTATAGGCCTAATTAAAGCAGTGTTTATAGATAGGAATTAACAATTAAACCCAACATAAAAGCCATCAATACAAGTAAATAAAAGAATTAGGTAAGTAATATAAAAAAATAGTTTCACATTGATGAGAAATAATTAATTAGTTCGCTTCTTATGCAGTCGGGTTTTTGATTTTTTAATTAAATTTTTACTAGTTTATAACAAGTTATTTTAATGGTACTGATAAATACCGTCATTAAATAAAGGATTAAACATGAATCGCAGTAAAAAAAAAAAAAACAAAAAAAAACTAGGCAGTATTTTCAAGATGACTATTGAATGCTTCTAAAAGAGGGTTTTAAAAAAAACTATTTTTACTTTTATAATTACAATGAGTTGTAACCGGACTTCCCGGATTACAGAATACAGGTGAAAACCATATATATATATATTTTACATTTTTCTCTAACAATACCTACAAAAAGTTTTATATTTTATCAATACTGTGTATTCAAATAAAATTTTGAATTTTATCAAAAGCGATACTTTCGTATTGGCCTCGTGACAAGAATTAACAGTCGAAGAAATCGCCAAAGATTGCTAAGACTATTCTGATAATTTCAGTGTTATAAGCGTTGTTCGATTATCTTAAACTTGTGTTTTACTATTATTATTTTATTATTTATGGTTTGATAAAGTTTACATTTCATTATGGAGTCTAAGGCGGAAAAAGGACTAAACTATTTTACTTATATTAATTTAAAGAGACAGTGGGTTTTCAAAATCACGAAATTCAACTAAAAAATCTATTTTTCTAAATTAGAGAATTATGGAAATAAATGCTCAAATTTATCTGATGCAGAAAGATTTTTTCAATTCCGACACGTCTTCGCAGAGATATAAGCTTTTACAGTTGTAATAATAAAAATTAAATTTTAAACATAAAAAAATCCATCTGCGTAAAAAGCGAACTAATTAATTATTTCTCATCAATGTGAAACTATTTTTTATATTACTTACCTATTTTTTTATTTACTTGTATTGATGACATTTAAGTTATGTTTAATTGTTTGTTCCTATCTATAAACACTATTTTGATGAGGCCTATGAAGGTTAGAATTGCAGTAAAGCTAGAGATCCTCCTTACACAACTTCCGGGTTGTGTAATATTTAAACGGAGTTTCTGACTGCAAAATAGTCAGTGAAACATCGTCTTCATTTTGAAAAACCAATCCAATGATATGCCAGTCAATAGGGTACGTAAAAATATTTTTTCCGTCTCTACCACCATTTTGTATTTTACGGCCGCCATTTTAAATTTATACTTTGCCTATAACCATCGGACGGTTAAGACAAATCGATAGAGACCTCATTCATTAAAATCCATCCAGCCGTTGGGATGTTTCGAGGGTATAAAGAAATCCACATACCCAGATACGCATGAAACACATAACCCTTCTTGGCAGTCGGGTAAAAACTGCATATACTTATACAGTTTCTTGTATTTAAAATGCTGATTTCTGAAAATTAAAATGTCATACATTTCTAACATTTAAAATGCTCCACGCGCATTCCTAATTAACAGATTCTTTTGAAATGTATACTGTAGATTCTCTATACAATACTAAATAAATAAATACAATACAAAATTGCACTCAGGGGTATTTTAATGTTTATGTTAATATGCATAAGAAAATATGTAGCTGTTTTTTTTGTTTTGTTTTTTTTTAGAAAAAACAAAGCATAATAAAAATATTTATTTTCCGCTTATACATTCAGCGATTTTTTTACAATTCCTGCCTTTTCCATTGTAAATACATAATATGTATCGCATAAATAAATTTTGTCATATTTTATTCAAAAGAAATGCACATGGGATATTTTAAAATATGATAATTATTCGTTATTTTAAGATTTTAAATAGTGAATAATCTAAAAAAAAAATATTTTATTATTTTATCACCAAAGTTTCAATATAATTATTTGAGTTCTATTTCAGCATTTTCAACTCTTCTAAATTTTAAAAGAATCCATTGAAGATTGAAGTATTCGATTTTTAATGTCAACTGTCCCCTTAAGTGCAAACATGTTTATCTTTTGTAATCAGATGTCTTCAAGTGACAGAGAAAGATTAAAAAAATGGCAACAAAAATATATAATTAATATTTTACAACAATTTTTCCTTTACTTTCTACAGAAATGGAGTACTTCCGTTGCCAATATTAAGCAAATGGCTCCAAAAACTAAAAAATATTAATATTTCTAAAATAAATTGAGATGCAGTTTTCAAACAAATTGCATTTAAAAGTACATTTTTTTCCAATACGACGGTATAAAAGTTGAAAATGTGCGATGCTTAGAAGTTTAAAAAATTGCTATAGATACTCATCTAATCCTTTTTAGGGCTGGCTTCTGTAAGGTAACGTTATTTTTTGGAGACACAAAATATGCTGGGAGAAAGAAATAGCATACCGTACCGGGGCCTAAAAATCATGCTTGAAAATTATTTAAAAAACAATAAAAATTGAGTAAATTACGAAACAGTTTTAAAACAAATTACAATATAGTTTTCAAAAAGATTATATTTGAAAGTACATTTTTTTAGTCTATTCGACAGTGTAAAAATTAAAAATATGCGATTTTTAGAAATTTAGAAAATCGCAATAAATAAATAAAAGTTAAATTTGATCGTCTGCTGTTGCCATTCGCAAAATGAGGTCAGCGTTACGCACAGATACGTTTGTTCTTTATAATATAGATTTAACTTAAGTTGGTTCAGGAATTTAAAAGATGGAATTTGGTGATCGATTTTTCACCTTTTTCTTGATATACCACAGCAGTAAAAATTATGTACACATGTATGCTTCCTATAACAACACAAACTTTTTATATGTTTAGAACTTAATTATAAATTAAAAAATTAACTTTTAGGCACTTTTTCGTTAGCTTAGCACATGTAGTACACAGGTGTCCAAAATTAAGGACTAATCACAAAATGCTAATTTTCAAGTACTCGAATACTCAAAAGGAAATAATATAATTCGAATAATTACTATCTCTACAGCACAGATCGGCCATATAACATCTCATTCATGTCACACATGATCATAAGTGTCACAGTCACTACGGTGAAGCAAAAAAAAAAAAAAAAAGGAAATCCCTTACATCTCTTAATGAGTCTCAAATGATCACCATATGTGTCTACACTGAGACGTCACTGTGTCTGCTGCTTTGTGATGAATCACCATATGACTTTACAATGTAGTTACATTGTGACTCTCATGTGACTGTCATCTGCAGAATCAATTTCAAAGTCATTGTGAACGCTGCATTGTGATAAGTTACCAAATAATGTCACATTAAAGTCACACGAGGACTTTCAGGTGACAGAGAGACTACTGTGGAGTCACCATTGTGCTGTTTTGTGAAAGTGACCATGTGACTATAATTTGATATTATTTGGCGACTTATCATAATGCAACGTTCATGATGACTTTGAAATTGAATCTAAAAATGACAGTCGCATGAGAGTCACAATGTAACTATATTGTAAAGTCACCTGGTGACTCGTCAAAAAGCAGCAGTCACATTGACGTCTCAGTGGAGTCACATATAGTGATCGTTTGAGACTCATAATAAGACGTGTGGAATTTCCTAATTTTTGTTTCACCGTAGTGACTGTGACACTTGTGACCATGTGTGACATGAATGAGATGCTATATGGACTAGCTGTGCTGTAGGAATAGTAATTATTCGAATTATATTATTTCCTTTTGAGTATTCGCTTACTTAAAAATTTGCATTTTCTGACTGGTCCTTAATTTTGGACACCAGTGTAAATCGCCAAATACTCTTTATGGTTACAAATAAGGATCGACTGAAACAGGTTTTTAAAATAAAAACGAAATTTCCGTTTTCAGGCCGAAAACGAAAACGATAATGCGCAATTTTTAAAAGTAGTTAATACATGCATAAATATACATAATTAATAATTACTTATACGTGTTTATTATATATATATATATATATATATATATATATATATATATATATATATATATAATTATGAATTAATTTATATGTGTGGCCAAAGTTGGCTCACTGTGCCTCTGAGCAAAACCTTTTTTCTTATATAAAATAAAATGTAATTAATTCATCAACGATACAGAATGATTTTCTAACTATACGAATGTCATCTAATTAAAAAATGTTTTATGTACGCATATCTCGATTTATCTTATATAATGATTTTTGTAAATGATCATCTGTTATGCTAGAGTTTTCTCAAAGAGAAGTATTGAAAACACTTCAGCTGTTTCATGCAAAAAAAAAATTCCATTACTGTTAAATCTGCGAATTTAATGAGCACGTGAAAAGCATTTTCAAAGTTTAGTCATACAGGCATCACTTGTTTTATAATTTGCCCTCACATCTTGTGTAAGTCATGATTGATAAGTATAAATAGTGAAATTAATACCAATAAATAAAGAGTGTCTCATGTAAACCGATACAGCTTAAATCAATGAGTAATGTTGAAAATTACCAAAAGAAGAAACGAGATTTTTGGAATACAAAATAGCTTCGGTCGAGTTTCGGTCTGACCAAATTTTCGCGAAACTCTGATTTTAGGCGTAAAGAGAATGAATTCGTATCTTGATCAGTGAATTCGCGTCTTAAGGGGGCTCGTTACTCACCTTCCGATTTCCCCTCACTAATGTAAAGATTATGGGCATTTCATGCAATCGTCTATTTAAAATATCTTTTCGGGAAATTAATATTTTAAACTTCTATTTTTTTGTGTAAACTTCCTAAAAGATGTCTCTTTTTTAATTAGATCTCAAAATATTTCTAAAGTATAGACTTAATTTTGTATGAAGTGTTAAAATCTTACTCACAGTTCGCCCACTTTTAACTCATAAAATATTAAATTCAGCATAGACTTTAGAAATATTTTGAAAACTAAGTAAAAAAGAGACATTCTTTCAGAAGAGTACACAGAAAAAAGATTTCCTGAGAAGATATTATAAATATACGAATAAATCAAAAGTCCATAAACTTAACATTACGAGAGAGAATTCCGAAGCTGAGGACCACCCCCCTTAAGTGTGTTTTTCTTTACCTCAAAGGACCGTAAATGTATCGCGTAATAATCGACCACGCATTAAATGTGATATTTTTGCATTAGCCTTATTGCAATGTTCAAGGCATCGGAATAAGGGGTCTCAGGACTCTTAAAGCTTCAAAATTTTCGAAATTTTAATTTTTTTTTTTTTTTTTTTTTTTTTTTTAGATGTTAAACTCATATATTTTCTGAACATTTTAATATAATTGCTTCCTTGAAATTATCATTAGAACAGAAGTTACGGCTTTTGTTATTATACCCGTTCAATAGCTGAAGCTGCGTTTCCGAAACTTTGAAGTCATTTTTCTCCAAATGACGTTTTTGGGCATAACACGCAGGATATTGCAAAAGTTTCTGAATATTTTTCATGAAATTTTCAAAACGTACGTTTCATGTTAATCTGTATAAACTGAAGCTAAAATTTCATTGTTCAAGCAAACATTTTTTTAGGTGATTGTGTTGTTTAAATTTTCAAAATTTTGTATTAGCTAAATACATATCTTTGTATTAAAAATATAAAGATACTTTAAATACAAATTTATTTAGGTTCAGGGTAATTATTACAATCCAAAGTATATGTAGGCACCAAAATTTTCATTCTAGTTGCAATAGTTATTTTTTAATCGTGTGCGTAAGCTGTTACACCAATTTTATGAATCGTCAAATATATGACAGTTTGGAGCCCCCTGTAAATGCTAATTCTGCATCTTGCAATTTTTAAAAACATGAAATAAAAGAACGTACTTATATCTTTCATCTCAATAAAATTTGTCTTTTAAAATCATGTACATTTTAAGATATTAAATGTTGAAAATTTTCTCTTTTCTTCATTTTTTTCCAATTTTAAGAGTCCTGAGACGCTTTGGGATCGCGTATGAACCGTGAGCGTATTAACAGGGTTCGACTGTATACAGTTAAAGGAAAAATACTATTGTTACGCTGATTTATTGAAAAGTTTATGAGTTACACACATTTTTTACTTTATGAAATATTAACGTTTTTCAGGAAATTTTATCGTTGTTTGTCTTTTTATGTAAAATATTTATGTTATTGTCAGAAACATAATCTAGCTCCTGTATAACACTATTGTACGTATTAGTCAATTCATAAACTGTATTTATATTTAATATTTTTAAATTTAAATAGTTTTAAGAAAATAGCAATTTTTCGGTTAATTTTATGCTTTAAAAAATAGAAAAAAAATTAAATTACTTTTTTTTTCTATGTTTGTCACACTCTTATGACATTTAAAATAATAATTTGCAATTTTAAACTTAAAATTCACACATTTAAAAAATATATATATTCTGATCGATTACAGATACCTTATTGTGACAAATTTATCATATTTTTTATAAAAGGATGTAATTTTTAATCATTAAAGATGTTTCATATCGATATTGATTTTTGAGAAAACGCAATTGTTCACATTTAAAATATTTTTATTTAAATGTTGAAATAAAAATTTCTCTTAACTTTTACGAACAGTGACTGGGTGTTTTCGATTGTACACGGTTTGTCGAATATCTGCCAAAATTATTGGCGAATTGTTCTTGAACTTTTGGGTTGTGAAGAACATGTTTGATTTCATATTTGTCGGTGAAGATTTAGTCTTGAAGACAAATAGGGGGTTAATAATACATTTAATAATAAAATAATATTTAAGATCGCCTATGTAACAAAAAATGCTGAAAATGGTTTGTCACTGTGATAAATGACTATTTGGGTTCTGTTCAACGTTTGTGTGTATTTGTGTAAGCATAGCACTCATATCCGTGAAGATATTATTGTGTCTGTGAAAAATTCAAAATTTGTTTGCTTATAGCTGTTAATATAGTGTTAAGTTTTCAACCAAACTTAATACGACTTTCAAAAACATTACAAAGAACAGTAGAAACAGTATACTGAAATAAAAACATGATTATATTCAGTATTTTATGAGATATGGGTATTTGTGTGAAATAATTTTTAACTGAGCATGCGTGGAAGATTTCAAAATTTTTATTTCATAAATTGGTTGTCAGCTATTTTGGGCAACTTCTATAAAAAAAAAATATCCAGTCAAATATCGAGAAAACTGCTCTCTCTGTAATCGTTGAGCCTCTGAGCCATTTCCATTTGCAGTTCCGTAAATAAAATGCATATCAGTTTTCACCCTATTAATGAGGGGCAACATCTTGCAAATGTTCCTACCGCGATTCACAGTTGCACACTCAGATTTGCGGCTTTTATGTGTTAATCAAGGCGAAATTTCGCATACGGGTTCCTCCTACCCCATATGATATTTGCATGCTATTAGTGTCGTTTTCCTCTAGATAACTCGCAACAGGAATGTAGTTTTAACGTTTGGATGGACCAAGATTTCCAGCCATACATTCTTTGATGAAAGTTGTTTGA
Source organism: Maratus speciosus (assembly GCA_963932465.1). NCBI lineage: Eukaryota > Metazoa > Arthropoda > Arachnida > Araneae > Salticidae > Maratus > Maratus speciosus. The sequence continues at coordinate 457,957,232 of OZ010792.1, forward strand.
TTAGATGCGTACTATCACCTCTTAAAATTTTGCCCATCTTTTATGAAACATCCTGTATATATAATTTTAAATCTAAGTTATTATTTTTTATTAAAACAAAATAAAAAAAATGTGAATGTTACAATGTTTCTTTGAAAAATATTTAAAAAAAAAAAAACTTCGAACGTACGCAGATAATTTAAGTGTACGAAAGTTGATTTTAGAATACTTTTGTTTTAATGTTGCTAGTTTTTAAACTTCTTGAATATGTACACATTTAAAGTATCTGAAACGTTTTACATTATTGTGCATAGCATATTTCGAAAGTATTTACTTCCCACAATGAAACTGTTGCTCGCATTTTAGGTATATTTTTAAGGTTTTCTTTAGGGTTCTCATTCTCTTGATGTGAGGGTAGATAGCATATGTGGGAAAAAAGCAGATATTGGAAAACAAGGCTTGAAGAGCCGGTAAACTATGTTTGAAGAAATGATACACAACAGTGAAAATACAGACAATAAAAAAAACAGACAAAATACAGATAACAGTGATTATGATTTGTATCATGTTGATTAAGTTAACTTCTTTTTTCCAATTTCCCAGATTCTAAAGATAATTATTCCTTTCTCTTTAAATATAAAATCTATGGTATTGTATTTGAAATACTGTTAGTTAAGTTCTTTAGAAGAAAATATATTGTTCTTTTCCGAGAGAAATTTAAAACTCTTTCAATGTCTGAAAGATTAAAGTATGCGGTATTAACCAACTGTTTAGGTATAATTCATTTCAAACTTCAGTTACAATCTTTTGGACTTTCATGCACAACATCAACTACACTCATGTCCAAAATTAAGGTAACAAAAATCAAATCTGTGAAAACTGATGAAATATGACGAAATTTGTCACAGAGGTATATTAATATAGGAGAAAGAATATAGCAGCATAACAATATGGAAAATATTTTAACTTTGAATTAAGACACAGGGTATCTCAAAAAGTATTAATTTGTGAATCAGAGATAAAGACTTTATCTCGGAAAAAGTCTATCTATTATGAAATATGACCAACGTGTACTGCTATACAAACCTCACAACGAGCTCTTATACTGTTTATGGGGGTGTCAATAAATATTTGTGTCAACAAAGTCCATTCTTCCAAAAGAAGCGGCTTTTAATTCCTGGTGGGTCCTGGCAGGTGGGCTACGCTGTGTAATGGCTCTTCCTAGACCATCCTAAACATGTTCAATAGAATTTAGGTACGGAGACCTAGAGGGCCAATTCATACGGCGAATATCCTCTTCTTCAAGAAAATCATCAACAATGTGAGCTCTGTGTGGCTTCGCATCATAGTCCATAAACATGAAGTCCGGGCTTACAGCATCCCGGAACAACTTCACATATGCTTTAAGGACCTCATCCCTTAGCGATGTGCGTTGACAGTACCCGCATCGAAGACGTGCAGTGGTGTGCGACTGCCCAACATTATGCCGCCCAGACAAGGACACCTTTGCCACCAAATCTGTCGATTTATTTACGTAGGACGGATTCTAGCGAGCTGCACGTTCTTTCCAGATGAAGATTCGGCGGGAAAAACTCTGCATGGTAATCTCGACTCATCATTAAAAAGAAAACGCCCCATTCCTGTTGTGTCCAAGACTGAAGTCTTCGGCTCCACAACAACCGGGCTCTCCTGTTGGATGCAATGAAAGGGACACACACGACAGACGCCAGGCGTTGGGTATGAGGTCTTGAAGCCTATGTGAGGTTGTTCTGGGTTGCTGTAAACCAGGACTTCATCTTTATGGACGATAATACGAAGCCATACCGAGCTCACATTCTTGATGATTTTCTTTAAGAAGAGGATATTCGCTGTATGAATTGGCCCTCGAGGTCTCCGGACCTCAATCATATTGAACATGTTAGGGATGGTCTAGGAAGAGCTATCGCATAGCGTAACCCCCTTTACAGGACCAGCCAGGAGTTAAAAACCGCGCTTTTCAAAGCATAGGCTTTATTGCCATAACATTTATCGACACCCTCATAAACAGTATGAGAGCTCATTTTGAGGCTTGTATACCAGTGCACGGTGGTCACATTCCATATTAGACAGACTTTCCCCGAGATAAATACTTTATCACCGATTCACGATGTAACATATTTTGATAAACCCTGTATCTACACACTGTATCTTCGCAATTAAAATCTTTTCCATATTGTTATGTTGCTATATTCTTTCTCCCATTGTAATATATCTTTGTGCCAAATTTCGTAGAAACACAGTGAATAGTTCATCAGTTTTCACAGATTTTATGTTTGTGACCGTAATTTTGGACATGAGTATAACAGTACGTGTATCTGATATTCCAAGGTTTTTAGTTACTAAGGAAGAATTGTGTTTTAGTTCGTGTTGTATGATTCAGCATTAAATGAACATATCGTCCAAACATTTAAAAGGTGATATGTAATTTCGTTACAAAATTAATTTAATTAGAATATAAAAAGTTGTATATTACTTTTTTATTTATGTTCGTCCATTGTGTTATACAGTCGAACCTCTATTTAACGAAGTCGCTAAATCCCGGAAAAAAGTTCGTTATAGGGAAAATTCGTTAAATAGAGATTCACCTTTTAAAATATTTTAAACTACATAAAACAGATTTTAAACTCATAAACACTAAATATTTTTACTAAAAGTAATTAATCACACTTTTTTCATAAATTATATCGATTTGTCTTGTTTATTTTGCCCACCAATATCCATCATCAATTCATTTTTTCTATGTGTTTAAATCTTTGAAATCTGCAAGGAAAACAAAACATTGTCCGGGAATACACTGTATTTTCTGTATAAAGTAAATAGTTTTACATTAAAATTAACGAATTTTAATGACATTATCGTATTTATTATTATTATAACATAGAATTTTAACCATACATTAACATATGCGTACTTAAATTTAATTTCTGAAAAACTCTGTTAATTTTGCCTGAGTTTTTTCTTTTTAAAAGTACTTTCTCTCATAATACGTCTCGCATCTTTGCAATGCACCAAAAATTCCTCCATGCGTATTTTCTTCTAACTATAATCCTCGTCGGATTCCTTCAAATGATTTTAGCATTTCATCATACGAAGTTTTGTTAATTACTGCATCATGTTCATTTCCAACATCATCATATTCGTCTTCATCATAATTCATTGCTGTATTGTTTTTATTTTTCGCACTGTCGAAAATATAAAATTCGGATAGTGTTTCCGAGGTCTCAGTTTCAGAATCAAGTGAAATACAGTCATCAATCAGCACATCATGGTTAATTTCTTCTTTTTTTCTCATCTGTATCCAAATTTTTTTTTAAGTTACTCTAAGGGATTATCGTCTTCGTCTACCGTACTTACCGAATTCTCACTGCTGACAAAGATGGCGCCTGGTAAAACCAGTTCAAGGCCATTGGACATCATAAAATGTGTTTAAACAAAGAATAAGTTTGAAATGTCTAGAAATATTTTGAGAAATGGGGAGAAAAAAAATTAGATCACAAGAAAATGTTCGTTAAATAGAGAATGTACTTCGCTATTTAGAGGTTATTTTACGAAGAAATTCGCAAAATGTTCTTGGTTCCAAGGAAAAGTTCGCAAAATAGAGGTTCGTTAAATAGAGGTCCGACTGTATTTGAAAAGAATAATTAATTCTGTCCGACATATTTTTACTTTTAAGTTGCAAATAATTAAAGTACTCAAATGATCTTGAATTCAATGAATAATTTTGAATATTGTATCGATTTATTTTCGCAGTATGAAATTGTTTTTGTGAAAAATTAAAAAGAAATACAACAGGGGAGAGTTTTAAATTAATTCGATATAACATATGGTTACAATAGTGCAAAAAGATAAGGAATTTGTCATACACGTTAATTTGAAATCATAGCCTTACAGAAACCCAAACATTTATTCCAATTATATTAATAAATGATTGTTTTATTTCCAGACGAGACACTTATGCCACAGGAGGAAAGATTACCAGTAAAGGAAAAGGCATTTTAATAAATATGAATTTAAAAAAAAGTCTCTGATAAGATGTTGTTTATTAAAAAAAAAAAAAAAAAAAAAAAAAAAAAAAAAACGTAAATATACAAACATTTACATCTATTATCATTTCCTCTTAAACGAAATTTATCGGTAGATCTCATGAGTAACATAAAATTTAAACAAAAGCGTAAATAAATGAAAAAATGTATTTTTTTCTATATTTTATGCTTTTGAAAAATGCATTATATAGAAAAAAAGAGAACTTTTTAAGAAAGCTAATAAAACTGATTCATTTATATTTTATGCGTAAACAATATATAATTGAAATGTCAGAAATCTACATATTCAAAATCGTTTTTTGTTTTACTACTTTTTTCAAAAACAGGTATAAAAATTCTGACTTCCTCTTTTATTTCGCCTAAACTCCCCGGAGGACGTTGGCATATATATTACACAACTCAAATTTAATCAAAATTTCCAGAAGAATAAAAACAAAAATTGCTTTTACTAATTTGCTTGAAATTGCATTTACATATTATCAAATAAAACTTTTTGAAAATTCTAGTGGGAACAATAGCAAAACAATTACATGCCCTGAAATGGGTTTTAAACGCAATTTTTAGGAAACCCCACCTAAGAAAAACAAAGCTGAAAAGAATACTGAAGAAATGGACAATTGAAAGAAATGGACAAACTGAAAGAAATGGACAATTTTAATTTGCTGTTTTTGTATACTTTCTGCTTCTAAAAATACGTGGCATAATAATACAAAAAAGTTTTAAGAAATTTAATGAAACAGACGGAAATTTTAGCATAAGAAAGGAAATATAACTTAACTATTTGAACTCTATGCGTGTTCAAGTATAGAATTCGTAACTGAACGGAATATCTTTTCAATGCATAAACAAAAATTAATAAATACAGATTGATTTTATATGCTTGAACCTTTTTCTTTCAGCTATCAGATTTTTCATAGAATATCCCAAATGAAAACTAAAGGAATGAAAAAAATAAATGTTATATCACTTTTTCTAAAGGTAACATGAAAAGAAACGCAGAAGATATATGAATATATAGTAAGGAAAACAAATTTACTGTGAAGTTGGAAACATTCACTGTATTTACGAAATCGAAAGAAAGAAATGTGAAGTGTACATTCCGTCTTTAGGAAAAATGAAATTTAATTTTTATAGAGGACTTTACATTCGAATCAAATAAAAAAAAAACAGTTTATTTTGTATATTTATTCTAACTTACTCCTTTTAAATGGTGTTTTAATAAATAAAAATTCACTTTTTATTATTTATCAAATATAAGTAATAGTTGTAAAAACAGAATATTTAAAATGTAAAACAAAATCGCGTTATAACTTCCATGTAAAGAAATCCATAATTTTCACTAGATTTCAGTTAATCAGTCACAATCACGTCATGAAAACGCTTCCATATTCATGTTATCTCTTTAAACTATTTCACGGCGTGGAGATTCGAGGTAAAGATAAGAAAAAAAAAAAAAAGCTATTCGAAATTAAAAATACATTTTCTGATATATCAATTTTCGTATTTGATAAAAGAAAGTTACAAAAACTGTGTGCACGATATTCATAATTTTTACATATAGCAAATCTATCTTAATTTATATTACTTACTTCAGTACATAACAGCGTCATTCGTTAAGCATAAATTATATAGCCTATTCCAACACGTTTATAATACGCTAAAAACATTTTACTGTTTAATAAGGGGAAAATGATATTCATGTAAACAAACTGGAAAACTCATAACACATTTTAAAATCCAATTTCAGCAATTTCCATCAATAGTCAGAAAAATATCCGGCAGTTACTTTGTGCAGCCCTGTATATGATTTATAAATGTGTATGTAAACTACATGTTATGCTAAAATTTAGTTCTATTGGGAAACGCATAGCAAAGTTGAAAATTCCCCACCAGCAATTTCCGCCAATAAACGGAAATGTAATGCTCGTTTTCGAATGCCGCGCATAGAACTCTGTGGCGATTCTACTACCCAAAGAGGTGTTACGCTGAGATGGGCATTTTCCGAAGTCCTCGTCTGCGTTATCAATAAGATTGGCGCTTACTTGTTTGTTATTTTTTACTTCCGATCAAAGTTTAAAATCCTATTAATATCTCGTTTTATTTCAAAATAAAACTTCTATATTTAGTGTTCAAATGGCTAGTTCGGGTAGAAATAAATCTTCCAGGAGTGGTAGTAAGAAAATTATATATAATGTCATTCAATTTTGTAATCAAGAAACAGGAAAAGGAGAATTAAATGTCCCGATAGTTCATTCTACAAAACGAGCCAGTCAAATTGTCTGGGTTTCTAGTAGTACTATTAAAAAGATTCGCCGAGATGGAGAAGATGAGCGTAATCCTGTTTTGTGTTAACCTAAAAAAGAATTAAAAAGAATGTCTTTGGAAACACAGGTAGAGATAAATTTCAGTAGATGAGGAGGATAACATTTAAAGGTATATTTTACAAATAAGCTTTTTTAATACAATTTGCATAAAAAATATATATATATATATATATACATATAATAATAATAACTTTTCTTCACGAAAATTAAAAATGCTGTATAACTTTTTAAAATTTTTAAACGTTTACGTTTTTTATAAATATTTACTACAAAAACGTTTTTATATAAATCGATATTATTTCTCCAAAAGCGTATTTTTAAAAAATGCATCTAAACAAAAGCCTCTCACCCCTATTTTGATTAAAATCAAAGCAGACCTGACGCATGCGCAATAGCGTGTAGGGTTTTGCTATCCGAAAACAAATAGTACTTGAGATTTTTTGTGCAGCTTTGCATAGGATCTATCTAATTTATACACCAAGTAATATGCAAAAATAATTTAAATTGAAAAATACGCACCACAATTGAAAACGCACTTCTAGCAATTATTGATCATAGAGAGTATTGTAATCAACAACTTGTGAGTGTCCCTGTATATCAGTGATAAATTCAATACACTCCATACTGCTGAGTAAGCGCCTTGTAACGCACTTCAATGATAAATTTCGATTTCAATATGTTTAAAATAATGTAAAAGCTTTAGAATACACCGCAAACGATTTTCGCTCATATACCATGATGTAACTGAATAATTTTCAGCGTCCGTGTAAACAAACAATGGATGCTACACACTTAATTTTCAATACCAAAAAATGCCAGAGAAAGCATCAACAACATATATCAATTGTCTGAAAATCCGAGTATATTTACGAGAGTTAGAGCACGGACATGCGGCATACATACAAATAGATAGACCAACAACTGAATTTCTAAACACTCTTACACTATGTTGGAAAACCTTAAAAACAAAGTTTTGAGTAACAAGAAGATCTCCTCAAACTTCAAATCGGTAGTGTAGCAATAACATTACGCTCATAAGCGTCGACAATAATGATGGTATGGATTGTTAACGGTAGTCTTACAGCTAGTGAAACAAAAGCTCCATTTTTAATATGTTTCACTGTTTTTTACGAACGTCTCTCAATATACCGCTAAGCTCATCTCACTTTTATTTATAACATTTCATTATGCAAAAGGCTCAGTAATCAAAAAGAGACTGATAAGATAAGAAAGATATAATATATATATATATATAAATATTGTAAAAAAATTAATTATTAAGTACAAATATGTATGAAATTGAAACAAGTGGTCGAAGTTAGAAAGAAGCAATATTCTAATTCCAAGTACCAACGTGAACTATAACGCCATGTTCTGGCACAGAAAGATTATCAATAAGCAGCTTATAATGAATGTTAATTTAAAAGTTACCCGTTTCCATTTAACTTCTGTACTTTTTTAATAATAAACACGCAACGCACAACAGGTTTTCTTTAATCTTCTCTGGCTATTTCTGACTAATTTGTCCAGACCGCTTATATAAGACAGTCACCACATACGCTATAGGCGCATATTCTGACAAATGTTTTTGCCCAAACTTTGGCAAAAATTTCTCCAGAAAACGGCATTATTCATCATTATTTGTAAGTTCGATTGAAGTAGTGAAAGAAGTCACGAAAGAAGTAACTTGGTAATAATGGCGGACTTTCGAAGATGCATGTCGATTCATGATTCAGTGATGGAACAGTGTAGCATCAGAGAATTAATTAACACCACTAATTTTTATTAGTATTCTTCGTCTTATTTCAGGATAGAATTTCTGAGACTTTACATGGCGAAGAATACTATTAAAATTTAGTGGTGACAAACGCCCAACTGCTGCGCCATTATTCCATCACTGATGTTTGTCCAAAATCGTATCGACAAATCAAAATTTACTTCTTTTTTGTCACAACTCTCTTATAGAAGCACCCTAGTTTTCTTAACTCTTATTATTCCCATTTAATACATTGTTTACCGTCAATTGTTCTAACGTAGGGTGTTTTTTTATTAAAAATGTCTGCCAAAAAGTTTCCGAAAAAGAAAGTAATTTTCGCTTTATTGAATAAGATATATCCCGCGATAAAATGAAACAAATATTGCTATTCAGTAATTCTAGTAAATGTTTCGAATACACTCCCCCCTACCCCCCCCCCCCGCAAAAAAATGCTAAATTGATGAACGGAATAGTCGTCACTGGTCAACAAAACGTTAAATAATTATTTTTATGGCGATAGCAAGCAATTTCTATTTTCATCAGTTTCAATTACATTAGTAATTAAAGTGTTATTTATATTAATCATATTTTTATATGAAAATAACATTTAGGTTAAAATATTATATTTTTTATACGTACGGATTAAAACAATTTTCAAGCATATGCTATGAAAAAAAGGGTTAATGTTTCAGTACCTGGAAACAGGTTTAACAACAATTTAACTGTAGCTTTAACGCAAACTAGTAGCTACGCACATCCACTTAAAATTTCCCAGTTTGCCCCAATACAAAATAATAATTAAAATTAATTTTTTATATGAAAATAACATTTCAGTTGAAATAATACCTTTTTTTTTTTTAAATACTGTACTTATTTAAACAATTTTGGAAGATATAATATGAAAAAAAAATGCTAAATAGTATTTACTCAATCTAGACAATAAATTAGCGCTTTAAAATATCACCTTTTACAAATTTTTACTCTAGATTTTTCATTTTCAATATCTTTCACATATTTGTATTGTATGAATGCCTGATTATTATTCTTTGGAATCTTAATAGCGCTTTTCTCAGGATGGAAATTCTGAGACAATACATCCCGTAATAAGAGATCGTTAAAGAATACTTTCTTGTCGTTTCAGAATTTAGGAATAGATAAATAATTTTCTTTCCTCTAAACGATCTCTGATTTTTATGCTGCATGTATTTCTTTGTACATATTAAAATTGATAGGCAATATGATATGGTAATTACATGTAATCACAGGGTAAATTACAGAATCAAGGGGTGTGGAAAAATTCTTTTCTGTGAAGAAATAGAATAGCGAATAAATCAGTGGACGCTGAAGAATATCAATTTTTCGAGAAATTAATTGTTTCTTCAATATCCAGAAATGACAGCCGACTTACGTACGCCGACTTCTGGTTACCAGTATTAAGTATCTATTCACGAAAGGCGACCATACCAGAAATTTCAAGCCCTATATTTACCGGGTGTCCCAAAAAAGAGTGATAGATTTTAAAATTCCATAACTTTCAAACGTTGACAGATATTAAAAAAATTCTTGCAAGAGCGTTATGTGAGATGTCAGGATTTTTTATGCTGCGATTCTCAGTTTTAGTTACAAATAGCATCAATAGATGGCGCTTCAAGCAATAACCGCTAAATCCAAGCTCGATTTTTCGGCCCCTCTCTTCTTCCATGCGAAAAAAAGGAGATTAAAATGTATTGAATCGATCTCGATGTAACAAAAATCGGGTCTGGACTGAGCGCCTATTGCTCTCAGCGCCATCTATTATTTTAAATTCAAACTAAAATCAAGAATCACAGTACAAACACTCCTGACATCATACATAACTCTCCTGCAAGACTATTTTTAATATCTGTCACCGTTTGGAAGTTACTGAATTTTAAAATCCATCAGTTATTTTTGGGACACCCGGTATATAAGTATACATTTCTGTAATATAAACTTTGTGCTATCGGTTGTTGCTATAATTTTATGCCTCCCTAGCATTTAAGAAAATAATCCACACCTGCTTTATATAATAAAAACTTCTTTCAATTAAGCTTTCCATACTAAACACTTAGCTGTACAACTCCAATACTATGATCCTCAAGCCAGCAGACACTTCACAAAATAAAATGACTCGCTAGAGAAATTCTTTACTATCCTGATATTAAATAATTTGCATTCGCCGTTGGTAAATTAATAGCTAAGGTTCGAAAAATCGGAGGTGTTTTCCTATGAAATAAATAGTAGACAATTATCAGTAAAGGGAACATGTTTATTATTCCAATCGACAGTTCACACAAACAAATCATTCTCCACAAGCTAAGAGTCCATTATTTTGTAATAATATTAGCTACGGCGTTTTACCGTTTTCTTTGTCCAAGATAATAATCAGAATCTACATCATTAAACGATGGTAAAAGAAATATTCCACAATATAAATCAAGACGATAAATCTTCTTGATGACGCGCGTATACGCTAGCAACTCAAAATAACTCAGAATTATGTCTCTGACACCCCTGCGAACTGTTAAATAAAGAGCGCGCATCCCTAAATATCTGCAATGCGACAGATGTACTCAGCGAATGAGAAGACTAAAAGAGGGGACTATGGACGGAAGGAAAACGGGCGTGCTGCGATCTCTCGGTAAATGCGGAAAGTAATTTTAGAATAATAATAATAAAAATTGAATGAAGAAATAAAATGAGATTAGCAGAACAGATAATTTAGTAAGTGAAAGAAAATCATATCAGAAGAGAAGACAAGATTCAAATAAAAATTAATAGAGCTTAAAAGCCAGACAGATTAACTCAAAAACAACAAAAACAAAATACGAGTGAATTGTTTGAAATAGGATTTCGAAAATAACAATAAATGATATAGTAATGATTTAGGTGATTGGAAAGTAGGGAAAATTTAAACTATTATCAGAATATTTTAAAGGCAGATTAAAATAATTATCGTACTAGAATTAAATAAACTGGGATTATTCAAATTATATTTGATGGAAAAAATTATAGAGTACTTTTATGATACGGCGGAATTTAAAATTTTGTTGTATATATATATATATATATACACACATATATATATACAAAATCATAAGAAAAGCTATAAAAAATATGTATCGTTGTCGTCTAAATTTGAAATGTAAATAATTTATATTATTTTGACTTATTGGACGATGAATTTATTTTATGCTATCTTTTCTCTATTGAAAATTGTTCATTAGACAATACCGGGGGGAACACTGCAAAACAGAAATAAATTTTGCTATTTTACACTCTCTTATATAAGTGTGTTCATGTATTGAAAGATGGACATTTGTAATAGTTTATTCAATCATTTTCTGATTTTTAATTTAATATTTTCATAATATGTACGAATTTTAAATCAGATGATTCTCTTTTAAACATACCATATTTCATTTTCTAATGCCAAATTTCCTTTTAGATTGTATAATTATAAATTCTTAAACGTATTTTCTTTTAATGAGTTCAACGAAATTCGCATTTTTGTATTTCAGTGGAAATAAGGTTAATTTAAAATGAATAAATGAGAATTTATATTTTGCACCCAGATTAATTCCTTAATATAATAAAAAGTGCACTCAATATTTACTATTGGAAAAATTTTGTTTTATATATTTATAACATTGGAATCCAAATTACATACCATTTTAAAGCAGTGTTTTAAAAAATTGTTTTGAGATCAAGGGTTATACAAACGACATTAGAACAAGTAATCAGATATCAAATGAAACAGATAATACCAAGCCGATTTGCAATTAGAGATAGGAATTTTGTAAGATTCTTTAAATCTTAGACCCCTAAAATAAAATGAAAAAAAAAAACAAGTTTATCATTAAAATAATAATAGAAAAAATACAGCTAACATTATTAATTTTTAAAGAGGTAACGATGTACAATTACTTGTAAAATATGTCTTAAAAAGCTGTTTTAATAGAGCTTAAATTTTAATGTTCATGCAGATAAAAGACATATCCCGCAAGAATATTATGTTGCTTAAAATTTTCAGATATATTCCTTGATGGAAATAAAATTACATTATGAAAGACATTATATTAGTGTTATACTACATGGCCAAAGGTGACCGGTCACTTGCGATTTTAGACGTTTTGTTAAATATCTAGAAAAATACATGAGAAATTATCCAGACACTAAAGATGTGTAAGCAATATAGTATAGGTCATATATTTTCGCGACGATTTTTTCCCGTAACCCCATAGGGTACCGCCAACAAATTGAAAAAAAGAATATATTTTGGATGACCTTGTAAAAACTAATGTAGCAAAAGCGTTCAAACTCTAAATTATTAATAAGTGGCTTATTGTAATAGACTGTGTTAATTTTTATGAGGATAGCATGTATACTCGTAGAAAAATTAAGGTTTTTATAGAAACAGCCCCAAATTTTGCCAAGTTTTTTGCTTATAATTTGCAGAGTTCTTAATATAAAAAAAAAGTTCTTTTCAGAAAATATGACAAACAACATTGTACACAACACTTTGCAATCAGAATTGAAAAATAATAAAAATTGGATGAAAAATGAGCAGGTTTACTAAAAAATATTTCACTGAGCATGCGCGAATGCAAGCAAAATATAATGTGCATAATGTATTAGCTAAGTATATAGAGCAACTTTTGTGACAGTCTCAAAATTATAGCTTGAAAATTCGGAAATTTATTGTCGATAGAATAAGCTCGAAATCCGTTGTTCCCAAAAAGAAGCAAAAATATGAGGAATTGTATCAAATATCTGTTAATTAGTGCTAAGATAGCGTGCACAATATTGCACTTGCCACTATATTTAGATACAACTCATTTTTTTGCTTCCTTTTGGTAACAACGGATTTCGAGCTTATTCTATGGACGATAATTTTCCGAATTTTCAAGCTATGATTTTGAGACTTTCACAAAAGTTGCTCAATATACTTAGCTAATACATTATGCACATTATATTTTGACTGCATTCGTGCATGTGTAGTGAAACATTTTTTAGTAAACCTGATTATTTTTCATCCAATTTTTATTATTTTTTAATTCTGATTGCAGAGTATTAGGTAAATATTGTTTGTCATATTTTCTGAAAATAACATTTTTTTATATTAAGAAATCTGCAAATTATAAGCAAAAAATTTGGCGAAATTTGGGACTATTTTTATAAAAACCTTCATTTAAATACGAGTATACATGTTATCCTCATAAAAATTAACACAGTGTATTACAATAAGCCACTTATTAATAATCTCGATTTTGAACGCTTTTACTACCTTAGTTTTTACAGGGTTATCCAAAAGATATTAGTTTTTTTTTTTTCAATTTGTTGACGGTACCCTATCGGGTTTCGGGAAACAATCTTCGCGGAAATATATGAGCTATAATTTACTGTTTTCACACCTGGTTTATTATCACTTAGGTTTATTATCACCTGGTTTGTTGTTACCTAGTTTCAGGTTAATTCCTCCTGTATTTTTCTAGACATTTAACAAAAAGTCTAAAATCGCAAGTGACCGGTCACCTTTGGCCATATAGTGTATATGTATAGGAAATAATAATTTTCTTCTATTATTAAGAGTATACTTATACGATTAAATTTTCATTAATACTTTAAACAGATATTTTAAAGACTTTTTAACACGAATTATCTTTAGATAAAAAATTATTATCCATATATGAAGTATGACTTTGCATAGGTTTAAGGGGACAACGGATCTTCAAACTGAATTTTATTTTTTTTAATTGCATATAAAATACTATGCAAGGGCACACTATAGTGTGGCATATATTTATCACACAAGAATTTAAAAAAAAAAAATGAAGGAAAATAAGAATTTTCCTGAATATTTTAAACGTTGCCCAGAACATTCAAAATATCCCAACCTCACTCCATATCAATTAAAATCCCCAATATTATTTATGCCAGGTTGGTTTACATCTACAAATAAAACTGTGCATTGAATTTTATATACTGTAAAATAACTTTTTTTCGCGAGCCGTAATTTTCGCGAAAATGAAGATATCGGTGGTTTCACGATCTGAAAATTTCGCGAATTTTATATGAACTGAACCGAAAGTTGAAAAATTTCGAAACTACCTAAATAGAACTCTTTTTGCATAAGGCAATTTAAGAAACTCCCTTTTGTCAGAAAAGTTCTTCCGCCCCCCCCCCCTCTCTCCCCATCGCTCTAAAAATGAATGGCTTCAAAGAAGCTGGTATAAATATTGTAAGTGAATGAGTTGCATTCTATTAGTTATATTTTCGTTTTTATTCAAGAAGTTGTATAATGTTCAAGAAATAGTTGAAAGTATCCAAGAAATTTTTATACTTATATCTTAGTTAAATAACTGTAATCATTAAATTTCGAAAGTGAAAAATTTCTGATTTTTCATTTTTATTTGAGGCGAAAAAATGCATATATTTCGCAAGGCTTAAATTTTCGCGATTACGACGGGCTCGCGAAAATCGCGAAAATTAAATCCTCGCGAAAATAAGTACTTTTACAGTATTTGAATATAAATGTAAAAAATATATATTTTCTAAAATTTTGGAAATTTTCAGCATTTTTGCATCCTATTTCTGCATTTAACTACCTTTAACTTTTCCAATTATATTTAGCTTCATTAAACTATGTACAGTTTTATTTGCGTCTGTAAATTAAACTGGCATAAAAAAATATTAGGAAGTTTAATTGGTATATATGGAGTAAGGTTGTAACATTTTGTAAGTTCCTGATAACGCTTAAAATATTGAAGAAAATTCCTTATTTCTCTCCTTCAAAATTAAAAAAAAAATTATTGTGTGATAAATGTGTGCCGTAATTCATATAGTGTGCCCTTGAATAGTATCTAAGGTACAACTTAAAAAAAAAATAAATTTGAAAGTCTCTTGTCACCAACCCTCTTAGCGTTTTGAGGGCTCTCCTGCATTTTCATAAAAATGCTTATAAAACTAATATTAATTTAAATTTTCTTTCCCTGTTTGTTTGTAATATACGCTCCATGCCCCTTTATATGAAAAACATCTTAAAATACAATTCTGTTAAAATTATTTTTGTCTACAACCGATTTAAGTTGTTTTGAGGAAACGAAAAATACGGGCAAACCGCTTAAGATTTGTTATCTGGAGCATCTTATACAGCATTAGCAAAGGAGTTGTTACTTAGAGTAATTTATGTAGCCTTAAGAGAGCTCGATGTTTGCAGTGTATACTTATTTAAGTGTTAGTTCTAAGCGATTGGCTTGATTAAATTAGAAGAATATATTAGCTTGCTAATAGATTAGCATTTGAGCATTACCCAAATCAACTAACGACTGAAGAGCCACTGGAAAATGAAGATTTAATTACTACTAATGGAAACTTTTTTTTATGCCATTAAAATTGAAACAATAAAAAAAATATAACAGACAATTGTCTGTTTATTTTATGCGATTCAATGAATCGACTCTCCAGATTCACAAATACTAGAAATTTACTCCCGATATGTTCCACTTGCTGATACGAAAAAATTAAAACTTTATATACCATCATTAAAATCATTTAAAAAAACTTTTTATGAAATATCATCTTTAAAACGATATTTAATCAGATTTGCATTAAATATTTAGGTTTATTAGAACATTTTAAGTGACTTTTTAAGAGGTTTAAATACAAGGTATTTCATAAAAGATGGACAAAACTTGAAGAGTTGATAGTATGCATCTAAACATACAACTTTCATCAAAGAATGCATTGTCGGAAATGAACGACAAAGATGCTGGCGCATTTGGAAACTTGGTCAATGCAAATGTTAAAGCGACATTTCTGTTGCGTGTTATCGGTAGAAGAACGACAGTAATAGCTTGGAAATGTGATATGGGGAAGAAGAACAATGCATATGCAAAATTGCGCCCCGATTAATACATAAAAACCGCTGAACCGAGTGTGCAACTGTTAATCGCTGTAGAAAAGTATTAGAAGATGTTGCACTTCACTAATAGGGAATAAGATGTTATGCATTTTATCTAAGGAACTGCAAATGGAAATGGCTCAGAGGCTCAATGATTGTACGGAGAATGATTTCCCATCAGACTATTTCCCGACCGTAAAACATTTGAGCGCTTGCACCGACAGTTGTGTGAGACGGGGTCCTTTATCGCTTCCCAGTCGGATGCAGGTCGTCCTAAGACGGACAGAAAGTTAGTTGTGGAAGAAGCCATTCTGGATATGGCGGCTGATCAACGAAGTACAAGTACACGAGCAGTGGCTAGGTAATTACATGTATCGCACTCCACGACAGGGAAGTACTGAAGAATGAAAGTTTATATCCATATCATGTTCAATGAGTCAAAGAACTGACTCAAAGGGATTATCCTCGTCGTGTGCAATTCGCCCGTTGATTTCTGCAGCAGAAAGCGTAAATCCAGATTTTGGGGCAACTGTGGTTTTCACAGATGAATGTAACTTCAAACGTGAAGGTGCATTTAACACCCATATTCAACAAGTATTAACGGACGTAAATCCACATGCCACTTATTCACATGCTCATCAGCGACGCTTTTCTATCAATATTTGGGCAGAAATAATTGGGAACCACCTACTTGGGCCTTATCTTCTGCCAGAACGCCTTAACTAGAAAAATACCTGATATTTCCCCAAAAGGTGCTGTCAGACATGTTAAACGCCGTTCCCCCACACATCCGGCTGGTAATGCGGTTCCAGCAAGGTGTAGCACCAGACTATAATGTACAAGACGTGCGAAACTATCTGTATATAACATTTCCCAACCGATGGATTGGGCGAAGTGGTCTTTCAGCTTGGCCACCGCACTTGCCAGATTTTTCATGTCCTGATTTCTTTTTGTGGGGAAATCTGAATGTTCTTATGTATGAGACCCCTTAAATTTACAGAAAACCTCGTCGCCAGACTTTTGGCCGCTGCAGGGAAAGTGCGCGATATGTCTGTTGTTATTCAGAAATTTCGCCCATCCTTTCTTCGCCGTTGAACTGCATGCATAGACACTGCCAGTCACTGTTTTGAATAATTATTGTAATCACATGTCATTAAACTTGATTTTGTCACTTAAACGTTCTTTGTGTGTTTTTTGCTTCGTATAACATCACCTTCGGCTCCTTCTAGTACCTTTGCGTTTTAATTCCGACCATGCATTATTTGATCAAAGTTGTTTGTTTGGATGTGTACTGTCACCTCTTAAAGTTTTGCCCATCTTTCACAAAACACCCTGTATAAAACATAGTTATAAGAAAACTTTCTGTCGTCACATTAATTATTCTATGAGTTGCATTTGTCAATGATAAAATTTTTGAAATGAAGCCTTCCCTGAGGCCTATTTTTAGAGATTCATCTTTTTGAAAATTTGAATATGAATCAATTGACTTAGTCTTGATTTGTTTGAGGATATTGAGAAGCCCGAGCAACGACGGGTAGAGCAGCTATTTTTTCATAAATGTTTAATTAACAGCAGTTTTTAACCAAACAATGTGTTTTAACGAAATGTGAGCGTACTATGTGAAAGTGTCTCTTTAAAAACTTTTAGTACACTGTAAAAACAAACGACATTTTTACAGTACAAAGTACTGTTCATCTCGCGCACAAACTCGATCACAGTGAATGTGCTGTATCTTTCTTTGGTTTCCTGACTATATTAGAAAGGAAAATACAGTAGTTGCGTAAAATTAACAGCATAATGTCCTGGCAATTTGGACGCCAGCAGTTTGTGCTGTAATAAAATGCGTCCAAATTGCCAGCACATTGTGCTGTACTAATAGAAAATGTTATTTCTACATCAGGAATAATATATTGATAATGATTGATTTTGCCTTTCTGTATTTAAATTAATTAATTTATAATCATAAAGTGATAAAAGTTTTATGGGAGGTATACATCGATTTCCACATCTTCTTTATTAAAGAAATATTTCTATGTTTTTAAATAAAACATAACGAATATATATTTTTCGATAGTTAAAGAATAATGCTAATTTCAAAAAAATTTCACAAAAAAAAACTCCCAGGGTCTACTACACACAAAATCGATAACAGAACGGGAAACAATTAAAACATTACTTATACGTGATTTTGAATTAATATATATGTTAATACATTTATATATTATTTATAACAACATTTTGCTCTCTTTTTAAAATCTGTTTTTGTTTCTAGAATTTATGGAGTTGCAACACAGATACAAATGTAAACATCTCAAATGCTGAATCAGACAAAGTATCAACAAAAATCCTGAACCATAATTTATATGTTAATATCGATTTAAATTATTGCATAAAATAATGTTAATTTATTTGTATTTAGTAGAATAAACGTTTCATAAAATACTGTTATTAAATAAATGATATACAGAGCTTAGTTTATTGAATTTCAAACGTTAGAATATTTTGAATTTTCATTTTACCCTCTTAATGATTTTTGATAAACATTACTTATATAATAAAACAATGACTAATACATACATTTTATTTCATTAGGGAATTTATACTATATACATACATATATGTTAAAATACTTTGTAACAATTGCAAAAAATTCAAGCAATAATAATAAACTTCTCTCTCAAGCTCCATTATAAGGGCTCCTCGGAAAACGATTACAACATTATTCCATATTCAGAAATTCTGATGAGCGCCAATTACTATTTATTTACTAGATAATATTTGCAGTCGAGATTACTATAATAGCACATTTGCAGCCGTTGCTATTTTCTTCACAAAGAACTGATATATCCGTTTCAGAAAGCATCTTTATTAAGTCGGTCGAGTAGAATACAGAGTCAACATTCACCACAATTCCATAGAATATTACTACATTTTCATTACTTAAGCTTTAGTAGTTATCCATCCTGAACTACATTTTAAAACGAGGTCATTAAGGTGATCTCTATTATTCGCAAAGAATCACTGCCTAGCGACAATCGTGAGTTTTTATAATAATTGCTGACACACAAAATCTGCGTTCCTAAGCTCATGTTAGGCATCAAATACCTTCTGTCATATTGTTTTTTATTGCGATGCAGACATGCAGACTAGTGAATGCGTACAAACTCGTACATTAAATATATATATATATATATATGTGTGTGTGTGTGTGTGTGTATGGAAATAATCAGAAATTTATTTAATTTTATCGTCTGAAAATAAATTTGTTTTAAATGACATAAGATTTTTAACTCTGTTGATTTTCCGAAATTGCGAATGTTATTTAGCAAAAGACATTCATTAACTTTTTCTTTCGCAATGAAATTGCTGCTACAAAAACATTTAAAATGTTACAAACAGATTTTAAAGATGACTTTTTATTTAAAAATAAAAAGTATTTGATAGGTACAAACTTTTTTAAGTTGGTAGGGAGTCCGTCGTAGATTAGGTACAAAATTTTTTAAGTTGGTAGGGAGTCCGTCGTAGATGATCCGCGATCGGGTAGACGTTCTGCTTCTATTAATGATCAAGATATTGATAAGGTCAGAGAATTGGTGCTTGGTGATCGACATTTGACAATAAGAGACATTATTGAACAAGTTCCAATATCATTTGGTTCCTGTCAAGCAATTTTAAAAGATCACTTAGGGTTGTGATGCGTCTCTGCTAGAGTTATTCCACACATTCAGAAATGAATACTCAGATTTCACGACATTTTCTTTGTTTTCGACGAAACCTTTTCTGGGAAATGCTCCGAGCGAATATTTCATGAAATTGATGAAATTTGTTTCTTCATCTGCTAGACGATATAAAATGCGCCAAAAGTTTCGTCAAAAGAGGGCTGGTGGTGCCATCTATCGAACAGTTTGGAAGCTCCTGCATTTATTGACAGAGGGATGAAAAAAATTCACTTAGCGTTTTCCTCGGGGTGATTCGAACCCGCGGCCTTTGGCCTGGGAGACCGTTGCTCTTCCCACCTCGCTATTGGGGATTTGTATAGATGTGCTTTTAGTTTGATGTAAAGAATTCTGCTGTTTGTTTATTTTTATAAGGTAGATTGTAATTTTATCAGTATTGCTATAATTTCTGAAAGTTTTATGTAAGGCTAATTTATTATTATGATTTTCTCATAGTCAATGAATAATTATAATATGGCTTGATTAAATAATTTATTAGTGAAATTTCCTTTGCTCAATGAATGGTTAGAATATGGTCTGGTTAATTTGTTGCTCACAAATAATGAATTGTGAAGTGCACGTTGCGTGAGATTTTATCATTTTGAAAAGGGGAGGAGATTACTTTGAAAGAGAAGCTATAAATGATCACCAATAAATTGATACCTTTTTGTTTTATGTCCTCCATCCGGGTACTTTTTTATCACAGTAGTATTTTTAAGCTCCGGAAGAAAATGCCGATAATCGGATTCTCTACAAAAAAAGAGCTAACATTCCATGTAACGTGATTCTAGTCTATATACGTATATATATATATATAAACTGTTTCCCAGTTTAAATAAAACCCAATACCAAATAATAAAAGCAATTTTTATATTTTTCCGGATACTCATATTCTCCAGATTTGAATACGATTATATGTAAGTTTTATATTTCGAGATTTTTGCATCATGTTACACAAGGCACACGTAAATGCTTTACTAACACAAATATTAATGATTCTTTATTTTTTAATGTTATAGATAAATTCAGATGCCCATATATATAAAATATGCATTGGCAACGTGAAAAATAAATTATTTTAAAATAAAACGATTTTATGGAAAGGATTCTTACTTTATCGCAATAATATTTACATATTACATGTCTTTTGTTTGTGAGTATTTCACACGACCAAGTGTTTCTGTAGCAGTTTTCGTTATTGCCATTATAATCCATCCAGTGTTTACATTAAATATCCAATTCTTGGCAATGTCGCTCAATCTGACGCGCATTGGTCGATCACGTATTAAAGGTTTTGACGTTTCATTGTAAATACTATATTTATACGATTTGAACAACTATTTTAAAAATATAAAATAATAATGTGTACCTTATGCACCGGCAGGCGCATGCACAGTGCATCACATCATCGAGTTGAGGGCTGAAATTCCAGGATTAGTTAAAACTCTATTCGCATATTAAAATTCAACTGGTCTGTCAAATCATATTTTGGTTTAAACGACCTGCAGAACCAATTTTAGTTGTTGATCGGTAGGTTTATCTCTGTGTATTCCTGCATCAAAAGGTATGAAAACATTGATGACTGGGAGCAGAAAAATACAATAGCAGACCTACCAGTCAACCACTATAATCGGCTTTGCAGCTGTTTTCCAAGATATGACTTGGCAGACCAGTTGTATTTTAATATGCGAATCGAGATTTTACTAATCCCTGAATTCCAGCCGTCAACCCGATGATGTGATGGTTTGTGTAGACGCCTCCTGGTCTAGTAGGATCATAAAAAAATTTCTCGGTGACTAGCCAATTTTCACGAAAATTAAAGAAAAAGTGACAAACAAGCAAACATACCGGCTTTAGTACCTATATAATTTAAATTGATAAATCAAAGGACAACCATAGGATAACCACCAAAACCAGCCCATTCGAGCGAAAAAAATAATTATACAATTCGGAGCAACCGCTGGAACTTTATGTTTATAGTGACTAACAAAATCACAAAATTTGACTAAAAATCTGTTTTTCTTTTTTTGAGAATTATGAAAATAGATGCACAAATTTATGTGATTCAAAAAGAAATTTCAATTCTGACGCATCTTTGGAGAGATATAAGCATTTATATCCGTAGAAACTGTGTATAATTATACAGTTTTTCTTTACTGAAAATGCTAATTTCTCTAAATTGAAAATTTTGCATATTTCTAACATTTGAAACCTCCCATGCGGATTGCTAATTATCCAATTCTTTTGAAATTTATACCGTATATCCGTTATACAATACGAAAAAAAAATGTTACCATATAAAGTTGCCTTTCAGAAGTATTTTAATGTTGAAATTTATATACGTATGAATATGTATCGCTGCTTTTTTAGAAAAAACCAAAAATAAATAAAAAAAAATTTTTCTGCTTATACATTCAGACATCTTTTACAATTCATGACAACTTGCATTGTAATATATATTATGTATCTCATAAACAATTATTGTTCTATTTTATGGAAAATGTGATGTAGAACTTTATGGAACATTCGGAGTTAAAAAACCTTTCATAAGTAAAAAAATTCAGAGGGCCCGACTGGCGTTAGCGAAGGAATAACAAGACTGGACAAGTGAAAACTGGAAAAAAAGTACTATTTTCAGATGAATCGACTTTCAATCTTTTTGTGAGTGATAAAAAAATTACAACCGACGACCTAAAAATAAAAGATAAGGTGCGAGATGTATTATTTCCACAATGAAGCACGGCGGAGGACATGTTATGCTGTGGGGAGCATTTTCTGAAAAATTTGCCTGTTCGCTATTTAAAATCCGCGGCAAGATGAATAGTGCAATGTATAAGGATATCTCGCAAGATCATTTGCTGCCTTATTGGAGGAAAAAATTGTGGTCGCAACTATTTGTTTCATCATTATAACGACCAAAACATACATCCAAGCTCGTCAAGCAGTGGCTTTCGCACAAAAAAACTTCGCTTTTGAAATGGACAGCCCAATCATCCGATCTGAATAAAATAGAAAATCTTTGAAACTAACTTGAAAACGTGTGTGGAATTATAAATATTCCAATTTAGCAGCATTTTCACAAAAATTGCTAAAACCGTGGACAAAACTTAACATTGATGATCTACAACTGTTCATTGAATCGATGTCACGTTGCTGCGCCGCAGTACTTATTGCTAAATGTATGAATATACTAATTGTAAATGTTGTTGATCACTGTTATTTTCTTTTATAACACCATTTTTTTCCAAACTTGCCAAAGTGGCCGGAAACGTTTGAGAACATGCATTTTCTTTTGCAATTAGTTTTGTCAATTAAATTTATTAATATTTAATTTTTATTCCATTAATAAGTTCTTAACTGTTATGTCAATAAAATGTGTAAGTATCACTTTGAGATTCCTCTTCATATGGGTGTGCTTAGAAATTATCCAAAAAATTTATGCTGGCCGGAAACTTTTGACCGCCACTGTACATTAGTTGTAATTTTAATCAAGATTTATATCTAAATATACAAATTTTGAAATGGTCTACAGATCATACATTATCATTTATAAATTTAACTATAGACGTATTTTAAATAGTAATCGGCATCATACTTATAATTTTTATTGTCTTTAAAAATACTCGATGATTCAAAATAAAGGTTATTGCCGACTATATCTTAAAACTTTCATGATAGAAAAATACTTCGAATTGCATAATCCGTACAAATACAGTATAAATTTTATATAGTGTGGTTCAGAACTATATGCCAAAAATGTAAAGGCAGATAGAGGGAATCTAAATAACCAGATTTACTACAAGAATGAGGGTGCGGAAATGTAGCGTTGAAGCAGTAGAGGGCGCTGTTGAGTTAAGCGGATGAAAGCTTCATGCATCGTTACACCAGCGCGCAGCTGGCTGACATACATTTCATGTATGGGGCTGCGCAAGGAAATGGCTGATACCTAACGCCCGTCCAACAGGTCTCGGACTTTTCGAAGGTCCATCCTCTACTGTGTGCAATACTCCTCCTTCAACTTCTTGAATTCTACTATATCTTTCAATACCCGTATCATACCTCAAAGCATAAAATGATCCACTTGCGCACAACTCCCGATGAAGACGCTCAAATGTTTAGAGATCCAGCAGATTCCTACCCTTGGTTCATTACATGCACATTTGTGGAGCAACCACTCCATTTCCTTGTGCAGCCCCATACATGAAATGCATGTCGGCAAGCTCCGTGTAACGACACACGTTGCTCAAAATCCGAGCGGAGAATGACGATTCAATTCAGTGAAGCGCTTTCATCCGCTCTACTCAACAGCGCCCTCTACTGCTTCGACGCTGCATTTCCGCACTCACATTCCTATATGAAATCTACTTATTTAGTTCCTCTCTACCTGCCTTTACATTTTTGACATATAGTTCTGAACCACTCTGTATTTGTTTTACTAGTAATAGTATCTACTGTCTTAAAAAGTGGCTGTCCGTTTGTATTTCATACCTAGTCCTCGTAGAATACGGAATGTAGGTCGATTAAATTCACATCAGGTATCCGCATGGATCGGCCGATATCAAAAGTGGTCTCATAATTTAAAAAAATCTAATTAGTTTTCGATATATAAATTTTTTGTATTTAACATTTCTGTATTGATGGCAACTGTATTACCCCCTTTTTGTGGATGAAAGGGAGAAAAGGAAAAACGATAGCGATTCTAAGATTTATTGTATTGCCATCATTTTCAAATTCAAATTAAAAATTTAAATATATTTAGTTCAATAGATGGTGTGACCAATGTTGTGGTAAAATTCCTTATTTGAAGAAATAAAACCTACTGTTTTATTAATTTAAGGTACATGACTCTTTTTATATTGTGAAGCCTAAAATGGAAGTAATAGTTTAATTAATTTAATTTTTTATATTTTAGAAAAATTGAAGTCATTTTCGTTCCACACGCTCCGAAACGAATGGCTAAATCTTTGAATGATCAAGTTTTTAAAATCGCGTAATTTGCAATTCAGATTATTGGATTATTACAAAAATTACTAAAAAAGATGACTTAATTTTCTCATTGAAAATGAAAACTAAAGTTATTTTTAGGTAGACGGATTAATTTGCATTTTTCAAGAAAAATTGAAAGAATAAAAACATAATTTCATCTATTCATATTAATCTGTTTGACTGCTACAAACGAAAGAATCGCCTGTTATCGATCGAACGTTCTTAACATTCATCTAAGGAGTTCAAACATAAACAAATTTACACTCCTCACGTTTAACTATAGGTGCAGATTCCCAAAATTTTTAAGGCGCCAGTGACGCCTAAACAGAAGTAATCCAGTCGCCACATCGTGAAAGATATGCATAAAAGGAATAGCGCTTATGGAGAAAAAAACTTAGGAATTCAAAATGAAAAATAACCTAGACATGACCCCCCGCCCCCGAAAAGAAAAAAAAAACTAATTGCCAAATGTGTATATTTAAACACACAATTCTATTAATTTAGATATGAATTAAGTACAATATAAATCTTAAGCTATGTACATTCAGAAAATAAAGTTTGAAAAGATAAACGTTAAAAAAATTATCTATAAGCTCAGCAATCATAGTAGGGGGGAACATTAGGAAAGCAATAATTCTTATTTTCATTTTGTCATACAAGAGTACATATAAAAAAGAATTTTGAATATGTGAGGTTATTTTGCACTATAAAGATCAAAATACAATTGAAACATTTGTTTTTCAAGAACACACAAGAAAAATTATCTTAAATTAAAGAAAAATCTTATCACAGGCGTGATTCTGTTCCAAATTTTCCGAAAATTTAAAGCATTCGATTCCGAAAAAATTCAGACATAAAAAAATATCACGGAAAAATATCAAGAATTCCGACAAAAGGTCTAAAAAAAAATCAATTCTGTTAATCATCCGCAGAAAAAAAAAATTGTGAAACGATGAAGGGAAAATGCCGAATTCCGTCAAAGGATCACAGAAAATCCGCTAATTTTATCAAAGTATCGCATAAACAACAGGAATTTCGTCAAACGTTTGCCGAAAAAATACGTGAATTTTGTCAACAGATTGCAGAAAAAATGCGAATTTTATCAAAGGATCGCAAAAAACTCCGTAAATTTCGTCAAAGGATTGCGAAAAAACGAATTTTGTCAAAGCATCGCGAAAAAACTGCGAATTTCGCAAAAGCATCGGTATAAAAACCAGAATTTCGTCAAAGGATCAAGGAGAAAAACGGATTTTAGATGATCGCTAAAAAAAGTGATTTTCGGCAGAGGATCGCGAAAAAAAAAACTCGATTTTCGTCAAAGGAACGTGGGGAAAAATTGCGATTTTTGCCAAAGGATGGCGACTAAGGCACAAAAAATTAGTCGCCAAAGCAAAAAATTTAGTCGCCACGTAGCGACTGGCGACTGTGAATCTGCACTTATACGTTTAACTGGAAAATTATTTCCCCTTTTTAGAAGTAATGAATTTAAAGAAGAAATATAGCTTTGCAACAAATATCTTCCTAAGAATGGTAGTTAAAATGTTTTTAAAAATACGCAAAATGTTGAATGATTAAGGGAGAAAAAAGGACATTGTTTTAATCATTTATATTAAGTCAAAAGTATCAAATATATTTATACAAATTCATCAAGATGACGTCACTTTTGATTAAAAGTGTAACGTCATTTGTATTATATCAGCCCCAAAATTTTAAGCCAAATCTTGCGGTTTTTGAAAAATCAAAGTCATCATGTACTTTTTTTTAATAAAATTTTAACTTGCATTGCAAATATGATTCCAAACTTGATACGGGTCATCTAATAAAATTAATATAATAAATATTTTCTAAATAATCAATGAAATTGGATTTTTTTTCCCTCCCAAATAATCAAAAGATCAGATGCAGTTCAAAAGCGGGGTGGCAGCATCGGGTTGTCATGCAGCTAGCACATATTAAAATAGGAAATTTATTTTCCCAATGTCCTTTCTTTCCTATGACACGTTTTGAAAAATGTTGCCTCGCGTCTATAAAGTATATTAAATATCTATTTTACAGTAAATTTACCGAGTTGTGGTACTTTGATTTAGGGTTTTCTTGAACTAAAAATGTATCTTTCTGTTTTTAGGCTTCTTTTATTTAAGATTTGCTTATATTTTGTAATGTGAAGTACATTTCTCTAATCAGTGGTTAGAGATATAATTGCCATTACTTCTATTTTGAATCAACCTGTATACTTAAATGATCAAATTCCACTATAGAAAAAAAAATGTTTATTTTCAATTAGTGACAAATCAGTATAGCAAGATATTAAATTTGAAATTCTTATTGAATAAGACAGCCCAAGACGTTCATGTTGCAGTAATATCGCACTTTTTTTTTTCTCTGGACATAGTTTAGGAAGAATGTTATTCAAAAAACACAAAAAAATGTAATCGGTTTCATTGTAAGCAAAATCAATAAAAGTAAAGGAAAAGAAGTATTGGAAATACTATTTAAGCTTAAAAAATTTTAATAGTGATTTTTTTTATATATATATATACTTTACGATTTTTAACAAACTTACTTGCTCTTTTTTCTAATATAATACATTGGATTGCAAAGCCAATGCAAATATAATTTGGAAAAATCCTAAGTCAGGAAAAAAAGCAATAAAGAAATCAAAGTTATAATTCATTTATGCATATTTATTTGTTCTAGGCATCCTAGATTCATTCTTAGTAACCTTATAGATTTTTTGATCTACAGTGCAAAAGTACATGAATGTTACATGAATTTTTGATGTTGCCGTTACATAAAAAGTTCTAGGAATCCCAGTTTCCTAGAAAAATTTTAGCAACTTTGCAGATTTTTTTTACAGTATATATATGGAAAGTTCCCAAGTACGTTTTCAGTTTTTTATGCGTGTTTCAGCAGAATTGAAATTTAATATACTATATGTTGTATATAAAAATCAATAGATTATATACAGGGCGGTACAAAATAATTAGAGAACATTACGTCTATAATACTAAAAAGGTAATTCTTGGAATTATGCTTTCAACTATTTTTTGTATTTCTTAATTGTTTATTTAGGTATTTTATTTTCCCTTACGATAAGATAAAGTCACATAACAACATTCTGTCACTTTTGATATATGCTTTGGTATATATGCGAGGCTCATGATTTGTCTGTTTTTCGTTCATGTTTTTTTTTTTTTTTTAATTTTACTTACATTTTGATTTTTTTATATTCCCAAGTGTATATACATCTTTTCGTGAAAACAAAACAATATAAAAGCAGATTGAAAAGATAAAAAATATCAATAGCAAAGGAATATAAATCATGCATTATTCATATCTGAAAAGTTTTTCACACCTTCAGAGAATAGAACACGTAGTAAAAAATCAAATCTTAGACTTTTTATTTGTTCTATTCTGCATTTCAACAAATTTTATAAAGAATTTTACGCAGTGTATAGGATTATTTTGCAAATATTTTGAGATTTTTTTTGTAGTTTGATCCTTATGGGGAATCTTATATAAAGTTTCTGAACTGGAAATAAAGCTAAGGAAACTAACTACAATATCATCACGTCATACGTCAATTACAATGCATATGAGAGGAAGGCAATTTTGACAGTGAAAAAATATTCACAGACGAAATATATCTATTATTAAAATAGTCATATTTCTATTATTTATGTACAGTATTTATATTTATATTATTTATATATATTTCTACTAATTACAGTGAAACCTCCCTGTGCGACAACCTCCCTGAACGATCATGTTTTTATGGAACAAAATTTATTCCAAAGGTTCAATACTGATTTTACCTCCATTCAGAGACCATTCCAGTAGAACTCCCTTCATGAGCGACCAATTTCTTTGAAAAAAAAAATGAAAGAAATTCCGTTTTTTCCCTGGTCGCTTGAAGAAGGTTTTATTAGAAAAATAATTCCGGAGAGAGCATTATTCATCAAACTTCAAAACTAAGGTTAGAATATTTTTTATTCTGGTAACTTTTAAGTGTTTAAAAAGTAACTTTAAACTATTTAAGTGTTTTCGATGATAGTTATGATGTTTTTAGAACAAGATTATATTCATAGTTCGATGATAGTTATGATTTTTTTAGAACGAGATGATATTCAGAGTCCTATGATAGTTATGATGTTTTTAGAAAGAGATGATATTCATAATTAGATGATAATCAGCGTTTGAAAAATTTAATTGTTGAATTTTATTCAACTTGGTTAAGAGACGTAAACCAACACAATGAAAAAATGTCCAATCCTGGATTCTAAACGGCGTCATCGACATTACGCGCCATTGCTGTACTAGGATGGACGGTATCCAGCTTAGAACTTCTTACTTTTATCTAATGACAATACTGAATCTGCAGCACACGATGGATTATTTTCATTAGCCACAACCAGTGTTCTCGCTGACTTTTGACCAATGTTAGCAGTTTGGGTAATTAAAAGTCCTTCCGGCCAGTGCCGGGAGGAAGAGGTAGCTTTCATATTCCTTATTTTAAAAAAGCCAACTTATATTATTCAAACACACAAAGCTCAATTAAGTGGAAACCGAATGTAGGAGATTCAATACTGATTTTTATCAATACTATATCATTATGAATGAGAATTTCGCGAAATTCAGCTGTATCCAAGCTGCTTTTATTTAATGTAACTTATATTTGGCTGCCAAATTCGGCGATTTCTTAAAGTGCCTACCATTTTAAGACAGTATGGTGGATGAGTCTAACCTGTGAACTTGGTCGAGACCTTAGTATTTGCTGTGCACATGCTCACTCACATCGGAATCGGTTGATATATACGAGTGCTGTCTCAGGCAAAAAATCAGATTTTTCAAAATGTTACCCACGTTAGAAATTGAAACTGCTATATCTGAGCCATTTTTTAAGATAAAGACAAACAAAAAATGCTCCTGAATCTTTATATCAAGGTCAAATACTTAAGAAAGAAACCTTTTTCAATTTCTAATATTTTTGCATCTCACTTTAAATATATATTTTTTATTTAATGGTCGCCATTTTGAAACAAGATGGCTGATGAAGCTGGCCAGTGAACTTGGTCGAGATATTGATGTATACTATCCACATGCCTTCTTCCATCGAAATAGGCGAATACATGTGGTATCGCGTGACAAATACAAGATCGTTTCAAAGTGTTAGCCATGATAGAAATTCAAAGTGCTATAATTCAACCACTTTTTAAGATATAAACAAAAGAACAAATTTTCAGAAACAAAAACTGCTCCAGAATCTTTGTATCAAGGCCAAACACATAAAAAAAAATCTTTTTCATTTTCCAATTTTTTAATACCTCATTTTAAATTTTAAATTACATTTTTTTTTAAAAATCGCAACCCTTTTGAAACAAGATGGCGAATGAAGCTGGCCAACGAACTCGGTCGAGACATTGGTATGTAGTATGTACAGACCAAGTTACATTCAAATCGGTTCATAAATACGCCTGTTATCGCGTGACAAAAACCAGGTCGTTTTAAAATGTCAGCCACAATAGAAATTCAAAATGTTATAACTCAGCCATTTTTTTAGATATAGACGAAACAAAACCTGTTCCGGAATCTTTGTATTAAGGTCAAACACATACGAAAAAAATCTTTTTCATTTTCCAATTTTTTAGTATCTCATTTTAAATTTAATTTTTTTTTAATTTTTTTAAATGGCCGCCATTTTGAAACAAGATGGCGGATGAAGCTGGCCAACGAATTCGGTTGAGTTATTTGTATGTACTATGTACACACCAAGGTACATCCAAATCGGTTCATAAATACGTCTGTTATCACGTGGCAAAAATCAGGACGCTTCAAAATGTCAGCCACGCTAGAAATTCAAAATGCTATAACTCAGCCATTTTTTAAGATATAGACGAAACAAAAACTGCTCCCGAATCTTTTTATCAAGGTCAAACACATAAGAAAAAAATATTTCTTCATTTTTCAATTTTTTGGTACCACATTTCAAATTTAAATTTTTCTTAAAATTTTAAATGGCCGCCATTTTTAAACAAGATGGCGGATGGAGCTGGCCAACGAACTCGGTCGAGACATTGGTCTGTACTATGTATAAACTAAGTCACATCCAAATCGGTTCATAAATACGCCTTTTATCGCGTGACAAAATTCAGGACGTTTCAAAATGTCAGCTTCGCTAGAAATTCAAAATGCTATAACTCAGCCATTTTTTAAGATATAGACAAAACAAAAACTGCTACGGAGTCTTTGTATAAAGGTCAAATACATAAGAAAAAAATATTTTTTCATTTTCAATTTTTTGGTACCACATTTCAAATTTTAATTTTTTTTTTAATTTTTTAAATGGCCGCCATTTTGAAACAAAATGACGGATGAAGCTGGCCAACGAACTCGGTCGAGACATTAGTATGTACTATGTACACACCGAATTACATTCAAATCGGTTCATAAATACGAGAGTTACAGTGTGACATAGGTCAGATATATATATATATATATATATATATATATATATATATATATATCAATTTTGAACGGAGGGTGGTTTCGGGGTCTGGGGGTCATGATCGATGAAAATATACCAAAATTTTTTGAAATCGCTTTCCTCCGAACGGCTGCAATAGGTAGCTTTTTGTAAAGAAAGCTACCTAAAAAAAAAAAAAAAAAAAAAAACTCTAGCCAAATGAAAAACATGTTAGCAAAATAGATTTGTCAAGCTCTATATGTTGGGCTGGCATTTTACTTATTTATTTTTGTAAAAAGTAATGTTGTGCATTTGTTGAGCGAAATCTATGGAAATTTAATTTGGTTTAATAATTTACGGAAGTACATTTTTAATCATCTACCTTTTTTCTGTGTAGAAAGTTAAAATTTAATTTTTGCTTTCATTCTAAAATAGGTTGATTTACCTTATTGAACCTTGATTTGAATGTAATTGTCAACATCAATTTTTTTTTTTAAATCAGCGTTTATCTAATTGTCTAAGTGGTCATTAATATTGTTGCCATTTCATGCATTTCGAACATAATGAATTTCCAACAAAATAAAATATATGGGTACGTAAGTGAGCTTTTTGAATAATTTTAATTGTAGAAAAATGGTGCTACAGAAATATCGGCATGTGTTGCTAGAATTCAGTCTGTCGGACCGGGCCGGGATTTGATCGAGATTTTAGCTTTTATACCGGGGCGCGCTTGGAAATTTTGGTGCATGCAAACATCTAATATATGGTACGATGTGACTGAATATGATAAGCGACATCAATCGTTCAGTTATGCAAATGAATGTCGTCTTTACTGTCACAAACACACGCACACAAAAGAGCGAAAATTGAGCACTCTCAAATTGGCGAATCTAATCGTTCGTTTACTCACCAAATTTAATATTTCTCGCGATTTGGCACAATACCGAGTGGCAACAAGAACCCTGGCCACAAAACCTTGGGCAAACACGAAACGAAAGAGAATCCTGCCTCGAATAAATTTAATTTAAGCATTCTATAAATATTCCCTTGTCAGATACATATGCAACCTTGCCAACAGATGTGTGATAAATGCTAAACTGGATGTCGACCAAGTAGCTCAGTGTAGAGCTATATTTTTTAAATGAATTATATACATTTTTGAAAATATTAGGTTATATTTCAGATGGAGTTAACTGCAGAATTATTAATAAATGCCTCTGCACGTAATTCGGTCAGATTTTTCGTTGAATAATGCGGTGGATATTTTATATATTTAAATATATATTTTCCCAAACGCATATATAAATATATATATGCCTAAGTGGAGCAAAATCACGTGCATTATTTGCGACATTTTACATAAAAATAAAACATGAAGTCTGTTATTCTGTAGCACAGTAGCGTGTTTTGGTCAGCGAGCCTGTCTGCCACACTACAGGTCGACAGTTCGATTCACGGCTGGGCTGGGTTACCTCAACCTTTCATCCCTTCGTGATCTTGCTTGGGAACTAAACACTGAGGCTCTCGTGTTAGGCTGACCACCTCATTTACATGTGCTGTATAGCATCTCGAGACCCATGGTCATGAAATCAGGGTTGGTCACTATAGGACCAAATAATTGCAATACCACTAGTATTTTTTAAGCCTCTTATTCTGCATTTTGAATAAAAGAATTACACTCTGAATAGACGAAATATATCTTGCGACTGAACCACTAAGAAGTGACAATAGCTATTGTTTTTAAAGTACATGTAAATACTTTTCGAAAAAGTGAGACAGGAAGAAAGTGGAAAGAAAATTTTCTTGAGTTTTTCAATGTTTTGTTTTAAATTTATTAATGATTTCTAATATTGTGGAATTATATTAATTCGTGATAAGAGTCGGATTAAAAAATCGAGTATTCAATTTTCTATGGGGCTTATTGCTTTAGAATTTCTGACATTTCTGAATTTAAAAAAATCATTGTTGCGTATTTTTATTCTTAACAGTAGCATGCTTTGCATAAAGCATTGTACTATCTACTTAGGTGAGGAGAAATATCATTTAAGTAGATAATTTTGGGCAATTTTTAAACCATTTATATGGTAAGGACTTCTTTTTGCAATATTTAAAAGCCCTTACTGAAATACATTCTTTTGAGTGGTTTGCAGTTAAATTGATACTCTTTTTGTTTATGTTATAATAATATATACAAACTTTTATGAGTATACACCGAAGAGCCAAAGAGCCAAAACATTATGACCATCCCCACATTTTGCAATGAACTCGCTTTGTTAACGTGGAGGGCGCGTAATCATATGGGAATGGTATTTAACTACTGCTAGGAAGTATGAAAGATCCTTTTTGCGCTTACTTCTGCCTGTGATTGGAATGTGTGTTGATATAAACGATTTTGATAGAGGACAGAATTCAATGGCACGATGGCTCAGAACGAGTATCTCCGAAACTGTTCGACTCGTGAGTTGATCGCGACATACCGTCGTTAGTACTTATGCAAAATTCATGAATGACGATGAAACCATCAGTAGGTGCGATGGCGTTGGACGTCGATGCGTTATCAAATTAAAAGGACGTCGGAGACTCCCACACTTGGTAAAACAAAATCGGTGACAGACACTAGCTCAGCTGACAGCCCAATACAATACAGGTCCAAGTAGAGTTATTTCAGAGCGCACAGTTCAGCTGACACTAATAGATATAAGGCTATGCAACATACGCCGCACTCATGTGCATCTGTTCAACAAGCATCATCGACAACTACTCCAACATTAGAGCCAGGAACATCGTGACTGAACCATGGATCGTTGAGGGAGAACTGCCTTGTCAGATGAATTACTATTCATCCTTCAACCCGTCGATGACCGTTTCAAATTACGCCTTCTTCCATGCGAACTGTTGCTTCCCCTGATACAGCAGGCCATACAAATGCCGGTTGTAGCGATATTAAGCTTTGGAAAACGTTCTAATGGTCATCTCTGGGACCTGTGGTTATACTAAAACAGATGACGAATGCCGCATATTATTGGATCATCAGTGCGGATCTGTTGCACCCTTACAAAGTTATCTCTCTTCCCAATTGGACATGGAGTTTTCGAGAGAGATAACACTCCATGACACAGGGCTCGAATTGTGCTGGGGTGGTTCTAGGAACATAATACTGAATTCCAGTTAAAGTCCTGACAGCCTAACTAAACGGATCTTAATGCGATAGATCAGATTTGGGGTGTCATGGAACGGCAGCTCAGAGCTAAAAAACAACCATGCTGTATTATTCCGGATTTACGTGACCGCAACTTGAACATAATGTACAATCTCCCTTCGGCCATGTACCAAGGACTTCTGGCATCCATGCCAAGGCGGTTTTTTGCGTACAGAAACTGGGACAATGTGTTATTAGGTAGGTGGTCATAATGTTTTGGCTCTTCCGTGTATATGGACCCACACCCACATACATACTCATTTGGTCAAAAGCATCCGAACATTCAATTTCAGATGTTTGGTGAAATATCTAGAGAAATATTTGAAGAAAACTTCTGAAACTTCATGAATGTACAGAACATGCATGACTTTATATTTTTCGGACAAAACGTATAGGAATGAAGACATCAACGAACCAACAAAAATTGTATTAAAAGTTATATTTCCAATCACGCTGTAACATAAAATGCTCGAAATGATCTATTGATGCAGCAGATGATTATGAGGGTCCTGTGCAACGTATTCTTTAATCTCAGTAAAAATGGTACGTATAATTAACGGAGACATAAAGTTTTTTTTATTCAAGAAATTTCGTATAATATATATAATTTTAATAACATGCAGAATTTTCAGCAAAATTTTAGCGCCATTTTTTGAAAACTTGACAAAAAACAGTAGAAACATTATATTAAAATTAGAACATATATAGTATATTGAATATTTTAACGAAATATGAGTATGAAATGATATTTAACCGCGCATATGCAAAATATAAACAAAATTCGTTTTGACTATATAGGAGAAATGATATAAAACGTCCCAGTCAAGTATCGTGAAATTTTAAAAAGATATGGTAAAAACAGATAGTTGAATTTCAGTTGCTTTCTAAAAATAATTGGATAATAACAGATTTTCCACAAATTGTCATTATTAAATTACAGACCATAAACAAAGATGTTAATATTTAATGTATGTCCTCGCGTAGCTTTTGAAAGCATGTTCCGATCTTGATACATACATACATACATACATATATATATATATATATATCATGGAAAAAGGAATACATGGAAGGGAAACAAACCCCTTTCCCATTAGAAGCAGGGAGAGACTCGATGCCACCAGATTTCTTTGAGTGTCCCTCATTACCCAGAATTCCCTGAGAGAATGGCAATAGTTTGGCGCGCTTATCGCTTATTTGGCCATTCTTACACTCGACAAACGTTTCACCACTTTAAAAAAATGACAAATATGTCAAATTTCAGATTTTTATTTTAAAATGTGCTTTAGTACTCTTAGAACATTCTGTCCAAATTTCTGAAGGATTCGATAAAAAATAAAAAAAGATATACTTAATTTCCCTAATCCTTTCTGTTCAACATCCCTTTAAATGCCAATGCTTAAACTCATTTTTCACAGTTTGCAATTTTTTATATTTTCATTTTAATCGAAATACTACGGCTTCTACAATAATTAAGCAAATTGTCTGAAATAGATATAATATAGATTATAGTTACAAAATAAATATTTTTTGGTGCCAAGCTCCCTTAAAAACTTACATGTTTTAGGATATATTTAACTAATATTAGTCTTACTTAAGAGCAAAATTGAAATCAAACTTATTTTTGTCAATGTGCCCTAAGAAATGACTTGAAGATCTTAAGAAAACATTTTCAGAATATCCAAGTAGCTTCACAAAATTTGCTAAATTGCTGTTAGTTAAAATAATATAAATAGTAAAAAATTCAATTCAAGTTTTGTTGATAACTATACTTTTAAAAGAATTTAGCATGAAAATTAGTTCTATTACTAAAAATATACAGGCATCCACACCACTTAAAAACCACACAATTAAGCATCACCTTCACCACAGTAATAAAAATTTGAAAAAATAAGAAAACTGATAAAAAAAAAAAAAAAAAAAATTCTAAATATTCCTAAAGGGCCAATTACTAAAAATTATCAAGTTTATTTTTGGTATTTATTACACATTTCAGGGAAAAATACTTACAAAATATTTTATATGGCTAAAATATATATCTTTATTTAAAAAAGAAACAATTTAATTCGACTTAAACTTTAATCTCCACAAAAGTTATGATCTGTTTATTCACTAAGCAAGATATATGACAAAAATGTAAAAGAAAAATTAAAGACTTGAAAATTTCTGTATTGAAGAGAACTAAAAATGAAGGGAAGTGGACAATTTAGTGAAAGAGGATTTAAGCAATTAATTTTTTTTGAAAAAATTGAAAAAATTCAGTAGAAGGTGGGCCTTGCAGAGAATATTTTAAAATGTTATTTTCCCATTAAATGGTTTATTTTTTTTTTCAGTTTGTCAGCAGCACTTCTTAGGTACGATTTAGTTTGATTCAAATTTTTGCTGCGAGAAAATAAACGAATCTTGTCGACAGAAAAAATATTTGACAGGTGCTACACAATGGCAGAATAATACAATAGCAATACTTAGAATCAGAGCGAGAGATAAAGGAAATGCCAAGTTATCGCCAATCGCGAATGTCAGCAGGGTTGCAGGCAGTTTGAGGGACCACCCTATCCCAGCATCCTCAGCTTTCTTCGGAGCTAATCGGGCTTGTTATTATCCTTCTATTTAGTTCCAACTTTGGTATATATATATATATATATATATATATATATGAAATGTGCTTTTACTTATTGTTATTCGAGCGACAAATTAAAAATTAATTAAAAATGATCATAAAAATAGAAAATGAAGCTTTACTATTTGTGGGAAGCCCATTATCAGCAGGACCGTAGAAAGGGATGGAACGTTTCCAAATTACACGGGTCTGACTCCCTTAAAGGTTCCGCCACGATTCCTTACTATTTTCTTCTTTCTTTTATAGATGAAAGTACTGTATTTGGAATTTTTTCGACTTTCGGTTTTCGACGGAATTACACGTTTTAGGGGTCAGTGATACCAAATACAAGTTTGTACAAATCGTCTGTCTGTCCGTCTGTCTGTGTGTCCGTATATCGTCATTGTACCATCGAAAAGTGTAGGAAGACAGGAAGTGTAGGCATAGAATTAACCAAATTTTCTGTGCGTGTATTATGCTATGGCACGCAGGTCCCCCTCAATTTTGAAATGTTCTGCCGGAAGGGGGCGCTGTAATACCAATTTTTGTGTTATTTGCATTATTGTACCATCAAAAAGTGTTTGAAGTTATGCATAGAACTGAACCAAATTTTTTGTGTATGTTTTTGGCTACGGCCAGTAGGTCCTCCCTGAACTTGAAAAAATCCCGCCAGAAGGGGACGCTTTAATAGCGAAGTCTGTGCCCGTTTCATTATTATATCATCGAAAACCGTATGAAGTTATGGATATGATTGAATCATTTTTATGTTTTTGGCTATGGCCAGCAGGACCTCCCTCAATTTAAAAAATTTCTGCCGGGAGGGGCGCTGCAATAGCAATTTTTCTACCATTTTCAATATTGTATCGTAGAAAAGTGTATGAAGTTATGCATAGAATTAAACCTAATTTTTTGTTTATGTTTTTGGCTATGGCTAGCATGTCCTCCTTCAATTTGGATATATTTCGCCGGAAGAGGTTGCTGTAATAGCAATGTCTGTGCCATTTCCATTATTGTACCATCAATAATTGTATGGAATTATGCATAGAATTGAATTAAATTTTATGTGCTTGCATTTGGCTGAGCCCAGCAATTTTTAACTGAAATTGAAAACATTCTTCCGGTGAGGGTTGCTGTAATAACGATTTTTGTTCCCTTTATTTTATCATCGAAAAGTGTATAAAGTTATGAATGGATTTGAACCAAATGTTTTGTGTATGTTTTTGGCTATGGCCAGCGGGTCGTCCTTGAATTTGCAATTCTTCCGCCCGAAATGGGCGCTGCGATAACGATTTTTGTTTAATTTTCTCGATTTTTCGTAGTTCTGTTTTCCAGTGGCGGTTCGTGCAGCAATATGGGAACTCGCGTCCTGCTAAGCTGACACACCCTGAGACCCCCTAAGCCCTTTTCGCAAACA
Source organism: Maratus speciosus (assembly GCA_963932465.1). Classification (NCBI taxonomy): domain Eukaryota; kingdom Metazoa; phylum Arthropoda; class Arachnida; order Araneae; family Salticidae; genus Maratus; species Maratus speciosus. The sequence goes on from OZ010792.1 coordinate 457,995,671, forward strand.
GCTGATGCACAACAGAATAATGAAAGACTATTGATTTTAATAAATATCATGATCGAGATGAACTCGTTTTTACTCCAATTAATTGACTGAAGCAGAAATTTAAGATTGTATAGTATTGAACTTATAATATTGAACTATGAATATCTGTAACAACTTTTTGATATATAAAGATGTATGAAATACAAGAAAGTTTTGGGATTGGCACATCCAATTAGTTTTTATATAAAGTAGCAAAAATGTTGGTAAAGAGTGTCTTCCAGATTTGAATTTCCTGAGAGCCCCTAAATGTATTTAACTGTTCCTAATGGAGATAAAAAAAATATATGGATGGAATAAGTTAGGGAATTAAATCCTAATCAAGATGATTTCCATAATTAAAACCCCAAAACATAATTTAAAGTTCAGTGCATTCCGCTTATGTAAACGGAAACATTTTAACATTTCTTTAAATAAATATGATGCAGGTAAAGGAAACAAGAGAATTCTGGCAAATTAATCAATTTACATATCTACTAATCTTATAAATTTTAAATTCTCTAGATACTTACATCAAATAAAGAATTAAATTTTCACTAACATCACTAAAATTTAATTTCCTTTCCCTATCACGTCTGTCAGTGCGTTCTTTAACTTAAAACTGGCAAAGTTAGACTATTATTCTTTTTTTCAACGGAAATGAAAAACCAATTTATATTCAGCGATTTATTAAAAACCACAGATAAAGAATTTTATTTGGGTTACTTAAATTGGAATTACTCAACATTCTAATAAATTGCAATAATAACTTATAATATGTGAAAATGAAACGTAACAGACAACGAGAAATTAAATTGATAGAGAAATCCTTGATTTTTTTGTGATCTCCTCGCGTTAATTAGCGATTCCAAATTAAATAAACATGTTTAAATATTGCAGAAGCATTTGAATTACGGTGACCACAATAGTCATCACAAATTAATAAAAATAAAACTTATATTTAGAATTTCAAAAGTAAATAAAAATGCGATTCAAATATTTGCTTTTTTTATTCCTTAAAAGCGTATGAGTTATAAGAATCAAGATGATGGAGATGCTTTAGAAAACAAATACACTAAAGTAAAAAAGAAGTAAACTAGAAAACAGGAATTCTGCTTTTTCAGAATTTAGTTTCGCCTGCGATGAAAAAAAATACAAATATGTATTTAAATATATAGATAATACAAAACATATTTCAGTTTTAAGACTTAAAACACACGCTTTTATTTTATATAAAGTGACGTCATTTACATCCACTGAAGAATTGCACGTTTACGATTCAGTCTTAAACAACATCTACAGTAAAGTATGCATATGATGTCACTATCGCTGAATAATGCACAAATCCAAAAGAAGAGATTCGTCATTCAGGAAACTCGACAAAAACTCGGCTATCTAATGATTCGTATGCCTTCGCGGGTTTGTAATATTAATATACATACTTAAAATTAAATATAGTTTATAATATTACTATTTTCCAACTATTTTTCCTTTATTTTCTGCAGAAATGGAGTACTTGTGTTATCAGAATTAAACAAATGGCGCTAAAAACTACAAAAAATTAATATCTCAAGAATAAATTGAGATGCAGTTTTCAAACAGATTGCATTTAAAAGTTTTTTTTTTCCTAATACGACGGTATAAAAATTGAAAATGTGCGATGCTTAGAAGTTTTAAAAATTGCAGTAGAGTATTTAACCGTACAATGATACATCTGCTTTGTTTTACGGCTGGCTTATACAACGGAACGTTAATTTTTAGAGACGACACATTAATTTCTGGGAGAAAGAAATAGCATATCGGGGGCAAAAACGAAACTCTTTTGCATTAGAAAGTTCATGCGGAAAGTTCTTGCGGAGAAGAAAACTTGATAAAAGATATCGTGATATATATATATATTTTTTTTACTTTGGTGATAATTTTAGTTCTTGGAAATTACAGAGAAGTATAGGAGATTAAAAAAAGGGTAATCCACTACATGATTTTTGTTTTTGAAGAGAGGAAGGGATTTTGCAATTTAGAATAATCATGGATGGAAAATGCACTTCTAAATGTCTTAACATTTTAACATATATTTAAATGATTTTACTAAGTCTAATATATATAATATATATATGTATGTACTATTTGGAATTGCTGAATTTTCTGTTTAATGCTTAAGTGCATTAACATCATGCAATTCTATACACCTAAAGTACACAGATTTCGAAAAAAAATATTAAGCTACGTTTTGATTATGAAATTCAACGGCTTATAGCAAAAAGTATCTATATTGTAAAAAACAAACGTGTCCGTGACTAACCCTGACGTCATTTCCAGCTGCGGCGGGCTAACGCAGCAGTTTAATGCCCAAGTTTGGCAAAATGATTCCTGTAGTATTTTTGCCGATAACTCATTTTAATAACGACATATTTTATTAGGAAGAGTGGTGATAGGATTTTCATTTTATTGCTATTATTATTTGAATGCTTTAGAATTAAATAAAATTTAAAACCCAATAATATTTTGAAAAAAAATAATGATTTTTTATTTGAAATATTTAAGCTAAAATATTTTGTATGTAATTATCAATTAAATAAATTGTGCTGATCTACAATTTTCGGTATATTTTCTGACTAATATCAAGAATATAAACGTGTGTCTGTGTAAGAAAGAAAAGTTTGTCATTCCTTTGCGTAATAAATAAAACAGAAATAAAGAAAAGTATTTATATAAGAGCTATAAAAGAAATTATCTTGATATCTATGGTTTAATATTTTTAAAATGTATAAAAATGTAAAATAAAATTCAATTAATAAAATAATGCATTATAAATCGTTAGCTGCAACAAATTTCATATTTAAGTGTTTAGAGAAAGAGATAGATAGAAATAAAATTCATGGCAGCTTTTAATGGTCGTGTAGTTTAAATAAATAAATAAATATAAATATTGTTATTAAAAAAAAGATGCCGTAGTAAATAAAAATAAATGCTCTACACAGTATTTTTGAGTAAATGCCTCATAAACAATTAAATTTAAAAAATCAAAAAACCCGACTGCGTAAACTATATAATGCTATGTAACTATAAACTGCGAACTTATTAATTATTTCTCATCAATGTGAAACTATTTTTTTTATTGCTACTATTAGCTCACGCGATCGCCCCCCCCCCCCCCCTGAAAATATAAATCGACCGATTGTCGCGAATTTCGACAAATGGTCGTCGAAAAAAATCAATTTCGTCAATCGTTCGCAGGTCAAAGGATCGCAAAAGGAACGCGAATTTCGTCAAAGGATCGCTCAAAAAACGCCAATTTCGTCAAAAGATCGCGAAAAACGCGAATTTCGTCAAAAAATGCGTAAAAAACGCTAATTTCGCGAAAAAATCGCGCAAAAAACGCTAATTTCGTCAACAGATCGCTGAAAAAATGCGAATTTCTTCAAAGAATCGCGAAGAAACGCGAATTTTGCCAAAGAATCACTGAAAAACCCGAATTTCGTTTAAGGGCCGCGAAAAAAATGTAAAATTAGCACCGGGAGGAGATTCCCCTATAGGCGCGCATCTACTGGGGGGGGGGGGGGGCGATCGGGGCAAAGAAGGGAAGAACAAATTTAGCAAGTTGATTTTTAAGAAATCAACACACCATACGCATTTTGCTTTTAACTGACTAGGATTAGGACATAACCCTTTTTTCTCATTCATGAAATACCCTTGAAATTTACCAATGTGGGTGGCAATAACAGTACAATTTTTTCACATTATTTTCTTCAGAAAACATTAAGATGCTTGAATTTTTCAAAGGGCCTTTCTTTTTCTTGTTTCTTTCTTTCTTTTAAAAATTGGTATGAATCCCATTCTTTTCAAAATATCGTTATACAGATATTAGAATTGCAGGTTCTTTGAAAGAACGAAAAATACTGAACGAAAAATACTGAGCTAGACGCTCCATAATTCGGAATGTAATTGAAAGTAAATACCGTGTCATTAATCACATTAGAGGGTTTCAACATTTCTCATGATGTCATCATATTTCGCATAATGTAAAGTTATCTGATGAAAATCTCGATAAAATATCTTTGCTATTTTTAAATTTATGAACGGAAAATGACAGTTCTGTTTGAAGTGAAACCCCTTGTATTTTTTGGCTGAATAAATGAATTGTGATATAGGTTTATTATACATATATATATACAGCAGAACCTCTTTTACATAAAACTCTTGTAACCGGAACTCTCGGTTAACCGAAATTCATTTTTAAAGCTTTTTTTTTTTTTTTTTTTTTTTTTTTTTTTTTTTTTTTAACTATCACATTCCTTGTGTGCAACATCCATTTTGAAAGCTTTCTTTTTTTTAACTATCATCTTTCTTGTGTGCTATCAGTCCTTTCCTAATCATAAGTGCATATAAATATTTTCGAACTCCTTTCGTAGAATTCCTTTGAATTTAGCTTGAGGTCCCGTAAGCTGCGGAGTGGAACGAAGTAAACGAACAAATTAGCAATTCCGAAGCTTTTGAATGCTTTGCAAAAGATTTGCCATGGCTGGAGCAGCAGAAAGACTGTGATACTGGTGAGTTAATAAGATTAAAAAACTTCGTGATAGAGCTTCAAAGCAAAGGCAATCGATACTACGATAAACAAAACATTTTTCAAACTCTTGTGCAATATGCAAAAGGTACTTAATTTCAAAATTAAAATTCAGGTAATTTATTCTTGTTTCTATTTTGCTATTGCTTTATAAAATTTGATTGATTTTTATTAAGCTCGTGTTACCATAATAAGAAATAGCGCATATATTTCTCCTTAATCTTAAAATAGAAGCATTCTCGATTATCCGAAGATTTCGATTTTCCGAAAGATGGTCGGCCCAATTACTTCGGATAATCGAGGTTCTACTGCATATTTTTTTTATTGATACATATTAAATTTCGAAAAAGCTTTTGACTGAGTACATCGAGGAAATTTGTGGGAAATTATGGATTACATGGGACACCCTACACATCTCATCAAGTGTATTAAGAGCCTATAAAGAAACTGTTATTGTCTTAGATGTAGGTTTTAAGGGGACCGTGGAGATTTATTTGAGCAGAAATCAACTCAAAAATTGAAAATTATTTTTGTGCATATTATTATTCTCTAGTTTGTTCTGAGACATTTGCGATAAACCGCATGCAGATGCAGTTATTTTACACGAAGTTACAAGCGTTTGAATTTTGTACACAAACAAGTTTTTGGCCCTGTAATATACTTTAAATCGGTTTTTCTCAAAACCGATCTTTCAACGTCTTAGATGTAGGTTTTAAGGGGACCGTGGAGATTTATTTGAGCAGAAATCGACTCAAAAATCGAAAATTATTTTTGTGCATATTATTATTCTCTAGTTTGTTCTGAGCCATTTGCGGTAACCGCATGCAGTTGCAGTTATTTTACACGAAGTTACAAGCGTTTGAATTTTGTACACAAACAAGTTTTTGGCCCTGTAATATACTTTAAATCGGTTTTTCTCAAAACTGATTTTTCAACGTCTTAGATGTAGATTTTAAGGGAACCGTGGAGATTTATTTGAGCAGAAATCGACTCAAAAATCGAAAATTGTTTATGTGCATATTATTATTCTTTAGTTTGTTCTGAGCCATTTGCGATAAACCGCATGCAGATGCAGTTATTTTACACGAAGTTACAAGCGTTTGAATTTTGTACACAAAGAAGTTTTTGGCCCTGTAATATACAATGAAACTTTTTTTAAGGGCCACCCCTATTCAAGGGCCACCTCTATTAAGGGCCAATATTTTTAGGAACGAAGATTTTCCCCATAGACATAATGTTAAATCTACTCCTATTAGGAGCCGCACCTACCCCTCTTAAAGGTCATTTTTCCCGCATGATCTTTAAATTCTAAACAGGTGTATCGAATTCCTGAACCAAAAGAACAGTCCAGCAAACAAGAAGGCTGAGGAAGATGGGAAGGATTTAGTAACACAATGAAGGACCACAAATGAGACAAACAGGTGTTCCTCACACTTTGTTTGACCTTTCAACCTGTAGGGGTAGAGTTGGAGGGGAAACTTGACCCTTTGTTGCGGGCAGGCTATCTAGAAAAACTGATTTCACATTTACTAGAACTGTGAATGCATATTGAAGTACAATTTTTACACTAAAAATTTTATGCTCAGGATTATGTAAAATTTAAAATTATGGCACCTAAATCAAGCCAAAGAGTACATTTGGATTTGAATGACAAAATCAAAGTTCTTAATTGTCATGATCAAGGAACATCTGCAAGAAAATTGGCTTCACAGTTTAATTGCAGCAAGAATCAAATATACAATGCTGTTAAAAACAAAGAGAATTTACTGCAAGAATATGCAGATTTTAAAAATCGCGGGATAAAAAGAAAGAGAAATGAAATGTTTCGTCACCCCTATTCACGGGCCACCCCTCATAAGGTCCAATTTTCAATGAAACGGCAGGAGAAGTTTCACTGTACTTTAAATCGGATTTTCTCAAAACTGATTATTCAACGTTTTTACACTTTCGAAATGCTCCATGCTCCATGCGACATAATTTTTGATAAAAATTCATGAAATTGATAAAGAAGAATCCCGATATTGTTTACAAAGAAGCTGTGTATGCATTTAAAAATTCGAATTCATTAAGATAATTAAATTTGATTTTTAACTTATTAAAAGGCAAAATTTTAATGAAAATCGATATTGAATTAAGAAAAAAAATATCTAAAACATTAACTATCCAAGGGATTAAAAAATCAGTCCCCAGATTGGTTTATAATAAAATTTTAAGTGATTAAAATGCAAAATCGAGGATATATCTCAAACATTGTGAGCATGGAGCATTATAAAATTTCGTTTTAAAATTTTAATTTTTTCAATTCTTAAATTTATAATAAAAATTAAATTTAAAAACTCAAAAAACCCGACTGCGTAAAAAGCGAATTAATTAATAATTTCTCATCAATGTGAAACTGTTTTTTATATTACTTACCGTCTTTTTTATTTACTTGTATTGATGACTTTTAAGTTGTGTTTAATTGTTAGCTCCTATCTATAAACACTGTTTTGATAAGGCCTATGAAGTTTAGAGTTGCAGTAAAGCTAGCGATCCTACCTATAAAACTTCCAGGTTGCGTAACATTTAAACGAAGCTTCTGACTGTAAAATAGTCAATGAAACATCGTCTTCATTTTAAAAGACCTACCTAATGATATGCCACTCAGTAGGGAGCGTACAATTTTTTTTTCGTCTCTACCGCCATTTTTTATTTTACGGCCGCCATTTTGAATTTATAAAAACAAACCTAGCCTATAACCATTGGACGGTTAAGACGAATCGAAAGGGACCTCATTTATTAAAATCCATCCAGCCGTTGGGATGTTCCGAGGGTATAAAGAAATCCACATACCCAGATACGCGTGAAACACGTATCTGGGTATGTGCAGTCGGGTAATAAGATTGGAAATTTCTTTTGCAGTGTTCTATATACTTATGGTGAAATATATATTTCCACAAAATTTCACGTCTCTATGATGAAAAAAAAAATTAACGTTCACCGTCCCCTTAATGTTTCAGAAAAATAATCATAAATCTAGGTGTACGACAAGGATGTAGTTTATCACCACATTATTTTAATACAGATATTGATTATGTTATAAGAATTTTGAAAAATAAAATATAAACTGGAATAGATCTCGGAAACATCATGTTTAGCAATCTACTATTTGCAGATGATCTTTGTTTATTTCAAGATAATGAAGACAAATTACAACATGCAATTTTTAATTTGTTTATTTCAAGATAATGAAGACAAATTACAACGCGCAATTTTTACTTTAAACAAAGTTGGAAAAGATTATAATTTAAGGATTTCAAAGAATGAGACAAAGGTAATGGTATTTAAGAGTAAAGATCCTCCTATAAGAAGAAAAATTATTTTAGAAAATAAACCAATTGAGCAGATTTTACATTTTAATTCTTTAGGATGTGATATATCTTATGACTATTGTAACGATATACAAAATAACCATTATAGATTTCAATACATCTGTGGTACTATAAAAAGAACTGTTCGAAACACAAGAAAAGTGGCAAGAATGCATTTTTTTAAAAACAATGGCAATACCAATTTTACTATATGGAAGTGAAACATGGGCACTCACAAAAAAGCATGAAAGACAAATACAATCCTCAGAGATGAAATTTTTGAGGAGTGTGAAAGGATGTTCGGTAATGGACAAAATAAGGAATGATTACATCAGAAGAGAACTTGAGGTTATGCCAATATTGAATAAAATAGTAAATTGCCGAGGGAAATGGAAGGACCACTTGGAAAGGATAGATTCTGATCGCATATCAAAAGTAGCCTTAAATTATAATGCAAGGGGAAAAAGAGACAGAGGAAGGCGACGAAAGAGATGGAGAATTTTTAGCCTTAAACCATGTTTGAGATGACGATGATGATGATGACATATTAGCACATATGAAACTTCATTCCATTAAATATATAATATACAGCTCATATTCAAAATATTGGAATAAGGTACCTGTGCCCAATATGGACACCCTAAGGAAGATTTTTTTCAGCCCCGTGTACACGTCAAAGGACTCCAAAAATATATTACCACTTTCCCTGGACTGTTGATTATCATTATTAAAATTAGTGACCTTGAAATTATTCTGGTTTAATTTTTATGGTAAAAACAAAAATTGTTTACAAGAGTCCATATAAGGAACCACCTGTGACTATTATGGACATGCATGTCCATATTAGGGGCAGGTGGCTCCTTATTGACCTACTACACAGGGTGTATGGAACAGCCACTCTTCCAAGGGATTTTAGAGGAGAGGGGATAAAAGAAATATATCTTAAAGTATTGCGGTGGAGGGGGGGGGACAGTAAATATCTTCAGAACATGCACTTTAGAAGGGGGGGGGACCATTTTAGGTTGTGTCTCTTCGAAGGCCGATGCAAAGCACCTCAGTTACTACAAAATATTATGAATTAATATAGTTGGTTTTGCTTAGCTTTATTGCATCTGTCTGCAGAATTTACATCTGTTATTACCCAGTCCTCACAGGATGGACAAATAAAAACTTCTTCATCATGGGCAGTAAGTCTCACACAGTCCAGGGACCCGCATAACATTGTCAATTTCTGTTGTAGAGATTCAGCAAAAGGTACACGAAGTGGCATCGTCCCCACCTCAACCATTAGTGTCAAAAATTATGGCGCCATATGCTTTTTGACAGGACATAATCTTATTTTGTTCACTAATTACCGAAACGTCAGTGAGGTTTACCATTGACACCCGAAAAGTGTTTGGTTTTCGTTTGCTTGTCTGTCTGTTCTTCGAAAACTGCCGTTAAAAGCATTGGATTTATACCTTGGGGGGGCGAGCGCCCCGATCGATCCCCCCCCTCCCCCCCGTGGAGGCGCGCCTAGGGGAATCTCCTCCTGGTGTTAATTGTGCATTTTTTCCGCGGCTCTTTTACGAAATTTGCGTATTTTTTCGCGATTCTTTGACAAAATTCGCATTTTTCCGAGATCTGTTGACAAAATTCACATTTTTTGTGCGATTCTTTCGCGAGATTAGCGTTTTTCGCGAGATTCTTTCGCGAAATTAGCATTTTTTCCGCAATTGTTTGGCGAAATTAGCGTTTTTTCTGCGTTTCTTTGACGAAATTCCTGTTTTTGCGCAATCCTTTGACGAAATTCCCGTTTTTTGCTCGATCCTTTGACGAAATTTGTGTTTTTTGCTCGATCCTTTGACGAAATTCGCGTTTTTTGCGCAATCCTTTGGCGAAATTCGCGTTTTTGCGCGATTTTTTGACCTGCGAACGATTGACGAAATTGATTTTTTTCGGTGACCATTTGTCGAAATTCGCGATAATCGGTGGATTTATATTTTTTGATCCAAGATGGGGGGGGGGGGGGTATGCGATCGGGACGATCTCCCGCCCTTCCTTGGATCCGCGCCAGTGAAGAGGTGTACACACCACTTAGATGACACATTTTGACTTTCAGTGTTGTTAAGAGCCCTCCAGATTTCTGAAGGGGATCCTTTTTCAGAGATTATCCTCTTTCAGAAATCTGATATTAAAAAATGGATGTGATGGTTATGTTTTTCAGCTTTCGGTAATTGGTTCTTATGTATTTTTTAGTGCTGAATCCAAAAATGACCTTCATTTTTTACCATGCCATCACGTCAGGATTTTCCACAAATCGCAAATATTTAAAAAGTCTTACATCAAAATCAATTATCAAAAGTTAAATAGACAATCATCGCAGGATTGTGTTATTAACGCTGTTCACTATAACTAAAAGAACAAAAAATAAAATAAATAATTACCATAGTACAAGAGTAAACAGAAAAAAAGACATTTAATAAATAAATTCTGTTATAACGTTTTTAATTTTACGACCTAATAAGTAACAATAAACGATATTTTGAGGAGAGGGCGGGATTATAAAATAAGAGTGTTCGATTACCGAGTGTTTCGGTTAATCGGATGTCGGATAATCGAGAGTCTGTAATATTTTCAAATCGTATTAATTTCATATTCATTTAATAATTAACTGCAAGGAAGGATTTGAGCAACAGAAATTATGACTACATTGATTATATGTCGCACGGAATCGCCCCGCCCAAAACGATTCTCTGGATCCGCCCCTGTCGCTATATATATCTTATTCAAATTTTCAATCGTTAAAATACTTATTATTCATCCAATCAAGCTCGAATAAACTTTTTTAAACTTGTAGTGGATTACACTTAATGCTAATCCAGTTTTATCAATCATTAATTCATTAATTAAATTAAATTAATTAATTTTCAATAATCGAGAGAGCCCTCTTCTTGATCAAGGCATTTTAAGCGCCACTCAAGAGGAAAGAAGAATGGGAGAAAAAAATTATCTTATTGACCTAAGTAGGAATTGACTTAAAATATTTGTTTTATATTACTTACATATTTTTTTATTTACTTGTATTGATGACTTTTAAGTTGTGTTTAATTGTTAGTTCCTATCTATAAATACTGTTTTGACGAGGTCAATAGATGTCTATGATGGTTTGAGTTGCAGTAAAGCTAGAGATCCTACATACACAACTTCCAGGTTGTACAATATTTTAACGGAGCTTCTGACTGCAAAATAGTCAATGAAACATCGTCTTCATTTTGAAAGACCTATCCAATGATATGCCACTCATCAGGGTGCGTAATTTTTTTTTCGTCTCTACCGTCATTTTGTATTTTACGGCCGCCATTTTGAATTAATACAAACAAAACTAAGCCTATAACCATCGGGCCATTAAGACGAATTGATAGCGACCTCATTCGTTAAAATCCATCCAGCCGTTGGGATGTTTCGAGGTTATAAAGAAATCCACATACACAGATATGCGTGGACACACATAACCCTTCTTTTCAGTCGGGTAATAAAAATCAAGCATAGTTGGTCGTAAATTATAAACTAAAAATTCTTTCACTTCATCGAATGGGTTAGTCTGATAGCAACATCTATCGCCTTAAAAAAACAGGAATCACTTATGCATTATAGACATTCGTCACGATTTCAATATTTTATTTAAAAGCAACTAATTAAAGATTCAAGAATATTTCTAATGAAACAGTCAAGTTATTTACCGTAAAATCGTGACGGGCACTATCTAGTTTGTTTGAAAACTGTATCGCAATTCACGCATTTTTTTTATGGTATTAAAAGTAATTTTCAAACTTGATCTTGCGAAAATTTCTATCGATTTCAAACGATTATTATACATAGATCCGTTCGCACATAAGTTAATATAAATATTTCAGCATTTGTTTCAGGATAATATTCTACAACGTTAAAACTTCATCAATAAGATAATATAAATAAAGCAGAAATGTAACAGGTATGTAATCGAACTACGTGACTAAACAACTGAAATTATCAGAATTAAAAAGGACTCCTGAAAATAACGATATCTTTGGCGATTTTTTCGCCCATTAACTCAAACGAAAGTATTGCTTTTAATAAATTTCAAAACTTAATTTGAATTCAAAATTGATACTTTTCAAATAAAAATGATTTTTGGTGTTGTTAGTGGTCAATCTTAAAATACATATATTAATAATTTTTTTCATTTATATTCTCTAACCCGGGATGTCCGGATTGGACTCCCTTGTATTTATAAATGCGATTCCTATGTGCGAACATAACTATACCAGTATTACTAAGGAAAAATTTTCAATTGAATGGAAAGTTTCGAAAACAAATAGAATTTCTTCCGAAATTTTTACAATGCAAAAATAATGAAACGTAATTATTGACACTTCATCGTGAACATTTCCAGATTAGGAGAAATTTGCTCATTCAGGGAGATTTTTCAAATGATCTATTTCTACGGGGTTATTGACATTTTTTCACATTCCGAGAACAGTCTAATAACGATCCTTTTTTAATGAAAATTCGCTTGGAACTTTGACAAAAAAAAAAAAAAAAAAAAAACAAAAAAAAAACAGTTTACTTCTAATAATCCCCAAATATTAAATCACTATAGAAATTAAATATATCAATTTTATCTATTTGTTTCCTGTAAATCACAGTGATTCAAATATAGTTGTTAATGCGTTAAATATGTTTCAAATGTGAAAAGTGAGCAATAGTTTTAAAGCTGTTAATTTGAAATTTACTTGACCATGTTTCTAATTTTTAAAGAAATATTTTTTAAAAGTTACCATCTTAAATTTTGTTTAAAAAAATATTTTTAATTTTTATTAATTTTAGTTATGAACTTATCCATATGCATATACAGGGTGTCCATTCTCAACGGCGCCCTATGGCTAATTCCTAAACAGTTAGACATAGACATATAGTTCCAATTACAAAAATGTTTTCAATGGGGTAAAGAAGTATTTTAAAAGCAATTTGGGTCAATTAAAACGTCTTAAAAAATTACGAAATTTAAATTTTTATACTGTACCCGATCCTATAAGTTATATTTAGTAAAATTTTCCTGTTACACTGACATGTAAGACAAAAAAAGTCCCGTTATTCTACGATTAAAATTGACCGAGTAGTAGCTGTTTAAAGTTGGAGTATACTTTTTGCTGCAAATCAGGAGTCATTCACAAATTTAGTAGAAATATACTTTCGTCAGATATATTAAAAAATGGTTTTGAGTAAAATTAACATTGCAATATAAATTTGAAATCTTTAATCATTCTGACAATTAATAGAAAATATACATTTGTAATAAACATATAAGAAGGAAAAAAACAGAATTTTTGTTAAATAAAATGATGAAAATTAACAGCCTCAATTCTTTACAAAATGATACATATTTTAAAATGTTATTAGATTACACTAGCCTGCAAAATTTGGGATATGTCATGTTTTTTGGATTTTGATAATTGATTCTTAAGTATTCTGTACCACTGAATCCGAAATCAACCTTTATTTTTTACCATTACGTAAAGACTTTTTGAAAATCGTAAATATTAAAGTTAAAAAAAGAAAAATAGTGAAAATATGATACCATAAAATAGATGTGATTGTTATGTTTTAACTTTTGATAATTGAATTTTATGTATTTCTTACCGCTGAATTTGAAAATAAACCTTCATTTTTAAACACCCAAAAGGATTTTTCGCAAATTGTAAAATTCAAAGTTAAAACTGAACCTCCTCCCCCACCTCATCGGACCCCTCAGCTGTTTAGCTGTAAGAATCTCAGTATAAAATGAAGAATAATCTTCATATATTCCACGAAATTTCACGTTATCACAATCCAAGATATTTTTATTGGGAGAGCATAGTTATAGACTTCACGATTCGTTTTAAATCATATTTGGGAGACTTATTAGATGAAAACTTCACGATTCATGTAAAATCACATTAAAATAATAAAACATATTTCACAACTGAAAATGGCGCTGGTGTTGTTCAGTATAAGTCCAAGTCAAGCACAGGATGATTAAAAACTTTGTTAATTCTATTTACACTTATAAATATTTACAGTATTTACAATGAAAACATTTGGATAATATTTCTTTAAAAACATGTAAATATTCCACACTAGAAATTCAAGATAATTTCTTTTATATGTTCAAGAATATTTATTTCTCCCTTTTCGGAAGATCAAGAAATACACAGCCAGCATGCTGCTTTTTAGATTCACATTCGCAATAAAACTAAACTAAAAAAGGAACAAGAAAGAAAAAATGTTTTTTAATATTAATTCTCTACTCAGACCACGTGACCTGGGATCACTGGCGCCTAATCAGTCTGGCTGAGAAAAGAAGGGGTTTGCGAAATTTCACAAACTCCCCCCCCCCCCCCGATGAACAAGGGTTCATCAAAATGGGGATTCAAAATAATTAAAGAAGAAATAAAATTATTCTAAAAAATTATCAGTTACACTATACATAAATAAAATACAAATCAAAATATATACTTACATACTGGACTTCAATAAAATAATAAACAATTTAAAAAATTTGAGAACAAGTTTCTGCTACTAAAAATAGAAAGAACAGTTTAAATCTATACACCTTTTTTTAGAATATTCAATACAAAAAAATTAAACTAAAAATTAGAAATATTATCAAACAAGAAACATTTTTTTTTTTTTAAGTGAAAAAAAATAAAAATCTTTTTAAAGTCACTAGCAAAGACAGTTCAAGATTTGTTTTAAATGTCAAATGTCCATGAGAGTTTTTGAGTCTCTTAATGAAATGAAAGTTTTTTTTTTAGACTCCTTATAGGTCTTTTAATAAAAAAATTATTTGTTTTGAGTTCACAAGATCTTATCTTACCATCTCTGCCTATAAAGGTTTTAGTAACTTTTCCTAACTTCCACAAACTTCGGGGTAAGTGTTCATCATGTACAAGCACCACATCATCTACTTTAAAGTCTGAAGTTTTATTGTGGTCCGTGTAGTGAGCAGATTTTAAGTTGAGAAGATACTCATTTTTCAAGGACTTCCAAAAATGATTCAGAAGAGTCTCACGTAAACGGAAGCATTTCACTAAAGATCCTTTGGTTGCAGGTAAACACAAGATATGCTCTAGAGTTGCTATAACTAGTTGACCAGGGCGAAGGCTAAATTTCTTGGAGATTGCACGTTTGTTTAGGATTGATTTTATGCACTGTCTAGATTTTAAAATCCAAAACTTTTTATGAGTTTGTACTAATGTACTGCACACTCTGGAATGAAAAACTTTTTCATGTGCATCTTTCACGACTATTTCAGTAAGTTTATGATTTGCAGGAATCACAAGGGGATGTTTTTCATAACATGAGGAATCAGACTTTTGTAACCGTCCTCGTAGCAACAGCAAAACATCATCTGACAACATAGGATTTAACTGAAGAAGATTCGACTCTTTAGGGATACTCTTGTTACATTTCATGGATTTTATAACTTCAGGGAAACTTTCTTCCTGCACCAGCTTTAACCAAAAATTTTCAGCATGTAACATTTCCTCAGCTGATAATTGTGAAAATGTTATTTTCTCTACCTTTAATTTTATATTAGAAATAAATCTAAATACCCATGCAGTTACTCGATACAATTTCTTTAGGGAGCTATACTTTTCAAGAATAAAAATGGGAATTTCATCAGATTTATTTGTTTGAACAACACAAGAGATGGTGGCTGCTTTTTTATACTTCTCTTCAGAAACATCGGGTAATCGAGATGCAGAAATTTTAACACTAGGCCACTGATTTTCAGGCAAGGAAAGAAATTCAGGAACATACACATTAGGGTTAGCATCAGGAAAAACATGCAATTGGAGATGCTCCTTTTCCATGATCAGGTTGCTAAAATATTGCCAGGGAATTTTCAAGTGAGCGAGATCAGGGATTTCTGAAAGCCAATTTTGCCAATCATTTTTTAGTTCACCAGAAACAAAAGAAGCAATAAATCCGGCTGAATCAAAGAACATAGTTGCAATTTTCAAAACATTGCGTTTAATAGAAGAATCATTATTTAATTTTTCTAACAAGGGTCGTAATTCTAGTCCAAATTTATCTTCTGTATTCTTACAGATCAATCCTAAAATTTTCAAGGAAGTATTTGGGGGTTCGAAACTCGAAACAGGAATGTTTTCATCATCTAAAACATTAGAATTCAAGTTAGGGACATGATACAAACATTCGTTTAATGATAGAGAATCACTATATTTGGAAGAAGCATCATAGACTATGCGCATTTTTGTTGTAGTTTTATCGTCACGGATAACAGGTCTGTGTGGCATGTAATAGAAATTATTAGAATGTTTCTCGGTGCACAATTCTATTACACCCCCATTAAACTGCTCTAGCAAAATGGAGTTATATTCCTTAAATAAAGAATCGTTTTTCAAGAATTTATTTTCTAAACTAGAAAACCGCTTCTTTGCTACTTCAAGATTATTTCTAAGCAATTCACGAGAATTTTTCCACAATAATTTTGTTTTCTAACGCCCATTTACGAATTTTAAATTTTCTTTAAATTCTTTTATTACCTCATGATCGGTAATGTTCTTTTCACTGCTTTCAGCAATGCCAATTGATTCAAGATCCCAAAATGCTTTCAGCTGAGTATTCATATTTTCAACTGAAACACGCAAACAAGCTACTTCTTTTTTATTCGACTCTATCTGCCCTTGCACCGTATGGCCGAAAATAGTTTCTGCAACGTATAATTCTTTTGTGAATTTTCCCTCGATTCCCTTTAATATTTTCCACAAAAAGTCAGACCCTAGCAAAATATTTATTTCCTGTTCAAGACCTGTATCAGCAGGCTTAAAGCCTCTTGTTCTCATTATGTCTAGAAGTTCTGGTTCTAGGGTTTTCACAGAAGCTCCAGTTATATTATCAACCACAAGTGCTTCGATATTTATCGAGTTAATAGGTTGCACAATACCGGATAATTCAAGAGCAACAACTTCATAACAAGATTCATAAGGGCGTCTCCGCCCAAAACGATAAACTAATAAATTTTCTCTTCGCAATGGCTTCAATTTTAATTTTTGAACTAGAGATCTCTTCACGAAACATTTTTCTGAACCACTATCACATAAAACGCGAGCCAACAAGCATTGTTTACCAGCAGACACAGAAACTGTACAAGTCTGCAATAATGTTGCTTTATATTGTTTATATTTTTGTTCCGACATCATAGATACAATTGCACCTTTCATTTCTTTTTCAGGATTTTCTTTTGCTGTTCATTTAAAACAAAACAAAGGATTATGGGTAGTGTTACCACATTTGGAACAAGGGTTAATTTTTGTTCTACAGTTTACAGATAAATGTGACTTATTTGTGCATTTGTAACAGCGGCCTTCTTTCTTTAATTTATATCGTTTTTGTTCATCAGTGAATTTCGAACAATTTAGTCCTACATGATCAGAAGACTTGCAAAATATGCAAAACTGTTTTGTAGATGTATTTAAAGCAGCAGCTGAAGGTATATTTTTCTTTTGAGGAAAATTTTGATATTTACTTGAAGAATTTTCATATTTAGTTTTAGAATTTTCATAAGCTTTGCTTTGGGAATTGTTTACTAAATTAGTAGCTTCACGACATCTTAATTCCGTTTTAATAAAATTTATTAAATCGGTGACTTCACAGTCCTTATCGGGATCACGTTTTCGATGAAAATCTAGTATCAAATTTTCGGGTAATAATCTTATTAGTATGGGTAGTAATAAATGGCCATAGGAGCCTGATGTTACTCCTAACACATCAAGATTTCTCATACACGTTTCAATATTATCATACAACTTTCTTAAAGAAGCAACATTGTTAGAGGATTTTACTGGCTCAAGATTCAGGATTTTGTTCATGTAACAGTTTATGATATTTTCCCGCTTACCATACCTCTCTTCTAACAATTTTAAACAAGTTGAATAATTTTGATCTGTCAGTTCAAAACCAGCTACAATATTATATGCAGGTCCAGACAAGAAAGATTTCAGGTATTGGAATTTTTCAATTTTTGATAACGATTCGTTTGAATCTATCGCACTAGTAAATAAATTAAAAAATTCTAAGAACTGGCTTGCATCACCAGAAAATTTTTCTATGTTAAGTTTAGGAAGCTTCACTGCCGAAACTGGTTTACTACCGATTTTTGAGCCGTTACTTGACTCTAGTAAAACTTTTGGTTCAGTTTCGATTTTACATTTTTTAAGCCTCATCTTAATTTTAAATTTCAAACTTGATATTTTTTCAGAATATTCTTCTACCGATTTTAGTTCTTTTTCATATTCAGTTTTTTCCTGAATTAGCTCATCTATTTCGGAATCTAACTCCTTTAGTTGAGTTTCCTTTTCATTTACGATCTCTAACGATTCCATTAAAGAATCGCAATCAGTCTTATCAATATCAACAGATAATAATGTATCACATTTTGTGATTAATTTTGTAACTGCTGTACGAACAGTAGCTCTTTTACTTTTAAGCTTATCAGGCTTATCCATGTTTAAAATTAAATTCAATTTTCAAAATAAATTATCATGAAAAATGTATATTTTCAAGAAATCAACAGTCATGCAGAATAATAAAGGTATTTCTTACCTTTTTCCCCCGGTTGTTGAGGCACCAATAAAATGAAGAATAATCTTCATATATTCCACGAAATTTCACGTTATCACAATTCAAGATATTTTTATTGGGAGAGCATAGTTATAGACTTCACGATTCGTTTTAAATCATATTTGGGAGACTTATTAGATGAAAACTTCACGATTCATGTAAAATCACATTAAAATAATAAAACATATTTCACAACTGAAAATGGCGCTGGTGTTGTTCAGTATAAGTCCAAGTCAAGCACAGGATGATTAAAAACTTTGTTAATTCTATTTACACTTATAAATATTTACAGTATTTACAATGAAAACATTTGGATAATATTTCTTTAAAAACATGTAAATATTCCACACTGGGAATTCAAGATAATTTCTTTTATATGTTCAAGAGTATTTATTTCTCCCTTTTCGGAAGATCAAGAAATACACAGCCAGCATGCTGCTTTTTAGATTCACATTCGCAATAAAACTAAACTGAAAAAGGAACAAGAAAGAAAAAATGTTTTTTAATATTAATTCTCTAGTCAGACCACGTGACCTGGGATCACTGGCGCCTAATCAGTCTGGCTGAGAAAAGAAGGGGTTTGCGAAATTTCACACAGTATAAGCGAAAAAATTGAATAAATTATTGAATTAAATAAAGTTAAATTAAATAAAAAAAGTTTTACATTTGTTTTATAGTATCAGATTTTCGCTACGTTTTAACTTTGACATTTACGATTTGCAAAAAATTCCTAGCGTGATGGTTAAAAATGTAGGTCATTTTCAGATTCAGTGCTAAAAAGTTCATAAAAAAAGACTGTCAAAAGAAAAACACAGCTACCTCCTCTATTTTAAAGTATCCTATTTTTGTTATTTTTTAACTTTGACAAGTATTGATTTGGGAAAAATCCAGACACGGTGGTTAAAAACTAAAGTCATTTTCGGATTCAGTGATAAAAAATACACAAAAGTCGAAAAACACAAAAACATTGCAGCCTTGTGTTATTTAATCTGAAACTTTTTCTTAAACTTATTGGCGGTAATCTATTGGATTTTTTTTTGTGTTATCCTGTAAAATAGGTATAAATGGTAACCACCGAAAATCATAATAATATTTGATTGTCGTCGGATTTACTTCAGTATGTAAAATTTAATCTCGTTCGGATATTTAAAAGTGAGTTAAAGTTCGAGTATAAATTTTGAACTGGAAAATAACACATACTATCATTTGACGTTAAATAAAAACTTATAAATATAACATAATTTTTGTTAAAAGAAATCATGAAAAGAAACAATCTCAAATACTTACAAAATAAAACTTATGTAAAAGTACAATTATTTTAGCCATTCTGAAACTTAATAAAAGTTAACTCAATCTTAATACTTGTACGATTTATTTCAAAGTGCAGATGTACATGAAATAAGTTCTTCGAACACTTTAAGGGGACAAGGGACCTTAAAAATCAATTTTTTATTTTTTGTAAATTTCACTTTAAATATTACTCAAGGGTACATTACATGCATTTATCACAAAAAAAAAATTAAAAAAAATTATTTTTGAGGAAAAAAAAATGGAATTTTACGTGTCGTCTTAGAAATCTTCGAAATGTCCCCTGCGCGTTCCATATCAATGAAAATCCCCAATATTTTTTATACAAGTTTGGTTTATATATATAAATAAAACTGCGCATCGAATTTTATATATTTGAATATAAAGGTTAAAAAAAATTGAAATTTTTTGAAATTGTTTTCGAAAAAAATTTCAAACTTTGAAAATTTTAATTTTAATTTTAATTTTTCTTTTTTTTTTTTTTTTTTTTTTTTTTTTTTTTGTAAATTTTACTTTAAATATTACTCAAGGGTACATTACATGCATTTATCACAAAAAAAAATAATTAAAAAAATTTATTTTTGAGGGGAAAAAAATGGAATTTTACGTGTCGTCTTAGAAATCTTCGAAATGTCCCCTGCGCGTTCCATATCAATGAAAATCCCCAATATTTTTTATACAAGTTTGGTTTATATATATAAATAAAACTGCGCATCGAATTTTATATATTTGAATATAAAGGTTAAAAAAATTGAAATTTTTTGAAATTGTTTTCGAAAAAAATTTCAAACTTTGAAAATTTTAATTTTAATTTAATTTTTTTTTTGTAAATTTTACTTTAAATATTACTCAAGGGTACATTACATGCATTTATCACAAAAAAATAATTAAAAAAAATTATTTTTGAGGGGAAAAAAATGGAATTTTACGTGTCGTCTTAGAAATCTTCGAAATGTCCCCTGCGCGTTCCATATCAATGAAAATCCCCAATATTTTTTATACAAGTTTGGTTTATACATATAAATAAAACTGCGCATCGAATTTTATATATTTGAATATAAAGGTTAAAAAAATTGAAATTTTTTGAAATTGTATTCGAAAAAAATTTCAAACTTTGAAAATTTTAATTTTAATTTTAATTTTATTTTTTTTTTTTTGTAAATTTCACTTTAAATATTACACAAGGGTACATTATATACATTATGACATGCATTTATCACAAAAAAAAAATGGAAAAAAATGGAATTTTACTTAGAAACCTTCGAAAGGCCCCCTGCGCGTTCCATATCAATGAAAATCCCCAATATTTTTTTTATAAAAGTTTGGTTTATGTATATAAATAAAACTGTGCAACAAATTTTATATATTTAAATATAAAAGTATAAAATAATTTTCAATTTTTTTTTTTTTTTTTTTTTTTTTACTTTTATATTCAAATATATGAAATTCGATGCACAGTTTTATAAATATATATAAACCAAACTTTTATAAAAAATATTGGGGATTTTCATTGATATGGAACGCGCAGAGTGCATTTCGAAGATTTCTAAGACGGTGCGCAAAATTCCATTTTTTTTTCTCAAAATTCATTTTTTTTTTTTTTTTTTTTTTGTGATAAATGCATGCCATAATGCATATAATGTATTCTGGAGTAATATTTAAAGTGAAATTTACAAAAAATAAAAAATTGATTTTTAAGGTTTTTAAGGTCCCTTGTCCACTTTGTTGGTGTCAACTGGTACCAAGGTATTAAAAAATTGTAAAAGGAACTCATTGTGAATGGGTTAAATAAAATCATATGACGAAATGCAATATTCCACCTTGATTTAATCACAAAATAACACAACATGAATTTTAAAGCTCACTGTTTTATTAAAAGTCAAAAAAAAAAAAAATAATAATAATATAGATGCTACAAGTTAAAATATATACATTTTATTTAAAATTTCTTAGTACTTTCGGCCTGAAATTCCCGCGTGGCTGAAATTAATAATAATTAATTATATAATGAATTAATAATAAAAAATATTCTCTGACGATGGCCGCGGAAGTTGCAGGCCGAAAGTACTAAGAAATTACATTGCACTTGGTATATGATCCCTCAAAGTATGGCCGATCTCATTTGTGTTCAGTTGCTGTAAAGTGGTATAAGTCATGCATGTTTAAAATTTCATAACTCTGTCTTAGTGTGATATGAACGGGACTTTTTTTTTTCTTACTTATCAGTGCGATAGGGAAATTTTACTAAATATAGCATATAGAAACGGGGGATCATATAAAAATTTATATTTCGTAATTTTTTAAGAAATGTTTTTATTGAACCAAATCGCTTTTAAAATATTTCTTTACATCATTTAAGACATTTTTGTATTTCGAACTATATGTCTATGACTAACGGTTTAAGAATTACCCATTGGACGCCATTCAGAGTGCACACCCTGTATATATTGTATTGCGCGTCAAATAACACGCACAAATGAACGTATATTTTTTAATTACTTACACAAATAGCTTCTATTTAAATCGACTTTCTACAGAATTAAAACTTCGATTTTTTTTATTAAATAGAAGTTAAATGTCACAAAAGTAGATAATTTGAAAACTTTTTAACAACAAAAATAAATATTATTTCAAAACATTTAACTGAAGGATTAACTCATTCATTCCGGTTGGTACGAAAATCTACCATTTAAGTAATATGAAAATTTTAAATATGAGAACCAGTATTTTAGTAAGAAAATTTTCATATTACTTAATCTCAAACTTTGAGATATTAAGGGGTCTCAGAACTCTTAAAGCTTTAAAATTTCCGAAATTTAAATTTTTTTAGATATTAAACTACTATCTTTTCTGAACATTTTGGTATAAATGTTTCCTTGAAATTCTTATTAGAACAGAAGTTATGGCTTTTTAGAATTATACACGCTCAATAGCCGAAGCGGCGTTTCAGAAATTTTGAAATCAATTTTCTCCAAATGACGTTTTTGGGCATAACGCGCACGATATCTCAAAAACTTCGGAATTTTTTTTCATGAAATTTTCAAAACATATGTTTCATGTTAGTCTGTATAAACTGAACATAAAATGTCCTTCTTATTGTTCAGAAATATATTCTTTATAGGTGATTATGCTGTTGAAAATTTCTAAATTTTGCATTAACTAAATACAACTTTGTATTAAAGATAGAAAAAGGCTTTAAATACAAATTTATTTAGGTTCAGAGTAATTATTACAATTTGAAGCATAAGTACCCAAAAATTCCTTCTACTTGCAAAATTTATTTTGTAATCGTGAGCTTAATCTGTTATGCCGATTTTCCGCTCGTCAAATGTCTTTTGGACAAATTATTTTTTGGTCAAATTAAAATTTGGTCAAATGACATTTTGGAGCCCACTGTAAATTCTAATTATTCTGCATCTTGTAATTTTTCAAATACATGAATTGAAAGAACATACATATATCTTTCATCCCAATATAAAATTTTGTCTTAAAATCAATTACATTTTAAGATATTATATGTTGAAAATGGTCTTTTTTTTTTTCGATTTTTCCAATTTTAAGAGTCCTGAGACCCCTTAAATAAGTTAAAATTACAATATGGGGAACCTGGTGTCAACTGGTACCAAGGTATTAAAAAATTGTAAAAGGAACTCATTGTCAATGGGTTAAATAAAATCATATGACGAAGTGCAATATTCCACCTTGATTTAATCACAAAATAACACAATATGAATTTTAAAGCTCACTGTTTTATTAAAAGTCAAAATAAATAAATAAATAAATAAATAAATAATAATATAGATGCTACAAGTTAAAATATATTCATTTTATTTAAAATTTCTTAGTACTTTCGGCCTGAAATTCCCGCGTGGCCATCGTCAGAGAATATTTTTATTATTAATAATAAAAATTAATAATAATAAATTATATAATGAATTAATAATAAAAAAATATTCTCTGACGATGGCCGCGGAAGTTGCAGGCCGAAAGTACTAAGAAATTTTAAATAAAATGTATATTCTTTAACTTCTAGCATCTATATTATTATTATTAATATTATTGTCCCCTTTAAGTAAAACAGTGAGCTTTAAAGTTCATATTGCGTATTTTGTGAAAGATTAAAATTTTACAACTTCCCGTGTACGTTACATAAATTGTACACGATGAAGAAATTTCTGAACAATCCATCTAGCTATTATTAAAAAATTAATCATTAGTGCAAGCTTGAAAATGACCTTTGTACACAACATGAAAATAAAGATAAACATTCTTTATGCTGTATATTTGAAATTCGATTTGTCATAACTTTTCTTCTAAATCAAAATTCTGAGCGCGGTTTTACTTTTAAAAAACGGTCAAGTGCGTGTATTACTCGAGCTCAGAGGGTCCTGTACAATAAATATATTAATTACTTTCTGTATTATTAAAAAAAACGCTGTTAAAAGAATCATAAGACTTTCGTAAAAAACTATACAATGTAGGGATGGGTATAGCGGTGTATACTGGAAAAGTATGAATGGGTATACCATAAAAGTTCATAGAGATATCAAGTATAAATAATATCAAATATTGCTATTCTGTATAACTCTTTTTTTAATGTTATCCTAGTCTGTTTTTGAATGAACTTTATTCGGTACTTATAATAAAAGTAGTGCATATATAAACTTAATTTGGCATTGCATAAAACTAAATTCAGCGTAATAATAATCTTTTTTTTTTTTACAGTGTATCTAAAACAAATACTTGTTCAAAGTTTAAACTTAGCATTGTGCTAAGCACGTTTCGAAAGGAGGTCGCAAAGTTGCAACGCAAGGTTTTTTTCAGAAAGGTTTTTAATTAAACTTTAAAGACACTGGAGTAGAATTGAGAGATCCACTCAATGGAAACTAGTCTCGAATCCTATTGTATTTATGCGATTCATTCTAATTAAATTAGTGTGTTTTTAACCATTTGACATTTATTGGTTTTATATTGCTACTGCGCATTTCATTACACGAATATATCATTAAAAGTTGTTATCTAAGCTTTAAAAGTCGATGGTACATAGAGTACGCCACCCTGTCATTATGATGTCAAAACCGTCCGTGTCTTTAAGGGTTAACATTTCGGATAATTATAGACGGGGATTTTTTTTTCGAAAATCGTTATCATAAATGCTTTTATACTTCTGCTACGATAGTTCCTCCAGCGCTCCTCGACACCTTTGCTGGATGAACGTAAATCGAAATTTGTGTGTAACGGAAAAATGCTCTTTGCTCAAAAACTATTTGACCTAGGATAATCGCTATGTTTTCCTGCAAGGTTTAAATTAACGTCTACTACCTCTATTTTTTTCACAATTTTAGTTGCAGTAGATTCAGAAATAAAAGGGGAGGGGGGCATATTTTTGCACTACATTTTCTACATCTCTGGAAATATAATACCTAAAATTAAAAGTGGTGTATTTTTGAGTTCTTCGTTACGAAAGCTTTCACACGATATCACATAAATTATACAAAGAAAAGAATTCCTTTTTCAAGTAACTTAATTAGCCCCTCTACATTTTTCCTAAATATATTTGTGAATGTTTAATAATCCGCAAATATATGGGTCAATAGTCTTTATTACTTTCCCTAATTTGAACTTTCCACATTCCATAGTTTACGAGTAAAATGGCTGTGACAGACAGGCAAACAGACACAGGAGTCATCTTATAATGGTTCCGTTTTTATTTTTTATGTACGGAACCCTAAAAACAACAAATTAACTACATTTTTATATGATTCAATAAAAAAGTACCCTTTGTTTGGACGATTAATCGTATCCGACACTTAAAATAAAATTATAGATTTGAAGTAGTTTTTCATAAACATTTATTATTTTTCTAAGGAAAAGTACTTTATGTTAATTATTCAGACTTAATGCATAATAAATAAAATGTTTAAGACTTACCGCTCAATGCAGATAGCCACTAATGTTAAAACACTTGCAAACACGAAAATTGTTTGAAGATACATCATCGCTGTGCAAAGTCCATCATTGAGAATTTCCCATTCAGCTGGAGCTGTGAGTTCCAAGAGTTTAACTGGTAAAACAAAGATTCCAACCATAAAATCGCACACAGCCAAGTTCACAATATAGTAGTTGACGGCTGTGTGCATTTTGCGATTCGTGAATACTGTGCAGCAAACAACGGCATTCCCTATTACAGCGAAAATCATGACAATTAAATATACAACCACAAATGTAAATCTCACAGCTGAAATTTGAGTAAAATCAGGATATGGCTCAAAAGTATCCTCAGTTGTGTTATCATTTTTATCATCAGTTCCTAGAGGAGTCTCCGTGGAGTTCATCATTTCAAATATCATCCTTTAAACATTCGAAACGATAAAAAACGTACTATAATTCAGTTCACATAATAGAAGAAATTCTGAGGTTGCCAGAATTTAAAATTGTATAGGTTTACTTTGAAATATTAAGTAAATTTAATTAGTAATATTTTGTTTGGTTCAGACATCTTTTTCCGATTTATTTGTTATCCTAAATATAGATTTTCATTTTGGATAAAGTTAGTTGAAGGGAAATAATAAAATCACAATTGCGCTAAATATAATGTAATAGAAAAGAAAATTAAAATGTACATATAGATTATATTCTGATATTGTATACAATTTAGTTGAAATACTATGCTATTAATTAGTAACCGAGAAAAAAAATCGAAGTTGAAGATATTCGTGTATTCAGAGAACTACAATGCAGTGATATTTTACTACTGGCAATCAATAAATTTAATATAAATTTTCTTATAACAAAAAGCATGAAAACGCTTAAAGAAAAGTATCATAAAATTAGGTAGCATTTCTAATTCTAAATTAGTTTTTTAGAAAAATATGTTTTAAATAATAATGATTTTAATGCAGTAAGAGCTCAAAACACGTAACAATTGTTCTGAAGAATTGTGTATATGAAATGTTTAGTTTTGACACATTTTCATTAAGTCAATTTAGAGATAATACATATGCGCATTTTTATTTATCTTTTTATTTATTTATTTATTTATTTTAGAGGTGTGAAAATTTTAATTTAAGCAATGCATTACAGTATTAAAACAAAGCCGGTAAAATGTTTGTGGAAAATAAAATAATGTTTCGTACCATTTTTTTAATTAAGAAAAAATAATATTTAAAATTCTCTCGGCATATAATATCGGGTGACTCATGGGTTTGATAAATCTGGAAATTTTATGAAATTCAGTCAATAAAATGTGGTATTCTAACACAGCGAATAATTTATATTATTAGAATAAACGTGTAAAAAAAATTCTTATCCTACACACACACACACACACACACAAAAAAAAAAAAAAAAAAAAAAAAAATCAGAAGTTAAATAACAATATATTTTCGAATAAAGCAAAATGAAACCGTTATCCAACGACTATCAGACAAATTGACATAAAATACATATTTATAACTTATTTAGATTTAAATATATTTTAAATGAATAAACAAAAAAGATATATATAATATAGATGAAGTTAATTTTTATAAAAATGAAATGAAATTATTTTTGTATTATTATTCGACA
Source organism: Maratus speciosus (assembly GCA_963932465.1). Lineage (NCBI taxonomy): Eukaryota > Metazoa > Arthropoda > Arachnida > Araneae > Salticidae > Maratus > Maratus speciosus. Next base: position 458,023,130 of record OZ010792.1, read on the forward strand.
ACTTTTTGAAAAAAAACGTTAAAATACTATTGTATCATATTATATATTTTCTTTGCTAAATTAAATTCTGATTTTTCTTCATTCACAATACTAAATCAAACAAGAATAGGAATAAAAAAAAAATATATTAATCATGAAAACACTATACAAAATCCCAGAGTGTCATTTTTAATCCGTATAAAAAATTATAACATTAAACTGTTATACATCTATTTAAATTCCGATTATTAATAATAAATGTGGAAAATTTGGCACTTGACAGCTTTTATACTAATCTACGAAAACATTTAATGTTTAACTTTTACATTATCTCAAGTTTAAAACTCTTTAGTATTATCTGAAAAATAAAGTTACAGTAAATTTTTCATTATATCATATATTTTTGGCATGACGATATTTTATAGAAGAATATGAGGAACTTTCATTAGCGATCACACAAAAATCAAATCTATGACAGAAATATGCTATGTAATAATTATTAAGTCATTAAATTTGAGAAGGAATATTGTTGCAAATGTTCTTTCGTTTTTAAAACACTATTATTCAGCCGGCAAAAATATTTCTTAAAGTTTAATTGGCACTGCATACTTCTAAACGTCCGACGCATAAATTTTAAATTTCAAAACATTTTAAGTACACATGCCGCATCATTGTAGAATACCGTTAAAATCGTTTAATTAAAACTTGTCGTTGTCAAATAATATTTCAGTTGCAACATATATAAAAAAAACATAATGATTTTCTTTTGCTAGAAATTGTTGCTCTATATTTTAAGTGAAATCTATAGTTTCAGAAAATTCAACAGACTAAAACTTTTGTTGACACTTTACACATGTATCTTTCACTATTCCTCTGTGGACATTTTAAAATGTATTAAATAACTTTTCCCTCATTTTTAATTGCATTTAAAAATGCATGCTGACCTCCTTCCTATTATGTCTTGAAAATTGTCTTCTAAAATATTAAGTTATTTCATATTAATTTTATATTTCAGCAAAAGAGAAACAAGTTTTGCAATCCATCAGAAAATATGAAAACGAAAAAATATTTTCTCACAAAAAAACTAATCGATACTCCTTCAATTACATTTCTTCGCAATGATAAAAATACCTTTAGCAGACTTATAATCACAATCCAAATTTCAGTTACGGACTGACAAACTGTTGAGTCAAGACGCGTGTTATTACAGCCGCCAGAAATTCTCAACTAATTCCCAATAGCAGATGTCAGATGAAGGATGCTACGGAGCATGCGCTAAGCGCGGATGTTCCTTTAGATCTCAGCTGTCTTCTCGCATTTCGATAAGTAAAAAGTACGAAATAAGTTGCTGTTGTTTAAGATTGTCGCTTGGAGAAGACTATTAATAGTTGAAGTAATATAAAAGTTTATACAGAAAATTTACTTTTAAGGGGTTGAAATATTTAAATTTAAGAAAAAATTATTTTTATTAAAGGGAAAATTTGCTTTCTATAAAGCCGAAAAAAGGGTGTTTTTTAGAATTTTGTTTTCGGAAGTAGGAATAAAGATTTTAGCTCCGGGTTATTTGCATGTTATTTATTATCATTTATTTGAGAGACAATTTCAAACTTAGAAAGTTAGGACATGAATTTCAAAACTTGCCTTTTCCTCGAAAAAAAAAAAAAAAAAAAAGCTTGCTTTCTCTATCAATCTATTTTATTGACAAATCTGAAACGAAAAAATACTACACTCTGCAAAAAGTCTATTTTATCGTATATTTCTGGCATTATAAAATCTTTGTTTACAATGAAAATCAATGGATAGAGTTATATTTTATCTCCGGGTTTTTTCATGTGATTTATTGTCATCTATTTGAGAGACAATTTCAAAATTACAAAATGAGGACACGAGTTTCAAAACTCACCTTATCCCCCCCCCCCTCCCAAAAGAAAAGAAAAGAAAAAAATGCTTTCGCTATCAATCAATTTTACTGACAAATCTGCAACGAAAAAATTCCACAATCTGCAAAAAATCTTGTTTTATCGTGCATTTCTGGCATTATAAAATCTTGGTTTATAATGAAGATCAATGGACACAGAGGTTTTTCTTGTTTTCCCAAAATTTGATTTTCTGGATAAGGCGAATTTTGAAACTCACGTCCTAAAACAAAAAAACACTATTTTGTTGTCACTGAACATAACATCAGCGGTATTTATTTTTATCCATATTATACGAAATATTTTAATAATCTATTTTTTAAATGATAATTAATACATTAAATGAAACATTAAAGTTTATCGATTCACCATTGAAGAAGTTCATTAAGCTTTCTGGAAGAGAAGTTCCTAAGACTCGAGTTTTAAGATTAACGGATTACATACTTTACAACTGTTCATTAGTTTAAAGTTGTGAGAAGAAAAAAATTGTAGTGATTATAAAAGACAATCACAATAAGAAGAACTAAATAGCAATGGGTTTTTATTTGCAGTTTTTATAATAAATTTATCTATAAGGAACTTCCAAAGTGTTAATATACATGAAGACATACAAAAAATGTGCTTCATTATCAGACTGCAAAGAATGGTTATGTGTTTCACGCGTATCTGGGTATGTGGATTTCTTTATACCCTCGAAACATCCCAACGGCTGGATGGATTTTAATGAATAAGGTCTCTATCAATTCGTCTTAACCGTCCGATGGTTATAGGCTAGCTTTTGTTTTTATAAATTCAAAATGGTGACCATGAAATACAAAATGGTGGTAGAGACGAAAAAAACATTTTGCGCACCCTATTGAGTGGCATATCATTGGATAGGTCTTTCAAAACGAAAACGATGTTTCATTGACTATTTTACAGTCCGAAGCTCTGTTTAAATATTACACAACCTAGAAGTTGTGTAGGTAGGATCTCTAGTTTTACTGCAACTCTAACTTTCATATACATCTATAGGTCTCATCAAAACAGTGTTTCTAGGTAGGAATTAACAATTAAACACAACTTAAAAGTCATCAATACAAGTAAATAATAAAAAAAAATAGGTAGGTAATATAAAAAATAGTTTCACATTGATAAGAAATAATTAATTAGTTCGCTTTTTACGCAGTCGGGTTTTTTGATTTTTTAAATTTAATTTTTACTTGTTTTCTCTGTTGCAGTTTTTAAAAAATGCTGTTTTATCGCATTTCGATAAGTAAAAATTACAAAATAAGTTGCTGTTCTTTAACATTCTCGTTACGGAAGGTAACATAATACTACAAATACTCATTCATTAGTTTCAAACAAACAAAATGTCATCATAGATGACAGAAAAAAAAACTTTTCAGAAATTGATACTTTTTTGGTACTAGTAATTCAGATTCACAAATAGGGATTTAAATGACAAACCCCCTTAAAATATCAATTTAAATATCACTAGCCTAAATTCACACAATCACAAATTTAAGGCCTTTGAACAAGTGAATAATATACAGATCCCCCAAGGGTCTTATAAAGGATTAAGTTAAATGAATATAATATTTTCTCAATTTCTTGGTCACGCTGTCTTGAAGGCATTTTACAAACTCAGATGTAAATAATATTTATTTTAAGAGAAAATCAGCGTAGATGTTGCCATTTATTGGTTTGCTTTTAAAGGAAAAATATTCAGCTATTAAGAAATGAAGTAAAAATGCTAAAAAATCGAACAGCTTAGTTTTAAGAGGAAAAGAATAGAGGTCCGCATTTGTGGACCCAGCTAGCGAAGAGGTTAAGATTGTCGCTAGGAGGAAATTATTGCGCCTAATATTTCAAGTATTAATATAGAAGTTTATAAAGAAAATTTACTTTTGCAGGGATGACATATTTATTAAGAAAAACATTATTTTTGTTTAAGGGGGGATTTGCCTCTAGAACGCCGAAACAAGACTGTTTTTTAGCATTTTCTTTTCCGGAATAGGAATAAAAATTTTAACTCCGGGTTTTTTTTATATGTTATTTATTGTCATTTCATGATAATTTAAATTGCCTCTAGAACGCCAAAAAAAGGGTGTTTTTTAGCTTTTTCTTTTCGGGAATAGGAATAAAAATTTTAGCCAAGGTGTTTTTTTTTTTTTTGTTTTTTGTATGTTATTTATTATTATTTCAAGATAATTTAATTTGCCTCTATAGAACGCCGAAAAAGGGTGTTTTTAGCTTTTTCTTTTTTGGGAATAGGAATAAAATTTTTAGTTCCGGATTTTTTGCATGTTATTTATTATCATATCAAGATAATTTAATATGCCTCTAGAATGCCGAAAAAAGGGTGTTTTTAGCTTTTTCTTTTTGGGAATAGGAATAAAATTTTTAGTTCCGGGTTTTTGGCATGTTATTTATTATCATTTCAAGATAATTTAATTTGCTTCTAGAAAGCAGAAAAAAGGGTGCTTTTTAGCTTTTTTCTTTACGGGAATAGGAATAAAAATTTTAGCTCTGGTCTTTTGTATGTTATTTATTATCATTTAAAGATCATTTAAAATACTTTTTTTACTTAAAAAAAAATTATGATGTGGCACGACTTGCGTGGATGGATATCCTAGCGTGTGCGCCGCGCACTTCCGATCGGGCGGGATCCGATACATCGTCAGAGTTATTTGCAATTAATTTTCCTTAACCAGTATGAAGGTAGATAATATTGCCTGGAGCTTCAGGCACTTTGAGGTCAAAAAGTTGAAAATCAACAAAGTGGCAGCCATTTGAAAAAAAACTTCTTTTACTGATTTCTTCTTTCGCACTGGCGTGCTTCGAAAATTTATTATTTTTTATAAAAATGGCTGAAAGTGGTCCAAGCTCGAATAAATTAATTAACTTTATTATTATTATTTTTTTAATTAGCAAGATCGGTCTTTCTGACACACTTTCATTCAATTCCTATTATTAGTTCACACTCTCCCTATATTTATTTATTTACATATCTTGTTCAAATTTTCAATCGCTAACAAAATACTTATTATTCATCCTATCAAGTTGAAATAATTTTTTTAAAACTTGTACTGGATGACAATTGATGTTAAAACAGATTTTTCAAATATTAATTCATTAATTAAATTTTAATTAATTAATTTTAGTTTTATATGGGAGACAAAATGGCGGCCATTGGTTATTAAACAGCATTTAATGCATCTTCATATCTATAAGGGGGGTTACCTTAGGGAGGAAGCTATTCTGCCATAATAATACCGCCATTCTAAATACCGCCATTCTAAATACATTCTAAATACCGCCAAGTTTGTCGCCAACTTGGTGATATCTCTAATATTTCGCCAAATTCCCATAGACTTTCATTGTAAACCTACTTGCTTATAAAAATTCAACAGATTGAGATATTTTAATGCAACAAAAACTAATATTAGCTTAAAGGATAATTTTTTCTTTGATGACCTAAGTAGGAATTGACTTTAAAAACAAAATTTTTATATTACTTGTTATTAAAATTAAGGTCATAAAATTGGTAGGCTTGAATATTGAAGCTATTTAGAATCAAAATGTTTTTACCATTTTTTAGAAATAAACTGCCTATCGAGTTAGTTTATAAGTGTAATTAATTCAACTTATGAGTTCATTCAATATTTGAATCACATTAATTTACCTCAGAATTATTTAATAGCCAGTCTAGATGTAGTCTCTTTATACCCATCTATTGATACCCAAAAATCCGTTACAAATATTGATTGTATATTGAGTGAAACAATTCAGTGAAACCAGTTATCAGGAGTATACGAAATACTTTTAACCAAAGAAGATGGAACAAAGCAGTTTTATATAGATATGACAAGTAGAAAACTTAAAACTAGAATCAAAGAACATATAGCAGACATCAAATACAAGAGAAGAACCACAGCTTTAGCCAGATTATACAGCGAAGAACCTTTACAGATCGAATTTAAAAATAGCAAGTTAATTTAGACATGAAGAATTTATTTACCATCCATAATCCGAGAATCAATAGAGATATTTTTACGCGACAAGAATATTTACAATGATTCAGTGTCCCTTGATTTACCTAAAATTTGGAAAGAGATGCTATGTAATTTTAGTAACAATAGTAAAAATTAATCCACGTTCGCAAATAGCCAAGATAATTTTATTTTTATTTTATGTTTTTCAATGTTTTTCATTATGCATGTTGTCTCGTGACATTGTTTACCATGTTATTGTTTTTTTAAATTATATCAAAATTAATCCACGCTCGCAAATAGCTAATTTAATTTTAATTTAATTTTATGTTTGCAATGTTTTTCATTATGCATCATGTCTCGGGGCATTGTTTAGTATGTTTATTGTTTTTAAATTATGTGAAAATATTTTCTATCGTGAATGATTTTGAAAATGTCACCGTTTGTGCGAAGAAACGATCATCAATCTTAATAAAGATATTTTATCAATTTTATCGCATTAGTTAACTTAATCTGTTTATAAGTGGTTATTATACATGTTTTTATTACTTATCGAGTTATAAGCAATGTCGGTCACGTGATACCAAGTTTTTCTCCTTTATCTGCCTGGTTTTTCACCTTTCGGCTGGAAATTCGGTTTGAAATGACTGTATGTTTGAATTGACTCTATTTTTTGAAAGATCTTTTGTGTTCACCAAAAAATGGAAAGCGCCTATCGATTATATAGTTTCTGGATAATAACATCTGCCAATTTCATACATTTCCGAACAAAAATAATTTTAAAAATGTCTCATAATGCTGCTCCTTTTGATTTGAGAACAGATTTTAAAAAATAAATTGTATAACCGTAGATTATCTTTATTTGTGGCCATAATATGACCAAATATATGGTCAAATATGCTTCACAATATGCTAAAAAATACGTATCTTTAAAAACGGTCGAATGATTTTACAGTTTCCTGCAGATTTTAGTAGCAGTGAATTGAAAATTTGAATGTTTGTTGCAATTTCAAAATGTATATGATACCTGAAGCGTAATTGTCTGAGCGAAGCGAAGGCTAATACTCAGCGAAATATTACTGTCCGGACACATTACTACTACGATGGATATTAACGCCATGTCCTACTAAAAAAAAGCCTAATAAAAACCTTTCGTCAAGCATAACTCAAAAAATATTTGTCGGATTTCGTTTGTGATTGCACCAGAAGGTACCTATGAGGGTCGCCTACTGAATGCACCTACTATGAAAAATAAGTTCCAAACCGTTTAAAAATTATATAGAAAAAACTGATAAAAAAGCACAATTTATCTGCATACGTCACAGAAATTTGGTGTGCGTCACCTTCACCGGTTGATGTTTTCGTAGACAACTGGTTTGACCACATGGAGTAAATTAAAAAAAAATACGCACGCAGTAATATCGAATAGATCAGTTTCAACCACGTGATCAAAACCTTGCAACAACCCGTGGCAACCAGTTTTGGTGGGCAAACAAATAATAATACAGTACTCCGTACCACGGTGACCGTTTTTAGCCTGTTGTATGAAATCTGGCCTGTTGTATGACATACAATTGTGGATGATTAAAACAAAAGACATGAGTGTTTATTGCTCCGGGAGGTTAACTTTCTCTGGATGTCTGTCTGTCTATCATACAGCATGCAATTTTCTTGTAAAGGATGATATTATTATGCAGTAAAACCTCCATAACGGACACACCCGATTAGTGGACACTTCTATTTAGTGGGCATTTTTTCGATTACCGACCCTTAAATAACTGTACATTTTTTACTCTCAGTAGCGGAAACCTCCAAATAGAGGACAAATTCTGCCCTCCCGAGGTGTTAGCTATTCAGAGGTTTTACTGGTAAAACCTCCATAGGGGACACACCCGATTAGCGGATACCTCTATTTAGCGGACATTTTTTCGATTACCAACTCTTAAATAACTGTACATGTTTTACTCTCAGTAGCAGTCACCTCTAAATAGAGGACAAATTCTGCATTCTCGGGGTGTCCGCTATTCAGAGGTTTTACTGTATATAATTTTGATAGTTATTTTACAGGGCCACACAGAAGAATAAGAATATATGAAACGAATAAAAACAAAATTCGGGATTGGTAGATCGCTGATGGTAATGTAATTTTAGGATGTTGTTACAGTCATCCGCAGCATGTTTTTAGAGTTTCGTTCATCTAACGAAACACTACCTGTCACACTCCTCTGTCTGTCTGTCTGTCCGTCTGTCACAGAGCCCGTTCTCAGAAACTATATATGTCGGAGACTTGAAAATTTGCATGCATATAGCTGAACACCACACATCAAACGGCAAATAATAAAATTTTGAAAAAGTCTATTTAACCCTCTGGGCTCTAACTTGTGTATTTTAAGCAATTTTTCTAACTCAGCCCCTAATTTAATTAAGTTGGAGACATGACATTTTGCATACTTATAGCTGAACACCTCAGATCAAACGACAAATAATAAAATTTTGAAAAACGTCTAATATTTAACCCTCTGGGCTCTAACTTATGTATTTTAAGCAATTTTTCTAACTCAGCCACTAATTAAGTTGGAGACATGAAAGTTTGCATACTTATAGCTGAACACTTGCGATAACACGATAAATCATAAAATTTTGAAAAAGTCATATTTAACCCTCCAGTCTCTAACTTCTGTATTTTAAGCAATTTTTCTAACTCAGCCCCTAATTAAGTTGGAGACATGAAATTTTGCATACTTATAGCTGAACACTTGCGATAACACGATAAATCATAAAACTTCGAAAAAGTCATATTTAACCCTCCGGTCTCTAACTCCTGTATTTTAAACAATTTTTCTAACTCAGCCCCTAATTAAGTTGGAGACATGACATTTTGCATACTTACAGCTAAACACCTCACATCAAACGACAAATAATAAAATTTTGAAAAAGTCTTATTTACCCCTCTGGGCTCTAACTTGTGTATTTTAAGCAATTTTTCTAACTCAGCCCCTAATTAAGTTGGATACATGAAATTTTGCATACTTATAGCTGAACACCTCACATAAAACGGCAAATTATAAAATTTTGAAAAAGTCTAATATTTAACCATCTGGGCTCTAACTTGTGTATTTTAAGCAATTTTTCTAACTCAGCCTCTAATTATGTTGGAGACATGAAAATTTGCATACTTATAGCTGAACACCTCACATCAAACGATAAATAATAAAATTTTGAAAAAATCTAATATTTAACCTCTAATATTTTGTCTCGCGCAATTTTTAAATTTAAACTGTTTTGCAATACTATTTTTTGTTTATTTTGCATAATAAGAGTAATGTGACGTAATTTCTTCTATTTCAGACTTCTAACGCATGTTAATGAATTTATTTTACAATATCCTTTCTCTTTTAAAATTCACATGTAAATATAGTTTTTATGGCGTAATTTCCAATAAGTTCCTGCTTTTTATACTTAATTATTTAATTCTAATTTGAAGGTTTTTCTCTGTTTATAATAGTAACGTGTAAATATTTTTTTTATTTGAAGCAAACATTATTGTTTGCGCTGTTTATACAGTTGGCAACAGTTGAAATTAATACCATTTTCTAAAATATGTAAAAAATATCTGTCAAGATGCTGAATATTTGAATTTAAAATAGAAATAAAACCTCAAAAAATGAATCAAATTAAAAAAAAAAAAATTAATGAAATCTGCACACCGGGATCTTCTATTGAACAAAATGATCTAAAAATGATTAAATTCTCATGTATAGCTTTTGCTCCTATAAATTTTTTTTAATGGAACGATTTTGTCCAACTTTAGCATTAAATATCTCTTAAAATAATTCTTCGATTTGAAAACTGTATGCATTAGCGTGTTGATCAAACATTTCGCTATAATACCACCGATTTTCATATTTTTGTATGCAATAGTTTTCTTAATATTAACGAAGAAAGACCTCCGGTCACAAAATATTCAAAACCGGCGGCGGCGGTGACAGCGTTAACAAAAATCCACAATTTGGAAGCCAAAATTGTGAAAAGATACGGACATGTGTATTAAAACATGGCCGAGGCAACTAAAGTAATCCGGAATCGAAATAATTTATAGTGAATTTTTAATTAATAAAAACCCACCAATTTAACAGCAATTTCTTATCAAATGTAAACATTTTTCGTTATAGCAGTTGCCAACAATTAAAAAACACAATAAAATTATTACTACAACAATTAATTTTCTACTGCAAGATTTCCACATGAAAAATGAAAATGAAATAAATAGTTTGATGAATTTAAAAAAAGGGTGAATATTACGTCATAACTTTTCTATTGCAAGATATTCACGTGAAATATAAAAATGAAATAAATGGTTTGTCGAATTTAAATGAAAGTGAATATAACTTCATAACTTTTCTATTTAAAGGTTTCCACGTGAAAGAGGAAAATATTACGTCATATTGGAAATATCGAGGCTAACGAGAAAGACAGGCTACCGCGGTGGGTCCGATTCTTCTTTTTTTACAGACCGCTGGAGTCACGTGATGCTCGAATGCGCCAATGAAGGTGTGCGAAAAGAGCGTCACGTGACTCCAGCGGTCTGTAAAAAAAGAAGAATCGGACCCACCGCGGTAGCCTGTCTTTCTCGTTAGCCTCGGGAAATATAAAGGACGTGGTGGATATGAGTGTGAAAAATGTATTGAAGCATGATAAAAACCCGATTAGGGAAATTATTGGCCTATTTTAACATTATTGCTCCAATTATAAATTGAAATAAGTTCATTTATAGCTGTATTCTTTTGCGTCTGTTATATATATTTATACATTTTTATGTAGCGTTTTCATATGATTCATTCATACAACATTTCGACTGCTTTTTTTAATGTTTGTTTTGTGTTGTATGTTAAATTTTTAAATTGATTTTTCAGAACAAACATCCTTCAAATTCTGGACAACGCCGGCACTTTAGTTTGTAACGGATAAATGGCTTTTGTATCTGTACATCTAATGCTAATATTATAAAGCGTTATAATATTATAAAGTATATAATATTATTAATGCTTGAACGTTTGTGAGGTGTTATCTCTGAAACTACATAGCCAACTTTAAAAAATGTTGGTGGCCATCTTTGCTCCGAAAAAAAGACTATTTTATGTCAGTGCAAGAACCTACATCGCTGCAGGAGCAAAAAAGTTCTAAAATTGTGATTTCTGCGATATTGATTGGGTTAGAAACTTTAAATTTGGTGCGGTAGTTACTTTTAAGATATAAATACTCGTAATGAACGCTCTCTAAAAGGTTCAATTTGACGGATAAACGTAAAAATTTCTAGAAAGGTTCTAAACTATGATTTATTTGGAATACTGAAATTTTTGGATACTGTTGAGGTTAGAAACTAGAACTTTGGCATGGTAGTAATTAATAAGATGTAAATGCTCGTTGTAGAACGAATTCTAAAAAATAGAAAGACTAAACAAAGAGGAAAAAGATCTAAAGGTGATCTAAGTAACGAAGTACATGGAATTGTTAGGAATATAAACATGAAAATTGACATGGCTGTATTTATCATGACGTAAATTCTCGCAATAGAACAATTTCTAAAAATGTCGCTATATAAAACAGTGCAAAAACAAAAAACTTTCAAAACTTTTCTATTTCTGTGTTACTGCTGAGCCCAAAATCTTGAAATTTTGCTTCGGGTTAGTTTTAAAATATACAATTGTCTCTATGAATGGTTTCTAAAAAATTTAAAAAGATGAAATTAACGGAAAGCGATCTTAATTACCATTAATTTGGAATTATTAGGTACAGCAACTTTAAATATTTCATAATGCTGCATTTCCTCCGCAAAACATTCGGTTTAAATGAAACAAGACTGATAGATACCCACCTAGCATTAAATAAATTGTGTAAATATTGAATAAAGACCTGTATGAAACAGTGAGTAGGTTGCCCGAAAGTACTTGTTAAAGTATTCCTTCTCTAGGCTTTTCTTTCTCTCGCCAAGGCCACTAACAGGGGGAAGTGCCGTTTTAAATGTGATATGAATTTTTTATCCAATTCATTTTTCTAGACATTTTATCATAAGGTTATATTCTCAATTATCATTAGTAGATTTTTTATATATTAACTTATTCTGGTGAAATTTTATAATCGGGTTCATATTGGCGTATGTTAGCTTGCATGATTTGCTGAATAAACATGTATGGATTTGTAAATTACTTCAAAGACACTTTGACAGCTCAAAAGTTATGCAGACGATATATTCAGATCTTGTGTCATACTTTATGTTGTAATCATTGCCTAATTCTTTTATTTAATACATGCTAAATACAGCTCAACTTGTGCAGAATGTGTTTGAAAACAAAACAATACAGCGTATGTAGTGGCCAGCATACACTCATCATTCAAATCCGATCGAGCATATCTAAAACACACTCAAACGAAGCATTGCATGCCACTGTTGATGTATTCGGTACTTTGATACTATATTAGATTTTGAGGAGAGAATTCCTTAAATGTTATCGACAACCTCATTGCATCCGTGGAAAACAGATATTGTAAAATATTAACTATTCCGGGGGAGCACACACCATACAAAGTATAGTCCATTCTTTTTAAACATCATATATTTGTCATTTAAAGTTACTCAAATTGGTGGGAGCCTCTGACTATGCTCTTGGCATCATTTTATACAGTTAAAATTCCGATATAAGTAATTTAGTATTTCATTTTCTATTTTACTTTTAATATATTGCGTACTTTCAATTTTATATCCATGCATGGCTGTCTTGAATGGTTAGATTTCCCATTTTTTAAAACAGTGTATACGAATTTATATATAAGATTTTTAATTCTACGATTCGTTTATTTTCATCATTTCAATTTATCGCAGCATATGGACAATTAAAGATAACATCTCATTTTCTTTGCTTCCACATGTTATTATTAAATCTATGTTCTCAGTAATATCGCTCAGACTAATCCCTCTGAGGGAAATCCTAGTTTAAATATAGCACTCATTAGCAGGCGTTATTACTAATCGGCTAGTTCCAATATAATTTTTAGGTGCGTTCGTAATTATTTAACCTCCTGAGACCTGGCATCCATTTAAATGGATGTTTTGCTTTTTGTCCTTCTATTGCGTTAAATTCCATTGTAGCAATCTAAAACCAGTTTGGCATGGTAATGTATGAATCAAAAATCAACATCCAGCTTTTGGATTTTGGCAACGGTAACTATTTTGTTTACAAAATGGCGTAATAAATGAGTCAAGTTGGAATTCTACGTTCTGCTGGTAAGTTTCGTTTACATGTTATTTTAATTTGTTTAAACTATTTTTTTTTTCAATTTTAATAGCAGAAGTTGATACTTGCCTTATGTTCTTTATAATAAATTCTATTCTTTCCCATACTTTTAGCATTTGTTTAATTATTTTAAAGCGAGTTATGGCCCGAACATCCATTTAGATGGATGTGCTGTAAAACAAAATTAAAAAAATGAAATTTATTAATTTCTTTAAAAACATCATTTTTAGGCCTATTTGTTGAAAAAAACTCGTATTAAAAAATATATGCATTATATTTTGCTTGGGTCTCAGAAGGATAAATGCGTAGCACCTATAGTCGTCGTTCGGTCTGTCTGTCTGTCTTTCCATCCGTCCGCATGTAACAGGTCAAAAACTAACCAACTGAATGGTCTGAAATTTTAAATATATAATTATTGCAAAATTTTGCCGTGCCACTTCCAATTTTATGAAAATCGGATGTATAGTTTAATTACAGGGACAGTCAAAAGTTTTTCCGTTTTATGACGGCCAATGGCCAATTATTTCAAGTGCATTTTAATGATGATACGGTACAGCAGTTAGAAACTTCCAGGACATATAGAGTACAACTGAAAGAGGGGAAATCACATAGCAATGCATGGTCGGAAACGCTTTCCTGGCGCGGTAGTGACAACACAAAACACAAGAAAGACAAGACACGAATAAGAAAAGAAAACATGTTTATTATCCTTAGTACAGCAAAAAACTAAGAAAAAGAACATTTAAGAGACAACGATCATCATCAAAGAAGGTGTTCGAAATTACGACCCCGGACCGTGATGCACGGAAGCGCAACTCCGGCGCATGGAAGATCTAATGTTTCCGAAAATACCGGAAGTGTCTTGGACTTCCACAGCAGCTGCCACGATGCCTGCAACAAGTTCCTCAGCACTTTCCTGCATTGCCCCGGCATTTTTGTAGCTCTAGAATAACTTTCCCCTAGAATAACTCTAAGAATTTTCTCTCCCTGGACATGTCCTTCCTTTCTTGTGTTTTGTGTCGTCACTAAAGCGCGAGAAAAGCGTTTCTTACTATGCATTGCTATTTGATTTTCCATCATCTAGGTGTACTCTATCTGTCCTGAAAGTTTGTAACCGCTGTACTGATACACCCTGTGTAGTGGGAAGAAGAAAATATTATCATAATAGAAAAAAAAATCATTAATCAGAAAATTAAATATTTATTGACTTTTATTTGCAGTTTCTAAGTGATGAGAAATTAGTGAAATTAATCATTAAGGTTCTGACTAAGTGCGGAGCAATGGTTTTTTATTTTTAGGAAGACTGACTCGAAACCACGAAGAAAGACAAAAAGTAGTCCATACATTGATTACTATTTCGTAAATTGAGGAATTTATGGGGAAATTTAGGCCAATACGCAAAACGCTCTATATGAAATTCTTTCGCATATACGTTTATGCCCTTTTTTGTCAATACGCAATTTTTATGTCAGTGGTGAAGGCAATAAACTAAAATGTTAAATTTTTCATGAGTTATGGCATATCGTATCTGTTAAAATGCCAATTTTTTTTAAATTCATATTTTCCATCCTACGAAAACAAGCTACATATTCTGAAATTAAATGTTTAGTTGATTGCATTCACAACATTAGCAATAACTTGCAGTTGGAATTCCATAGTGATATTTCAATCCTGTGAAATCCTAGTGAAATTCTGTTTTGCGAATGGAATTTTCACTATAAAATGCATTTTCGATAAAACGCTTTAAAGTTTACATTCATGTTTTACTAAATGAAAGTTGCTGCATTTTTAAGACATGTCCTTTTTTTTTTAGTTCTGAGCTTTTTTTAGGTGCGTCTGTACATACATAAATACGTAACATCTATAGTCGTTGTTCAGTCCGCCTATCTGTACGTCCGTCCGCATATAACAGAGCAAACTACCACCGAATAATCTGAAAGTTTAAATATATAATTGTTGCAAAATTTTGTCGAGTCATTTCAAATTTTATGAAAATAGGATGTATAGTTTAATTACAGGGACAGTCAATAGTTTTCCGTTATTACGGCCAATGGAGAAAAATTATTTCAAGTGCATTTTAATGAGGTTACAGCTTTTCGAACAGAATAAAATTGGCATGTACTTATGAAGTGCAATAAAATATACATTCATTACAATATGCGGTGCAAAATTTTTTTATAAAACTAGTTATAGTACGAACGCACCTCATTTGTCACGTTTGACGTGGAATTTTCAACTTGTTTATTTCTAGAAGGCAATTTTTGTATCAAGTGGAAAAATTCGTTTCGCACTCAAACGTTTGGCACTTCCTGTTTCATTCACAGCTGTCAAATAGTTTTTTAACCACTATAACGCAGGTTGCAATTATAGTACAGTATTAATAACACATATTTGGAAAGGTAAAGAGATGGGCTTTAATAAAATGTAATAAAAACAAAATGCAAATTATGGTCGAAACTCGCATCTTAAACGTAGTCAAATACTGTTAGGAAATTTTCAAAGAATTATTAGTTATAAAATAAAAATAAAATACTGTTAGTATCAAAGGAAGTGAAGTTTGCTTTTTATTAATGCCACATCATCTGTAATATTTGATCTGAATTCTAAAATATTTACGAAACTTCTGCTCATTATTAGTATTTCATACATTGAATTACAGATAGTCTGTTTGATGGAAAGAAACTGACGTTGTCATCTCTTTCCTACTCCTGTGCGGGCGCTGTACTGCAATCTGATATATCAGGACCTTGGAAGAGAAAGGGCGAACCATTCCGAAATTGGAGTGTTGGGAAATCAAGCTCAAAGTTTTGCAAGTAGTGTTATAGAATAGGGTACTACGCACTTTAGCTCGACACTGTGAGAATACTAAGGGCGAACCCGGGCAAAACGACTTTCCTATTTGTTGCCTACATGTATCTGACGCGGAAAAAATAAAAAATCGATTTTTTGAGTTCGCCCTTTCTCATCCAAGCTCCTGAAATGTAGTTCGATGTATAATTTCTATAAAAAATGTTGAATGTTGCATGGTAGTAAACGTGCTCTGAAGCAATACTTTAAAGCTGCTAGCGATTTACACGCTTTCAACCGAAGACAGATAACTGATGCGGTTTTCTCGCTCCAGTTATCAGGAAAAGTGTAAAAATATACATATGCTATGCATAGCGGAACAGGAAGTAGGATTTATGCAAATTTAAAAAGGTTGGGAGATTTAAATGAACTTCTAAGACTAAACTGTATTCGACACTGGCCTCCAAAAATTAAGGAACATACACCGGAGGTTTTCGATTGTACAATGTACATGGTTTGTCCGAATATCTACCGAAATTCTTGACGAATTGTCTTCGAATGTCAAGGCCCCATCAGCGGCCAAGAGGTTCTGCTCTCAAAGCTGGTAGAGCCCCACCAGTGGCCGAGAGGTTCTGCTCTCGAAGCTGGTAGACGGTGGTGTGTTCGAACCCAATCGGTCCCGTCGGCCTAACCATTCGGAGTTTTCTTCGAACCTTGGTTTTCTATGCGTAAGTTCGGGTTAGGTTCCATTAGAAAGACCCCCACAGAGGGCACTTCCCCCCTCGGACCTATATCACTCGAGTAGATAATAGACCGTGAAAAAACAACCCAATCACAGCTGGTAGATGGGAGGTGCTGGGTTCGAAAGCAATCGCGCCCGCCGGCCTAATCGTTCGGAGTTTTTCGGGGTATTCTTCGAGCCTTGGATTTCCATGGGTAAATATGGCTTAGGTTCCCTTAGAAAGACCCCTACGGAGGGCACCACCCTTCAGGTCCATAGCCCAAGTGTATATAATTGGCCGTCATAAAACATCACCAACACCTTGAACTTCAAGGATGTAAAGAACATATTTCACTTCATATTTATCACTGAAGATTTAATCGCGGTGAAATATAGGTGTCCAACAATACATTTAAAAATAAAATAATGTTTTTGATGAGCTATGTAACAGAAAAGGCTTAAAATGTTTTGTCACTGTAACAAATGACTGTGTGGTTCCTGTTTAAAGGCAGTGTGCATTAGTGTAAGGATGGCATACATGTTGAAGAAGGCGTTAAAATTTCGGTGGAAAATTCAGATATTTTTTGTTTATAGAATACAGAGTTTTTTAACAAAATTTAACGCAAATTACCGAAACTTGAAAAGAAGAGTGGAAATTGTATATTGCATTTAAAACATGAATATATTTGATGAGATATGCATATTTGTATGAAATAATTTTTAACTGCTCATTGCGGGAGTGATTTCAAAAGATTTATTTCATGATTTGGTAAGCTAGCTATTTAGGGTAACTTATAAAAAGTCCAATCAAATATTGCGAAAATTCAGAAAGTTACGGTCGATGTTGTGAGTTCGATATTACATTCTAAACGTAGCTAACTGTAAGGGATTTTCCACAATTTTTCAACCAAATGACTGTATCTTTTTGAGTTTTCACAATGTTTGACTGGACTTTTTATATGATTTGCTCTAAATAGCTGACTGCAAAATTACAAAAAAAAAGAATCATTTCTGTATGCCCAGTTAAAAATTATCTCATACAAATGCCCGGTGAATAGGAAATTTTGTATTTTTAGTTTTCAGCAGTTACTCTGTACGCGGCACTTCGTTTCATTTCATACCGCGTCGCAAGTGAATATAGATTTTTAGACTTTATATCAAACTGATTTTTACTTTGACTTAGCTGTTCAATTTAACACATCTATGTGAGATGACTTTCAATTTATCTAAAATATTCTCAATTGGAAATTTTTTTTCTAATCGTTGTTGCAAGGAATCTGCAGAAATTTATTAAATAAAAGCTAACAGATTTTAACCAACCACAAGAAAAACTGAATAATCCAGAAAAGTTATATATGCTTAAACATTTGTATAATAATGTATAATCTTCTTACATACAAATAATAATTGCATTTAACACATTAAACGCGACACTAATTTTACTTTAATTTCCGTTTAAGCGACAGCATTACACAGAAATTGTGAAAATACCCGAATTGTTTTTTTTTTCCCGAGTACAATGAAAAAAAAAACAGTAAAGCCGTTATTTTTTCAAATGTTTTTAATGTTTCAGGGGATTTACCGAGAATTACAGAAATATATTTTTAAGACAGTTGTTGCCAGGCAGGTCTTCTAAATATCTATTGAGACTGCCTGAAAACACTGCGAATGATGAATAATTCTAATGTCGAGTTCTAGGATCAGCGATTCAACCGCGTTACAGCGTCTAGAATACCTACTGTGGAAATATTTAGCCCTAGCGCGACGCCGGTCCGTCGCCTAAACGGAAAGATCAATGCCGGTCCCCAGGTACCGGCGCGTGGTGTTTAATGTGTTAACAAAATTATTAAAATTGCATTTATTATTTAATGTACTTGCACAAATAATTTTTAACTGCTCATTGCGTGAATGATTCCAAAATTTTTATTTCATAATTTGGTAGACAGCTATTTAGAGTAACTTATATAAAAAATCCAGTCAAATATCGCGGAAATATAGAAAGCTACAGTCGATATAATGAGTTGCTTTCTAAAAGTAGCTTTACAATAAGGGATTTTCCACAATTTTTCAACCAGCTAACTGTTCCTTTTTGAGTTTTCACAATGTTTCACTAGACTTTTTATATGAGTTGCCCTAAATAGCTGGCTACAAAATTGCAAAATGAAAAAAAAATATTGAATATTTTCTGCATGCGAAGTTAAAAATTATCTCATACAAATGCCCATATCTCATCAAACATTGAATATATTTTTTTAGTTGCAGTATAATGTTTCTTTTAATACGTGGTTTATCACATTGCTAACGAAGAATAGATCCAACAGGATGAAAGCCGGAATCCAAACCGGAACCCTTGGAATATCGCTCCAAATGCTCTACCAATTAAGCTACGAGGACGATACCCATCTTAGCATCTCCCATTCACATATGTTGGTAAGACTGCAACTGCAACGCAAGATGGAACAGTCTTCACGAGCACATAATCCGGTGGCGAAACATGACACGGAAATAAACCCACCATTTGTGAACACATAATTTTAATAAATTTTTCAACTAATTTTCAGCAGTGAAATTACGCTTGAAATTAATGAATATTTAATACGTGATTTATCACATCTTTAACTACGAGGTCCAACACAGTAAAAAATGTCAAAGTGTAGAGCACTTAGATCTCTATTCCAAGGATTCCGGGTTCGATTCCTTGCTTGGACATTTTTCACTCTGTTGGATATACGCTTCGTTAGCAATGTGATAAATCACGTATTAAATATTCAATAATTTCAAGCATAATTTTACTGCTGAAATTTAATTGAAAAATTAATTAAAATTGTATAATGTTTCTCCTGTTCTTTTCAAGATTTGAGAAAGTGGTCAGAATTTTGGTTCGAAATTTTGTATTCTATAAACGAAAAACTTTTAAATTTTTCATAGATTCGTATTCATCTTTCAGAATATGCGTGCTAAGCTTCCACAAATGCACAAGACAGTTAAATTTGACTAACATTAATTTACTACAGTGACAGACGGTTTTGAGCGTTTTCTATTACATGGGTGATCACAAACCTTTTATTATTAAATTTATTATCGGCCCATTAATAATCCCCGCGACTAAATCTTCACTGTAAATATAAAATCTAATATGTTCTTTACACACTCAAAGTTCGAATACAATTAATGAAGAATTTGGTAATTATTCAACAAACCGTGTGCAATCGAAAACATCTGTCACTGTTCATTAAGGGGCCTCACGACGCATAAAATTGGGGAAAAAAAGAAAAAAAAGATGATGCAAGTACATCACAGAACAGGAAAAGCAGTTCAGGAAAACAGAATCTAAAAGGGGGAAGTTTTTCGAAGGTAGTCAGAGAAAATGTTAAAAGTAAAGACAAAAGATCTTCCTCAGAAACCATTTTCAACATTAAATATTGTAAAATGTATTCAGTTTTAAGACACAATTTTTATTGGGATGAAAGATATAAGTATGTTCTTTCATTTCATGTATTTAAAAACTTACAAGGTGCAGAATGAGAATTTACAGGGGGCTCCAAACTGTCAGACGTTTGACGAGCTGAAAATTGACATAACAGATTATGCGCAGGATTACAAAATAAATTTTGCAACTAGAATGAAATTTTGATACACACGTATACTGCAAATTGTAATAATTACACTGAACGTAAATAAATTTGTATTTAAGGCTTTTTTTATATTTTTAATACGAATTTGTATTTATTGAATGCAAAATTTAGAAGATTTCAAAAGTATAATCACATTTTTTTTTTTTTTTTTTTTTGTTACAATAAAAATGAAATTTTAGGTTTAGTCTATACAGAATAACATGAAACATATGTTTTTAAAATATCATGAAAAAAAAAAATCAGAAGTTTCTGAGATATCGTGCGTATTATTCCCAAAAACGTCATTTGGAGATAAATGACTGCAAAGTTTCGGAAACGCCGCTACAGCTATTGAACAAGGGGGGAGATTATATACTGCTATATATGGTGAAAACCATTTATCGCACTTATTTGCTCACAAACACAGAGAGATTCTTTCATGGGAAGGGATATGAATTTCCATCCAGGGTAGCGACTATTAATCTCAACTTATCTTCAACTCTCTCAACTTTGTCTCAACTTATCTCTCAACTTTGAATAACTTATCTTCCTCAATAGACAATGTATTATCTTTCAGATGGAAATATTGTTGTATACTTTCAAATGTATTCAAGATCATAGTGCGACTACCTGGTGGTACACAAATTATAGGGTCCCTAAACAATCTTATGATTTTAAAGTTTGCTACGCTACTCAAGATAAAAATTCTTAGATACTTTTTTATATCTGTCGAGCACATATTGAGTGGCTTTTGAATATGCTTTAGAGCACTATACAGGCTTGTTTGTTCAGAGATATGCTCGAAAAGTACTGGGCGGGAAAATAAAAAGAAACATCTATATGGTGTTTTTCAATGATAAAATACTTTCAGGCAGAGAAACATCTCCAATAATCTTTGTCGAAGAAGGCTGAAGAGTTTGAAACTTTCACTTTTTTCTGTTTATGTTAACCTGACTGCTTTTGTTTTGATGTAGATGGATTATTCACTATCCCCACGTTTGCATCAACATTCTAGCAAATTTCATTAACTGATTTATCTGCTTGCAAATCACAATCAGTCTCATCATAAGTGTCTGAACCGTTTTTTCACAGAATGTTTGGATCAAAAGTTGGATCGTCATCGCTGTCATTGTCAGAAATATCACTTTCACTTGGCAATATAATCCCTATTTCTTCTGTTAATAATTTTCCTAGTGTCTTTGCTTTAAAATATATGTTGAACATGATGAGGCTTTTTCAGAACAAATTTTTTGATGAAAAAATATACAAAAAGCAAGATGAAACAATCATCAAATTCATTGAACAGAATACTAAAAATGTAAATAAAAGCGGAACTCAATTCATGGTGTTGCCAAATGGCAACAAACGTATATTCGCATCCATACAGTATTTGTTGGAAAAAACTTTACTTAAAATTATTTAAAATAACTTTTAAAAGCATATTGTTTTGAGAAATATTTTTTACAAAAAAAATTTTGCATTTTAAATATTTTTTCATTTCTGTTAGAAATCCATCTACGGCTAGGAAAATGGAAGACTTCAAAAATTCATATTTATTTGTAACTGATAAACAACTATTATCACCTATGGTATTTTTAAAGAAATAAACCTAAATATAGGGTCAAAATGAATACGCAAAGCATAAGGTTATCAAGAGCCAACGGTAAATAAACGATAAGGAGCGAAAATTTAATTTGTTGCCAATTGGCAACAGCATGCACTAGATGGTTGAAATGTAGTAACAGTCGTTGAAAAAAAAAGTAAACACCCCTACTAACTCTGGACCAAGTTATTGTAGAAGAAAGTTACTGGTACCAAATGATTGGAAATGAAGTCTACTTTTAAATGATGTATATAAATATTGCTTAGGGGAAACATCTACATATCAAACCAAACCCAAACTTTGTTTTTTTTTTCAAAAGCAATACCAAAGTTTGACACCATAAGTAAATTCTACGCGCTTCAGTTAGTCTAAATCCAAATTTTTATTAAGTTCGTACGTTTAGTTTCCGAGAAATTAATTATTTTAAAATGAGCATATTTTAGGGTCTGTATCCAAATTGAAGTTCCGTACTCGATTGCTGAAATGCTACAGAATGACTTCGTCACTTCTATTAATGTATTATTTATTGCCAATAGGACCATTTCACTTGCACTTGCTTTATCCCTTTATCTACGGCATTGTGATCTACTGCAATTTTTTTTCATGTAATTTTTTTTTCAGTTACTACAATGAAAATTAAAGGATAAACATATAAAAAATACTCACCCGTGAGAAATTTAATTATTTAGAGGTAATTAATTAAAGTGGTACTTTAAAGTACCGTCAGTACACTATGATTAAAATATCGTAACAGAAAATCCACAAGGTATTTCAACTGGCACCAGAAAATAGTTTCGATTTAATAAGTATATGAAATATAGGCTTTTTCTTGTTTACAAACAAATCGTTTGGCAAATTCCGGTGCCAATCATTTATTTCAGAACTTTAGAATTCAAAATGCTTTGCTCCTGAAAGGGTTAAAAAAAAAAAACTTTTTTTTAAAGCTTTCGATCTTGTTAGCAGGCCTTTAGTTATGCGAAGTGAATATTCTAGTGACAACATGTTCTCTCGTATCTCCACATATGCAATATATGAATTTACATATGCCATTTCTAGCATAGCAAAAATGAGCCGGTGCCACAACTTTTTCGATTTCCTATAAAAAATAACAATGAAACAGAAAAGAAATACCAGGGAAATCCTTTCTACACTATATTTTAGTAATTACATTTTAATGCAGATGAAAACGATGGATAACTACACAGACGAAAAGTAAACTAAGAAGTTTCCCTCCAAGAAGTTTTTCTCCAACACCCAGTGTACTAATGGTACTTATAAGTACCACCGAGCAATTCAACAGTTAAATCAAATACATACACCGTTCACCTAAACTAGCTAGTCATATTGTATTCTAAGATCATAATGAACACATAAAAAAAATCCAGCACTTATCTTATATCCTTTACTGTGTTTGCAGCAATGAAAAGACGAGCGTGGCAATCTGTACAAAATATCGGCACAAAACACATCGGCTGCTTCAAAGATAGCCTCATTCCTCTCTGAAATAACAAACCTAGAACTACTGCTGCCATGTATTCGGATAAAGTGGAGTTAAAAGAGCGTTTTTTGCAAAGTACCATTATAATATTAGTCATATTCACTATGATATAAAAGTTTAAAGTGAAGGGTACTTATAAGTACCGTCAGTAGATAAAGGGTTAAATGTTTCGACTATTGTCAACCAAATTGTTTCAATAAAATGCGTAATATATATATATTTTTCAAATTATGCTTTTCGGCTCATAACAGACGGCCCCTTAAACCAGCATTTTGAGGTTTTTTAATCATAATTAGAAAACTATTTGGAATAAATTTTTAAATTGAGAATTTTCATATAGCAGGACGTAATAAATATAAATCTATCAAAAAAATTGCAGGCTGTAATTGATATATATTTTTTAATATTAATTTCATAATTCATATTCTAAAATTTTTAAAATTACAAATTTAATATATTTATGTTTAGGCTTTTTAGTATTATAACCACATAAAAAATATCACACTAGGATTATTCAAGAGATATTAATAAAGATATATTAATTTTTAGGAGATATTATTAATAAGGAGGTTTCAGGAGATATTAATAAACATATGAAAATGTAATTTAACATTAGAAGCTCTAAATTTTGAATATTTATAATTCAAAAAGTTATCATCCAAATGACATGAAATTTCTTTTCTTGGCATAGTTTGAACATAATTTTTAAAATATATTGTCAAAATTGAGTGTTGCCCTCGAAAAAAAGAACATTTGGTCTGATTTTAGATTTGTAGATGGCCCTCTAAGCAAATTTTATATACATCATTTAAAAGTAGACTTTATTTTCAATCGGTTCACTGTAAAAAAAATAATACCAGTTTTCCGGTAGGAATCGGAAAAACAGTTGCCCTTATCGTACAGGAATAATTTCCAACTCAGCTCGGAATAAAATCCGTAAAATCGGAATGAAATCGGTAAAATGCCGTTTTACTGACTATTTCCTTATTTTTAAGGATTTTATTCCGAGATGCGTCGGAAATTATTCCGGTACGATAAGGGCAACTATTTTTCCGATTCGGCAGTATTTTGTTTACAATGTTGGTACCAGTAACTTTCTTCTATTATATTTAGTTGCAGGGTTGGTAGGGGGTGTTTACCTTTTTCCTCACGACTGTACGTAGCTTCATTTCGTATAGTGTTTAAATACATAATATATTATCGTTTGTAAACATTTCTTTTATTTTTATATTTAATATTTGTCATCTTGCTTAAAAAATGCTATTGGTGTAAAATAACAACATGATCAAGTTGTGTAATCGCCACCAGTCGCCACGCATCTTATCACTGGATCTTTCAGCGGTCTCCACTCCACTTCATATAGCACATTCAGCGTTCTCCACTTCACTTCGTGGGGCACATTCAACCAGTGACATTTTTCTACTCTTTTTGAACTATTTTTACTAGGATTGGCACTTCAGGGGTCCTCCTGTTTGTTAATCTTGGTATTCAAGACATCTTTTTGTAAAAAAAAAAAAAAAAAAAAAAAAAAAAAATCTATTTGTTGGTACTTACAGCGTTTTCTATTTTTAGTACTCAATTTTTGAAGAGAAAATGGCCCGAATTAACGTAAACGTGAAAGCCTTAGACCGTCACTCCGCCCTAACTGCGTTAGTTTCGAAACTGCGAAATTTGGTCCAAAATCAGTATCTATTTTTTTCCTGTTTTGCAACCAGTGGTCTGATTGGTCCCATAATTCTAAGAGAATGACCCATATTACTAATGTAGAGTGCATACGTTCAGACAGATTATAAGAAATTATAAACACTTTTCAGTAATTTAAAAAAATACTAATGAAAAAGAAATTCCAAAAAAAAAAAAAAAAAATCAAATGTTTCATGAACCAACTTGTGTTACTCTATGGGTTATTAATAACTGAATAATTTTTATGTTTGCGCTCTCAACAATATTCAGAAAATTTATTAATTAGTTTGTAACCTTTTGATTAAGAAGTATTTATATAAAACACATAAAAGTAGTAGATGTCCGTATTTCATAAATATATATTGGAAGATGAATAAAAAGAGGTTCATTCATTATACAGACAAAAAGCTTATAAAGCAATTTGACGAAAGAACTTCCATTAATTGAAGTAGTAATCTGGTTCCGTTCCATTAATTGAAGTAGATACCTTTATCCATTAATTGAAGTAGTTTCTTTCTTTGTGGAAAAAACTTTCATTCAGGATAAAATCGATCGAATATTTATGGTTCCAGTGTCTGAATTTTTCTTTGAAAATCAGACTTTACCTGTTTGAAACTATACTTTTATTAAACGTAATAACCTTCATCGTCCATAGATAGTTTGAAAGTCCGCTGAATAGAAAATTATGTATTTTAGTTTGCAGCAGTGGTTACTCTCTACATCGCACTCCGTTTCATTTCATGCGGCGTCGCAAGTGAATATAGATTTTTGAATTTTATATTAGACTGACTTTTGGAACTTAGCTGTAGAATATATTCTAAATTTAGCATTAAGTGCTTAAAATAGTTTGAGCGTCATCAATTTAACACATCTATGTGAGATGACTTTCAATGAATTTAAAATATTCTCAACTGGGAATTTTTCTTCTCATCGTTATTTCCAAAGAACCTGCAGAAATTTAAGAGGAGAAGAATCCTTCAGAAAATAAAAGCTAACAGATTTTAACCACCCACAAGAATAACTGAATAATCCAGAAAAGTTATATATGCTTAAACGTTTGTATAATTATGTATAATCTTCTTAAATACTGATAATATTTGCATTTAATAAAATTATAAAAAAAATGCATTTATTATTTAACGGCCTACATTGGTTAAATCTATAATAACGTTTTAAGAATTCGTATATATTAGTATATATTTGTGACATATTAGTATATATTTGTGACTTGTTATGTCCTGTCTTCATAAATCCTGTTGTAGTAGTGACATATGTCTCATAAGTCATTATTATACGAGGTCTGACTAATAACTATCCGATCCTGATTTTTCCCGCTCACAGTAGTGACTCTAAGGTGCACCACACACCAGAGAGACAAGCACAAAAAAAGCGTGAGGCATGCGACAATTTCACCCTGTTAACAAAGAAAAAGCCGGTTTGAACAGAAGAATTTGCCTCTTGTCTAACAGTTATTGTCACGTGTCTCTCTGGTGTGTGGCGCGCCAAAGGCGACGGCACTGGTGCTCATTGGAAATAGACAGCTTAATGCGCATGGTTGAATTTTCCCCCGAATTCCACTGAGCAAGTCATTGCCTGTTGGCCACCGAATGAGGTGCTGTCATACGTGTTCGTTGGATTTTGATTTCTCTCAAGATGGCTGAACGGGCTGGACAACGGCGATGCATGATATTTTGTCAAATCTTGGTGTTCCTCAAAGCGAAAAAATTCGTAACATTCAACAGATGTCTCAAGATTCATCAATACTCCAGCTCATTAATCACACCTGATTCAGACTTTCAGGGCGAAACATGGAATTCCAGTCCTTCGCCAACCTCCCTACTCTCCAGACATGACTCCTTGCGAATTCTGCTTGTTTCCGAAATTGAAGGCGGCATTGAAAGCACTCTGTTTTGAGAGTATAGATGAGATATACAAAACGCGACGGCGGAGTTGAACACCATTCTAAAAGATAACTTCCAAAAGTATTGTCGACAATGGAAGGAACGGCGGGCTAAGTGTGTGGCGACGCAAGGGTCTTACTTTGAAGGGGATTAGGTTCCCATTACCGTTACGTTACTTTAATATTTTTTCGGCCAAATGTCGGCTGCTTTTCTGGCAGGCCGCATATATTGACACGTAACCTCAAAGCTGTACGTGCACCTCTCTGATAGGGATTGAATCTCTTGGAACTTTGAGTCGATACCAATGGTATATAATGTTTCTAACTTAATTTTTTGTATACTCGAAAGTTGTGTAATTACGCTGCAAAACAAATCAAATCGCAATAAATGCGGGCGCTGTATTACATATATATTGGCGTGAAAATTAATTGGTATTACTAACTATTGCGTTAATATCATATATGGATTTTCTAAATTTTAACTAATGTTCCATTTCAGTATTTTTCTTTTTAATAATATTAAAATTTGGCATAAAATTGGAAAAAATGCCCTATGAAACACAAATTTTACAGAAATAAATTTGTAGAAGTTCAAATTGTTCTAAAATGTTTTTAATGTTTTCCAAATGAACATTATTTAACATGGTATTTTTATGCAGAATTATAAAATTAACTACAAATACATTCAATATTAAAATTTAAATAAATTACTACACGAAAATAAAGCTGCAATTTTTTTCTTACTTTTTTCCTTACATAATGTGAAAAATTCGGCTAAAATAAAGTATAAATGATGCAATAATTTGTAAGCCAGAAAAAATATCTAACTTTGTGTTACTGTTGTTTAAAAAAATTGCAGTCATTCTTAGATATATATTCTATGAATTATTAAAAAGATTTACAAAAATATTATGAAGCACACGACCAAAAATAAAATTAAAAAAAAAAGCTAAACGTTCATATGTTTAACACTTAAAAAAGAAAATATGACTTACTTAAAAAAATAATAAAATAAAATAATTCTCACTTTCAAAATGAGAAAATTTGTAAAGGTTCTTTTCTGTTTAAATATTTCATATGTTAAAAACAAAATGATGCTTATTCTAGCTCCTTACAAAAACTTTTATTAAGTATATGACTCAAGACTTGAGATTCTTATCCGTAACTAAGTGTATTAAAACTGTGAGAAATATTTATAATTGTGTGAATTTAAATAAGACATGCATTGCAGTAATAAACTTTGCACTCTGATGAGAGGGTTAAACGGGCGTTAGTGAATGACAAATATAATTATATAATGTTAGTGGGGCATGTGAAAGCTCATATAATATAACTCATTTTTAAGTATTTAGGCATTAACATTTATGTTGAGTAAAACCTTGTTGCATTGACAATTTAATCCCTTCAAAATAAATAAAATGAAGTTGTTTTCCATGGATAAATGATAAATATTTCTCTCATATAAAAGCAAGAACCAAATAAAACTTATGCAGATTCATAACCTAAAATTAGTGTTTTAAAACTCTATTGAATTTATATGTTTGAATTTAAGTAAGATATGCATCGCAGTGAAAACTGAAGATTAGTGCACGAATATACTTGGTTTATGTATTATAAGGATTGAATAAGCTATTTAATGATATGGTTAAACAGTCGTTGATAAATGACAAACATAATTATATATTGTTTGTGAGGAATATGAAAGCTCAAGTAATATAAGTATTATTATTTTTAAGTATTTAGGCATTAATATTTATAATTAAGTAATACCTTGTTGCATTGTCAATTTAATCCATTGAAAATTAAATAAAGTGGAATTTTGTTTTTGTGTGGAAAAATAATTAACACTTCTCTCATATAAAATCAAGAACCAAATAAAACTTATACAGATTCATAACCTAAAATTAATGTTTTAAAACTCTATTGAATTTATATGTTTTAATTTAAGTAAGATATGCATCGCAGTGAAAACTGAAGATTAGAGCACGAATATACTTGGTTTATGTATTGTAGGGGTTGAATAAGCTATTTAATGATATGGTTAAATGATTAATGACTAAATGACAAACATAATTATATATTGTCAGTGAGGAATATGAAAGCTCAAGTAATATAAGTATTATTATTTTTAAATATTTAGGCATTAATATTTATAATTAAGTAAAACCTTGTTGCATTGTCAATTTAATCCATTGAAAATTAAATAAAGTGGAATTTTGTTTTTGTGTGGAAAAATAATTATCATTTCTCTCATATAAAAGCAAGAACCAAATAAAACTTATACAGATTCATAACCTAAAATTAGTGTTTTAAAACTCTATTGAATTTATATGTTTGAATTTAAGTAAGATATGCATCGCAGTGAAAACTGAAGATTAGAGCACGAATATACTTGGTTTATGTATTGTACGGGTTGAATAAGCTATTTAATGATATGGTTAAACAGTCGTTGATAAATGACAAACATAATTATATATTGTAAGTGAGGAATATGAAAGCTCAAGTAATATAAGTATTATTATTTTTAAGTTTTTAGGCATTAATATTTATAATTAAGTAAAACATTGTTGCATTGTCAATTTAATCCATTGAAAATTAAATAAAGTGGAATTTTGTTTTTCTGTGGAAAAATAATTAACATTTCTCTCATATAAAAGCAAGAACCAAATAAAACTTATACAGATTCATAACCTAAAATTAGTGTTTTAAAACTCTATTGAATTTATATGTTTGAATTTAAGTAAGATATGCATCGCAGTGAAAACTGAAGATTAGAGCACGAATATACTTGGTTTATGTATTGTAGGGGTTGAATAAGCTATTTAATGATATGGTTAAATGATTAATGACTAAATGACAAACATAATTATGTATTGTCAGTGAGGAATATGAAAGCTCAAGTAATATAAGCATTATTATTTTTAAGTATTTAGGCATTAACATTTATATTGAGTAAAACCTTCTTGCATTGACAATTTAATCCACTGAAGATAAATAAAATGTATCTATGTTTATGTACACTGTAAAAAAAAAAAAAAATTAGAGCCCTTAGAATTCCATAGTGGAAACGTTTCCAAAAATAGTGTAAACTATTACTTCTCTTGAGTTACAGAATGAATCGGAATCGTTACGCTCATTTCTACGTAAAGTTTTTGAAGCGAACACCTTGTAAGAAAAAATCAGAAACGTTACAGCCCATCGCAGAAATGTTTCCAAACATGAAGTGTAAACTATTAATACTCTTGAGCAACTTATTAAATGGGAAAAGTTACTCTCATTTCCGTGTAAAATATTTGAGGCGAATATTCGGATTTTCGTCATATGGCCAATACGTTCTACAAACATCATGATCACGTGACTTTTATTGTTCTGGGGTTGAAAGTAACGAAGAGACGTAATGTATATTTTAAGGAAAGTAAACATTTATGTTTTACATATTTTTACTATTTAAGAAAGCAATACAATCTTTTAAAAGAATTAATATTACTCGGTTGAATTTTATTGAATAATAATGTTGGAGTTAGTATATATAGTTTTTTGCAGACACAAACTTAAATAACTCGTTCGAAATATATATTATTGTCCATGAATCTATGATAGATATAAGATACTAGATATTTGATTAAAGAATAATAACAGGATTCGTACGCACCAAGCGATTCAGGGGATTTTTAGATGTTTCCGCACCAGAAATTTCGTAAAGTGCTGGTTGGTATATCTGAGGGTAGAATATTTTTTTTCATTAAATAAGGCGACTTTACGAAACGAAAATTCTGGTAATAGGCCCTTGAAAGTCCATGAAGCGTATGAACCCTGAATAATGTAGTACTAGTGTTCGTGAAGTACAGATAGCCCTGTTTATAAGTTTTTACCATCTTTTCGTTTTGAACTTATCTTCCGATTCACGATGAAATATATCGTTTATCTGGCTGAAGAAATTCATGATTTCACTTATACTATACGTTTTATCCTATTTGTTTATGAATCAAACATTTAAAAAATATATATTATTGGAAATATGATTCATGGATCTATAAGAAAATTCTTTAAAATGTGATCTCGTGAGTTCCATCCTGCAAATAGATATACTTTAGAAATTTTAATTTTCCTACGAAAATAGGTGGATTTTTTTTATACTTTTAATATTTATTTTTTTTTTATCTTATAATTATATCTATTTCACAATATTTTATATCTGTTGAGTAATTAATTTATTTTCGTAATTATAATACTTATAAATCGATAGATTTTTCAAAATGCTTTGTCTATTTGTAAATACATATTTAAAATATTGTTTTACAATTTTCATGCTTCAAAATATATTCCTTTAAAATTATTTGTTTTATTTCTATAACTTCAGAAATGCTGAGATAACCTGAGAAAATATATCTATTTATAAGTATACAACGAAAATAAAGTAACTAATCGCAGATTTTGAAATAAACTATATGGCCAAAGGTCACCGGTCACTTGTGATTTTAGACTTTTTGTTAAATATCTAGAAAAACACACAAGGAATTAACCTGAAACTGCAGATGTGTAAATAGTATAGTATAGTTCATGAATTCCTCGAGGATTTTTTCCCGAAACCCCATAGGAGACCGTCAACAATCTGAAAAAAAACGAATATCTTTTGGATAACCCTGTAAAAACTTATGTAGCAAAAGCGTTCAAACTCGAGATTATTAATAAGTTGCTCATTGGATATACTGTGTTCATTTTTATGAGGATATCATATATACTCGTAGAGAAATTAAGATTCTTATAAAAACAGACCCAAATTTTGCCAAGTTTTTGGCTTATAATTTGCAGAGTTCTTAATATAAAACAAATTTATTTTCAGAAAATATGTTGAACAACATTATACACAATACTCTGCAATTAGAATTAAAAAATAATAGAAATTGGATGAAAAATGAGCAGGTTTACAAAAAAAAAGTTTCACTGCGCATGCGTGAATGCAATTAAAATATCATGTCCATAATGTGTTAGCTAAATGCATAGAGCAACTTTTGTAAAAGTCTCAAAAACATAGTTTGAAAAGTCTGATAATAATCTTTTATAGAATAAGCTCAAAATCCGTTGTTCCCAAAATGAAGCAAAAAGATGAGGGGTTGTATCCATATATCCATTGATTAGTGCCAATATAGCATACACAATATTGCACGTACATGGATACAGCCCCTCATCTTTTTGCTTCCTTTTGGGAATAACGGATTTTAAGCTTATTCTATAAACGATTATTATCAGACTTTTCAAACTATGTTTTTGAGACTTTCACAAAATTTGCTCTATACATTTAACTAACACATTATGCAAATTATATTTTGATTACGTTCGAGCATGCGCAGTGAATCATTATTTAGTAAAACTGCTCATTTTTCATACAATTTTTATTATTTTTTCATTCTGATTGCAGGGTATTGTGTACAATGTTGTTTGTCATATTTTCTGAAAATAACATTTTTTTTATATTAAAAACTCTTCAAACTATAAGCAAAAAACTTAGCGAAATTAGGGACTGTTTTTACAAAAACCTTAATTTCTCTACGAGTATACATGCTATCCTCATAAAAATGAACACACTATATTAAAATAAGCCACTTATTAATAATCTCGAGTTTGAACGTTTTTTCTACATTAGTTTTTACAGTATTATCCGAAAGATATTCGTTCTTTTTCAATTTGTTGACGGTTCCGTATGGGGTTTCGGAAAAAAAAAATCTTCGCGGAAATATATGACTTAGACTATATTGTTTACACACTTGAAGTTTCAGGTTTATTCCTCATGCATTTTTCTAGATATTTAACAAAACGTCTAAAATTGCAAGTGCCCGGTCACCTTTGGCCATATAGTGTAGTCTTTTAATACGAAAAAATAAGTTTTTAAAGGTATAAAAAATCCTTCTATTTATACGTAGTGAAATTAAACATTTTCATAAAATATTTACTTACAGGATAGAGACCGCATTTTCAAAAAGAATTATTTATAGATATGCAAATGAAATTTTTAATACTATCTTTTTACAAATATGTAATTCATAAAAGAGGATAAAACGCATTAGTAGAAGTGAATCAATTTCTTCGGTCATATAAACGATGCATTTCGTCATTACAAAAGTTGTGAATCAGAACACAAGTTCAAAACGAAAAGATGAAAAAACATATAAACAGTGCTACTTGTACTTTACTAAAACTACATTATTATTCATAATCAAATATCTAATATCTATCATAAATTTATGGACAAGAGTATACATTTCTAACGAGTTGTTTAACTTTGTATGTGCAACAAATGATTAACAGTAAATCTGAAATGATTATGCAATAAAATTCCATTGGATAATATTAATACTTTTTAAAAAGCTTATTACTTTCTTAAAATGAAAAATATATGACATATTAACCCTTAAATGCCTGATTTTTCAAAAATCATTGTAATAATGTTTTTCGGCTTTCATGTTTCAAATAAATCATGGGAAAAATATTTTTAAAAATCATATTTTGTTTTAAGTATAGTTTATGGCTAAAATACAGTTTGTTACTAATCGACAATACTGGTCTTTAATTGAAAAATTAATTTTCCTTGATAAAATTCTATAATATTAAACACACAAGAATTTTAGGAACTATAATAAGAAATAAATTTTACTTGCTCACTGCAGAACAAAATAGGGTATTTCGCAAGCTTACAAACAAAACAAAAAGAATAAATAGAAACAATTGAAAAAATAAATCTATCTTTATTCTTAAACAGTGCAAATGTTGCCTTTTACACGTAGAAAATCGATTTAATAATATTTTCAGAATGTATTTTATTGCCAACATTAGGCATTATAGCTTCAATATTATTCTAATAGTGTTTTAGAGCCTAAATTGGGTATGTTGCTGAAAAGCAACACCTGGCAATTAAGGGTTAAGGAAGGTTTCCTAAATACACAGAAACCTTTACGAAACATACTCAAACATATCCAAAATATACACAAACATATCTAAAATATACACAATCATATGCAAAATATGCACAAACATATCCAAAATATATACAAATATATCCGAAATATACACTAACATTTCCGAAGTATCCAGAAACATTCTAGAAAGGCGCGGAAACCTTTTCGAATATACTACCGAAATACGCGGAAACATTTCCGAATATCTGACTGAAGTATGCGGGAACGTTTTTGAATATCTGACCGAAGTTATACGGAAACATTTGTGAATATCTGACCGAAATATGCGGAAACATAACAGAACCGTTGGTCTACATTGCTGTCCCACCGTGTAGAGTAATAATTTCGATTTTTTTTTTTTTTTTTTTTTTTTTTTTTTTTACAGTGTGTGGGAAAAATAATAAATATTTCTCTCATATAAAAGAAAGAATCAAATGAAACTTATATAGATTCTTAACCTAAACTTTGTGTTTTAAAAGTCTTTTTATTATATATAATTGTGTGAGATTAAGTAAGATATGTGTTGCAGTAAAAAATGGAATTCACTGAACGAGTCTACCGGGGCTATGTAATGATAGGGTTTGTTAGGAATTGGTAAATTAATATTTTTTTTAACCTCACGGTTTTGGACAAACGCCGCTGTGATATTTTATTTTATTTGTTATACGCGGCTCGTTGCTGTAGCAACGTAGTTGTTTTTCTTTTTCTTTCTTTTACATTTTTTTTTTAATCTCACGAGATGAGGTTAAATTTAGGAATAAAGGCATCTGCGTTTATGAAGTACTAGTTAAAAAGAATTTTTTTCCAGTGTTTATGTTTTTTTATCGTCTGCAGCTATTAATGTTATTTAGAAGAATTCCGTCTATTTTCCTGAAAAAGCATCACGAGATTTTAGCAGAGTGTATTTAGTAAACATATTTTAGGATGATCTTTTTTTTTTTTTTTTTTCTTTTTTTGGCGTAATGTACGATGATTTGGATTCAAGGTAAAATTAATCTGTAATTTTGTAAACTAGGAACTATATATAAACAATAATTCATATAAAAACATATTAGTCCTTCCAATTGTTCTATGCTTTCTCTTGACGTCAAATCTTTATTTACTAATTTTCTGATTGAAAGTGCTCGTTCTTGCTTGTGTAAATAATTGAACTTCTATGTTTTCAGATGATGGGGGAAGAAGTCTTCCTAAAGAAAAACTGAATACACCCAGGTGCATAGAAAGACTAGTAGACATTTTTCTCACGCTCTAGGACATTGTAAGTGATGATGGATTAGCACTTAGGACGTAGCACGCCCTGATAAAGGATATGAGATACATCTAAGGGTTCGGAGTATAGACCACCCTGTTTAGGTCTCGCAAAGGAATTCGCTAATGCCTAAAGGCATTGACAGAGATGGATGTTGAATGTTTTCTCACGGTGTCCGAGAGAGTGACCATTTTTTCGGAGGAAAAGAGAGGAGGGGCAGTTTGGATTCGGAAACTGTTGTGTGCGTTTGGCTCGCACGAACGAGGGAAAAAGAGATTTTTTTCCCGGGCTGAAAGCACGAGAGGTGCCGAGTAAAATTGAGCGGAGCGCTCGGAACTTGTATAGGACGGCGGGAGACCTTCCTGTAAAAGCCATCCGACCAACGAACTTGCTGCTGAATGAGAAGTTCTAGAGTGAACTAATTTCCAAATTTGAAGCTACAAGGACTCAGTGTTTTATATAATCATATAAGTCAACAACCTACGCATTTAATTTATTATTTTTGTTGTATTCTATATATTCAAGATTTCAAAATAAAACATTTGATTAATCTTGCATGGTAGAGAGAATTATTCCTCACAGCTACCGATCAATTAGATTGATCGAGGAGTAAATTCTTAACACTTGGAAAAAAGATTTCGTGAATTTCATTTCTCTGATATTGAAGTCCAAGATTTTGTTAATTTAGCTAAAATGTGCATCCCTCAAACTACTTTTGAATTTGATAATAAATTTTTCAAACAATCAGACGACTTAAGTACGGGGAATCCTTTATCTCCAATTCTTTGTGATATTTATATGCATTATTTTGAGGAAAAATTAAATCTGGTATATAAAAAATCTGGGTAAATATTAAATCTGGTTTATTTTATGTTCGATGCGTTATGTCGACTATACTTTTGTTTTAGTTGATAATCCTTTTGATATTTCTACCATTCTTGATACTGTCAATTCTATCGACCCACATATTAAATTTACTTTTGAGTTAGAAAATTGTAATAAACTTCTTTTCTTTGATGTTTTAGTTATCAAATGTGACTCTTCTTTCAAAACTTGTGTCTATAGAAAACTTTTTTCTGTTTCTAGCCCACCTCATGCTCTGTCAAATCATCATGTCAACCAAAAAATCGGTGTGTTTAACACGTATGTAAATCGTGCTCTCAAAATTAGTTCCGACTCTGCATCCCTTAAGAATGAACTTAATTACTTAAAAACTGTTGCTGTCAAAAGAGGTTTCAATCGTTCTGTTATCAATAATGCTGTGAAGAAATTCAACAGACCATCTAATAAATCTACTCTTTCCAAATCTCTCAAAAGCAAACGTGATAATTTCGTTGTCCTCCCCTTTTATCCCCCATTATGTTTCAAGTTAGCTAAAGTTTTACGACGATTCAATTTTAATATTATTTTTAAACCTGTGAATGAATTCATAAATCCCTCCACTAAATCTCCTGTTCCTGATCTTCGTAAATGGTGAATTTATAATGTTCCTTGTAATGGTTGTGATTTATCTTACATTGGTCAAACTAAAAGAAATCTCGATTTTCGCTTAAAAGAACACTCTTGTTATGTAATTAATCAAGGAATTTCTAAATCTTCTATTGGCGAACACTCTTGGGATTCCGGCCGTAGTTCTAATTTTCAAAATGCTAAAATTGTCTTTAATGCCTGTAGTATCTCTGAATTGGACTTTCTTAAAAATTTAGCTATTTATCTTAATCGTGATGTTATTGTTAATGAAAAATCTGATTCCACAATGCTCTCAACAGCTTGGAAAATCATTTTCAGTACTACCATATAATTTATTTTTGTATTAATTAAGTTAATATTAGTCTGGCTTCTTTTATATTTTTTTCATTTATTTATTTTTATGTTCATGTGTTTCCATATTTAAATATATGTTTTCAATTTGCTTTCTTATTCCCCTTCTACTCTGTGTTCATTTCTTTTGATTATACTCTTCTGTGATTGACTGTTTTCTTCTACTTTCCTATTGGCTGTTGATTTCTAATTTCCTATTGGCTGTTTCTTCAGCTTGTTTCTTTTCCCATATCTCTCATTTCAGTCTTGCTGCTGCTTTCATAGTAGAAGCACGTCTTTTTTGCGCGTGACGAAGAAAGTCTTAGATCTTTCGAAAGGCCTAGCGCATTTAATAGCTTTCGATGGCGTTTTAAGAAGATCTTTTGTTCTTATGTAAATAACTATCAATATCAACATCTCTTCAAATGTCCCATATCTAATATTTCTAAGTATGTAAATAAATTTTGTGATAATCAAAACAAGCCTGAATAGTTAAATATTTGGAACCCATCATTAAGTTTGACAACCACCAAACATGGTTAAAAAGCATTATTAAATGATGAATAAAACTGCTTAAACTCAGCGAGCAACGATAAAGCCCCGGTAATATAAGTATTGTTTTATGTACTTGGACATTCACAATTATATTGACTAAAGTCTTGTATTGACAAATAAGTAAAATGAATTTTTGTTTCTTATCTATAATAATAAGGAAAGCAATTCGTGTGTGTATTTTTCCGCTGTGTTATGAAAATACAGCATCATGCAGAGCAACAAAATTTAGCAAGAAGGTACCTCTATATATTTAGTTATGCATCTCGTATTCTGATATGGTTTTTTAGATTGGATTTCTTTTTATGAGATTTTTATGCTATTTTTAGCGTTATTTCATATTTCGCAGCCATTCTTCCATATTAGTAAAATGAATGCGGATTCATCCTTTTAGTCCAATATGGTAAATTTTGTCCTCTTATCATTTAAGTTTATTCGGAAGCAGAACAGCGATTTTTGAATTTTTCGCACATTTTGTATGCGGTTTTTCGATTTCTTTCTTTTTTTTTTTTTTTTTTTTTTTTCGCTTTGAGGCGATTAGCCAATATTGCTAAAACAAATTCTGTTTCAAACTATTATTCTTATACAGTAAATTTTGTCCTCCTCGATTTTCAACTTTTAGTGATTTTGAATAAGATTTTTCGCATTTTCTAGTGATTTTTCTCGATTTTTTTTCCATTCTACGGCGTTTTTGTGTTGCAATTACTTTGTTTATTACAGAAAATTTTGTCCTCTGCGAAATTTGTATTTTAGCGATTTTTAAAGTGATTTTTATAATTTTTTTTTTCGTGTTCCTCGTCGATTTTTTTATATTTGTGAAAGAATTCCAATTATAATGTTTTAGTCACTATAGTAAATTTCGTCCTTGTTTCAGTGTAGAAAAAAGTTTATTCAGAATTCGTACAGCGATTTTTGAACTTTTGGAGAAATCGTTTATGTGATTTTTAGACTTTTTTCGCGTTTTGCGACAAATTTTCCACATTCGTAACGGTTTCAAAATTTCAATCTAATACAGTACTTTTTGTTTTTCTAGATTTCTAATTCTAGCTGTAGCGTGTTTTTGCATTCCACGGTAATTTTTTGAGATTCGTAAAATGAAATTCGGTTTCAAACGCTTAACTTGGTATCCGCGACTTAGCCTTTTTTAGCATTTCGCGTCGATTTTTGCATTCATGAACTAATCCCGCTTACACTGTTAGAAATTTCAGTAAAATTCGGGGAGTTGACTGTAAAATTATAAGGTCAAATCCCTTTTTTAAGAAAAAAGTCCAGTGCCCTTATTTTTAACAATTTGCTGTAAAATTCACAGAGGGGACAAGTAATTAAAATGCCAGTGCCATTCGCTTAGAAAAAGAAGTCCATCTCCCGTAATTTGAAAACCAGGACTTCACCGTGAGCACGTCATTGGCTGTTAGAAATCAAACGTCACCGCACTACGTCACGCAAAAGCAGTTCCCGTCGGGAAAGAAGAGGAAGGAAGAAAAAGAAAGAGATTTTCAAGTTCAACTTCAATGGAGTCTGTTAATTGCGTGTTTATTTTTTAAGAAAGGATCAAGTATTCTGAGTAAGTCTGTTTTATTATTAATAACATGCATATTATATTTATATTTTAATTATTTTTTAATATAATATGGACAGTGGCGTAGCTAGAACATTTCGTTTGGGGGGGTGTGGAGATCGAATTTACCGAATGTTCATAGTAAATTTTGTATTTTTTTATTTTGTATTTATTTGTATTTTGTATCCTTTCGCATTATTTTCTGTTGGGCGAGGGGGAAGGGGGAGGATTAGACATTTATTTATTATTTCAGCAATATATAAATAAACAGACAAAAAATTTTAACAAAA
The DNA here is from genome assembly GCA_963932465.1 of Maratus speciosus. Classification (NCBI taxonomy): domain Eukaryota; kingdom Metazoa; phylum Arthropoda; class Arachnida; order Araneae; family Salticidae; genus Maratus; species Maratus speciosus. The sequence goes on from OZ010792.1 coordinate 458,062,499, forward strand.
AACTAAATAATTTTAACCATTTAAAATTTTACAAACCAGGGGGAGCGAGGGTTGTAAAAAGTATGAATGGAGGGAGTGAAGTAGATAACTGCTGATTTATTTATCGTATTGCACAATTACGAATAAAGCAGAGGAAAAAAGTAATTTTAAAGACTTTAACCCTTAACTGATCAGGAGAGGTGTTTTCCACACCAGAAAAATTTCAATTATGAAGAAAATTTTTTTGGGGTATTTACATACGTGTATTTATATGTATATGTATGCACACTTACAGTACTTTTTCAGTTGATGTTATTCAAGAAAATAATGCAAAATTCACAGCAGGCGCGGATACACGGGGGGGGGGATTGCCCCCCAAAAAATATAAATCCACCGCTTATCGCGAATTCCAACAAATGGTCGCCGAAAAAAAATCAATTTCGTCAATCGTTCGCAAAAAAAGTCGCCAAATTCGTCGAAGGATCGCGCAAAAAACGCCAATTTCGTCAAAAAAACCGGAAAAAACGCACATTTCGTGAAAGGACCGCGAAAAAACGCAAATTTTGTCAAAGGATCGCAGAAAAAAACTCAAATTTCGTCGAAAAATCGCAGAAAAAAACTCGAATTTCCCCAAAGAATTGCGGAAAAAAATGCAAATTTCGCGAAAGAATCGCGGAAAAAACGTTAATTTCGTCAAGAGATCTCGGAAAAATGCGAATTTCGTCAAAGAATCGCTGAAAAAAACGCGAATTTTGTCAAAGGGCCGCGAAAAAAAAGCATATTTATCACCAGGAGATTCCCCGAGGCGCGGATCCAGGGGGGGGGGGGGGCGATCGGGGTGGTCGTCCCCCCAAGATATAAATCCAACGTTTTTAACGGCAGTTTTCGCGGAACAGGCAGACAAGCAAACGAAAACCAAACACTTTTCGGGTGTCAGTGGTAAACCTCACTGACGTTTCGGCAATTAATGAATAAAAAAGGATCATGTCCAGTCAAAAGGAATATGGCATCATAATTTTTGACACTATGGGTTGAGGTGGGGGACGATGCCACATCGTGTACCTTTTGTTGAATTTCTACAACAGAAAATTGACACCGTTATGCGGATCCGTTTAAAGTGTGGAAACTTTTTCATCTTTTCAAAGAAGCTGCACTACTAATTTCTGTATAATATTTTTTCAGAGAGCTCTTTAGTTTGAGAAAAGAATGGGATTCGTAGCGATTTCCAAAGAAAGAAAGAAACAAGAAAAAGAAAGGACCTTTTAAAATTTCAAGCATCTGAATGTTTTTTGAAAAAAACCACTAATGTTTTTAAAAAATATATACTCCTATTGCCACCCACATTGGTGAATTTTAAGGGGTATTTGATGAACGAACAAAAAAGGAGTATGTCTTAGTCAGTTAAAAGCTAAAATGCATATGGTGCGTTAATTTCTTTAAAGCCACCTTGCTAAATCAGTTCTTCCTTTATGTATTTACTTAATGACTAGGTGATTTGAATAGAAAATGCCGCTCTACTGTCACGCACCGTTCATTGTTTGGTTTACTATTTTTCGCTGTCTTTCTACCTCTTGTAGAGAAGCTATGGACACATACCTGCGTCTCAGTAACAAATGTTAACCTTGATGGACTAATAATGAGTAAATTCTGAAGAAGTATACGCACCGCTTAGATGACACATTTTGACTTTTCAAGGATGTTAAACACTCTTGAGATTTTTATTCAGTCCCTTTTTTGAATAAACCGATAAAATAAATAATTACTAGAGTAAAAGAGTAAAAAGGAAAAGAAGAATAAAAATTAAACCTTTAATAAATAAATTCAATGGTAACATTTTTAATTTTTCGGCACAATAATTAACAATAAGCCATATCTTGAGGGGAGGAGGCTTATATAATGAGAGGGTTGGTTAACCGAATGTGTCGGTTAATTGAACTTCGGATAATCGAAAGTCTGTAGTAATTTTAAATAGCATTAATTATTTCATATTTATATAATAATTAACTGCAAGGAATGATTTAACCAATAGAAACTATGACTGTGTTGATTATATATCATTCGGTATACACCCCCCCCCTCCCCCCCCAAAAAAATAAATAAATAAATAAATAAATAAATAAAACGAGTATCTGGATCCGCCCCTGATTCACAGGAGATTTTCTTATTTTAATTCGCTAAATTTTGTGGAGTGCACAAGACAAGAAATAAAATTTTGGGGTTGCATACACACCATCTCACCACGTTACATATAAAAAAAATAAATCACCTCATCACTTAAGGTTTCAGCTTTTCGTGCGCGATAATCCAGCGAGGGGGGGGGGGGGCAAAGGTAAAAGCGGTAATTTGGGGTGAGGTGTAAAAAGACAGATTTAGATTGATTATTTATTATTACTATAAAAATAAATTCAACAGAAAATATTTAAAAAATAATTCTTTTTTATTTATAACTCAAAGTTTGAAATTTGCAATACTTTTTAAATTTTAAGTTAAAAGTTTGTACGGGTAGAAATTTTCAGGCCCGGGCCAGGCCGACCCATAGAAAAAAATTCGACCCGGCCCATTATGAAAGGTAGGCCTAAACTCGGCCAGGACTGTCGAAAAAAATTATTGGCCTGGCCCGGCCCGGCGTTATAGCAGCTAAAAGTTCAGCCTGAGACCATCCTGGTCTGGAAAAAAATGAAGATCTCGACCCGAGTCTGACACGGCCCGAGTGAATTTTTACAAAACATTGATTTTTACGTCGATTTGGTTAAAAATGTGTCTGTACGAGGAATTCTGATCAAAAATACTTAATCTTAGCTTTTTTCTTTCTTTTTTTTTTCTTTTCTTTTTTTTTTTTTTTTAATCATTATTTTTTATACAAATACCGTAGGCTGCGATAATAATTATTTTTTTTAAAAATAAATCCTATTTGTTATATGCAAATGTTTCCATTATCCTTAATTTTGTTAATCCATATTCCATGTACTGGAGACTTAAAAATCTAAAAAATGCTATGCAGTAAAATCTTCTAAGACGGAATTGCACTATAAAGTAAAAAAATGCAAAATAGACAAGTTCCCTTCTTAATAGGTGTAAATGTATTATATATCCTTTTCTCACATATTATTATATTAATTTTGCATGGATAAACACATTTTTCAGTTTAAAACAGGATTCCGTTATAAAAATTAAATATTGTTATTTTAATTTGCAATAATAATAAAAAAAGTGTTGGACACAAAAAGATTTTTTTTCGATGGAGAAGGGGAGAGAGGGGAGACAGTGTGAAAAATTATTTTATTTTCTGCAAAATTACTTTGCTTGCATTTTTTTGTGAGCTGTAGCGTTGATTCTGTTACATGAATTAGCCTGATTCAAGTCAAAGGATTTTTTTTTAATTAATTTAAATTGAATCTGAGATCCCTTCATTTCAGAAAACAAAGAAAAAAAATTGCTTTCAGTTTTTGCAGCAGAAAGTAAATGTATGTCTCAAAACGCCAAGTAGAAGAAAGATTAATGGTTATCATCAGTGCACTTGTCTTTATATATCAATACAACTGATGATTCTAAAACAAGTTAAAAAATATAAATAAAAAATATCTTTTCGAACTGAATGACAAAAGCCAGTGCTGTAGTCGTAAAAAAACAAAGGGCATACGCAAAAGTCATGAACATTCATGGATACAGTATACGCTAATGCTTTATTTGAGAAGCAGAGGGTATGCGGAGTTTCTTAAAAAAAACCAGATATGGCGTATAACTCCGTATACCCCCCACTAACCCGTGACAAGAACAGATCCAGATCATAAAACATATCTTCGGTTTATATTAAATTACAATGTGAAAAATCCAATATTTTATAGTTCTCTATCTTATTATTATTTTTCTTTAAAGCGGTTCTCGAGCTTCCTACTGAACAACGCAAAATTTTCAGACACATTTTCTGTCTCATTTTTAAGCATATTGGCAGGCCTCACTGTTGAAGCGGAATACAATGGAAATTAATATTACATTTTTTGATAAAATTACTTATCGCGTTATAAGCGATTGTGGTCACATGACGATAAGTTTTTTGCCTTTCTCGAGCTGCCGTGTCTGGAATTCGGTTCAAAACGCCAACTTTGATAATATTTTCTGAAAAATGTTTTGCGTTTACCAAAAATGGAAAACGTCTTTCGATTACATAGTTTATGAATAACAACACCTGCCAGTTTCCGAACAAAAATGAATTCAGAGATGTCTCAGAAAATAGCTCTTTTGATTTGAGAACACCCTTAAGGATTTTTTTCCCGCATTTTTAGAATTTTAAATAATTTTTTCAAGAAACTTTTAGTTTTTCGAAGATACAATATACCATTATATATAGTAGCTAATAGGGATGTACCGAATATTCGGTATCTATTCCGTATTCGGCCTTTTCGGCCATGTTACCAAATATTCGGCCTAATCTAATATTCGGTTATAATATCAAGATATTCGGCCAAACCGAATTGTTAAAAAAACTTTTAAAACATTTTTAAAAATCTTACACAATTTCTACTTTTAACTGTCAACTTATAAAGATATTCATAATAATTAGAAACAGAATCATATTTAAGTAAAAGAGAATGTTTTTACATTATTTGCTTTTTGTAAAGTATTACTTACGAAAATTAACCCTTAAGAGGCTACTTCAGTCAGGCGAAAAGACCCGTTCGCTAATGCTAATCCTATGGAAGAAATTTATAAAGATATCTCGGTTGCATTTCAATATTTTTAAATGATTTTTTTTTTTTTTTTTTTTTTTTTTTTTTTTTGCATTAGACAGTTGAGATCGATCTGTACAAAGGTTGTTTTTTACTCTTTCGATTTTGTTTACAGATATTTTTTTATGAGGACACTTTCATTTTTGGAACCGGTTTCGAAAGTGAAAACATCCTCATAAAAAAAAATGTGTAATGAAAATCGAAAAAGTAAAAAACGGCCTGCATACAGATCGATCTCAGCTATCCAATGCAAAAGAAATCATTTAAAAATATTGAAATGCAACCGAGATATCTTTATAAATTTCTTCCATAGGATTAGCATTAGCGAACGGGTCTTTTCGACTGACTGAAGTAGCCTCTTAATGGGGATTTTCATAGGAATTAACAATGTAAAAATGCAAGTTCCTGAACCTTTTCTACTAAATAATCTGCTTCTTGTTTTTTCACAAAAAAGGGCGCTTCTAATCAAAACAGAAAAACTTTCAGGTTTGATAATACACATCAAGAAAGACAATTTTTGCTCAGAAAACCATAATCGCAATCCACTTATTCAGTTATAAATAAAGTTTATCTCATCTCATTCGAGGTCAAACTTGGATTTTCATTTGTTAACCCTAATGAAGATATAGCTATATTTTTAATAAACTTGCTTTGATTTCTGTGAAATATAATATGATGAGAAGTGCTGGAAATTTCCACTTTTCATATTTAAACAACTATGAGGTAGACATTCCTTTATTCAGAATGCAATTTATAGTATTTATACCGTGCACTGGCCAAAATTCAGCCATTTTCAATGATATCATCACATTTAATACAAACTAAATTAATATGAAACAAATCTTGCTAAAATATCTTCATTTACTGATAAAGTTGTGAACGAAAATTCAGTTTCGGCTTGTACTTGCATACCCAGAATTTTTGACTGAATATATTGCAATTTTGGTGGAATAGATGGAGTAAGTTGTTGTTTCTTGCCCAAAATTTTTTTGTCTTGACCACATTAACTTTGTTGAAAGTTTGTTACAATTTTTTTAGGAACAATGTGTATGTTTACAATCTCTGAAAATAATCGCCCATTCGAAACACTGATCTAAGATGCATTTAAAAACTTCCTTGCTAAATCAAAGGCAGTAGAAAAGTTATTTTTGTTGAGTTGTTTGTTTTAGAATTTAAAAAAATGTATATATTCACTTGGTTTAATTCACCAGAAGAAGGTATGAAATATCAAACTTTTTAAATTAATAAAATTTTAAAATTCTCTTCTTAAATTCTTTTCTTAAGCAGATTTTTTCCACATATACAGTTTACTTGTAAAAAGTTCTTGTTTATCAAAATGTAAGTTTCTGCATTAAATATTATGTAAAATTATTTTTAAATTTAACATTTTAATGCCTTTAATCTTTGAAATATAAAAGTATTTGACCAGCCGAGTACTTGGTATTTGGCCGAATAGCTACTACTCGGCTGGCCGAATATCCGGTATTCGGCCTAACAGTTAATTCGGCTAGCCGAATATTCGGTAGAAAATTTATTTTTGCTGAGTTGTTTGTTTTAGAATTAAAATATATATATATTGGTTTATTTCACCAGAAGAAGCCATGAAACTTTTTTAATTAATAAAATTTTAAAATATTCGACCAGCCGAATATTTGGTATTTGGCCGAATAGTTACTACTCGGCTAGCCGAATCTACGGTATCCGGTTCGCCTGTTGGCCGAATATTCGGTATTCGGTCAAAATCACTATTCGGTACATCCTTAATAGCTGATGTAATTTTATTACACCGTTTTAATTTTCTTTGATAAGAAAAAATTCCCGGTTCTCTTTTATTTTTTGCTTTGAAAAAAATGTTGCAATGATGTTTGCAACAGTAAACATCTGGCGACATCCTGTCCCCCGAAAAAACCGCAAAATATCCACCCCCATAGCTTTCAGAGTCCAGCAAAATGAATTTTAACGAACAAGAAGTCTGGCCTTCTAATTTCATTTGCATTGGTCAAGGAGTGTACACATTTACCCTCAAGGCCTTTTTCTCCAGATTCCTTTCTTGAATGAAGCGAAGATATTCTTTACCCTAATCTTCTAGCTTACAGGGATACTGCATAGAAATAGGAAGAAGGTATATTTAATCTTCTAAGGGATACTGTATCATGGACTTCCCCCTTCTTACATCCATGGAATAGCTAAAAAGTGAAATTGTAATCGCCTCCCAGCGAAAAAAAATTACATAATGCAAAGATAAAGGAAGTTTCTAATTAGAAAATATGTAATAATTTTAAATATGTTTTGACATTGTTTTCTGTTTTGTAATAAATTTTGTAATACATCTTTAAAAATTCTTTAAAAAAAAGAAAAAAAATCAGAGCCAAATGATGCAATTTTTGAACGAAAGTGAAATTACCGAATGTATATGAGTTTACCGAAGTGGGGGGGTGTCGCACCCCCCCACACCCCCCCTGTAGCTACGTCCCTGAATATGGATATAGACTGTTTTGCTAAACAAACAGCGTTTATTTGTCATACACCCTGCCTAGTAATGGACACCCCACCCTTTATGGTCACCCAACTCGCACGATCGTGCGGGTCGTGCTTAATATACGTTCTTTGGGTTAGACATTCATTTAAATTTTTGCTTCTCAGTCATTTGTAATAAAAACTTGAATCGAACGATTGTTCTGGTTTGCAGATAGAGTAAAGTTTCATTTTTTATCAACAGGTAGCGGTTGCAGTCCATATTTTACTTTCTACAGGCATGACTATCTTTGTTTACAAATACATCGGGTCTTAAAGGGATGAAAAGTAATAAATATAATTGTTTTTATGACTGTATTTCAAACCATAATTTAATGAATACATACTAATGAAACAAAATAGTTATTTTCAAATAAATTTAACCATTAGGATACCAGTAATTAATAAAATATTTGTGATAATCATACTGTTTGCATCAATTATTGTAATATTAACAGAAGGTCGATGTTTTAATTATTTTAGATTGATAGTTTAAAATACAGTAAACTCTGTCTAAGGCGGAATCGATCGGGACAGAGGAAATTTTCCGTAGTAGACAATATTCCGCCTTAGACAAATTTTACTCAGTGTCTATGGATTCGCAGGGACTTTAAAATCTTTCCGAGTTAGACAGATTACCGTCTTACACAGAGTCTGCCTTACAGAGAGTACTGTACTAAATATCAGGCAATTACAGCTATCAAATTATTGAAACAGTGGCTTATTTAAAAGGTAATAATAAATAAAAGTTTTGGAATATTAGTGTTTAGTTTTGTTTCACTATTTTTAACAATTAATCTTCCAGATACTACTTGATATATCATTTATAATAATTAATATTACAAATATGAAAGAAATGATATTGTGAGTTGAATATTTTAAATACTAAATAAAATAATTTCAAAATAAAATTGTAGAACTGATGTTTAAGGCCGCTGACCTGCAGATTTACTAGTTTCATAAATATTACCTATAACTTTTATTAATATTACTTTTTTTTTTTTTTGTCAAGAGGTGAATAAGGAAACATTTTACTTAACTATATTAATACAGTACTATTTTGCAAGCATTCATTATAATTTGATTGCATTATTACATTCAAATTACTGTTTAAAAAATGTAAACAAAGCAATTCTGCAAAATTCTAAGAATCCGCAAAATTCTAAAATCTACACAACCTCTGTTCCCAAGCGGTGCGGTAGGTTTAGCTTTGTGTTACCTACACCCAGTCCTTCATGTGTCCTTCATGTTTTCATACCTTTGGGTGCAGGAAAAGACAATGATAAACCTACAAGTCAACTACTAAAATTGGGTTTGCATGTGTTTTCCACCAAGATATGACTTGGCAGGCCAGTTGCATTTTAACATGCTAATCGAGTTCTGTCTAATCCTGGAATTTCAGCCTCCAACTCAATGACGTGATTGTCTGTGCTGCCGTCTCCGGTCTAAAATCTACGTAACTTATTGTCCGTCAGTAAATAGTGGCCACTTTAGCTTTCAAGCCTTTTTTTAAGAACATAAATTTGATTGTTAAATTTTTGTATAACAAATTGAATATATAACAGTAATACAGGTATAAATTACTTTGAAAAATGCATTTAATAGTACTTTCAATATTTTTAGCTATTTTTCTGAGCTGATAATTTACAAATAATTAGAATTTTGATATAGGGTAGATGTGCCAGTAATGGACACTCCTTAATGTTTTTAGTTCATAAAAAAATAACTAATAAATATTTAGCTTTAATTATTTTTTTAATAATTCCCCCTTGCATGTTTTATAAAACTGGGTTATTGTTGACAGTTTTAATCAAACTAATCAGGAAGCAGAAAATAATGTTTCAAAGTTTCGCTGTTTTTCTGTGAAAATCTTAATGAAGAGGCTAAGAGCTGGCTTCGTTTAATTAATTTATATATTATTTATTTTCTTGCAAAATTTGAATGTTTTTGTTTGAGTAGCAATAGAAAACTTAGAATTTTATATACTAATGGACATTTACAAAATTTCATTTATTTTTAAGGTTTTAAGAGGGGGGTGTCCATTACTGGGATGGTTAATGAGTCATTTTCCAGTAATGGACACCCCATGTAGACATTGCTAAAAATGCAATTTCAGTAATGTTTATAGTGCACAAAATATTTTGACTTAACTGCAAACCTAAATAATCAAATTTAATTTTTAAATTATACTTACCAAAATGTAATAACACCAAAACTATTAAAAATAGCGGCTTTCAAGTTATTTTATGTGATTAATAAAATTTCAATATTTTATTTTATTTATTTATTTTTTTATGAATATGTACCTTGCATATTTTATAATCTGGCAATCAAACCAGCCAGGAAGAAGAAAATATTGTTTAAGTCCACTGCGTCGGTGATGGAATTTTACTGAAAATAATTGGTGTCTGTATGAGGATGTTTGGGGGGGGGGGAGTGAAAAGGAATACATTAAGAGCAAAATGGGGCTAGGACGTTATATAATGTTTACAAATAGTTTAGAGTTTACTTGAAATAAGCGATGAAATTAACTTAAAGGATGCTATTTTTCCCTTGGTCGATTTTCCGAGTGATAGGGCTCGCGGGGCAATGATTTCGGACATTGGGGGCATCGAGGCGTCAAATTTTGTAAAGAAGTGCAGGCAGGGCGGCCCGCTCTGAGAAAAAACGCCTAGATGATAAAGGTCAAAATTAGTACTAGCCACCGGCCACAGGGCCAGTAAATGAGAAAAAGTGGCTAGTGAAAAATTGCCTATCAGCGGCTACCTTCAAGCCACTTTTTTACAAGGAGAAAATAAAAATTTCTTGGATTTCATCAACGATTCTACTTTTTTTGGTTCCAATATATTTATATTAACATATTTATTTGGGCTATTCAGTTTTAGATTAATACTTATAGAAATTTTACTGTTTAGTATTTTTAATTTAAAAAGTGGCCACTAGTTTAAAGAAAGTGGCCACTTAAAAAACTGTCCTACCGACCAGTGGCCGCTAATGAAAATTCCCAGTTTTGACCCATACTAGATGAACTCTGGTAATGTACCAGGGTTGGCAAGTTTCTGCCAGAGTGGTAGCGGTTGTAACCGGTTAAAACCGGCATTTCAGAAACTAGTTTCTGCCAGTAAGTGGCAAAATTTGACAGAAACTATGAAATAATATTAATAAGAACTTTAATGTGCAATGATTCATAATTCACACAATCACATATGTATTTAATATGTAAACAATTAAGTTAAAATTTAAAATGAAAGATTATGAATGTTATTCAAAGTTGCAAAAAAGTTTCAAAATGATCATATAAATATACTTTGTTTATATAATACTAATTTTCTTTCACTTGAAAAACAGAAATTTTTATAATGGTAGTCTGATGCTGTACAAGTTTAACTATCAATATTGTTGTTTAGAGTTGAATTTCTATTTAAACGTAAAAAAAGAAATTTACAAAAAATTCTTTGATATTTTAACAAATGTGTTTTTCAGAGTATTTTTAAATAAATAATGCAATACAATAACTTAAAGATTATGATTCTTGTGAAAACATATTAAGTAAATAATTGAAGTACAATAAATAAGAGAAAAAAAATTTAATGAACTATCTTGTACAATTATTTTACAATATTGAAAGAACAAAATTGCCGCTCAAATATCCTATTATTACTTTTTCAACAGAACATTCCATAGCACAGGACAAATTTTGCTAATCTTTCTGAACACAGACTGTTTCTTAATTTGTTCTGAATAAAAGAAAAGTTTGAAAATATTCTTTCAAGACTGTCATTACTTGCTGGCAATGTCATTATTGAGGATGCAAAATTTGAAAAATCCTCATTTTCACCAGTATTCGTTTTTAAAGACGACCACCACACAGAAGTCAAGATATTTTCTAGGTCTTCCTTCGAGAAATGTGTTTCTGGGACAGGAGTCGATTTTGCTTCAAAGGATATTATATATGGCACAAAATTGGGATTAATATCAGAAAGCAATTTCCTTGCCTTTTCTTTATGTTCATATGTCAATTTCGATCCCATATACTTCGGATGAAGTAATTAAGCTAGCATATGGTAGTCGGTTATTACACTGCATTAAATCTTCTTTGAACCTTTGTATTTGTTTGTGTTGTAAGTAGAGATGCAACGAATATTCGGCCCATTCGGCCTGTCTGCCGAATATTCGGCTTCGGCCGAATATCAAGTCCATTATTCGGCCTTGGCCGAATAATACTGTAATAAATGTTTTTATATTTACACAGTATAACTTTTTAATTTGACAATTTATATTCATCATGTAAAATGAAAATTTTATTTGAAATTAACTAACCTATTTTTTTCCATTAACTTTCATACCCCGAATGGGTTTTATCTACCCATTTTTATATAAGAGGCTAATTTAGGAATCATGTTAAAAAAATTTTATGCTGTATCAGTAAGTACAAAAAGTATCTGCTTGTAATAAGCTAACATAATCTGTTAAATTTAAAATTAATCTATTCAAAATTGTTTTAATGCAGCTGTACAAGCAAATTCAAATTTTTTTCTTTTTATCATAATGGGAAGTAACATGTATCCCTTGTTACATAAAAAAATATTTCTTTCAATAATATTTTGAATTATACCTATAAAGAACTCTAGTGCTATCTGCTGACAGCAAAGAAAAAAAAATAATGATAATAATAAACGATAAAAATGTTTTTGTTAATTGTGAGCTTTATAAAGTCTACAATGATTTCTTTCCACCATTTTAGTGGATATTCCTTTCATCCTTTCTATCAGTGGTTTTTCTTAAGATGTTAAGATTTCTTATTTTTTATTTTATTTCATCTGAAAGTTGAAACATATTTCCTAGTACTTTTCAAATTTTGTCATTATTTTAAAATGTAACAACAACACACATAATATTTATTAAAATGTAACTAGACAATACCTGATGAGGAACTTTTGCTAAGAATTTTTTTTTTTTGGCGGGGGGGGGGGGGGAAGCTGAATCTATTATTGAGGCAACTTTTAGGCCGAACATAGCCGAATATTTTTTCAGAGTAAAAGAAGCTTTAAAAAATTAAAAATTTGTATATAAATAATTTTTTTAAAGAAAACAATACATTTTAATTGTGAAATGTACAAGAATTGTGCATATAGTGCATACTATATTTTGTTTTTAGGCAAAAATAAGTTCATTATTCGGCAGCCGAATAGGCCGAATATTCGGCTGTAACTTGGCCGAATATTCGGTATTCGGTTATTCGGCCAAACCACTATTCGTTGCATCACTAGTTGTAAGTGCAAAATGGGGTTGGTATATTTTCAACTAACAGTCTTAAATAAAAAAAAAAAAAAAAAAAAAAAAAAAAAAAAAACCCTCAGATTTGTTCCTTTGAATACTGTATTTAAATGAAATGTTTTTTAAATCCATGGAATTACAAGATCCACATATAACTGTAACATTTCTATGAGAGATATTGTTTTACTGTTATTATTAAATTATTATGTTAAATTACAGAAAGGTATTCTGAGTAAGTATTGATTATTTTTCTTTTCTTTTCATTGTTTAATTTAAAATAAGTGTTGGATATAGTTTTCTATTTGATTTTTAAACTGAAATTTTAAAATACTCTAATAATTGTTTACATATCAAAAATTTTATCTGTTACATAACTCATTTTTTCTCATACAAATCTACTTATTTTTTAATTAAAACTACCCACAATATTTCATTTGTTATTTATACTGAAAAAAAAATGTACTTAAGGAATTTAATACTACTAAAAAAATCTCAGATTATGTATGAAATGTGTTTATGCCAGTTGTTGCCAATTTCTGCCAGTTAAAACCGGTTATAACCACTTTCTGCCACGGCAGAAACCCTTTTCTGCTGGCAAAAAGCCAGCCCTGTAAAAGTACATTATCGCAAGAGGCTACTGTAGTATAATGTGTCATGTCTTTATGCAGAACAAGAGCATCCCAAAATAATTGTTCTTAAGGTGAGAAACAGTTTCTAATGGAAATGTTTTTGATGAATGATTTACACAATTTCAATCATTTCTTTTACTCTGTGTGTAAATAGTATTTTTTATAAAGTTTTATGATAAAAATATCCTTTCTTTGTGCACTTTTCTGATTTACCTTTTTTTTTTTTTTTTTTTTTTTTTTTTTTTTTTTTTTTTTTTTACTCTGTTTCATTTTCACGAATTTATGTTATGGTGCATAATATTTATGAAACTTCAGTTTTGGATGAAAAAGGCAACTGAAACTTGTCAGCGAAACAAAATTTTAACAATATATATTTTTAAAAAGTCCTGGTAGATCATTAATTGAATTGTACGTTTTACTGAGTTGTATGTTTTGTTATCCGGTCCCGGGGAAAACATATAACTGGAGTTCCACTGTATAACACTGGCGTCCGGCTAAACGAAAAGTACTGATTGCGGATTTTAGAGACTACTGTACATATATAGAAGCTATGTGAATAAAAATTGATCATGAATTCGAATATTCTAAAATGGTTATCTTTGTATGTGTTTATATATGTATGTGTATATATATATATATATAAGGGCTGGATTTTTGCCAGCAGAAAATTGTTATAACCGGTTTTAACTGGCATAAACACATTTTGTGACATAATCTGAGACTTTTTTAGTAGTATTTAATTCTTTAAGTACATTTTATTCAATATATTCATACACATTATGTACATTCATAATCTTTAGTTTTAATTGTTTACATATCAAATATAAGTTTGAATTATAAATCATTGCAGATTAAAGTTCTTATTAGTATTATTTCTTTGTTTTTTGCCAATTGTTTCTGCCATGCTGGTTTTAACCACCCCAGTAGAAATTTGCCAACCCTGATATATATGTATGTGTATACTATACGTATGTGTGTATGTATTAGGGATGCAATGAATATTCGGTTTTGGCCGAGTAATACAGTATTCGTCCAAATAGCTCAGTTATTTTATAGCCAGCACTGAATATTTGGTATTCGGCCATGTTACCGAATATTCAGTTTGGCCGAATATTAAACTATTCGGCTTGGCTGAATATCGAACTATTCGGTTTTGCCGAATATCTATATATATACATATCACACAATATATTTATGTATATACATATATACAGGGGTGGGGAATTTCTAGAAAATTTTACCAGCCAGTAAAATGCAACGTACAGTAGAAACTTTTTATGACAAAATTTACGAAACTCAAAAATAGTTGGTTACTATTATTATAATGCATTTTCATTTTTTTTCCCCTGTAAAATTAAGAAATATAAACAAGAGATGAAAGTTTATTATAAAATAGAACTTAGTACCATGTTTACATCGCAGTAATTAGGAAAGTTGAAAAATATAGCTAACTACTTTAAAAAAAAAAATGCCTATCTCTATAGTTTGCAGTTTTCAAAGACTACCTAAAAATTCACTCGCCCTGTGAGAAAATTCACTCGCCAGTGGGAGGTAAAATGATGCACTCCCCCACCCCTGCATATATATATTCTATGTATAACACTGGTGCCCAGCTAACCAGTCCAGAAAGTACTAAATATGTTTACTTATATATATGTATACTATGTGTGAGTGTGTATATATATATATATGCACGATGTAGGTGTATATATACACTGGTGTGCAAAAATTAAGGATGAAGCAGATAAATTAGCATAAAAGCCAAAAAATGCAACAGAACGGAATGAAAGACCAATCAGAGGATAGACCTGAAACAAATGCAGTAGGACATGCCCATATATGGCATATGACGTAAAAAGAGGAGGTTCTAAGGGGATAAAGCACAGAGGTGGTGGGCGATATCTATTGCATGGTTTACAGTGATTTCAACAAAGGTTTTTTTGCTATCGCTGTGTGATATGGCCAAGAAGGAATCCAGGAGATGTCATCTGGATGACCTTACACGAGGTCGCATCATTGGGAGGTTGGAAGAAGGTCGAAGTGTGACAAGTGTAGCAGAAGAGTTCGGGATCGCTCACAGCATCGTTTCAAGAGCCTGGAGTGCATTCTAAATGATAGGAACAGCTGTCTGAGCATTCAACTGTGGTCGCCCACGAACAACAACAACAGCCGAAGACCATTATATTGTATTGCAGGCAAAAAGAAACAGGTGGCAGACAGCTGGAGGAATCGCAAGGCAGATGGAGCAGACTACTGGACGTCAGATATCACGTTTTACCGTGGCTAGGAGGCTGCACAAAAATGGTCTATAACGCACGACGACCAGTACGGTATGTACCATTAACGCCTGCTTATCGGCCACGCCGGTTTCTGTGGTGCCAGGAACACAAAAACTGGACACAAAAGCAGTGCCGTAGAGTACACTTTATGGATGAGAACCAATTTAGTTTGACAAGCGATTCTGGACGTATACACATCTGGAGAGAGCAGGGTACACGTAATCACCCCTCCAACATCATCGAAAGGGACAGTTTTGGAGGTGCCTTGTGTGGGGTTCTTGTTTGGGGCGGTATCATGCTTGGTAGCCGATCGAACCTCCACGTCTTCCAAGGAGGTTCAGTCTCTGGTGCCCGCTATTGCGCCGAGATTCTCTTGTCTCATGTGCGTCTGTTTAGAGGTGTTGCAGGTCCGGACTTCCTCTTCATGGGTGATAACTCTCCCCCTCATCGTACAGTGGATGTCAAAGAGCTCTTGGAGAGTGAAGATATTCAATGCATGGATTGGCCTGCAAAGTCCCTGGACCTATATCCCATAGAACAAGTGTGGGACCTTCTCGGGAGACGCTTGGCAGCACGTGACCATGTGCCAGCAACGATTCCGCAGCTGCAATAGGGGTTACAAGAGGAATGGACTTGATGCCTCAACAGCTCCTTGACAACCTTGTCCTCAGCATGGACAGACGTTGGAAATCTGCATTGCAGTCAGTGGTGACCATATATCCCCTATTAAAGACAGAACTTATTTTGCCAGGTGCCTGTAAGATGAACATTTCTGTCTTCCTGCAGTTGTGCTCCAAGTTGGCCTTTTCAATAAAGTGCTTGCTTTTGTATCCTTTTGATTCCTTGTTTAGATAGTTTTTATCACTTGTCTCATATTTTCACATCTTGGAGATCTTATTGTATGATTTCAGTCGATGTGGAAAACTTCTGCACGTCATTACATTCGAAAAACCCTCTCGTGCTTAATTTTTGCACACCAGTGTATATATGTATATACTATGTATGTGTGTATATACTATTATATATATGTGTGTGTTTATATACTATGTATGTGTGTATATATATACTATGTATGTGTGTATATATACTATATATATGTGTGTGTTTATATACTATGCATGTGTGTATATATACTATTATATATATATGTGTGTGTGTATATATTTATGTATATATATATATATATTCATGTATAACACTGGTGCTGGTGACCAGCTGACTGAAAAGTACTAAATATTTTACTTAATTTCCTGAAAAAAAGAGATTTGATATATCTTTTATTTTATGTTTAATCCTTTTTTGCAAATTAACACATTTTACATTCATTCTTGAGATGCTTATGCTCAGTGATATTTTGTATATTATCTATTTTTGCTGCAAAGTAAAAATGTAGGAAGTTGAAGAGCGTGCCAAAATTAGAGATTTTTTAGCATTCGATTGACAAAATTCGAGATTTTTTTCGCACTCGATTGACAAATTTCGAGATTTTTTTCTGCATTCGATTGACAAAATTAGAGATTTTTTTCGCATTTGATTGACAAAATTCGAGATTTTTTTCGCTTTTGATTTGACAAAATTTGAGATTTTTCTGCGTTCGATGTGACAAAATTCGAGATTTTTCTGCGTTCGATTTGACAAAATTCGAGATTTTTTCCATGTTCAATTGACAAAATTTGATAATTTTTTTCATGTTCGATTGACATTGATAATTTTTTTCACGTTCGATTGACAAAATTCAAGTTTTTTTTGCGTTCAGTTGATAAAATTTGAGATTTTTTTTCCATTCGATTTGCAAAATTTGAGGTTTTTTTCGATTTGATAAAATTCGAGATTTTTTTCACTTTTGATTGACAAAATTAAATTTTTTTCCTGCATTTGATTGACAAAATTAGAGATTTTTTTCTGCGTTCGCTTGACAAAATTAGAGATTTTTTTTCTGTGCTCAATTGACAAAATTCGAGATTTTTTTCGCATTCGATTGACAAAATTCGAGATTTTTTTCGCATTCGATTGACAAAATTCGAGATTTTTTTCGCATTCGATTGACAAAATTCGAGATTTTTTTCCGTGTTTAATGACAATATTAGAGATTTTTTTCGATTTGATAAAATGAGATTTTTTTTTCTTCGCTTTTGATTTGACAAAATTTGAGATTTTTCTGCATTCGAATGACAAAATTGGATATTTTTTCCGCATTTGATTGACAAAATTCAAGATTTTTTCGCATTCAATTGACAAAATTCGAGATTATTTTTTCACTTTCGATTAGGCAAAATTTGAGATTTTCCCACGTTCGATTGACAAAATTAGGTATTTTTTCCACGCTTGATTGACAAAATTAGATATTGTTTCCACGTCCGATTGACATAATTTGATATTTTTTCACGTTCAATTGACAAAATTAGAGATTTTTCTGCATTCGATTGACAAAATTAGATATTTTTTTCACATTTGATTGACAAAATTTGAGATTTTTTTCAATTTGATAAAATTTGAGAATTATTTTCGCTTTCGATTTGACAAAATTTGAGATTTTTCTGTGTTCGCTTTCGATTGTCAAAATTCTATACTTTTTTTTCTGCGTTCAATTGACAAAATTCGAGATTTTTTTTCACATTCGGTTGACTAAATTCACAATTTTTTCACTTTCGATTTGACAAAATTTGAGATCTTTCTGCATTCGATTGACAAAATTAGATATTTTTTCCACATTTGATTGACAAAATTTGATATTTTTTCCACGTCCGATTGACATAATTTGATATTTTTTCGCGTTCAATTGACAAAATTCAAGATTTTTTTCGCTTCTAGTCAACGAAATTAGCATCTCCTGAATTTTTAAAGATATTGGCATCGGTAGTCTCCGTGGGTCGTTTGACAAGATTTGGAATTTTCTACGCCCAATTGATGAAATTCATGAATTCTTCCCATTTGATTGATGAAATGCGCAATTTAAGAATTAAAGAAAATTTAATTGTGCTTCTAGTCCAGGCAATAGAGACCATATAGAGGCTCTACCTAGCAAAATTCATGGTAGTTCTGGAAAAAGGATTACTATATGTTTTTTGGGTCGCTGAATCCGAATTGTTAACTTCCCACCAAAATTTCCCCCGGCAACACCCCCAAATTTTGGTAAAAAAAAAACCCAAAAAAGGTTTTTATTAAAAAAATCAATATTTTTTTATTGTTTTAGGGGAAAAGTATCTAGAAATTCAGAAAGTAGACAAAATTTACAACAAATTAGATACATGACATTATGGCTTAGGGTGAAGGGGTAGGGGGGAATCTGCCTCGGAACATGCACGCGGTGCTGCGTGAACTAAGTTGCGCAGTTCCACTTAACCACTCACACGTTTACATTCGTCCTCCCATCTCCCCTCTGAACTCTGTATAAGGTTTACTTAAAGTTTTTTGGGTCGCTGAATCCAGATTTTTAACTTATCCCCAAAATTCCCCCCCCCCCAAATAGTTGTTTTTAACTTAAATTTCTTATTGTTTTAGGGAAAAGTATTACGAAATTCAGAAACTAGACAAAATTTGCAACAAATGGGATGTATGGCATTATGGCGTAGGATGAAAGGGGAGGGGGGAACCTTATAAGGAAAGTTCGGAGGGGAGATGGGAGGGCGAATGTAAACGTGTCGGTAGTTAAGTGGAATTGCGCAACTTAGTCCACGCAGCACCGCACGCATGTTCCGGGGCAGATCCCCCCTTCATCCTAAGTCATAATGTCATATAACTAATTTGTTGCAAATTTTGTCTACTTTCTGAATTTCTAGATACTTTTCTCCTAAAACAATAAAAAGTTTTTTAATAAAAGCCTTTTTTGGGGGGCTTTTTATCAAACTTTGGGGGGGGGGGGTTGCCGGTGGAAATTTTGGTGGGAAGTTACAAATTCAGATTCAGCGACCCAAAAAACATAAAGTAAGCCGATTTTCAGAACTACCATTAATTTTGCTAGGTAAAATTCCCTATTGCCTGGACTATTCTTGTTTCATAATTTCTTTTCATAAAATTATAAAACTGGTATTATATTAATTTGGTGTAATTTTCTTAACTTTTTTAAAACTTATATATGGCAAAAATTTAACTCATGGTTTATCAACAAATAAACTAAATTTTTATGCTTGAAGTTATTGTGTTTGTTCATTTATATTTAAATCTCTCCGTTCTTGCAGGAAGACAAAAGCCTGGTGGATGTATGTGAAGATGCACCAGTTACACCATATTCATTGCATGTATTGGTAAGATCTTTACTTATTAATTATTAATATTAGCAGTTATGTTGCAATGAATAACAATTAATACGGTTTTCTTCATTGTTCATGAATTTGTTTATGCAATTTTTAGTTTTGTCAGATTTTTTTTTTTTTTTCACATCATGCAGCAATTTATTGCTGGTTACAATGTTTTTAGCAGGGCTGCGGAGTTGGTCAAAAAATGGAATGGACGACTCTGACTCCAGGAATTTTAACAGATCCGACTTTGACTCTTTTGCTCAAAAATGGACCCGACTCCGCAGCCTTGGTGTTCAGACCACTATAATAAATTTTGCTCTCTGCAATTTTAGAATTTCCCTTTGTGGCGATTTTTATGATTTAGTACAAAGAATTAGAATTTAATATTTTAGTCCAATAAAATGTTCTGTAATTTTTTAAGTTTTAGCATTTTTTTTTTCTCATTTAATAGCCATGCCACTTTTCCATGTAATCAGATTTCTGCGTTTTTGCTTTTTTTTTTTTTTTTTAATTGGTGGATTTCCACGCTTAAAAAAAAATCTTTTTTAACATATTCAAAGATTTTATTTATTTATTTATTTTTTTTTATGACTTTGATCAAAAGATCAGACTTCCTAAGTCTCCCTATATTTCTGTAATTTCTCCCTCCTCTTATAGATAATTCTGTCATTTTTGTTTCCTGTTAATGTGCAAAACTAAGCCAGTCAACCAATCCGAAGAGCTATATCTCTTGTACTTCGGGTTGTCACTATAGGTCAAAATAGGGAAATTTTATTAGCGGCCACTGGCCGATAGGACTAATTTTTTAAGTGACCACTTTCTTTAAACTAGCGGCCACTTTTTTATTTCAAAATGCTAAACAGTATAATTTCTATAAGTATTAATCTAAAACTGAATAGCCCAAATAAATTTGTTAATATAAATATATTGGAACCAAAAAAAGTAGAATCCTTGATGAAATGCAAGAAAATTTTATTATCTCCTTGTAAAAAAGTGGCCGCTGATAGATAACACAGGCCTACAAAAAAAAAATTTTTTTTTGGTGCCTATGATTTTACAGCTGATTTTAGATATTTTTGGGACACTGAATCCAATTATGAAATCCGTTTTTCTCTATCAGCTCCACTTTTTTAGATATGGGAAGAGAACTAAAGATTTTTTAGAACTGAAGTGACCTTCAACGCTTAAACTGGCCTTTGACACATGGGCCTGTCGCAACGCTCAAAGCGATTTGGGAGGCACTGAAATTTCAGAAGAACTTGAAAAACACAGATGTGCAACTAAAACTGAGGTTCTGCGCATGCTTATGATTTCGTGCCGCTCATCCATAAAGCCAAATGGAAAAGCCGGAAAGAGATAAGGTTAGTTTGTGAGTTTTCTCCGTGGAGGGTAGACGTTGTTGACCTTTTGCGATATTTGTGTTTAGTATAGAATTCTTATAAAATTAATTTAAAAAGTACTGTATTGTAGATTTTTGTATTTGAGTTGTTTAATATAATTTAAATGAGTTCAAGTAGAAGAAGTTGTGTAAATCATCCTGATGTGTTTTGCTACATATGCGGAGAATACGTGTTACAAGAGAACAGAAAAAATGTTATTGACTTTGTAAAGAGAGCTTATCTTGGACACTTTGGTGTTAAACTTGGTGATCAGGATAAAACCTGGGCACCGCATCAGGTCTGTAAAACTTGTACAGAACACTTACGACAGTGGACTAACGGGAAAAGAAAAAGTCTCAAAGTTGGTTTACTGATGGTTTGGAGAGAACCCCAAAACCACTTCGATGACTGTTATTTCTGCCTAGTAAATATTAATGGAATTAATCGAAAGAAACATAGTAAGTGGACTTATCCTGATTTAGTCTCTGCAAGACCCCGGTTCCTCACTCAGAGGAAGTGCCGATCCCAATGTTTTACCACCTACCAGAGCTCTGTGAGGATGAATACTGTCCCTCTGATCATCCTTCCTATACTTATGAAGGTGACAGTGATTATGAGGTGATGTCATCAATGCCTCAACGTTTCAACCAGGATGAGTTAAATGATCTCAACCTGTCAAAAGAAGCTTCTGAATTACTGGCTTCAAGATTGAAGGACAAAAATTTACTGGAACAAGGTACCAAAATTACCCTTTACCGTACAAGAGAAAAGGGTCTACTACCCTTCTTCTCCCAAGAAGACAATCTTGTATTTTGTCACAAAATTAGAGGACTCTTGGGAAAAAAATGGGTCTTCCTGAATATTTTCCAGATCATTGCCGCTTATTTGTAGACAGCTAAAAGCGGAGTTTAAAATGTGTCCTTCTACACATTGGGAACAAATATGGTTCAATACCAATTGCTCACTCAACGAAAATGAAAGATGAATATAACACAACAGCTTTGGTCTTTGACAAGATAAAGTATCATGAACATCAATGGGTGATTTGTGTTGATTTGAAAATGGTAAACTTTCTCCTTGGACAGCAAAGCGGTTACACCAAATATCCTTGCTTCTTGTGTCTTTGGTATAGCAGGGATAAAACACACCACTGGGTTAGAAAAGAATGGCCTAAGAGAGAACACATGGATGTTGGGGAAAGGAATATCATTATTAACCCCTTAGTTGGGTGAGACAAAATCAAACTTCCTCCACTGCATATCAAGCTCGGCCTTATGAAGCAGTTTGTAAAGGCTCTTGATAAGAACGGGAGAGACAATGCCCCAATTGAGTTATGGAAAAATTAAAGCAGGAATATTTGACGGGCCACAAATAAAACAACTGATTAGGAATCCTGCCTTCGTAAATTTGATGAATGAGACTGAGGGAAAAGCCTGGACTTCTTTTGTTGCAGTTGTCGAAAACTTTCTGGGCAAACACAAAGCAGAAAACTATGTAGAACTGGTAAACGAAATCCTTAATAGTTTTAAATCTCTTGGGTCTGTCTATGAGCATTAAGGTGCACTTTTTACACAGCCACTTAGAGTATTTTCCTGAAAATGTAGGAGACACCAGTGAGGAACAGGGTGAAAGATTTCACCAGGATATTAAGACTATGTAGGACCACTACCAAGGAAGATGGGATACACACACATGATGGCAGATTACTGTTGGAGTTTAAAAAGGGATTGTTCAAAAATAAATTGAAGAATGTCACGGAGAAGAAGCTTCCGAAATGTTCAGTGAGAATTGGTCTCATCGATGACTTTTTCCTCTATCTTTGTGAGTAAATATATTTGTATAATATAATTCTTAAAAATATTATTTGAATATATGTATATTATAATAGTGAAAATTAACATTTGTATATTATTAAAAAAATTCTGTGTTTATTTATTTTATTTTTGTTTAATTCATGGATTTAACTTAAAATAGTGTAACATATATATCACAAAAAGTTCTATATCTTAAATATTTGAGCTCCCAGGCAAAATTGAATGCCATATTTGAATTCAGGACATCGAATTCATATAAAATCAGCTCCAAAAACCTAGGCACCAAAACAGCTGTTGGCTTGTGTAATTTTTCACTAGCCACTTTTTTCCATTTACTGGCCCTGTGGCCGGTGGCCAGTGCTAATTTTGACCTTTCGTTGTCACATGATCACAAATTTACGTATAACTCCATAAATAATTTATTTGTTAAACAATGGAAAATGTCTTTCAATTCCAAATCACTTCCTTAGTCAGCCCTGCCAATTTTGTGCAATTATGTTTAAAAATTAGTCAATAAATGTGTCAAAGTTTCGTGCCGGTTGATAAAAGATTTAAATGTTAAATCTTAATTTTTACATCCCATCATACTGTTACTAATGATTTAATAATTTTATCTAATGTGTAAGATAGCGCATGAAGAAAATTGGTGAAAAAACTGTACAGTGTGCAAATATTGTGTGCATTTTTTTTTTTTTTTTTTTTTTTTTTTTTTTTTTCAATCTGAAAACAAGTAGGGGAAGACGGGGTACAATGAAACATTACTTGTAAAATCAATAAAATTTGTCATAGAGAGTTGCAGTTTATATATATGTTGTACAACTATAAGTTCCAATTACTGATGTGATTTGGATACATTCACACTTCTACAACAGTAGCAATAAAAGATTATTGCTTTTACACCATTGAAAGTAACTTTCTTTACTAAAAGTAATTTTGTTTCTTTTTCCTTGTTTTTATATGTAATAATTATTTTTTCTATACATTGTTATCTTTGGGTTGTTGTCTCCATACCTCCAAAACCAAACTAAAAAAAAAATAAATATCAGAAGTTTGAAAATAAATTTTTATTTAGTAACCTCAGTGCGGGGTACAATGAAACACTTACAGACGGGGTACAATGAAACATGTTTTATTATAGTAATAAAAGTAGTAAATAGAATATATTAGAAGTAAGAGTAGGAAAACAGAAAAAAAAAAGAGTTTTGCTCTAACCAGGTCAGTAAAAAATGCTCTTGTTAAGCAATTAAAAAATTGAAAGAGAAAAATAGCTAAGAAGGGATTGTTTTGAAAACAAACTCTGCCTGCTACAGACTCTGATGATGATCCAAATTTTTTTTTCCAGGTCCAGCTGGTCATCGAGGTACTAAGAATGAGATATCCACACACATGTGTGGCACAAGCAGTATCCATATAAATGGAAACATAAGGAAATATTTATCGTTGGAGAAATACATTTAAATGAAGTCAAATGTGAAGTACTTGATATAAAAAGACTCCAACCTAGTTTTTTTTTTTTTTTTTTTTTTTTAGAAACTTACATTAAAAAAAAAAACTCATTGTGTTGAAACTACCACCCCATATTCCTTCAGGAGCAACTGAAATATAAGCAGAAATGCTAATTTTTGAAACTGACTTGAGCCAATTTAATATAAAATGAAAGGTATTTCTTAAACCAATAGAATTTTCTCATTTTTCATCTTAGACTATAATATTTTTATCAAGTTCCTTATTAATCATGTTTTATTTTTGTATTTATCTCATTTTTCATAAAATAAACTATACCGGGTGAAAATTGCTTCCATCATTTGGAGTGTTTCATTGTACCCCAATATGTGTTTCATTGTACCCCGGCATACGGGGTACAATGAAACACTGTAAGACATTTATTTTTTGTTATTTTTCAAGCATAAAAATATTGTTTAGAACCTAATAATAAAAATTTATTTAGATGGGGAAAATACAAGATTAAAAATATGCATTAATTATATTTTTGTGCATGCAAAATTGTGGATAGGAAAAAAAAATTAGTAAAATTAGTTTCATTGTACCCCGTCTTCCCCTACAACGTAATCAATTTTGTAAATAAATTTATGTGATGGAGACGTGAAGTAAAAACTGTTTTTCCCCTCAACTTAATGTAGTAATGTTGCCTTTAAGGATAATGTCAGACGGACGTCTTTTTGCATACTTTATTACTTACGTATTATCCCTACACAATGATGCAGTTAGGTTAGGTTATAATTACTGTATGTTAAACTTTCAGCTAGAGTATTGATTTGATCCACATATATTCGGATTTAAGGGTGATATATAAGTTTGAAAATAAAAAAAATTCACTTAAGATTTCGATGTGGGGGGGGGGGAAAGTTAGATGTATAAGAATGGTTTTTACAGTTAAATATCAATATTTTAGTCTGAAAATTACGCAGTTGTCAGAAACATATTGTGCCATCCCATTTCCCATTGCAGTAAATTCAAGGCTTTTTACAGCTAAATATATTTTAAACAGATTTTTCCGGCGGCAGTTTGGTAGACGGGGGAGGTGCTGGGTTTGATCCCAATCGCGGCCGTCGGCCTAATCGTTTGAAGTTTTTGTTGTTTTCTTCAAACCGTGGATTTCCACACGTAAATACGGTTAGGCTCCCTTAGAAAGACCCTCACGGATGGTACCCCCCCCCCCCCCCCCTTAGGGCCTATATCCCTCGTGTTGATAATTGGCCGTCATAAACACAACCAACCAACCAATCCCACTACAGTTATTTTAGACTTACGTTACAATTAGACAAAATTGAATTAAAGATATAAAATCATACAAATTTCAAGTTTATTTAAGATTTCATTTAGAGTGCACTTCCTTGATGCTCACTGGTGAAATGAGGAAATTTCTCTTTTGAGAGAAAATTAATTGTATATCTTTTAAAAATAGGAAGGAAGGGGAGTTTAGGCTACAGTGTGTCTGTTACTGCTATCCTTACTGTATTTTTAAAACAAAGATATTTTGAGAACATTGACGGAAGGAATTTTTTTTTTTTTTTTTTTTTTTTTTTTTTTTTGGAGAGATTGAAAAATAAATAAGTAATGGAAGAGAATGAAAATTGGGTAGGCTGGAAGAGCAAATGTTTCGGTGGACTCGTGCCCTGTGGGCCCTTATAAGTTGGCACCACTGGCTTGCTGTTCCTGTTTAGACACATTTGGTACTACTTGGTTGTTCACACTTATGCATATTCTACACAAACTTCAAAAATAAACGAATCTCACAATAATCTCTTGCCTCAATGTCAGTGCTATTAATAACCGCTTTGGCAATGCGCTAATTTGAATATACGCTGCAGTAGCAACCTTAAATGAAAACTGTGATTGCACCTTATAATTTAAACAATTATAGTATTAAGCAAATGTTACTGCTTTCTTCTGTTAGATTGCTATTCTGTTATAGAAATTTCCTGTATTTATCACTGGAGCATTTGTATTAACCTTTATTTTAGTGTCTTGAGTAATTAAAGCTCATTCTCAAATTTCCAGCTTTCTTAAAATGAATCTGATATTTGGGGATATAATTTTTTTTAATGGGGATTGACAGTATGTTGTAATCTTAAGGCTGTTCTCAAATCCAAAAAGGCAACTTTCTGACATAAGTTTTATTTTTGTTCAGAAATGCATGAAACTAGCAGGTGTTGCTGTTCAGTAACTATGTCATCGAGCTGTTTTTTCCTTTTTTGCAAACGCATTAGATCTTTCAGAAAAAATGGGCATTTTGAACTGAATTTCTGCACGAAAGGAGAAAATCCACTTGAGAAAGGATGAAAAACATCTTTGCCACGCGATCCAAATAGCTTGTAACTCAATAGGTAATGGATTGGTCCAAAAATGGAAAACAGTTTAATGCCAAATCGCTTCCATGCTCAGGCTTTCCAATTTTATATCTTTCCGTTAAAAAATTAATTTGTAAATGTGTCAAAACATTTTGCGCTTGTTGAGAAGAGCAGTTGAGAACAGCGTTAAGTGTAACATACTGAGTTAAAATTACTTTTTCCATAAACAAATCTGAAAGTTTTCATGAACCTCTTATCGTTAAAGCATGTGCATACAAAGCAGTCACTTAATATAAGAGCTCTGTTTGTGTAATAGTATGCATTTAATTTGTCTGTCTTTAATTCTGTTTTAAGTTATTTAAGCTTGTTTTTTTATTTATTCTCGTTGTGTTTTCTTTATAGAGCATTCATTGTTTGAGATTAATCTGCAATCCAAAGGTTCTGAAATGGAAAAGAGATTTGGGAAGAGAGTTGACATCCACCCAGAAGTCCTTAATTCATCAATAACAAAGGATTTTTCATTCAAATTGAAGATTTTAATTATATTTTTAGTGTAAATACGTGTTGCAAATAAATTTTTTTTTGTCAATTTTTAATTTGTTGTTTTTACTGTTCATATTTATAGGAATGTTACTGCTTTTCTGAAAGTAATCATTTTAAATGAAAAATATCCATTAGTTTTCAGAAAATTTATTTAAAAGAAATCAAGTTCATATTTCAATTTATCAGTTTCAAATATGTTCATCTTGTATTTTGTTCAGATAGTTCCATGTCATAGTTCATTGTATTTCTGTTTTGCACTTCACATCCCTAAACACGCATTTTCATTTTTAATAATTGTCTTGTGGAACATCTCAATTTCAGTCAGATTACAATACAACGGTTAAAAAAAACAGTGAATTGTTTTAATTCAATATTTTATTTTTAAATGACTAAAGTAACCGATTAGTTTGCAACATAAAGGGTGTTTCATATCCAGGTATTTTATCGCATTAAGGAACACAATCTACTGAAAAACGAGTAGATTGTGCTCCAGTAGTTTCTGATCATCACCCTATCAATTAATTTGAAATACCTAGACACAAACCTCTTAATAACCAAAAAGGGGTGTCATAAAGTTGACTAAAATTTGTTTCTAAGAAATAAGTTTTAAAAACCAATATTTACTAAAAAATTGAAGTACATATTAAGCC
Source organism: Maratus speciosus (assembly GCA_963932465.1). Classification (NCBI taxonomy): domain Eukaryota; kingdom Metazoa; phylum Arthropoda; class Arachnida; order Araneae; family Salticidae; genus Maratus; species Maratus speciosus. The sequence continues at coordinate 458,090,340 of OZ010792.1, forward strand.
TTATCTGATTGTTTTTTGTAATAATTTGGCTAAAAGAACTCTAAATTGTTTCTTGCCAATTGTCGAGATACATTTTCTGCTTAAATAGTCTAAAGTTTATATGAATATAACAAGACATTTTTTTAAAAATGTAATTATTTAAATCTAAATATTTTTTGTCGTATAAAACATTATGTAAGAATGCAAAAAAAAAAAAAAATAAAAAAATAAATAAATAATAATAAAAAAAAAGTGGTCATATTCATAATAGTCTGATTTTTAATGCCATACTTATTCTCTTTTCAAATATTTGCTTACAAATAAAAATTTATCCTTTATACTATTCCCACCATATTTGAATTCTAGATGAAATTTTATCCCAGGATACAAAATTTCAAGTCTTTTGATCCAGTTATTTATGAATGTTTAAAGTTTGAAACCTCTCATGTTGAATTTGTTATTTATCATAGGGAAATTTCAATGTGTATGGTTTTTTAAACGTAACACAAATTGCTGAATACGATGAACTGAAATTCTTAATTTGCATAATTGAAGCTTCTAGAAATCTTTTTTTTTTATTTTTTTTTAACAAATATTTTATAAGTTCAAATATTTTTTTAAACTATCTGCTTTTGTAAATTTTGAAAGATAAATGGCACATATATTTTACAGAAATAGATTTTAGAAGTTTTGAATATAGATTGCAGCTTGCTGCATCCAACTGCCTTTTAGTTATGTTTAAAAAAACTATGTGCATTCTAATCAGTTTTTGAACAATAGTCAATTTACATTATTTTTAATACATTCATACCAGTCATATTTACATGATGTGCAGCAAAGTCTCAACTTATAACAGTTTGAAAAGGGAAGCTGAACAATGTCAGCATAGTTCCTGAAGCCTATCTGTAGGTCCAGTGGTTTGCTAATTTATATTTGCAGTATCCTTACTTACTCTTTTTACAAGGACCACATTAATTTACGGTTGCTGGGCATACAAAAATGAAGATAACTTTTACAAACATAATGTTAATTTAAGAGCAGTGACCGCAAAAATATTAACAAACCTATTACGAGCATAATGTTAATTTACGGCCAGTGACTATATAAAAAATTAAGGAACATATTACGGGCATAATGTTAATTTATGGCCAGTGACCATAAAAAAAAATTAAGGAACTTATTACGGGCATAATGTTAATTTATGGCCAGTGACCGTAAAAATATTAAGGAATTTATTACGGGCATAATGTTAATTTATGGCCAGTGACCGTAAAAAAATTAAGGAACTTATTACGGGCATTATGTTAATTTACGGCCAGTGACTTTAAATTTTACGGGCAAAAGTTTACGGGTAAATTTGTATTTTTACGGTCATGGCAGCTTTATGGTCATAACATTATTTTTACGGTCAGTGACTAGCACACTTTTTGCCAGTCAGTGACCGTAATTTAACGGTGAAATTTCTTAGAGTGTAGACTATTTTATCCGACTGTAGTAAATTTTGTGCTCCACAATTTTTGAAATAAATTTTCGGTCTATGTAGATGATCGTAATTGTAGATGTTTTTATAGTTGTTGTTGTTTTATTTTTTCAATTTTATGGAGTTTTTTCTCATTTGCAAAAGGAATCCTGTTTCAATCTTCTAGTCCATAGCCCAATATAATATTGTGTATTCTTTTAATAATGTTTATTTGAAATTCCTGCAGCGAATTTTTAAGTTTTTTCGCGCTTCGTGTTATTTTCTGATGAAACCGAGCAACGCCGTGAGGATTATCAAGTGGTGAACTAATAAACATTTCTGTCATATAAAATAATGACAAGTGAAGCTATATAATTTCTTAAAATTAATACAGCGTTCCAAAATTGCGTTAAATTTATATAGTTGTGTGAATTTAAACGAGACATATATGAGAGAGAAAACTGTAGCTCAGTGAAAAAGTATACTAGGACTGTGTAATGACACATTTTTTTCAAAAATTAATTTCGAAAAAATGTATTATTTGGCTCGATTCAAGTGAATCTTCTCTAGTAGAAAATATCATACAAATACAACTAGTAGTATTTTTTTTTTTCAATTAGTCGTATAAATCCCCTCCGTCGCTTTCAAGTGACGTGACCATTATCTACATGAATTTTTTTTGTGAAGGAAATGTGAGGAAGAACTTTAAAAGTCCTTAATTAATATAAAAATTACATTAATGTGACCAACATTCAAATGTAACATCATAAATATTATGACGGAACTCTTACCTTATCGTCAGATCTATTTTATAGAATCTATTTTATTGAAAGTTTTTATCCATAGATGGTTTCTGTTTCTTTTTTTTTTTTTTTTTTTTGTTACAATTCATATTATTTTTCCCAAAAATTAATTCCGAAAAAATATATTATTTGAGAAGATTTAAAGCAATACGATATAATAAAAAGAAGAGGCAGTATTTTTTAAGAAATATATTTGTTCAAATCCCCATCGTGTGTTTCAAATGAAGTAGCTATTATACAGGGAGTTTCTAAACTCGCGGTACAAACTTGTACGGTAGGTAGAGCACACAGTAAGAATCATTTATTGTATAGGAATGTATGGGACCAAGTGACGCATTAAGGTAAAAAAAAAAACAGGGGGGCAGTTAGGCCCCTTTTTTAACTTTCAGAATTTCTAATTCATACCAGAAAATTTTTATGCAATCCTTTTCTTGACATTTCATAATTGCTTAACATTAAAATTCTTCTTTGAAAATTTTTGGTATGAAATCGAAATTTTTGAATTAAAAAAAATTGCAAAACTGGTAAACTTATCAAACGAAATACATGAATAAAAAAGATGAAATGTTTATTTACAATGTAGCTTACAAGTAAATAATAATGCATACAATAATATTAAGATAAGTGTTCAAAATTGCGCACACCTACTGTGATACATGCTCCGCACCGTCGGTGGAACGAATGGCGTACACATCTAAATATGTCAGGCATTTCCCTCACTCGTGCATCGGATATGCGATATACTAGATTTTCGTCTGAGTCAACTGGAGTCTCATAAACAAGCCTCTCCAGATGTCCCCATAAAAAGAAATCAAAGCTCGATAAATTGGGAGATCAAGGTGGCAAAGGAACTAGTCCACCACTACCAATCCATCGCATGCCAAATCTGGCATTCAGGTAACTGAGCACATCAGTGGTGAAGTGCGCGGGCTCTCCATCATGTTGAAACCACATCCGGTTACGATTGGCTATCGGAACATCTTGCAGCAGTTCTGGTAAAACCTGTTGCAAAAAAATAAGGTAACAGCGACCATCCATCCTCTTTGGTAGTAGGTATGGGCCAATCAAATAATTATTAACAATGCACGCCCACAAATTCACAGAAAATCGTTGTTGATAAGCATGTGGCCGCGTTGCATGTGGATTATTGGTTGCCCAAAGATGGAAATTGTGCGCATTAAATACACCCTCGCGTGTAAATATTGCCTCATCTGTAAATAGAATATGAGCAGTAAAGTCTGGCTGCAATACATCTTGCGGCAAAACGCCGCAGTTGTTCAACCGCAGAAGACAGTCTTCCGGAATCAAAGTTTGTACACGTTGAAAACGGAAGGAATGAAATATGTTTTCATTTAACACTCTCCAAACGGTCGGATGACTCACACCTAAATTCTGTGCAACAGCTCTTGTACTTGATTCGGGCCTTTCATTCACAAAATTCAAAATAATTTTTTCCAGCCTTGCACTGCGTACAGCTCTTTCTCGCCCTGTTTCCTGTCTGGTGACGTTGAAAGAACCTGTCTCAGAAGCTGACGGTGTAAGCGCTGAAACATTCTATGATCAGGCATTCTTCTGCGAGGAAACCGCTCCTGGTACAATCGTAGGGCAGCTCTGGCTTTGCCATTTGCACGACCATACATGAAAGGCATGTCGGTTTTTTCGGCATATGTAAAGTCTTCAATGATGAACGATAGCACAATTAAAAATGGCGATTTCTTCTACTTGAATTCATGGTATTGAACGGCGAACAGTCACTTACTGTCCTCTACCACCAGTGGAATCAACCAAAAACTCCATTTCTGTTTCAAAAAATTTCTATTTCTATTTCTATCTTCAATTCAAAAAACTTCGATTTCATACGAAAAATTTTCAAAGAAGAATTTTATTATTAAGTAATTATGAAATGTCAAGAAAAAGATAGCATAAAAATTTTCTGGTATGAATGAGAAATTTTGAAAATTAAAAAAGAGGCCTAATTGCCCCTTGGTGTTTTTACCTTAATGCGTCGCTTGGTCCCATACATTCCTATACAATAAATGATTGTTACTGTGTGCTCTACCTACCCTTAAAGTTTGTACCATGCGCTTAGAAACACCCTGTATACTTGGAATATTTTGTGAAGGAAAAGCCGAGGAGTGCATTCTTTAAAAGTCCTTAATTAATGCAATAAACAGTCAAGCAACGTACAATAAATATATGATTTATTAACTGCGTTATTTTAAAAAATCGTTACTAAAACAATAATAAGAATTTGTAAAAAACTATACAACGTTGGGTTCGGTATAGCTGCATATACTAGAAAAGTATGAATGGGTAAATATAAAATAAAAGTTTAAAGAGATACCAAGCCCAAATAATATCAAATATCGCTATTCTGTATAACTCTTTTTTTTTCTTTATCTTAACCTAATCTGTCTATGATGAACTTAATTCGGTACTGACAATAAAAGTAATTCATATTTAACACCTTGCGCTCCGACGCTGTTAACGGATGTATGTCACTAGCCACCAGTGTTGCCGCATCTGGCAGATTTTTCTTAGAAAAATTGAATTCACATCACAAAACTTTAATTGGTAATTATCTTTTACTTTATTTATGGAAAATAAATCATCTTGTAAAACAATAATAAGAGTTAAAACTTTCTGGTGAGAATTCGGTATGTCATATTAAAAAAAGTCAGCCATATATCATTGTCGGAAATGGCCAAAATAGCATGACGTACGCTGTGTACGTCATAGAGCGCAAGTGGTTGGATTTCATTTGCCATTTCATAAAACTAAATTCAGCGTAGTCATAATCTTTTCTTTTTAAAGTGTAGCTAAACCAAAAGAGTTGTTCAGAGTTTAAGCTTGGCATTGCGCTAAGCGCGCTTCGAAAGGAGGTCGCAAAGTTGCAACGCCACCTTAGTCCGTGCCCCGTTTTTCCACATATGTTTTTAATTAATTTTTAAAGACACGGGAGGCGTATTAAGAGAACCACTCAATGTAAACTAGCCGCGACACCCATAGTATTTAAGTGATTAATTCAAATTAAATTAGTCTGTTTTTAACAATTTGACGCTTATTGCATTTATACTGCTACTGGGCATTACATTACAAAAATATATCATTAAAAGTTGCAATCTGGGCTTTAAAAGCCGATGTTACATAGCGTTCGCCGCCCCTGCCATTATATATGCCCAAACCGTCCGCGTCTTTAAGGGTTAATATCTCGGCTAATTACCGACGATTTTTTTTTCAAAAATCATTATCAATAAGGCTTTTATACTTCTGCTACGATAGGTACCTCAAGCGCTCCTAACACCTTTGCTGAATGCCTGAAAATCAAAATTTGTGTTTAACGGAACGTTTTTCTCAAGAACTATGTGACCCAGGGTAATCGCTATAATTTTCCGACAAGATTTAACTTAACGTCTACTACCTCTAATTTTTTTCATAATTTTAGTTTCAGTATATTCGGAAATAGGTGGGGGGGGGGACATATTTTTACGCGACATTTTCCAATATATCTCTGAAAATATAATACTTTAAATTAAAATAAATGTATTTTTGAGTTCTGTGTTACAAAGGCTTTCAGATGATAGCCGTCACGATGTGCAAATAAAATACTTTTTTTTTCAAGTAACTTAATTAGCCCCTCTACATTTTTGCTAAAAATATTTGTAAATGATTAATAATCCGGAAATATGTGGGTTTATAGTCTTTACTACTTCCCCCAACTTGAACTTTCCACGTTCCACAGTTTACGAGTAAAGGCTGTGACAGACAGACAGACACAGGAGTGATCTTATAATGGTTTCGTTTTTACTTTTTAAGTACGGAACCCTAAAAATTACATTAATGTCAACAACATTCAAAAGTAGCATCATAAATATTACGAAGGAGCTCTTACCTTATCGTCAGATCTATTTTATATAATGACTATATAGATTGTTTCTAACCATGGCTTTCTGTTATTTAGAGGAAATGGTCCAAATACCGGCTACCACTTTTGTTTTTAATCTAGATCACACAATTTTCAAAATTCATAAAATAAAAAATGACAGCAGGGTACCTTGGCATGTTGTACACCTGTTTAGAGAAAAAAATCAGTTTCAAAGGCGTTTTCTGTTTATAAAAAGCAAAATTCCGAAAGTCTTCAAATTTTGAGTTTTTAAAAAATGGTCTAAATACCGGCTACCTAAGTTTTTTCCAAAAGATCACACAAATAGAGCTAATGACAATTATTAAGCAATAAGAATATTATTTTAATAAATTTTATTGATTAATAACATTTCTCTTATGCACAGAAAAAATACGCAATTTTTAATAAACAAGTATTTTTGTCAAATTTATAAAATTCTTTACGACTACCTCCACAGTCTTCTTCCCATTATGTTTCTAGTTCTGTTTTTTAACGTGTAAACCAAAAAAAAAAAAAAAAGCTTGCTGATTGAAATGGGAATTATTTTAACTGAAAAAATCACAAACATAATATCACTGTCTGCGTCAGTGCAGTTCCTATCAGCCATTTGATATCATGACATTTACATCGCATTCTTAACATTGAACCCAGAATCCCCTCCCCCATTCTTGTCCACAGAGAAAGCACCCATGCAGAAGACACAAATTGCATCATCTTCCTCTGTTGTATATTTTCCTTTTTCACTTTTTTAACCCTCTGCGTAATTGTTTTATCAAAATAGCTTCAAAAATTGTGTATTTAACCCCTTCGCAACGAGCGTTTTTAAGAGTTTATATTCTTTTGTCACCGGTTTTTCAAAACAAAGCTTTTTTATAATTTTTCGGGAAAATACTCCGATTAAATAAGGCTAAATTTACAGTAAAAAAAAAAAAACAACTGGTGGGAATAATAAAAGAAGGTTAATTAGACGGAAAAAATGCATCCCCGAGGAAATCTCGGGTTGCGCAAATTTTGCTACTTTTACGTTGCCCCAGGAAATCTCGGGTTGCGCTGCGAGAGGGTTAAAATCCAATTTCTGACTCTTTCGCCTGGTTTAATCCGTCATTTTTTTCTTTCTCTTCACATTTATTACAGGCAATTTTGAAGTGCCCAACAGCGTCAACAGAGATGTCCAAATACCGGCTAACCGGTATTTAGACCACTCTAGGTAGCCGATATTCGGACAACTGCTATGTTTAAGTTAAAACCGCTATTACTCATTCATTCATTATTGATATTAATAAAATATCAATAATGTGCGTGTGGCAATTGAGAGCTAAATATGTCTAGAAAATAACTTAATCAAGAATTCAAGCCAATATACGATCAGTATAATTTTTAAAAAATGAGAAACACACATCTGAAAAACTTTTGATTTACCAGATTACGTCGATTCGACACTTTTGCATTTACTATTTGTAAATGAGACAGACTTCAGCGACGTACTTTTCGTAACTTACTTCTCTCAATTAAAGTTACAAACTCTGCCTATCAACGCTAGACTGCGCTGCGCTCAGTTCTCAGAACACTTAGTAGCCGGTATTTGGACCCTAGCCGGTATTCGGACCTTCTCCTCTATTTATTTACTTATTTTTGGTTACAATTCAATTTTTTTTTTTAAATCAATTAAAAAAAAAACATATTGGCAAGATTCAAGTAAATTTTCTATAGTATACAATACCATATAAAAACAACTGGCAGTATCTTTTTCATAAATTACTTGTACAAATCCGCTTCGTTTCATTTAAGTGAAGTGACCGTTATCTACGTAGAATATGTTGTGAAGGAAATGTCGAGAAATGCCTTTTTTAAATGTCCTTATTTAAAAATCATATTAATGTGACTAATATTTAAATGTAGTATCATATAAATATAACTCTTATCTTATCGTCAGATGTATGATATAGAATCACTGTATTGAATGTTTCTAACTTTCACTTTCTGTTAAAAAATTTTCGTTTACAATTAATTTTTTTTTCCAAAAATGAGTTTCGTAAAAGTATATTATTTGGCAAGATTAAAGTGAATATTCTATAGCAGGCAATACTATATAAAAACAACAGGCAGTATTTTTTTTTTTTATAAATTACTTGTACGAATCCCTTCCGTTTTTTGAAAGTGATGCCATATATATATATATATATATAAGTGAAATATCGAGATCTGCCTTCTTTAAAAGTCCTTAATTAATATAAAAATTATATTAGTGTAACTAACTTTTAAATGTAGCATCATACATATAACTCTTGCCTTATCGTCAGATCTATAACTAACGAGTTTTCTCTCGCTCGTTACACTTTGGAACGTCTCATAACGCTTCACATATTTCCAAGTCATGATTGGATCTTCATAAAAAATAGGTCATGATTTTCTTGTAATCATATGAATTCTTTTTATGTAAAAAGACTGGAAACAAGGAATTATAAATGAGTTTCATTATTATATGAATATGTTTTAATTTGAGAAATGAAAAAAAATATATATTTAATAATATTAATTTCAAATGATCTTCACAAAAAAAATGTTTTATGGTTTTCTGCAATCATATAAATATTTTTCATGCAAAATAATTCAGAAGAAAGGAAAAATTCATATGTATCATGTTACACGAATTTGAGTTAATGCGTGCAGTCTTTATGTTTAATATTGTTAATTTCAAATGATAATAGAAGAAGCGGAAGATATCCCCTTTCATAAAAATATTATATTAAAAACCACGCACATTGAATTCTGAGGAAATTTAAGATAATTATAAAGGAATCGGATAATCACACAGAAAGTTCTTATGAAATATAAGAATATAAAATTTATTATAAAACATTATAAAACAAATACGCTCGAAAATGACAGCTAGATGAACGTGAAAGTTGTACAATATCATTTGATCCACGGCAAGACAAAATGTATTATTCTTTATACGTTTTTTTTACAGATTGGGGGAAAAAAACTGAATTGTTTTATGAAATGGCATAGAAAACCCAAATAAAAATTTTATATTTATATTTTGTAGCTAGTTTAATATAAAATATTATTAAAAAATAAATAAATAAAAATAGCAATAAAAATAACGGTTAGAGTGATTGCAGGGTGATACACCGCAATGTAGCAGAACTTACTTATTTAAAGAACTTTTCAAAAGGCACAAACAGCGCCGACCAACGATTTCAAGAAGGTGAGGAAATTGAACACATGACAAAGGACTAAATGGAAGCATTCACTGTAACAAAAAATCTGTAATTCTACAGACGAAAAGTTACAGAAATCTGTAAGCTTACTAAACTTTTATCTGTGCACTATACAAAAAAAGATGTAAAACTACAAAACTAGTTTTTGTAAAGCTACAGAAACCTGTAGCTTTACAAAAGAAGAAACTAAAATTACTGTAATCTTACTAAAATTTTATCTGTAACCCGTGTTGCAGTTACATAAAAAGTTATAGGCATCCCAGTTTCCTAAAAAATTCTTAGTTACTTTACAGATTTTTTGATTTACGGTGCTAAAGTGTGTCTGTTGCATGAATTTTTGATGTTGCCGTTACATAAAAAGATCTAAGAATTCCAGTTTCCTAGAAACTTTTAGTAACTTTACAGATTTTTTTTACAGTGTTGAAGATGCTCCAGGAACTCATAACGCTCCAAGATAGAGATATTATATGACTATCCGGATCACTTGATCTTTTTGCTTGTGACTTTGTAACGTATCCGGCAAGGCTGCTAACTGGTCAGTCATATAAGAAAGTCATCAGTAAGATCAGTCATGGTCATTTTTTTAAAGTTAAATCTGCTTTAAGTATAAGAAGTGAAAGAATCAAGGAAATGATGAAAATAAAGGGAACCATATTAGATGACATTAAAAAAAAAGCAATTAATCTACTATGGTCATGTTAAAAGAATGAATGATGAAAAACTACCCAAAATCCCATTCAATTATAAAACAAATAAAAAAAAGGAAACGGAGAAGACCACGGAAGAACTGGGTGGATGATATTGCGAAGGCAATGAGGGATAGTGGTCTGGAGGAGGAATGGACACTTGACCGAAAAAAATGGAAAAGGACTATTGTAGATTCTTCGGATGGCGGCATCTGACGCCATAAACCGAGTTTTTATGTATAAATCTTATTCTTAATTGAGAGAACGTGAAATTATCATTCCCATTATAAATCTGCATCTTTACAAAGTAGGCCCATTTTTCAAGGATTCCGTTTAGTTTAAAACTTTGATAAATACTAGGGTATTCGTGACTAGTTTCCATTGAGTGGATCTCTCAATACGCCTCCCGTGTCTTTAAAAGTTAATTACAAACCTATCTGGAAAAACGTGGCACGGACCAAGGCGGCGGTGCAACTTTGCGACCTCTTATTGAAAAGCGCTTAGCACAATGCCAAGTTTAAACTTTGAACAAGGGTTTTGTTTTAGCTACACTGTAAAAGGAAAAGATTATTACTACGCTGAATTTAGTTTTATGAAATTTCAAACGAAGTTGAAATATGCACTACTTTTAATATCAATACCGAATTAAGTTCATCATAAACAGATTGTGATAAGATTAAAAAAATACTTATACAGAAGAGCAATATTTGATATTATTTAGGCTTCATATCTCTTTGAACTTTTATGGTATACCCGTTCATTCTTTTCTAGTATATACAGCGATACCCAACACTACGTTGTATAGTTTTTTACAAAGCCTTATTATTCGTGAACGATTTGTTTTCAGTAATGCAGTTAACATTTCATATATTTGTTGTACGGAACCTACTGAGCGCTAGTAATACTCGCACTTGACCGTTTATTTTCAATGCAATTATTAGTACTTATTCTAATATTCCGCAAACGCAAGAAAGAACTTCTCAAATATATTAATAATTGGTACTTATATTCCCTTTTTCTTTTTAAGAGACATAATTTAAATTACTTTTCAGACTCAAGCATAACCCGATACATCATTCTATACAACACATTCGAGAGGATAACAATATATCATTCTTCTTCTTTACTTTGAATAAGATATTCTGTGAATAAATATTAAGTGCGTATAATATTTCCGCATTTTTCTTACTGCGAATAAATTACTTTTCAAGAACTTTGACACCTCTATAGCATTTTCCAATAACTGCCAAACATCATGAATGGTGAAACAGATGATAATAACAATGTAATAAATTGCTTTATGATGCAAGTATTTTTTTTTTACTCCCACTATATTCGTGTAAAACGGTTGTGTAAATTCAATAAAATATTCTCTGTTATAGCGCCTCTGACAAATGATGTCTGTATAGTTGATGCCATTATTCAGTTTGAAATAAATAGAGCAGCTTGACAGCTAAGATTTGACGGAAAACGAATGCGAATATTCTCTTGCTGATCCGTTCAATATGGATTTCACCAGTTGACAGCTGTGTAATGTAAATTTAAAGCTTTCAAGCAAATATTTTATGTACAGTCGTTTCAGAAAAATTAAACACCCACTACTAACTCTGCAACTAATTATAAGAGAAGAAAGTTACTATCACCAATCGATTGAAAATAAAGTCTATATTTAAATGATGTATATAAAATTTGCTTCGGGGTCAAGCTACAAATCAAAGCCAGACCAAACTTTGTTTTTTCCAATATCAACACCCAATTTTGACAATATATTTTAAATCTTCGGTTCAAACGATGCCTAGAAACTAAATTTCTTGTCATTTGAATGTTTTTCAATTATAAACATTCAATATTTAGAGCTTCTAATGTTAAAGTACATTTTGATATTTTTATTAACATCTCCTAACATTATTATCCTAATGTGATAATTTTGTGAGCGGTTATAATACTAAAAAACCCAAACACCAAAGCATTGAATTTGTATGATTGAATTAAAATTAATATTGAATTAAAAGGTGTCGTTATAAGCGGAGTGTCGTGTTAGCCGGAGTTGGGGGAAAATATGTTCATAAAAAGCTGTATTTTTAATTAATTTAAGACAATTTTAAATTCATAACTGTTCTTGCGTTTTTAAGCAATACAACATTATTATTAAACAAAATAAACACAAAAATAAAATTGAAAAGAATAAAAATCAGATTAGGATGACTTTTTTTTATTATTATTGTTACATGAAATATTGATTTTTTTTTTTTTTTTTTTTTTTTGCTTTTCCCTAAATGTGCTTCCTACAATTCTTTTTTCAATATTATACAATGAATTGTAATCAATAGTCGATTTTTCAGAAATGGATGTTAGAGAATTTCTGGCAATTTCAATGCAATGCAATGCTTTGTTTTTAGTCAGATGAAAAACGCCGCGTAACTACAAGAAAGCACTGCCTGACCAGAACAAAAAGACCGCAAGTAGACTGATACGTCTATCTTGAGCTTAAGTGAGTCATTCATAGTGTGAGGGTTTATTTATTCAGATAGTCCAGGCAAATGATAGTCCAGGCAATAGAGACCGTATAGGGACTCTACCTAGCAAAACTAATGGTAGTACTGGAAATCGGCTTTCTAGAAGTTTTTTAGGTCGCTGAATCCGAATTTGTAACTTCCCACCAAAATTTCCCCCGGCAACCCCACACCCCCTTCTTTGTCTCCTAAAAAATTCTTAGTTACCTAACAGATTTTTTGATTTACGGTGCAAAAGTGTATCTCTTGCATGAATTTTTGCTGTTGCCGTTACATAAAAAGATCTAAGAATCCCAGTTTCCTAGAAACTTTTAGTAACTTTACAGATTTTGTTTTACAGTGTTGAAGATGCTCCAGGAACTCATAACGCTCCAAGATAGAGACATTATATGACTATCCGGATCACTTGATATTTTGGCTTGTGACTTTGTAACGTATCCGGCAAGGCCGCTAACTGGTCAGTCATATAAGTAAGTCATCAGTAAGATCAGTCATGACTCATTTCTTTCTTTTTTTTTTTTTTTGTATAAGAAGTGAAAGAATCAAGGAAATGGTGAAAATAAAGGGAACCATATTAGATGACATTTAAAAAAATGCAATTAATCTGGTATGGTCATGTTAAAAGAACGAATGATGAAAGACTACCCAAAATCCCATTCAATTATAAAACAAAAAAAAAAAAAAAAAAAAGGAAACGGAGAAGACCACGGAAGAACTGGGTGGATGATATTGCAAAGGCAATGAGGGATAGAGGTCTGGAGGAGGAATGGACACTTGACTGAAAAAAATGGATAAGGACTGTTGTAGATTCTTCGGATAGCAGCATCTGACGCCATAAACTGAGTTTTTATGTATAAATGTTATTCTTAATTGGGAGAACGTGAAATTATCATTCCCATTATAAATCCGCATCTTTAAAAAGTACGCCCGTTTTTCAGGGATTCCGTTTAGTTTAAAACTTTGTGTCGTTTCGTCAATTTGTTAAAAACAGACTAATTTAAGTAGAATTAATCGCATAAATACTGATCGAGTTGATCTAATTGAGTGGATCTCTCAATACGCCTACCGTGTCTTTAAAAGTTAATTACTAACCTATCTGGAAAAACGCGGCCCGGACCAAGGCGGCGTTGCAACTTTGCGACCTCCTTTTGAAACGCGCTTAGCACAATGCCAAGTTTAAACTTTGAACAATGGTTCTGTTTTAGCTACACTGTAAAAGGAAAATATTATTACTATGCTGAATTTAGTTTTATGAAATTTCAAACGAAGTTTAATTATGCACTACTTTTAATATCAGTACAGAATTAAGTTCATCATAAACAGATTATGATAAGATTAAAAAAATACTTATACAGAACAGCAATATTTGATATTATTTAGGCTTCATATCTCTTTGAACTTTTATGGTATACCCGTTCATACTTTTCTAGTATATACAGCGATACCCAACCCTACGTTGTATAGTTTTTTACAAAGTCTTATTATTCGTTTAGCAAGGATTTGTTTTCAATAATGCAGTTAATATTTCATATATTTGTTCTACGGAACCTACTGAGCGCTAGAAATACTCGCACTTGATCTTTTATTTTTAATGCAATTATTAGTACTTATTCCAATATTCCGCAAACGCAAGAAAGAACTTCCCAACGATATTAATAATTGGTGCTTATATTCCCTTTTTCTTTTTAAGAGACATAATTTAAATTACTTTTCATACTCAAGCGTAACCCGATACATCATTCTATACTACGCATTCGAGAGGATAAAAATATATCATTCTTCTTCTTTACTTTGAATAAGATAGCCTGTGAATAAATATTAAGTCCGTATAATATTTCCGAATTTTTCTTACTGCAAATAAATTACTTTTCAAGAACTTTGACACCTCTATAGCATTTTCCAATAACTGCCAAACATCATGAATGGTGAAACAGATGATAATAACAATGTAATAAATTGCTTTATGATGCAAATATTTTTTTTTTTTTTTACTCCCGCTATATTCGTGTAAAACGGTTGTGTAAATACAATAAAATATTCTCTTTTATAGCGCCTCTGACAAATGATGTCTGTATAGTTGATGCCATTATTCAGTTTGAAATAAATAGAGCAGCTTGACAGCTAAGATTTGACGGAAAACGAATGCGAATATTCTCTTGCTGATCCGTTCAATATGGATTTCACCAATTGACAGCTGTGTAATGTAAATTTAAAGCTTTCAAGCAAATATTTTATGCACAGTCGTGGCAAAAAAATTAAACACCCACTACTAACTCTGCAACTAATTATAAGAGAAGAAAGTTACTGTCACCAATCGATTGAAAATAAAGTCTATATTTAAATGATGTATATAAAAATTGCTTCAGGGTCAAGCTACAAATCAAAGCCAAACCAAACTTTGTTTTTTCCAATATCAACACCCAATTTTGACAATATATTTTAAATCTTCGGTTCAAACGATGCCTAGAAACTAAATTTCTTGTCATTTGAATGTTTTTCAATTATAAACATTCAATATTTAGAGCTTCTAATGTTAAAGTACATTTTGATATTTTTATTAACATCTCCTAACATTATTATCCTAATGTGATAATTTTGTGTGCGGTTATAATACTAAAAAACCCAAACACCAAAGCATTGAATTTGTATGATTGAATTAAAATTATTATTGAATTAAAAGGTGTCGTCATAAGCGGAGTGTCGTGTTAACCGGAGTTGGGGGAAAATATGTTCATAAAAAGCTGTATTTTTTATTAATTTAAGACAATTTTAAATTCATAACTGCTCTTACGTTTTTAAGCAATTCAACATTGCTATTAAACAAAATAAACACAAAAATAAAATTGAAAAGAATAAATCAGATTAGGATGACTTTTTTTATTATTTTGTTACATGAAATATTGATCTTTTTTTTTTTTTTTTTTTTTTTTTTTTTTTTGCTTTTCCCTAAATGTGCTTCCTACAATTCTTTTTTCAATATTATACAATGAATTGTAATCAATATTCGATTTTTCAGAAATGTATGTTAGAGAATTTCTGACCATTTCAATGCAATGCAATGCTTTGGTTTTAGTCAGATGAAAAACGCCGTGTAACTACAAGAAAGCACCGCTTGACCAGAACAAAAAGACCGCGAGTAGACTGATACGTCTATCTTGAGTTTAAAAGAGTCATTCATAGTGCGAGGGTTTATTTATTAAATAATAGCCCAGGCAATAGAGACCGTATAGGGACTCTACCTAGCAAAATTAATGGTAGTACTGGAAATCGGCTTTCTAGAAGTTTTTTGTGTCGCTGAATCCGAATTTGTAACTTCCCACCTAAATATCCCCCGGCAATCCCCCCCAAATTTTGGTAAAAAGCCCCCCAAAAAAGGTTTTTATTAAAAAATTCCATTTTTTATTTTTTTAGGGGAAAAGTAGCTAGAAATTCAGAAACTGGACAAAATTTGCAACAAATTTGATTCATGACATTTTGACTTAGGATGAAGGGGAAGGGGGGATCTGCCGCGGAACATGCGCCGCAGTCCTGCGTGGGCTAAGTTGCGCAATTCCATTTAATCACTCATACGTTTACATTAGCCCTCCCATCTTCCCTCCGAACTTTCTCTATAAGGTTTACTTTAAGTTTTTTTGTCGCTGAATCCGAATTTTTAACCTACCCTCAAAATTTTCCAACCCCGAATCCCCCCACCCCCCAAATAGTTGTTTTTAACTTAAATTTCTTATTGTTTTAGGGGAAAAGCATTACGAAATTCAGAAACTAGACAAAATTTGCAACAAATAGGATACATGACATTATAACATAGGATAAACTGGGAGAGATGGGGCTGCCTCGGAACATTCCCCGCGCGCTTTTCTCAAAAACCAATTAAAAAAAAAAATCAATTTTTAGGGGGGTTGCCGGGTGAAATTTTGGTGGGAAGTTACAGATTCGGATTCAGCGACTCCAAAAACATCTAGAAAGCCGATTTCCAGTACTACCATTAATTTTGCCAGATAAAATCCCCTATTGCCTGGACTTCATCATTTAGTGCACGTAGCGCCGCAGTGCATGTTCCGAGGCAGCCCTCACCCTCCCCGTTCATCCTAATTCATAATGTCATATATCCTATTTGTTGCAAATTTTGTCTAGTTTCTGAATTTTGTAATGCTTTTCCCCTAAAACATTAAGAAATTTAAGTTAAAAACAACTATTTGGGGGGGAGGTTCGGGGGGGGGGGGGGGGGAAAGTTAAAAATTCGGTTTCAGCTACCCAAAAATCTTAAAGTAAACCTTATAGAGAAAGTTCGGAGGGGAGATGGGAGGGCGAATGTAAACGTGTGAGTTGTTAAGTGGAATTGCACAACTTTGTTTACGCAGCACCGGACGCATGTTCCGAGGCAGATCCCCCCTTCCCCTTCATCCTAAGTCATAATGTCATATATCTAATTTGTTGGTAATTTTGTCTACTTTCTTAATTTCTAGATACTTTTTCTCTAAAACAATAAAAAAATTGATATTTTTAATAAAAACCTTTTTCGGGGTTTTTTTTAACAAAATTTGAGGAGGTTGCCGGGGAAATTTTGGTGGGAAGTGAGAAATTCGGATTCAGCGACCCAAAAAACATCTAGAAAGCCGATTTCCAGTACTACCATTAATTTTGCTAGGTAAAATCCCCCATTCCTTGGACTATAAAGGATTGAACTAAAATTTCTCATTTATCTCAATTAGTATTTTAGAGACTTTTGGAAAAAGTTTGCATAAGATATTTCTTACAGCTTAATTTACGTGCTTATCAGATGGATTATGAAAAATGGACAATTTTCCTAAACCGTAGGGATATACAAGGTTGAAAATTATTCAACGACGTAAAGTCTGGAGTTTATTTACATTAAAATCATATACAAAAAATCGGGACTTTGTAAAACTGACTTAATAATTGGAGTGACGTGAAAACCTGGTGTCGGGATAATGAGGTCCGACTGTATAATACAAAATATTTACTTTGATAAAAAGAAGCATATTAAAAATAATTAGTACTAAAAGCGAAAACGGTATAATTCATTTCCTCTTTACTAGCAACTTTCATTAACAGTATTAATTGTCATTCCACTAGCATCAAATTGGATAACCTGAAATGTTAGATTATTTTTTCTGAACTTTTAATTAAATTCATTAAGTATTTTTTTTTTTAAATTATTGTCGGAGCTCAGCTCCGGCTTCCCTGCAAAAATTACACTTATTATTAACACGATAGCGTTCAAAATATTTGTCGTATCGACACAAAAAGTTAAATGGACGTTGGTTGTGGCAAAATCTCGGTGCGTATTGAAAATCATAAATATTCGTCAACCCTAACGGCATGAAATGTCTGCTCAAAATTTTCCCATAGAGATAACATTGCGGGTTTAAATTTATATATTTGAAAGATAAGGCTTTTTTTTTTTTTAGACATCTACCTTGAGCTTTTTTCTGAACCAATTTTAATAATTCTTTTTTTAAATGAAAGCTGTTCCTTTGTAGATTTGCGGCACTAGCTATTTTTTTTAAATATTCCCATTTTCATATTTAAATTTAAAATTTAAAAATTTTCTATGATTTTTTTTTAATATTAGCAATTGGATTACTTCCATTGTTGTAAGGAAAAGAAAATTAATAAAGTATGTTTATCTTTATTGATGCCAATTTCTAATAAAATTCAAAAAAAACTTTATAAAAATAGGGAACAGAAAATGATGTCACGCTTTAAAAAAAAACGCTAAATTTTTCCTCAAAAAGCTATTACAATTCAATACTTTTTCACTCCACTGAGTTTGAGACGCTATGTGAAATGCTTCAGTGAGGCAAAATGACATCATATTTAAATGAAAACCATCATTTTCTCTGATAAAACGAAATATTTTACTACGAACGCCTCTAAAAGATAGAAATTTCTGGAATTTTACTCGCCGATACGGAGATTAGAATCACAAGTCAATAGTGCGAATGTTCACATGCAAAGTCGTAGTTAACGAACTTGATTTCAAGTTGGGAAATATATGTATTAATAACTTAATGCGTACTGCGATATTTTTGAAATACGTTGAATAGTCGAAATTTATGGAATTAGTATTTTGGTAACTTTAAATTAAAAATAACATTTGTTGAGAGTAAGTATTAACTAATGTATGAGTTCCTCTTTAAACATTTTCTTTCGCCAAAATACGACGGGTTTCATCTCGTTATTAAACAAAACATTAGCTCCGTTTTTGTAAATTATGCATTTTAACTTCATCCGAATCGTTATGGCGTCGTCAATATATGTGACCTGAGATATAGATTGACTTTCAGGAGTTTCAGAAGTTTCAGAAGTTTCAGAAGCGTCCGTAACAACCAGGTTTTTTTTTTTTTTTTTTTTTTTTTTTTTTAGTGCGAACTTTTTATTCTCCATAACCTACGAAATCGATGCAATTTATTTTGAATTTTAAATTAAGAGAAATGAAAAGAAATCGAATACGGAGAATACGATTTTGGGTCTTAGCCGCATGGTAACGGATTTCGTATTAGCCGCATGGCTACGAGTGATAAATCAAAGAAATCGAGAAAAACATAACAGGGTTTGTACGAATCAGGGTATTTTCCAGGAGAGTTTCCAGTATTTTTTTTTATAGAAAATGAAATCCAGGCTAAACTGGTGAAATTTCGCATTCTTATAAGGAGAGATTTTCTGTAAGAAAATAGCGGTGCAGAAGAATGTCCTGGTCGCAAAATTCCAGGAGTCGTACGAACCCTGATAAAATGTCATGTATGTATTACTTATATGTATGTATTCTTATGTATGTATGTTTATATTCAGACGTATGCATGTTTGTATTAGGAAATTTCCGAAATTGGGTTTACAGACAATTTCATAATTTAGCGAGCGTTGTTTGATGCGCAAATTTAACCATTTGGTGGCGGTTCAATTACAGAAGGTTACTCATATTTTTTAATTCACTGTAAGTGAATGTGCTGCAACTGAAATGCACATGGACATTCTCCGTAACCTTCCAAATCGGTGCAATTCATTTTGAATTTTAAATTAAGAGAAATGAAAAGAAATCGAATACGGAGAATACGATTTTGTTTATTAGCCGCACAGTAACGATTTCAGTACTAGCCGCATGGCTACGAATGATAATCAAAGAAATCGAGAGAAATATAATGCCATGTATGTATTACTTATATGTATGTATTATTATCTATGTATGGTTGTATTAAAACGTATATATGTTTGTATTGGGAAATTTCCGTAATCGGGTTTGTAGACAATTTCATAATTTAGTGAGCGTTGTTTGATGCGCAAATTTAACTATTTGGGAACGGTCACAATTTCAGAAGGTTATTATTTTTTCTTTTTAATTCACCGTAAGTGAATGTGCTGCAACTGAAATGCAAGTGAACATTTTCCGTAACCTACCAAATCGATGCGATTCACTTTGAATTTTAAATTAAGAGAAAAAAAAAGAAATCGAATACGGAGAATACGATTTTGGATGTTAGTTGCATGATAACAGATTCAGTATTAACCGCATGGCAACGAATGTTAATAAAAGAAGTCGAGAAAAATATAATGTTATGTATGTATTACTTATATGTATATATTATTATGTATGTTTTTATTCAGAGGTATGTATGTTCGTATTAGGAAATTTCCGTAATCGGGTTGGTAGAAAATTTCATAATTTAGTGAGTGCTGTTTTATGCGCAAATATAACCATTTGGTAGTGATCCCAATTACAGAAGGTCACTCATTTTTTTTTAATTCACTGTAAGTGAATTTGTTGCAACTGAAATGCAAGTGAACATTCTGAAGTGAATGAGATAAGCATTTTTGGTCTAGATGTACACTTGAAAACAGAAATATGTAGATAACAAAATAAAAAAGTCCTAAAAGCGTTAAAGAAAATGTAGCTTACTTATTTCTTTATTTTAAGATTTTAGCTAATTTTACGGAAAAACACCAAGCTAAAATGCGAAAAACCCGATTAGAGAAGAATCATCAGTGCTGAATTTCAGTGGAAATTTCGCCAAATTCGGTAGCTACAGCCAAATTCGCTCCATTTATGCCAACATATTTTTGCTCGCCAAATTTGGCGAAATTTCGAAATGTCTCCAAGCTTGGCGAAAATTTTGACGTTAATGTATATGACTACATAGTTTTATGCTTATAATTGGAAAATGGATACAACAATGAAAGATAATTCGTGAGAAATCAACTTTACTAAAAGTCATAAAACATTCCGTGATTTTTTTTAACCTGTTGCCTAGATGTAGTGTACATTTTAAGAAATGTACATATTTTTATATGTGTAACATTATACACAAAAGTTTCGAAAATGCCGGTTAAAAGAAAGCAATTGAGATGAAAAGAGTTATTCAGCGTAATTCTACGTGGAAAAGTCACATAAAAATAACCCACCTGCTTACGAATAATTGCGCGAATAACGATATAACAATAACTCAGATGAACAAAAATTTAGCAGATAAAAAATATCAGATTACCCATGTGTGCGTGTTACATACGTGTTACAAACCTTTCCCTTATACCATATTAAATAAGTCTGGGCTATGCCAGACATACAAGTCTTTGAAGGGGCTTTGAAGTTTTCTGTCGTTAGCTCGATGGATCCAGTTCCAATTTTTGATTGTCTCAAAGATCGGAGCTACATTAAACAAATCAAAATCGTTCAACACACCCCCGGTGGTTATTTTTTCTCTTTACCGTAGACTTTCTTATTCAATGAATTCTCTTTACTTTTAACATTTCTGAATTATTTTAAAGAACAACAAATCACGCTGCATGAAAATTTTGATAATTCTGACATCAGATTTACAGATGAGCACCAGAAAATACTTTAGTTATGCACAGAACAGCTTTCGTCCTTACAAACAAAAGTTACACTTTTCCCTAAGTCAACTTTTATTATTGGAAAAGCAAGAGCTGAAAAGTTTTCATTCTTTTGGCACTAACAGGTACTGCTGCGCTTAATGTCGAAGGAAAGTTAATTCACCCAGTGCTTAAAAAACCACCGTGTTTTAAATAGTTCGCCGATTTAAAAAGTCAGGCAGAAAGAAATCTACAGCTCAGCATGCATACAGTATTATTTATTTTTATTGACGAATTTTCAATTGTCGTCTTATGGCTGAACTTGAACAAAGATGTCGCAAAGGTACTTTGTTTAAATCCTTGGAGGTATTAGGTAGTTACATCGCGTAAAAGACATCCCTCTATATAAGAGACATTCTATAAAAGACATTTTGGCACTTCGCAGACAAAAAATGCTTAGAGCTTTTGAAAATTGCTTCACATTAACAAACTCATTGAGACAAAATGACGATCAACAAAGAC
The DNA here is from genome assembly GCA_963932465.1 of Maratus speciosus. Lineage (NCBI taxonomy): Eukaryota > Metazoa > Arthropoda > Arachnida > Araneae > Salticidae > Maratus > Maratus speciosus. The sequence continues at coordinate 458,112,259 of OZ010792.1, forward strand.
AGTTTCGAAAGACTCTATATTTGCTTTGCGTGGGTCAAGTTTCAGACTACTCTCATCCCTAATGCAACGTTGGAAAGCTACACTGCTTCCGCCTCAACTTGAATGATTTCAAGATGCTATATGTCTTTTTTCCAAACTAGGGGGCTCTGCCCCCTACGAGCTAAGCTCGTCAACCCCCGTTCAGACACCGCAGACTCTAACAGCACGCTAATTTGATCGCCTTTAAAAAGATTTCGGAAGATTGAATTATAATTTGAATCTGACAATTATAATCTGACGTAATTTTCACCAAACTTTTCTTTCTCTTTTTAATATTCACGTCAAAATACTTTTGTTAGAAATGAAATATTATGATCATCTTAAAATGCCAAGTAAATGTCTCGCGCAATTTTTAAATTAAAACTGTTTTGCAATATTATTTTTTGTTCATTTTACGTAATAAGTGTAATATGACGTAAATTCTCCTATTTAGGACTTCTAGCGCATGTTACTGAATTTATTATTTTACAATATTCTTTCTCATTTAAAATTCACGTGTAACTATAGTTTTTATGACGTAATTTTCAATGAGTTCCTGCCTTTTATATTTTTTGTTTATAATAGTCACGTGTAAAATAAATTTTTAATTTGAAGCAAACATTACTGTTTGCGCTGTTTATACTGTTGGCAAGTTTAAATTAATACAATTTTCTAAAATTTGTAAAAAATATCTCTCGAAATGCTGAAAATTTGAATTTAAAATAGAAATAAAACCTCGAAAAATTATTCAAATTAAAAAACTAACTGCAATCTGCACACCAGGAAATTCTGACGCATAAAATGATCTAAAAATGATTAAATTCCTATGTACAGTATTTGCTCTTATAAAACTTTTTTAATGGAACGATTTTGTCCAACTTTGGCATTAAATATCTCTTAAAATAATTCTTCGATTTGAAAACTGTCTGCATCAGCGTGTTTATCAAACATTTCTCTATAATACTGCCGATTTTCATATTTTTGTATGCAACAGTTTTTTTAATATTAACGAAGAAAGACCTCCGGTCACAAAAAATTCAAAACCGGCGGCGGCGGCGGCGGTGACAGCGGTAGTTACTTTTTTTTAGAATAGAGAGAAGAGAAACAAGCAAGTGAAAGAACATAATCAAGAAGTACTTCTTAAATCAAAGTGGTCAGTGACAAGAATGTTAGCAGACCACAATAATTAAAAGTAAGATGTAGTGAATGAAGTTGATCACATGTTTGCACTTCAGGCTGGACTTTTTTCAGCAGTTGGATGCAGAGTTATGTTACATTCCAATATCTGGAAGGAGTGGGGATTGGTAAGCGGTGTACTGAGTACAGTAAAAGTTGCTGTCTATGACCCAAAATTTCAAGCCCGCTATAATGGTTCATTTTGTTGATTATCATGCCACAAATTAGCATTTGAGCATTTTGCCTGAGGCAACTGATGACTGAATTAAACACTAGAAAATGAGGATTCAACGGGTGTTATTTCAAATTTAATTTTGTACTATTAAACAATAATCATGAAAATTAAACGTTTTTTTTAAATTTTAAAATGTTATGGGCTAAGTTTATACGACTCCATGCTCCGACATTTCGGCCTGACGGATACTAGTTGTGATTTATTTTAATTTATTTTATTTAAATTACCGATTTTTAACTTATGGACTTATTTACAAATAAATAAATTAAATCTGTACGAAATACTTTTACAGTGTACATCGCTTTTAACTTTAACATTAAAATAAATACAATTACAATGTAACGAAAACTAACGCAAATTATTATTTAGCTTATGTAAAAAGTGGAGAAAATTACATAAAATCAGGAATACTAAAGTGAAACTTTAGTTTGTTCAAAAACGTAGTTATAAATCAATCTCATTTAGTTATTCTATTAATTTGAAAATATTTACATAGTAACATTTAAAAAGGGAAACACAGATGGGAATTTTCATTTAGTAGAGAAAAATACATAAAAACTTTCGAAACTTTTCATCACAACGTAACTGATACAGCGTAAAATTAGGTGATAATTTAATTAACTTGTTTTCTGAAGTGAGTATTTTAGATTTTAAAATGTTTGTGACTTTTTGTTTTTTTCCCTTCAAAGTAACATTATGGTATTCAGAAATCATTTACCAAAAGTATCATCTTTTGATATCATATTCGGGATATGAACTTCTGCACGAAATGCATTTCTTGTGTTGTTCTAATTATTTGTATAAAATAGTCTGAAATAAGGAAGGATGTTAATAAATATTGGTTTGGGGCAATAAAATTGCATGATTTTATAATGCAGCTTATTTTATAAGCATTTTTTATACAGAATTTAATCCTACACTGTAAAAACAAGGGAGTGTTATTACACTTTAATTGGGTTTATGAAATGACAAATGAAATTTAAATATGTACTGTTTTAGGTGTTAGTACCGAATAAAGTGCCACAATAACCTCGGAATGGTGTAACTTTATTCTTTAACCGTAATTATGGATGTGTGACACCAAATTCAGTGTAAGAAATCATCTTCGTGTTTTGATTACGAATCGGTATAAGTTAGCAGTCGACATAATTTTACTTTTGCTTTAAATCGTTTTTTCTAACGCAGTTAAAAGAACTAACATATGGTAAAGATATAAACATAAGGTAAGCAAAGTGATTATTCTTTGTAGATTTAAGGTGTAAGATTTTAAATAATGTTTGACGGTGCTTTTTTAAAATTATATCATGCTTTTAAACAGTGTACTGCTAATCTAAGAACAATGGCGACATGGTCAAATTTAACGAGAGTTAATGCCATTCGTATACTGTTCCGGTGAATTTATTTTATGCATCTTTGTTTATTTGTTAGCTGGTATAAATTAAACATTTTATGCTATGCATTTATTTTATTGATCCAACTTTGAAAGCTTTCCTTAAAATTACTACAATTTATATTGCCTTAAGAATTTGTATGAATTAAAACAATACAAATTTACTCGGATGTATACTACTTTTAGTTCAGTTCATTTTAATTATGTTAACCCTATATCGCTAGTGGGGTACGTATTAAGGGAATAAACTTTCAGAAAAAAAAATAAGACTTTTAGTTTTATTTAAAATAATTTTACGATTTTTATCTGCATTTTTAAACATTTTCCTATCAAAAGCACAAATATTTGGAAATCAAAACAATATACGAAAGAATATTTTGGAAGAAAAACTTCATCGAGAAATTTGGTAATCAAAATGGATGCTCTCGTCCAGGCAATAGTTATTAAAATTATAGAACTCTGATGTAATTTAATGTCAGATGTAGCTTATATTTGTTATTTTGTTAAGAAAACTAGAAACTCTGAATTATTTTAAAATGTGTGACCATAACGTTTGACCGTTCTCAAGCAAAACATTTTCACCAAGAATTTTTTATTAGATGATTTTTAGCTTATAGGAAGCATTATTAACAAAGTGTGGAAATTTCATAATTTTTATTTCATTTCTTAAATGTTGATACTGAAAGAGTCAGAACATTAGATTCTCGTACTCTTATTCCTGTGTTTATTAAATTGGTAAAATATAATTAAAATGATGATGGGCACCCATTTGATTACATTTAGTGGAAAAACTCAGTACTTACATGCGGGGGAGTGGGGGATTTTCAGTAAATAATTATCTTTCACACTGTAAAAAAAATCTGTCGTTCTACAGATGTGAAGTTACATGCTTACTAAACTTTTATCTGTAACTGTACAAAAAAGCACAAATCTACAAAACTAGTTTTTGTAAAGCTGCAGAAATCTGTAATTTTACAAATCAATTTGCTAAAATTTCAGTAAACTTACTAAAATTTTAGCTGTAACCCAGGTTGCTGTAACATGAAAAGTTCTAGGCATTCCAGTTTCCTAAAAAAATCTTAGTAACCTTACAGATTTTTTGATTTTCGGTGCAAAAGTGTGTCTGTTACATGAATTTTTGTTGTTGCCGTTACATAAAATGTCCTAGGAATCCCAGTTTCCCAGAAAAACTTTAGTAACTTTACAGATTTTTTTTTTTTACAGTGCAGATGCAACAAAAAAGGCTTAATTTAATGCTAAACATGTATAATAAATTTGACTATACAAAAATTTAGATTTGCTCTAGCTCCAACTGCTCCTCCCCTATATGGCACCTATGAAAAAAATATTTTTAAGCATGTAAATGTAGGAAAATTCGTTGTTTACAGCTATTTAAAATTTATGTTATAATAAATTATCTCAATTAGATGAAAGTTTAGCAACCTCTCTGCGTGAAACAATTTATTTTAAATTATGGCTGCATTAGATTTAAAATGTAATCTTTAAATATTTTTTTTATTTTCCTGATAAAGTACATCAAATGAGTGGTAGTGTAACTTTATACCAAAAATGTTGTTTTTTAGACCAGTTGATTGCTGGTATTTCGTTACAGCAATTTACTGATCGTTTTTCCTGACAATACTTTTGGTGGCAGCTTAGTTGCCACCAATTTTTGGTGTAAAGCACACCAGTATTTTTTACGGTGTAATAGTATTTATAATACGTGTATATCATTTTAAAGCTTATTTTAAGCACTTTCTTTGCAAATTAATTGTTTTATTTATTTTTTTAGGCTATTAATATACATCAGAAGCTGAGGTATCAAAACAAGGTTTCCATTCAATTTATTTTTACGAGTTTAAACACGGTCGCAATGTAGCACAAACAGCGCGAAACATTAATGAAGTTTGGGGAGACGGAAGCATCAACGAAGGCATAGTTCAGCGTTGGTTTGGAAAATTCCATCGAGGAGATTTCGACCTTCAAGTTCGACAAGGGTGTTCACGACCACTTTCTGTTGTTGATGATGATCAACTGAAGGCAATAGTCGAAGTTGATCAAACCAAAGAAACTGGAGAATTTCCGAATAAAGTCAACGTTGACTATTGCAGTAACGTTCGCCACTTCGAGCAAATTGGCAAGGTGAAGAAACTCGATAAGTGGCCTCAGTCAGTGGATAAGCCCAGCATCACGTAATGGTGTCAGGTTTATTGCCGCTTCGCGGCGGTTAGGCGGTCTTTCGCCCCGATGCCAGGTACTAAAACCGTTAAGCTGGGGCATCCCGGCAGGTAGGGGCCTGGTCATCGGTTAGAGAGAAAGAAAGCCCAGCATCACGTCAGACAATTGCTCATCCAAAAGTTCAACCCGTTGCCCCCCCCCCCCAAAAAAAAAAAAAAAAAAACATTACCTAACCCACCGCACTCACACTGTAAAAAAAAATCTGTGAAGTTACTAAAGTTTTTCTAGGAAACTTCGATTCCTAGAACTTTTCATGTAACGGCAACAACAAAATTTCATGTAACAGACACACTTTTGCGCCGAAAATCAAAAAATCTGTAAGGTTACTAAGAATTTTTTTGGAAACTGGGATTCCGAGAACTTTTCATGTAACTCCAGCCAATGTTACAAATAAAAGTTTAGTAAGATTACTGAAATTTTAGCAGATTCATTTGTAAAGTTACAGATTTTTGTAGCTTTACAAAAACTAGTTTTGTAGATTTGCAGCTTTTTTCGTACAGTTACAGGTGAAAGTTTAGTAAGCATGTAACTTTACATCTGTAGAACTACAGATTTTTTTTTACAGTGCACCGGACCTCCCGCAACGGGCGATAATTTCTCTAAATACCTAGACAACTTCTTGCGGAGAACAAGTTTCGTCAATCAAGTTGATGTTGGAAAGTCCGAAAGTTCGTCGGCTTCAAAAGCATACGCTTTCATGTCACAGGAATCAGTAAATTCGTTTGCGAAAATGTATTGATTGCAATGGCTCTTACTTTGATTAAATATATTTAGTTTGACTAAGACTAAATAATGTTTTTGTATTATTTTTCAGTTTCTGTGAATGTGTTAACCGAGAGAGCAGCAAAAATGTATGCTCCAGTATGTATCTTTAGATATGTAAAAATATTAGTTTAAAAACCAAAAATGCTGCAAAATTCCTGGGATACATATAAGTAAAAAATACACCGTTTATAATAAATAAAAATTACAAGCTTTTTACAGCTGAAATCACTCTGGATATTTCAGATATTTAATGGATTAAACTAAGTATTTCCTGGATATGGAGAAAATTACCGTGGACGATCCTGAAGAAGAAGGTAAGCAGATTTTCCTTACCTTTATTATATGATTTAAATGTGATTATTGTTATATCACATTAGTCTCATTTTAAATAATCTAACACTACCTAATATAAAATGTAAAGAATATTTTGAAAGTATTCTACTTTTTAGTATTACCAAGTCTTTTCCGAGTTCAAAAATAATACTACGATGTATAGCTTTTGTGCATAATGTGCTACCTAACATAAAATGTAAAGAATATTTTGAAAGTATTCTACTGTTTAGTATTATTACTTTTGATATTTCGTTAATTTATAACTTCAAATGCACTATACTTATTGAAAACAAATTATGCAATTTAAGATTTTTAATGGAAACTCTATTGAAAAGAGTGCAAAATTTATTAATAGCGGTGAAACAGATTGAAATTCTGTTGCTACTAGGAGTGACGCAAAATTATTATGAACATGGAAAATCGAGTTAGGACGCCAATTTTTCTGTTCAAGAAAAATAAACAAAACATCGGAGGGAAAAAAATCCAAAAATTGACATTCAGATACTATCTGGACCTGCCATCGCCTGTCCGAAGAGAAATTTGTAGACCTCCACTTACAATAGCCATTTCCATCGCTTACAAATAGAGAAAAACTGTTTTTCATTAATATGTATAGATTGCCCCTCGAGTTTAAACCTGAATGTTAACTACCCTTTTTTAACCCCTTGAAGGGAGGTGACGCCGCTATGGTATGACTTAATTTTAATCTCTAATTGCCACATTGGCACCCGAATTTTTTTAAAGAAAATTTCACTTTTATTAAGGACGCAAAAATATACTTTTACTTGTTTACAAATAAATTTTCCTGTAAGTACAGGAGTCATTCAATTATTTCAACATTTTACTATTACAAGTACCTTTCCCTGAAAGGGTTAAAGAATTTTTTTTAAATGCTGATAAAAATATTGGAAGTCCTAAATTTAAAATGCCTGGAAATACACCATTATTGTGTGAAGCATTTAATTGTGTATAAGATTCATATGGCTTTATTAAAAATACAAGAAACTGGCTTTCAATCAACCAATTTATGCCTAGCGTCCCATTTTTGGGACGTTTAAAATTTTAATGCATTTGTATAATTTTCTTCTTCTTTATAACATGAAAATTGCATGAAATCATTATTGATAAATATCTTTATCTATAACCGAGAGATGACAGCATAAGGTGGATATTTATTTGCTTAAATTAAGGCTTTTTTCGGTGTTTATAGATTTTAAATTTTTCAAGAGGGCGAAATATAAAAAGTAAGTTTATTTGTATTTTTTCTATCACGGATCCAAAATCGCAAGGTATAATCCTAGCTTGTGGACTTTTTTGAAATACGTATTTTTTTAATTGCGAAATTAAATGTCCAAGCCTATTTTTTATGTAGTTTTGTAATGTACAAAATATAGGGTTCTAGGCACAAATGGGCACATATTTTTTGTTAGAAATTTAGGAGAGAGTTATTTATGCAATCTCCTTTTGAAGATATTTGTGAAATAAATTGTTATTAAGTCTGCAATACGATTATTCTTATTTTATTATTAATAATAGTTATAACGTTATTAGTCTCTGCAAAGAAATAAATATATATTTTTTGTACTTCAGTAAAATACTAAATATAGTACATAATATACAATTTAAAAACATTTTAAATATAAATATAAGCAAAATAGATAATTATGCATATTATTCTAGTAGAAATACTCATATTTAGTTTTTTTTACAATTTATCAAATAAATACAAAAAAAATTAAGCTTAATTTTTTTTAGTATTTTTCCAGTTCATTTTGCAACATTTTAAAGTGATTTTACCAAAAAATTTGAGAAAACAAAAATTCAGGCACAAATAGTTTTTAAATAAGATTCTGTAACAACATATCGCTCACCAGTAAGAAAAGTGACACATCTCGGCAAAAGTAAATTTCACAGGAGAGGCAAAAGAAAATTGGCATGATTTTACAGTAACACGAAATTGTAGTATTTAGATCTGTAAGCAGCAGTAAAAGAGTGCATGAAAAGATAATACACATAAGCATGAAGACGTAGATGAGGTTTGGAGAATTGAGTATACTTAGCGCCGCATACAACCCCCCCCCCCCTAATCTTTGATCACGAATGGACATATAGAGTAATAAAGCGATTTTCCGTATAATTACACTTGTGAAGCTTTTTCTGTAGCAAGACGCACCCACGAGAGTAAAAAGTGTTCATGACTTCAGATTGTCCGTCTGCCGTCTGACTGGGCTCTAACTTTTGTAAATATATTCGAATGATAAATGATAATTTGCAATTCATGTATGTTATTCCTGTTTAAAATGTCTTGTTAACTAGTTAAAATGAAATGTGCAACATTTAAAGTTCGTTTAGAGGGACACCCAAAAGAATTTAATTTCATTGTGGTGAATGGGGAAAAATCGTTTGCGGTTTATTTTAAATATGTTACGCTATCTCAAACAGAAAGAAATTGACATGTATTTAAGAGGCGCATTAAAATATGCTTTCTATAAAACATGTAGATTTATCATTAATTTACAGGGTCACTCAAAAATATTCAACTATAAAAAGGGATACGAGGAAAAAACTTTGCACATATTTAAATTATATTATACTCTTCAAAGATAACGAAATTGATATATACATTACTGGGATTTACAACAAAATACGTTCTGTAGAATATGATATGCATAACATTTATCGTTCATTTACGGGGACACACAGAAATTTCAGGTACAGTACTGTCTATTAGTGATAATTTCTGGAAGTGTGTTTACAGTTATGATATGCTTTTTAAAATGTAATCAAATTCCTACATAATACATAGTGTGTAAAAATTCTATAGATCATATACAGAGCTACACACGATGATTCGCAAATATTATTAAGTATGACCGCGGCTTGCCTAAAGGTGGTTTTTAACTGAGTTATGCATTTGATGCTAAACTATATTTAGAATACTAAGATATGTACATTACTGGGATTTACAACAAAATACGTTCTGTAGAATATGATTTGCATAACATTTATCGTTCATTTACGGGGGCACACAAAAATTTTAGGTACAGTACTGTCTATTAGTGATAATTTCTGGAAGTATGTTTACAGTTATGATATGCTTTTTAACCCTTAAATGCCGGGTGTTGCTTTTCGGCAACATACCCAATTTAGGCTTCTAAAATACTATTTAAATAATATTAAAGTTATAATGCCTAATGTTGCCAATAAAATACATTCTGAAAATATTATTAAATCGATTTTAAACATGTAGATGGCAACACTTGTGCTGTTTAAGAATAAAGATAGATTTATTTTTTCAATTGTAGCTACTTGTTCTTTTTGTTATGTTTAGAAGCTTGCGAAATACCCTATTTTGTTTTGCATTGAGCAAGTAAAATTTATTTCTTATTATAGTTCCTAAAATTCTTGTGTGTTTAATATTATAGAATTTTATCAAGGAAAATTATTTTTTCAATTAAAGACCAGTATTGCCGATTAGTAACAATCTGTTTTTTAGCCGTAAAGCATACTTAAAACAAAATATGATTTTTTAAAGTATTTTTCTCATGATTTGTTTAAAAAATGAAAGCCGAAAAATATTATTACAATGATTTTTGAAAATTCAGGCATTTAAGGGTTAAAATGTAATCAAATTCCTACATAATGCATAGTGTGTAAAAATTCTGTAGATCATATACAGAGCTACACATGATGATTCGCAAATATTATTAAGTATGGCCGTGGCTTGCCTAAAGGTGGTTTTTAACTGAGTTATGCATTTGATGCTGAACTATATTTAGAATACTAAGATATGTACATTACTGGGATTTACAACAAAATACGTTCTGTAGAATATGATATGCATAATATGTATCGTTCATTTACGGGGGCACACAAAAATTTCAGGTACAGTACTGTCTATTAGTGATAAGTTCTGGAAGTGTGTTTACAGTTATGATATGCTTTTAAATGTAATCAAATTCCTACATAATACATAGTGTGTAAATATTCTATAGATCATATACAGAGCTACACACGATGATTCGCAAATATTATTAAGTATGACCGTGGCTTGCCTAAAGGTGGTTTTTAACTGAGTTATGCATTTGATGCTAAACTATATTTAGAATACTAAGATATATACATTACTGGGATTTACAACAAAATACGTTCTGTAGAATATGATATGCATAACTTTTATCATTCATTTACGGGGGCACACAAAAATTTCAGGCACAATACTGTCTATTAGTGATAAATTCTGGAAGTGTGTTTACAGTTATGATATGCTTTTAAAATGTAATCAAATTCCTACATAATACATAGTGTGTAAATATTCTATAGATCATATACAGAGCTACGCACGATGATTCGCAAATATTATTAAGGTATGACCGTTGCTTGCCTAAAGGTGGTTTTTAACTGAGTTATGCATTTGATGCTAAACTATATTTAGAATACTAAGATATGTACATTACTGGGATTTACAACAAAATACGTTCTGTAGAATATGATATGCATAACATTTATCATTCATTTACGGGGGCACACAAAAATTTCAGGCACAATACTGTCTATTAGTGATAAGTTCTGGAAGTGTGTTTACAGTTATGCTAAGCTTTTAAAATGTAATCAAATTCCTAGATAATACATAGTGTGTAAATATTCTATAGATCATATACAGAGCTACGCACGATGATTTGCCAATATTATTAAGTATGACCGTGGCTTGCCAAAAGGTGGTTTTTAACTGAGATATGCATTTGATGCTAAACTATATTTAGAATACTAAGATATGTACATTAATGGGATTTACAACAAAATACGTTCTGTAGAATATGATATGCATAACATTTATCGTTCATTTACGGGGGCACACCAAAATTTCAGGTACAGTACTGTCTATTAGTGATAAGTTCTGGAAATGTGTTTACAGTTATGATATGCTTTTAAATGTAATCAAATTCCTACATAATGCATAGTGTGTAAATATTCTATAGATCATATACAGAACTACACACGATGATTCACAAATATTATTAAGTATGACCGTGGCTTGCCTAAAGGTGGTTTTTAACTGAGTTATGCATTTGATGCTAAACTATATTTAGAATACTAAGATATGTACATTACTGGGATTTACAACAAAATACGTTCTGTAGAATATGATATGCATAACATTTATCATTCATTTACGGGGGCACACAAAAATTTCAGGCACAATACTGTCTATTAGTGATAAGTTCTGGAAGTGTGTTTACAGTTATGCTATGCTTTTAAAATGTAATCAAATTCCTAGATAATGCATAGTGTGTAAATATTCTATAGATCATATACAGAGCTACGCACGATGATTCGCCAATATTATTAAGTATGACCGTGGCTTGCCAAAAGGTGGTTTTTAACTGAGATATGCATTTGATGCTAAACTATATTTAGAATACTAAGATATGTACATTAATGGGATTTACAACAAAATACGTTCTGTAGAATATGATATGCATAACATTTATCGTTCATTTACGGGGGCACACCAAAATTTCAGGTACAGTACTGTCTATTAGTGATAAGTTCTGGAAATGTGTTTACAGTTATGATAAGCTTTTAAATGTAATCAAATTCCTACATAATACATAGTGTGTAAATATTCTATAGATCATATACAGAACTACACACGATGATTCACAAATATTATTAAGTATGACCGTGGCTTGCCTAAAGGTGGTTTTTAACTGAGTTATGCATTTGATGATAAACTATATTTAGAATACTAAGGTATGTACATTACTGGGATTTACAACAAAATACGTTCTGTGGAATATGATATGCATAACATTTATCGTTCACTTACGGGGGCACACAAAAATTTTAGGTACAGTACTGCCTATTAGTGATAATTTCTGGAAGTGTGTTTACAGTTATGATATGCTTTTTAACCCTTAAATGCCTGGTGTTGCTTTTCGGCAACATACCCAATTTAGGCTTCTAAAATATTATTTAAATAATATTAAAGCTATAATGCCTAATGTTGCCAATAAAATACATTCTGAAAATATTATTAAATTGATTTTCAACATGTAGATGGCAACACTTGTTCTGTTTAAGAATAAAGTTAGATTTATTTTTTCAATTGTTGCTACTTGTTCTTTTTGTTATGTTTGGAAGCTTGCGAAATACCCTATTTTGTTTTGCAGTGAGCAAGTAAAATTTATTTCTTATTATAGTTCCTAAAATTCTTGTGTGTTTAATATTATAGAATTTTATCAAGGAAAATTATTTTTTCAATTAAAGACCAGTATTGCCGATTAGTAACAATCTGTTTTTTAGCCGTAAAGCATACTTAGAACAAAATATGATTTTTTAAAGTATTTATCTCATGATTTGTTTAAAAAATGAAAGCCGAAAAACATTATTACAATGATTTTTGAAAATTCAGGCATTTAAGGGTTAAAATGCAATCAAATTCCTACATAATGCATAGTGTGTAAAAATTCTGTAGATCATATACAGAGTTGCACATGATGATTCGCAAATATTATTAAGTATGACCGTGGCTTGCCTCAAGGTGGATTTTAACTGAGTTATGCATTTGATGCTAAACTATATTTAGAATACTAAGATATGTACATTACTGGGATTTACAACAAAATACGTTTTGTAGAATATGATATGCATAACATTTATCGTTCATTTACGGGGGCACACAAAAATTTCAGGTACAGTACTGTCTATTAGTGATAATTTCTGAAAGTGTGTTTACAGTTATGATATGCTTTTTAAAATTTAACCAAATTCCTACATAATACATAGTGTGTAAAAATTCTATAGATCATATACAGAACTACACACGATGATTCACAAATATTATTAAGTATGACCGTGGCTTGCCTTAAAGGTGGTTTCTAACTGAGTTATGCATTTGATGCTAAACTGTATTTCGAATACTAAGATATGTTTGTAGAAAAGCGAAGACGGTCCAAATATAGGCTAGTGTCTAAAAACGGTCTAGATGTTAAATGAAACACTGCAAGGTTCGGATATCTGGCGACAAGGACATGAAATTATCACACTTTAGTAAGAAGAAGGAATACCTTATAAAACGGTACCATTTCCCAGTTACCATATTTTTAAAAATCACATGTTTTCAGACGTCGAAACGTTATCAGGTTAGTGCGATGAAATCTCTATGCATTTTACGTGGTGATAATTGTATATCTTGTTGATAATACGTCGCTGTTAAGATGATAAACTACGTTTTGAGATCTTTGAATCAAAGAATATCCTTACCTGATAATGACAGTCTTTGAATACATTATGAATGTACTGTAGGTCTAATAAGCTGGAAATTGCTTGTCAAACGTGGCAAATGAGGTGCGTTCGTACTATAACTAGTTTTATAAATATTTTTTGCACCGCATATTGTACTGAATGTATATTTTAGTGCACTTCATCAGTGCATATCAATTTCATTCTGTTCGAAAGGATGTAACGTCATTAAAATGCACTTGCAATAATTTTTACCATTGGTCGTAATGTAACGAAAACTTTTGACTGTCCCTGTAATTAAACTATACATCCGATTTTCATAAAATTTGAAATGACTCGACAAAATTTTGCAGCAATTATATATTAAAAATTTTAGACCATTCGGTTGGGTAGTTTTTGTTCTGTTATATGCGGACAGACGGGCAGACGGACTGAACGACAACTGTAGGTGCTACGTAATTTATATAATTACGAAAGCGCCTAAATATGGCCTAGGGGTCTGTTTACGATCGGTCTGGTTTTCAGCAGGCTAGATTTTAACCGCCAATCACTCTGGTAAGCCATATTCATAACTAAATCCAATGTTAGGCTATATTCACAATTGAGCCAACTTCATATCTTTCCAGTTCCAACTGATCACATAAGAGGGTAAACGATAGTGCAATGCATTCAATACCAAATGCGGATACACACAGAATGCCCAGAGCAGAAAATGATATATATGCGACTACTACAAAAAATTAAAAGGTAATAATTTAACGAATGTTGATTGTTTTTATTCATTGTTTTATATTTTTACTGAAATGCGATTGTTACTCTTTATTTAAAAAACCATTTGAAAAACTATTAATTTCACAACTCTTGCAATTAATTTTATTTTAAAGTACACAGAATATTTTAAATATTTTTTTTACCTTCCTGTCTAGATACTTAGCTACTTTGTTGTTTAAACATAATAGTATCATTAAAATAATACGCATATAGCTTCTCTGACCTCAATTTTGTTTTTGACATTGAATCCAAAACTGGATTTTTTTATTAGTTGCTCCATAGAGTTGATTCTTAAATTACATTTAAAAAAAATCTTGGTTACCGTTCGCGCATGCATAGGTAAAAATTATTTCATACAACTGCTCATACTTCATAAAATATTTATTATATTTATATTCCAACTACACTATATTGTTTCTACTACATTTTGCCAGATTGTCTAAAATTTGCGTTAAATTTGGTTTTCCTGGTTAAATGCTGCATGATATAAGGGGCTGTGCATATATAACGTTATCAACTTTTTGGAAATTTTGTACCCTCTACCCCCTTACGATATCATACGTTATCATCCCTTGAACCCCCCCCCCCCCGGGTAATGATATCGTTATCAATGTATAAAAATTCTTTAAATTTTAGGAATTTTTTCCTTTTGTTTGGAGTGATATACAAATACGGTTACATTTGTTTTTTGCATACTTTATTAAATCGGATAAAGAGAAGTCAATAAAATATCAGTTTATATATTAAATATCATTTAAAAGAAATAATTACTATTTAGAAGTATTTAATAATAGATTTTTGTAACATAATGCATTCAACAGTAATAATATCTTTTTGAACATTCGTCCTAAGCGGTGTGGGGCAGACAGAACTTCTTTTCAAGGAAACTGGTGGACAATATTATTTCTCTTTTATTTACTATTAAACACAAGTATCATTTCAAACATACTTCGCATATGGTTTGTCAAACAGCGTATTATATATGCATACACGTATGGCAAAAGAATAGGAATGCCAAATGTTGGGATATTCCATATTTTGGAATTGAATAATTTTATAATCATTTAATGATTTTAATAATAACTTTATACTTTCATAAAAATAGATAACACACTACTTTGATGTACATACCAAGTTACAAATAAAAATAGATAAAAAATGATAATGATATCAAAAGACAACCCCCCCCCCCTAGAGATATCTTACGATATCATGTGCCAGACCCCCCTCCCCCCTAAAATGATAACGTTATATATGCATAGCCCCTAAGCTAAAAATATGCAAGAATTTTTTCAACTTCTAAAGAAATCACTATATCTCTATGAATATATGTGCGACAAATTAGTAAACATGTTGTACAGTACCCACAAATTTGCATTCTGCAGCGATGGATCATTTCGTGCATTTTAATTTACATTGTGATCCCAAACTATTATTATATTTCTTATATTATTATTTTTGTTTGATTTTTTGTTGGCCCCCTAATTATTCTCCTTATCAAATCGACGTTTATAAAGATGAGGTCAAACTTATTCTTTATATTTCTGAAGTTCGAGAAGAATCCGACAAGCATATTTTTAAATATTCGATAAAATGTCCAAAATTGAAAGCGTCCGGTGATTAATGGCTATATGGTGTATAAAAATCTATAGTTAATTATAGTTAAATCTATAATTAGAATAACTTTCCGGCTGTTGATGCTAATTACTTCTATCTTATTTTCAAATGTGTTACTTATTTTCTTTGATATCCTATACATCTTCTTAAGTGGTGAAGTTTTAATAAACTATTCTGTAAGTGTCGGAAAGTATCTCATCACCTATACTCGACGCATGATTTTTCTTTCTTGCTTCTAATAAATATGCGTTTTATAGTTCATACTTTTATGTAATTTAAAGCATAGAATGTATTTATTTTTAATTGTTTAAACTCGAAATACAAATTTTTAAAAATAATAATCAGTTAAGTATTGCATAAATAAACATGCTGTGAATAATACAAGAACAAACATTGTGAATATAACTCGAAACTCACAGCTACAAAGATATAAATTATCCTGAAAATAAATTATGCTTTGCACGATTTTGTAACTATTATACGAATTTGTTACTAGTTTCGTCTACAATTTTTCTTGCATGCAATATTTTCTATATGACATAGCTAACCTATTTTTTAAAGAATGTTTATTTATTGCCAAAGACAAATATTCAAAATTTACATTTCATAAATATTGTAAGTAAAGAAGTATTTTTCTTATATTTATGCATTAGTTTTATACTTCTAGTGTACAGCTTTTATTATATTCAATAAATTTTTAAACGATTTTATATTTCTTATATTTAGAAGAATACTTAATCATTATTATTTCCATTCAATATCTTATTAAGATTGCATTAAATATTTTATTAAAATCTTTCTTGCAAATTTTTAAGTGCCATACTTTGAAAAATGTTCTTCAAAAATCAAAAATATTTGATAAAATTTAACAATGTTAAGATAAGCACCATCTTTCAAACTGTTTACAAAACCCACATTTATTTAAACTTTAGGTGGTTATTTGGAAATAAAACGCTTGTCCATCAATCAAAGACCTTTTTATTCTGATACCTAACGTTGTTATGATCGAGAAATTAAGAACTGAGAATTGTGTTAAATATAAATTTGCAATTAGTATGCGTTACCATTCTCTCAAATTTCACTTTCTCCGCTTTTTTTAGGGTTCCGTACTTCAAAAGTAAAAACGGAACCATTATAAGATCACTCCTGTGTCTGTCCGTCTGTCTGTCTGTCACAGCCATTTTACTCGTAAACTATGGAACGTGGAAAGTTCAAATTCGGGGAAGTAATAAAGACCATTGACCCACATATTTTCAGATTAATAAACATTAATAAATATATTTAACAAAACAGTTGAGAGGATAATTATGCTACTTGAAAAAAAAAAAAACTTTTCTTTGTATAACATGAGGGGTATCCTGTGAAACCTTCTGTAACGCTGAACTCAAAAATACATTCCTTTTAATTTTAGGTATTATATTTTCAAAGATATTGTTGAAAATGTAGCGCAAAAATATGTCCCCCCCCCCCATCTAATTTCGAATTTACTGAAACTAAAATTATGAAAAAATTAGATGTAGTAGACGTTAATATAAACCTTGCCGTAAAATTATAGCGATTACCCTAGGTCACATAGTTTTTGAGTAATTAGCATTTTTCTGTTATACACAAATTTCGATTTACGGGCATTCAGAAAAATTGTTGAGCATCGCTGAATATACCTATCGTTGCAGAAGAATAAAAGCATTGTTGATAATGATTTTCGAAAAAATCATCAGTAATTATCTAAGATATTAACCCTTAAAGATACGGTCAGTTTGGACATACACAAGGACAGGGCGGCGTGCTCTACGCCTAGTTAACAAATTTAATGATATATATTAGGGTGGTGCGAAAAAAGTCAAGTTGATAATTCCGAGTCGCTATAGTGCGGAAAAGTTGCGATTGGTCAATACAAGAAAAACAAAAAAAAATTCTTTAAATCGGACTTTATCTTCCGATCCCGCAAACCGCCTAAAAATTAAAAAAAAAATGAAAATTTCCGATTTTTTCAGATTTTTTTTTTTTTTTTTTTTACGTATATATATATTTTTACCGTTATAGTTTAAAATATTTGCAGATTATAATGCTTAATAAGAATAAACAGTTACTTTTAAAGAATTTCTTCCGATCGCGCAAGCTCAATAAAAATCGGGAAAAATTCAATTTTCAGTGAATTTAATGAATAAAGAAAATAATCACCTCAGATCACTTTGCGTTCCAATGTTAACATTTACATATAAATTGTACAATTTTTTGCTTATTTCGATATTTGATAATATTTAAACAAATCAGAACTCACAACGGGAATGTAGCTGCACTTCGAGTTCAATCCACACCTTTCCTTTCATCCAACCAATGAGGGTGTTTGCTATTTACATTAATTAAATACATAATTTGTTATAATCGAGTCAAAACACTGTATTAAAAAACAAGTGTCGTGACAGTATAAGATATGTAATTTGTTTTTTCATTTGTTTAAGTGTGACTTTTAGACGTAATTTTGTACTGAAAATTGGTGGTAATGTCTGGTATCATGGACATTGATTTCTGTGTGGCCCTGATGAACACATCTCTTGATTGGGGCCTACAGATTTTAAACGATGCTTCCGTTACCACCGTTTGACGCACAGCTTGACAGCTTGCGTGTGGCAGGGAAATTTTTTATCATCCCAGCCTGAGATATCATCTGATTGGACGAAGAAATGTATTTCTTCATTGGTTATTCTCCGAAAAAGAGGAGGAGATGATAATTTTGCTACATTCCAATCAGTTAATTCTGTATAGTCTGTCACATCGAAGTTTAAAGTAGGAGTGATAAATATTCAGATGCCTTTACCCTTTGAAACATTCTGCCTGGCTTTTAACACCCTTCTTAACCCTAGCTCTCTTATGTGCCTCCTCTTAGCAAAGACCATTGCCATCAGTAGGTTTTTCGGATGAGCAAAGAACCAGTTTCGTTCAATATCAGGGACTAAACTTTCTTCAGGTTGTCACGCAAGTATCGAGATTTTTCTATTGCTCTGTACAGATGAATAGAACCTTCTGTACTTACTGCATTTTATTTCAAACCAAACTGGCATGTAGGATTTTAAAATAAATGTCAATATGGCTTTTAAGGCATACGATGGGTTTTCCACGCTCACGTAAAGTCGAAGGACACTATTTGCACAAGTGAGCCATCTGGCATGTGAAATTGGGCTGGGGTTACACTATGATAAGTCATTTGGAAAGTTGCCACTTTTTATTGCTTGACTTACGTCAATAAGATATCTTTAGTCCATGCTCAATAGTTGTCTGTTCACGTCTGGAATTTCACAATCGGTCAATTAAAAATTTATGACCGAGAGTTTTACACAACAATGAGATTCTGCCCAATTGGTCTACTAAATGATCTTGGGCCAGTTGTTTCACCATCCAAATGTTGAAAAAGATGGCGGAAAGGTAATTCAACAAAATGGAATAAATAAAAAACCCACTGCAGCGGTCGTCCGAGATGCATTTCAAGCTGTCTAATAGCAACACCTTTCTGTCCAGTATTGGTATTTGTACCACCACAGTCTAGCACCACAGTTCAGTAAGACATGATACTATGAAAGCTACAATGTCCTTTGCAGACCTGGAGGTTGGAGACACATGTCCTAAATAAACTGAGTCTCGTTCTTTTATGATAGAATAGTGTCCCTCTTTAATACTTCGACGAACCTGTTTAGATCCAATATTGGATCTAAGGATATCCTTTCTTTAACTAGGGTATTTTCTTCCGTCAAAATATATGCCGTGTAGTTCATCTGAATCCAATTGACTTTGCTGCAAATTTTATGGAGTTAGGTGAGACTAGGTGGGAGTGCGTACGCCGACTTCAGCGCTGTTTTGCAACGTGGCAAACAGCAGTTGGGTGAACTACTAAACTTTTCAGACCTAGAACGAACTCTTCGTAGTAAGTTCTAGGTTGTTTAAAAATAACTTAATAGGCTCAATAGTACGAATTAACACTTAAATCTTAACCTGAGACCCAAAACTGACCTCAGTTGATTATATTCTTAATGCATGAAAATCACTCAAAAAGTGAAATTTTGCCGATTTTTATTGAGCTTGCGCGATCGGAAGATATTCTCTAAACACAATTTTTATTATTATAATTATTAAACAGTACAATCTGAAAATATTTGTCACTATAGCGATAAAAAATATATAAACGTAAAAAAAAATAATTAATTCTGAAAAAATCGGAAATTTTCAATTTTTCTGAATTTTTGGCGGTTTGCGGAATCGGAAGATAAAGTCCGATTAGAAATTTTTTTTTTCGTTTTTCTTGTATTTACCAATCGCAACTTTTCCGCACTATAGCGACTCGGAAATATCAACTTGACTTTTTTCGCACCACCCTAATATATATGTGTAATGTAATGTCTAGTAATAGTATAAAAGCAATAAACGTCAAATTACTATAAACATACTAATTTAAGGGGTCTCGGGACTCTAAAAAGTGGAAAAAAGACCATTTTCAACATTTAATGTCTTAAAATGTATAAGATTTTAAAACACAATTTTAATTGGGATGAAAGATATAAGTATGTTCTTTCGTTTCATGTATTTAAAAAATTGCGAGATACAGAATTAGTATTTATAGAGGGCTCGAAACTGTTAGACATTTGTCAAACAAAAAATTGGCATAACAGTTTACGCGCAGGATTACAAAATAAATATTGCAACAATAATAAAAATTTTGGTGCTTACTTATACTTCAGATTGTAATAATTTCCTTGAACTTAAATAAATTTATATCTAAAGCATTTTTAAATTTTTAATGCAATGTTGCATTTAGCTAATACAAAATTTTGAAAATTTCAACAGTAAAATCACCCAAAAAATATTTTTTTGAACAATAAAAAGGAAATTTCAGGTGCAGTTTATACAGACTATCATGAAATATATGTTTTGAAAGTTTCATGAAAAAATATTCAGAAGTTTTTGGGGTATCCTGCGCGTTATGCCCCAAAAACGCCATTTGGAAAATAATGACTTTAAAGTTTCGGAAACGCCGCTTCAGCTATTGAGCGGGTGTAATTCTAAAAGCCAAAACTTCTGTTCTAATGGGAATTTCAAGGAAACAATTATATCAAAATATTCAGAAAAGATAGGAGTTTAATATCTAAAAAAATTAAAATTTCTTAAATTTTGAAGCTTTAAGAGTCCTGCGACCACTTAATCCTTTCCGGCACTGAGTAATTCTATTTATAAACTTATGAAATAATGAACTGACACCAGAATTTATAAACGAATTTATTAGAAAATGCGAATTTGCTTATTTTCACGTACATGGTAAAAGAAAAATTTTAATTAAATATACTTGGTGCCGTTTGTCGGTTTTGGAATTAAAAGTAGGTGTCCGTTTTTTAAGGGCATCGCCCTCGAAAGATTTAATTAGAATGAATCGCATAAATACTGTGGGATTCGCGATAGTTTGCATTGATTGTATCTCTCAATACGACTCGAGTGACTTTAAAAGTTAATTAAATACCTATCTGGAGAAACGCGGCACTGACCAAGGCGGCGTTGCAACTTTGAGACCTCAATTCGAAGCGCGCTTAGCACAATGCCAAATTTAAACTTTGAGCAAAGGTTTTGTTTTAGCTACACTGTAGAAATAAAGGTTATTACTACGCTGAATTTAGTTTCAAGAAATGCCAAATGAAGTTTAACTATGCACTGCTTTTATTGTCAGTACCGAATTAAGTTCATCATAAACAGATTAGGATAATATTAAAAAAAGAGTTATACGAATAGCTATATTTGGTATTATTTAGGTTCCATATCTCTTTGAACTTTCATGGTATACCCGATTACACTTTTCTAATATATACAGTTATACCCAACCCTACGTTGTATAGTTTTTTACAAAGTCTTAGTATTCTTTTAGCAACTTTTTTTTTTCTTATAATACAATTACAAATTCATATATTTATTCTACGGAACCCTCTGTACGCGAGTGATGCTCGCACTTGATCGTTTATTTCTAAATTCCTCTGTTCAAAGGCTGAAGTAAATTGTACACTTAACGTAAATATGTTATTTTCAGATTGTTCGTTTCGACGCACAAATCGATTTCTCAAAACGAAAGGCTTGTTTTACTGAAATACAGTCGGCGAAATAAAAAACAAAGTAAGAGAGAGAGACAGAATCATACAAAATGCAATGACAAAATCGTACTAATAAAACTGAAATAGCCATTCAACAGAAATTATGTACGCTTTTCATAAGAAAATTGTACCAAACACTGAAATTGCCAATACACACACATCGTTTTAACATCATATTTACCTTTCTAGGTAAATATAAAGCATAATTCAAAACACTATTTAGCGGAATGATCTGTAATTGTAGATTAGCATATTTGAAGTTTCTGGAAATCGGTTTCTGCTTAAACATTCATAGGTTAAAATTTATTTTTTCGTAAATTTATTTCGATAATATATATGCTTTAAAAAATAATTTTCGAAAGAAATATGAACTTAAAATAACTTTTTAAAACAGAAATCGATTTCTGTAAGCTTCAAAAATTTTATACAAAAAATTTAGTCTAAAATTTCAAGTGGATATTGAGCAGTGTTTAAAAAACTACGACATTGTAATTTGATTTGAAACGATTTGAAAAAAAAAATAATGTAAAGAGTTCGAAAAAGCTTTCATAAGTCCTAAACTATTAGGTCATCCGGAAAGTTCTGCGGTTTTTTTTTAATGATAAATTTCAATAAATAAGTACAGAAACACAAGAAAATTTTATAGAATCACATAAGTACCATTTTGTTGTATGACTTTTTGCGATCGTCCTAGCAGCTGAAAAAATCCATAAAAAAAAGTCATTAGGTTTATTCGTAAAGAAGTTATCAATATGTTGTTTGACTGTCTTCAAAGTAGTGAACTCCTGGCCATTCAGGGGATATTGAAGTGACTTGAAAAGGGGGAAATCTGAGGGGGCTAGATCTGGTGAATATGGAGTTTGACGCAAAAAATTCCCAGCCATACTCAATAAGACGTTGCCTGACATTCTTGGAAAGTGGGGTCGAGCATTGTCATGTTGGAACCCAACACCTATACGATAGGTCAAATTTGGTCGCTTTTCTTAGATTTATTTTTTCAAAATTGCATTTGGAAACAGTATATTTACGAATTTATTGCCTGATTTGGTGGCAATATTTCTCAATAAATATCTGTTTTGTAGTCCTGCCATATGCAAATCATTACTTGTTTGGGATGCTGCTCTCCCCACGATGACACTTGGGAAGGCTATTTGACTTACCACATAATATTTGTCTTATAACGTTATTGTATAGTATCCATTTCTCCTCCCCAGTAATGAACCGTAAGAAAGAAACATCATTTCTAGTCCAGGCAATAGGGAATTTTACCTAGCAAAATTAATGGTAGTTCTGGAAATCGGCTTACTTTATTTTTTTTTGGGTCGCTGAATCGGAATTTGTAACGTCCCACCAAAATTTCCCCCAACAACCCCCCCCCCAAATTTTGGTAAAAAGCCCCCCAAAAAGAGTTTTTATTTAAAAAATCAATTTTTTTATTGTCTTAGGGGAAAAGTATCTAGAAATTCAGAAAGAAAGTAGACGAAATTTGCAACAAATTAGATATATGACATTATGACTTAGGATGAAAGGGAAAGGGGTTGATCTGCCTCGGAACATGCGCGCGGTGCTGCGTGGACTAAGTTGCGCAATTCCACTTAACGACTCACACGTTTACATTCTCCCTCCCATCTCCCCTCCGAATTTTCCTTATAAGGTTAACTTTAAGTTTTTTGGGTCGCTGAATCCGAATTTTTAAATTACCCCCCAATTTTTTTCCCCCGAAAACCCCTCAAAATAGTTGTTATTAACTTAAATTCCTTACTGTTATAGAGGAAAAGCATTACGAAATTCAGAAACTAGACAAAAATTTCAACAAATAGGATATATGACATTATAACGTATGATAAACGGGGAGAGGGGGGGCTGCCTCGGAACATTCCACGCGCGCTTTTCTCAAAAGCCAAAGTTTTTCAAAAAATCAATTTTTTGGGGGGTTGCCGGGTGAAATTTTGGTGGAAAGTTACAAATTCGGATTTAGCGACCCAAAAAATATAAAGTGAGTCGAAATTCAGAACTAGTATTAATTTTTTCAGGTAAAATCCCTTATTGCCTGAACTTCATAACTTAGTGCACGTAGCGCCGCAGTGCATGTTCAGAGGCAGCCCTCCCCCTCCCCGTTCATCCTACGTCATAATGTCATATATCCTATTTATTGCAAATATTGTCTAGTTTCTGAATTCCGTAGTGCTTTCCCCCTAAAACAATGAGAAATTTAAGTTTAAAACAACTATTTGGGGGTTTTTCGGGGGGGATTTTGGGGGAAGTTAAAAATTCGGATTCAGCGACCCAAAAAACTTAAAGTAAACCTTATAGAGAAAGTTTGGAGGGGAGAGGGGAGGGCGAATGTAAACGTGTGAGTGGTTAAGTGGAATTGCGCAACTTAGTTCAAGCAGCACTGCGCGCATGTTCCGAGGCAGATCCCTTCCCTTTCCCTTCATCCTAAGTCATAATGTCATGTATCTAATTTGTTCAAATTTTGTCTAGTTTCTGAATTTCTAGGTACTTTGCACTAAAACAATAAAAAAATTGATTTTTTTAATAAAAAACTTTTTTGCGGGCATTTTACCAAAATTTGGGGGGGGGGTTGCCGAGGGAAATTTTGGTGGGAAGTTAAAAATTCGGATTCAGCGACCCAAAAAACATATAGTAAGCCTTTTTCCAGAACTACCATGAATTTTGCTAGGTTGAGCCCCTATACGGTCTCTATTGCCTGGACTATTCGTTTCAGCAAAGAATCACATGCCGAAATGGATGCAAGTTTATTCTGCGATGTCAAAGTATGGAACACCCACACACCATACCAGCTTACATACCTAATCTTCTTCAAATGATCATGCAGTGTACTTTTTGGAATATTTAATCTGTGTGATCCCTCCTGAACTCTGTCGCGTTGATTTTCAGCAATAACTTCTTTTAAGAAGGCCCCCTTTACAGATGATGGTCGTACAGAGAGGGCGTCAACTTTGAGGCTGAAATTTATGCGTTTAAACTTCTCAAACTACCTTCGAACTGTGTCGTCTAAAACAACATTTTATCCCTATACAGCACAAATTTTCCGAGGAATCCGAGTAGTATTTTTACCTTTTCTGAAACAAAAGAACATAATATGACGAAAACGAATTTTTTAGTTCTCTATTCTTAG
The DNA here is from genome assembly GCA_963932465.1 of Maratus speciosus. Lineage (NCBI taxonomy): Eukaryota > Metazoa > Arthropoda > Arachnida > Araneae > Salticidae > Maratus > Maratus speciosus. The sequence continues at coordinate 458,137,311 of OZ010792.1, forward strand.
CAGTACACTGAAATAAAAATTATGCGACAGTATAAGCAAGAATTGTGCAGCGCAAGCAAAAATGTCTGAATGTACAGTCGTGGGAAAAAAAAAAGTAAACACTCCCTACTAACCGTAGAAGAAAGTTACTGGTACCGAACGATTGGAAATAAAGTCTACTTTTAAATGATATATATAAAATTTGCTTAGGGGTCCATCTACATATTAAAACGAACCATAACTTTGTTTTTTTCAATAGCAGTACACAATTCTGACAGCATAAATGAACTCTACACCCTTCAATTAGCCTAAAAACAAATTATTATGCAATTCGTACCATAAGTTTCTGAGAAATTAATTATTTTAAAACGAGCGTATTTTAAGAGCCGTATCTAAATTGAAGTTCGGAACCCTATTGTTAACCGCGAGAGCCGCCATCTTGATCAAGGCTATATGAAGTCAATGAAGCCTGCTAGATTACAGGACAGCAGAAGAAATTTCAAAATATCTAGTCACTTCTATTATAGACGGACTCTTAAACCATCATTTTGGCGTTTCTTAAGCATAATTTGAAAACTACATGGAAGAAAAATGTGAAATTTTGGATTTTCATAAAGCAGGACTTAATAAATCTAAATCCATCGAAAAATTGTAGGTTGCAATTCATAATGTTTTCGAATATTAATTTCATAATTCATATCATAAAATTATAAATAATGCAAATTCAGCGTATTTATGCTTGGGTATATTGGTATTATTGCTACATAAAAAATTAGCTCATTAGGAGCATAATTTCGGGAGATATAAATAAAAATATGAAAATGTAATTTAACATTAGAAGCACTAAATTTTGAATGTTTATAATTCAAAAACTTATCATTCAAATGACTTGAAATTCGGTATCCAGGCATAGTTTGAACCGAAGATTTGAAATATCTCGTTAAAATTGGGTATTGCCAATGAAAAAAATGAAGTTTGGATTCGTTTTAATATGTAGATGGCCCCCTAAGCAAATTTTATATACATCATTTAAAAGTAGACTTTATTTCCAAACGTTCGGTAGCAGTAACTTTCTTCTATGATAATTTGTTGAGGAGTTAGTAGGGGGTATTTACTTTTTTTTTCCCACGACTGTGTCTCTCATTCAAGGTCACACCATATTAGTTAGTAGAAAAATAATTAGATGAAACTGAGCTTTGTTTTGAAAAATCGCAGAATTTTCCGGATGACCCAATACTTCGCCGAGTGAATTCTCGTTTCTTATCCTAATATAAAATTTACCGAAACAACTAAAAATGATGCGAAAATTAGCCACACGCATTAAAGATTGCAGTAAGAAGACGACCTCCTATTTTTTTAAATACAGATTGAAAGCCATCATAATTCATAAACTATTTGATTGAATGACTTCTTGTTTGTATTTTTCAGGTAAATTTACCGAAAATCCCAAACCTGATATCAAAATTATCTGTTGGTATTGAAATTTATACAAAGACGACCCCCCATGATATTATTACTTTTTTACCTAAATTAGCAAAATATATAATTTCTAGTCGAATGTTTATTTCCTTTCTTGTCCGTAGAAATTTTGAAAGAGAAAAGTATGTGCTCTTATCTCGCGTTTTTTTAAGTGGGAGAGGAGTGTGACTTTGTTTCCGCAAAAGTTTTATTTTTTGAATTCATAGGTAATATTTTCTGCAAAACGTATAAACAAAACATTTCCATGAACATTGTAAAAAAATAATGTATGCTTCAAGTAGTAATTTTCCGTTTATATCATTTTCAAAAATTTAAAATATGTATTCATTGAAAAAATACTATAATTCTTAGCCGCGTGCTTAAAACTGACTCTAAGAAATCTAAGATCCACACGTTGTTGGATATATACGAGGGTAGGCAAAAACGAAATGCACACATGCTTATAGAAGTTAGAAGTCGAATAAAAACAAATAGCAAGATCGGACAAAAATACATTAAAGTGCAATTCTTAATCTCCATATCATTTATTTCTTTTAGAACGTAGTCACCGTTAAGGCTAACAGATGTCTCCCAACGTGTAGCAAGTTTTAGTTATTCCGTTACTGAAAATTTCTTGCCTCGAATACAGGACTTCAGAGGTGCCTTCACCTAATCGCCCGAGATGTAATGAAATCCTCTTAATGTCTCTCTTGAATAGAGGAAAAAAAAATAAATATCGCAAGGCGCAAGATCGGGGAAGTATGGAGGCTGTGGAATCGGTTCAAACTTTAGTTTTCGCAGACACTCTGAGGTTGCGGATTTTAGTGTATCCCAATTGTTCAATAATGAAGACGACTCATTCCTTGGATATTCCAATATGGTTTGCGATACACTTTTGAGTGATTCATCGGTCATTTTGAATCATATCGTTTTAGATGTTTACCGTTTGGGCAGTGATTGGACGTCAGCTGCTTTTTTCATTCAGTAGTTAAAAAGTCAATAATAGCCAAAGCCGCCTCAAGACTACAAGCCAAACACAAGGTTTCATGACGTCAAGACACGGGGCTTAGATCAGCCGTGGAGAGCACATGCGTTATTTAAAACATTAATTCTTTCCTCCATATTTCAACTTATTATCAAAGCATATGGGAAAAAATAAAAACTTATAGTTTAAAGACGCTAATTAAGTGCTTTTTAATCAATTTCGATCACTCGAAACAATAATAACGATAACACAAAAAACAATATTTATGAAACAATATCACTGTGTCAGTGAAAATGTGCATCAGAATTAAAGATACATTAAAGAAAATTCGTTCGTTAATGAAAAAAAAATCCCAAGTATTAAATTTATTTTAGTAGACAGTTTTTATTATTTATTCTACTTTGAAATTTAGAAACAATATCAATTATCTATTTGGTATATATTCAAAAACAAGACATTATACATTATTACATATATATATATATATATATATATATATAATCATTAATTAAACATAACCTACCACCATCAAAAACCGTAATATTATGAATTAAAACTGTAAGTATATTAAAAAAAAAAATCAATTATTTTATTATAAGAATTATTATGGAAGAAAAAGAAAAAAGTGGACACCGACAAATAATGGAAGAGCTTATATATTGAATTACGTTGTCAAGGGCACAGAATTCAATGATATAAGCAAAATGGTTGTTTTCTGTGAGAAAAATAAGCTAAAGCTAAAAATTATTTTCCCCTGTGCCCAAACAACCATTAAAATCAAGTGAATTGATTAAAAATGAAAACAGAATAGAAACAAATAATATGAAATGGAAGAAACAATAAAACCTATTTAATTATTTATAGGATATAAAATAGAAATAATAAACACCATACCGATTGATATTTCAGTATTTTACAAATATCCACGCGCACATGGCTACCAGAATATCATAAAGATTAAGGTGAATAAAACAGTTAAGAAATCACAGTAATTGATACCAAAGGATGCAGTTAATACATTTTGAAATAAATTTTGAGATACTATGTTAAATACATTTAATATAATATAAAATAAAATAAATAGATATTAATTACATTATTTAAAATGCACTATTAAATTAATTAATAACTGTATAACAATATCGTCAAAATTTAGCGGAAAAAATCCCCCTGGTGTAGTAAATTATAACTGAAATGGAGCTAGAAAAATTAAAATTTAGAACTATCTTCCAAAGACAAATTTTGGTGCTGCCATCTAGTATTACTTTTATCATTCAAATGTCACAAGATAAACATTTGTAAGCATTTGAATGTAAATAATTTTTTTACAGCAAAACCGAACATATCCTTATATATAGATAATTATAAACCTAATATAAACCACACAATGTATTTAAAAAATAAAATAAAATAAAAACTATTGTTAATAAAATTTAAAAAGCATACAAAATATTCTATTAGCTAACTTATTTAAACTAAACAAAGAATTTAAATAATTCTAGAACACTGATAATATATAGCATATAGCTATATGCTATAAAACAAAATAAATTCAGTAATAATTAATATAAATAATTATTAAAAATAATATAATTTTTTTTAAAATCTTTTATATATAAGATAGTTATAAAATGAACAGGAAATAAAAAACATATGGAAGTATATAGAAGGTTAAGAGATACTTAAATTCACATTACCTAAAAAGCACAAATATAGAGTGTGGATTATTTTCATACATCCATAAAAATCCAAAAAGTATGAATGTGGGACATTCAAAAACATTAAACCGATAATAAATTGAAAATAGATAAATATTAAAAGAATAGAGGAATAATAATAAAAATAATTACCCAATTTTAATACATACAGTATAACTATACTTATATTAAACATACTTATATGTATATACACTATAAAAATGGCATACTGTTAGTAATTAATATGATATTGTCCTTAGTAAATTAAAATTTAATAACAAATGATTGTAAATAAGACTAATCAATAATTAAGCTAATTATAATATTAATGAAATTCTCCAATTACATATAAAATATCAAATCAACATCCATATAAATATAGTAATAATATAAAAGTCCCATTTTTTTTAAATTAACCATTGCGTATTATCCAGACAACACCACCCTCCTCCGTACTCTAACATCTATATATATATATATAAATTTGCAGTTTAAACACATAAATTGAATTATTTTGCTTTCAATTATTTCAAAATAAATAAATAACAATAAGTGTGCCAATCAAAACCCACATTTAAAAATTAAATTAAAGTGGAAGAAAAGTGAATGTTAAATGAAAACAAAATCAAGTTGTGTTCTATTTTTATTTTAAATTGGGCTTGAAATTATACAGTAAACATCCTATTAAATATTAAGTGATTTGAAACCTGCATATAATAAATAGTAAAATTAAAGTATACATGAAATTAAGTATTCTTATAAATAAATTTTCGTACTGTAAACTTTACTTATCAGAAATGGGTAATTTTCACATAAAATCCATTAAATTAAAAAACATAAAACTGTCATAATACTAAAACAACACAAGTTCATGAAACAGAAAATTATTATTTAGTTTTGTATTCGTTTGATACATTATGCAAGGTACAAGCAATAGATTTTTTTTAAATGTATTGACATATGAAGAGAAAAATAAAAGAAAGAAAGAAAAGACTTTCATCAATTGGAATTAAAATATTCCTAATTTATGTTCATTTTCCTCGAATGTTTAGGTAATAGCTGATAAAAAAAAAACATCGAAAAACACAAAAACCTTCCACGAAAATATTTTATTTCCAAAATAATGTTGTGTGGGTTCTTAAATGTTTGTTCCCATCTTTTAAGCTCAAAATAATCAATTTTTATGAGGTGAAAAGTATTTCCTGACTAGATCTAAAAGTAAATTTATAATTATAGAATAATAATTTTATTTATTGTTATTTTTAATTAAACATTAAAATATATATGAAAACACATAGGATTTTTGCGAAGAAGGTGTGTGTGTGTGGGGGGGGGACTACTGTTTTGCATAAGGGTACTAACAACTCTTCCTCTAGTCTTGTAAATAAATTGTTTACAGTTGTGGCAAAAATAGAGAGATCGATCGGGTTTGCTTTTATCGATCGGGTTTGCTTTAAAAGAAGTAAACAAGATAAAAATGCTATGTATTCACAGCGACTTTTATGAAAATTTCTAGAATATTTAAATTTTTAAGTATGAATAGATATATATATATAAATACATAAATTTGTTGTCAAATTAAAGTCCAACTAATTCTGCATACAAAATAACCCGAGTTACTATTCACACGACAAGTGTCTTTTAAAAAATGGGCGTTAATTAAAGGTCACTCTAATGAATTAGAGAAAACAGAACAAATTATAAAGAGAGAATGGTGTGACAAGATACAAATTAAATGATATAAGTCTTGACACGATTTAGGGATGTTTGCCATTTTAAATTATTGCTCTATGTGGAAAGAAACAGAACTACAATAATATCGTTTCGTTTTGAGATACGGTATTATTGATAGAATCGTACTAGGATTTGCTAGTTAATTTATTTCAAAGAAATTAAAAATAAAAGATTTTGAACCCAAAAAATAAAACTTGTGCTGATAGCATATAAATATGATTTGAAAATAAAACTTACCTTGAAAAAAATATGTTATTAGGCTAAGTAAAACGCACGTGCACGTAAAATAGTAAGATACAAAATTCAAATGTTCGGGGCTGGCGCGTTGGCAGTTAGCCAGCCCCGGGCTGTGACGTCACATGTGGGGGGGGATGAAGGGCGTGTCTGGCTTGTAGTCTTGAGGCGGCTTTGATAATAGCACGCTATTTAACTCGCGTTGACATAGCACTAGGACACGTCTCCATTTTTTCACTTTTCAAAACAAACTGGCGACTTCAGCGACTTCAAATCAGCACGTTCGTATAGAGGGGGAATGTTACTTCCACATGCTACTGGACGCGCTTCTGGCCATCTCTTTGAAAACTGTTCGGATTTGTATGTCGAAACGGCTTGTTTGACTTATTCTTGTTATTTCTTCTGGAAATCACTAGATCAAAGCAGTGCGGATATGAGATAATTATCTATGAAAGAGCGCAATATAGAAAACAAAGAAAAGGAAGGTGTAGAGTTATATATACACTATATGCCCAAAGGTGACCGGTCACTTACGATTTTAGACGTTTTGTTAAATATCTAGAAAAATACATGAGGATTTAACCCGAAACTGCAGGTGTGTAAACAATATCGTATAGGCCATACATTTCCGCGAGGATTTTTTCCCGAAACCCCATGGGGGACCGTCAACGAATTGAAAAAGAACGAATATCTTTTGGATAACCCTCTAAAAACTAATGTAGCAAAAGCGTTCAAACTCGAGATTATTAATAAGTGGCTTATTGTAATATACTGTGATCATTTTTATGAGGATAGCATGTATACTCGTAGTGAAATTAAGGTTTTTTAAAAACAGACCCAAATTTCGCCAAGTTTTTTGCTTATAATTTGCAGAGTTCTTAATATAAAAAAAAGTTCTTTTCGGAAAATATGACAAACAACATTGTACACATTTCTCTGCAATCAGAATAAAACAAAATTGGATGAAAAATGAGCAGGTTTACTAAAAAAATTTTCACTGCACATGCGCGAATGCAATCAAAATAATGCGCATAATATATTAGCTAAGTAGAGCAACTTTTGTAAAAGTCTCAAAATCACAGCTTGAAAATTTTGAAAATTATCGTCGATAGAATAAGCTCAAAATCCGTTGTTCCCCAAAAGAAAGAAAGAAAGACATAAGGGGTTGTATCAAATATCTGTTGATTAGTGCCAAAATAGCGTACACAATATTGCACGTTCTACTGTATTTGGATACAACCCCTCATCTTTCTGCTTCCTTTTGTGAACAACGGATTTCGAGCTTATTCTATCGGCGATAATTTTCAGAATTTTCAAGCTATGATTTTGAGACTTTCACAAAAGTTGCTCTATATACTTTGCTAATAGATTATGCACATTATATTTTGATTGCATTCGCGCATGCGCAGTGAAAATTTTTTAGTAAACCTGCTCATTTTTTATTCAATTTTTATTATTTTTTAACTCTGACGGCAGTGTATTGTGTACAGTGTTGTTTGTCATATTTTCTGAAAAGATTTTTTTTTAATATTAAGAACTCTGCAAATTATAAGCAAAAAACTTTGCAAAATTTGGGGCTGTTTTTTATAAAAACCTTAATATCTCTACGAGTATACATGCTATCTTCATAAAAATGAACACAGTATATTACAAAAAGCCACTTATTAATAATCTCGAGTTTGAACGCTTTTGCTACATTAGTTTTTACAGGGTTATTCAAAAGATATTCGTTTTTTTTTTTTTTTTTTTTTTTTTTTGACGGTCCCCTATGGGGTTTCTGGAAAAAACTTCGCGGAAATATATGACCTATACTATACTGTTTACGCACCTGCAGTTTTAGGTTAATCCCTCATGTATTTTTCTAGATATTTAACAAAATGTCTAAAATCGCAAGTGACCGGTCACCTTTGGCCATATAATGTAGTATACGATAGGGTTTCTAAATTAATGAGAAAGCACAGTTATCCTTAGCGGAAACATTTTATTTGGATCAGTTGAGTAGAATACAAAATTAAAGCATTCGTCACAGTTACATAAAATATTTAATTTTCACTACTTAAACTTTAGTAGTTAATCATGTCATCATGAACTACATTTTAAAAATTATGCTATGATATCAAACTATTATTCAAAATAATCGCTTCCAAATAATAGGCAGGTCTTTTTGAAAGCAACTGATGACACGAAAACTGTGTTCCTCACTCATGTTTTGGCTTTTTTAAACCACTAAGAGGAGTGTTTTATACTGCACTGCAGATATATTGATTAGTGAATAATAGCTCGAATACGCGCATTTAAGTATAAAAATAAAAAAAGATCTTGAAACCAATAATAATTACGGGAAATGTTTTTTAAAATAGTTTTTGAAAAGAAATAAAATATTAATATACATACTTTAAATAGAAATGAGTTTAAGTAAACGGAATGATTGGAATATTTTTAAGATAGAAAATGCTTTAATAAATTAGTATTGTATACTCACGAAAGATAGGAATTTTTTATGGAATTATTTTAATTAAGCGCAGAACTTTAATTTTCGTAGTACAGTAGAACTTCGATTATCCGAAGTAACTGGCACCGACCCTCTTTCGGAAAATCGAAATTTTCGGATAATCCTGAATGTTTCAATTTTAAGATTAAGGAGAAATCTATGCAATATTTCTTATTATGGTACACAAGCGCTTAATAAAAATAAAGCAGTAGTAAAATAGAAACAAGAATAAATTACCTGAATTTTAATTTTGAAATTAAGTTCCTTTTACATATATCACAAGGGTTTGAAAAAAGTTTTTTTTTGTTGCATTTTCGATTGCCTTTCCTTTAAAGCTCTATCACGGAGTTTTTTAATCTTATTAGTTCACCAGTATCACAGTCTTTCTGCTTCTCCAGCCATGCAAAAGCTTTTGCAAAACATGCACACTGCAAATAGAAGCGTCTTAAATTTAGACACATATGTGACTGAAAAAGAATTTTAGGCACTTAAGTGTCTTAATCTGAAAATTAAGACACTATAGATGTCTTAATTTAAGATACATAAGCGTCTTACTATGACCATGGTGTAAACGAACTGAGAATAATGTCTAAAATATCCGCAAACGTCTTATTTTAAGACACTTCATTGCTTTAAACGTGTCTTAATTTAAGACGTTTTGATTCTTCCGACGCAATAACCACCAGGGGGCACTAGCACTCCCAGTTGCGCATGCGTTTTAGATGTCTTCGTTCGAAGTGGTATACGTTGTAATTCAAACAAAGTTTGTTTTTATGTACGCGTGTATTTTAATTCGTTTTTTGCGAAATGTGAAGTACTGTGATTTTAATTCGTATTAACTTGGAGTATTTATTTATTGAATACATACATCTGACGTGTGTGCTCGACATCAAATGTCTCTTAGAAGCTGTCGTCGATACAAGGGCGGGATAGACACAGAACAGAAGTAGACGACGGTTGAAGATTAAACCCGGAAATTCTACAAAGCGTGTGCAATGGGCTTAGTGTTAACTCGTATCAATTTATATCAATAATATTGTGTTATTCATCTTCGTCCTGTCGAAGCTGGCAAAAAAAAAAAGAAACTTTTGTCTGGCGGGTCCTGTTTTTAGGATGAAACATCTCATTCTTTAAATATGGCTAGTCGGATGTATTATGGGATTACCTTTTAAACTGATGAAAGTCTTTCTCCCTCACTGTGGTTGTGGTAGTTTTTAAAATTTCAAATCGAGGAATATTTCTTACCTCTTGCAGCAACTCAAGTAAGTTTCTTTATAGTAGTAAAATTAGTGTATTTTATGATTTTATTTATTGTACTAAACAAAATCCTGCATGAAATTTAATTAGTTTTGAATCTGTTCGCAAAAAACCCCACTAATTCTAGAAGTATATATTTTTAAACTTATGACGTTCTTTTTTATTACGAATTATATATTCAATGTCAGTTCTTAGTTTCAATGGATAATTTTTATCTCGCAGTAAATGACGGCCACAAGGAAGTAAAGAAAAAAAAAAACTTTGAAAGATGACCTAATGCTTTCTTACTTCCTGGCATAAAACCGCAGATTAAAAAAAGATAAATAAAGTAAATGAGACTGGTCTATTATATGAAGCTGCCTGTAAAAATATACATATGTATTTGATTTGCAATCAACTCTAATACTGATTTTTTTATTATTTTTAATAAAAAAGTAATTTGAAATTTATAATGGGAAAATTAAAAACCTCTAGAACTAGATTTCGTATTTAAAATTGTGGTAACTTTATTTATATGCACTTATACGAAAAATACAAAAATGACAGATGTTACTGTATATATTTAAGACGAAAGAAGTTTGGAAATCATAAGTTATTTTTTCCTCATGTTTTTAATATAGAATATGTACTTATTTGTTTTTATTGATAGTTGAATAGCTTAAAAACTTGCCCATGTGGAAATATAAATTTTTTAAAAACATAATTTTTAAATAAGTATTTTCATTTTTTTTTTTTTGGGGGGGGGGGGGGGATTTTGCATGAATTTTTGTAAAGCTGATATCTTAAATCTTGCACTGATTATAATGAAAGTTTTGAACTTTTAGAGTAGGACAAGTTTAAAAACGCAAATATATTTAACAAAATACCAAAGTCATTTTTTCCCCAATGTTATTAAAGTAGAATATTTATTTATTTATTTTCATTATTCATAGTTAAATGGCTGTTGTGATTATCAAGTGATGTATATGTAAAATTGCCTATGTGGCAATATATTTTTTTATATTTTCATTTTTTTTTGGGGGGGGGGGGGGGATTTTTGCAATTTTCGTACATCTGATATTTTAAATCTTTTTCCACATTCAACCGAGTATAATAAATATTTTGAACTTTTAGAGTAGGACAAGATTATAAAATATATATATATTTATTTATCTATGTACCTTAAAAGCCCTTAATAGCGAACACTTCGGGACCGCGGAATTTGTCCGATAATTGGAGATGTCTACTTTTTTGAGGTAAAAATATACAAATATGTATGTCTGCTGATTAAAAAAGTATTCGTTAAATAGAGGTGTTCGCTATTCGAGAATGTCCATTAACCTCCACAACGGATACTCCCGAATACCGGACATCTCAATTTAGACAACTATAATGCAGGGTTGCGTTTTTTGCAAAAGTACTTCTTGATTAAAGGAAGGGCAAACTGGGAAGTGCCCCGTCCCCCTACGACTGTAGTGCCCCCAAATTTGATGTGCAATATTTGTAAAGCTTATATTTTAAATCTGTTTCGAAATTGTACTGATTATAATCAATATTTTGAACTTTTAAAGTAAAATAAGGTTAAAAACAAAATAAATTTAAAAAAATCTAATATTTAGATAAATATTTTTTGTTTTTTAATCTTGTTCTACTCCTGAAGTTCAAGATATTGATTATAATCAGTACAATGTCGTAAAAGATTTAAATTATCAACGTAACGAAAATTGTATACCAAAACTGAGAGCACCAAAAAAATCAGGCTGTATTGGGGGGGGGGGGGAGGGGCAGGACCACAGCCAAATATTTTTCCAGGATTCAACGTGGTCAAACATGGCTACGTATGATGCTTACAAAAAATGGATGCGATTCAGACGTTTGAAGTGTCTGAAATTCAGACGCAAAAAGTGTCTGAAAAAATTCAGACATTTTAAAATGTCTGAAAATTGAACACTCCATTTCAGACACTTAAGTGTCTGAATTTCAGACATTTTAATTTAGAGTGCAAAAGCTTCAAAATTGCTAATTTGTTCGTTTTCTTCGTTCCACTCCACAACTTACGGGAGCTCAAGTTAAATTCAAAGGATTTCTAAGAATGGGGATAAAAAATATTTATCTGTACTCGTAGTTCGGAAAGGACTGCTTGCACGCAAGGAATATGATAGTAAAAAAAAAAAGCTTTAAAAATGGATTTTGCACACAAGGAATGTGATAGTACAAAAAAAAGAGCTTTAAATAGGGATTTCGGTTAACCGAGAGTTTCGGATAAAAGAGGTTGTACTATATATATATATACATATGAAAATGAATTATACTATAAGAGCATCAAATTGTTATGTAGTATTGGGCCTCATTATAAAACTTTCACATAGAAAGATTTATACTGAACATCCATTTTTCTACGCAGACTTTTTTTTTTTTGGAAAGGTTTGTTTTTCAATGCTTTAAAGCCGTAAATTTGTGGCCTAAAAATGTTTAATTTCTATGATAATAGTAAATTATGTATAATGATGAGGTATCAATGTGACTGTTCTTGTGGTTTTGGAATTGATGTTTTTCAACATAGTGTTTCTGTGACAAATTTTTAATAGCAGTTTAAAAAGCAACATTTCCTTTAAAGAGATTTCTAACATTAAAGTGGACGAAAATAATTAGTAGTGTTAACTCTTTCAGGTTCGATTTTTTTTTTCATTTTTGATAAAATTACTTTTTAAGAAAAACAAATTAAAAAAGCTATCAAAATCATAACAAGGCTCACAGAAATCTAAGGAATGTCTATAGTTATGAGCGTATAACTACGACGAAAATAGACTAATTCAATATTTTTGAAGATATTATTCAAATATTGCTCTACAAGGTTAAATATAATAGCAATTTATTCGTATTTTTTTTTCGTATCCCAAATTATTGAATGCGACAAGTAGACCTTTTATTTTAATTTAAAGAATGAAAGAAATGTTTAAAATATAATTCTTAGAAACGTCATCTAAAACTTTAAGCCATTTATGACTAGCGCCCTATTTTTAGGACGCTTCGAATTTTTATAAATCTGTGTATTTTTTTCCTTCTTTATAACATAAAAATTTCATGAAATATTTATCTATAAATGTCTTTATCTGTTACTGAGAGGTGATAACATAAGATGGATATTTATTTGCTTAAATGAAGGCTTTTTCGGAGTATATAGATTTTTCATTTTTCAAGGTGGCGAAATGCAAAAATCAAGTTTATTTGTATTTTTTCTATCATGAATACAAATAAATAAATCATAATCTTAGCTTGTAGACTTCTTTGAAATATCTATTTTTTATCGAAATTACATTTTCAAATCTATTTTTTATGCATTTTTGTAACTTACAAAATATAGGGCACTAGGCACGAATGCGCACATGATTTTATTAGCCATTTAAAGGAAAGTTATTTATGTAAAGTTCTTTTCAAAATGATTATGAAATAAGTTGTTTTTAGGCCTCAAATACGATTATTCATAGTTTATTATTACAAATACGCATAATGTTAATAGTCTCTGTAAAGAAATAATTATAATTCTTTAGTAGTTCATAAAAATACTAATTATGGTACATAAGATACAATTTAAAAGCTTAATTTACATAAATTTAGACAAAACACATAATTATGCAATTTTCCATTTATACATATTCCCATATTTAGTACGATTACATTTTATCAAATAAATATATTTTTTTTTAAAAAAAGAAAAAAAAAGTAATTTTTTTAGTATTTTTTCAGTCCATTTTCTAGCATTTTAATCTGATTTTACCAACAAATTTGTGAAAACAAAAATTCTATGGGTTAAGCAATTTTTTTGTTTTAGATTTTTTTCTGCAAAATACCGAAACATAAAGAAACTTATATTAACAAGTGTAAAGATACATAATATACATATTATTATATGCATATTATTAAATGTATATTATTAAATTACTGTAAAAAATTACTGTGATTTTAAGCACATGTACTATTCTTAGAATGATAGACTATAAATCGTTAAATCAATATTTGTTTATTTACGATTCCTTCATCATGTTTTGACTAAACAGGAAAGTAAAAGTATTTAAATATTAAATTTTTTGACTTCTATGATTTTGTATACTTTATACGCACACACACACGTATATATATATATGTGTGTGTGTGTGTGTGTGTGTGTTTATCCGATATACATATATGCAATTAAAATAATAAAACTTTGTAAAAAAATCACCATAAAATAAACAATACACAGGACGCGTTTCGAGCTAAAAACATAACAGCTCGTCATCAGCTACAGCATACACGTGTCCGCAAGCGAACAAGTTCAAAAATGAACTGTTTCATTTTTCAGTTCATTTTTGACCTTGTTCGCTTGCGGACACGTGTGCTGTAGCTGGTACAAGCTGTTATGTTTTTAGCTCGAAACGAGTCCTATGTATTGTTTTATTTTATGGTGATTTTTTTACAAAGTTTTATTATTTTAATTACTTTAAATCGCCAGTTTTCGGTGCTGTTTCGCTATACATATATCCAAATTGCCATGCTTGTATAATTACATAAAAATAAAGCTTGATCGTGTCGAAATCAGATAGTAGGTGTTTAGACCTATCAAATTAAGCCTTTAGCGGTCGCATTAAATTACGATTTAAAAATTCAAATGACTATTGGAACCAGTTTTTTAAAAAGAAATATTCACCTTATTTAATGACAGGTTAAATGATACCACAATAACACTTTAAGCTAATTACACTGTTTTATAAAATTGGTAGGAATCAAACAATCTGAATAAAAGACACAGCCCGTGAATATCACGGGAACTAGAATTAAAAAGTTAAAGAAAATAATTATAACAGAACGGAAAAATGGTTTCGTAACTATACACTTTTAAGTATATAGTTTCGATTTTCGAAGTAAAAAATTATTACTTGTCGTCAGATTTAGGCTTTCGTTGTTTTCTACCTACAACATTTTCTTTATAATTAAACGGATGATAAATTATCTTGAGTCAAAAAAATATCTGATTAAATAATCCTACATGTTAATACAATTTAAACATCAATAAAGGTAATATCCTGCCTGAAAACAAAAGATCTCAAATTGGTGATTTCAAACGTCACTGCCATCTGTGTCGTCGATCGTTCAAAAGAATAGAGAAAAAGATATTTCTCTTTCTATTTCGTTTTTTCACAAAAAATGGATATTCCTATCTTTACTATTCTATAGAACTCAAAGGCATTTTATACATAATTAGAAAATCGTTATTTATTAATAGATTCTAATTACTATTTAAACATACGTTTGCAATTTATCTATACTGTTACATAAAAGCATGTTTATAATTATGTATTGCTTTGTTTATTTAAGTCGTATTATAAAAAAAAAGGAAAAGGGAAGGAAATTTATCAGAAAACATTTATTTGTTTCTTTTGATTTACTTGTCGAAATGAGATTTCGGAAGAATATATTTCAATAATTTGATAATATTATGCAGAACACGTATTTTAAAATTCGTAACACACATTAACAGTGTTAAAACCTTTGAAAAAAACTCTTAAAACTTTTGAAAAAAAATTGACGTCTGAAAACAATAATTTTCCTTAATATTATTTTATTTTTTAACAGTTTTACAGAATATCAGAAAGTGCCTTTAATTACACAAAATATTTGAATATGACTTACTAATGGCTGGATGAGATACAGTTATTTCAGAAGTAGTAACTGCGTTTGCGTAAAACACTTATTACTAGTCGATGTGCCAATCCCAAAACTTTCTTCTATCTCACACATGTTAACACTTCAAAATTCGCAAAGAAAATAAAATGGCAATCTATGGCCATGATGAGCATTCTAATTGTACAGATTCTATGAATTATGTGTATTAAAAAAGGAGATATAAGCATCGTATTTTTCAAACAAATCATTGAATTTTGACACCCACCCTTATAGATGTCTGAAACCAAAATTCCCAACCCAACGAACACAAAAGCGATACCTGTTTAGAAGTATACATCCAAGCCTAATAAGGATCTATTTATGTAAAAATGTAACGGAACATGAAGTTTGATTAAATTCCCTTCATTAGTTTTTGAGATATAGCTATTTCGAAAATCGTAAAAATAAGCGGCATAGCAGCACCACATGTTATATGATTTACACAGAAAGCTAAAAGCTAAAAAGCACCAACTTATGCATACGTCTAACAGAATATGATGAAATTCCGTGGATTAGTCCTTGAGATAAGACTATCGCTAAAATCATGTAAATCCTGAACAATGCAGCATAGCAGCGTCATCTTTCGTACGATTTACACCAAAACATACTCGGAAAAAACATGTGTCAACGTCTAATTGAATCTGAAGAGTGGTAAAAATCTGTGCACTACTTCTTGGGATTGAGCTATTGCGTGAATCGTGAAAAAGGCAGCATAGCAGCGCCACCTATTGGGAGATTTACCGTAAAAACTAATCAGACACAACTTATGCTATCGACTTGCTGAACACCGCACCCTGAATACTAGGCCTAAGCGCTAACACAAAAATTGTGGCTGTCGAATGCGGATTTTTTTTTTTTTTTTTTACGTAAGTACTGCTCCCTAAATTTAGACACCAGTATTTTGTAAAATATTTCTTTGACCTGTTTAATCTAAAAGAAATAGAGCGGAAAAACTGTTAAAAATTGTTGGTACCAAAATTCAAGGAACCGTACACACACTGAAAATATATACGACTTCGGCACCCGCTATTTTTGTGTCAGCGCCCAGGCTTATTATTCGAGCGGTAGCGAACTGAATCTGAAGTTTGATGAAAATCCGTGCATTAGTTCTTTAGATAGAGCTATTGCGGAAATCCGTAAAAATGTAGCATAGCAGCGGCGCCTGTTGGGCGACTTATGCCAAAATCAAATCAGCAACAACTTATGTTAATGTGCAACTGAATCTGAAGTTTGAATAAAATCCACGCATTAGTTCTTGAAATAAAAATACTGCGGAAATCGTATAAAAAAAAAAAAAAAAAAAAAAAAAAAAAAAACGCATCATAGAAGCTCCACCTGACAGGCGAATTTTACCAAAAAATTATCAGCACCAATTTATATCAAGGCCTAACTGAGTCTAAAGTTTTATTAAATTCCGCGCATTAGTTCTTGAGATAGAGCGCCCACAAAATTTTTGTCACATACTGACTCACGGGCAGACATTTTCTAAAAACTGTCAAATCGT
Source organism: Maratus speciosus (assembly GCA_963932465.1). Taxonomy (NCBI): domain Eukaryota; kingdom Metazoa; phylum Arthropoda; class Arachnida; order Araneae; family Salticidae; genus Maratus; species Maratus speciosus. The sequence continues at coordinate 458,154,332 of OZ010792.1, forward strand.
ATTCAGGACTTTCTAAAATGTATGAAAACCGTCAAAAACCGGAAGTCGAAAATTTTGAAGAATCCAATGCTTTGTTCTTGTAAAGATAGAAGAAAGTAAAAATATGTGAAACTATTATTTAACATAGTTCATTGCCACGTAGCGAGAAACATAGATTGAAACTAACAAATTTTAACTATAGTAACATAATTAACCCAGCAGTAGTCGCGTGTCGATCTTTTGCCGCCCATATAAATTATCTTATCTAACTCATATCCCCTTACAAATATAATGTAGAACTAACATGCAGCTGACTTTAAATGTTTCTCCAACACCGTACTGAAGTAACATCTCTGTTTTTTCTTCAGGTGCATTTTTACAAGCAAAGTTGAAATTGGTGGAGAAGTCTATGCAATGATCCCTAATGTTAGTTCATTTTTGCTTTTCATATTATTCTAAATCGCATGAATAAAATGTATGATTTAAGTAAACTGCACATTTTATGATTTCATTTAAATGTAATATTTGAATATTAAGTGAAAAATGTTTCTTATTTTGCATTTTCTGTATGTGGATGGCGGCGACAAAAAGACTGAGTGCGACTAATAACGTTCTAAAAAAAGACGCGACTATTCTCGGGTTAATGAGGGTATCGTGCCCGTCTTTTTGCGACCAGTTATCTTTCCTTAACCAGCTTCCCTAAAAAATTGAGGAAACTCATTGTACGTGACGTTAAATGTTTCTCTTTCACCATTGTAGAATTACAAGACATTCCTGCTGTTAAGATTTGAAGTCCTGAGTGGAAGAAGATGCTGTGTTACACAAATTAGAAATCCTGAAAATTGAAGTGAAAGTCTTTTGTTGAAATTTAGTTACTTATTTAATTCCTTCTTAATAGCATACGTTTCCATGCTAATAGGTGATACTAAACTATCCTGGAAAAGAATATTAACATTTAACTGTTAAATATTACAAATTATTTTCACCATTTGAATTATTAAACATAAAAATATTGAATTAATAAAACATGGTGTCTCATACCTTCGATATTGTGTAGAATTTTAGTATTTTAGTTTTACTATATGTTATAATACTTCTATAATACTTTCAGCCCTAAAATAAAACAATTTTTCAGAAAATGTATTGCAACATATCCTTCCACTGAGTTCTTCTTTTCTCGGCAATAATAATAGAAATTAATTGAAAAAACAGTAACACAATTACTAATGTTAATTCATTTCTCCCTTTCCCAATGTTTCAAGATTTGTCAAAAAACTTCATAATTTCAGTAAAACGCAATATATTTTTATCGTTATTGCAATGTCATATTCGAAATTTAAATGAAAATTATTTCTTATTTATCACATGTGTGTCCACGGTCAACGGCCTCAAACTATGTAACGCGACAAATAATAGAAAGACTCTAAAGAAATAGAGCGACTTGTCTAGGATTAACAATTTTTAAAAAAACTTCAATCATAAGTCTATTTTCGTGGTATCTTGCAGATCCATTCAATTTGACAAATAAAGATTTTGATTTTATATTTTAGCGAAAAAAAAATACAAAATAACCAAAAATGTAAATTTTGCACATGGGAGAGAAAAAAAAAACTTTACAGACATGAATGAAAAATATAAAGATATTCATCAGTATGTATAAATAATAGAATTTGTATTTAAAAAAAAATATTACAATAGTAGATGTATATTATAAATATGTATGTATATTGTATTTCTTAGTACATATACGAGGGTTGTTAGATAAGTATTGTCTCCACAACTGTAACTACTTTATTAACAGAACAAAATGAAATATTTTACATTGCCAAATAACTCTGAAATGTCCTTCATCTCATAATGTTTTAACTTTGCAGGTAGAACCACTGACGTGTAAACAGTGAAACGGAGAATGTCAGACTATATGGAAGTGCGGTTAAAGCAGTGTACGGTGATGGAATTGATGACAGTGGAAGGTATTGCACCAATCGATATCCACAAGCGAATAAGTGATGTGTAAGGCGAAGCATGTGTGGACAGAAGCACCGTCAGGAAATAGGTACGTGAAAGCTGGACGGTGAACCCAGGCACATCGAGAGTGCACGATAAGCCCAGCTGTGGACGGCTGAAAACCGCACGCAGTGTCCATGAACCGATTCGTGATAACCGCCGTATTAACCCTTAAATGCGCAATTTTTTTTTTCGAAAAAATTATATATGATTCTCTGAAATGTTTATTACACAGGAAAAATAATGAAAAAAATCAGAGATACATTTTTCATATAATACGTCAATCTTTCCTTCTGTTGCACATCTGCAGTGCAAGTGAAAACTACTGTCGTGCGGCTGTTTTACGCTAAAACATAGCAAATTAGTAAATATTTTAATAAGTATGCCTTCAAATACCTTATTTTATATAATTATTTATTTTATAAAACTTAACCTTTAACCCTTTCATTCCCATGATAGAATACGTTCTAGAAATTACGTAGTTCAGAGAATCTGGCTTTACACCAGAAAGTTTTAATGGTTAATTTCGCTTTATTTAAATACGGAATGTCTGTTATTAAGTAAAGCAAATATTGCTATTTTGTTTTTCTGGCGTGAATTAGGTATATACAAATAAAAAAAAGATCTATTAAATTGAAAACACTGTTGTTTGCATATGTGCAAAGCTGCGCAATAAAGGGTTAAGCAGAAAATCCTTTCACTGTCAGGAATTCGATCACCGCACGCTGTTTTAACAGCACTTTCATATTGGTCGGACATTCTCCGTTTCGCACAATTGAAAAATAAAAACATCATGAGATGTAGGAGATTTCAGAGTTACTTGTAAATGTAAAATATTCCATTTTGTTCTGTTAATAATGTAGGTACAGACTTGCAGGTAAAACTTATTGAACAAACCTAGTACATTAAGATCAATAGATTAATAATTTACTTAAAAGGTCGCATTTTTAATGCTGTAAATTTTTTTAGAGTAAGGGTCTTCAACTGTGGCCCGCAAATAACACTTTGGTGACCTACAAATAGCATTTTAGTGTCCTGCTGTGTTATTCCGAATATCAAGAAATAAAAATAGTCCGCAATTGTAAAACAATGTTGAAGCACCTTCTTAGGAAAATTCCATTTTTTATTAGGTTGAGCAAAAAGTTCTGGGAAATTTTTGATCTAATAGTTACCAAAATTTGTATCGTATATAGGAGTACCAGTTGTACAGTCCAGACGTGGCTCAATCCGATTTTGGCCTCTTTCGATCAATGCAACACTTTTTCAACGGCCGTCGATTTGAATTCTTTAATGAAGTTGAAGAAGCATCTCAAGAGTTTTTCGATTCCAAGGAGCCGCCATGATACTTCCAGCAAATCCGGAATCTGGCAGAACGATGGCAGAAAGTCGTGGACTATGATGGTCTCTACTTTGAAGAATAGTTCTTGGTGCTTTTGTTGTTAATTTGCGCATAACAACGCAACTTTCGCAAATTTTCCAGAACTTTTTGCTCTATCTAGTAATAAAACTATGAAAAAGAAAACTGGGGGAAAACCGTTGGGTGCACGCAGCACATATTTTTTTCTGTATATCAATACAAATGCCGGAGAAGTGGCTCTTTTAGTGCAGTAAACAGCTCAAAGTTTACGAGATGGAAATTAACACTTTATGCTACCAATAACGGATTTCTATGCTTATTCGTGCTTCAATATGGTTACTATTCGTGCAGTAAACTCTGTGCTGGTAGCGTCTTTTGGCTTCTTCAGAATAATTTTATTAATTATTAATCTGGAACAAACACAAAAGAATTCCCTTATTTGTTAATAGTTGAGCAGTTTAGGCGTTAATGGGCTTCCTAGTTGACGCCAAATTTATCCCTTTACTTTTTTCATTTTTTAACGTAATTACTATATTTGTTTTAATTTAATTATATTTCTTATTTTCAATCTTATATTAACGTTTTTTCTATCTTTTAAGTAGTTTAGACTACAGTTAATCTTCTCTCTTATTACTCCTTAAACTTTAGAAATACTGGTACTGTAGGTAGGGGCAATATAGAGAGTTCCTTTCTGAAGGTAGCTTTATTATAAGGGATTTTTCACTATTTGTCAGCTGCATCTTTAGTCATTGTATCTTTTTGACTTTTCACAGTATTGGACTGGACTTTTTTTATGAGTTGATCTACATAGCTGACTATCAAATTATGAAATAAAAAATTTGGAATCTTTCACGCATGTTTAGTTAAAAATTATTCATACAAATGCCCATATGTTATCAACTATTCAATATAGGGGAGATGGGAGCACATGTGAACAGTTCGCATAAATATAGCTTTATCTCATAACTGGTTTAATTTCTGTAAACAAAAACTTCTCAATATAATAAACAGAACTTTCTTTTACGCATGGTAATTTTTTTAAAATCACCTGTATATTTCTCCTTACATTTTTTAATATATTTATAAATTCAAAAAAATTTCCACATGTGCCCCATCAACGGGGTAGTTGTGAACATACACCGGACACATGTGAACGCAAGGAAAAAATATCCTTTGACATGCTTTTTACTCTGTTATTCATTTCTCATCGTAACCATTACTTATATTACCTGTTACGTTCACCATAAAGTAACATTTATACATATATATTTCTCTGGTTTCTGGGTGATATGTTAAAGCAAAAGATCATAAAATGAAAATAAGTAGATTTTTTTTTTTTTTGGGGAGGGGGGGGGGGGCTTTAGATGATTCATTAAGTATTGTTGCAATAAAATAAATAAAGAAGCAATTTTGAAAAAGAAATTAAAACTTTTAAATTTTGCTTAGGGGAAAAGGGGGGGATTTTAGGGAGGGGATATTTAAATACTAGTTATCGGAAATCTGCCGAAGTACGAAAGATTTTCACACCTGTATTTGCCTTATTTACTTGTAAATTATAGATAAAGAAGGGTTTTTTAGTGATATAAAAATCTCAGCTATATCCCCCCCCCCTAACTTCTTTTGCTTTTGAAAGAGGGGGGAGGTTACAATCGGGATTTTACGGTACTTATCAGTTTAAAATTTTGCTTTCTTAAAATATTACTGATATCTATCTTCATTCAAAGCATCATATACATAACACACACTTAGAGATGGAAGTAAGCCATCATTACAAGTTTAGAATAAATGTAATTAGAAAAATTTGCAAAGTTGTTCTAGGTAATACTTTTGTATTAACAATGCATAAAAAATATTGTTGTAAACCGTTTAGTAAAATAATACATGGCACTTATTCCATTTTAGAAAACATTAAATTTATTTAAAATACAATTGAACGTAAACGAGCTTGTTGCTCTTTATGTTTTTGCTGAAAGATGTGTTTGTGGAAATTTCAATACAAAATCAACTTTGTGTGAGGAAAATATCTTCTATTTCAGGAAAATTATAGATAATGGAACCGACACTATTTCTCATTAAATTAACTGAAAGAAACAGCATAACAGAATAATTATTGGGGCACTTATGAACTGTTCATATCTGCCCAACTAGTCTGTTCACAAGTGCCCCACATTGCTGCTTCTGTTAAATTGTTAAATAATTAACATTTCTAAATTTTAGAAGAAAAAGAACTTTATCAAAATTATTTATTAGTATTCATAGTATATGTTAAAACACTCAAATTCAAATAAATGAATAAATAAAAAAAGTTATTCGCTTATCAACTTGGAACAAATATTTTACTTTTGAGATCTAAAAACATCGTTTTGGATACAGAAGACAAACTAAATGTCAAAGAGCTTCAAAAAATTTTTAACATATGTCTACAGGTGCTATAAACTTTAGTAAGTTTTTTCAAATAAAAAAACTTATAATAACTATTGAAAATTTGCGATGTTCACATCCGCCCATGTTCACATGTACCCCCATCTCCACTATTAATGTTTTAATTGCAGTATGAGGTTTCTACTGTTCTTTTTCAAGTTTTCAGAAAGTGGTGTTAAATTTTGTTGTGAAACTCTGTATTCCATAAACAAAAAAATTAATTTTTTTAACAGAAAAGTTAACACCTGCAAGAATATGCGTGCTAAGATTACACAAATCCCCACTACCATTAAACAGGACTAACATAGTAATTTGCTACAGTGACAGACCATTTTGAGCATTTTATATTACTAGGTTGATCGAAAACATTATTTTATTATTAAATGTATTGTTAGACCCCTAGTTGTTCTCGCTACTAAATCTTCACTGAAAAATGTGAAGTCAAACATGTTCAAACATCTTCGAAGCTCGAGGACAATTCTTCAAGAATTTTGGTAGGTATTCAACAAACCGTGTATAATCAAAAGCATCCAGTCATTGTTCATTAACTTTTAGACAACAGTGTATTTATTATATAAATTTCAAAATTTATATGTATTAATCTTAATTTAAATGTATGGTAGAGAAAAAAATTGAAAGCAAGGAAAACAACAGAAAGTTAACCATGTATTATCTTCAATTAATGTTGAAAAAGGTTGTCGTCTTCCATTGTTAGGTTAGGAGATATTGTAGTTGTAATTGGGAATATTATGGATATTTTTGAAATCATTTACAGAAAGTGTTTTGAACCATTGAACATAGAAGGAAATATTTATATCATGTCTGATGGTGATGCTACTGAGGTATCTGAACCTATTTCTGACGATTCTTAAAATTCTGTTACGATTTTCAGACAGGCTTTCTATACTAGGTTTGCACATGTAACACCAGATTTGAGACGCACAAGCCATGCTAGAGATAATACAGGCTTTATCATACTAATGTTATATTGTGAATAGCGAGAGAAGGTCTTTTAAGTAGAGGGTTTGAGATATTTGGAAGTTGCTGCGAAGTTACCTCATAAGTTAAGAATGTGTTTTCTGAAGGTCATTTTTTTTATCAAGGATAATCTCAAGGTATTTGATGTCCTCTTTTCAAAGCATTGTATTGTTAAAAGCTAGCCTATAGGGGTAGGAGAAAATTATACAAAATAAATAGCATCAATTTTGGATTCATTTATTTTACACACGAAAATGTGCATTAGTGCATGAACATATTAAATTATGTTATTCTACTATTAGAATATATGTTAACTGTATAGATTTTCTTGTTAAAGTTTTTGTAACGCTTGTGGTTAAACTTAAATATTTTTAAAATTTTAAATAAATAAAATGTCCTTTTAACACTTTCCAACATAGTTGAAAAGTATTTATGAATTGAAGTTCTGTATATGTCTGCCCGTATTTCCACACACTATCTCAGGTAAATATACTCGGACTGCTTTGTAATTGATACATGTCATTGAGATTTGCTATGGCATCTTTGATATTGAAAATAAAGCATGGAGTATTTATAGTTCCTTCACAGGGAAATTCCAGGACAAGAATTTCGAACATCTATGGTACATGGGGAAATATAATTTGCTATGTATTTTAATGATGTGAGACTATTTCACACAAGTTGAAATTGAAATATATGACTAAGATGTGTTACAAGATGCTTAATGTCCCTATGATGTGCTATGGTGTTCTTAGCAATTATCGTTCATTTATAGAGACACACAAAAGAATTCAGTTTCACTACCCAGCAAACACATACCTTTCGGCACACGATCGGACCGCAGCTGGCACTGTCGGTTAAGTGTCGGCATAGGCACAGTGGTTTCGGTGAAGCGTCAGCAGCATGTCGGCAATTGAAACATAAGAATCTGCTTTTTCGACTGCCAGTTACCGTAATCGGTCCCCATATGGTTATAGATCGGCAAGCGACTTACGCCGGCAAGTGACGCGGGACCGATATGTGATTTCTGATAGTGCCCCGATCAGATTTGCCAACATCGGTCCGAATTCGGAATTTTTTGCCTTAGCCGACACTTTTTTTTTCTTTTTCTTAGTTAGGTTTGAGTTTCAGTTTTGATAAGATATGTATATTTCATGTATTTCATATAAAATTCTAACAGTGATAAACAAAATAAATGTTAAAAATAGCTTATATTTATTTATTTTAAAAAAAGTTGTTGTTGAATTCATTTTAAAAAGGACTTACAATTATTTGAATCATCAAAAGACTTTTTTAAATCGCTCCTTAAAATTATTATTCTTTATAAACTTAATCGTAGAAAAAAAAATATTCATAAATTAATTGAACTTATTTTCTAGCTATTATATAAGCAATAGCTATGTTTCTTATTTTATCTAAAAATCAAATTATTAAAAAAAGTGTTTAAAATTATTTTCCAAGCTATAAAAATATAAAAAAAAAAAAAATACCACACTTTTTAGCATTAAAATAAAGATTCAGAAATCTCACGCTTCTAAAAAAAAAAAAAAAAAAAAAAAAAAAAAAAAAAAAAAAAAAAAGATAAATTAATATTTTTATTTTATTTGATGATTAAGAAATGTTTATCATTATTGCTACATAATTACTAAAAATATATTCTACAATAAATTATCAAATTACAAAAAATGAACTCTTATTCTAATTAAAAGTAATTAATTACCAACTTATTTTTTATTAAAATTAGTTTTTCTATGTTACAAATATATATTTCTTCAATTAACACATTTAATTACATTATAATTCCTAAAGAGAAAATTGTATTAAGAGAAAAACCTCTGAAATTCACTTATTTTATTTAATAAGCATTCTTAAATTTATAAGAAAGATTCAGAAATATCCTCCATTTAAAGTTGTCTTCCAAAAGAAAAAAAATATATATAAATTAATATTTTTATTTTATTTTTTAATTAAAATTATTGATAAGTAACAAATTAATATTGCAACATACTCATTAAATATATGTTCTACTTTAAATCATCAAAACGACATAAAATGAATTCTTATTCTAATTAAAAGTTATTAATTACCAACTTTTTATTTATTAAAATAAATTTTTCCATGTAAAAATATATATTTTGTAAATTAACATTAACATTGTAAATTATATTTGTAAAATGCATGTAATTAGATTATAAATCTTAAAAAAGAAATTTGATTAACTGAACAAAACCTCTAAAAAATGTTTTTAATAGTTAATTATTCTTAAATATATATATATTCTTAATTTTATCTATATCTTAATTATTCTTAATTATATCTGTATCTTAATTATTCTTAAATACGTTTGCTTTAACGAATTCACCAAGGTATTTATTTCATTCACTTAAATATTAAATTAACTTTTAAATACACGCACGTAAGAAAATTACAAATAAATAAATAAAAAATAAAATAAAAACACTTCAAAATTCAAATTTTCCCATCTACCACTTACCTTCAACGACAACCAATACCTATCGATATGTCTTCCCTTTATGACCTCATATAATCCTTCCCTGATCAAGTCTCAGTGGCTGAGTGGAGAAGGCGTCTACTTCCTGTCCCTGGGTACGATGTATCAAACCCCGCCTCTCCCAACGCTGAAACACGTTCCTTCCAAATATGCATTCCACAATGGCTCATAGATGGCGCCATCAAAACAGATTTTTTTTCAATTTATGCTGGTGTCGGGTTGCGGCCGGCATTCATGTGGATAGCTATCGGCGTGCTGTCGGCATAGTTTTCTGCCGATACCAGACCGGCTGCGTGCCTCATGAATCGGGCCGCATTCGCGCGGCGTATCAAAAAAGATACGGAACCGATAGCGGCAACCGGTATCGTACCAATACCGCCGGTAGTGGCAAGCGGCTGTCGCCCGATTGCTTACCGATAGCTCTGTGTTTGCTGGGTAGTTACTATGACCAATATTTTCTTGAAGGGGATTTTCAATTGTGGTAAGCGTTTTTTTATTTTAACTTCTGTAGATCATATACAGAGCTACACAAAAGATTTCGAATAAATTTTCGCTTATTGACGGAAATTGCTGAAGGGGAATTTTCAACTGTTATGCACTTAAAAGAAGGCTAAGTGACAGGGCAGTCATCCCTTGTCATTGATTCTTTATTTGGGCTTCATTTGTCACATTATTTAACGGTGACGGTTTGTTACAATATTCTGAATGTGTTGGAAAAAGTTTCATAACACATGCTTGACGCCTGAATATTCACTTACGTAGCAAAAGGAAATTGAGAATTCTACTAAAATGAAGGACCTATAAGACGTAGATTTTGTAACCCATATGTGCATAGCATAGGACTGAGTAAAACGCCCAGTTCTGGTAAAACGCACACCCTTATTAATTATTAAATGAAGCAAGTGATGGAGCCGTTGCTCAGTGTGAGAAATTGTAGAAGGATACATTTTATGCTGCGCAGTCGTTTCATGCGATCACGTGTTATCTATTATTCAAAAGCTGCCTATGTTTATTCTCAAGCAGCTGAAAATTTTCTTTACGTGAATTAAAGTTATTATAATATACTCATAAGTAAGTATATATTCATGTTTTTTTTTTAATAGGAAAACGTATTGTATGGAAGTATTTTGCTTTGAATATAATTATAGTATGAAGTTGAATGGTTAATTTCAAAATAATGCGGTTGTAACAAAGGGTGGCAATGGTAAAATGTCCCTACCAAAGCAAGGGTAAAATGACTAAATGGGAGTTTTACACTTACCGGTTACAATTGCGCTGCAAATGTAGCAGCAAAGTGTAGCAAAAGGCTGTAAGCGATTTTATATGCACGGGTATATGATTATTTGAACAGAACATTTTTTTTCACACAAGGATTTGATACATACTTCTCCAGGAAATCACAATGTATCATCGGATACACAAGTTTCAGGTACGGAAGTTCTCATACAGCAAGGCAAGATAATTTCACAAGTTCCTAGTCATTCTAAAGATAACACTGTTAAATTTTGTGCACATAGACTAGTTTAACTGGAAATCATACAACCAATGTAAATGTAAAGGATATCATGGATCAGTTTTTGCCAGTTCTAAAAATAAACTGCAATGAAGCCAGTAGTTGTCGGAAGCGAAAAACTGAAGAAAACCACACTGATAACGAGTTCTCCTTTCAAAAAGAAACTTGAAGAACGTGAGCTAATATGGGGTCGATCTTACAAAAAGAAGTGGATATTTAATTCAAAATGTGAGAAAGGAACATAGCGAAGAATACTGAAAGGGAATGGAATTTTAAAAAAGGCGTTGTTGATAAAGACGAAAAAGACAGGCCATGCCTAGTTTGTGGCAAAAAATACATTAAGAAAGGTAAAAGATTGATATGGGCAAATGTTCAATGCATTCCTATTCCGAAAAGTGTCCCGAATATTTGTGTCAACTGTGGATCCAATATGGAATTGTGTAGATGAAACCGAAAAACCTATTTTTAAATATTTTTCAAACTCTGAAAATTCATTATCTTCATGCTTTGTTTATAATTTTTGCGATTGAATAATGGCTTGAGAAGTTTTTTTTTTCTTTTTTATTATAACTTGTATGACCTGATTGGTATAATTGAGGGCCTCTCAACCATAGTAGACCAAGTTCACTTTTAAAAAAATGAGATAGTTCATGTAGAAGGTGCAGTAAACAGTGTTTTATCTACTGTCATAGTACACCAAGTCTGTAGTTCACATGCTTTTTCGTAGATTTCGTCTGTGTCCAGAGTTGGTGAAGTAATACAAGAAACATTCACAACCACACTGATTCAAGTCTATTCATCAGTGCACTACTGTTTCATCTCTGGTCCATTCTTTTCTAAATCTTGTCGCATTGCTGTTAAAAAACGTTGTAGTTTAAATAAGAAACGATTTGAAAACTTCTGATGAAAAATAAACGTTCGTGAATCATGAGATGGATAAACTATGAATGGAAAGTAATATTGTTTTTGATGACCCCACCCCCTGCCCACACACACACGGCCTCTCGTAAACAAACATAAAACTTACCGACAGTGTTTTTCTTTAAAAAATTATTAAAAGGAAGAACAACTCTGATCACATAGTTCGATCTTCGGCCTAGAGATGAATATACGACAATGAATAAGACCACCGTGAAAGAGAAATTCTATTACAAGTTTAATTTACATTTCAAGCCGCCAAGTACAGATACATGTGATGACATATCAATCAAGCCTTCGACAGAAAATGATGAAAACACTAGAAAAGCTTTGAAACCGAATGAGAGCTCCACTTGCGGAAAACTAACCAGGATAGAGAAAAAATTAAAACTGATAAAATTAAAGCCTCAGATGAAACTTATTGTTATACATTCGATTTGCAAAAGGCACTTCCCCTTTCTAAGCTTTCAACATATTTAGCTTGTTATAAATGCAATCTATATGTTTATACCTTTGGTGTAATTCCTTTAATAATAAAGCGGGATACATGTACGTCTGGGTTGAAATAAAGGGAGAAAGAGGTTCTCAAGACCTTTCTAGCATTATTGCAAGACACCCAAGAGAGAAAACCTCTAAACATGAGAAAACTATTCTACATTCTGATGCCTGTGGAGACTAAAATAGGAACATCAAAATGGAAATGTCTCTTCCGCTTTTGAAACTATTTAATAGTACAAACATAACAGCAGAGTCTATTGAACACGAATTCATGATGTCTGGCCACTCTTTCCTTCAGAATGATGTAAAATTCGGACTGATTGAAGCGGCAAGTCACAACAACACATCTATTTTCTTAGAGAATGGAAGGAAACTATCATGAATCCAAAGAGGAAATGTCCCAAATTTGATGTCATTGAACTTAAGAATTCCGAAATTGTTTCTACTGCAGCTTTGGAACAAAGTATCACAAACAGAAAGAAGGATACTGAGGAGCTTGTTTTAGTTGGATGGATATTAGATGGCTGTGTGTTGTGAGAGGTTCTTCCTTCATGTTACTGTTCAAAGAAATCCTCAATGAGGATCAAACTTTTCGCAAAATTAAATTTGAAAAATGGACCCTTGATCGCAAGTTATTATCTTTGTCAATTGTCAGTCAAGATTCATTGTACGCGGCCAGTAGAAAAAACAATTTGGCCAAAAAGTAAGATATGATCTTCTACCATACATTCCGCCAATTCATCATTTATACTTCAAGAATCATCCAACAGATATCAATACTAATCTCCAAGGTACTTCCTCCAGAGTACATCATGATGACAATGATGATGATGATAGTATTGTGTACAGTGAATGATTTACGGTAACTGGTAATATATTTCACTCTTTGTATTTAATTTAGAGTAAAAAATAGAATACGTAAATATAATTCAAAATCAAGAGTTTTTGGAATCATAATAAACAAGTCTTTATTTACATACGGAAATTGTACAACCATACTAGACTAATTCCTCATTAAAAAACAATAAAAAAAAACAACGTATAAATTTGCAATAGAAACATTAATTTGCCATTTTTAAAAGCAGGGCACTATCAAAATGATACTTTAAACTGAATAATGACATATATAACTCTTATAAATCACTTGACCTCAATTAATTATTTATAAAGAACTTTAAAACTTTATTATTCACAATAGAGATAAATGGACATGGTCTACTATGATTGTGAGCCCTTCAATTATTGATGCCATATGTAAAAGCAAACAATCACGTTTTATAATTCTAATATATAATATTAGGAGTTCAGTGGTTTCAGTTTTTTTGCAATGCGAGGGCAAAAGGTACGGGTGTGGGCTTGTAGCGGAAAAAGCTCCCAAATGCTTTACCTTCGAAAATAATACATTCGTTAACAACTGCTACAACTTGGCACTCCTAAGGCATACAAAATCAAAAACAAATATTCTCTTCTACATACAAGTAAACTTTTGCGTGTTTTCCATGACATGTGATCAAATTGTGACAGATTATTTTCCACACTGCGCGTTTTACCCCACCCCACTCTACATTTCTTGACTAGAATATTTGAGTTTGACCCGCAGAACTCTGAGAATTCATCGATGTTGGTAAAGAGAGAAGTACGTGAAAAGTTGAACACACCTAGTTTATATTCTTTGTAAGCTTTAAACACTTAGATGTTTTAGAAACTTTATAGGAATTTATGTTTTACCTGATACATGTAATTAAATAAAACCAAGTGATATATTAGATATAACTTCTATTAATTCTTGTTTTTATAAGAACAAAAAAATAAATTTTTTTGTAATACAGGAAATATAACTAAAACCACAATACCGCCTATATATCTAATACGATGCGCATGATTTTACATTGAAATATACCGATGAATGCTTGAAATCTTAAATATGCTTGCTTTGGACTTAGAAAATAAAAATGCAGCATTGAGATGAGATATTAACTTTTCACGTTCATAAATGTTAGGACCAGTATTACCGCTGTAAAAAGAGTCACTTGTAATTTATGAAGCAAATATTACTTTTAAAGTATTACCTTTCCACGTTCATAAATCTTAAGATCGATGTTAATGCCGTAAAAAGAGTCATTTTAAAATTTATGAAGCAATTTATCGGCATTTTCTACATTTTTTTTTTCTAACGAGTGAAAGTTAATAATTTTAAAACGTGTTTTCTTTGTATAGCGCAAAAGTTCCCCATTTCCATTATCGAGAAGCAATTTCACATTTTTGATGTTGATCATTTCGATCAAAAAACGCATCACTCCATAAAAAGACGCGCTAATTTTTAATTTTTTGTTTTCAGTGTTTTCGAATTTTCAATTTCTTTTTTTTTAATAACTCAAAAATTTGATATTATTAAAGATGATTTTTATGCTTATTACATAATGTGACGATATAATCATTTCTGTAAACACATTTGTGTTCCACTGTTTTTTAAATTCTGAACATAAATTTCATAGGTTTCAATTTGATATTTACATGGTTATTGAAAGCTATCTAAACAAAATAAGATAAGCGTAAAAAGAATAAAAAATAAGTTTCTTTTTACTCAAACAAAAATATTGGGACAAAAAAAAAAAAAAAAAAAAAAAAAAAGAAAAGAAAAGAAAAGAAAAGAAAATATGATACCATATGTTTTGTTTCTTTTTTTTGTATGTGTTTCCTAAATTTAGCAATGTTTGCGTAATAAATATTGAGTTTTCCATATAAATCGTCCATATCTGAACTCCGAAGATGAAATATTGAAATTTATAATTTAAAGAATATTTTACATGCAATTATGAAATGCTCATGTTTTTATATATACTCATTCTACTCTACATGGCGCTGCGATCCATGTAGTGACTATGGACCGTAAGTGATATGGCTTATGCTACAGTCAATTAATAAACCTAATTATCATCCTGCAGGGTACAATTGATCAAGACCGATCGATACTCATTTTATCGACCCCGAATGTAATGAAAGGTTCGTTTAACATTGCTTAAACCAAGAGACGAGCTTCGGTTCTATAACGAGGCATCGCTGTTCATTAACCACTAAGCAATCGTGTGTGATATTTAAGCACATAACCTAACAATTACGATAAACATTAAAAACTTTTAAGATAAAAATTTATAAGAATGTATATGAGGCTAAAAATTAATCGTAGTAGATATCAAATAAAAAATTCCTACAGTAGGCTTGTTATATTTGTCCAACACTCATCGGATTTGTTTATCTCATCAGAAAGTCAAAGAGAAAAATAACCTCACTTCAATCATCTATTTTTCAATCTTTATTCAAATTTAGCAATATTTGAGTAATAAATATTGAGTTTTCCATATAAATCGTCCATATCTGAACTCCGAAGATGAAATATTGAAATTTATAATTTAAAGAATATTTTACATGCAATTATGAAATGCTCATGTTTTTATATATACTCATTCTACTCTACATGGCGCTGCGATCCATGTAGTGACTATGGACCGTAAGTGATATGGCTTATGCTACAGTCAATTAATAAACCTAATTATCATCCTGCAGGGTACAATTGATCAAGACCGATCGATACTCATTTTATCAACCCCGAATGTAACGAAAGGTTCGTTTAACATTGCTTGAACCTTGACGAGATTTGGTTCAATAACCAAGCATCGCTGTTCATTAACCACTAAACAATCGTGTGTGATATTTAAGAATATAACCTAACAATTACGATAAACATAAAAAACTTTTAAGGTAAAAATTTATAAAAATGTAAATGAGGCTAAAAATTAATCGTAGTAGATATCAAATAAAAAATTCCTACATTAGGCTTGTTATATTTGTCCAACACTCATCGGATTTGTTTATCTCATCAGAAAGTCAATGAGAAAAATAACTCCAATTCATTTTTTTCTTTTTCAAACAAAGTTGAAAAGTGTTTATGTGTTCGGTTTGTCTGTCCGTCAGTCCGTCTGGCCGTCTATCTGTCTGTTTGGCGTCTGTCCGTCTGGCCACGCTCTAACTCCCGTTAAATATACTCGGATTTTCATGAAACTGATAAAGGTTATTTAGGGTCACCAAAGCATGTTTGGTATTGTATATGAAGTATGTAGGATTAATCGTTCATTTACAGGGGCACTCAAAAGTATTCCATTACATTATGGTATATGGGGAAAAATCGTTTGCAGATAATTTTAATAACATTATGCTATTTCAAATGTATTGAAACTGATATAAATCATTGAATTTCACTACGATCACATTAGAACAGGACATTCATAGCATTTTTTATTCATTTACAATGACACACAAAAGAAATCGGTTACAGTACAATACTGTCCTTGAGTAATAATTGATGGAGTGCATGGTTTAAAATTCGGTATGCACTTTTAAATTTAATTAATTTTTTGCATCTTACCCGTTATATATAAATTCTATACCTCAAATACAGGGCTGCACAAAAGTATTCACGTACCGATTTCCTTATTTGATGAAATTTCTGAAGGTAAATTTTCAACTGAAGTACATGTATCCCTTAAGTGAACTAAATTTTGGCATGCTTGTAGTTAATAGATTAAAATCTATATATCATATACAGAGCTTCTGAAAAAATTTGCAATTGTGGATGGGAACAGCTGAAATTGGGTTTTGAAATGTATTATGCATTTCCATATGATTGAATTAGACGTAATATTTTAATAATTTTTTAAATGGTGCAGTTTTGTTATAGTATTCTGAATGTGTTGGAAAATGTTTCATAGTCTATGGTTGATGCATGATTTTTTCTTACTTGTTTCCTTTAAATTTTGTGCATTTTATCGTTACGTTGTAAATCTATGTCACAGTTCATATCGCTTTAGTAAAAGTTCCTTTTATTCAATTTTAATATAATACTTATTTTATTGTAAAACGTTTTAGTCTTTTATATTAAATAATTAACACTTTCATGATTTTCTTTAATAAAAGTAATAATTTCGTCTTAGAAAATATAGAAAGATACTTTGTTATACATACCTTAAACGATTAAACGTATTCAGTTAAATAAAACAATATGTATCTAATATTTCAATTTTTATCAAACTATAGTCTAAAGTAGAAAAATAGTTTTCACAGCATTAAAGAAATTTAAGAAGAATATACATTTCTCTGGAGGGATTTTTTTTTAGCAACTTTTAAAACTTCAGTTTTTAAGAATTATATTCAAGGCTTAAGGGGTCAAGGGACCTTAAAACTCATTTTTTTGTATTTTTTAAAAAGCACTTTAAATACTATTCTAGGGCACACTATATGATTTATGGCATATATTTTTCACAAAAAAAATGTAAAGAAAATTTGGAGAAAAATAAAGAGTTTTCCTGAATATTGTAAGCGTTGTGAAGAAATTTCAAAATGCCCCATGCGCATTCCATATCAATTAAAATCCCCAATACTTTGTATGCCAGTTTGGTTTACATATACAAATAAAACTGCACATAGAATTTTATATATTTGAATATAAAGTAAGTATTTTTTTTAACTTTATGAAATTTCCAACATTTTTGCATAATATTTCTACACATGACTACCTTTTAACGTTTCCAATTATACTTAGTTTAAAAAAAACTATGCACCGTTTTATTTGTATATGTAAACCTAGCTGGCTTAATTTAATTTATATGGAATGCGCATGGGGCATTTTGAAAAGTTCTTCATAACGCTTAGGATATTCAGGAAAGTTCCTTATTTTTCTCAAAAAAAATTTTTTTTCAATATCTTGTATCATAAATGTGTGCCATAATTCATATAGTGTGCCTTAGAATAGGATTTAAAGTGCAAAAAATAAATAAAAAAATTAGTTTGATAAGACCCTTATCCGCTTAAGGATATTTCTTTGAATAAAACAATAACTTTATGAAATGTGCAACATTTTTGCATAATATTTCTACACATAACCACCTTTTAACTTTTCCAATTATATTTAGTTTAAAAAAACTATGCACGGTTTTATTTGTATATGTAATCCGAGCTGGCTTAATTTAATTTATATGGAATGCCCATGGGGCATTTTGAAAAGTTCTTCATAACGCTTAGGATATCCAGGAAAGTTCCTTATTTTTCTCAAATTTTTTTTTTCAATACTTTGTATCATAAATGTGTGCCATAATTCATATAGTGTGCCTTAGAATAGGATTTAAAGTGCAAAAAATAAATAAAAAAATGAGTTTGATAAGACCCTTATCCGCTTAAGGATATTTCTTTGATTAAAACAATTCGTCTCTAACTTCTTACATTTTAAGAGACCAAATTATTGTTCAAGGGAAAATAATGTTTTCACAGCGAAATCAAAATTGAAAGCGACGCAAATATTAACTTACTTTTATTACTTTAAAAGTTACAGAGTACAGATGAATGAAAAAAATCTGTTTTATCTATTTTAAATACAAAAACGAAAGTTTGTGTAAAACATATTTGCATTGAATCATCATTTCATCATTAGTATCATAGAAACAGAATTTTGTCTCTTTTTCGAAAATGATAATGGTAAAAATTATAAAAAGGCGATAAGTAAACATTTTATGCAGCACGTTGAATCGATATGAGAATGTCTATTTACTTCTAATTACTATGTTTTATATGCAATAGAGGAGATATAACAGTATGTTTTCTGAACTTTTATATTACTTGTTTCAAATATTAAAAAGGCGTTTTAAAGGAAAAGCAATTAAAACTTTCTCCACGTTTGTGTCATTTAATATTCAACTGTTTCGTACGTGGTGTTTACTGAATAAATAAATAAATAAATAAATCTTTAATGTTTCAGTGAATGTCTGGAGATTATTTCAAGCGTTTGATTTATTTATGGTAAGCAGAATTTTTTTTTCCCCATAATTAATGGTAAAAATCGTTTTTAGATTCAAGTGCAAAAATTGCTATCAGAAACAGTGGAATATTATTCCGAAAAACATTATAGGTGTCTTTTATTAGGTGAAAACAAATCTGAATATTTTTTTCAAACATATTTCCAAAAACAACTTTTCGTTTTTATAAAAAAAAAAAAAAAAGCGAAAAATCAATAATTTCATCGGAAACAGTTGCACGTTTAAGTGTTTACAGCTGTCTTGGGGAATAACTTAATATTTTCAATATTTACGATTAAGCACATTATATCGCTCCCCCGCAAGAAAGGGACGCATCTCGCAAAAATTCATTTTGCGTTTTATTCCACTAATAGGTCTGTCGTTGGTGCGTCTTGCCACACAAAAAGTTTCATAAGCGTAGTTATACAGAAAATCATTTTGTTACATTACATTTCCATTTGTGACCTTGCAGAAGAGGGGTAGATTGTGTGCGGAGGTAGAATTACCCAACCCTCCAAACCTCATCATACCTCTTTATTCTTAAGGGTTTTGCGTTTTTATGCACGTTTTTATTCCTGCATGCAGAGCTAACTGCTATATTTTCATGTTATAGTGAAATCATGCAAATTTTCTTTTGCCTCTTTTGTAAAATTTACTTTTGTCGAGACGTATCACTTTTCTTGCAGTTGAGCGATAAAGTAAATGCTAAACAATTCACGGCCCTATTAAATTCTGAAGCTATGGGAAGCTCTGTGGCATTTCGGACCCCTTTTCATTCGAGAATAGTTTTCTAAATTCTACATACACGAAAACTCACAATTCTACAAACAGTATTCCTAAAAGAGGATCAGTTGAGTTTCCGTACATTTTATTAAAAACTTTTCTTTTTTATGTTCCCCTATATATATATACAGTCAGTACCGGATATATGGTCACCCACTTATAAGGTCACCCCGCTTATAAGGTCACTTTTCGTAAGTCCGGACTGACTGAATGGGTATTACGTGTTAAAATACACCGCCTATATGGTCAGTTTCCAATGGCTACTATCGGATATATGGTCATATGGTCATCTTTTTTCTCCCTTTTTATTGCAAAATATCTTATAGTGTTATGCTTTTTCCTTCCCTTTTTTAGGGGGTAAAGTGCCGAATAGACGTATCATTCACATTCAAGTATCTTCAGTTGTCGGCCTCTTTGTGTTGGTAACGCGGTGCTTTTCATTTTTAGTAGCTTCAGAAAGAAGTGGATGGACGTCCTGAAGGAGGAACTTCTTTCCTTCTAGTCAATGTTCCCCTTTTCCATCGTCGAATCTCCCGTGCGTTTGCTAAAATCCACAAGTACGAACTTCCGTATGATAAAGAAAGGACAGTTGACATTTTTATAGCTTTAGAATGAGAGGGAGACCTCGAGAGAGAGGGATGGCTGGGAGCCCAGCCTTGCTTTTTCTAGCACGCTGTGCCTTGCTCTATCTTGCACTGAAGAACAAACTCGCAAGTAGATTAGAAACAGCTGTTTGCTGCTTTTTATGTATTATTTGTGCATTTTTAAACGTTGGTTTCCTGATTTTTAATATTCTTGCACAAAGTTTTTGTTTGCTATTTTTATAAAGAGTTGGAATATGGTATCAAAGAAGACCATTGAAAATTGTTTTTGACATCCTTGGCTTCAGAGAATGTGTAGAATTATCGTTCGAAGACAACGACAATGATGGTGATGATGTGTCCCTATTTGAAGTTACACAAGAACTACGGAATGCCTTTTGCACAATACAGGACGAACTGACATATGCAGTTGTTGACAATGAGATCGATACTAATGGACTTTACCCACGAGTGGCAACAGTCACGCCTTTGCGGGTATGTACCTTCCGCAAAAGACTGCTTATTGGACGAAGGGGAAGCCATGTTAAAATGTTCTTCATGCCTATTGGAGTTTTTCTTCTAGATATCCGCAGCTGACGTGACATCGGGAAATTCCATGGTGAAGCTTCTACACTGGAAATAGTTTCGGAAATTTAAATATAAACATTTATGGAAACGATGATAGTGACAGTGAACTTGAAGCTGTACCGACAACGCGAGCAGAAGCTCTGAAAGCACTAAATACGTTCAGATATTTTTTTACCAATCCAAAAGGCACTGGGGAAAATTTTACAACTGTTCGTGATTAATAAAAAGTAGTTTTAACAACTACGATAAAAAACAAACAAACCTGCAAAAAAGATTATTTTTATTACTACGAGTTTACTCATCAATTTGAAATTTTAAGTGCAAAGCAATTCTTGTTTATACATCTTGTTTTATAAATTGTATGTTCATAGCTTCTTTGTACATTATTGCATTAATATAACTAACTTATTAATAATATTTTATTGCCTAAAATAAAATTCCTGCTTACACCGCATATAAGGTTACCCCGCTTATAAGGTTATATTTTTCAGGACCATATAACCGATACTGACTCTATATATATAGGGGAACATAAAAAAAAGTTTTTAAAAATAAAATGTAATGGAAACTCAACTGAGCCACTCTTAGGAATACTGTTTATAGTATTGTGAGTTTTCGGGTACACACACACACACACACATATATATATATATATATATATATATATATATATATATATATATACAGGAAAATTCTACTTATACAAAAGGAACAGGGGAAAGAGGGGTGGGAAATAATTAATTTCATTTAATTTTTCGGAACATTAGATATATTATAAAGCTAAATTTGTACATAAAACATGTATTAAACTGGAAACTTAAGAACGTACACAATTGATTCTATCTTTTGTTATCTGTTTCGTTTTTTTGGCGTTGAAGATGTGGAGGGGCAGATCACAATTTCTCAAGGTAACATACTAACCTCAGAAACAAGGTTATTTAATAAAACATCCAACTTAACAACATGCTGGGCATTTTTCCTGTCCACTGGATTTTCTCGATTTTGAATGGTTGAACTGCTGGACAAACTGAAGAATTGTGATCATGTGGTTGAAACAGATATTACATGAAAAATTAATTTGTTATAAAAGGAAATTTTATGAAACATATATGGGGCATTCTCACAATCTTTTGACTTTCGGGAATAAAAATCTGGTGAAATCAATCTTACTAAATCAACATTTTAATCTGATAGACGAATGCTTTAATGATTCAAAATAAAGAAAAAATGGTCAGCAGCGATTTGTTTTTTTAATTTAACTGAGGATTAAGTTAAAATTGCGAGTTTAATTTTCCTTACCATTTTACCACTATAATAACTTTTTATTTTCTTACAAATTTGTACTTATAATGAATTTGCATAGTACCCAGAGGACATTCAAATAAGGAATAATAAAAATGTAGTACTTTTAATACAGAATTTTTGTATAACATTGTTTTAAAGGGGTATTAAAGAAGGGACTGTAAGGTAAAAAAAAGGTATAGGAAAAAACGGACGAAATGAAAAAAAAAAAAAAAAAGGACGGTAAGGATGGAACGGTAAGGAAATTTACCACCTATTTTTAGGCAAATCATGTTAAGACTTAGTGATAGCCACAGTGTTCATTAATTTTTAGAAACAGTTGTTAACATTGGATTAAATTATTATTATTTTTTAAAATTTACCTTGAAAAGTGCAGGAATAAACCTTGGGGATGGTAAGACTACCAATAAAGCCACGATCTTGAAATTGATATTTAAATGCTGATTTAAATTCTGCAGTAAATTTCCTGTCAAAGGATTTTAGACATTCTTTCTCTAGCATATTTCTGCATGCGAAAAAACTTGAAAAAATTTTTGTGGCTGCATCTGAAGGGATTTTCTGTATAAGTTTAGAAGGAGGGACGGTAAGGATGAAAAACCCAGGGGCAGAGTTCAAAAAATAATATCAACCGTAAAAATGTGTGCAAGTTAATTTTTTGCTACATATTTACAGAAAACAATTGCCCCAGTTTCGGAAAAAAAATTACATCGAATTACTTTTATTGAAACAATTTTATACAGACAGCTCCAAACTTAAAAATCAGCATCAGGGACACGGGACGGTATGAAGAATTTCAAGTTATTCCACAATTAAATCACAGTTCACGATTCAAGATATTTTTAAATCATATTTGGGAGAGCTTATTAGATTAAAACTTCACGATTCATGTAAAATCATATTAAAATAATAAAACATATTTCACAACAGAAAACAGCGTTGGTGTTTTCAGTATAAATCCAAGTCAAGCACAGGATAACTAAAAACTTTGTATATTTACACTATTAAATATTTACAGTATGTACAATGAAAACATTTGGATACTATTTCTTTAAAAACATGTAAATATTCCACACTGGGAATTCAAAGATTTCTTTTATATATTCAAGAATATTCATTTCTCCCTTTTCGGAAGATCAAGAAATACACAGCCAGCATGCTAGTTTCGAGATTCACATTTTTTGAACTATAGACAAGAGAAATGCTTTTAAAACAATTAATACTTCAGAAACTATTTCTTCTAATAGAAGACCACGATAAAAAAAACCTATACGCAGCTTATTTATCTGCTGCGTTCAAGATTCACATTCACAAAACCAACTAAAAAAGGAACAAGAAAAAAAAGAATGTTTTTTAATATCAATTCTCTCAAACGTCACGTGATCCTTCGCGGCGCCCGCCTGGCTAAGAGAGGCCCGCGAGAGAAGGTTGCAAAATATTTCACAAACTCCCCCCCCGATGAACAAGGGTTCATCAAAATGGGGATTCAAATAATTAAAGTAGAAATAAAAATTATTCTAAAAAATTATCAGTTACATTATACATAAATACAATACAAAATCAAAATATATACTTACATACTGGACTTCAATAAAATAATTAAACAATTTAAAAGATTTGAGAACAAGTTTCCGCTACTAAAAATAGAAAGAACAATTTAAATCTATACAAATTCTAGAATATTCATCACAAAAAAAATTAAACTAAAAATTAGACATATTATCAAACAAGAAACTTTCTTTTTTTTTTAAGTGAAAAAAAATAAAATGTTGTTTAAAGTCAATAACAGAAACAATTCAAGATTTTTTCTAAAAGTCAAATGTCAATGAGAGTTTTTGAGTCTCTAATAATATCAAAGTTTTTTTTTTTTTTTCAGTTCTATTATACACAAAAATTAATAGGTCTTTTAATATAATGTTCATATGCATAAGAATCACATCATATATTTCAAAGTCAGAAGTATTATTCTGGTCCGTGTAGTGAGCAGATTGTAAGTTGAGAAGTACTCATTTTTCAAGCGCTTCCAGAAATGATTCAGAAGAGTCTCACGTAAACGGAAGCATTTCACTAAAGATTCTTTGGTTGCTAGTAAAATCAAATCGTTCACTTTTATGGTAGGTAAACACAAGATATGTTTTAGAGGTGCTCTAACTTGTTCACCAGGGCGTGCGTTAGATTTCTTCCAGATTGCACGTTTGTTTAGGACTGATTTTATGCGCAGTCTAGATTTTGAAATCCAAAACTTTTCACAAGTTTGCACTAATGTTCTGGGCACTTCTGAATGAAAAACTTTTTCATGTGCATCTTTCACGATTAATTCAGTCAATTTATGTTTTGCAGCAATCACATCAGGATGTTTTTCATAAAATGAGGAATCAGACTTTTGTAACCGTCCTCGTAGCAACAGCAAAACATCATCTGACAACATAGGATTTAACTGTAGAAGATTCGATTCACTAGGGATACTTTTGTTACATTTCAAGTATTTTGTAACTTCAGGGAAACTTTTTTCCTGCACCAGCTTTAACCAAAAATTTTCAGCATGTAACATTTCCTCAGCTGATAATTCTGAAAATTTTCTTTTTTCTACCTTTAATTTTACATTAGAAATAAATCTAAATAGCCAAGCAGTTACTCGATACAGTTTCTTTAGGGAGCTATATTTTTCAAGATTAAAAATAGGAATTTCATCAGCTTTATTTGTTTGAACAACACAAGAAATGGTTGCTGATTTTCGAGACTTCTCTTTAGAAACATCAGGTAATTGTGTAGCAACAATTTTAACACTAGGCCACTGATTTTCAGGCAAGGAAAGAAATTCAGGAACATACACATTAGGGTTAGCACCAGGAAAAATATGCAACTGGAGATGCTCCTTTTCCATGATCAGATTGCTAAAATAGTGTCGGGGAATTTTCAAGTGTGTGAGATCAGGGATTTCTGAAAGCCAATTTTGACAATCATTTTCTAGTTCACCAGAAACAAAAGGGGCAATAAATCCGGCTGAATCAAGGAACATAGTTGCAATTTTCAAAACATTGCGTTTAGTAGAAGAATCATTATTTAATTTTTCTAACAAGGGTCGTAATTCTAGTCCTAATGTATCTTCTGTATTGTTCCAGATCAAACCTAAAATTTTCAAGGAAGTATTTGGGGGTTCGAAACTCGAAACAGGAATGTTTTCATCATCTAAAACATTAGAATTCAAGTTAGGGACATGATACAAACATTCGTTTAATGATAGAGAATCACCATATTTGGAAGAAGCATCATAGACTATGCGCATTTTTGTTGTAGTTTTGTCGTCACGGATAACAGGTCTGTGGGTCATGTAATAGGAATTATTAGAATCTTTCTCGGTGCACAATTCTATTACACCCTCATTAAACTGCTCTAGCAAAATGGAGTTATATTCTTTAAATAGAGAATCGTTTTTCAAGAATTTATTTTCTAAACTAGAAAACCGCTTCTTTGCTACTTCAAGATTATTTCTAAGTAATTCGCGAGAATCTTTCCACAATAATTTTGCTTCATAACGCCCATTTACGAATTTTAGATTTTCTTTAAATTCTTTTATTACCTCATGATCGGTAATGTTCTTTTCATTGCTTTCAGCAATGCCAATTGATTCAAGATCCCAAAATGCTTTCAGTTGGGTATTTATATTTTCAACTGAAACACGCAAACAAGCTACTTCTTTTTTATTAGACTCTATTTGCCCTTGCACCGTATGACCGAAAATAGTTTCTGCAATGTATAATTCTTTTGTCAATTTTCCCTCGATTCCCTTTAATATTTTCCACAAAAAGTCAGACCCTAGCAAAATATTTATTTCCTGTTCAAGACCTGTATCAGCAGGCTTAAAGCCTCTTGTTCTCATTATGTCTAGAAGTTCTGGTTCTAGTGTTTTCACAGAAGCCCCAGTTATATTATCAACCACAAGAGCTTCGATATTTATCGAGTTAATAGGTTGCACAACACTGGATAATTCTAGAGCAACTACTTCATAACAAGATTCATAAGGGCGTCTCCGCCCAAAAGGATAAACTAATAAATTTTCTCTTCGCAATGGCTTCAATTTTAATTTTTGTACTAGAGATCTCTTCACAAAACATTTTTCTGAACCACTATCACATAAAACGCGAGCCAACAAGCATTCCTTACCAGCAGACACAGAAACTGTACAAGTCTGCAATAATGTTGCTTTATTTTGTTTATATTTTTGTTCCGACATCATAGATACAATTGCACCTTTCATTTCTTTTTCAGGATTTTCTTTTGCTGTTTCTTTAAAACAAAACAAAGTACTATGGGTAGTGTTACCACATTTGGAACAAGGGTTAATTTTTGTTCTACAATTAATTGATAAATGGGACTTGTAAAAGCATTTGTAACAGCGACCTTCTTTCTTTAATTTATATCGTTTCTGTTCATCAGTGAATTCTGAACAATTTAGTCCTACATGATCAGAAGACTTACAAAATATGCAAAACTGTTTTGTAGATGTATTTAAAGCAGCAGCTGAAGGTATATTTTTCTTTTGCGGAAAATTTTGATATTTACTTGAAGGATTTTCATATTTAGTTTTAGAATTTTCATAAGTCTTGGTTTGGGAATTGTTTACTAAATTAGTAGCTTCACGACATCTTAATTCCGTTTTAATAAAATTTATTAAATCGGTGACTTCACAGTCCTTATCGGGGTCACGTTTTCGATGGAAATCTAGTATCAAATTTTCTGGTAATAACCTTAATAAAATTGGTAGTAATAAATGGCCGTAAGAGCCTGATGTTACTCCTAACGCATCAAGATTTCTCATACTAGTTTCAATATTATCGTACAGCTTCCTTAAAGAAATAATATTGTTAGAGGATTTCACTGGTTCAAGATTTAGAATTTTATTCATGTAACAGTTTATGATATTTTCCCGCTTACCATACCTCTCTTCTAACAATTTTAAACAAGTAGAATAATTTTGATCTGTCAGTTCAAAACCAGATACAATATTATATGCAGGACCAGACAACAAGGATTTGAGATATTGGAATTTTTCAATTTTTGATAACGATTCGTTTGAATCTATCGCACTAGTAAATAAATTAAAAAATTCTAAGAACTGGCTTGCATCACCAGAAAATTTTTCTATATTAAGTTTAGGAAGCTTCACTGCCGAAACTGGTTTACTTCCGATTTTTGAACCGTTACTTGATTCTAGTACAACTTTTGGTTCAGTTTCGATTTTACATTTTTTAAGCCTCATCTTAATTTTAAATTTCAAACTGGATATTTTTTCAGAATATTCTTCTACCGATTTTAGTTCTTTTTCATATTCAGTTTTTTCCTGAATTAGCTCATCCATTTCGGAATCTAATTCCTTTAGTTGAGCTTCCTTTTCATTTACGAGCTCTAATGATTCCATTAATGAGTCGCAATCAGTTTTATCAATATCAACAGATAATAATGTATCACATTTTGTGATTAATTTCGTAATGGCTGCACGAACAGTAGCTCTTTTACTTTTTAACTTATCAGGCTTATCCATGTTTAAATTTAAATTCAATGTTCAAAATAAATGATCATGAAAAATGTATATTTTCAAAAAATCAACAGTCATGCAGAATAATAAAGGTATTTCTTACCTTTTTTCCCGGTTGTTGAGGCACCAAAAACTTGAAGAATTTCAAGTTATTCCACAATTAAATCACAGTTCACGATTCAAGATATTTTTAAATCATATTTGGGAGAGCTTATTAGATTAAAACTTCACGATTCATGTAAAATCATATTAAAATAATAAAACATATTTCACAACAGAAAACAGCGTTGGTGTTTTCAGTATAAATCCAAGTCAAGCACAGGATAACTAAAAACGTTGTATATTTACACTATTAAATATTTACAGTATGTACAATGAAAACATTTGGATACTATTTCTTTAAAAACATGTAAATATTCCACACTGGGAATTCAAAGATTTCTTTTATATATTCAAGAATATTCATTTCTCCCTTTTCGGAAGATCAAGAAATACACAGCCAGCATGCTAGTTTCGAGATTCACATTTTTTGAACTATAGACAAGAGAAATGCTTTTAAAACAATTAATACTTCAGAAACTATTTCTTCTAATAGAAGACCACGATAAAAAAAACCTATACGCAGCTTATTTATCTGCTGCGTTCAAGATTCACATTCACAAAACCAACTAAAAAAGGAACAAGAAAAAAAAGAATGTTTTTTAATATCAATTCTCTCAAACGTCACGTGATCCTTCGCGGCGCCCGCCTGGCTAAGAGAGGCCCGCGAGAGAAGGTTGCAAAATATTTCACACGGTATAAGAGTTTTCCTGATATTTGGACCCCCAACATCATCCAAAACTTATTTATCTCGTTAATATTGTTATACAATCATGCAATGGGATGTTCCCCTGTATATTAAATTAAAAAAAAAAAACACAAAAAATGTATTAAAATAAGAATTATTATTCAGGGACATAAAAGTCAAAAGATTCTGAGAATGTCCCATATATTATAGGTGCATAACAGGATTAATAATTAGAAAAGAAAGTTGATAGAATTTTAGGATGGAATTAATTCAATATAAAATTTGGGGCCCCTTTTTTCGCAATGTCGGGCCCCTTCAATATTTTCTAAGGGAAGTGCGTGCTTCTCGTGCCTATTCGGTAATAGGGACGTGACAATACTAAACAGTTTAAGAATTTAATGGGTTTCCTATTAGACGTCCACTTTATACCCATTCTAAGGTTGAGTGTCTAACAAACAGGAGAACGTACGGGAAAAGTCGAACTACAGAGAAAAATCTGCGCTTGAGAATTAATGTAAAACAACAAAATGCAGGAAAAATTTGATTGGACGGGACACGTAAGCTCAACTCTTTGAGGGTCGAGCAGATGAATGAAAGTGAAAGAGAGACAATCAGTAAAATTTAATGAGGAAGGAGATCGAGAAAAATGATTTTAGACTAACATTTAAAAAGATAGAAAAATACAGTTAAGCACTTGTTTAACAAGATGGTAAAGTTTAAGCCAAAGGTCCTAAGATCTTACAAAAAATGCACTTTTCAACTTACATACATTATAAATAGCAAATTAAACAAAGTTTAATTTATATATATATATATATATATATTTATATATACAGGGTGTCCGGTCTCAACAGTGTCCAATGGCTAATTCCTAAACCTTTAGTCCTAGACATATAGTTCCGATTACAAAAATGTTTTAAATCAGGTAAAGAAATATTTTAAAAGCGATTTGGGTCAATAGAAACATTTCTTAAAAAAATACGAAATTTAAACTTTTATACTGTCCCCCGGTCTTTTAAGTTATATTTAGTGAAATTTTCCTTTTACACTGACAAGTAATACACAAAAAGTCCCATTATTCTACGATTAAAATTGACCGAGTAATAGCTGTTTAAAGTTGGAGCATATTTTTTGCTGCAAATTGGGGGTCATTCACAAACTTAGTCGAAATATAATTTCGTCAGATATAAAAAAAAATGTTTGGGAGTAAAATTAACATTGCAATATAAATTTGAAATCGTTAATCATTCTGGCATATTAATAGAAAATATACAATTTGTAATAAACATTTAAGAAGAAAGAAAAAACAGAATTTTTGTTAAATAAAATGATTCTAAATTAACAACCTAAATTCTTTACAAAATGATACGTATTTTAAAATATTATTACATTGCACAAGCCTGCAAAAGTTGGGTTATGTCATGTTTTTTTGCTTTTGATAATTAATTCTTATATATTCTGTACCGCTGAATCCGAAATTGACCTTCATTTTTAACCATCATATCAGGATTTTTCGCAAATGGCAAATTTCAAATTTCAGAAGTTCAATGTTAAAATTGAATTTCCTCCCTCATCTCATCGGACCATTCAGCTGTTTAGCTGTAAGAATCCCTGGATAAGCAAAAATATCGAAGAAATTTTTTAATCAAATAAAATAAAATAAAAAATAAAAAATGTTTTACATATGTTTTATAGTATAAGATTATCGCTATATTTTAACTTACACATTTCCGATTTGCAAAAAAATTCTAACGTGATGGTTAAAAACGAAGGTCATTTTCAGATTCAGTGCTAAAAAATGCGTAAAAATCAATTATCAAAAGTTAAAAAACACAACCATCTCCTCTACTTTATAGTATTCGATTTTTGTTATCCTTTAAATTTGAAAATTTATGATTTGCGAAATATCCTGACATGATGGTTAAAAATTAAGGTGATTTTCGGATTCAGTGCAAAAATATACATAAAAGTTAAAAAACCCAACAATTGCAGTCTTGTATTATCTAATCTAAAACTTTTTCTTAAACTCCTTGGCAGAAATCTATCCGAAATTTTTTGTGTTATCCTGTAAAATAAGTCCACCGAAATCCACCGAAAATCTTAATTGCCGAAACGTCAGTGAAGGCTTACTGTGGAGACACGAAAAGTTTTGATTTCCGTTTGTCTGTCTGTCTGTCTGTCTGTCTGTTCCGCGATAACTGCCGCAAAAAGCACCCGATCAGCTTGAAATTAATTGGGCAAATTCGTGAGATACCCGGACGTAGCTGTATAGTTTTTGGTTAAATTTGGTTCATTCGTTCGGAAAATATGGAAGATTTTATTTTTCTTTATAATGCTTTTCTACGGCAAGTCAGACGATTTTCAAATTTCGATTAGTTGAAAGAAAATGGCAGGTTTGATTAATGGATTTAAATGTCAAATTATGGATACTAAAATTCCAAATAAGGGTTTTAAATTATTCCTATTATATTGAAGTTTTATCAATATATCTATCAGATTTTTTTATTTACGTGTATAATGTTTTGAGGACATTTATACATGTATTCCAATAATATAAAGAATTTTTAAATTAATTTTCTTATTTTACATGATACATATTTCTTTTTTTTTCCTTTTCTTCGTTGCCTAGCGACTGTTATTCGTAGCCTATCATTGCGTCAAATATGAATGAAGTTAGTAAATTACGTTAATTTTGTTGCAGGTACTATTAAAAGGCTATCACAAAAAATATTTTATCGCGTCAAATCGATGCAATTTATGCAATTAACAGTGGACACGATAATGAATTATTTTCCAGTAGATTTATAGATCTCCAGATATGCATATTTTGGGGGGCTTTTAATATGTTATTGCTATCGCATGGATTAGGATGTTTAAACTAATGTTTAACCATGCTGAAAAAAAGTACTGTTAAAGGCATGTAAATCCTTTTTAACACTTTCCAACATGGATGAAAAGTATTTATGATTTCAGTTTTTAGGTGCGTTCGTAATTATATAAATACGTAGCACCTATAGTCGTCGTTCAGTCCGTCCGTCCGTCTGTCCGTCCGTCTGTCCGCATGTAACAGAGCAAAAACTACCCAACCGAATGGTCTGAAATTTCAAATATATGATTGTTGCAAAATTTTGTCGAGCCATTTCAAATTTTATGAAAATCGGATGTATAGTTTAATTACAGGGACAGTCAAAAGTTTTTCTTTACATTACGGCCAATGGGAAAATTTATTGCAAGTGCATTTTAATGATATTAGAGCCTTCCGAATGATCTGAAATTTTAAAGATATAATTGTTGCAAAATTTTGTCGAGCCATTTCAAATTTTAGGAAAATCGGATGTATAGTTTAATTACAGGGACAGTCAAAAGTTTTTCTTTACATTACGGCCAATGGGAAAAATTATTGCAAGTGCATTTTAATGATATTAGAGCCGTCCGAATGATCTGAAATTTTAAAGATATAATTGTTGCAAAATTTTGTCGAGCCATTTCCAATTTTAGGAAAATCGGATGGATAGTTTAATTACAGGGACAGTCAAAAGTTTTTCTTTACATTACGGCCAATGGGAAAAATTATTGCAAGTGCATTTTAATGATATTGCAGCCTTCCGAATGGTCAAATTTTAAAGATATAGTTGTTGCAAAATTTTGTTGAGCTATTTCAAATTTTAGGAAAATCGGATGTATAGTTTAATTACAGGGACAGTCAAAAGTGTTCCGTTACATTACGGGAATGGGAAAAAATTATTGGAAGTGCATTTTAATGATGTATCAGACTATGCACTTTATGAAGTGCAAAAAATTATACATTCAGTACAATATGGGGTTCAAAAAATAATTATAAAACTAGTTATAGTACGAACGTACCTCATTTGCCACGTTTGACGAGCAATTTCCAACTTGTTCTATCTGTCGCTTGCCGTGTTTCTCTACGTGCTCTAACTCGCGTAAATATAGTCGGGATTACATGTAATTGATATACGTTATCGAGGTTTGCCAAAGTATGTTTGGTATTAAAAATGAAGAGTGTAGCATTCATAGCTTAATTACAGGGGCACTCAAAACTATTCCGTTACATTATAGTCTTTGTGAAAAATCGTCTGTGGTGTATTTTAATAATGTTACACAATTTTAAACGTAATGAAATTTATATACTTTATTAAGGTGCACTAGAACCTGGTTACTATAAAATATGTTATGTGTAGCACTTACAGCATGCGTACAGGGAACTCAAAAGTATTCATAATATTACAATCTTTGAAGAAAATCCTTTTGTGGCGTTTTTTAATGATGTTACTCTGTTACAAAATAATAAAATTGATATGTATTTTTGAAACATTTTTGTAGTATATGGGATGCAAAGCATATGTTTTTTTCAGGGTCACACAAAAGTGGTCAATTAAAATGTGGTCTACGGGGAAAAAAAAAAACTCTTCACAGCTTATTTTAACACATTAGCGACGGGAAACGAGAATTCTCGTTTTTATTCAGAATACATCATTGGCTAAGGGAGTGACTTCTACCTTACAGAAAAGACATTTATATTGTGTTGTCCATATTTTTTATAGATTGTAAGACATTATATATTACATCCGTACATTGAAAGATATTTACTGCTGCATAAACATGAAAAACATATCTCAGAAACCAATTTCCGAGACACTTTCAGAAGAGGGAGGAGCTTCTACTGTTTTTAAACCCAGATTTAATTAAATTGCCTGTCGTCAGTGTGTTAATTGTGTTGCACTAATTCAAATATTATGAAATTAAATTACATTACTGTGGTTGACTACAATAAGCTTGAATATGATTTGTAATCGTATTTATCGTTCATTTATAGGGTCTTATAAAAAATTTCGGATACAGTTCTGGTCTATTAGGGATGATTGCTGAAGAGCATTTTCGATTATGGTGTTCGTTTTAACGTTAAGTAAATTTGTGCTTAATAAGTAGTGCTTAAATATTGTATAGACTATGTACAGTGATACACAAATGAATTCGTAAGTATAAATGAAAATGAGCGCGAATTGCTTCAGTGTGATTTTTTTTTTTTTTTTTTTTTTTGAGTTATGTATTTCCCAGCCCAATTACATTTAGTATACTAACAAATGTTTGCAGAATTTAAATAGAACCATATACAGGACTCCGCAGAAACTGGATATATGGTGCACACTATGCATACTAATCCCCGGAAATGTGATATGAGCAGTTTTAAGAGGGTTTTTTGTCTGCATTAAATTTAAATGTTATAGACGACGCGTAAAAATCTTCACGTAATATACAGGGCTGTAGAAAAGAATTCATGTACCTTTCCGTCTATTGGTAGAATTTACTAAAGGACATTAACACAATTAATTGATAATTACAAATGTAAATTAAATTACACTACGAAGGGGTTCAAGGGGGGCAGAGCCCCCCTGAAGAAATCTACTTTATTATCTAAAAATTGCCAGAATAAGTAGCTCATGTGATTTTCAGAATACCATTACATAACAAGGGGTTTAATTTAACGTTTCTAATGTCAGAAACCTTCGAAATATTTTTTCGTTTTATAAATGTTTATGTAATTTCAAAACTTTAAATTTCGTTTTTTGTAGAAAGATTAATATTACTCAAAGGGTGCTAAACACAATGAATTGTAGAGCTGACGTTGAGGCTCCTGATCTGCAGATTTACTAGTAATATTAGATTGTTATCGATTTGCGCCAGTATGTAAAGTGCAATCTCGATCGGATATTTAAAAGTGGGTTAAAGTTCGAGTACAAATTTTGAACTGGAAATACATACGATTGTTGAAGTAACATAAAAACTTATAAAAAAACATAATTTTTGTTAAAAGAAATCATAAGAGAAACAGTCTCTCAAATCCTGACAAAATAAAACATATGTTATTTTAGCCAATTTGAGACTTAGTCATAATACTTGTAGGATTTTTTTTCAAAACGCAGATACACATGAAGTAAGATCTTAGAATACTTTAAA
This sequence comes from Maratus speciosus, assembly GCA_963932465.1. Taxonomy (NCBI): domain Eukaryota; kingdom Metazoa; phylum Arthropoda; class Arachnida; order Araneae; family Salticidae; genus Maratus; species Maratus speciosus. The sequence goes on from OZ010792.1 coordinate 458,188,910, forward strand.
CACTTGGTATATGATCCCTCAAAGCCAAGCCGAACTCATTTGTTTTCAGAGTAGAAAAGTGGCATAAGTCATGAATTTTTAAAGTTTCATAACTCGCTCAATTTTAGCGTTATATGAATGGAACTTTTTTTGTCTTACTTGTCAGTGTAATAGGAAAAAATTACTAAATATAACTTATAGGACCGGGGGACCGTATAAAAATTTAAATTTCGTAATTTTTTAAGAAATATTTTTATTGACCCAAATCACTTTTAAAATGTTTTTTTACCTGATTTAAAACATTTTTGTAATTGGAACTATATGTCTGTGACTAACGGTTTAGGAATTAGCCATTGGACACCGTTGAGACCGGACACCCTGTATACACACTGCTCAAAACAATTAGAGGAGCACATGATTTTAACAAAATTACGCAAATATTTACACAGATAAGTAACGTAAAATAAAACATCCATAATTTAAAGCGTAGTAGAAAACAGATTAAAAAAACTTCACATGCAAATTAAAGTTTATTTCATCAAAAACTAGAAAAAGGAGATAAGTGAAAAAATCGGGATTTTGCAGGACCATCTCTTTTACTTTTTAGTAGTAAAATTCAGTTACCCAACTTGTGTTTTGAGAAAAGGTGACTTAAAAATGTCACAACAAGTCGATTTATCGCAATCCATGGCTTGGCGTGTTATCGGGACAGTTGAATTTGGGGAAACACAACGAAGTGTAGTGGGCGCTGTTGGAGTTGCAAGAAGTGTTCATGAAAGACTGTGGAATCGATTCAACACACATGGAATGGTAGTCATCGACAAGTGCAAGTCGAAAATGTGCTAACACAGAAACTTATGACCGATATATGCTGTTAACAGCTCGTCGAGACAGAACGGGCAATGTTACTCTGCTGCAAACGCAGTTGTTCTTGGCCACAGGGCGGAGGGTGTCCAACCAAACAGTCCGAAATAGTCTTCATCAGGGTGGTGTCTATGCACATAAGCCAATGTATTCGTTGATCTCAAGCAACTGTGCGGCCCAAAGAAGGTAGGCAACTGAACATCGAGTTTGGAGACAACGTTGTTGAAGTCAAATTCTCTTTACAGACGAGTCCCGATTCAGTCTGGATGTGACATCTGATATATTTTGGCATGAAGAGAAAGAGGCACTCAAAATAATCCCCCAGTCGTTCGTGAAAGATTACATTACAGACGAGGTGGGTTGATACTATAGGGTGGAATCAGCATAGGTGGACGTACGGGCCGGCATATCATTTGGAATGGCACTTTGACGGTCCAAGGTTATACAGACGAAATACTGAGACCTCATGTCGTATTTTATGTTGCAGCAATTAGTGATTTCTTTTTTTCAATACATGATAATGTCAGATCTCATTCAGCTCGTCTTGTGGAAAACATGCTTGAAGCTGAAACAATACAGCGTATGGAATGACCAGCATGCTCTCCTGACCTGCTTCCGATCTAGCATGTTTGGGACATACTCAGGTGATGCATTGTTGCGATATCAAGGCCTCCTTTTACTGTACAGGACTTGCAGATTTCAATTCTTGAGCAGTGGAACAGTATTCCCCAAAGCCTTATCGATAACCTCATCGCATCCATGGAAAATAGCTGTGCAGTAGTCTTAGCTGTTCGAGGAGACCACACGCCATATTAAAAATCTTGCATCATTTCTAAACAATACTTTTTTTAGCATTTACATGAAACCAAATTGTTGCCCTAAACCATCTTCTCGTGTTCTTTCCATCTTTTCAAAGATTAAAAGTTCCCTTACAAATTTTTTGCGTCTTTTTTTTCTGTATTGCGCATTGATACACGTGTACTATCCATTTTATGCCCATACATGGCTGTCTTGCACTGTTCTCTTCACTTTTTTGTTTGCTCCCCTAATTTTTTTTGAGCAGTGTATATATTTCCCTGCAAATAACAAAAGTAAGCATTATTAGCAATATTATCTGTTATATTAGTAGGATTTTTCATTATTTCACTAGAAATAAAGAGTTTTGAGAAAATATAATAGTAATTCATTTAATTCATAAAGATGTTCCATAGTAGGGGTAAGTTTATGGTTAAGTTGAGGTTTTTCTTTAGGTCTTTTAGCAATATGTATTAAAAATGTGCATTGAACTAATTTTTACTTTCTTCTATCTTCAATAGAAGAAAGTATTGTAATCGAAATTTTTCGACTTCCAGTTTTCGACGGATTTACACGTTTTAGGGGTCAGAGGTCCTAAAAACATGATCATAGAAAATGTCTGTCTGTTCGTGTGTCCGTCGCCATTGTACCATCAAAAAGTGTATGACGTTATGCATAGAATTGAACCAATTTTTTTTTTTTTTTTTTGGCTATGGCAAGCAGGTTCTTCATTAATTTGGAAAAAATCCACCGGTAGGGGGCGCTGTAATAGCGATTTCTGTGCAATTTTGAATATTGTACCATCGAAAAGTGTGCTAAGGTATGCATAGAATTGAACCAAATTTTTTGTGTATGTTTTTTGGCCAAGGCAAGAAGGTCCTCCCTGCATTTGGTAAAATTCCGCCGAAAGGGGGCTCTGTAATAACAATTTTTGTGCCATTTTGAGTATTGTACCATCGAAAAGTGTATGAAGTAACGCATAGAATTGTACCAATTTTTTGTGTATGTCTTTGGCCATGGCAAGACGGTCCTCCCTGTATTTTGAAAATTTTCAGAAGGGGTCGCTGTAGTAGCAATTTTTGTGCAATTTGAATATTGTACCATCGAAATATGTATCAAGTTATGCACAGAATTGAACCAAATTTTTTGTGTATGTTTTTGGCTAAAGCAAGAAGGTCCTCCCTGCATTTGGAAAAATTCTGCCGAAAGGGGACACTGTAATAGCGATTTTTGTGCCATTTTGAATATTGTACCATTGAAAAGTGTATGAAATTACGCATAAAATTGAACCAACTTTTTTGTGTATGCTTTTGGCCAAGGCAAGAAGGTTCTCCCTGCATTTAGAAAAATTCCGCCGAAAGGGGGCGCTGTAATAGCTATTTTGGTGCCATTTTCAATATTGTTCCATCGAAAAGTGCATGAAGTTATGCATAGAATTGAACCAAACTTTAGGTCCACCCTGAATTAGGAAATAATCCGCTGAAAGTGGGCACAATAATAGAAAGTTTTGTGTAATTTTCTTGATTTTGATTCTTTTTTCTTGATTCTTGAAGTGACCGGAACTTTCCATACTGATAAATCGGTTATTCGCAAACAGCTGATATACAGCAAAATAACGCAAAACTATTTATTTTAATAAGTATCATGATGGAGATTAACTCGTTTTTACTCCGATTAATTGACTGAAGCAGAAATTTAAGATGATAGTGAAAGTTTATGTAGCATTGAACTAATAAATGAAATATTGAGATTGACACTTGTAAAGCATTCTAGAATCGCTTGAAAAATCTGGTAAAAGTAAAAAGCAACTACAGTGAAAATTCACTTAAATTGATGTGAATGTACTTATAAGAAATTAATTTAAATAGAGGAATTGTTAGTTTTTGCTGTGTACCGGGTGCTTTACAGAATGTAGCCAAACCTTTAGTTGAATAAATCTTCAACGTTTGAAGCTAGTGACGTGAAACTGAACATGCATGCGCAGGAACACAAAGGAAACTTATTTATGGACTCTGGTTACTGCCGAAGAATATTCTGTTTTTGCCTAAATGTACCGATATTCAATCGAAGAGCGTGTTTTTAGTCAAGACATTTTATCTTTGTGAGAAAAAAAAATGTCGAAACACTCAGGAAGTGGTTAAGAGCCTTTAAAAATGGGATAAAGTCATCTTCAAGCATATTAAAAACATTTACCAAGTCTGAACAAACAGGTATAGTGGCTGATGACAACGTGGGGATGAAGATCAAAAAAAGGCAGCAAGGACACCCGAAAACATCGAGAGACATCCTGGACTTGCTTAGAATTCACTATGACAATCGTCTCAACACAAGAGGCTTCCCGAATCGATTTGACTATGGATTTTTGCAGCTCACTTATAGCCCTGACTTACCACCACTAGACCACTTTTAATGAAGCTATGTTTAATATCAAGACTACAAAGAACGACTAAAAACCACAGAACAGCTGAAAACAGCCATAAAAGTGTGATAATGTCGATTACAACAGATTTAGTCAAGCAGGTTATTGCGAATTACGAGCGGTGATTTCGTTTTGTTGTCTCCTCAGATGGCTAATCTTTTGAAAACCGCATCTTTTTATTTCCGTTATCTTTCTTTATCAGTGTAAATCCTAAAATTTTGAAATAAAAGTATTTTTCCGTTCAAAGGTTATTCAATGTTTTTTTTTCTACACCCCGGAAAGCACCCTGTATATTTCTTTATTATGTTAATCGTTAGATTCAAGACTTTAAGATCAACTTGTGTACTGTTATTTAGTTTTGGCAATTATCTTTTATAGCTCAAAATATACATTGGATATTATGTTTTCTTACGATAACAAAAACTGAGGCAACAAAAAAATTTGAATATGATCGTCTAAAATACAGGGTGATTTAAAATGCATGGGACAAAAAAGGCAAGCAATCCCATTTATTTTGAATCACCCTGTATATCCGAATTTTCATATATGAAAATATAGTGTTTTTAGATGAAGCAAAACTTATATACAGTGAAAACTCTCTAAGGAGACCACCCATTAGACCATAGAAAATCGGTCTTTCAGAGAGGTGGTCTCTGAATAGAGGTGATGGGTAAAGCAAAGTTTCATGAAATACATACTACCCAAAAAATTATTATTGAATTAGTTTATTATATTTCATGTCTATACAGCTTTAAAGAAAGAAATTAATTGTAGTTTGCTCTGATTTTAACTATTTCTCATTAACAATTTTTTTTTTCTAAATATTCTTTGATATCTTTAAGCTAATTTTTTTATGTTAGTATCATTTCTAACAGGTATCGAACTTTCTATCAATCTATTGATTTCAATGCTTCTTGATATGAAATAAAATCTTTAACTGGAGAAGCTCGTCGTCTGAATCAGAATGAGCTCCTAAAATAGATTTTAAAAAATCTCGAGTGGCGCATTCATAGTATCATTCATTTTTATAAATGATTGTAGAATTTATTTTTTAATAAAAAAATTAAAGTCTAACCTTTGCCGAGATATTTTATAATACGATTCTCCTAGTCTTTAGAGCTGACATTGATTAGCCAGGTCTAAGGAAGTAGACTTAACTGAGCGTGTTTTTCTGAGGTAAGTGGAAGAATTTTAAGATTTCCTTATGCAAACGAAAGTAATCCTACTCTTTGACTAAAAATTTGAAAAGTGGACTTCGAGGGAGGCAGACGGAAACAGTGGTCCTTTAATGGAGGAAAATTAACATTGAGCATACAGCCAAAAATTATAGACCATAAATAAATGGTTTTTATGAGAGGTGGTCTTTTAGGGAGATTTTACTGTATTAACAATGTAATTAGCAAATTTAAAATCTAATAATATAAAAAAAAATTTCACATATATTTTATATAAAAATTCAAGACTGTTAGAAACGGTTTAAATATATATATATATATATATATATATATATATATATATATAATATCCAAAAACCAAACCAAAAATTCAAAACCACAGCTTTGATCCGAAGATAAATAAACTAAACCAAATGACAACAACCAAAATAACTAAAAACAACTAACTTCAAAAACAACATACTTTAAAAACAGCAAACTTTAAATATTATTCAATAACTAAAACGAGGAGAAATTAAATCATTGGAGACAGGCGGCATGCACTTTCGACATGATCTGCGGGGTTATACCAGTTTTAAGTGCACAACGCTCCCCTAACAACCTGTCAAGACCAAATGGAAAAAAATATCAAGTCGAATGAGCTGCCATGACCCATCGAAAACAATCAACTAAACGTGAAACTCCAACAAACGTGCACGTAATCTTCAAACAGCCAAACTTAGAGTTACTCCTTTCTTCGCATCCACTTTACCTCTAAATCTCTGCGATAAATCTTACACTTTACGAAATTACGCAGCAGACTCTTCAAAAATTTCTTGGGATAGCCATGGTGCAATTCAGAATATACCATTTGTAAAGTTCTTCAACTTTTTCCCCAGTTTTTGATGTCAATCTATCTATACGGTTTAACCCGTTAACGAAAATATTTCTATATATTGAGATATTATTTTTTTTATTTATTTTTTTTTTTTACATTTTTGAAAATTTTAAATTTATTTAACTTCTAATTAAAATTTTAGATACATTTAATTTATATTATTGTGGTTTAATTTTTTACTCCTTTTACATTGTCTTAATTGCATTTATAAATGAATTTTAAATATTTTATGTAATGGGTTCTGTATGTAAGCTTCGGCCCATTTCTATAAAAAATACAAAGACAAATAGCAAAGGTATTACTTTAACATAAACGGTGTAATGCTTTTTACGTATATTGGCATCACATAAATGTTAGAATTTTGATTATAATTACTACTATGTAATGCAGAATTATAATGAAACCATAGTAAAACTGTTGGCATATACATTATAAAGTTTGTAAAATTTGAGAAAATAATTTCTGAAAATCCGGATATGATCAACCACAACAGCATTGGAATAAGCATTCAGAAAAAAGATAGAAAATAAATGCTTTGTTAAAAATATTCCAGAACGATAAAACAAAATTTTTGGCATCTTATATAAAAATTTCCTTGGTTGACTCCAAAACGTAGATATAGTCAAATACGAATATGGATTTCGCAATTTAACTTTTCTTTGAACGAAATTCAACAATGCAATTATGAGAATAAATTACTCCGAGAAAATCCAGTTATTCGCAAATTGTACATAGTTATAAAACATAAGGCGCATTTAAAAGAAGCATGCCTCTGAAATATTGTATTTTCCAAGTTCGCAAGTATTAAAAGTGATCAATGCTTACTTTACGAATTTAAAATTTTGTAAATTTCGAGTGGGTGTTGTGATGTACTTTTGTGAATTTATCTTTACTTTAAAAATCTACGTATGGATATAAATATTTTAATCAATTTAACGACACGAAAAATGCATCATTATGTTCAAATATGGTATTATCATTTTTTTAATCTTGATAAATTATTAAATGTTGAAGAATTGCAACAAACATTTTTAGAAACTTGCACATTACTGACCAATAGTCATAATCTTTTAGACAGAGAAATGTACAAATTAACCATTTAAACTAAGCATACATTCTTAGATGCATTAAATACCAAGCTCAGTTCATTTACCCTAAATAAAAAAGACATATCTTAATTTTCCTAATCTACTTGTTATCTTTCTTAAAGTTAAAAAAAATATATACAGGGTGCAATATGTTATCTATCGCCGACCTTTAATTTCTCAACCGTTGTTCGTAGACATCTAGTTCCAGTTACAAAAAAGTTTCGAATGAACTAAATATTCATGCTGTGGCATTATTTAAAGTAAAAAGTTAAATTTATAAAAATTACAAAATCTAATTTTTTATACGGTCCTCCAGTCCCTATAGTTATATTTAGCAAAAGTTTACACATATCATAACACATATAACACAAAAAGTTTGACATTTGTACTACAAAAATTGACAGAGTTATTAAATTTCAAATTTTGAGATTTTTGCACATGATTGTGTCTTTCATTGAGGGATCAGTTAAAAGATGAATTAAAGTAATTCGAAATCAAAATCAGGGTGCTATGTCCTTTTTACGGCGAAACCACCTTTAGTTGGTATCGCCAAATCGAGGTATCACCAAAGAGGGTTATTTCATCTAAAAATTTGAGCTGACTATTAGGGGTCGTATACAAAGCGAAGAATGAAATATTGAAATTAAACAGAAAAATAAATATCAATTTATTATAATATCGAAAACGGTCTACTATAAAAAATGAATACATAAAACGCTGGAAACTACTAGATGTACTGCTCAAAGTATTCTCCATTGGTGGAAATGCACAATGGAATGCGTGACAGTACTATGTCCTGGACACGTTAGAGCATAGCAGGTGTGCAAACTGTGCGACAATCAAGGATGATGTGCTGTTTCAGATAAGCCGTAGAAGTAGTCACAGTCACATAGACTAGGGAAGACCGGTGCTAGTTGGATACAGCTGTAAGTTTTCATAAATCGCCTGTTTGTGGATAGATTGCACAATCAGTCACGGAGTACCTTTATTCTTGTTTTTACAATCCTCATTATCATTTTGCAGTGTTACCTACGTGCAGTGAACATTTATTACGATTTTTCTGTTTTTTGTATTCATAAGTAATTTTTTGTTGCTTCGTTCTTTTTCTAATTTCTAATACTTATCTTAATAATTGCGATTTAACTTGTGCAGTTTTTCTTAGTATATGATTAACTGTACTTACCTCATTTGCGATTTACTTAGATTATTTATGTTTAGAAGGTTACGTGTACCTTTTGTGAAGAAATTTATTATGGGGTTAGTAGGCGCATTGAACACGGGGCAAGTTGGCTCGGTGTCTGGTGTGTGCTGTTAGCTTGAAAAACAGCAAACACCGAGAAAAGTGGTTGCAATGCAAGATTTTGGGCACATGAGGATTGCCCAAACGGAGAAATTCGGATTTTTATTTCTGACAACTGTAACTCTGATGATTATATCGAGTAGGATAGATGTTAATTAGTGTTAATGTTTTATTCATTATTTTTATGTTTTATTCATTATTTTTGTTTCAATCAATCCTTAGTTACCACTCCCTCTATTACTTATATTAGCAATAGACACATTCCACCTAACTCCATAATCATTATTTCCATATTTCCTACCGTCATTTCCATAACCATTTCGAAAATCTTGATCTCCCACTCTCAAACTATATCGCTCCCCAACATTTCTAAGCCGATTATTGTGAAAGTTTCTCTGCCGCAGGTTACTCAAATTCCGCTCGATCCGAGTCTTGAAGAAATTCGTATTTTAACAATAGTTCGTTCAATCCGGCTGAATTCTTGTCGCTGCTCACCTCGTCTTACTCACTTCGATAGATAGATGAAAAAGAGAGAGTACAATATGAATAATATCTTCGAAAGTTAAGATCAGATCGAATTCATTTTTTAAATCTAACTTATTTAGATAGAATTTTGAGGCTTTTCTAAAAATACCAACTCCATAATCGTTATTTCCATGTTTCCTACCACAATTTCCATAACCATATCGAAAATCTTGATCACCCACTCCCAAACTATATCGCTCCCCAACATTTCTAAGCTGATTATTGTGAAAGTTTCTCTGTCGCAGGTTACTCAAATTCCGCTCGATCCGAGTCTTGACGAAATTCGTATTTTAACAATAGTTCGTTCAATCCGGCTGAACTCTTCTCAGCTCTCACTTCATCAGACTCGATATCATCTTCTATAGATAGATGAAAAAAAGAGAGTACGATATGAATAATATCTTCAAAAGTCAAGACCAGATCGAATTCATTTTTTAAATCTAATTTATTTAGATAGAATTTTGAGGCTTTTATAAAAATACTTTTTTACAGAAAATCTTCGAAGTCAATTTTTCTCCCTTACTGCAGTAAAATTTTTTTAAAACTCTACTATCGTTTACTCTTATCTTTTAGACACTTCATTGATTTAAAATATGCCTATATTTTCTAACCATAAAATTGCTTTGCCCTTAACCCTAGAATATTAGATATAGTCAGTATACCGTTAACGTTAAAATGCTATACTCGTGATAAGTACGAGCGTCTAGTATTCTAGGGTTAATCAAGCGTTTTAGAACAAAGCATTTATTTTTATCGCCACTATTATTATATGTAATCTAATCATGAAGTTTTACTATAAATTTCTTCACATCCTGTTCCACAGCAAAATAAACCCTAGGAAGTATCTCAAAGTCCAAGGTTCTCATTTATCGAGCTTCGAAGGTATGTTGGGAGCTATTTGTGATGCAATTAGCACTTTGAAATGCTTGAGACATAACTACGAGCTTTTGGGTTTAACAAACACATATTTATTTGAATGTAACCGAACAGAGCAGTCACGGAGCTTTGCCAACATTGCCTATATTACACTGCTCTTAACAATAATTAAGTCAAAAATTCCAAACTTACTAAACTTGAAACTCCTCCACTTCGAGAAGGGCAACTACTCCATTGGCGATAGCTAACAACTTCAAGAGCAAACAATAATATCACTGTAAAGAAAACGTTAGTTCATAAACATATCTAGATAACTAAATATCTATTCGCTAACAACCAATGGTTCTTTGATCAACTTTATACATAACTGAAACTCAATTTCTTACCCACTGGGAAATTTTCTCAGTTGGATCGACGCACATGGCAAGATAACTTCACAACTTGTAGGCTGTTCCACTTCTCTTGCCATAAGACTCGACCCAAGATTCGCTGAAAAACACTTTCGCACCTGCTTTTATACTCGGCAAATAGACTAAAATAACCAAATTTGCATAAACTCATAGCACAAATCCTTATTAACTGATTCTAGGTATAATATATAGCATATCAATGTAGTTCAAAGAAGAGTAAATTAATATTTCATTTTGCACTCATCATATTAATTCACCGTTTGCCCCGAGATAAGTCGGGGGTAAAAGCACTGTTTCCCCATACCTGTCGCTGGTAAAGTGGTTAAAAATGGAAAGTGATATTCAAATGTTTCGAAATAGTTTTTAGTGAATTTTGAACCCATCGCATTATGGCTGTTTTCTTATATTGTTTTAGTAAGATTTATCGGTCTTCGTCCTAATTGAAAACCCTAGTGAATTCGGGTGTTACAAAAGTGGTATAAGTTAATAAAAACTTCAGTTTACTTAGAACGATATGTATGTTTTGAACAAAAGATCAAGAACTAGATTTCTTGGAGTAGTTTATTTTCTGTTTAATATATTTGTAACTTGGAGCAAAAAGGGCCAATCTTCAAAATTGAGAAATTTGAGTTAAATGCACGAATGAATTCAGGATGCGATATAAAGTAATTGTTGAAAGGACCAAAGTCCTCCCAATATTAGATCATTGAAAAAAAAAGTATTTTGTCGAGGCCAATGTTACTTACTGTTAACGTAATGTGTCAAACTTAAATTGGGTTTCCTGCCATTTGAGAAAAATGGACATTGGCCCTTTTTGATCCAAGGTAGAGATATTATTCTATGGATAAACATTTTTGGATATTATAAGTAACTACTTCAAACATTTCATTTTCCATAATGGTAGTAAACCTTGGATTAAAATGTATTATATTTTATTGATTCTTTAATATGTTATGATTCTTTTGGAAAGATTACACTACTAATAGGTAATGACAGGCCTAATAAGAAAGTAACATGCCATAGTTGATCACTAATCAGCCTAAAAAATCATGTTTCAAATTTTCTAAACTTTAATAGTATTTATGAAGCGACCTTAAACTGAACCTTTTAAAGTGAATGAAAGTATTGACTGATTGCAAAAGTTCGTGCCCGATTTCCGATGAATCGCCTTTCGAAGTGTACCCAAGCTCTTTCTAATGGCGAAATGCAGTCGAATAATCAACATTTAGTAATCTCTTAACAATTTTATCGTATAGATGGTAATCACCATTTCGAAATTGACAAAACACCTTTTTAACTGTGTTAAAGGGACGGTGAACGTTTAGAAAAAAAATTTTTAATTTTCATAATAGAGATTTGAAATTTAGTGCAAATGTGCCTTTCACCATACGTATATAGAACACCTTAAAAGAAATTTCCAACCTTGTTATAATTTTAAGATCTTTTAAAAAATTAAAAATTTTAAAACGAAATTTTAAAATGCTCCTTGGGTCTTAAATTTTTAGATATTTTCTTGATTTTCGATTTTAATCACGTAAAACTCTATTACAAACAAATCTGTGTATCGATTTTCTAAGTTCCATCACTTTTTCCTCAAAGTTCTACCTTATAATAAGTTAAAAATCAAATTTAATTGTCTTAATGAAGTCGAATTTTAAAATGCATACACAGTTTCTTTTTAAGCAATATCAGGATTCTTCCTCGTCAGTTTCATGAATTTTGATCAAAAATTAAGTAGTAAGAAGCATTTAAAAAAATAAAATAAAATAAAAGCTGAAACATCAGTATTGAGAAAAACAGATTTAAAATATATTAAAAGGCCAAAAAACTGTCTGTGAACAAAATTAAAACACTTCTAACTTTGCGTAAAATGATGCCTCTGCATGCGATTTTCCACGAATGACGTAGTGTAAATTAGAGAATAATAATAAACACGAAAAGAAATCTCGATTTTGGGGTCAATTTTTGCTCAAATAAAGGTGCACGGTCACCTTATAAGCGGGAATACGATCCGAATAAACGTCTTGAATATTTTTGCACCACGTCCAACACCCATTCCTAAAACTCACATAACATAACATGAGGAAAATGTAGCTTTTCATTTTCCATTTTAAACATTAACTTTTCACCAAAATTAATTTGAAAAGCCTTTTTTTAACGTTATGTTCATTCATGACACATGTACAGTCGTGGAAAAAAAGTAAACACTCCCTACTAACTCCTCAACAAATTATCGTAGAAGAAAGTTACTTGTACCGAACGATTGGAAATAATGTCTACTTTTAAATGATGTATATAAAATTTGCTTAGGAGGCCATCTACATATTAAAACAAACCATAACTTTGATTTCTTCAATAGCAGTACACAATTCTGACAGAATAAATGAACTCTAAACCCTTCAATTAGCCTAAAAACAAATTTTTATGCAATTAGTACCAAAGGTTTCCAAGAAATTAATTATTTTAAAACGAGCACATTTGAAGGGCTGTATCCAAATTGAAGTTCCGTACTCGATTGTTAACCGACAGAGCCCTCTTCTTGATCAAGGCACCTCAAGCGCCACTGAAGTAGTCAATGAAGCCTGTTAGATTACATGACAGCAAAATAAATTCCAAAATATATACTCACTTCTATCTAAGACGGCCCCTTGAACCATCATTTTGCCGTTTTTTAAGCATAATTTGAAAACTACTTGGAAGAAAAATGTGAAATTTTGGATTTAAATAAAAAAAGACTTAATAAATCTAAATCCATCAAAAAAAAATTGTAGGTTGCAATTCATATTTTTTTCGAATATTAATTTCATAATTTATAATTCATATCATAAAATTATAAAAATTACAAATTCAGCGTATTTATGTTTGGGTATATTAGTATTATTGCTACAAAAAAAAGCGCATTAGGAGCATAATTTCAGGAGGTATAAATAAAAATATGAAAATGTAATTTAACATTAGAAGCACTAAACTTTGAATGTTTATAATTCAAAAACTTATCATTCAAATGACTTGAAATTCGGTATCTAGGCATTGTTTGAACCGAAGATTTGAAATATCTAGTTAAAATTAGGTATTGTTATTAAAAAAATGAAGTTTGGATTCGTTTTAATATGTAGATGGCCCCCTAAGAAAATTTTATATACATCATTTAAAAGTAGACTTTATTTCCAATCCTGCGGTACCAGTAACTTTCGTCTACGATAATTTGTTGAGGAGTTAGTAGGGGGTGTTTACTTTGTTTTCCACGACTGTAAATAACTGTCTCCATGGTTCGTACGGATACCGTTATTTCTCCAGGAAAACTATCAGTATTTTTTCATAAAACAAGAGATCTAGGTTAAACGCGCAAAATTTCGCCTTCGTTTAAGAAGAGATTTTCTATAAGATAATACTGATGCCGAAAAATTTTCTGTTCTGCAAAATTCAAGGAGGCGCACGAACCATGGCCTGTTAATAATATGGTTATAAAAGGAACATCATCAAAGTCAAAATTGTAAGTTGCTGCCGTCTATGAAATAGGCCACGAACTTTTGAAATCACCCAATAGATAAGCTGACAGATTGGTATTTGATTTACAGTAGTGACAAAATTGTTCTCACAATTATATATGCACAAAAACGTATAATTGTCGTTGCAGACGTTTAATATTCAAGAAGCGGGGATGACCGAGCATAGTTCGATCAAAATTAGCTTTGTGTTCAACACGATATAATACCTATTCTCATTGTATCATTCTGCCTTTACTATTGCTATAAAGCATGATATTTTATAACAGTATTATTTACAAAAACTATCAATAGGAAAACCATGTACGTTCATGTTTCTAAATTTTACATTATATACACATTTACAACGAAAGAACATCTATCCAAATTACATTTTGAGCTCGACTTTGATTGGTTTAACAATGTATCTCGAGTCCTATTCAGAATTTCGAAAAAAATCCTTCACATTTTGAAAGACTGTTTTTTTTTCTCCCAAATACAGACAAATTTAGCGACATTCTTTCATTTGGCGCCGAGTACGTGTTTTGGCATTCGTAATCTTGAAAATCGATTTATATGCCAAATATCGCCAATAATTTTCCAAATATCGACAACTTACCGGCTTCTTGACCCTGACTCGTAGTGACCCAAAATGACCCACTACTCAAACCTGCTCGAACATGTGACTTAGATTAATGAACTGCGTGTAATCAAAAACGTTAGGATACAAAAATTAGAGAGATTCCTTTATGTCGTTTCATAGATAAAATTAGCATAAACCGCAGTGACCTCAAAACGACCCACTAATCTAATTTTCTCGAACATGTGACGCAGCTCAGTGATCTTCTCAAGACCGAAAACAGTTGCATAAAAGATTCAGTCAAAATCGTTAAAGCCGTTTTAGATAACATTAATTAGACGCGTAGTGACGCAAAAAGACCCACTAATCAAAATTTCTCAAACATGGGATCTAGCCCAATGATCTCGTACCCGCAAACGGTGTAATACAAAATTTTATCAATATCGTTTGAGCCGTTTTTTAAATACAGTTAGCTTGACCTGGACACATAGTGACTCAAAATGACTCATTAATCAAATTTTCTCGAACATGCGACCTAACCCAATGGTCCTCTCGAGCTCGAAAACGATAGAATACAAAATTTAATGCAAATCGTTAGAGCCGTTTTTTGATGAAATTAGGTTCACCATTAAGGACCCCAAAATGATCCACTAATCGAAATTTCACGAACATGTGACCTTGCCCATTTATCTTCTCGTAGCCGGGAACGCTAAAACACAAAATTTCGTCAAAATCGTTTGATTTAGATACAATTAAATTGACGCTGTCCCATTGTGACCCAAAATGACCCACTATTCAAATCTGCTTGAACATGTGTGAAAACATTTATCACACAATGATCTTCTCGTGCTCGGATACGGTAAAATTTTGTCAAAATCGTTTGAGCCGTTTTTTAGATCCAATTACCTTAAGCCTGACCCATTGTGACCCAAAATGATCCACTTATCGAATGTTCTTGAACATGCGACTTAGCCCAATGTTATTCTTGTGCCTGAAAACGATAGAATACAAAATATAGTCATAATCGTTAGAGTCGTTTTCTAGATAAAATTAGCTTACAGTGACCCAAATAATGACCCACTAATCGAATTTTCTCTAACATATGACTTAGTCCAATGGTCTTCTCGTAACGACAGAATGCAACAGTTCATTGGCGCACCCACGGGGGGGGGGCTAAGGGGGCTGAAGCCCCCCCCAGACCCCGAAACTTTATTAATGAAGTAATGATGTAAATTTTCTTAAATTTATGAAAAGTAATTTTTATTATTTGTAATAGGTTGTTGTTGTTGATTTTTTACGGCCGATTATCTACTCTAGGGATATAGGCCCGAGGAGGGAGTGCCCTTCGGGGGGGGGGGGTCTTTCTAAGGGAACCTAACCTGTATTTACGCATGGAAATCCATGGCTAGAGGAAAACCACAAAAACTCCGAACGATTAGGCCGACGAGCGCGATTGGGTTCAAACCCAGCACCACCCGTCTACCAGCTTCGAGAGCAGAATCTCTCAGCCACTGGTAGGGCTTATTTGAAATAGGTCTTTCGGGAAATGGAAATTTGGGAAAATATTGATGTTCTTATTAAATTTAATGTATTAGCATGTTTAATATTTGATAATTAAAAAAATAAACTATATATATATATGCTACGATTAGAGAAAGAATAAACTGTTGGCTTTATCTCCTTTGAAATCACATTTTACGTTAAGGTGTAGGGGGAGGGGGAGGCATGTAAGTAAAAAAAAAAAAAATAAATAAACCTGAATACAGAATACAAAAATTTTTCATTGTCTGTACAAATACATTTATACATATTGTTAGTAGAAATAGTTCTAGTAAGATAGTTTTCATACAACAAGTTTATGAATCCTACATTTAATTTTAAGAATACACATTTATTACACTCTTTATTTATTTATCATTTTCAAATTGCCTTTGATTTACTTCTAGAGGGTCGCTGGACCCTCTAGAAGCACAACGGTAATCTATATGTATGTATTTGTATACAACTTTACTTTTTCCAATATTTTAGGATGAATAAATACTCAAAACCTTTGTATCTCAATTCTTTGCCATTTTTGACACACGTGAAGTGTAAAAAAAAAAAGTAATTATAGCGCTACTCTCAGATTCTCTGAATGTCCGAGTTGTCTTATCAGTACATTGTTCACCATCCATATCCTTAGGGCTCGGTCAAGCGGTGGGGGTCCAAAGGAGGATGGTATTACTTCTGTGTAATGGACACGACCCTTTCAAGGTCAAAAAAAATTTCCAGGGAATAGTCGTCTCCTTTTTTTCCCAAATTCTCAGTACATTTCTAATAAGGCAAGTGCACTAGTCTTCTTTTCTTTTCTCTTTTATCAGTACTTCTGAATGATCGCTGCTTTTTTAGCATCATTCGTGTTAAAACGCAAACGTTATTTAACTCATCGCGTAAAAAAATTAAATTCTTCAAATATCAAAACTATTGTTAATTCATCAACACTGGAAAAAAATCAGCTCAGACTGGGATAAATTATCATCACTAGAAAGGTAAGCATAAATATTAATTTCTAAGAATAACTGTACATTGTACTGGAACATTCATAGGCGTAGAGTTTTCAAATTTATTGGTGGTGCTCAGCCAGCAAAGTAACCAGGAGAGGGCAGATCCGGCGGTCTGCCCTCCCCCCGCGTCGACCAAGGAACTAATTTACAGAATCATATATGCAAAAACAGTAAGAACTGCTAAGACAAAATTTCTAAGAACTGGTTAAGAATTCCGTTTTAGGTTTTCATGTTAGTAGGTAAATTTTATGATATATCTTTCATTGAAACTACGAAATGTTTGCGACTAAGACAGGATACCGTTATAGACAAGTTTTATTTACACTGGTGAACCGGATAAAGTATGTATAGTAAAACCCGTCAAAAAGTAATCGCAAGCGACCAAAAAAAGTTTTAGACAGATTCCTGCCTTAGTAGATATAATTGCATGGTAGTCCTTCCATCTTGTGTGAAAAGTTTCCATTTAAGACAGGATTCTGGTATAGTCAGGTTCTGTTTTGACAGGTTTTATTGCACATATAACATAAATAACTGTATTATGTGTAAATATAGCAAAACCTGTGAAAACGGAATCTTCCTTAAACGGAAAAAATAGTTTAGTGTCACTGAAAAGAATATCGTACAATTACACCTGACCTGCTAATACGAAAACCATAAATTTATCTACCGAAAACATTATACGGTATTTTTTATTTTTTTTTATTAGAAATTCCAGTTTTTTTTGCCCACTACATCAGTTGATGCAAAGAAATATAGTAAAAAAAATATTGGGGTTGGGGCGGAGGGGAGGGCCCATACAACTCTACGCCTAATGATATAATTATTTACTGTATTTCCAATTAACTTGCTGTCTTTATGTTTTTATAATGTGTTAAAGTGGTTCAATACTACTACTACTACTAATAATAATAATAATCCCGGTTTAACAACCCAAATTTTTCTGACTCCTTTTTAAAAATAAAAGCATGATAATTGCAGTTATTATTATTGAAGTGATTTGTAATCGAACAGTTATTTTACATTTCCTGATAAATGAATTACATCTGGAGTTCTAAGGTATTGTTGTCTCAAGACGACAATTTTTTTTCTTTTATGTCGAGTCATATATTCGGTTCAAAATCATTTTGATATCATTTTCTGAAAAATCTCCTGTCTCTACCGAAAAATAGGGATTTGATATGTTTGCTAACAAAAAAGGATTTTGAAAAATTTGTCAGAAAGTAGCAGCCGTAAACAATTTTGGAAAAAAGCATATTATTAAATACAGTAGTAGGATGAAAAAAATCGGAATTTTTATTTTTTTCTCTTGCATTAAAATACAGAATAGCCATAAAAAATTTTAGATTTCCTAAAGAAACCCCTAAAGGCTAACAAAATCTACTTCTTAAGCTTTAATTGATAAAATTATAATTGTTAGTTAGTAATTATAGAAATTATAAAAATTGCAAATTTGTAATTTCATTAGTTATTAGCATACAATAATGTTATGTACATTAATATTTTGTAATAATTTATGTAAAACTGTATTACATACTACTTATATTTACTTTTATTAAAATTATTAATAATTGCATTTAATATTAAATTGTTAACACTGCTTAAAATTAATCATTGAACAATTAACTTTTTATTTAGAAAAATAAAATATTTTTTATGCTTTAATTACTAAAATGATAATTAATATTAATTATTATAATTAATATTAATTACTATATAAAGAAAAAGAAGCAGGGTGCTATTTCCCAAAAAGGGCATTATTTCACGAGGAAATAATAATGTTTAGTAACAGTATAAGAAAAAAAACTATAATTTTTAAATATGATCAATAAAGTGACATTAATTTTTAATGGTTATATTAATTGCAAATTGAAAAATACAATTAAATTACAACGTGTTTTAATGATATTTTATTCATTTCTAAATAAATAAAGTTTATAATTTTTGCAAAGTTTTGGGCACACCGATTTAGCATTGTATGGGGAAGTTTTTTACAAGAAATCGCAGGGTACAACTAAAGGTGAATTTCACTATTTAAATAAAAGAAAGGTGAATTTTAACAATTTTAAAAACAGCAGGATGAAGCTTCCCTAAAGAATGACCCAGAAGGAACATTGAGTTATTACAGAATTAATAAAAACTGCAAATAGGTTAGGTATAATTCCATTAGTTAGTAGTAGCACAAATAACAAAACAAAAATATATAATTTGCAGCTCGTTTTGCAATTGTTCTTAGAAAAAATATTGTCAGTCACATAATTCTAAATTTACACGCATGCTTATGTATGCTAACACCACCACCACCAACAGAAAAAAAAAAAAAAAAAATGCAATTTAACAAATTACAACGACCATTTGGAAAATGATTTTTTCAAAGACTAAAATTTAAGACATAAAAAATCGCACGGAGTTGATATCATACATTACGTACGCCATCGCCATAGATTACATTTTCCGGACACTGTAAATTTTTAAACTTCTACGGAGCTGGTCATACCTTACTTACGCCATGGCTTACATTTTTCGGTACTGTAAATTTTTAAACTTCTACGGAGCTGGTCAAACCTTACATACGCCATGGCTTAAACATTAATATTCCTGGACCAATTTTAAATGAAATTTCATTTTAAAACTTCTAAACATCCCACAATATTACTTTTTACACCGTCGTATAGAGAAAAAAATGTACTTTTAAATGCAATTTGTTTGAAAGCTGTATCTCAATTTGTTTCTGAGTTATTAATTTTTTTTTGTAGTTTTTATTACTTTTTTATCATAGTGGCAACAGAACTATTCATCTCTCTTGAAAGTAAAGGCCAAAAATACAGATTACCATATAGACAAATCAGAAAACGAATAAAATTGACGGATTCAGCCAATAAAAAGTCTCAGATATGGTTTTGATTTCCCATCCTGTCAGAAAACAATAACCATTTTTCCAAATGGTTAAAAAATTAATTACATCTATTTATTATATATAGCAACACAGAACAAATATAAGAATAGCCTGTTATATCTGAAATCCTCAAAAAAAAAAAAAAAAAAAAAAAAAAAAAAATTAAAATGCAGCATTATTACCACTCAATGAGGATTATAAGCATTAAGCGTTTATAATAATAATAATAATAATAATAATAATAAATGCTGCGTTTTCCTTTCTTAATTAGTATTATTTTTTATTATTTGGTGAAAAAAAAAATTCAATCTCTACTGGAAAAGCTCTTGCTGTGCTTACTATAGTCATACTAATTAGTTCTTTTTCTGCTATGCAATATTTTACAATAGATGTTTATCATATGTCATCCTTTCACTCTGTTTTAGCTCCAATTTGAAATAAATTTATGATTGTAAAAATAGAATAAGAAAAAAAAAGGTACTGGGCATTTATTTTTTACTACCAGAAATTTATAATAATTGCTATGCTTATTTTATATAAAATAATAATTTATTTAATAGGCTACTTCTCTCACGCGAAAACACCCATTCGCTACTGTTAATCCTATGGAAGACATTTTTAAGATATCTCGTTTGCATTTCAATATTTTCAAACGATTTTTTTCTTTTTTTGCATTGGTTAAGCGAGATCGATCTGTACCAAGGTTATTTTTTACTTTTTCGAATTTATCAACAGATGTTTTTATTAAGATACTTTTACTTTCGGAACCGGTTTCGACAGTCATCGTATTCTCATCTAAAAAACAAGCAAAGAAAGTCAAAAAAGTAAAAAATGGCCTTTGTACAGATCTACCTTAGTTACTCAATGCAAAAAAATCCTTTAAAATTAATGAAATGCAAGCGAGCTATCTTTAAATAATTAATTACCGTAATTTCCCGCGTATACGCCGCAGCTCAGATTATTCAATTTCCGACCAGAATTTGTTTTAAATAAAATGTGACTTGCTTTTGCTTAGAATTTATTTGTTTCATTTTTTAAATAAAATTTCCGGTATGAAAAAGACTTTACTAAGCCGCGGGAAATTACGGTAATAATTAATAATTCCATAGAATTAACATTAGCGGACGGATGTTTTCACATAAGTGAAGTAGCCCCTTAAGGGGGCTGGTCACACAGCTTCGGAGTTCTCCTCTGTAATGTTAAGTCTATGGACTTTTGATGCATTCGTATATTTAAAATTATCTTCTCGGGAAATTAATATTTTTAACATATTTTGAATGTGTACTCTTCTTAAAGCATGTCTCTTTTTTCTTAGTTTTATGCTGAATTTAATATTTTATATGTTAAAAGCGGAGGAACTGTGAATAAGATTTTAACACTTCCTATAAAATTAAATCTTATACTTTAGAAATATTTTGAGAAGTAAGACAAAAGAGACCTCTTTTAGGAAGTGTACACAAAAATAGAAGTTAAAAATATTAATTTCCCGAGGAGATATTTTAAACATACAAATGCATCCAATGCCCATAGATTTTACATTAGTGATGGGAAATCGGAAGCTGAGTGACCAGCCCCCTTATTATGACGGAAATTATGACATTATAAATTGTACTAGATTTAAGTATAATTTTTAAATGTAATACTTTTTATGTCAAACAAAAAGCAAAAACTTGCTGTTTTTACTTAATATTTTGCAAGCATAAGGAATTGAATTTAGAATTATTTCTTATAAGCCTATTTTTGTTAGATAAAACAGCTGTCTTATTTATGTCGTTTTAAACATTTAGAAAATTTATTATTTTAATCAATGATTTCTTTTAAAAATTAGTTGATTATAATCACAATTTAATCACTATTTTATATTATGTGATTAACCCATATTGGACCGCTGTCCTATAAATAGGACAGCTAATAAAACATTTTTTAAATAAAATTGGTAAGGATTTTCTGGATGCATTTTGTTATGACGTCTTTAAAATACATTATAGTATAATATATAAACAAAGAAACAAGTAACTAATTAAAATGTATTTGATGAAAATATATTTAAAAAATTCTTTATAAATTGTGATCTTATAATCTAGAATTTCACCGTTATTATTACCTTTTTATTGGAGAAATTATAGAGTATTTTTGTACAACAAAAACAGTATATTGTTAAAGTAAAATAAAATATTTGCTCATAAAATTAGTTTATGTATGCATTTTATATGTCCTTACTATGTGTCCTACTAATATGTCCTGTTCATAGGACAGCTAGTTACTTAAAAACTTAAAAACATTTTTTCAAAATTTTGCTAGTATTTACTTAATTACACCATATTAATGATATAATCGAAGCTTTAAAAATTTTCAAAAATACTTAGTCGGTGTGGTCCAATATGGGTTAAATTCGTTGATTCGCTAGAGTGTAGAACAGTGTTTCTCAACCTGAGTCTCGCAACTAACCATGTGAAATATTGAAATTTTAATACACTCTATATTAAATTACATTTATCATTATATTGAGAAACTGAATGCCCCCAATATTGTTAGACTTGAACACATAAAAGTTACATTTAGCATATTTCCTTAACTTTATTTATTTATTTTTAATTAACTGAATTTTTTACAAGCGGAGATTTCTATGTTGTAATATTTTAAAAGGTATTTTGTATTTATTAATTGAATTGGCGTTTCGAAATATTATTATTTGATCTTTTTTTTTTTTTTTTTAATTTGGCAATGGTATACAAAAGTATTATACTAATAAAAGAAAGTGTCGCTCTGTCTGTCTGTGTGTGCATGTGTCTGCAATGGTTTGCGAAATCTATGACACGTACGAGGCTGACATTTCTTGTGAAGATAGTCGAAGGCCTCTCCTATTGCACCCGAGTTTCAAAATTTTAATAATTAGTTGAGTTATTAATTAACAATCGCAACTCACTCTCATAAAAAAAATCATCTGATCTCCGGTCAAGGAAAGTACGCGCGCATGCTTAAAAAATCATTTATGCACCAGGAGCTAGCAAAGAAACGTTTTCAACTGCATTTCTGTTTTTTTAATTGTTTTGCTCAAACCACTCGGTACAGTTAAAATTGAAAGACATATTCAGAAATGTCGTACTATTACGATTCAAATAGCGCAAAAAAAAATATATATATATAAATAAAATAAAATAAATAAATAAATTAATTAAAAAAAAATTAATTAATTAATTAAAAAAATAAATGAAAAAGCAGTTAACCATTTGAAATTTTTTTTTAAGGGTTGCATTTCCGAAAACGTTTTTTCCTTATTGCAACGTTAGAGGTACAGAGAAATCAAAAAGCTCTTAAAGCAGAAACCTTCTTCTAATCGATTGTGCAATCTGTTTTTTAAAATGTGAACTTTAACCCTTTTAAATACACGGGCGAACGCACTTCGCGCCTCACAGATACGATATTTTTTCTACGCTAAAAGTAACTAAACGTCCACACTCTATCACAATCTTTTTAGAACATCTTAATAGACCAGATTTACATCACCTAAAAATTTTTTGAAACGTTTGGACGGACAGAAATATTTTTTTTTATAATGTCTGAAAATTTCGACGAAATCTGTAAAAAGCTGAGTGTTTCGTCACAGTTTCACCCATCGAGCATGCAATTTTAGAGGTATCCACAAACCAAAAATATGTTCTGAAATCTGAAATCTAGTAGTAATTAACTGTGAAAGTAGGCTTTTTTATAATAAAATGTACTGAGGCAGAGCGGATGCTTTGGCAATAACTTTTACGTTTTTGTATTTAATTTAACTCTATTTATTTGTGAAAAGATAGATTTTCTAATGGAGTTTAGTTCACTTCTTCATAGATTAGAAATACAAAAATTATGCACACGGGTGTGACTCCCATGATGGCAATAGAACAATTTACTATTTTTAGAATCTAATTATAAATTAATGAATAAATTAATGTTTAAAATATTTTCTCCGTTAATCGGGCACAGGTGATAAATCGCCAAATATTTTTATAGTTGCAACTGTAAAACAATTAAAACGATAATGAATGTTCCTTATGCGCCAATAAAGCTCGTTAAAATAAACCAACTGATTGTAACATTGAAATATTTTAAACTCTAAAAAGAAGAAAATAAAATATAAATTAAAAATAAAAAGTGTAATAATTTAATAAAATATTCTTTTATAAATTAATAGCTTAATATTAATTGAATTATGATTATACATCATGGAGAAAAGAATTTAGAAATCTTGAATAGATAATTTAATATATTTTTTTTCTTTCTTGTTGCGTTACACTGATCAACAAATTTGAACTTTTGCTCTGTCCTAAAACAGAAATTAGTTGTTTTTTATGCGATTTTTTGTGCTGAGTCTGAATCTAGTTTTAGATTTAGATTAGCACGTCAAGTTTGATTTGCAAATTTCAATTTATGCAAATTTAGTAAATTTTATACAATTATTTGCAAATTTAAGGTATAAAGCAATATCAGACAGGGTTTTTGTTTTATGTTATGATTACTATCTAATTTATTTCATAAAAACGTTGTTTCTGAAATTATACTGACATGTGACTGCGAAATATTGTACCTAATTTGCATATTTTTCATGTTTTTCAAATAATGTTTCTTGACGTTCAAATATTTCTGCCGCGCGAGTACGCTAATATGTTTCCAAACCAGGTTTTTGCGCTGATTTCAAATCTGGTATCTGTTTTCTCCTATCACGTCTAGTTTTTGAAAAAAGTGAAATTTTATTTTTTGGTCAAAAGAGCCAGAAATAACTTTTTATGCTACTTTTTGATGTACTTCAACTAATTATGATAGATTCTACTACTTTTTTCAAAATTGTTTGGATTATATAAATTGTTATTTATGTCCCTGATAGGACTCGTTTGTTACGTTTTTTAGAAGGGAGAGAAACATTTCGTTAAAGATCATTCTATGATTAAAAAAACAGTGTTCTCATGTAACTAATCTATTTCTATAGAAGAAACATTCTGTTCACCCTCTTGGCAATGAGGTACCACCCTTAAAAAGTACCTAATATCAAACTTGTGTTAATGCCGTACAAAAGTAGAAATTCGTTTTACTCAAAAACTAGACGCGATATAAAAAAAAAAGAGTGCAGATTTCAAATAAGCATAAAAATCTAGTCTAGAAAAACATTACGCCAATTCTGTGGCAACTACTTTAAAGTTGATAGTGATGTAAACATTACACCATTGAAAATTAGACAATAACTGATAAATAAATGTTAAGAATATGCAAATCGTGACATTTATCTGAAGCAAATAGTCAAGTAGTCATTATCTAGAAAACGTAATTAGATGTGACATATATTGTATCTAAAATTTGCATAAAATAGCACAAAAAAGCTTAAATTTGCATAAATTTAAATATGCAAATTTCTCAAAACCTGGACCACCTAGAGATAAACGAAAAACATATTCGAAATCAACGCCAAAAACTGATCTAGAATCAACTAATTTTAGTTCTAGGACAAAAACACTGTTGTACAGTGTTATCGGCCATATCTAAAAAAAGAAACAGAGCAAAAGTTATAATTTTTTAAAATAAATTCGCTAGTTCTCGCTTTATACTAAATGTAAAACAAAGCGTCCTTTATAGGGGTCACACCAAATTAACGTATAGCAACGGAAAATGTTTTGGAACGACGTGAATTGCAACGGGAAATTAGACGTAATTTTCAAGATAAATATGAAAAGCTTACAAAAACGGTGTTTAAAAAGCCAATTTTGCGTTTAAACCTTTGGTCTGATATCCATTAATTTACTTTGAGTTAAAAAAGCTGTATATTGGAATGAAAGTATATAACGCTTCCTTTAATTTGTACGGGTATTACAAATATTATTTAGGTAAGTAATCTTTAATCACATTACTATCTGATCTTAAATTTTTTTTATTTTTTGTAGTAAGTATTAATATGAGTATTAATAAGTGTATTTGTATGCATTTATTAGATCGTGCCAAGATGAGTCAGAAACGGAAACTGAGCAAAATTACAAATTACTTTAGTAGCAATGTACAAGAAAAGAAACAGGCCGTTTCAAGAAAAGCTGAAAATACTTATTCCAACAATGAGGAACATGTTTCTGCTGATAGTGGAAGTACGGATGATACCAAAATAAACTCCTATCTAGAAATAACTTATATGAAAGGTACTCAAATCAATTTGGAAGAAGAGAAGAGACAGCGGAGCGCCAAAGATGCTGAAAGTACTCATTTAAAGTCTGATATCGAAGAATATGTTTCAGCTGACAGTGTGGTTGGTGATACAACAACAAATTCTTGCCCAGAGGTAATTCATATCAAAGATACTCATAGCCATGTGCAAGAAAAGAAGAGCCAGCGTGATGAAAGAGAGGTTGAAAGTATATCTTTCGAATCTAATAAAGAAGAACATCTTTTAATTGACAGTGTAGACTGTGACACACCGACACCAGTAACAAACTCTTGCCAGGAAACATCTCATATAAAAGATATTTCTTTGCATAAAAGAAACGGAGCTCGCATATTTGATGATGAAGAAAAATATGATATTTTGACAAATAGTTGGGTTCAAAATGAAAATTTTGAATTTCCTTCTCGTCAGATTGGGCGTCAAAATAGAAAATTTTCTCCGTCTTGGTTAAAGAAGTATAAATGGCTTGCTTATTCACGAAAGGAAGATAGTGCATATTGCAAGGTATGCATTCTTTTTGCTCCTGGCGAAGTAGGTATGACGAGCTCACAGAATACTGGTCAACTGGTCAGAGAGGGATTTTCCAGTTGGAAGAAAGCCATTGAAAAATTTGACAGCCACCAGAAATTAAGCTACCATGGTCGAGCTACCCTAATGGCTGATGATTTTCTGAAGGTTATGCGGAAAGAAAAATCTTCGATTGACAAATCCCTTGACAACTCGCGGGTCACTCAAGCAGCCGAAAACAGATTAATGCTGAAACCTATCATAAACACGGTGATTTTATGTGGTAGACAAAACGTTGCTCTCCGGGGTCATAGAGATTACGGTGATTTTGATGTGAATAATCCACCACTTGAAAACGAAGGAAATTTCCGAGCATTTCTTCGGCAAAAGATAATGAGTGGTGATGAGAAACTTATAAAGCATTTCCAATTCTGTAAGAGAAACGCCATGTATATAAGTTGGAACATACAGAATCAAATTATTGATGCATGCAATGATATCATAACTCAAAATATTGCTGCTGAAGTGAACAATTCTAAGTGCTTCTCTATTTTAGCAGATAAAACTACGGATGTTTCTTGCATTCAACAGTTGACCCTCTGTTTGCGATATGTCAAACGTGACATTAAAGGAGAGTACAATATACAAGAAATTTTTTTCCAATTCATTCCTTTAGAAACAACAACTGGAAAGAATGTTGCAGAAACAATTCTTCGTGAATTACAAAAGAGAAATATAGATACCACTTTCCTCAGAGGACAAGGCTACGATGGCGCTGCATCCATGAGTGGGCGTTTTAAAGGCGCACAGGCGGTCATTGCTAAACAGCATCCAACTGCTCTCTATTTTCATTGCTTCGCACACAGTTTGAACCTGGCTCTTTCAAATTCGTCCGAAGTAGCCTCTATCAGAAACTGCTTTGGCACCATAGGGAAATTATATGATTTTTTTAATACTCCCAAGCGACGGGTCATCCTGGAGAAAAAAATTGATGAAATCGCTCCAGATTCAAAGGCAAAAAAATTAAAACAGCTTTGTCCAACAAGATGGGTGGAAAGGCATGAAGCAGTGATAATTGTGGCTCAGTTGCTGTCTTCTGTGGCTGCAGCGTTAGAAGAAATTACGCAATGGAATGACAAGGACTCCTCATCTGGTGCTTTCCTTCTTCTGAATGCCGTAAGAAATTCTGATTTCTTAGTCGCTCTTTTTTCCGCAGAAAAATTAATGTGTTACACACTGTCTTTAAGCAAAAAACTGCAATCAATAGATATTGATCTTGCAAGTGCTTTGTCACATGCAGAAGAAGTCATTGCGCTTCTAAACTGCACACGAGAAAATGCAGTTGAATCATTTAGATCAATCTTTGAAAAATGTAAAGAATCAGCTAAAAATGTAGGCACTGAAATTATTCAGCCACGATTAGTGCAGGGACGGCAGATATATAGGACAAGCGTCCCAGCTGAAAACGCTGAAGAATACTTTCGGCATGCTATTTTCCTTCCATGGATTGATGGGCTAATCGTTAACCTTAGAGAACGATTTACTAAGCACAGAGAGATCCTCAAAAGTTTTGTATGCCTTTTTCCTAAAGGTAATAAAGCATCTAAAGAGGACGTGGAAAATTTCGTAAAATTAGCCGAATTTTACCATGGTGATTTAGATAGCATTGGAACCACTTGTTTAATTTTTGAATTTGAACTGTGGTACAGCAAATTTCAGATTTCAGAAAATATGAAGTCAAAAGCAGCCACTGGTAAAGAGAATCCAAGAAATGCCATCGATGCTCTAAATATGTGTGATGAAAATATTTTTCCGAACATACATATGTTGTTTAAGATTTTTTCAACACTGCCAATTTCCAATAGCACTGCGGAACGAACATTTTCCACATTGAGGAGGCTCAAAACCTACTTAAGAAACACTATGGCAGAGACGAGGTTGAATGGCCTCGCAAATTTAAATATTCACAGGGAAATTTCTGTGGATGCGGAAAATGTCATAGACATTTTGGTGAAAAAGGGTCAAAGAAGACTTGACTTTGTATTATGAAATTGACTCTGTTTTACATTCCATGATAGCATGCCAATTTTCTTGTTAAGAGACTACTTCAGTCAAATTAAAAGACGCATTCGCTAATGCTAATCTTATGGAAGAAATTTATAAAGATATCTCGGTCGCATTTCAATATTTTTAAATGATTTCTTTTGCAATGAATAGTTGGGATTGATCTGTATGCAGGCCGTTTCTTACATTTTCGAATTTGATTGCAGATATTTTTTATGAGGATGCTTTTACTTTCAAAACCGGTTCCGAAAATGAAAGTGTCCTCATAAGAAATACCTGTAAACAAAATAGAAAAAGTAAACAACGGCCTTTGTACAGATCGATCTCAACAGTTCAATGCAAAAGAAATCATTTAATATTATTGAAATGCGACCGAGATATCTTTATAAATTTCTTCCATAGGATTAGCATTAGCGAACGGGTCTTTTCGTTTGATTGAAGATCTCTTAATACTTTTTTCTTAAGAAAAAAAAGTTTTAAAAATTTATTGATTTTTCATAAAATTAATTGATACAAGAATGCTGTATTTTTCTGTAAATACATAGCAGCAAAAAACCGTTGACTCCAAAGATAAATAAATAAATAGATAAAAACTTCTGTCTCTCATTTCAAAGTTCTATTTAGATTAACAGACTAAATATTTTATTATAAAATCCTTTCCCCTATTTTCTTCACATAATGTTTATTTATGATAAATACTACGTTTTAGCGTACATTCTAACTCAAACGATTTCGAGTTACTGAAGATAAAACAGTGACTCGCAAGAGCAGTCATCTAAATTTCATTACGTTGCTGCACTGCAGCGAATACAGTACTACATACACATAAAACATATTACAGAAAAAACGTACGCTTGATATCGTAAAATAATTCATCTTATACCATTTTTTAGTAATCTTAAAATACGGCACTTTGTAAAGGAAGGGAGTAAAAAATCTGTACAAAACTAACAAATTTTGTATTATTGGTTGATGTTAGAAGTGGTTACAAAAAATTGCAGCGACTTTTGCAGTGCAAAAACGCGGTTAGTTACTGATCGCCTGTCTACAAGTGTTATACAAATATACTAGCCCCCCCCCCCCAAAGCAAAATCCTGGGTGCGCCACTGCAACAGTTAGTCAAAATCTTTAGAGCCGCTTTTTTAGATAAAATTGGCTTGACTCATAGTGACCCAAATATGACCCATTAATCGAAATTTCTCGTACATGTGACCTAGCCCAATAGTTTTCTTGTGCCCCAAAACGGTTGGATATAAAATTTAGTTAAAATCAACTGAGCCGTTGTTTAGATATAATTAACTTGACCTTGACCCATTATGACCCAAAATGACCCACTAATCGAATTTTCTCGGACATGTGACATAACCCAATAGTCTTCGAGTGCCCGAAAATAATAAGATACAAAATTTAGTCAAAATCGTTAGAGTCGTTTTTAAGATAAAATTTACACACACACACACACACAATTTTTGCTCGTATTATAATACAAGATTAATTGAACACACTATCAAATAAAAGTATTCGTTTAATGTCAGAAATCCCATAACGGGATAGAATTGTTTTAGCAGCTGAATGACAGAGATGTAACATTTAGATGACATTTAATGCAACAATTCATTAATCTAAGTACGAGACCACGTTTTATTAATGTTTTCTTTTAGTATATTCGAAAAAATATTAAATAATACATGTAAAAATGTTTTTTTATTTTCCGGTAATTATTTATGTACTTTAATCAAAAAGGTTTTAATAAGAAATTGAATGTACACAAAATGAGATAGTTTGAACTACATTTCTTCTTTTAAATGGATTATTTGCAACAAAAAGTTCCAGAAAATTTGTTTATGATATCGCTTAATTGTCTTTCAATAATTGCTTAATGTTTTCTTTCAGCATATTCGAAAGAATGTGAAATAGTACATACGAAAATACTTTTTTTTTTCAGGTAATTATTTACGTACGTTAATAAAAGAAGGTTTTAAATAGAAATTGAATGTATACAAAATTTGATAGTTTGAAGTACATTTTTCTTCCCTTAAAATTTATTATTTGCAGCAAAAAAGTTCAATCAAGGTGTGAGAAAATTTATAAAACAGAGTGAGCAGTCAGAAAGTTTTGAGAAATTTTTGTTATGATATCTCTTAATTGTCTTGCATTAATAGCTAAAATTATTACAGAGGGCCATTATGGGTAGGTAATTTTTATTTGCGTTTTATAGTAGTGCAATAAGTTTTAGCAGTTAGGATAAAGATGCATTTTTTTTATTATTTTCTTTGATAAAAGTTAACATTGCTTGTACTATCTTTTAATTAATTAAAAATTACTAGAAGATAAATCTGTCTCTTGTTTTAGCAAAATTTTTTTAGTGTAATTCCGGGATTTATGCCGAACTTTTTTGTTTAATTTGTGTATAAAGTACCATGGTGGACATAAAAAAAAAAAAAAAAAAAAAAAAAAAATCATGCTTAGCTACTTAATGCTAGATATACAACGCGTGTAGTGCGAAAAAAAAATTCAAACCAAATTACTAATATTTTTTAACAATTTTTTTCTAAAACATTACACTGCGGCGCGTCACCCGTACATTCAGGCTGAGACGCCGCACTTGTGCGGTAGGTATGCCACGCTTATAATAAGAACAGAATGAAATTATAAATAAAAATATTTAAAAATAAATATTCATATCTGGACTATAATTAACGATGTAATAACAAAATGAAACTAAATTAGTACAATGAAACGTATTAGTAGATTCAAATTAATAATTGTTGCCTAATTTCACTATTAAAATTATCGATTTTTTTTTTCATTAAATTTTAATTATTATTTCAGCAACAACGTAACATCAATGTATTAGAAAGGGAAAAGAAAAAAGTAAAATTGTGTTTACATAATTTTTTTGTTAACCCTTTCGGGACCAGTGGTTTTTACACAAATTTTATTCGGTTGGTACCCCTTTTTTAAAAGAAATTACCTTTACTTAAATAATCATGAAAATGCTCGAATTAAACAAAGCAAATATTACTTTTCTTTTTTACTGGTGCCAGAAAAACATTTTGTAAGCTCTTTATGAAGGTGCTTATATGCAGCTATGGTCCTGAATGGATTAAGAGATCGACTTTAATCTACAGAAAAGGTGTCGAAAAAGTACAGTCTTTATGTAACTAAATTTAAACACATGATGCAACGAAACCAATTACACTTCCTCTTTTTTGGAGTACTTTGAAAAGAACGTCTGCGTTACGTGTAATCCAATTTTTCATTATTATCATCTTGGCTTGCAATTTTCTTGCCCTTCTTACTTTTTATTTTTCCCTTTTTCTCCTTTGTTTTTAGTAAACTTGATGACATGCCTACCATGGTAAGTCTGTGCAAAAAGAAAAGGAAAAGTTAATAACACTTAATCATCCTGTACAAAAGAAACTGCGGCATGTATACCGGAATAGCAGTGCGGCATGTATCCCATTTTGCATGGTGCAGACGTCGGCCAACACAGTTACCAGCCATCGCTAAGGGGAATGTAGAACCATACACACAGTACTCTATACAAACGCTACACTTAGTTTTGACTTCGAAATCATGCATGCATTTTGTAATTAGTGTATGAAAAGCATTTAAACATAACCTGTTGAAAAGTTTGGACAGTGAAATCATGCATTTACGTCAAATTAAGGATTGTACTTCTACAAGTAAACATCGAAATGGGATCCACGCTATACACTGGTTAAAATAATCTCATTGCGCACCTATACTGTGCGTTTGACGACCATCTACCGATAATTACAAGAAATAGAAGGGGTGCGGCATCTATCCCGTATGCGGCGACTCTCCCGGAGTTACCCTACTTTTACAATATTTTAGTCATAAAATTATTTTGGGACGTAAAACGATAAGGTTTTTAGATTCATTAAAATATTTTAGGGTTATTTTATACAAAACCCTTTTATATTTTTATTTTTTATCAATTATTGCAAATTCTTAGATTACTCAGTCAATTTCGGAATTCAATTGGGAATGAGTGATTTTCAAGTAAATATTGACAAAACCATATAAACCTGCGTTTAAGAATCTTTTTTCGAAAGCAGAGAAACTTCAAGTTTCTTTCCTTTAATTTTCCTGTTTTCATTTTCATTTTTCTTAGAAATTTTGTTTATTATTTACAATTCATAAATATTATTACTTTAATGTTAAAATTGAATAGCATTTCGTTTATCTATTCAGTGAAATTAACATTATTGTGGAAAGCGGTCTCATACGCAGCAGATTTTCTATTAAAAAATATATATTGAATTCGGAAAAAGCATTAAGATGTGCTGAGAATTTTACACGATCAATATCTGAAATATAATTGGATAATTCACCTAAACATCTTTGAAATAAACAAAGATTTGTAAGTATTTTATACTAAATATAAAATTATTTAGATATCAAAATATGACTCCGTTTAGTTAAATAATTATAAATCTATTCTGAACATGGGGAGACATTTAATGCGATTTATGATAAGTAAAGCATTTCGATAATAATTGTAATTTAAATGATATGTATAATCAGAAACTTGGATATCTGTTTGAAATTATTGAAATATACCACCTTTTGTAAACTGCTTAAAATTACCCCAATTCTAGAGTATCTTAGCTGCAATACTATATATATATGTTAATTGGTATACGGAACGTATATATATATATGGGGCATTCTCACAACCTTTTGACTTTTGGGGAAAAAAATCTGACAAAATTAAACTTGCTAAAATAACATTTTAATCTGATAGACGAATGCCTCACTGATTCAAAATAAAGAAAAAATGGTCAGCAGCGAAATTTTTTTTATTTAATTCATGTTTAAGTTAAACTTGCGAGTTTAATTTTCCTTACCGTTTTACCCCTATAACTTTTTATTTTCTTCTAAATTTTTACTTATAATGAATTTGCATAGTACCCACAGGAATTTCAAATAAGATATAATAACAATGTAGTACTTTTAATACACAATCTTTGTATAACATTGTCTTAAAGGGGCGTTAAAGAAGGGAAGGTAAGGTAAAAAAAAGGGGGATGGTATTGGGAAAAAGGCACGAAATGGTAAAAAAAGGGACGGTAAGGTTGGAACGGTAAGGAAAATTACCACCTGTTTTCAGGAAAAACATGTTAAGACTAAGTGATAGACACAACGTTCATTGATTTTTAGAAACAGTTGTTAACATTGGATTAAATTATTTTTTTCTTTTAATTTTACCTCGAAAAGTGCAGGGATAAACCTTGGGGACGGTGAGACCACCAATAAAACCACGAACTTGAAATTGATATTTAAATGCTCATTTAAGTTCTACAGTAAATTTCCTGCAAAAGAATTTTAGACATTATTTCTCTAGCACACTTCTGCATGAGAAAAACTTGAAAAAAAATCTGTGGCTGCACCTGAAATGATTTTCTGTATAATTTTAGAAGAAGGATGGAAAGAAATCTAAAACCCAGGGACAGAGTTTAAAAAATAATAACAACCCTAAAAATGTGTGCAGATTAATTTTTAGCTACATATTTATATAAAACAATAGTTCTAGTTTCAGAAAAGATTACATCGAATTATTTTTATTGAAACAATACAGACAGCTCCAAACTTAAAAATCAGCATCAGGGACACGGGACGGTAGATGAGTTTTCCTGGTATGTGGACCCCCAACATCGTCCAAAACTTATTTATCTCGTTAATATTGTTATACAATCATGCAATGGGATGTTCCCGAGTATATGAAATAAAAAAAAAAACACAAAAAAGTGTATTAAATAAAAAAAAATATTATTCAGGGACATGAAAGTCAAAAGATTGTGAGAATGCCCCATATATATTCCATAATTCAACGAAATATGAAAGTATTAACTCACTGAAAACTCGAAAGAAGGTGTATACAAGAATTCAACAGTTAAACATAAACAGTCAAATTATTAAAGGTTAAATATTAAAATACATAGGTAAAATAGACTGCCTATTTCCTGTCAGTGGATCGACAGGCTGAAATAAGTTCATCACACCACCACCACTATGAAATCGCGTAGGTTTCGAAAAGTCAGCTAGTCTTATATTCAAAAATAATTCAAAATTGTAATATATATTCTTAAATTATACATTCTGCAAATTAAAGTAATTTGAAAAGCAGAAAAAAAAACAAATAAATCTTCAAACAGTAATTAAAATTACAACAGTAACTGAGGTCCAAGCTTTTCTTAATTTTTCTAATTAAAAATAAAATAAAGATAGCGACAATCTTCACCCATACCTCCAAGAGAAGGAATGATAAATAAAAATGCTTCCATATGACTTCAGCAAATGTCTATCACCTGTTAGTAACAAAAAATGTGAATATTTTTCCGTATTCCTAAATAGTAATCTTTTAAAACTACGTCCAGCCTCTTCTTTCGATCTAAACAGCCATATGAACCCTTTCTTATGCAAGATTGTAGATCCGTCATAATCATAAGGAATGTTCTATAAGCAGGTTTCGAAATATGGTCATCCCGTACGTCCACTCCGCAGATTTGCCATTTACTTTTCATTAATAGCTTCAAATTATTTCTAGAAAATTTATTTGGAAAATTCTTATTGTAAAATAAATTAGACAAAAGTTTAAAGATATCTTTATGAAAATTAAAATCATTCCTATAAATTTCATTTACCTAATTATTTATGTATAACTATTGTAATGTAATTTTTTATATGTAAATTAGAAAAACATTAAGGCACGCTTCAAGTAATAAAAAAAAAAAAAAAAAAAAAAAAAAAAAATGATAACTATTTCTTTTATGAAATTTTTGTAAATTTAAATTATTATCAAACACATTTACAATATTATGTCCGTAAAATTAAAGCAGTCGTTTTTATTTATTTCAGTTATTTTAGTAAATATAACTTCGAAATATCTTATGTTAACAGGATGCACTAAAACGATCAAGATTTCAGCTTTATAGAAAGAAACACGAGTCGTAAAAATCTACTTATAATAAAATCTGAGTGCAGGGGACCGTCGGAACCATGCCGGTGCGAACCACTTTGGTCTACGAAACGACCGTAGCTAAACGCCATGTTAGGCTTAATGAAAAACATATCCTAGCATATGACGGCTAAATGATAGTTTTTTCTATTTGAAATCATGTCTGTTCAGCATATTTTCACATAAAACATGTGTATGGTATCTATTTATAATGTATTGAGTTCTAAATTAAAATTAAGCTATTATAAACATAGAAATCGGACGTAAACAAATGATACTGCTGTTATTCAGATTCAAATTTCAGCAAATCTAGAAACAAACAAATGACTCTTTGAACGCTTCATTAAAAAAAAAAAAAAAAAAAAAAATACAGGTTAAAGCTGATGCTGGTCTTAAAATATTTGTAATAGTTTATTAAAACCTTTAAATATTTTAACTTTGTTTAAAACCTTCAAAAACTGCTAAGTTCTAAACAATTAAGTTCTAAATTTAAGGGCTAAAGCATCATCAACAACAGCAACGAGTTCTAATTTAAAAATAACGGATAACTATCGCCATCTAGGGAGAAAAGATAGAACTTTCATTCTAAAAAGATGCGTTCAAGCCATGAATGCATCACATGTATTTTTAATTTATTCAGAATGATTATTCTTTTGCACAATTTCATATTTACTGTGACATTTGTTTTCTGTCTTATATGACAAAGTAAAAAATATTCGAATTTGAATATCTAAAACTTTCAAATCCATTTACAATAAAGAATTATTTCAATGGCACTTCAGCATTATTTAAAGGGAAATTAACCCTTTATGTACTGAATTATTAATTCATGAAAATTTCATCTTCTAAAGCAATTTTCGTGAATTTTTGAACCAAAATTAGAGGATTTACATAATCATTAAATAAATTTTAGAAGGATTGAAGGATTTAGAAGGATTCATTCAATTTGAATTTATAAGGATTTTGTGTAATGTTTATAACCCCATTTAAATCTTTTATTTTATATATTTTTCTTTGTATTTTGTAAGAATTAGGAAGTCGAAATTAGGAATTAGGAAAACGGAATTAGAAAATCTACAAATATAATGTTCTTACAATAGAAATATTGAAATATTTCTGATTTGAAAAATCCCTCCCCCCACCCCCCACCCCCCACTCCAACGCCTAGAAAGCTCAAAAGATGCAAAGGCCAAAGAAATCCTCCTTTAAAAAATATTTTTCTTTTGTGTAACCCATAAAGCTTTTGGAACATCATAAAGTAATGCATCTATTACTCATTCTAAATTGTATTTCTACTAAACGATGTATTAAATTAATTGTATAACAAGTTATTTTAATTGTACTTATAAGTACCGTCAGTAGATAAAGGGTTAAAGAGACAATTTTTTCTGTACCGAAGACTGCGAGCAGCGCCTCTGTAGGCCATGTTAATTCCCAAAAAATAGGGAGATTATGTTTCTTGCCAATTCTTTTGCCGTCAACTTTCTGTTGTAATCGTACTTTTTTTTTACAATGCATTTCATCAAATTTGAAGACATTGCAAATAAAATGAATATTTCTTATCGGTGCAGCATATTTTAATTATCTTGCAGAAAAAATTATGAATTTTAACATAGTTTGTAGTGAAAAAATAAAGTCCCACTAAACAACAATTTTTTAATGTAGAGGGAACCTAAACAAGCATTTTCGTCATAGAATGTGTAGCTGGAAATGGAGCATTTAAGCGGTGGAGACTAAATTGTAGTTTACATAATTTCTTTGTTCTAATCATAAAAAATCAAAAGATAATACTTTTAGATTAACAAAATGCATGAGGTATCTTTTTTTTTTCTTTTTAAGTCAGAAAAATATTTTTTTAACTATTGTTTTGCAGATATATCATTTACTTTCCGTCATTTTTCGTCATAGATTGTGTAGCTGGAAATAACGCGTTTAAGCGCTGGTGACTAAATTGTAGTTTACATATTTCTTTTCTCTAATCATAAAAAATCAAAGAATAATACTTTTTGATTAACAAAATGCATCAGGCATCTTTTTTAAGTCAGAAAAATATTTTTTTAACTATTGTTTTGAAGATTTATCATTCACTTTCCGTCATTTGTGATGGGGATAATATACTAGTATAATAATAAAACCGGAAGAAATAATACTCTACATCCAGTGGCCAATTCAAGCATTTATAACCAGCATGCACCGTTTTGATGCAGCTTGGGATTCTGGCGTAAACGATAGAAAAACCGCCACTGGATATGTCTTTCAATTTGTTGGTGATGCTATATCTCAGACATCAAGAAAGCAGAACAAAATGTCAATTTATTCATAAATGAAGCAAAATAAATAGCCCAATAAGGCTTCTAAAGAGACTCTGCATCTTTAATAGCTCTTAAATGAAGTTTCCACAAGAACAGCAATTTTGCTACTAGCGTTGAAAAGCTACTAGCGTATACTAAAAAAAATAGTACAGAATCCAGTTTACAATTCACGCGCAATGCATTTTCGCCATCAGTTTGAACAATACATACTATATGATAGAAAAATAAACATATGTTATATAACTTAGAGACAGAGAATATTCCAGCAGACCTTTTAGCTAAAACTATAAACATATAAATTCGAATTAATAGGGTTAATTTCTTAAAAATAATTAGTATTATTATTTTGTACCCCTTTTTTTTTATATATTTACATTATATAATTGTGTTTGCAATTATATATTGTTCCTCCGTAATATGTATGTATATATGACATTTGCTGTAGGAGTATAATATTTCGTGAAGAAATAGGAACTTTGTGAGGGGAATTATTGGAAATACAAAAATCCTTTTCTCCTTTGGCACAATCTGGGAGTAAGCCTTTAAGGCTGTTCTCAAATCCAAATGGCCGACTTTATGAAGTTTATTTATTTTTGTTCGGAAATGTATTAAACTAGCAGGTGTTGTTGTTCAGAAACCATGTAACCAAACTATATTTTCCGTTTTTTTTTTTTTTTTTTTTTTTTTTTTTTTTTTTTTTTTGCAAATGCAATAGATCTTTCAGAAAATATTGTCAGAGTGGGCGTTTTGAACAGAATTTCCGCGTGAAAGACGAATAACCACTCAAGAAAGTGTGAAAATCGTCTTTGTCACGTGATCAAAATCTCTTATAACTCAATAGATTATTTATTTATTTATAAAAAAAATGGAAAACACAATTAGATTCGAAATATCTTCCATAGCCAGACCTTTTAATTTTATATCTTTCCGTTAAAAAATGAATTTTTCAAATATGTCAAAACGTTTTGCGCTTGTTGAGCAGAGCAGTTGAGAACAGCCTTAATAACAGAAATAGTAGAGTGAGTGCTCAACGAGCAAGAGCATTTTGTTCAGTGAGAAACGTATTTGCATTAAAATGCACCGTACAAAGAACTCTACTTACTATTAGTGTTTCATAAACCTATAAAATCTTATCAGAATGTCTCAAGCGCAACTCATCAAAAATTGCATAAGTTAAAGAAATGTGATTCATGTTTAATAAGTTCATTTATTTTTAATTATATCAAGCTCTTCTTTTTAGGTATATTTCGTCAGACATACTACCTATTACATTCTCCGCTATGTTGGAATTTCCGAATCTATTTTGCAGATCTACGCCGATCGTGACCCCTATAGAACCCAAAGCCACCCCCAGCTAAAAACTTTATATATCTGTCTATCTATCTATATCACTTTTTTATAGACACGATAACTTCCACAATTCTACACAAGTCTCTTCCAAACTGAGATACAAAATCAAGGGCAGGAAATCTTGGCCAAGTTTGTCAATGGACAAAATCGGACAAGGGGAGTGAAAATAGAGGTTTTGTGGAAACCGAAAAAAAAAACCATAACTTCTTAATTATAATACATATAAAATAAGTTTTAAGTTATAATTACTTCTAGGAAACAGTCCTTCAAACATTTATGTATCACAGATTTTTGATAAATTTTAAAATGAGCTAAAGGGGCGAAAAATAGGGTATAGGGAGAGACAAATTCTTAACTCCGTCAATTCTTAAGATATCAAATTCACTTAAATTTATTATTAATATTCTTAATACTATCTACATCTTTTACACAAATTAAACAAAAATAGGGGTTGAAAGAAAAATTATCGTATTAAGGTTTTACTCAAATCCAAACTGCTTATTTTCTGACTCATTTTTAAATTCATTTTTTATCTCAAACGCATCCAATTCGAAGGTTCTCTTATTCAGAAATTATATAATGTGGCGATTTTTTAATAAAGGTAGAATATATTTTTAAAAATGCTGTCAAAGTTGGCATTTTGAACCGAATTTTCCGAAGAGATAGTGCTGGTAACGAAAAAAATAGTCGTACTGAGAAAATAATTGTTGGAAAATCAAGCTCTAATTAAAATAAAAACACAGGCTGCTTGGGAACCTCTTCAACAAGTAATGTCAGTAAGTTTCATGTTTTTACTTTTA
Organism: Maratus speciosus; assembly: GCA_963932465.1. Classification (NCBI taxonomy): domain Eukaryota; kingdom Metazoa; phylum Arthropoda; class Arachnida; order Araneae; family Salticidae; genus Maratus; species Maratus speciosus. The sequence continues at coordinate 458,228,924 of OZ010792.1, forward strand.
AAAATGAGTCTGAAAATGCGTCAGAAAATTTCGAGTTGTTTAGCACGGAAAAATATTTTTTTGAATACCGCCTTAAAATGATTCTGATAAAACCATCTCTTACAGAAAAATGAAATTGAAAATTCGTCAAGAGCGGCCAGATAAAATTGTTATCTCTACTGTTAATTTTGTTTTTGTTGGTGAAATTAATACTTCTAATCCGGTCGGTCGAGCCTGCAGGGATTTTAAAGTTGAAACTACGGTGTAAGGGGCGGTACATATATAACGTTATCAACTTTTTGGTAATTTTGGACCCCCTTCCCTCCTTACGATATCATACGTTATCATTCCTCGAACCTCCCCCACCTCCACCCCCCCCCCCCCGTAATGATATCACTATCAATGTATAAAAAATCTTTAGATATTTTGGAATTTTTTTCTTTTGCTTGAAGTGATATACAAATAGGATTACATTTATTTTTCGCACACCTTATTGATTCAGATGAAGATAAGTCAACATAATAACAGTTTATATATGAAATAACTTTATATCAAATAAAACTTAAAAGAAATAGTTACTGTTTAAAAGTATTTAATAATAGCTTTTTGTTACATAATGCATTCAACAGTAATAACGCCTTTTTGCACTTGTTTCCGCACATGGTGATAGGGCAGACAAAACTTTTTATCATCAAAGAAGACGAACAACGTTCTTTAACTCTTATTTATTAGTAAACACAAGTATCATTTCAAATATAATTCTCATACGGTTTGCTGAACAGCGGATTATCTATGCATACAGGTGTAACAGAACAAAGGAGTGCCAAACGTCCATATTTTGGGATTAAATAATTTTATAATCATTTATGATTTTAATAACAACTTTGCATTTTCATAAAAATAGATAACATACTATTTTGATGTAAAGACCAAGTTACAAATAAAAGGAGAAAATTTCGGTCCGATAAAAAATGATAACGATATCAAAAGACAACCCCCATCCCTCTAGAGATATCTTACGATATCATGTGCCAGACCCCCCCCCTTCCCCCTAAAATGATAACGTTATATATGTATAGCTCTTAATTCGGCATTCTTTTTTATTATTATAAGCACATATCTATCAAAACAAATATTATAAATTTAATTTTGTAAAGTTTTTATAAAATTTGCATCTTTGATAATTCGACAATTTACATATACAGTAGAACCTCGATTATCCGAAGTAATTGGGACCAAGCCTCTTTCGGAAAATCGAAATTTTCGTATAATCGAGAATGCTTCCATTTTAAGATTAGGGAGAAACATATATAAAACTAGCAAACCCCGCGGCTTTGCTCGCGTAATATTTGAAATATACAAAGTGATATTTGTATGTCTAATTTTTATTAAAAGGTGCTAACAAAATTTTTATTTTATTAAATGTAATATTTTATTTTATTAAAAGGTACTTATTACTTTTAGGAATAATTAAAAAAAAATTACTATTTAAAACACAGTTTGATTAAACATCATTGTTACACTGCATAAGGCAGAAATGAGACTTAAATTAATAAAACGAAATAAAACTAAATAAATAATAATTTAGAAAATATTTTGAAACGTTTATGCTCAATTAATACGCTCCTTTCAGTATTCATTTGAAGTTTTGAATTTTTTAGAAACCATCTTCTTACATCTTAAAATTAATCATCATGTCAAATTCCAAGTCCTACCACCTCGCTCAACATAAAGGGCTATGTTGAAATAGGGACTGTCACCATTAATTTGGCAACATTAATTTTAAAATTGGTTTGTTATTTCCTAATATTCCAGAAAAACGTAATTTAGAAAGCTTTTAAAGGCCTTTTTTAGAGCGTTTGTTGTTCTGTGAACCCCAGGTGGTAGAATCATCGGCATAAAATATAGCCTGTGTAGGATCAGAGACTGTTACCATAGATTCTTAACTATTACTTTTATATTTGGTTTATATTCCCTGAAATTGCATAGAAATCGTAATTTAGGACTTTTTTAGAATGCTTTTCGCACCTCCCCTTCACTTCACCCCTTTTTAATTCGAATTTATTTTTGACAGTCCTTCGAGGGCATTTATATTTTATAACTACCATGCTATATTTAAAGTTTCTAGCCTTTTCAGTATCACAGAAATCGCAATTTAGAAAGTTTTTAGCTACTGCAACTCTCTGATGGTAGTGGCACAGATATAAAATATAGCTTATGCTTGAGCAGGTTCTATCACCAACAATTTATCATCATTATTTTTTTAATCGGTTTGGTATTTGATAAGATTACATAAAAATTGTAATTTATAATGCTTTTCGCTCACTTCATCTTTTTAAATTTGAAATTTTCTTTCGACAGTTCTTAGAAAGCAGTTGCATCTTGTAAGTAAATACCATGCCATACTTCAAAGTATTAGACCCTTCAGTTATGCAAAAAACGCAAATTAGAACCTGTTTTGCTTTTGCAACCCTCAGATGGTAGTGACAGCAACATAAAATATAACCTATGTTATAGCAGGGACTGTCACCATTGATTTTCAACCATTACTTTTGAAATGGCTTTGGAATTTCCTGAGATTGAGTAGTAATCGCAATTTAGAACGTTTTTAGAACGCTTTTCGTGCATTTTCACCCTTTTTTTAAATTTCCAATTTTTTCGAAACTGTTCCTAAAGATCATTTATATGTAATAAATATGTACCTTGCCTAATTTTAAATTGCTAGCCCCTACCGATCACAAAAATCGAAATTTGGAACTCTTTTTTGCTCCTGCAACGTCTAGGTGATAGTGATACAAACTTAAAATAGCGTCTATGTTAGAGCAGAGGCTGTCAGCATCAATTTCTTACCATTACTTTTGAAATCAGTTTGATTCTTCCTGAGATATTGGGGACAAATCGGCACTTAGAACGTTTTTAGAACGCTTTTCGCTCATTTTGCTCCTGCATCTCCTCTGGGGTTGTGGAAACAGATATAAAATATATCTCTATAAAATATATAAATATTGGATAAAATATATAAATTATAAAATATATAAATCTGTACAGATATAAAATATATAAATCTTGGAGCAAGATCTGTCACCATCATTTTTACACCATTATATTTGAAATCGGTTCAGTATTTCCTGAGATTGCATAGAAATCGCAATTTAGAACGTTTTTTACAACGCTTTTTGCGCATTTTGACCCCCCTTTTAAATTTCGATTTTTTTAAGAAATGTCATTAGAGATCATATATATCTTATAACTAACTACCATTCTAAATTTTACGATTCAACGCCTTTCCGTCATGCAAAAACCGCAATTTAGAACATTTTTCTCCTGCACACCCTTTGGTGTAGTGGCACAAACATAAAACATAGCCTATGTTGGAGCAAGGGTTTTCACCATAATTTTGACGTCATTATTTTTTAAATCGGTTTGGTATTTCTTGAGATTGTGTAGAAATCACCATTTAGAATGTTTTTTAGAACGCTTTTCGGACATTTTCACCCCTTCTAAATTTCGAATTGTTTAAGAACTGTTCTTAGAAATCCTTTATATCTAATAACTAGCTGATACTTCAAATTTTATATTTCTAGGCCCTTCAGTAACACATAAATCGCATTTTTAGAACGTTTTTTGCTTCTACAACCCCTTGGGGGTAGTGTCACGGACATAAAACATAGCCTATCTTAGAGCAAACGTTGTCACTATCATTTTGACACCAATATTTTTTAAATCGGTATGGTATTTCCGGAGATTATTTAGAAACTACCATTTAGAACATTTTTTAGAACGCTTTTTATGCATTTTCACCCCTTTTAAATTTCGAATTGTTTAAGAACTGTTCTTAGACATCATTTATATCATAGAGTAACTAATATTCCAAATCTCATATTTCTAGGCCTTTCAGTAACGCAAAACTCGCATTTTTAGAACGTTTTTTGCTCCTGCGCCCTCTTTGGGGTAGTGGCACCGACATAAAATATAGCCTGTGTTCTAAGTTGGACTAACACCATCATTTTGATACCATTACTTTTTAAATCGTTCTGGTATTTCCTGAGATTATGTAGAAACTACCATTTAGAACGTTTTTTAGAACGCTTTTTGTGCATTTTCACCCCTTTTAAATTTCGAATTGTTTAAGAACTGTTCTTAGACATCATTTATATCTTATAAGTAACTAATATTCCAAATTTCATATTTCTAGGCCCTTCAGTAAAGCAAAAATTGCATTTTTAGAACGTTTTTTGCTCGTGCACCTCCTTTGGGGCAGTGGCACCGACATAAGATATAGCCTATGTTCTAAGTTGGACTAACACCATCATTTTGATACCATTATTTTTGGAATCGGTTCGGTAGTTCCTGAGCTTACCTCCTACAAATAAACAATTTTTTCCTCTTTATAATAGGAGTATAGATTATTTAATCCCAAAAGTCGAACCTCGTTATGCCGATACTTTAACGACCAGAAGAAAGTGTCGTCATAAGCGGAGTGTCGCGGTAACCGGAGTTGGAGAAAAATATTTATATAAAGCTGTATTTTTAAGTAATTTAACACCATTTGAAATTCATAACTGGTCTTGCAGTTTTAAGCAATAAAACATTATTATTAAACAAAATAAACACAAAAACAGAAAAAAAAATTGAAAAGAATAAAAACCTGATTTATGGTGACTTGTTTTTTTACTGTTACATGAACTATTAATGAATTAAGGTTTGCTTATCCCTAGATGTGCGTTCTACAATTCTTTTTTCAATATTATACAATGAATTGTATTCAATATTCGTTGTTTCAGAAATAGATGTAGATAATTTCTACTCGTTTCAATGCAATGCAATACTTCGGTTTTAGTCGGTTGAAAAATGCCTTGTAACCAAAAGAAAGCGCAACCTGACCAGAACAAAAAGACCGCGAGTAGACTGATACGTCTATCTGGAGCTTAAGTGAGTCATTCATAGAGTCTGGGTTCATTAATTCAGATGAAGGATTGATGTAAAATTTCTGATTTGTCTTAATGGATATTTTAGACACTTTTGTGAATAGTTTGGCTGAGACATTTCTTACCGCTTAATTTCCGTGCGTATAAGATGGATTATGAAAAATGGAAAACTTTCCTAAACCGTCGGGATATCCGGAGTTGAACATTATACAACGACGTAAAATCCGGAGTTTATTTACATTAAAATCATATACGGAAAATTCGGACTTTGAGAAACTGACGTGATAAGCGGAGTGACGTGAAAACCGTGTGTCGAGATAACGAGGTGAGACTGTATATGCAATATTTCTTATTATGGTAACAAGTGCTTAATAAAAATAAAACAATAGCAAAGTAGAAACAAGAATAAATTGCATGAATTTTAATTTTGAAATTAAGTACCTTTGACATATATCACAAGGGTTTGAAAAAATGTTTTGTTTGTCGCAGTTTCGATTGCTTTTGCTTTGAAACTTTATCATTGAGTTTTCTAATATTATTAGTTCACCAGTATCACAGTCTTTCTGCTGCTCCAGACGTGCCAAAACTTTTGAAAAATATTCAAAAGCTTCATAATTGCTAATTTGTTCATTTTCTTCGTTCCACTCCGCAGCTTACAGGAGCTCAAGTTAAATTCAAAGGAACTCTAAGAAAGGGGATCGAAACTATTTATATGTATTCGTAGTTAGGAAAGGAACACTTGCACACAAGGAATATGATAGTTAAAAGAAAAAAAAAACTTTCAAAATGGATGTGCACACAAGGAATGCGATAGTAGAAAGGAAAAAAAGTTTTAAAAATTGATTTCGGTTAACCGAGAGTTTCGGATAAAAGAGGCTCTACTGTACATAATATTTTCTTAATTTTGTTTTATACCAGATAACTGATGAAGTAATTCAGTTACAGCCATGAACGATGGTGTCTATGTTTATTCAATCGGGTGTTCACTTTACAATGGGTACACTGCAGCACCTCTCAGTTGCAAAGCATGGAGTTAATGTTCCTATCACAAAAATGTGTAAGAATCGGGGAAAAGTCAGTTTAAAAGTTGTACATTTTCCTCGATTTAGTACGGAATGATGACTTACATGTAAAAATAACTTTATTAAAAAAATTGAAATGAATTTTTAAAATTCAATTACGGGCTTAAATACCTCGCTAATTGCATTCAGGAGTGTTGCATCATATGATGGATGCAAATATACAATTTTTTAAAAAGCATATGTAAACAAAATAAGGTTTTATTTTTATCGGAAAATCAAGTTATGTATGCTAAATCTGTCCAACACCGACGGCAATATTTACCGATATTTAACAATTGCGTCACGCTTAGAATAATTTTATTATTAAAATAAATTATATACTTTGATCACATGAATTATTTTTATTACAAAATGTGCTGCTTCCTTATAATGGCATTCTTCATGCATGCAATTACTGTTGTATTTAAGTTAGTGATAGGATATAAAAAAAATTACATTTCAAGGCATGAATATATTTTTAATTGTAACACACCATTTCATACTAAATCGAGGGTTCTCTACAACTTTGTAATTCGTTTTTACCTGTATCTGGTACTGTTTAAGAGATTAGCAACGCTAACTACATAGTTTGCTAACTTAAGCCGCTGCAATGTACAGTAGTAAAACAGGAAGAAACCTCATACTTACTTTGCTGCAAACCATCACAGATAAATGCGCCTGCTACCAATCGACTAGTGTTAACGTCTACTAATTAATGATACAATTAAAGTTTGCTTATCGGTCGTCCAAAAAAGGAAATTATGCCAAAATTTAAAATCCTCATAACTAATATATAACTTGGCCTCATATTTCGATTCTCTGTAAAATTCTATTTTCGGACAGCAAACGTTAAGTCATTCAGTCAAGACGTATAGGAATTATGCAGGCTTAAAGTTTAAAACTCTTTATATTAGTTTCGCTTTTAATAATTCCCTAGCGCATTCCACATTATGTATTCTTTCAAATTGTGTTCAAATAAGCTTAGAATGCCGTCTTCATAATAAATTCGTATCAAATACCTAATTTTGACAAGATATTTAATTTTTTACTAAATTTCATGTATAATTAACCTGGTAGTTTTTGCAACATTTTTGGATTCGTATTTTTCAAGCTCCTAAAAATTGATTCTTGTTAAAAATTGTAAATTGTAACCCATGATTATTTTAACAGAATTTGATTTCTAGAAGCTTCAAAAATGCGAATAGAAAATTACAGCTCATTCAGACAAACGGTTTTTGAATTATTGTTAAAATCATACGCGTATTGCAACTTGATTTTCAGCGGTTAAAAACGAATTTAACATAAGGATTTGCAAAATTGAAACTTGCATAATTTTTAAATTACTTGATTGAATGACTTTTGGTTTGGTATCCAAAGGGGAAATTTACCGAAAAATGTCAAAATTGTGTGTTAGATCTTAGATTTTAAACTTTTAAAGTTTGGTGCAATTTGTATATGTAGATGATCCCTAAGCCTGTTTTAAGTATATCATTAATAATTAGACGTTATTACTAATCGATTAATCACATTGTTATACATTGATTTACGAAAGTGTCCTCATTTTTTGTGTCCTCATTCATAGTCCTCATTCCAAGTGTCCTCATTCCAAATTATGTATTCTTTCAGATTGTGTTCAAATAAGCTTAGAGAGTCGTCTTCATAATAAATTCGTATCAAACTTTGAAATTTCCAATACAAATACCAAATTTTGAGACGATATTTAATTTTTTACTAAATTTCATGTATAATTAACCTGGTAGTTTCTGAAACACTTTTGAATTCATATTTTTCAAGCTCCTAGAAATCGGTTCTTGTTAAAAATTGTAAATTGTAACACATGACTATTTTAACAGAATTTGATTTCTAGAAGCTTCAAAAATGCGAATAGAAAATTACAGTTCATTCTGACAAACAGTTTTTGAATTATTCTTAAAATCATACGCGTATTGCAACTTGATTTTCAACGATTAAAAACGAATTAAACATAAGGATTTGCAAAATTGAAACTTGCATAATTTTTAAATTACACGACTGAATCACATCCGGTTTGGTATCCAAATGGGAAATTTACCGAAAAATGTCAAAATTATGTGTTAAATCTTAGACTTTAAACTTTCAAAGTTTGGTGCAATTTGTATTTGTAGATGACCCCCTAAGCCAGTTTTAAGTATATCATTAATAATTAGACGTTATTACTAATCGATTAATCTCATTGTTATACATTGATTTGCGAGAGTGTTCTCTCTTTTTTTTTTGTGATTATACTTATCGCGTATCGATTATGCACATCGACACAGGAAATGCAATTGGATAGAAATTTTTCTTTGAATTTAATCAACCAAAATTCTATTATTGATGATGTACTGTGAAGATAAATGATTTTCTTTTCTTTATTGTTTATCCATGCAGGCAGAATCAAATGTGTAAATTCATAGACCGTTTTTTATTAAATAACTTTTAAAAAGTAAAATGTTTAATTTTAAATTCCGAATAAATTTTGTTTGATGAATTTTTATTATTTGTGAAACTTTGTTAGATTGATTGCAATTAATTTGGATAACAATTGTCTTTTCTCTGTCTAAAAGAATCTTCTGTTCCCATGATAGCAAATTTCCTATGAAAAGCAGCTGAAGAAGAAGCGGAATAATGCCATAAAAGCAATTGAATAGAAGATTACCTTAATTGTTTACTACGAAAAGGGAGTCATTGACCATGTCCTTTGAAGTGAAATACCCTTTCTTTCATTTACTACATATATAGTCACGTAGCAAAGGAAATATTTATTCATATTTAATCTTTGAGTTAAAGAAAATTAATTTCTATCACAAATAAAATTTTATTATATCGAAAATTAATAGTCATCAAACTTCTTACTTCATGTACGAAGTTTTGATATTTTATTCTGTATGAACTCTTGTAATAAAGAAATTTATTACTCTCTTTATATTATTTTAAAGTTATAAACTTATTTACGTTGCTATCATGATAATTTTTTGTATGTAAATATTAATTTTAAGTAGCTTATTTAAAAATAAAAATATTTAGTATTGTATTTATTTGAGAAAACAATTATTTTTAAAATACAACACATTAAATTAATTATATTAATCATTTACTTGTGGTAAACATAAGTTTCTTTGTTTAAAATAACAAAAACATTTCAACAATTTAGAAATCTTTACACCATGAACCGTTTTACCCCCCCCCCCCAATTATTTTAATTATGTTATACTACTTAAAGGATTAAGAAATTCTTATGTGTTGTTGATAAAGCAACGTTCTTCGCATAGAAAATGCTGTCCATGGCATTTATTTTTCAATTCCTACTATTAGTTCACACTCTCCCTATATTTATTTATTTATATATCTTGTTCAAATTTTCAATCGTTAATAAAATACTTATTATTCATCCTATCAAGTTGAAATAATTTTTTTTAAACTTGTGCTGGATGACAATTAATGTTAATACAGATTTTTCAAATATTAATTCATTAATTAAATTTTAATTAATTAATTTTAATTTTATATGGGAGACAAAATGGCGGCCATTGGTTATTATGCATCTTCATATCTATAAGGGGGGTTACCATAGGATCACCCAACCGGAGCACCCACCAAATTTGGCATAGGTTCAACGCTCCGGCGGAAAACCCCCGGGGGGTTACCATAGGGCGGACTCTGTTCTGTCGCCAAATACTGCCAAGTTTGTCGCCAACTTGACGATATATCGCCAAATTGGGCGACCAAAATGAGTCGCCAAAAGTGACGCCAGCTCGGCAATCTCTCTAATATTTTGCCAAATTCCCATAGACTTCCATTGCAAACCTACTTTCTTATAGAAAATCAACAAATTGAGATATTTTAATGCAACAAAAACTAATATTAGATTAAGGGATTATATTAAATTTTTCTTTGATGAACTAAGTAGGAATTGACTGTAAAAATAAATTTTTATATTACTTGTTCATTTACAGTGGTAAACAGGATTCGATATCATTTCTGATTATAAGAGTAATTGTCACTATCGTCCCTATAGTAAATTGTGAATTTAACACTTAAAATTCTTTTACAGGACCTCAAAAAATAATTTAGGTACACTTGCGAGCGATAATTATAATAAATAAATTTTCAATTGCATTACGTGTTTTCTACATTTCAAAAAAATTTAGTATCTAATGTGATGCGTATTCCATGGAATATGATATCTAAATTCTATATCATGTACTGCCCAGTGTAAAGAGCGCAATGAGAATAAATTTGAGTTAAGCTGAAAATGTTTTATTCCTCTCTGTTTAGGTCTATAAGTAACATCGTAAGTTTTTCGGCTTCTAATAGGTTAAATTTAGCAGCTATATGTAAATATGTAGTCAGAAACTATGCTTTTTGCGATTAAAAAAAAAAATAAAAAGCAACTTCTATCGAAAATTGTTTATGCAAATGTTAAAGAGCTTCAAATTCTGATTAACATGAATGCCCACACTTTATGCTACTATCGAGTAAGAAGTTCACGGAAACACCCTAAAACACGACATTATTATTTTCATAGAGATGGTAGTATATGTATTTAAATTCATATACATTGCGTAACAAAAGTATAAGGGTACATTACTTTCTACGTAGAGCAATAGCTTAAAAAGCATTTTCAACGGTGTTATGACTTTGAAGCTGAATTAAATTTAGTATACTATAAGGGGCATTCTCACAACCTTTTGACTTTTGGGAAAAAAAATCTGACAAAATTAAACTTGCTAAAATAACATTTTAATCTGATAGACGAATGCCTTAATGATTCAAAATAAAGAAAAAACAGTCAGCAGCGAAATTTTTTTTTAAACTGAGGTTTAAGTTAAACTTGCGAGTTTAATTTCCCTTACCATTTTACCCCTATAACTTTTTATTTTCTTCTAAATATTTACTTAGAATGAATTTGCATAATACCCACAGGACATTCAAATAAGGAATAATAACAATGTAGTATTTTTAGTACAAAATTTTGGTATAACATTGTCTTAAAGGGGTATTAAAGAAGGGACGGTGAGGTAAAAAAGGGGGATGGTATTGGAAAAAAGGTACGAAATGGTAAAGAAAGGTACGGTAAGGATGCAACGGTAAGACGAAATGGTAAATAAAGGGACGGTAAGGATGCAACGGTAAGGAAAATTACCACCTATTTTTAGGAAAATCATGTTAAGACTAAGTGATAACCACAATGTTCATTGATTTTTAGAAACAGTTGTTAACATTGCATTAAATTATTTTTTTTAATTTACCTCGAAAAGTGCAGGAATAAACCTTGGGGACGGGGAGACTACCAATAAAGCCACGATGCTTGAAATTGATATTTAAATGCTTATTTAAATTCTACAGTACATTTCCTGCCAAAGAATTTTAGACATTCTTTCTCTAGCATACTTCTGCATGAGAAAAAACTTGAAAAAAATTCTGTGGCTGTATCTGAAATGATTTTCTGCATAATTTTAGAAGAGGGATGGTAAGGAATCTAAAACCCAGGGACTTTTACAAATAATAACAACCCTAAAAATATGTGAAGGTTAATTTTTAGCTATATATTTATATAAAACAATAGTACCAGTTTCAGAAAAAAATTACATCGAATTATTTTTATTGAAACAATTTTATCCAGACGGCTCCAAACTTAAAAATCAGCACCAGGGACACGGGACGGTATAGGAGTTTTCCAGGTGTTTGGACCCCCAACATCGTCCAAAACTTATTTATCGCTTTAATATTGTTGTGCAATCATGCAACGATATGTTCCCCAGTATATGAAATAAAAAAAACACAAAAAAGTGTATTAAAATAAAAATTATTATTCAGGGACATGAAAGTCAAAAGATTGTGAGAATACCCCATATAATTAACCCTTAAATGCCTGGTGTTGCTTTTCGGCAACATACCCAATTTAGGCTCTAAAATACTATTAGAATAATATTGAAGCTATAATGCCTAATGTTGCCAATAAAATACATTCTGAAAATATTATTAAATCTATTTTCAACATGTAGGTGGCAACACTTGTGCTGTTTAAGAATAAAGATAGATTTATTTTTTTCAATTGTTGCTACTTGTTCTTTTTGTTTTGTTTGAAAGCTTGCGAAATACCCTATTTTTACCTGCAATGAGCAAGTAAAATTTATTTCTTATTACAGTTCCTAAAATTCTTGTGTGTTTAATATTATAAAATTTTATCAAGGGAAATTATTTTTTCAATTAAACACCAGTATTGCCAATTAGTAACAAATTGTTTTTTAGCCGTAAACTATACTTAAAACAAAATATGATTTTTTAAGAATTTTTCCCATGATTTATTTAAAAAATGAAAGCCGAAAAACATTATTACAATGATTTTTGAAAAATCAGGCATTTAAGGGTTAAATATCCATACATATTTTAGTGGGCTGCAAAATATATTATAGTTACCGTCTGTCGTTAAAAATTCCTGAAAATGCGTTTTCAACTGCGTATACGCCTCTTTCTTTGAAATGAATTTTACTATATTAAGTAAAGCAAGTAATATAAATATACTAGCAGCCTGACGCCCGCTACGCTGGTCAGTTTTTCTAAAGAAACCATGAATCAAACGAAATATATCTGTGAATTTGATCATGCGTTTTAAAGCAATATGGACATTTATCTGGAATACCCAGTCTAATTGGTGAAAACAATATGAACATTATTACGCTATTACATCTTTTGAGCCATACAAAATTTAGGCTGTTAAGGGCCAACTTCTTTCGTTGATCATTTAGTGTAGTATTTGTTGAAGAACGATAGAACAATATGTAATATACTAAAAGGGTTCATGAAAAATTATCAATGCAAATCTCATCAGAATCTGTTAATTGGACATACTGAAAAGGCTAATCGTTCATAATTTGTTTCGCCTGCTTCTAAAACATTCAGCCTTAATTCTATAATCAAACAACCTGACGACCAAGCAACACCAAGCGAATGATATGTGCTTTATACTAAAGCATTCACTGAAGAATTAACTAACCGAGCAAGTTCCATCGAAATCCACTTAGCAGGATCTTTTAAACTGGAAAATGTACCGAAACATTTCATAAAAATAATCTTATTAACAATTTAAATCCCGTGAAAATTCATTCAGCGGAACCTTAAAAAAAAGCCAATCTTTCGAAATTGGGTTCATCTGATTTAGATCTTTACCCATAATTATTTAATTAAGCAACGTAGAACATTATATTTTATACTAACATATTTTCTGTAAATTATCTAACTAACAATGTAAGCCCCATCAAAATGAATTCAGTAGAAGTAAATTTAAAAGCGGCCGGAATGAAATTTCTCTTTGCATTTTACATACATTGTATAATATAATATAACTATCATAATCGCGTTAACCTAATTATATAGAACTCTCAGGGATGTAGGGGTAGGTATACGTCGCATCATTTCTGGATTTTTAAAGAAACTCTGCACAACTTCCATAACTATAGCATTCTAGTATACATCCTTTGTCTGTCGCGTATTATCCTTTAATTTTCTTTACTATAACGCAGAGAACTTTTTCCGCATAGTTTCGTAACTAAACAATTTTGAAAGATATGATAAATATTGAAAAAATCCCTGAAATATTATCTAACTAACTGTGCAACTGTCATTAAAATCCATTCAGTAAAACTTGAAATCTTTCCTAATCGAGTTCACCTAATTTTAGAACTCCAGTAACTATTACTAAGCAACTTGGAACGATGGTTTTTAGATTAAACTATTTATAAACCAAATTTACTATCTAATAGTGTAAGTTCTGCAAAATTATGTTCCGTAGAATCCGAGTTATAATCAATCGGAATGAAATAGGAATTTACGCTTTACATATAGTAATAGAAGCCGACTATGCTAGTCGGTTTCTCCAAGCGAAACTTTAATCAAACGAAATATATCGGTGTATTTGATCTTGTGTTTTATAGCAATAAATATATTTATCTCTAATGATCATACGCGTTGCTGAAAACAATATGAACGCCATTACGGTTTTATATCTTCTAATGTCTCAGACAAAATTTGGAATGTTATGAAGCAAAACTTTTAGTTGATTATTTATAATTCAGTATAAAAAAGAACGGAAGAACAATATGTAGCATATTAAAACCATCCCTGAAAATTAAAAAATTCAAATCTCATCAAAACTTGTTCAGTAAAACCTTCTAATAAGACTAATTTTTCATAATCGGGTTCACCAGATAATACAGCATTCAGCTATAATTCTATAGCAAAGCAATGTAGAAAAATATGTGTTATATACTAAACTATACTATACTACTATATCTTTCCTGAAAAAATATCTAACAACAGTGCTAATTAACTCAGTAGAACCTTTTAAAAAGGCTAATATTTCAAAATAGGGTTCACTGATTAAAGAACTTTCGCACATAATTCTATAACTGAGCAACGTAGAATGATGTGTGTTATATATGAAACACTTTCTTGAAAATTTATCTAACAAAGCAAATCTTCTCAAAATTCATTGAAAAGAACTCAAGTTATAAGCGGTCGGACCGAAATTTCCTTTTTTATTTTATATTTGAAGTTGATAGTTAAATATATCTTTCATAATCAAGTTAACGCGTGATTGTAGAATTTTTAGGAATATAGCATAGACTATACGCCGTAGACCTTCTGGTGTTTTTTATATACCCTCTGCCTGTAGATTTTATCCTACTTTTTTTTCAATTACACCACTGAGAACTTTCCTCATAGTTCTATAACTAAAAATGTAGAATTACATTTCAAATATTGCAACAATCCCTAATATTACCTAACTGTACAACTCCAATCAAAATACGTTCAGTAGAACTTTAAATAAAAGATAATCTTTCACATTCGGGTTCACCTACTTTTGAAACTTTCTCTTGTAATCTTATTTTCTGCAGTCTGATTTGTTGCCAAGTTTGTGCTTCAGAAAAACAATAACCCAGAAGAAAACTTCACTACGGAGAAGTACCATCCATGCAAGAAGTACCAACCATCCACAAAAAATAATCTAACTAACAGTGTAAGTCCCATCAAAATACATCCAGCAAAACTCAAATTATAAACGAGTGAAAGGAAAAGCAAATTTGCATTTTATATAATTACAGTAGATGTATCTTTCATAATTGCGTACACCTTTCTGTACAGCTTTTCCAATAGCTCTATAACTAAAACTAAGCAGCGTAGAACACTGTGTGTATACATAAAAACCGTTCCAAAAACATTTCCTAACTAATAGTGGCATATCCTATCAAAATATTATAAAGAATAGGAATAAAATGCAAATTTCCGTTTTAAATATGTAGTAGATGATGATACGATTTTCTGTAATAGAATTCATCATGAAGTTTTCGCTTCATACACAAACGATGCTTTCAACATTGTAATTAATACACAGATTGAAGAAGTATCCGATTACGGAAGATTAACCAGAAATTCCATGAACAACTACCCAAAGAAAGGTGAATATATGGCTTTTGTGATACTTTTATGTTAGCCAGGCGCAAGTAATAAATCAACAAAGATTGTTTCCATATCTTATTCTTATTTTATTATTTTCATTCAAAATAAAAACATTTCACTCATTTCATTTATACTACATGCTTTACACTAATGTCAGTGAAAAAGATGAAAAGTAAAACAATAGGAAATAATGCCATAACTTAAAACAAAGAATTGTTTTTAATTTACATACGCGCAATGTAACTACTGCTATTGGCAATTTTTAAAATGCTAATGGCGATATTTACATACGGATACGGCTGACATAAAAGTATTCATTTTTTCTTCTTATCCAGGAGCAAGTGATAAATCGTGATGTATTATTTCAATTCCAATTTCTTCCATTAAAAAAAGTAATACTTACACATTATTCGGACCATGAGATAAATCGCCAAAAATGGTTGACAATTGCCAATCTTGTTTATCGTTTGCCAATTACGTTCAAAAAAGTAATTTAACATTCTTAAATACATAACCTTGTTAAAAATGGCAAATTATTTTAAGTAAATAAATAAAATATATAACATAAAACTACATACTATAAACTATAATAAATAAAAATTGTAATAATAAAATTAATTTAAAACTATACTAAATAAACTATCAAATAGACAAAAAATAATGGTTGCTGTAATTAATGTATTTGCCAAGCTTGACGCAGTTGTATCTGACATGGCCCGGATGTAAGTACCACAAAATTTTTAAAGTCGTACAAACATTGCTTTCATTTTTTAAATATTTTTGTTTTATAATGTTAATTTCTAAGTGGATCGCTTCCTTGTATTTTAAATAAATTCAATATTTTTTTTCTTTTTTTTCAAGGCGTTTGTATTTATTTATTTTTTTCAAACTCATATAGCCGGTTCAATTCTTTAACCAAAAGATTTAATAAAAAGATTTAATTTGAATTTCTTCCGTTGCTACAGTAACGGATGTATAAGATGAATGAATATGGATGAATTATAACTTATAATGTTAGGTATTTCGAGGTTTCGGCGCCAAAGTCATTGCCAAATTAGAAATATATGAAATATCTCGGGAACTATTGGGTTTAAAAGAATTTAATTAGTACCATTCGATTCAGCATACAAAAATACACCAAAATATGTCATCAGTTGAAAAATAGCTATAAAATCAGATTTTTAAGGATTTTTTTAAAAGTTCGTTCGATTTTTTACCCCATTTAGGGGTGGAATTTTAGAAAATCCTTTCTTAGCGGCACTCTATGTCATAAGAAGAATTTTTACCCCAAATTTCAAGACTTTAGGTTCAGTAGTTTGGGCTGCGCGTTGATTAATACAAAATTCAGACTTTCTTTTATATATATAGATAATAATATAATATATAATAAATATATTTTTATACAAAGTGGCTGAATAGAATATTTATACATTGGTTTCCAGGAACGGTAAATATAAGAAAAGCCAATCTTCAGTAGTGTTATGCGTTTTTAAGCAGAATTTAATTTTAATATACGATTTGATGTGTATAATATTTTATAGATCATATAAAGGATTGCACTAAAGACTTTGAATACATTTCCAGCATTTGCCGTGTTTTTCTCGGCGGAGATTTATCCACCTTCTCCGATGCATGCAGAAGTAAGTAAATAACGCTACTAGAATAAGATAACGTCTTTTCTGCAACGGAATGCTTATGTTGATAAAATTACCATATAAATCGCACCTATAGATATACAAGAATCCACAGGTAGCACAAATATTCTGGAGTGCTAATGTAAAATTAATGAGAGAACATGGTATGCTGAGGGGGGAGGCGGTTATATGCGCTCCCCTTTGAAGGAAAGTACTCTTTATCTTTAAAGTTTATATATAAAAAAAAAAAATAGGATTTACAGTGAAAAAAATTGATTGAGTGAGAAAGTGTTTAACGCGACAACTCTTTAATTTAGATTTCGTTATTCAACAGAAAATATTCTATGCTTATAAATCTATATGAGACAAAATAAGCTGATTGAGAATTACAGAACTTTGACATTATATAAAGGGAGATCAAAATAAAAATGTGTCTTGCGTAGCTGATAATGAGACGTCAAGGTGGTTCAATTCTTATGAGCACATTCTCTTAGATTCATTTCATTCACCGGAACTTCATTAACTGAAATTAAAGCTTCCTTGCAGGCAGTAAGATCGTTCCTTGTGTTCAGGTGATTTATAATGCCATGCTTTGTACTAAATTTATATAAGTTTCCCTTTTCATTCGAAATTATAACATAATATTTCGGCTATCAGCATAATCCGTATCTAACTCTAGTATTCTTATTCGATCTCCCACGATCCTCGAAAGCCGTAACATTCTTTCCGCTGGCTTATTTAGTGACTGTTTAGCAAAGCGTCGAGCTTCTTGAATATTTTTCGAGACTTCATCCAGTGAAAATAAGAGTCTTCTTTGTTTTCTTCGAAATCTTCTATTTCAATACCACCGAAATATTTCTTTTCTCTTTGCTATATTAGAATTATTTTCGTCTCCTTCAACTTTGCCGACACTCTTATTACCATTTTTGACTGAACCTGGAGCAGTTCCCTGAAACTCTTCCTTCGATTTATCCACTTAATGTCCATATTATCATCATGCATGCCACCTATATCCTCCTCGGTTGAGATTACTATCTAAAGTTGAATTTAATTACTAGGCTGATTTCTTATACAATAATATCTTCTTCACTTGTAATTCTTGACAACGTATCGATTGGCAAATATGTTTTTAAACCTACATTCGTTTTATTGACTGTGTCCTGATTTTCCCTTGAAACATTTTGAGTAGATTTCACGTTCCACAATCTTCTTCAATAATTTTATTAGCAAAGTCTTGGCCATTGTCACTTTGCAAGATTCTCGGTTGTTCAAATTTGTAAACACATCCATTAGGTGATAAGCAATTTTCTCGCTTCGTCTTTTTTTTAACGCTCTTATTTGAATAAATTTCGGACGCACAGCAAAAATAACATCAACTTGATACTACTTGGTACGCAAAACAGTCGAAACTAACGGAAAATAAATATAATTGGGCGTCCCGAAATATTCGGCCGCTTGCATATAAGATAAACAATCAACTGATATCTTCAAGTTGTTGCCAATAGACAAACCAAACTTGTGTTCTCGCAAAAGCTGTTATACGATTACACTATGGTCAGGCGCTGACATTGAATTAGTATACGCATACGTGATGAAAATCTGAAGCTAAACGATTTGCCTTCGTCAGTCTTATCGTAGGAACCCGGGCACGTTTCAGATCCTGGCAAGCGTTCTCGAGCTATTTAAAATTGTCGACCTTCACACGTGAATGAAGTACAAATTGCATTGCAGGTACTGTAAAATAACAGCGAATTTAATTTATGTATCCCTCTATATAAAGCACATTAAAATGGAGCAGTTAGGAGCTGAGACAGTACAGCGCCGTCTAGTGGCGGTTATGTGATTAGTAGCTTCGGAATGAAGATGTAAAGGCGTACATTTTCGTTTATTACATTTTAAATTGTGAAACACAATTCCGAAACCTCTTGAAAAAAAAAACCCAAGTACGCGGAGTTTAGATTAAATTGCGGTGAGATCGATTATGGAAGATAATTGATTTAAATTGGAATTTCGCCAAATTAACCAGATATTGCATAGTTGGCTTCATATAAGGTAACAAATTGGGCGATATTTACGTAGTTCGCAAAAATTTGGTGATATTTGGGAAACCCTGTCAATAGAACTTTTCAGCAAATACTCATTGTTGAAACTGATGCAAATTTTTCCATAGGAAATCAAACTATAAGTTAGCAACCATTAAGATTAAGTAGTGTTAACCTTATTAGTGTCAGTTTAACCTTAACAAGAGTTCTTCCTATGTCTTTTTGAAATGCAGGACGTTTGGTGGCAGATACTCCCTTTGCCCCCACTTAGGGGTCAGATTTTGAAAACTCCCAAATATTTATGAATTTTAGTTATAGCATAGGCATATCAAGTTTCAAGATTTTATTTCCAATGGTTTAAGCGATATGGTGATTTTTAAATTTTTTAATTTGCCCCTGTTGCCCTCTTCGAAGACCAAATTAAAAAATTAAATTTAAAAATCAAAAAACCCGACTGCGCAAAAAGCGAACTAATTAATTATTTCTAACAAATGTGGACTTTTTTTTATATTACTTCCCTATTTTTATTATTTGCTTGTATTGATGACTTTTAAGTTGTGTTTAATTGTCGGTTCCTATCTATAAACACTGTTTTGATGAGGCCTAGAGATGTCTATGAAGATTGGAGTTGCAGTATAGTTAGAGATCCTACTTACATAACTTCCAGGTTGTGTAATATTTAAACGGAATTTCTGACTGTAAAATAGTCAATGAAACATCGTCTTCATTTTGAAAGACCTATCCAATGATATGTCACACAATATGGTGCGTAATTTTTTTTTCGTCTCTACCGCCATTTTCTATTTTACGGCCGCCATTTTGAATTTATAAAAACAAAACCTTGCCTATAACCATCGGACGGTTAAGACGAGTCAATACAGACCTCATTTATTAAAATCCATACAGCCGTTGGGATGTTTCGGGGGTATAAAGAAATGCACTTACCCAGATACGCGTGAAACACATAACCCTTCTTGGCAGTTGCGTAAAAATCAATGTGCAATTCATGTACTGATGTTAGGAATACATATATAGTCCAAATTTTAAAGCTCTATCCGATCAGGAAGTGGGGTGAAAAATGAGCAACAAGATTTGACTGCCACATGCAAACAAACAGAATTTCAAGTTAAAAGAAAGCATGTAATAAAAGTAGAAAGGAAACGAGTAATTTATTAATGCAATCCGGAGCATAATGTCTCACACAAATTGGCGATTTTCGGAAACCCGATTGGGAAATCTTGATCCTTTCCCATGAGAAGTAATTATCTTGAATGAATTTTGAGAAAAACAATTAAATTTAAAAAGTCAAAAACACGACTGCGCAAAAAACGAACTAATTAATTATTTCTCAACAATGGGAAACAATTCTTTTTAACTATTCCTACTATTAGCTCACACTCTCGCTATATATATATCTTGTTCAAATTTTCAATCGTTAATAAAATACTTATTATTCATCCAATCAATCTCAAATACAATTTTTTTAACTTGTAGTGGATGACACTTGATGTTAATACAGTTTTTTTCAAATATTAATTAATTAATTAAATTATATTAATTAATTTTCAATAATCGAGAGAGCCCCCTTCTTGATCAAGGTTTTAAGACCCAGAGAGCCCTCTTCTTGATCAAGGCATTTTAAGCGCCACTCAAAAGGAAAGTAGAATGGGAGAAAAAAATTCTCTTATTGACCTAAGTAGGAATTGACATAAAATATTTTTGTTTATATTACTTGTTTACATTACTTACCTATTTTTTTATTTACTTGTATTGATGACTTTAAAGTTGTGTTTAACTGTTAGTTCCTATCTATAACACTGTTTTGATGAGGCTTATAGATGTCTATGAAGGATGCTATGATGGTTAGAGTTGCATTAATTCTAGAGATCCACAATACATACATAACTTCCAGGTTGTATAATATTTTAACGGAGCTTCTGACTGCAAAATAGTCAATGAAACATCGTCTTCATTTTGAGAGACCTATCCAATGACATGCCACTCAATAGGCTGCGTATTTTTTTTCGTCTCTATCGCCATTTTGCATTTTACGTCCGCCATTTTGAATTTATAAAAATAAAACCTAGCCTATAACCATCGGACGGTTAAGACAAGTCAATAGAGACCTCATTTATTAAAATCCATACAGCCGTTGGAATGTTTCGAGGGTATAAAGAAATCCAAATACCCAGATACGCGTGAAACACATAACCCTTCTTTTCAGTGGGGTAAAAAGGATCCGTTATCAAAGATCTATTATCAATCTAATAGAAATTTTCTTTTTGTATTCACACATTATACACAAAAACAAAATTAATGCTAATTATGAAACACAGAAAATTTAAAAATTTAAAAACAAGGGCAGATAAATTATAGGATTAATAATATCTGCGTGGGCTAATACAGAAAATCAGTATGATATGTTGTAGCTATTTCATTATGCATTCAGAAAATGTTTAAATTATTACATGTGGTAATCGTATATGTAAAAATTTAGATTTGATATTTTGAAATGTAGTTTAAATATCTCTACATTTAGAAAACTAAAGCAGCTTTAACACCGGGAAGTGTTTCAAAACCATGTTTAGAAAATACATGGTCGTAAATGGATATTGATTAATTAATAATATAAAATTATGCCGCACTCCTAGAACGTTATTTGCACATAAAACAAAACCATATATCTATAGACACATTTTGTATAAGGTTTAGACCTAAAACCATTGATCAGAATATTTTAAAACTAATTTAACATTTGTTGTTTGCAAAATAACATTCCGGTCAGATTTTATTCACTTTAAATCCTTAAGGAAATCATACTGCCTGCACGTCTCTTAAAGCATCGTTTCTGAAATAATTTTAGATGTCTCTAGTAAATACAAAGTGTGATATTTTGAAAATACCATAGGTTCTAAACTTTTGAAGCAATGCTTTTCTTTTATATAAAAGTTTTATTTAAATAGTAAATTACTCTTTTTTAATTTTGCAGAAATCTTCAATATACTTTACCTTACGAAAAAGTCTTCGTTTTCTTTGCGATTACAGCAGGAAAAATTGTTTTTACCGCACGCAGCTTACAGGGGGTCACAAAAAGTTTAACTTTTACTTGTTCGAGATATGAATTGGAAAATTCGTCAACAGAGACATAGTCTAAAATTGTTCAAAATACTAAAGGCAATGAGATTATGTTAGCGGTATAGCGTTTGAATTATTTTTTTTTAAACTCACACTTTTTAAAACCACTGTTCTTTGTAATATCGTTCAGTCCGAGAAAGTTTTTAAATAAATAACATTTTAATTGAAATCAAGTTCTCGGAATATTTAATGCTATTAAAAGATAAAATAGTTTGCATTAAACAATTTTAACAGCAACTATATATAAATATATATATATATATAACCATTATATAAGTACAAATCATCATCTATTTCCAATTACTAAAATTAAATTAATAAATTTAGCTACAATTCACAACTGACATAATACAAAATAAAGATATGCATTCTTTATATCTATAGCCATAATTTATTTAAAGATTTTAATTATTATTTATGCATCATTTTATATTATTATCACATTTCATTTTATAGAAAATCATTTTATATTTCCTTAGCAACATTTCCTCCATTTTGTAAAGTACCTTTAATGTTCTTTTTAATAAATGATTATTTTTATGGTTTATAGTTTGTAATAATTAGTTGCTACCGTACAAAAATAATGACAGAATAAAAATATTTTATGTGTGAGTGTGTTTACTTATTGCGCAATTACTTTGTTATACGCAAAGCACAGTTGTAGTCAAAATCTAATGATCTGATAAATGAAAACTTTGAGAGATGATATCGCAAAAATTCCGACTAGCAAAAATTCATTTTCCGTTTTATTCCACTAATAGGCCTGTCATAGGAGAGTCTTGCTACAGGAAAAGTTTCATAATTGCAGCTACCTGGAAAGTCGCTTTATTACGCTATATGTCCATTCGTGACCACTGAAGAGGGGCAAATTGAGAGGGTAAGTAATAAATTACTAAACTCTCCAAACCTTATCTACATCTTCATTATTACACTTTTATGTTTTACACTTTTATGCACGTTTTTATTGTTGCATGCAAAACAATTATTTAATTGCAATTATTTAATGTTACAGTAAAAACATGCACATCTTTTTTTGCCCCTCTTGTGAAATTTACTTTTGTGGAGATGTGCCACTTTACTTGCGGGTGAGCGATATGCATGTACTTTAATACTAAATTTTGTCTTCTTTAAATTAGTAGGATGTAAAAGATTATCGTATTTAAACAAATTTTATATATCAAATAAACGTCGAAATTCGATTTAAAACTTGCTGACATATCTAAATTTAAAACATAATATTATAAATAGGTTCTTTACAAAATACTGCTACTAATGCTACATGTTCTATTTTAATCTGTCATTTAGTAAAACATTCATGGCAAATAGGTGGCAAACAGGATATCGTAAATGGTTCCACCTTTTTATTTTTTGTTTCTTTTTCCGGAAAAATCGTTAAAACATATTCCTTAGCTTAACCCATTTATGCTTAGCATTTCATTTTTGGGACGTTTCGAATTTTAATAATTTTTTATAATTTTCTTCTTTTTTACAACATGAACATTGTACGAAGTAATTGTCTGTAAATGTCTTTATCTATTACCGCGACATGACAGCATAAGATTGATATTTATTTGCCTAAAGGAAGGCATTTTTTCGGTGTTTGTAGGTTTTTCATTTTTCGAGATAGCGAAATGTAAAAAGTAAGTTTATTTGTATTTTTTGTATCAAAGATCCAAATAAATAAGTGCTAATAAAAAGTTGCTAATGGCATAAGTCATAGTCTTAGTTTGTTGACTTCTTTGAAATATGTATTTTTTAAAATTGCGAAATTATATGTTCAAGCTTATTTTTATGCATGTTTGCAACGTACAAAATATTGGGCGCAAGGCGCAAATGGGTACATATTTCTATTAGCCATTTAGAGGGCAGTTATTGATGTAAAGTCCTTTTCATGATGATTTTGAATTTTTTTTTTTGCCTCAAGTACGATTGTTCTTAATTTATTATTAATATAATACTTATAAAAAAAGTATTTTTTAATAGTTCACAAAAATAGTAATTATAGTATATAATATGAAAATTAAAAGCTTAATTTATATTCATTTAGACAAAACATATAATTGTGCATTTTTCCACATATGGATAGTCCCATATTTAGTACGTTTACATTTTATCAAATAAATACAAAAATAGTATAGTGCAATTTTTTTAGTATTTTCCAGTTCATTTTGCAATATTTTACAATGATTTAATCAACAAAAAACAAAAATTCAGGCATAAATATGTTAAATAAGAAAATAAAGAGTAAATATGCTTACTTTTATACATTATGATAGAAGGCTCTGCTTCCTACGAGCTGAGTTCCCCAACCCCGTTCAGTCACCCCAGAATCTAAAAACACGATAATTTGCTTTGTTTTAGGGGGACTCGGTATCACAAAAAAAAAATATATATTTTGTAACTACAGTAGCCTTCTGCTTAACCGGCCTAAACGGGACCAAGTGTAAGCCGGTTAAGAGAAAATCCGGTTAAAGCGGAGAAGTGAACAAGTAAAAATTAAATTTAAAAAGTCAAAAAACCCGACTGCGTAAAAAGCGAACTAATTAATTATTTCTCATCAATGTGAAACTATTTTTTATATTACTTACCTATTTTTTTATTTACTTGTATTGATGACTTTTAAGTTGTGTGTAATTTTTAGTTCCTATCTATAAACACTGTTTTGATGAGGCCTATAGATGTCTATGAAGGTTAGAGTTGCAGTAAAGCTAGAGATTCTACCTACACATCTTCCAGGTTGTGTAATATTTAAACGGAGCTTCTGACTGTAAAATCGTCAATGAAACATCGTTTTCATTTTGAAAGACCTAACCAATGATATGCCACTCAATAGGGTGCGTAAGAAAATTTTTTCGTCTCTACCACCATTTTGTATTTTACGACCTCCATTTTAAATTTATAAAAGCAAAACCTAGCCTATAACCATAGGACGGTTAAGATGAATCGATAGAGACTTCATTCATTAAAATTCCACCAGCCGTTGGGATGTTTCGAGAGTATAAAGAAATCCACATACACAGATACGCGTGAAACACATAACCCTTCTTGGCAGTCGGGTAAAAACTGCATATATTTATACAGTTTCTTGTATTTAAAATGCTGATTTCAGAAAATTAAAATGTCATACATTTCTAACATTTAAAATGTATCTCTTAATGTATGTAATATTAAATATGTATCTCTTTAATCTAATTAATTAAACCCTTACGATGCATTTCGTCTTTCAATTTGTACAGTTTTAAAAAAGTGCATAGTTTCTATATTTTATGAAATGAATGCTAGTTATAATTAAATGAATTGAAAGAAAAATATCACTGATAACAAATAATGAAAAATATCTAATTCAAAGTAAATTGTTGAAAATCGTGTCACACACCTGTATAAGAGGTTGAAATTGTTCTACATTATTTATATTTTAGTTAATCAACTATAAAGAAATCAGTGACCTTCTTCTGTTGAAGGCAAGATGCACGAAAATTTCGAGCATAGTCTCTCCATTTCTTAACTTCATAAGTTTAACCGAGGGAGCTGTTAGCAGCTTCTCAACATAGCATAGCACCAACTCTAATGCTTTTACCCCTACCGCTTCCGTATGAGGAATTTTAGCAGTGTCAACTTCAACTGGATCATCATCACGATCGTCTTCGTATTGAACAACATCAGTTACAGTCCTAATTACATCCTCGTCAAATAATGTTTCATGCTTGAGATCTTTATCAGACTCTAACAACTCTTATACATCTACAGTGATCTGTTCGCATCCCTCAAGATTTTAAAATGTTTGTACAAAAAAGTTTGCAGATAGATTAGATATTATAGAGCTCCGGGAGAGGGGGGGGGGGTGGAGATTGCACTTTTGACCCTTAAAACACAAAATCTCAAATCTTACTGGGGACATCTCATTGCTCCTGTGCGGAATGTCCCCCCACACCGGGCCACAGCCTGAATTCAACACTAGTG
Source organism: Maratus speciosus (assembly GCA_963932465.1). Taxonomy (NCBI): domain Eukaryota; kingdom Metazoa; phylum Arthropoda; class Arachnida; order Araneae; family Salticidae; genus Maratus; species Maratus speciosus. Next base: position 458,255,143 of record OZ010792.1, read on the forward strand.
AAAGACAACGCGTATCCATTTAGAACCGACGTTCACCTTCCTGAAGTTTGCTTCCTTCCCCTCGGGATTGCACTTCAACTCGAAGGCGTAAGCTGAGTTTCCTGAATTTTGCCTGATGTTGGGAAAAAAATGTCGGCTGGATAAAGCGAAGTTCCGGTTAAGAGGAAACCGGTTCAGAAGAGGCTACTGTATAACCTATATTATATTTTCTGGTTCATGTTTGAATGAAGCATAGACATAGTATATCATAAAAGTGTTAAATTCTTATTATAGCAATATATATTTTTTAAATTGATTAAAAAAATTTACAATTTTAAAATTTCTTCTTATTTTTCACATTCCATATTTAAAAATAGATTTTTTTTATCCTTTATTCAGAGTACTTTTTTCTATAAATCTAAGTATGGGATTTTTCATTAATCCATTAGATCAGCAGAAAAAAAAAAATAGTGAATGTAGATGGAAAAAACGTTGGAAAAAGGGATGTTTTTAAAAGTTCATAATTTTTTTTTTTTTTTAGTTTCTCACATATCAAAAATCCGATAATACCGGGTGTAAAGAAAAATGAGGAAAATGAGTTTAAACATTCCACTTACAAGGACGTTGAACGGGAAGGATTAGGGAAATTAAGTGATGCTCCTTTATTATTTATCGAATCGTTCCAAAATTTGGACAGAATGTTCTAAGAATACTAAGGCACATTTTAAAATAAAAATTTGAAATTCGACATTTTTGTCATTTTTTATCAAAATGACAGGTACTGAGGTTCCTTAATCAATTACACACTCATATATTATTACTTATGAGTTTATAATGAAAGTTTTATACATTTTATTTAAATAAATTATTTTTTTAGTCTAATTAAGTAACTGAGTACTGAGTCCTCTTAACACGCTCACGCCGGCGTATATCACTGGTGGGTCACGCGTGATTGTTAAATAGAAGGCGTGCACTACAGGTGGGTCATACTTGAATATTCGAAAATTCAGTAGTAAAAACAATTTCAATATTATAAACCTTATACATTCACGACGGGAAACAAGAATTCTCGTTTTCAATCAAAATATGTCATTGACTAAGGGTGTGGCTTCTACCTTCCAGAAAATGCATTTATATCATGTTGTCCATATTTCTTTATATTTTAAGATATTTTATAGTAAATTCGTACATATGCAGTCATTAAAGTCAAGTCTCTAAGTAATTGTCTTACTCCTTACGGATTTTCAGACATTCATAATCAACTCTGCTTGTTACATTCGAGTTCAATTTAATAAATGTGAGAGAGGCGTGTCATTACATACAGTGTCTGAATAAGCTAAAGTACCACGCCGCTAGATGAAGCAAAACAGGAATTCGAGCGCCGCCTCACGGCGAAAATCATAAATATAGGCGCCGGCGTGAATGTGTTAACAAGGTTACAGAAGGTTGAATTAGAATTAAACGACTAATAGCGACCTTCTGTGATCGAGTTTTCGATCATTACCCTTTGTCTGAGGGATTTTAAGGCCGAATCAAAAGCTGTTCAGACACGTTATTTATTACATAAAATCAAATAAACATTTCAAAATCAGCTTGTATAAAATGACTAAGTAAACAAAGTTGCTGCCACCCGAAATTTTATAACGATGATAAGAAAATTGCTTTAAATAAGACGCTTTAATTGTATCGTTTTAAATGTACAGTCGTGGAAAAAAATAGTAATCACCCCTTACTAACTCTGCAAAAAAATATCGTAGAAGAAAGTTACTAGTACTACACGATTGGTAATCAAGTTTACTATTAAATTATGTATATACAATTTGCTTAGGGGGCCATCTACATATTAAAACGTACCATCACATGTCAATACCATTTAACCACTTCAATAGCAGTACACAATTCTGACACCATAAATGAACTCTACACCCTTCAATTAGCCTAAAAACAAATTTTTATGCAATTCGTACGATAAGTTTCCGAGAAATTAATTGTTTTATACCGAGCGTATTTTAGGGGCTCTATCCAAATTGAAGTTTGGTACTCGATTGTTGACCGAGAGAGCCCCCTTCTTGATCAAGGTATCTTAATCGCCACTCAAGCAGTCATTGCAGACTGCGAAATTACAGGATAGCATTAGATATTTCAAAATATCTAGTCACTTCTATCATAGACAGCCCTTTAACCATTTATCTACTGACGGTACTTATAAGTACCATTAAAATAACTTGTTATACAATTCATTTAATACATCGGTTAGTTGTAATGCAGTATAGGATAAGTTACAGATACATTATCTTGTTCCAAAAGCATTATTGGTTACACAAAACAGAAATATTTTTAAAGGGATGATTCCTTTTGCCTTTGCGCCTTTTCAGATTTTTGGGGGTTGGGGGGAAGGGGATTTTTCAATTCGGAAATATTTCTACAATTCTATTGTAAGAACATTACATTTGTACATTTCCTAATTCTACAAAATAATAAGAAAAATATTTAAAATAAAAGATTTGAGTGGTGGTTATAAATATTGCACAAAATCCCTATAAATTCAAATTTAATTAATTCTCCTAAATCCTTCAATCCTTCTAAAATCCTTCTAAAATTTATTACATGATTATGTAAATCTTCTAATATAGTTTAAACAATAGACGAAAAATGCTTTAGAAGATAAAATTTTCATGAATTCATAATTCAGTACATAAATGGTGAAACCACCATTTTGCCGTTTTTTAAGCATAATTTGAAAACTGCTTGAAAGAAAAAAGTAAAATTTTTGATTTCCATAAAGCAGGAATTAATAAATTTAAATCCATCAAAAAATTGCTGGTTGCAAATCATAATTTTTTCGAATATTAATTTCATAATTCATATCATAAAATTACAAAAAGTGCGAATTCAACGTATTTATCTTTGGGTATTTTAGTATTATTACTACACAAAAAATTAGCACATTAGGGGTATAATTTCAGGAGATATTAGCAAAAATATGAAAATGTAAGTTAATATTAGAGGCACTAAATTTTCAATGTTTATAATTCAAAAACTTATTATTCAATTGACTTGAAATTTGATCTCTAGGCATGGTTTGAACCGAATATTTAAAACATCTCGTTAAAATTTGGTATTGCCATTGAAAAAAATGAAGTTTGGGTTCGTTTTTATATGCAGATGGCCCCTAAGCTAATTTTATATACATCATTTAAACATAGATATTATTTCCAAACGTTTGGTACCAGTAACTTTCTTCTACGATAATTTGTTGAGAAGTTAGTGAGGGGTGTTTACTTTTTTTTCCAGGAGTGTACACTTTAAATGTATCGTAATTTTCTAAAGCACTTCATTTCTATTTTTAATATTCACGAGAAAACACGTTATTTAATTAAAAGAAATTATCTCTTTTTATCCAAAATTTTCTCTTTTTATTTGTAACTTGTTCTTTACATCAAAATAGTCCGTTATATATCTTTTTTACTATGTTATCTGTTTTTATGGAAATACAAAGTTATTATTAAAATCATTAAATTATTATAAAATTATTTAATTCTAAAATATGGAATACCACAAGGTTTGGTATTCTAATCTTCGGTCATATGTGTATGGATATATAACTTGCTGTTCGAGAAACCAACTGCGAAGTATTCTTGAAAGGATACGTGTTGTATTTACTGATAAATAAATGAGAAAGAATGTTGTCCACCTGATCAGTTGAAAAGATATTCGGTTTGCCCCATCACCCCTACCCGTGCGGAGACAAGTGCAAAGACATTATTACTGTTGAAAGCATTTTGTAACAAAAAGCTATTGTTAAATATTTTTAAATAGTAACTATTTTTTATAAGGCTCATTCCATGCCAAATCACCCAAAATAAAATATTCAATGTGCCCTTATGTCTCAGATTTTGTTCATATTTTTTTGTGTATAGATACCTAAGAGATATGACCACAGTAATTTTTTCAATTTTTTATCTCAAAAATTGACTTCAGGAAAAATATTTGAAATTTACGCATTTCGAGCGATTCTTCCCATCATTGTTTTGGCATCAAATTGTGTAAAAAGCTGTAACTCAGTTATTTTTGGAACAATATACATGATTTTGGTATCAAATTAAAGATATTTTTTTTATTCTTTCGGACTGTGCTATAATATTTCCCAAAAAATTATTATAAAAAAAATTAGGAGCCCTCAAAATGAAATTTTTGGTTTTTGAAAGTGTCATAATAAATTTGCAATAACGGGCAAATACCAACAAACACATACTTTAAATTCTAGCATTAGCTCTATCTCAACATGTGTTTTCAGTTTTGAAAATATTAAAAGGGTGTTTTTTGTGGTTGTTAAATTATGTAAGTTTATTGTTCTCCGATATTTAACGATGATTATGACTATTCAGCTGCTACTAGACATTTAAAAATGTGTTGAATTTTAGAAACAAGGTGAAACAATTTGATATTTGGGTAACATGTGAATAGACCAATAAACCTATGTCAAATTATTAATTGTTTGACTACTTTATAAAACAAACTTTTTAATTCATTGCACTATACACTCCAAACAAAATTACTTTGAATGTGAAACACGGAGTTTAGAATAAAATATCAATGTAACGGATCAAGTATCATTGTATCAACATGCAAAAGAACCTTTAAAATATTAAAGAATTGCATTTTAACTGTTACTAATACCTGTTGCTTGGGTGCTGATTTATAAAATGTTTTTAACTGATTCCACAATTAATTGTTGAATATTTTTTTTCCAGAACATATGTTCTGCTTGACATTGAAGTTAATGAAGGCACAGGTACTTCTTGTATAATGTTTTCAAAAGGTATCCAAAAACTGTCACTTGGTTTTGGCAATATGAATGTTTTGGAAGGTCCGCAAAGGTGCATGAATTGAATTTTTGCATCCCTTGCATTCATAGAACATTGTTGCGCTTTCCCTACCCACCATTTCTTTGCCATAAATAGCTGCATAAAAATTTTCTGCGACGATAATCGATAATTTTCGATGGATGATAATCTCTGGAAGTGTGATTTCAGTAGTTTTAATCGTTTTTAGTCTTAAGTAAATTTTAGCTAAACAGTGGTATATATATAAATATAGTAGGTAAAATGCAGGGCTGTACAAAACTATTCAAGTATGCTTCCATCTATTCGTATAAATTGCTGAAAATGAAATTTCAATCTATTATGCATTTTTAACACTTTCCAACATAGTTAATTGTTTATGAATTTGGTTTGTCTGTCCATCTATCTGTCTGTCTGAACACTAACTTGCCTTAATATAGTTGGATTTCTCTGTAATTGGTAATGTTTTTGAGATTTACTATTCCATGTTCGGTACTAGTATGTAGCATTAATAGTTTATTTATGCAGATACTCAAAAGTATTCTATTACATTATGGTTTATTGGTAAATGTCAAATTATATAAATACGTAGCTCCTATAGTCTTCATTTGGTCCGTTCGTCTGTCTGTCCTCATATAACAGCGCAAAAACTACCCAACCAAATGGTTTGACATTTAATATACAGAATCGTTGCAGAATTGTGTTGAGACATGTTAAATTTTGTGAATGTCAAATCAAAATTTTAAAGGATATTAATAAAAGTTTTCATTCTAATTAATCCTATCCTACATAATTAGTTTAATGATATCCCATGCTAGGTAATGATTCTAGGTTGCCATTATGATTACTTCCTATTTAAAATGGAGTCCTATTACATATTTATGAATTATATTACTGAATTTAATATATAGAATCGAAATAGATTTTGCCTTTTTGCATAAGAGTGCAACAGCTATCAATATTTGTAAAATTAATTGTAGTATGAATGCACCTCATTTGACGTACAATTTCCGACTTGTAAAAATTGGTGCTCATTTAACAGGTATTAACAGTTAAATTGCAATTTTTTAATATTTTAAATGTTCTTTTGCATGTTGCAATGATACATCATCTGTTACATTGATATTTTATACTAAACTCCGTGTTTCACATTCAAAGTAATTTTGTTTGGAGTGTATAGTGCAATGAATAAAAAAGTTTGTTTTATAAAGTAGTCAAACAATTAATAATTTGACATAGGTTTATTGGTCTATTCACATGTTATCCAAATATCAAATTGTTTCACCTTGTTTCTAAAATTCAACACTTTTTTAAATGTCTAGTAGCAGCTGAATGGTGTTAATCACCATTAAATATCGGAGAAAAACATACTTACATAATTTAGCAAACACAAAAAACACCCTTATAATATTTTCAAAACTGAAAACACATGTTGAGATAGAGCTAATGCTAGAATTTAAAGTATGTGTTTGTTGGTACTTGCCCGTTATTGCAAATTTATTGTGACACTTTTAAAAACCACAAATTTCACTTTGAAGGCTCCTAATTTTTTTTATAATAATATTTTGGGAAATATTATAGCACAGTCAGAAAGAATAAAAAATTATCTTCAATTTGATACCAAAATCATGTACATTGTTCCAAAAATAACTGAGTTACAGCTTTTTACACAAATTTTATCTATAACGTATCTTACTCATTTTTTCCGTTAAAATAAACATGAATCGGCGGTTCTTTGGACAAAAACTGAGCTCTTCAATAAGTCACTTATCTTAATATGCGAAGCTGTGGCTGTTGTTTAAGTGGTCTCAGGACTCTTAAAGTTTCAAAATTTTCGAAAATTTAATTTTTTTAGGTGTTGAACTCGTATCTTTTCTGAACATTTTGACATCATTGCTTCCTTGAAATTCCCATTAGAACAGAATTTATGGCTAGAATTCCCGCTCAATAGCTGAAACGACGTTTCCGAAACTTTGATGTCATTTTTTTCCAAATGACGTTTTTGGGCATAACGCCCACGGTATCTCAAAAACATCTGAATATTTTTTCATGAAATTTTAAAAACGCATGTTTAATGTTAGTCTGTTTAAAAGTCTGTGCGGTAGTTTCTTTATACTACTACGTAATTCAAATTACTGTGAACATATTCCGCTACTAAACACGCTTTATGCTAGTCTCTTTTTATCCATTACAATTGTGCTTCGGCTTGAGTGTAAACATATAATCTATAATGTCCTTTCCTTGTGGCGGATTTACAAATATTAATGTTTTATTTAATTGTGAGGATTAAATATCTTCTTATGTGGTCCGTAGGTAGGTTTGTATTTCCTGCGTGTTTTATGTTTTCTAAAAAAACGCAACTATTAACGCGTAGAAATGAATCAGACATTTTGCAGAAAACAGAAAAAAAATAGGGAAAAATAAAAATCTAAAATCTTAAACTAAAATTTTAAAACAAAAACTTTCTAGATAAATGTTGAACACCGTCATAAATTTTGTGGCAGAAAATTTATGATTATAAGTTTTAATTTGAGCTCTGTATATTTATTTTGTTAAGTATTTCTCCTTTTTATCTAAAAAATGTCTCTTTTATATCGTTAAGGTGAGCTTTCTTTGAAAGTGAGCTCCAAAAAGATCAAATTAAACTAGCGCTATAAGATGGAAGAATAAAAATTACTTTAATCGACTTCTTTAAAGGCTTAATTCTTGAAGGTTGTCTTTTAGTAACGGATTGATTTTCTTTTATCGGTTTTTTTTATTCTTTTCTCATTTCATATTGGATTTCACAAGTAAACTCTGTCCCCTTTCTTCTTAAAGACAACCAATAGGTTCGCTAATATTTAATAAAAATGTAATTAATTAAAATGTTAATATTTTCCGTCTAAAATTCTTAAATAAATAGATAATTAAAATTTCCTCTCAGCTTTTAAAAATGTTAAACACAAAAATGTAAATGCTATAAGTTCTCTGAAAGTTTTAAGAAAAGAAAGAGATAAGGATACATTATGTATGTGCAGTACTGAGAAGGAACAATGATCACCAAGTATAAAATCTGGTGTGAACAATCATGTAAAAAAGGTATGCATACCATTCACAAAAAAATATTGTCAGCTATTTGATGTTGTGCATAATTAATTATTAAATACTGAAAAAGAAAGAATACAGAGAAAGAGCAAAAATGTTTATAAATATATTGTTTTTCTAGAATATTAGACTACCAATCAAATTTAGAAAGTAAAATGTTGAGAAAAAATAATTAATATAAAAGAAATATTATATTTTGGAGAAAGTTTTTCAATCAGTTGAAAGGAAAGGTTGCCGTGAATAACAGAATTTTTTATCGGAATTTCTATAAATTGTTAAACGTTCTAAACATTCCAATTAATTTACATTGCGTGCACTATAGATAATTTTAGAATCGGATGAATTAAAGTTATGGTGTTGTAGCTGCAAGCCGTAGCAACAAAATTCGTGTCATTCCTGACAACGATATTATATTTTCTATTTAAGAATTTTATTACAATTTTGGTTGATTTTATTTGTGAAATGCATGTTCTGTTATATGTAACCTCTGTTGAAATATTTTTCATTTATTACTCAAAATTCAATTTAAAACTTTTTATTAATAATTAAATTTTGAGTTTTTCATGCTAATTTTACAAAGATAACGTATATACAGTGTTTTTTTTCTGTTATACTTTCTGGGTTAACTTACTTGAAATAAAGACAGAAAGCAGACTGAACTTTGAGCAAACAAAAAGTGTTACTGAAAATTCCAAAACAAAGCTGACGTGCAGAGATTGTTTAATAAAAAGTTTCCCCTACGTAAATTACAATAGCTGTAATAGACATAAGTTGTAAACAGATGAAACTGTTCGAAATATTGACAAGCAACATTCGGGAAGACAGCGGTCATCAAGAAACCTATAGAAACAAATCGAGAAAGTCTGGAACTATATGTTATTATCTTACATCGGGTCATATTATCCGACGTAACCTGAACCCGACACAATATTTGGTTTGGTTACTGTCGTTTTGAATCTAATTCTTTTCGGTGCAGGTCGACTTATGACATTAAATATTTCGGGTTGAGTAGGCTCGGGTTGAGACCTGATTTTTCAAAAGAAATTTTGAAATATTTTTTTTAATGCAAAAAATATATATATGAATATTAATGACATATCTGTTTATTTTTATACAAACAATGTAAAATTTATAAAATATATAATTGAAGGATGCTTTTCTATAATTATATTAAAATATTGTTTATTTTTCGTTCACTTGGGGTTCGAGTTCAAATATCCCTGGTTAGGGATAGTTTCAGGTTGACGATTTTTTTAATTGGGTTCGGGTATGGTTTCAGGTTGATTTGAAGTAGAATTTTTGATTTACGTCGGCATCTTCACGACCTGTTCAGGACACTAGTCTATACTGGCGGTTCATTATTTTAAGTTTTCAACTATGCCGTAGCCAGAACCACTACCAATCTGAATAAAGGCATTAATTTTATGGAACTTTATGGTAATTCTATATCAAAAATCAAAATGAAGTATTTGCTAATAAAAATTAATTTTACTTCTTGAAACATTTTTACACAAGGAACGTGTGTTCCTTGTATTTACACAACTTTGCTGTTATTTCGCAAAATCTATATCTTAAAAAAATATTTTGAAAAATGGAAAACCATGTCAAATTGGTTTCATTATAAAGTATACGTTTTTTAAGATTAAACTTAAAATCATTTTAAAAAACAGGTATAATTTTTCTTGACGATAGCATTTAACATTAACCAATAGTTTGCAACTGACATTGTATATTTTAATTACAGTGTCTGTATTAGAATTTATTATAAAATTTATTTTGCTAGAGAAACTCTTACAATTAGTGGCATACACGGAGTAAATATTTAAACATCAGCAGTTTTACCATTCTTTATTTCTTTTGAAAATCTCGCTAAAATAAATGCAATTTCATTCCAATTCGAAAACGTTGGTTAGCGCTAAATGCAATTATGTGGGAGTTTCATGTATTTAAAAAATGATTTTAAGTTTGATAGGATAGAAAAAACCTTAAACAAAAAACATAACAGGGATACAGTTGATCTCGCAAACAAATTTATAAAAATATGTCCTTTTTTATGCATAAATATTTTATAAAATAAGAGCTATAATCTAAATTTTTAATTGGCTTATATTAAGAAGAATATGAGATATTTATATAAAACTATTGATGTTTAAATTTTTATTCCGTCTACTAAATGCATAGTTTAGTAAAAAAATAATTCGTGACTTTTTCATTTGTATTTACTATGAACAAATATTTCTGTTTAAAAAAACATAGACTCTATTTAAAATAGAAAATAATTTTGAAAAAAATTTTTTTTATTATACTTTGCTATTGTTTTCGCCACTTCATATTTCTTTAGAAATCTAGCTAAAATAAATTAAATTTCATGTGCATTGGAAAAAGTTAGTTCTAGTTAAACGCAATCGTCTGAAAAGTTAATATATATTTTTTAACTTCTTTAAGTTTGGTCGGATATATATACAATAGACACCCTAAATTCCACGCATTGTTGCTGATATAACCAGTTAAACTTGCAGTTTTAATGAATGTTATACTTTATTATAACCTTTACTATTTCATAATTTTTTAGAAAACCAGACTAAAATAAAAGAAATTTAATGCCAATTGGATAACTCTAGTTAATGTTAGTGGCCTGGAAGGCCATGTTTTTAAATGAGTTTAAGTTTGGTCAGGTAAATAAATAGATACAAAAATTATAGTTTAACAGACGGGTGAAACCAATTTACAATTCTTATTTTTATATGTATAAATATTTCTGTTCCTTTGACACTAGATTAATTTTAACACAATTATTCTAATTGGTAAAAATAAATCAAGATACAAATAGGGGAGACTAGGGAGGGTTGACGCACTTTTTACAAAATGATTTTTTATTTTTTAAATATTGAACGTAGAATAAAGTTTTATGTATCATTTTCTTCGTTATACAATCAGTTATCAAAATAAAATTGCTGCATAAGTGTAACATATAAGAAATTTGAAAAATGATTGATTTTAATCATGAAAAAATAATCGGTCAAGGCTCCCTATCTATGGGGGGCTTGACCCACTTTGTTTTATATTGCAATATTTGTGAAGAGAAATAAAATCAGTTTATAAAAAGCAAAATAACTTTATGCTACATGCTTTAATTATTATAAAAAAATACTTTTTAAAATATGATCCTTAAACAAACCTGTCGAAACGCAATCGCAATCAGAGGAGAAAAATTTTGTTTTAAACAGGATTTTGTCTGAGCAGGTATAATTGCACAGCAGTAAAAATGAAATTTTAACTTTTAAGACAGTATTCTGTTAGAGACAGGTTCCGTTTTCACAGTGTTTCATGTTATTATGTCCGGATTTAGGAGCCACTGTCCCGCGTTTTTGTCTACTTGTCCCATTTTTTGTGATACTCGACCTGACATCTCTAGTTGTCGCATAGTTTGGCTTCATCTCACTTTATTCACCCTGGTGTAATTTGTCTACATACCTTCCTAAAGTTTTTCGATCGATGCTATGTTCTTTTCCAGCCGTTCTTTCGAGCATGTTCTTTTGAGCACTTAATTTATCATTAACACGATTTAAACCTTTAAGGAGCAAAGTACTTTCAATACTAAAATGTTGAAATAAATGACTGGCACCGGAATTTACGAACAAATTTATTTGGAAATAAGATAAAGGCTATATTTTACAAACATATTAAATGGAAAAGATTTTAGAAAAATTCTAGTGTCATTATTACGTTTCGGAATTAAAATTAAGTGGTTTTTGAAAACATACCCCTGTTCTTGAAAGTGTTAAGACTGCTGCTTTCACCCTTTCTAGTCTTTCCCACTGTTTCTATTTACCTATTGTAAGTAATATTTAAATGGAAAAGTTCCTAAAAACTTTTCCATCTTCTAGCAATTTTTCACATCTTTCTTTAGTCAGTTTTAAACATTTTCTTTTCTATCACCCTATTTTACCGAAGCTTTAGAGAATAAATTTACATTCTTTTATATATATAAACATTAACTTTTCATCATGCACAGTGTATAATAAAAATATTTCAAAAACCACTTAATTAAGTGAGCCTTGAGCATCTGGTCAACCCTCCCTCAGATCGATTGGGTCAAACCTCCCTACATAGACCTTTTCTAAAGAATAGCATATTGTCATGTTAAGCCTAACTTACTGTACAATCTTTATTCCTGGAATGAAAGCTCGATATTGCTGCATTACTTTAAACCTACTTACTTAAATTTTTATGGTATAATTTATCTGAAAAAAGCTTACAAAATATTTCTAAGAAACACAACTTTTAGGTTGAAAACACCTCACACTTGATTTTTTCCACACCTATTTCGATTATCTCTTTTAAACGAAGACTGTTGTTTGAGCATTCTAATAGCTTTGGTTCATGCCTATTGATAAAACGCTGAAATTCTTTTAAATATGAAAATTGATACGTGGGTCAAGCCTCCCGTATGGTCAACCGTCCCTAGTCTCCCCTACATCTGATATGATTCCTTTGACACATTCATTTTAGGATAATAAATATATTACTGTCATATTTCATGATCTGTAGTTTATTTATTTATTATTTTTAAAAACAAAACTTAAAATAAATTTTAAAAGATAAGAACCTTTCAGACGATTGCGTTTAACCGTAACTAGCGTTTTCCAATTGACATGAAATTCCATTTACTTTAGCTAGATTTTTTAGAGAAATATGGAATGGCGAAGGCAATATCAAAGTATAATATTTATTCAAAATATTTTCTAGTTTAAATACAGTGCATATTTATTTCAAACAGAATTGTATGCTCATAGTAAATATGATTAAAAAATGGAAAGAATTTATTTTGCTAGAGTAAAATATACATTTAATGATATACACGGAATCTATATATTTAAAACGCTAAACGTTTTCTTTCGACAGTCCGTGAGAAGAAACTTCTGCATCAAATTACAGTAATATTTTTTGTAATGAAAGATATTTGGCCACAGATTTCTTATCGTCCATTTGTTTGTTCAAATATTTTATTAATTAGCCGTAATTTTAAATTAAAATTCTACAGTTGCGCATGCGCAGTTTATAAGTACAAATCTATCTTAGGAGTGACGCGCTGCACATGTGCAAAGGTGCTCGCTCTGTTGAACTATCACATCACAGGTGTCGAAGTTGTTTTAGTTCGTCTGTTATTCGATCTTACTGTAAACAAGCTTTTCTTTTTTCACAAAATTAATATTATTTGGCTCTTTCAGCATTATTAACAATAAAAAATGTATTGTGTCTATATTAAGAGCTAGATACAGTTTATTTCGGGGGTGTCATATTGTTTTGGTCATATTACACACAGAAGATAAACACAGTGATTTGAGGCTAAAAGTTATGGACTGTGATCTGTTTTATGAATTCCCAATAGTTAGACATGAAGGAAACTAGCATATTAAGTTGTAGCTACTTCTTTGAAAAAATAAGGTATCATAAATATTCAAACGAAAAACTGTTTCTATGAGATCAGGACTCAAATTCGAGACATTCGTATGCGCCAACTGTTTTTTAAACATCTTCAATTTAGAAGGAAGTTAAGCGTGTTCCCGCTAGCGTAGCGGGTTAAAGCAGCACTTTAGCGCGCTGAATTTTTGTACAGGACGCAGGTTCGAACCCAAGAATGGCAAAATGTGTAATAATTTTTGTGGGTAATTCATTTCAATAATGACATATTTTATTAGGAAGAGAAGTTATAGGATTTTTCTTTTATTATTGTTATTTGAATGCCTTATAATTAAATAAAATTTAACACTCGGTAATATTTTGAAAAAATAGTGATATTAAATTTAAAATATTTAAGCTAAAACATTTTGCGTGTAATTATTAATTAAATAAATTGAGCTGATCTAAAATTTTCGTTATATTTTCTAACCATTATCAAGAATATATATGTGTGTGTGTGTTAGAAAGAAAAGTTTGTCATTCATTTGCGTAAAAAAATGAAACGGAAAGAGAAAAAAATATTCGTATAAGAGCTATAAAAGAAATTACGTTGATATCCATGTTTAATATTTAAAAATTATATAAAAATGTCAAATAAAATTCAGGTAATAAAAAATATATGTTATAAATCGTTAGCAGCATCAAGTTTCAAATTTAGGTTTTTAGAGAATGAGACAGATACAAATAAAATTCATGGCAGCTTTTAATGCCCGTGTAGAATAAATAGATAATAAATGAAAATCGATTGTTATTTTTAAAAAATGCGGTCGTAATATGTAAAAATAAACTCTGTACCCGGTGTTTTTAGGTAAATTTCTGATAAAAAGCAAGCATAATTAGTTGTAAATTATAAACTTAAAATTCTTTCACTTCATTCAATAGGTTAGACTGGCAGCACCATCTATCGTGTTATAGAAATAAGAATCACTTATGCAATATAGAAATTCGTCACGTAATTCGTCATTTAAAAGCATACTAATTTAAAAGCAACAAATTAAAAATTCAAGAATTTTTTTTATGAAAATTTCAAGTTATTTACCGTCAAATCTTGACGGGCACTAACTTGTAAAAATTAAAACATAGCAGTTTTACCTAAATGTCTTATTTTTTTTGATTATCACCTAATTGAAAATTTTGATTAGAGTATTTATTTTAGAAAATAAATGTAATATTACACATTTTTATCATTTTATTTGCGAAAGCAAATATGTCATTGTTGTGATTTTATGTTCTCAATGTTTTTTTTTTTTTTTTTTTTTTTTTTTTTCACCAGACCAATATTAAAATCATTTTACTATTTATTTTAACTAACTTTTTAACGAAGTGTAGAATAGCGAAGCGAAGAAAAAATTACAATATTCATTAAAATTATTTTCTTTTTTAAATACAGTGTATGTTTATTTCAAACGGAATAATTTGATACTGGTAAAAAATATCAAGGAAATATTTTGCGAGAATGAAACCTACATTTAGTCACATATACTGAATAAAAATTAAAACGTCATCAGTTTACATAAATATCTCATGTTCTGTTCAATATGAGCCGATTGAAAAAAAAAATCAGAGTAATTAATTCATAAAATATTATTCGTAAAACAGCACACCTTTTAAGCCTTTTGCTTTCCAGAGTAAATAACGTACATTTCTGTCACTTTTTGTTCTCAATGTTTCATGTTTTTCTCCTAAAATGTCTCTTATTAAAATTACAATTTCATGCTTGCCAACTGTACAATTTTTAACAAATGAAAAGAAATACATGAAAACAGACAATTTATTTCTTTAAATTACAGTGGAACCCGGTTAAGACGCGTTTCAAAGGAGCAGACCAAAGTCGCGTATTAAGCCGGATCGCGTATTAAACGGGATTTGTATAATATTGTAGAAGCTGGGATCACATCTAATAGTATAAATGAATTTTAGAACTCTCATTTATATATATTCGTTCAAAAATTGTGTCTTTTACGTATATTTAGATTACAATTTAATTGTATTCAACTTTGTATTGTGTTTTTTCTTATAGGACCGACTGGAATAATAACTGAAAATAAATATGGATTCATACATGGCTTTAATGTCCATTAATACTTTACACTCAGAAATAAAACAATAAAAATAATTTTCCTGCTAGACAATTTTTTTTTTTTTAACGGAAAAAAAAAATATTAACTCATTGAAACACAATCCAATTTTAATTATTATTATCATAATCCAGTTGTTAAAATCATATTTAGTACATGTGATAATGAGTACCATTTCTTTCTTTCTAACCGATTACCAGGCCCCTACCTGCCGGGTATCCCCAGCTGTACAGGTTTGATACCCGGTATCGGGGAGATGATCGCCTAATCGCCGCGTAGCGGCAATAAATCTGAGGAGGGATTAGATCTTCATCCTATCGACTGTGCCTACTGCTTAGATGTGAAATTAGTTAAAATGGTTACTTAACATTTTGATCTTGTTGTTTTGTTTCTGCGCTTTGCTACTCAAGTTGGCCTCGTAATTTATAACCTTTATCAGGTGACGAGACCTTCACCTGGCAAGGCACCTCCAGAGGTATAATTCACAGGTAACTTGGAGGACTTTGCACCCGTACATGGCGGACATCGGCTGACACAAACCAATGACCAGACTCCTATCTTCCAGATTTCCCTGGCCGAACGAGTATACCTGTCTGGCATCGGGGCGGTTGTCCGCTTGGTCGCCGCATGGCGGCCATTATGTAGACCCATGCCCCGGCCGACCTAATTGTAGAGCCTGTAATTTGCTGGTTTCTCTGTTGTACCGCTTGCTTAACTAATTGACATTGTTGATTTGGCTCCTGCACATTACACACACATATCCAGCTTATGGAGTGGGGAAATCTGGATTTTAGATGCCTACTCAGTGATGGGTACTTGTCGTGAAAAGTGGTTCATGGACCAATTTAGAGGAAGGAAAAAATAAAATAATGGGTGTCGCTGAAAGACAAGTATCAGCACAGGAAATTTTGGGCCGAAATTCAAAGCAAGCTCACGATATTTGAGAGATGAGACCCCACCTTTCTACCGCAACCCAACGGGTAAAGATTGGCTCCATAAGCTGTCCCATAGGAGCGGTTTCGGTAGCTCGTGCAGGCCGCAGCCTATATGCACCTAATAAAGAGGCAACAGTCAAAGAGGGGGTGCTGGGCCTTTCCCAAGGGTGCATCCTCTGGGGCGTGGTGAAGGGTGTAAGAGGCTGGGGATGCTTCGGCTCTTCAAAAAAAAGGGGGGCTGAGATGAGAGTGTGGTGGATGGAGCCTATAGGGGCTGTCATTGGCTAATCTGATGTTATTTAGTATCTCCTTAGATAATTTGTTATACGTAATTGATGGTTAGCCTAAATTGTCTTGTCCTTCTATTTAATATAAGAAAAAACTGTCCTTATTAATCTTTGTGTAAAAATTATTGTAATCATAGCAAAAAAGTAAAGGAAACATAAAAGGATTAGACAACCGCAGTCATATTTGTTTAATGTTTACTAGTTTCATTTTTTCGCCTATAATATGCATCATAAAACAAGTGGTGATATAACATACATTTAAAACTTCACTATTAACAGGAATAATCATCTGTAATAATAACAATTTTTATACCGTATCTGAGTATCCTGAATTCGTTTATCTTTCTCTACTATAATAAAAACAAACACGAAGTGAAATGTAAGGAACGTTAGGACACGGGATCAAAAAAGAATTGCAGTGTTGGTAATTTAGCGGCTTTTTTTTTAAAATTAAAATATCTACCACTATTTCCGATTCGCAATATTCGCCTTAGTTAATCTGTTATTAAATTGATAAATCGAATTTTCTTTTTATCTGAATAAAAATATTCGATAAATTGGTAACGTAATACTGGAGAAGAGAGAAGCGATTACCATCTTGATCAATAAATTCTCGTCTTAAGTTTGATCTTTTGCCGAAAAGAAAGTTTCGCCTGAAAGAACCGAAAATCTATCGATTATTAAGCGGGATAGCGTAATAACTGTTCGCGTATTAAACGGACATTTTTGCTTTAGCCTTATGAGCGATGTTCAAGGGATCAGAAAAATTCCGCATATTAAGCGGGATCGCGTATTAGCTATGAGCGTCTTAACCGGGTTCCAGTGTTGAATTAAGACACTTTTTTCCGTGAGGGATTTCTGTGGCTCCGGAGGGGAGCATTATACAGTTCCGGGAGGGGGGGAAATTGAGTTTTTTGGCCATTGAAAACACATAATCTCAAATCTTCCGATGGAAACATCTCATTGCTCCGGGGGGGGATGCCCCGGGCCACCCCCTGAATTCAACACTGCCGGGTTCTACTATATTTGATTTTGTGTCCTCTTATTTTTCCTATTTGGTACTTATTTGAGTTTATTTATTATTTAAAACACGGGGTAATTCAAAAGCCGTTAGATAAATTTTAAGAAATAGTAGACCATACTACAATTCATAATTTTTGTATACTATATAATGCCATTTAAATGGTAAATGCATAAATACAAGGTTCCCAAATCTAATCCAGGAAAAAAAACTGTTGCTCATGCCTTTAATAAATATAAAAATATTTTAGCGAAATTTTCTACAGTCTTGCGTTGTGTAAAATGTAATAACATCGAAAATTTCTAAAAGTGTAAAGTATTTCGGTTTGTATTATTATATGATGTGAATTAAATTTGGAAATATGAAGTATCTCATTCAGTTCTGTTTTGATTTTAATGTGCATGTTAGCGACTTTACCAAATTTTCTAGTAGCGGCTAATCTTAATTTTTTCATTACAAAAAAACTCGTATAATGTTTTGAGAAAAGTAAAAAAATGGTTTAATCCATGTATGTTCCATCACTAGCTACACATTTTTTCATCTACCTGGGTAGTTGTAAGCGCCCTGTCAGAAAAACCGTGCAACTTTTGAGGTAATCCAGTCATCAAGAAATTTTTCGACATCTCCGCAATTGTTGAAACATCGTTAAAAGCATGAAGTAGTTGGAAGAGGTCAAGTCTTTTGAGAACGGGACGTTTCCCCAGACTAGTTTAGAAAATTTGTCTTTGACAGCTTTCGCTATGTATGATGTTGCCGTGTCGTGAAAAAAAAATAACTTTTCTGTGTCTTGTAGTCCATTCTGGTTGCTTTGCGATCATTCTATGGTTCAAATAGCTCATTTGTTGACCTTAGCCAAAGCTATTAACTATTTCACATGGTTTCATAAGCTCATGGTATACGACACCCTTTTGGTCCCACCAAATTCGTAGCATTGTCTTCTTACCAATGCAATTCGGTCTTGCGGCCGATGTTGATGTTGTCCTGTGTCATCATTTGATCTTGCGTTGAGACATTGTAACCTCAAGTTTCAACAAATATATGACGGCTTTCACTTGCTTTTTTTTTTATTGAACAAGAAAAGCAGTACGTGCTGCACCTGCTCTTTATTTCGCTCGAATCTCTATACGTTTACCACACGAATAAATTACAACGCTAACTAGAAATCGCTTAAAAATTGATGGCGTTGTAAAAGGTGCTGTCATAGCTACAAACTGAAGTAAGGGGTTAGATTGTGAACAAACCCTTGTTTCCTGCGTCAAATCTTAAAAAAGAATTATTAACCGCCATAGATTTATGTGTTTGTGTCCCACGTCCTAAACAAAATCTATTAACCCATTCGGGACGAGAGGCGCGTATACGTGACACATAAAGAGCTAAGAATCCTTGATTTTTCCTAACAATTTTTTTTTTGTAAATATTTCCTTATTGAATCAGGGTATTTTCCCGATTAAATTATGCAAAAATTTCTGTTTTGAAAAAACGGTGATAAAATATTAAAAATTCTGTAAAAGACGTTCCTCACGAAGGTGTTAATAAGGAAGATAATTCAAAATATCGCATCTGTTACCAATGCTAATTACAACATTTTCCGTTATTAAACTTTGTTAAAATTTACTGGAAAATTAGATATTAAATCTTTGTTTAATTACTTTAATGGAAAATTTTAACTTGAAAATCTTTCTAATAATTTATTTATATAAATATACACTTTGTACGAACAAATTACAAATATTAATTAAAACTAAAATGGAAATTTTATTGAACAATATTATACTTTTTTATCAATAAAAAGGTACACGCATTAATTTTCTTACATTTTAATCAAGTTTAGATTAAGATCCAAGATTTAGAATAGATTTTGCTACATTTTTCTAAATTTTCAATAATGTTTTGAAAATTTTTCAAACGACAAAATACTGAACATAGCTACAATCTTGAGCTGTTTTAGAAATGGAAAGACACCTTCTTAAAAATATATAGCTCTAAAGTCTTGAATAACTTTTGTTATGAGAATTTCTTTTAAGTTCTCTTTATCCTTTTCAAATTATTAAAATACAAATCGGTTGTGACAACCTATTCTTGAATGTATCTGATCTTTAGAGGACTCTCTTAGGGATTGACAAATGACATGTGCATATGCAAAATACAGAAAAGAAGTTCCACAAACTATATTTTTCGAATTCTTTAAATTTTGTGTCACATTTATGTCTATCTTATCTTTTAAGCCGACAACATTGTGTATATAAAAAAAAAAAAAAAAAAAATTAAATGAATAAAAAAAAAATTACGCATTTTTCATTAGTTAAAATTGACAAAACTTGGTTTACTAATTAAAGCGACTATTAACTTTGACTTTGAAAATTGTAATTATATTATCTTATACACTGTAAAAAAAATCTGTGAAGTTACTAAAGTTTTTCTAGGAAACTGGGATTCCTAGAACTTTTCATGTAACGGCAACAACAAAATTTCATGTAACAGACACACGTTTGCGCAGAAAATCAAAAAATCTGTAAGGTTACTAAGAATTTTTTTGGAAACTGGGATTCCGAGAACTTTTCATGCAACTGCAGCCAGGGTTACAAATAAAAGTTTAGTAAGATTACTGAAATTTTAGCAGATTCATTTGTAAAGTTACAGATTTTTGTAGCTTTACAAAAACTAGTTTTGTAGATTTGCAGCTTTTTTCGTACAGTTACAGTTGAAAGTTTAGTAAGCATGTAACTTAACTACAGATTTTTTTTTACAGTGTACAGCAAAATACGCATTTGGCATACATTCGATACGAGAAGAGATTAAAAGTCTTTTAATTAATTTTAGTATTTTTACATAGAATATCGCACGATGCATGTATTACCAATACCTTTATGTAGACAAAATAAATTTTTCTTGCAAAAATTAAAGGAAAAAAATGAATTTTTTTATTCTTGTATAGATGTTATGGCGATAATATTTTTTTTAGCTTCCATGAAAATATTATTACGGTTTTATCTAAGAGATTGTTTCCCCCATTTTACCTGTAGCCTGAAACTATGTTATCTTAATATCAAATTCTGAGTGATAAATTTCTATATTTGCATTACACTGTAAAAGAAAGCCATTCCAGATTATACGAAAGTATAATTATGCCGCGAACAAAAATGAATATTAACGTCTTCGAAGTTACCCACTGTTCGAAAAAGCATTCCTTATCTTTAGAAACCAGAGAAACCGATATATTCCCCCTCCACCCCGTCAGCCCGCTGATAGAAATGCTCAAATGTTTTTCATTTTTTTTACAAAGGTCTTCATTTTCACTTGGAAAAATGTACATTTCCTTTTTTAAATATTTTATTTAAATTTTTATACATAATTTTAAACATATTTTTGTATTCATTTAATAAAAGAGTTTCAAAAGAGAAGAATTTTCAAATATAATAAAGTTGTTTACCTTTTTTCATATTTTGATGTGTTTCATCCAGTATATTTACAAATAAAAGGATTTAACAAATCGTACACATTCATTTAAAGAACTTTTATGTGTCAATTCTTGACATAAATTCACTTTGAGATGAATTCCAAAATTCCAAAATTTTGAATATTATAAGTTATCCATATCACTTGAAAAGTTATGAAAAATAGAATGATTGATAAAAAGTACTAACCAAACAAATTTGAATTGGTAAAAATATCAAAATGATGCTATTATAAAAATTTACGTAAACCATTAAAAAAAACTGTTCCATGTTGAAGTGTACCTCTTGTGCAACCTTCCGCTCCCCGACAAAAGATATTGAGCAATTCCATCTCTGGGCGGGGCATTAGGGGGCTTTTCTGTTATGCAAACAACATTTTCACCAAAGATAATAGATATTACCAAACGAAACATAACAAAATAATTAACTTTGCTGGCTGATACGAAAGTGATTACTTGAAGAGTAGACTTTCACGAACTCTTTTATTAAATTCATACATATATGTGTTAAATAAATAAGTATTATACACTAAAACTCAATTTAAACTGTATGCATGAAATTGTAAATGTCTCTAAACATTGCAGTAAACATTTGAATTTTTTAAAATAAAGATACTGTATCATCACAGAAAACTTTATGGGATAGGGTAGTAAATAATGACTAATAGTGCTATGCTTTCTTTTTATTATTTAAAATTTTATTACATAATAATTTACAACTTTCATTGTATTACTTATTTAGTAATTGCTTTTTTCTAGTGATACTTAAAGGAAAAATAACGTAAATGTTCAGAATATCAAACTGATAAAAACACCACGATGTTGCTATAATACAAATTTAAATAAAACTTTTGAAAAATGAAATTCCAACTTTTTCAAGTGAAGAATAAACCCTTTCGGGACTCCCTCCCCCTCCACACATACACCCACCCAATAATTTAGAGCATTTACATATCTATCAGCATGGAGGGGTTCATAAAAGTTATACCTTTTCTGTTATACCTTTTGTTTTTCTCTTCTTTTTGTAATGCTGCTTTAAGCAAAAAAAGTACAATTTTACAATGACTCGGTACTGGCCGATTACCTAGTCAAGGTTTCGTAGAATACCGGGCACTATGATACCCAATAATTCATATTCACAATAAGAAAAATAACACTTTAATTAATAAAAAATACAACTAATCAAAAAAATTTAAATTGATAAAAACACCAGAATGTAGCTATTATAAAAATTTAAATAAAACATTTGAAAAATGATATTCTAACTTTTCCAAGTGGAAAACAAATCCGTTGGGGAAGAAATAAAACTCCTAAACATTTCGAGTATTTTCATTTGTAAGTAAATTTTTACAATTACTGGGTAATGATACTTATAAAAAACATTATAAACATCAGAATATAGCGGAAGATGGCCTAAATTGATACTAGCGGGCAAAACGATCCACGTATATTCAAGGCTGGTGTATCACGGTTGAAGTTTATTCCAACAGAACGAAAAATGTCCGGACCAGGAATCGAACCTGGATACTAGGTACGCCGTGTCAATTCTTTTCCTGTTAAGCTATCCGGACGATACCTGGCTGACATAATTCACACTTATTAGTTGGACATGGCGCTGCAATTGTCATGGAACGTCAAGTATCCAGGTTCGATACCTGGTCTGGACATTTTTCGCTTTGTTGGAATAAACTTCAACTGTGCTGCTCCAGCATTGAATATGATTTAATCCAGTTGGAAAAAACATTCGTTCTCTTCATTATGACGATCCACATATGTTTTCTTCCGCACAAGTCGCGCTATCTACCAGGTAACACATAAACTAGTTGTGCCAAGTGAAGAAAAAGCAATAGCGGTATTCAAGCGATCGCAGTATTGCGATTATGAATAGAATTCTTTGAAAAATTGTGTTTTATAACATCTGTTATAAGGTAAGCACTAACTTTCATATTAATTTAGATATACAGTCTTTCATGTACAGAAATATGACTTGGTTTACTTAATGGAGTATGTTTTTAGATGAGAATTACACTTGCAAAGTTTGTTATGTTTCTCGGCGACATCCAGTAATATGACCTAACATGGGCCGCTATGTTGACGACCAAAATTTTATCTGACATTTTGGCAACACTTTCTAATTCTGCATGAGCTTCTCTCAGATTGTTATTGACATTACAGCTAGCTCCACCTGTCGCACTCTTTGTAAGCCGTCCTGTTTCCCCTTTTTGTTCATTTGTGACTTTGTCCCCTTACAGACACGTGTTTACAGTCGCTGATGAAGGGATGTTATATTTTCCAGCTCGAAACAAGTCCTGTGAATTGCCTTGATTTTATGGTGATTTATATAAAACTTTATTATTTTAAGTGGGATTTATCCCCAGTTTCTGTGCTGTTTCAACTAAAGGATAATTTTACCCTTTGGTGAGGGTAAAATGATCTTTTGGACACATTTTCAAAAACCTAATTTTTTTCATTAGTCAATTTGGGTTTAAAATATTATTAAAATAAGTTTATAATGCAAAATATAGTTTAAAACCTACTAACAATGAGCCAAAGTTTTATTTAAATAGTTACGTTATTTTACACAAGCTTTTCCTTTAAGGAGATCATTTTAGGCCACCTTCCAGTAGTTTGTATAAAAAATTATATAAAACATTTGAAATGTGAAATTCCACCTTAAAGAAATGAACTGCTCAGGATACATCCTACTTCTTTTTTTACCTGTAAGAACCATGTGAAGAAAAATGAAAAAAAGAAAATAATGAATGGATGCAAACATAGAATTGAGTCTACACTTAATGTCAGGGAGTTCAAGGGAAAAGGAGACGTTTGAGGTAGTGATACGACGTTGTATCCATTTGCCTACTAATTGTTAAAAATTAACACGTTCACGCCGGCGGGTCACGCTTGACTGTTCCATCGGGCGGCGTGCATCACCAGTGGCTCACGCTTGACGGTCGCATCAGGCGGCGTGCATCACCGGTGGGTCACACTCCACTGCAGTGTTGCCAGTGGGCTACTTTTTTATAATTCACATTACTTGATTGCCACCACTTTTTTGAAACGATAAAATTACCTTTGTTTTCGCCTTAATTAATATGTCATTAAATAAGGCCCATTTTACCATTTCAAAAAAGTGGTGCCAATCAAGAATCTGAATTTTAAAAAAGTAGCCCATCTGGCAACACTGCTCCACTGTTAAATAGAAGGCGTGCACTACAGGTGGGTCACACTCGACAATGCCATAGACGGCGTGCACGACAGGCGGGTCACACTTGAATATTCGAAAATTAATTAATAAAAACTATTCAATATTATAAACTTAATATATTCACGACGGGAAACGAGAATTCTCGTTTTCATTCAAAAAATATAATTCACTAAGGGCGTGGCTTCTACCTTACAGAAAATACATTTATATCATGTTGTCCATGTTTATCTAGATTGTACGACATTTTATATTAAATTCGTACATATTTAGTCAATAAAATCACGTCTAAGTAATTTGCTTACTCCTTACGAACTTTCAGACATTCACAATCAACTCTGCTTGTTATATTCGAGTTCAATTCGATAAATATGAGAGGGGCGTGTCATTACATGCAGCGTCTGAATAAGCGAACATCCCGCGCCGCCAGATGAAGCAAAACATGCATTCGAGAGCCGCCTCACAGCGAAAAACATGAATATCGGCACCGGCGTGAACGTGTTAATGTGTCTGCCGATAGATGGCGTGGCATTTTTCCAATTTGCGCGTATCTGGTGAATGCATTTGCCTCAGTTTATTCATTTTTAAGAAGTTGTTTTGTGCGATCAGATGAACGGTGGATTCCTCCAGAGTAGCGCAAAGACCTGTTGTATAATTTCTGAGGCTTCACCATGTCATCAAATATAAGCGCAGAAGCAAGATCACTAAAAAAAGAACAGTGTTACAGTCGGATGATGCTAGGCTTCATGTGGCCGTTAAGATTCCGACCTGCTTGCAAAATCTCAGAGAGAGGTCTTGAAATATTCAACAAACAGCCCCGATTTCTCCCGATGTGACTCCCATATTTTCGGCACTTTAAAAAACTCGCTTAAAGTTCACCGGATCCCATGTGACAAGGAAATGTAAGATACCGGGGAAAACTGGATCCATCAGTAAACCCTGTGTTTCTACACTGACGCTATCCACTTCCTTCCTACGCGCATATATTTAGTTGGAATGTTATACATGAACTGCCATTACAATATTCTGTAATTAAATTAACCTGAAATTAAATATGCTTTATATATAACCATAGTCTCCCTTTCATTTGAATTCACTTTAGAGTTACAAGTTTTTTAATGTGATGAATGTGATTTTTTACACTTGCACATTGCACTCTGTCATTCTTTTACTAATCCGGATTCCCTTTTCTTGGATAACTCGTGCTATTTTGAAGATTCAATGTCGTAAGTAATTTTTAACACTTAGTATGTAGTAGAATTTCATTTATAAATCAGTCAATAAGATACTAACCAGTTTTTCACTGACGCATTTAATTGCTCTTTGTCGTATGCCCTCAAGCGGTACCTGTACTTCACTTTGGGAATCCTGATTTAGGAGATCATTAAAACAATAACATTGTGCAATTCCGTGGATTGATGGAGAATTGTCCGTTAGTGATCCAATGTCAACATGAGCATCAAAATTATATCGAAATTTCATTTTATCCTGTAATAGGCAAAGCATATATAAATTAAAATAAAAAATATTTTGAAAAGTTCAGACTTCTAAGGAGAGGGCCAACCTTGGTATTCACAGATTTTGATTATTTTTATATATGCTGAAGGGTAGAGGCCCCTTAGTCTCACGTTCAACTGATTTTGTACAACGCTCCTTAGTTCTCGAGGAAGAAAGGGGTCTAATATTGTAACACATCTTAAATACTGATTTTGTAAGGAAATTACTACGTTGGTTGAAGCTCAGTGTTAAGGAGTTTGCTTGTTGATCCGCGGGCTCGGGTTCGAGACCGGAATATTTGTTTTTCCCAATGCTTGTATATATATATATATATATATATATATATATGCATACTTTCCGTAATGAGAAAAATTTTAAAAAGGTATATGGAGAAAAAAATTTTAAAACATTTTTTTTCCATTCAAGATTAAACGTTCACTAAAACTTTTATTGCAGTCAGTTTATGTTTCTTAACTTACAAACAATTACACTTTTTTACCCATAGTCACCATGCAATTATTTTCGCATAATTTCCCTTTTCTTTAAAACAGAGTTTTTCTTTTGTTACGGAGATAAATTTTCTTTGAAAATTGAGACCATTAAATGTAGGATTTCACTGATGGCGCAACTTCAAAGAAAACTTTTTTAATTGCTTTCTTTTAAAACTTTGTCACAGAATGTCTTTTAATAATGGATGCATTTGCTTTTAACTTGCTTATTAAATATCAAAAGAAAGAGCATTTTATCATTGTAGTAGCATTATCGTTCGAGCATCTTCATTTTATAATTAAATATTGTATTTTAAAGAATAAAAAGTTGAGAATAAAATTCTAAAACCATTTTAATTGAATACAACTATATTAAACATCTTTAAATTAAAAAAAAAAAAACATTCATACAATTTCATATGCAGCGCAGGGTACCATTTCCCTTCCTATTTAATTATTTCCAAAAAATCGCAAAAAAAGAACAAAAAAATCCTTATGCGCATATTTTATGAATTAAAATTAATTTAGATTAATAAATATTTTCAACAGTTTTTAACCCTTTCCAACATAGTTGAAATGAGTTCTTGAATCTGTCAGGCCGTTTTCTATTTTAAATAGATTTCAAGGACATCACGTGTTGGGAGGATCTGGGCTTATTGGAGAACTTAGCGTTAACCCTTTTACTGACCACCCAACATATCGTAATGTAAGGGGAAGACCATAACACATTTAAGCCTGCTATTTAAAACCCTTAAATTAAACCCCTTAAATACCCATATCCTCATAGTATTATATTAAATTATCTAATTGCGTGATCACTAAATGCCCTGGCTAGCCCGTAGATAATACCCTTATTATCTTAATTAAAGAACGGTGAATATATTTCAACCGCCAAAGCGCTGTGACTATTTAGATTACGGACTAACTTATAGACATAATTAAAGAATGATTGCATTACAATGCATAGAGCTGCTGTTGATTACTGAAATAGAAATAGCATAATTAAATTATAAAAGACTCATGAGGCAAGTAAACGAACTTGTAATTAAAATTAACAATTATTTATTTACAACAAACATATTTACAAGTAAAGAAATAAAACATTACCCTAAAGGCCACTCTCTCATACGAGAGTAATTATTGAAAATTATTTTAATTCTTATAAAATTACTTGATTAACTTATTAATCAATTTGGATCATTTCTTGTTAAAACCATAATTGGGCATGTACCTCCCTAAAGTACACTTCGTACGATTTACACTTAAAATATAAAGGAACAATGGAATAAAATTACAAGTACCTTTTAAAATACCAGGCAAGGTGATGAACAGGGGGGTACATCCAATATTTGTAGGAACACTGAAGTCCATAATAGATTTTTATCAACTAAGACTATCTCCACTCACTCGTTAAAAAAATTCCGGAAACTAACTTTGACACTGTATCGAGTCGCAGAATTTACTTGACTCTTAATCGAGTCCTCATTTAATTGTCACTGACCATAAACCAAGTCAGATCTAAACACTGGACTCTAAGGCGAGTCCGTGACTAACTGCTGCTCGGCATACATACATAGCTGCTGCACTGAGCTGGCTGCTCAGTACTAACCCTTACTGCTGCTAC
Organism: Maratus speciosus; assembly: GCA_963932465.1. NCBI lineage: Eukaryota > Metazoa > Arthropoda > Arachnida > Araneae > Salticidae > Maratus > Maratus speciosus. The sequence continues at coordinate 458,283,102 of OZ010792.1, forward strand.
ATTGATACTCACTTTTTTACTGACTGAGATACACTTCTTCATCTCTCATAAAAAAACTTATTATTTCCATAAAATAATGGAAAGCAGGGCCCTAAATAATCATTATGTACAGTCGTGGAAAAAAAAGTAAACACCCCCTACTAACTCCTCAAACAGATTATCGTAGACGAAAGGTAATGTTACCGAACGATTGGAAATAAAGTCTACTTTTAAATGATGTATACAAAATTTGCTTAGGGGGCCATCTACATATTAAAACGAATCCAAACTTAATTTTTTCAATGGCAATACCCCATTTTAATGAAATATTTCAAAACTTCGGCTGAATCTATCCCTAGACACCAAATTTCAAGTCATTTGAATGATAAATTTTTGAATTATAATCATTCAAAATTTAGTGCTTCTAATGTTAAATTACATTTTCATATTTTTTTTTATATCGCCTGAAATTATGCTCCTAATGTGTTAATATTTTGCATAGCAATAATACTAATACACCCAAACATAAATACGCTGAATTTGCAATTTTTATAATTTTATGATATGAATTATGAATTACGAAATTAATATTCGAAAAAATTATGAATTGCAAACAACAATTTTTTTGATGGATTTAGATTTATTGAGTCCTGCTTTATGAAAATCAAAAATTTCACATTTTTCTTCCAAGTAGTTTTCCAATTATGCTTCAAAAACGGTAAAATGATGGTTTAAGGGGCCGTCTACGATAGAAGTGACTAGATATTTTGAAATTTCTTCGGCTCTCTTGTAATCTAACAGGCTTCATTGGCTGCTTTAGTGGCGCTTAAGGTGCCGTGATCAAGAAGATGGCTCTCTCGGTTAACAATCGAGTATCGAATTTCAATTTGGATACAGCCCTTAAAATACGCTCGTTTTAAAATAATTAATTTCTCGGAAACATAAGGTACGAATTACATAAAAAATTATTTTTGGGCTAATTGAACAGTGTAGAGTTTATTTATGCTGTCAAAATTGGGTATTGCCATTGAAAAAAATAAAGTTTGGGTTCGTTTTAATAAGTAGGTGGCACCCCAAGCACATTTTATATACATCTTTTAAAAGTAGATTTTATTTCGATTTGTTCGGTACCAGTAACTTTCTTCTACGATAATTTGTTGAGGAGTTAGCAGGGGGTGTTTACTTTTTTCCCCACGACTATACCTCGGACCAATTTCAAGCAATATTCAAACAGGCTCTTTTGCTGCTCCTCTCCCATTGCGGCAACTGGGTGCCTGGACTCCAGGGAACGCCGACTCTACTAACAGAGTCTCTCGCCCGTTCCTGAGATACCGCTTCATCTTGTGAGGTCCAAATTATAGCCCCAATAAATAAGGCCGTAAACTAGCCTTGATATAAACTGTCAAAGCCATTGTGAGGGACCAGACTTATGGGCTCTCATCCTCAAGCTTGAAATTGGTGGAAACAAGATAATTGCATCTCTAGACCACCTTGTCCCCGTCACCTAAAACCTTGGGAAAACAAAACTAAAATCTGTATGCACGATATTAACCTTTAAAATACAGTAAATAAATATATAAAATAATAGTTAAAAATAATAACAATCATAATATTACAATAATTGTTGAATAAAATTTGTGTTGAGCAGTGTTTCTGCTCAACATAATGAAACATTGTCATGTGTAAGTTTTTATATTTATTACTTAGTTCTATATGAAAAAAATTGTATAACTAAAAAAATTAGTTTTGAAACAGTTTTAATATGTTTTTAAAAACTTTTCTACTACGTCATTTTGGTATCGAGGTGAGTATCTGACTGAGGCTATGATAATGCTAAATTTTTAGACCTCGACCGGGTTCGTATTTTTAATTACCTGCAATTAGTGGGTTCTTAATCTGAGGAAAGAGCATGAAATTATTTCTTTTACCATGGAGGTCCTATGTTCTACTAGCAGATTTTATCTTTTATTGTTTCCATTTTATGTTTTAGTGTATATAATGAACATAATGATTTATAATTCAAATTAACTCAGCAGCGGATTTATCATCCACGATATCTTATAATTATTTTCTTTAGTGTAATTTCTGCATGTTCTGTGACGTTGTCATCAAAATATTAGCTAAAGATTTACATAATCAGAAAAAATTCTTTATACACTAAATTATTCGCCATTTTTAAACAAATAATTTCCGTACTTCTAGAAAATATTCCTTTTCGGTTAAATCTTACCTGAAGTCTGAAAAAGAGGGGAAAATACCGTTGATAACTTGCATGCATGCTTATTGGCTGTATTAATACCAAAGTTCGAAGTTATTTTTAAAATGAAAAACTGAAAATTCAATAAATTAAAATTTCTAATTTATTTAAAAACAAACAAATAAAAATAATGCTTTCGAATCTAATAAAGTAGCAATTTTCTCATTCTTTCAAACTTATTCGCTAGTTATTTTTTAGACTGTTAAAAAAATATTCACATGTAAAATATATTCTAAAAGAAGATATTTAAAAAATATCTGGTAGTTCAACCAACTTAAAAAAAATCGATTTTATTGAAAAAATCAAACATTTCTCCTCGAATTTAATTAAAAATATAATATTCATAATTTATCTCTAACAATCAAATTATGTTTTATTAAAAATATTTCTAATATGTAATTATTTTTATCCTCTATTATTCTGTAACTGTTAAAACCCCAACCATTATTTCATAACGTCAAAATGTCTCTGCAATTTAGTTTAAATTTCCGGGCTTTTGGACAAGAAATTTAACAAGCCCTATTTGGAAAAAAAAGTATCTTCGTTTTTAAGGAGTCTCAGGAATCTTAAAATTGGAAAAAATGAAAAAATAGGACTATATTCAACATTTAATAACTTAAAATGCATTTCATTTTAAGACACATTTTTAATTGGGATGGAAGATGGTATGATCTTTCATTTCATGCATTTAAAAAATTGCAAGATGCAGAATTAGCATTTACAGGGGGCTCCAAACTGTCAGGCATTTGACAAGCAGAAAATCGGTATAATAGATTATGCGCAGGTTTAGAAAATAAATTTTACAATTAAAATGAAAATTTTAGTGCCTACTTATACTTCTAACTATAATAAATACTCTGAACCTAAATAAATTTTATTTAAAGCCTTTTTATATTTTTAATACAAAGTTGCATTCAGCTAATGCAAAATTAAAAAAAAATTCAACCGTATAATCACCTAAAAAAATATTTTTTTGAACAATAAGAAGAAAATTTTAGGTTTAGTTTATACAATAATAATAATAAAGGACTTTACGTTGTAATATCGATACAAAACAAATAGGTGTTGCTATCCAACGTACAATTTATTCACAAGTTTAACATAAAACTCTACGTTTCGGTTTAATCTTTAAAACCTTCATCAGGAGAAAAATTTTCTAAAATATAAATCGACAACAAACTCTTTACATGCTACATTTTGAAATCAATTCAAAATACAAAACTTTCTAACGGAAACCTCTTACTCCCAAAAAAACAGTTCAGTGGCGCCATCTTTTAACCAAAGATGCAAACGAAGAAAGAAATGCTGAAAAAAGTGGAATTTTCATTGACTTTTCAAAATTGAAAGCCATATTTCTGGGATGTGAAAGGAAACATTATCATTACACACTTCATGGTTTCTTAGACGAATTTCTAAAGATTCACGAATAATTTACAGACTAACAGTTTATACAGACTAACATGAAATATATGTTTTGAAAATTTCATGAACATTCAGACATTTTTGAGGTACCTGCGCGTTATGCCCAAACACGTCCTTTGGAGAAAAATGACTTCAAAGTTGCGGAAACGTCGCTTCAGCTATTGGACGGATATAATTCTAAAAGCCATAACTTCTGCTCTAATGGGAATTTCAAGGAAGCAATTATATGCAAATTTTCAGAAAGATATGTGTGTAATATCTAAAAAAATAAATAAATAAAAAAAATTCGAAAATTTTAAAGCTTTAAAAGTCCTGAGATCCCTTAAACTCACCCTCTACCAAGTGCTTGCTGGTCTAGTGGTTAAGATGGATTGCTGGATTCGAAATACACGGTCCCATATTCAAAGTCAAGGGGTTCCACGAAAGGACGATAGACGCAATTTTTTTTAAAAAAACTATTTTTTCAGATTACGGACATTTTTTGTCCTAAAACGAGCGGAAATTCCTCAATTCTTAGACATATATATATAGTAGTTCTGCCAGTAATATTTCCGTGAATTATAGAAAGTATTTCTGATAGTAATTAAACTAATAAAACTTTGTAAAAAATCACGAAAAAATAATAAAAAAATAATAAAATAATAAAAAACTAATAAAATAATAAAAAAAGGATCTTTTGGTTTTTTCTTGTCTTATTCTTTTATATTTATTATATATATATATATATATATATTAATTTACTTCTTTTATTTTATTTTAATTTTGATTGTTTTTCTTTTATTTCCATTTTTACCTATCAATTTCACTTCTTTCATTTTGACACCACTTTCGTCTTCTGCATGTGCTCCTTTCAGCTAGCACCATCTGTCGCATTCTTTGCAAGCTCTATTCTCCACCTTTCTGTTCATTTTCGACCTTGTCCCCTTACGGACACGTGTTTACTGTAGCTGATGACGAGCTGTTAATATTTTTACCTCGAAACGCGTCCTATGTTTTGTTTTTATTTTATGGTGATTCTTTACAAAGTTAATATTTTAATTGTTTCATATCGCCAGTTTTCGGTGCTGTTTCGCTATTTCTGATAGTGTATATTTAGTCCCCATTCATAAACCCACAAACAGTATTAAATGGGCTGGTTAAAAATTTTACATGTGACAGTCAAACATGGGCGATGTCGGCAACAGTCTAATTTAACCCATTTATGCCTAGCGTCTCATATTTTAATATTTTCTTATAGTTTTCTTCTTCTTTACAACATGAAAATTGCATGAAGTAATTGTCTATAATTGTCTTTATCTATTGCCGAGAGACTATAGCATAAGATTGATATTTATCTGCTTAAATGAAGGTCTTTTTTCGGTGTTTATAGATTTTTCATTTTTCAAGATGGCGAAATGTAAAAGTAAGTTTATTTGTATTTTTTCCATCAAGGTTCCAAATAAATATGTCATAATCTTAACTTATAGACTTCTTTGAAATACGTGTTTTTTTAAATTGCGAAATTATATGTTCAAGCCCATTTTTATTCATGTTTGTACGAACAAAATATAGGGCGCTAGGCGCAAATGGGTACATATTTCTATTAGCCATTTAGGGGACAGTTATTGATGTAATGGCTTTTTAAGATGATTTTGAAATAAATTGTTTGTAGCCTCAAATACGATTATTCTTAATTGATTAATAATAATACTTATAATGCTATTAGTCGCTGTAAAGAAATAAATATATTTTTTAATAGTTCATAAAAATACGAATTAAAGCATACCTAATATACAATTAAAAAGCTTAATTTATATAAATTTAGACAAAACATATAATTATGCATCTTTCCTATGCATATGGATATTCCCATAATTAGTACGCTTACATTTTATCAAATAAATACAAAAATGTTTTAGCGCAATTTTTGTTTTTTCCAGTTCATTTTCCAACATTTTAAATTGATTTTACAAACAAATTTTAGAAAACAAAAATTCCAGGCATAAATGGGTTAATATGATTTGGAGATAACATCAAATAGTTGCCAAAACAAATAATAATCAGTTGGATGTTCCAAACAATTTTCACTAATTGCGATAACTGACGCATTTGTTCGATAAGAAATGAACTGATGAGTGTGTCAGGTACTGAGAAACATCTGCTATTAGAACTGGGGTTCTATATTATTTTTCTCTTAATATATTATATATTGTATGGGCTGTGTACTGGAATTTCAAAATAACAGTCTTTCCTTATCTAAAACTGGATCTAAGCCAGTGAAAATGAATAGATGGTACGAGGTGGAAAAAAGATTGTTTGAGAGGGGCGTGCCCAACATTTTGAGATGTCTGTGGAAGAAAAGAGCTTGAAATGGGAGCCAGGTAGAAAGCTCCGGAGGTGTTATTTTGAGAAGGAGCAAGGGGTTGCTGGAGGGCAGTCTCTTAGGCTGGAATAGTCATTTTGAGCGTAGCTCGCAAGGTGGACGTGTGTTCCTTGGATAGCTCTGAGAGAGTGCGTAGGCATGGGGAGAGCTCTTACAGATAGAGCTTAGGCTTAGAGTCCATGTGTTGGGAAATCGAGATTGATCTCCGGAAAGCTAATTTAACGTGTGTAGAGTGAGAGTGAATTAGCGTAGTTTAACAGTACACAGCCAGCATTTACTGTATTCAATTTAATGTTGAACCGGATCATCTATATCCGAGTTTGTAAGTGTAAATAGTGTTTGTTGTTGTGTAAATAAACTGTTAATTTAGTTAATTGAAAGCGTTGGTTTTCATTTAATCAATCCTCTCAGTGCGTGACCGATATCACGTAACCATGTCGGTGGTGGCAGCATATAAATATTAAGCATTTTCTTCGAAGTTGTGCGGACTAAGAGGAAACTCCGACAAATTGATAGCAGCGACGGGATAGAACCGTCTTGGACCAGTGACCAAAGAGCCGTGTTGCAGTGTGTTAGTGCCGGAGCACCCAGTGGAATTCTTGCGTGGAAATACCGGATCGTCGAGCGGAATTTTAGAGAGATAAAAACCAAGCGTCGAGCAGAAATACAGAGTGTGTGTGCCCTATCATAATTACAGCGAACCTAAATAAAGTATTGTGTCCTATCATCGGTACAGCGAACCGAACTAAAGTGTTGTGCCCTACCGTTGTTGCAGCGAACCGAAATAGTGTTTGTGCCCTATCATCGCTACAGTGAATCAGATTACGGTGTATTACCGCCTGAGTATTGAATATAATCAAAGTGACTTTAAAGTGTGAAATAATGAGTGCATCGCGGAACTACGTGTGAGCAGCGGAGTACCCCAGCAGATAAAGTATAAGGTAAGGTGTTTTGATCATTTCTGTCTGCTGACATTCTCGAACCAAATGTATTTGTTGTATAATTGATAGTAATTTAAGATAAATTGTTTAGGTAATTTATGTGCAATCAAATAATTGTGTTCAGATAGGTAGGAGATTTTAATAGCCATATTTATTATTGTTTTAAGAAAGGGACATAATAACTTGTGCTAATATTGATTTTCTATTTTTTTTACTAATAATGGTAGTGAACAAAATTAATGCATTGTGTTAATATTAGTTGGAAGGAATAATTGAATTTACTTAAATTTAAATTATTATTAAAGTAATATCTAAATGAAGCAATACTGTTTTAAGTTTGAAGAGTTGATAACAAACGAGTAATGAACATTTGCTTAGAATTTTAATTGGATAGAAGTAAATTTCGAAAGTAAAAAAAGGCTCGTAGTGGAAAAAAAATAGAAGGTTTTGATCTTATCTGTTTTAAGTGTGAAGACCAGTATTGAATTTGGAAATATTTTATTGAGGATAATTGTAGAAATTTATGTGTGTATGTTATACAATTTTTCTTTATGTGGATGTTTCTATTGGCATCAATAATTTTATTCAATTGCAACGTATCAGTATTATTATCTAAATTGTATGTTATTATCTAATTGTATAAAGTGGAAACTGTATCGCATAGTAATCAAATCGAAATTATTGTTTTACCTTTTGTTTTATTGGAAGTAAATTGTGTGATATAAATGGTTGAGGAAAATCAGGTTATACAGTAGGTTAATTTAGAAATATAATACCTCGATTATCTGAAATGTATTAATTAGTAGAATAAGTGGAGGTAACTGTGCTAAAGTAGTAATTTAGGGTATATTAATTTAGCAGGTTTAAATATTATTGTGTAGTGGTAATAGTAATCGGTGAAGGTATGGCTTTCTTATTGAAACTAAAAAGGGTGGATCTTCAGATGATAGCCGAAGAGTTGGGGGTTGAATTCACAGAAAATGATACTAGATTTCAGCTTAAGAAAAAGATAGTGGACAGCGAGGAATATGATGAGGGGGCTATTAAGGAATTATCTAACACTATTGTTGCGGAGCGATTAGAGCGCGAAGAAAAACGGGAAAAATTAGAACGCGAAAAGTTAGAAAAACAGGAAAACTTGGAGCGCGAAGAAAAACAGGAAAAATTAGAGCGCGAAAAGTTAGAAAGAGAAGAGAGGACTGAAAAATTAAGGATGGGACATGAATTAGAAATGGAGAGGCTAAGGGTACAAGGTTAGACAAATAACTCTAATGGGTCTAGGGAATCTAATAATGAAAGTAACATAGAAAAATTGATCAAAAGTGTTAAAACTCTGTCTATCAAAGTACACGAAGGGACTGAGGGATGGAATTTATTTTTCAACAGTTTAGAAAGGGCATTCAAAACTAAAAATGTACCGGAAAACCAGCAGGCCGAAATTCTACTAAATATGTTAGGAGATAAGGCGGATAATTTGTTAATTTATACCACTAGGGAACAAATTGAGAGTTATGAGGAATTAAAGGAGTTAGTTCTAAGGGAACATGAGCCGACAACGAAGGCGTGTTTGGAAAATTTTAAGAAGGCTAGGAGAAACCAGAATGAAACTCATGTATTATTTGTATCGCGTTTAATAACAACATGGGAAAATTATTGTAAGATTAAGGGTGCTGACTCATATGAAAAGGTCAACCAGTTAATAATTACGGATAAGTTATTAAACACGTTAGATGAAGAAACCGCATCATATATTGGGTTAACTCAGCAGAGTAAATGGTTAGAAGCTTCTAAAATTGCTAAAGAATGTGACAATTATTTTGACGCTAAACATAAGTCTTATGCCGTTACGTATAAAAATTTTAAGGGTAAAGATAGGTATGTAAGCAGTGAAAAAGTGAAACCGAGGGAGGATAGTAAATTTAGTGGTAATTGGAGGCAAAACGGAAGTAATGAGACTAATTCTTTTTCGGGTAGGAAAACTGATTTTAAGAAACCTAGTGATGATTCAGCTCCTAGATGCTTCAAATGTGGTTTAAGAGGTCATTACCAACGTTTTTGTAATAAAGTGGGTAATGAGGGAAATAATAATGCTAGTAAAGGGCGTGAACAGAAAGCGGGGGTAAATAAGATTGCCGTGAAAGGAAATAAAGTGTTACTTAAGGGAGCTATTTTGGCGAGGATATCGGCAAAGGCCGAACAGAGAACTAATGTCATTGGTGAGAAATTAAATAAACTTGAGAAAATTGAAGTTAGTGTAAATGGGCAAAAAGCAAAAGGATTGGTCGATTCTGGATGTGAAATTAGTGTTATTCATAAAGATTTTGTACCGGAAGAGAAATTAAAAGGAGCGGGTAGTATTTATTTACAAGGATTATTTGGTGAAGCAGTTAAATCACCGTTGGTTAAATTACCATTAGCTATTCCGCAATTCGAACAAACTAGTATAATTCATCAGGAAGTACTTTGCGCGGTGACCGATAATATTAATGAGCAGGTAATTTTACATCCCGAGGTGATTAATGAGTTGTGAGGGGTCAATCGCGAGGAGCCATTGCTAGAGTCCCAAGAATTAGAAAGTTCGGAAATTAGTATCGATAACTTGAGGTGAAAAGAAAGGTATGAGCAGCGATAACTGTAATGTTTACGCAATAGAAGCGAGATCGGAAAATTTACAAAGTCAGAATGCAGAAAAAACGGAAGGGGAGAAAAATAATAAAGTTAACGTTAGCAATTCAGATATGTTTAAGAAATCCCAATTGGAATGTAAAAATTTAGAGAGAGTTTGGGAATTAGCTAAAATTGATAAAGGGGTTTATTATATTGAAAATGACTTATTGTATCATAAAGATAAATTTATAGGAAAAGCTATAGCTAAATTAGTAGTGCCGAAAGTCAAAAGAGAAGGAATCTTAAAGTCAGCGCATGTTTCTAATGAGGGAGAGCATCACGCGGCGAAGAAAACCTTATAGAGGGTTAGGCAATCTTTTTATTGGGAAGGTATGGCTAAAGAAACTAAAAGTTCTGTAAATCGCGTCTAGAATGAAAATTATCTAGAAAAGTGAAAGTGAGTGATAGAGTCTTAGTTGAGTTAGAGGATGGTAGCAAAAAGTATGTGTGTCAAATATAAAGGAGAATTTATGGTCAGGTGTAACATAGTCAATATCGTTTTTGAAGGTGATGAGGAATTTGGAGAAGTTGGGGAAATTCCTATTTTAAACCGGGAACAAGAGGTAGAACGGGACATAGAAAGGTTCGAAAAAAAAGGGTTATCTAACAGTCAAGTCAAGGATATAAATTCCATTTTGAGGGAGGATAAAGAGGTATTTATGGGTCCTGTGCGACCAGCGGAAGTAGGGGAGCATCGTATTGATTTGAAACCGGATGTGACAAGGAAAAAGCCAAAGTTGTATAGTGTCTCTGTTGCTTACAAAGAGGAAGTAGATAGACAGATTCAGGAGTTATTAGAATTAAATCTAATCGAAGTATCAAATGCAGAAATTAGTCATCCAATTGTTTGCGTGGCGAAAAAAGACGCAACTGTTAGGCTTTGCATTGATTATAGAGCTTTAAATTCAGTAACGCGGGTCCCAACATTTCCTATGAAAGATTCGCAGGAAATCATGTATACTGCGGGGGAAGCTAAATATTTATCTTCGATTGATTTATTGAGGGGTTATTGGAAGATTAAAATGGCGGAGGAATGTAAACATTTGACAGCTTTTACAACTCATAATGGGATTTATCAGTGGCGTACTATGCCTTTTGGTTTATCACGGGCGACTGCTACGTTCCAAAAAGTTATGAATGAGGTTCTTCAAGGTCATCGGAGGTATGCACAAGCATATATTGATGATATCATCATTTTCTCTGACACCTGGGAAGAGCACTGTGAGCATGTTAGGTCTGTTATAGAAGAACTTAAAAATAGAAACTTTACGATTAGGCTGTATAAATGTAAATTTGGAGAGAAATTTACTAAGTTTTTAGGTCACGTAATTGGGGGTAGAACGCATGCACCTGATGAGGAGAAAATAGGAGCAATAAGGGACTTAAAGAGACCGAAAACTAAGAAGGAAGTTAGATCTGTTTTGGGATTAATGGGATTTCACCGATCTTATATTCCAAATTATGCAGAAATTGCTATACCTTTAACGGAATTAACTAAAGGGAAGGTTAAAAATACTGTACCATGGGAGGAAAGGGCAGAAGAACATTTAATACCCTTAAAGATGAGTTATGTAACGTGACGCGTTTGGCTACACCTATCGCAGACCGGGAATATCAGCTTCACGCCGATGCTTCAGATCTGGCAGTAGGATGTTGTCTTACTCAAAAAGATGAAAAGGGTCAGTTTAAACCGATAGCTTTTGCCAGTCAGAAATTATCAGGGGCTCAGCGTGTTTGGCCGAGTATAGAGAAAGAGGCTTGGAGTGTTCTCTTCGGGTTGCGAAAGTTTGAAAAGTGGACCTATGGATCTAAATTGAGATCATAACGGATCATAATCCATTAAAATTTCTCACTGAAACAACCCCAAGGTCCCCCAAACTCTCTAGATGGGTTCTTGCCTTGCAACGCTGGAACCTGAGTATTTCTCATCGTCCAGGAGCGCAACATTTAAATGCTGATGCAATTTCCAGGCTACATAGGAAGGGCTGGGAAGAACAGCCAATTGCTAGCCCATCGGCATCAATGACTAAATAGTGGACAAACCTTAAAGGGGTGTCATGACGTTTTAATTTTTTTTGTATGTGTGTAATTGTATTTGAATTTTGTGTTATAGTGTTATAGTGCATTAGCATGTGTAGTTTTTCTGTAATAATAGTTGTACACGGTTCATTAGAGATGTCAGTAGAGAATGTTCAGACAACTTGATATATATATGTAATAATAATAATGAAGAAACCTGCAAAGAGACTATTGAACTCTTCTGTGATGTTACTATATGTTTGGGGGAAATTAGCCCGTAAATGGCATATTTTCCGCTAAGACGGGGGGGGGGGGGTGTCAGGTTCTGAAAAACATCTGCTATTAGAGCTGGGGTTCTATATTATTTTTGTCTTAATATATTATATATTGTATGGGCTGTGTACTGGAATTTCAAAATAACAGTCTTTCCTTATCTAAAACTGGATCTAAGCCGGTGAAAATGTATAGATGGTATGAGGGGGAAAAATATAGTTTGAGAGGGGCGTGCCCAACATTTTGAGATGTCTGTGGAAGAAAAGAGCTTGAAATGGGAGCCAGGTCGAAAGCTCCGGAGGTGTTATTTTGAGAAGGAGCAAGAAGTTGCTGGAGGGCGGTCTCTTAGGCTGGCATAGTCAGTTTGATCGTAGCTCGCAAGGTGGACGTGTGTTCCTTGGATAGCTCTGAGAGAGTGCGTAGGCTTGGGGACAGCTCTTAGAGATAGAGCTTAGGCTTAGAGCCCATGTGTTGGGAGATCGAGATTGATCTCCGGAAAGCTAATTTAACGTGTGTAGAGTGAGAGTGAGTTAGCGTAGTTTAACAGTACACAGCCAGCATTTACTGTATTCAATTTAATGTTGAACCGGATCATCTATATCCGAGTTTGTAAGTGTAAATAGTGTTTGTTGCTGTGTAAATAAACTGTTAATTTAGTTAACTGAAAGCGTTGGTTTTCATTTAATCAATCCTCTCAGTGCGTGACCGATATCACGTAATCATATCGGTGGTGGCAGCATATAAATAACAAGGATTTTCTTCGAAGTTGTGCGGACTAAGAGGAAACTCCGACAGAGTGGAAAAAGGATAATATTCCAGATAGTGTATAAGATTTGAGATAACGCGAAAAACATGCAGAAAAAATATCTATTTTAGAGAAATGTTCACCATTATTCGAGAGTAGGTCTAGTCGATGTGCGTATATCCTAAAAATGTCAAATAAAAATACTCATTGAATTAGTATAATTTTTGAATAATTATAAATAAAAAATGATAGAATGTGATTCATTTTCAGCTCAAATTCATGAGATCAACTAAAATTTTAAATAGAATACTTTTGTGACAACACATCATTATTAAACTATTAAAAATTAAAAATAATATTTAAAATAAGTGCATAAAATAGTATATGTAACGAATTATTATTATATTAATTATTGTTGTTGTTTTCAAACAATAACAAGAGCGGAAAATCATGGATCCAGGATAGATTATGAAGCACTTTCCTAAACATTCAGAATACTCAAACAAAACTTCCCAGTTTATTAAAGTGAAAGACGATGTGTAAAGAAACAATTAGAAAAACGCATAACGCTTATGAAAATAACATTTAAAATAAGTTCATAAAATAGTATATGCAGGGCATTATTATTATTATAATTATTGTTATTGTTTTCAAACAATGCCAAGAGCAAAAAATTCATAGGCCCAGCATAGATTATGAATCACTTTCTCAAACATTCAAAATACTCAAAACTTCCCAGTTTTTTAAAGTGAAAGACGATGTGTAAAGAAACAATTAGAAAAACGCATAACGCTTATGAAAATAATATTTAAAATAAGTTCATAAAATAGTATATGTAGGGCATTATTATTATTATAATTATTGTTATTGTTTTTAAACAATACCAAGAGCAAAAAAATCATAGGCCCTGCATAAATTATGAAGCACTTTTCCAAACATTCAGGATACTCAAACAATCGTCTTCCCAGTTTATTAAAGTGAAAGACGATGTGTAAAGAAACAATTAGAAAACCCATAACGCTTATGAAAATAATATTTAAAATAAATTCATAAAATAGTATATGTAGGGCATTATTATTATTGTTATTATTGTTATTGTTTTCAAACAATACCAAGACCAAAAAATTATAGGCCCAGCATAGATTATGAAGCACATTCCCAAACATTCAGAATAATCTAACAAAACTTCCCAGTTTATTAAAGTGAAAGACAATTTGTTAAGAAACAATTAAAAAAACGCATATGAAAACCCACTTTTTCCTATTACCATCAATATTCTAAAAAATAAACCAATTAATTTTGAGTAGCCCTTTATTTAAAAAGACTTACGCTAGATATTATATCTATATTATATAGTATGTACTCATATGTATGTATCGTATGTATGTACTCGTAGATCTTATCGATTTTATATATTTTATCAATAAAATTGATATACACTGTGACTATAACATCAATAGCAAGACATACAGTATCACATTATAACAAGATATTGATAACATCTATAACGCCCATAATATTACTTGGTGTGTATAAATTTTAAAGTTGTTATCAATTTTATTTATAACATCTATAAAATTTATACACACCAAGCAACATTTTATCTTAAAAATTTCAATTTAAAATCACTTACGAGAACTGAATACGCATTTCCAGCAGTTACTGTTCAGAGGCTTTGATAAGATTAATTATTGTCAAATTTATTCTTTAGCCAAATTCTTTTTTGTGTACTTGTAAATGAAAGATAAATTCTAGGCGCGCCATATTCTACAGTAAACGCCGTTTAGTACATTCCAGTGATATGCATAAATTTCATTATGTTTAAAATCATTTAATATATTTTAAATACACCGCAAATGATTTTTTCCTCCGTAGACCGAAATTTTTGTGTCCCTGTAAATGAAAGATAAATTCTAGGTGCACCATATTCTACAGTAAACGACATGTAGTACACCCCAGTGATATGTATACATTTCATAATGTTTAAAATCACTTAATATATTTAAAATACACTGCAAACGATTTTTCACCATAGATCGAAATTTAATGGAATTCTTTTGAGTGTCCTTGTAAATAAACCGTAAATGCCACACAGTGCATTTTCAATACCGAACATGCCATAGTGACACCCAATAACATCTGTGAATTTCATGACAATCAGACTACAGTTAGCACCAGTTAGCGCACGGAAATATATACAGACGCACGGTAGACAGACAGACGGCACTCAGAATGACAGACAAACCGAATTCATAATTTTAAACTTTGTTCAAAAATGCTAAGAACTGATTTTTTTGCAATTATCTACTCATCATTATCACTATCTGAAGTTTTAGTAGCGGGATATGCTGAAGTAAATGATATTTTTTTGTTCAGGTATAGAGCGCATAATTTTTAAAACCTTTTACTTTTTTTTTTTTTTTTTTTTCATTGGAAATTTCCCTATATATGCTGCAACTGCGGGAAGCTGCGTATGATCTTATTTCTTCAGTAATTTAAAGTTCCATTGGTCATACCAACAATGAATTCCACAGCTTTGACACAACTCTTCATCTCCTCAATGTGCAGGAGATGACTACACTTGGTAATGTTGAATGTTCCCTAGTTATGTCCTTAAAATTTTTCTTGAAATGCTGTGGTAACTAGTTCTGGAAGTTGAGTATCTTTTCCTTTTAAAGCCTCTTTACTTGATAATGGAAATTGCGCTTTCTAGTAGTTTGAATGATGTAAAGAAATCCATCTTGAGTGGAAGAAGAGTTGCAGTTCGGAAATGTTATCCTTCTTCCACACAAAGAAATATTAAATGATAATAAACTAGAGATGGGCATTATTTAACGTAATAGGATAAAAAAACAATGTTATTGTTTTATAGTGTATTATTTGGAAACAGATTAACGGAAAGTCCATCTTAAATTTTGAACGCATTCCCTGCAAAGCATGTACAAAAAAAAAGAAAAGAAAATGCTGAAACAACAGTTTTTTAGAAATACATATTAAAATTATAATAAAAATAGAATTTGCGAAAATTGTTTTCTATATTAATAAAAAAAGAGCTTAAAAAATGTGCTTTCAAATTCGAAAAATTCCTTTTTTAAACTCTTATCGACGCTTATTATGACGCGCCAAAGCTAGAAGAAACGAATCATTAACAAATGAAGTCACTCAAAAATCTTCCTTTCATGTGTTTAGTAGACTTCAATGGCTAGGAATTATTACCACCGCATAAAAATGAGTAAAGCTTAGTAGCTGTAAAGCAGTCTTGCAGCAGCAAGCAACCAAACAGTCCAATTCACTAGCAAATATTCGCTAGAAAAAAACGCTACAACTGTAAAAATGCTCTGAGAAACTATATAGAGCTTGACAGTTATTTTATTACAAATATTCATAACAGTTGATTTTAATACTGCAACTGCTTTCATTCAATACGAAGACAAAGTATTTTTTAACACTTAAACACTTGTAATTTGTTGTGCAGATAAATAGTGTTGCATACGATAATTTTAGTAGATGGGATTTTTTGTAATAAAAAGTAAAACGTGCTTATAAAAGGGTATTAGAGAATGGGGAATAATTCCGACTTCGTTGCATTTGCAGAGTTAGTGCGGTAACCATTTTTGACAGGGTGGCGGTTTCTTTAAATTTCGATGTTTAAAACATATCAAAGGGTAGGAATAATTTTGATTTCGTTGCCTTTTTGGCACAGTCATTAGTCATTTTTTACCGGGTGGCGGTTTCTTTGAATCTGATGGAGTTTTATGGGTTTTTTTCTTTTTCGCTAGTTTTTTTTTTTTTTTTTTTTTTTTTTTTTTTTTTTTTTTTTTTTTTTTTCTTGAAAAGGCGCTAGATTTTTTCCATTTACGTTTTATTTTCTCAATATTGTGTTTTTAGAAAATATGAGCTAGAAAACATTTTTATTTCTGTCTTTTTATTTCATTGTAAATTAAAGAAAGGCAATAATATTGCATTATTTATGCGAGCACGTAATTTTAATGCAATTGTAACTTATTTGAAAAACGTAACAACAATTTGTTTGGATAAATTGCTTTTGATTAAAAGTATATAAATAATATTTTCATGTTCTTGTGGATTCACTTTGGTTAGGCTTTAATAAATATGGCTGCAGTGAAGTAGGGTCAAATTTCTTCTTTTACAAATCATGTTGTTAAAGCATGGATTATTTTTATACAGCCTGCCTTTTGTTATCCTTTACCAAAATCTAATTTCTAAACCGTTAGTTTTAGAGGATAGTTTCAATTTAAAAAATCTTCCAAATTTTGTTCTGCATCGTATAAAAATCGATTAACGTTAAAAGAGCTGCTTTTTAAATAGTTAAAATATTAAAAAAATGTAAAATGCCTGCGTCTTATAAATTTCTCTATGTTTTAACATATAAAACAGTAAAAATGTATTATTCTATGAGCAAAATTTACGGAGTTATGATACTTGTGATTTGAAGAATTTTCAGTTTTTTATTCACCAAATGTAGAAAAGCACGTTTTTAGTACTGCATTGATAAATTGAAGTTGATTAAAAACGTATAAATAATATTGTCACATTCTTGTGGTGTTCGCTATGGATATACGTTGATACATATGGCCGCAACGACAAAATTCCTTTGTTTACAAATCTTGTTGTTAAAACCGTGTTTATTTTTATACAGGGTGACTCTTCTTGTCGTTTAACGAAAGCTAATTTCTAAATCATCAGTTTTAGAGCTATAGTTCCAGTTGCAAAAATGTTTCAAATTTTGTTATACATCATTTAAAAAACAATTTAAATAGTTAAGACATTAAAAAAAATTACCTTGTCTGGGCCCTATAAGATTTATTCAAAATGTTTCTCCATATTCTAGCAAGTAAAACTGTAAAAATGTATTCTTCTATATCTAAAACTTACGAGTTTTCGACATTTTACTCGTTATAAAAGGGAAATCGTGCTTTTAGTGCCAGAGAAACTGAAAAAGCATGATATTAAAAGTATCATAACTAGGTAAGTTTTATTCTGCAGAAAACAAAAGTTGATTTTCATGGTGTGGAATCATCTCAACGAAAAACAGCGTCTATACTTACGTTCCAAAATTATTTCAAACATTTTGTTTAAAGACGTTTTATTTAAAACATCCGTTACAGCATAACATAGCGATTAGTTTAAACGTTACAAAAATAACAGATTGTTGGAACCTGTTACATGAACAAATGTGGAACGATGTAGCCTGTTAATCAAAAGCAAATCTATTTCTCATCTTTAAACTCACAGAGAGAGGCAGGAATATTACAGTTTTTGACTCATTCGGTAGTATCATTCGATTTTGACTCATTCGGTATCTTAGCTCATTGGAATATTATCCTTTGCGAACTCACAAGTTGAAATATTGTGCCTGAAATTGTTACGAGTATTTTTAAACAACTCATGGGTTAAAAAAAATTACATAAAGTCGTAATTTTTTTTAATGTAACACACTTCTGTTATAAAAGCTCACATATTTTCCATCTTTTGATGTCATTAAGCAACCCTGTATCTTCAACAATGAAAATTGTACATAACATATCTGCGAATAAACGATATGTCTCAGTAGCAGATAAGCATTATAGTATTTAAACAAGAAAGAAAAATCATGCGTCAAGCATATACTATGAAAGACTTTCCAACACCTCCTGAAAACTTTAATAAAACATAGCTGTTTAATAATGTAAAGCAGATACCCAAGTAAATATTTTAGAGAATGTATAACACATTTTAAAACAACATTTTGAGAATTGTGATCAACAGCCGGAGAGGTAATCCAATTCTTTTTTCGCAACTCTGTATATGATCTATAGATTTCTACAGATTCTGCATAGCATGCTAAAATTTAGTTTAGTAAGAAAACGCATAACACAAGTAGAAATTCATCTTTAGCAATTTCTCCCAATAGATCAAATACATATTTGAATTTTTTTTTGTGCAACCCTATATATTACATACATGCTTTTATACACCAGGCAAAAACATTATTAACACTACGGAAATCACACTTATATGAATTACTATCCATAGGCGGCCATGTATTCAGTTTTTTGCATTGTCTAGTTTACGATTTTATTTACATGCTACAAACATTCCTTAGTATACTAAATCTAGTTGAGCTTCAAAATGCTTAACTCAAATTAAAAAAATACAATTAATGAATCTACGCCCATTCCCCAGTAATAATTACGAAATCTTTAATGTAACCCTATATATGGTCTATAAAATTTATGCACATCATGTAGCATACAAATATTTAGTTAAAAACGCATACTGTAACTGCAAACATACTTGCAGCAATCATCCGTAACAGATAACACATCGGATGCAGTCCGATGTATCCGAATCGGATGTATCCTAATTACTTATTTGTGTCCCTATAAATATACAATGTACATCATATTCTACTGAAAGCATCTTGTAGTAAACGTCAGTAATCTACATCAATTTCATCACGTTTCAAATAATGCAACGATATCGAAATACTCTCCGAAAAGTTTTTTCCCGTAGCACTCAAAATAACTGATCACTTTTGTGTGACTCTGTAAATGACTCTTAATGTATTGCATCCATTTTCTACAAAAAGTACATATTATTGCACATCAGTAATTCATATCAATTTCATTATGTTTGTAACAGAGTAACATCATTTAAATACGACGCAAACGATTTTTCTTCATAGATCATAAGATAACGGGATACTTTTGAGTTCTCCTCGCGTACTGTATGTGCTACACATGACATATTTTATAGTAACCTACTTCTAATGCACCTAAATAATGTGCATAAATTTCATTATGTTTAAAATATTGTCACACTATTAAAATACACAGCAAATGTAACCGAATACTTTTAAGTGTCCCTGTAATTGAACTATAAACTGTATACAAGTCATTTTCAATATCGAGCATGCTATGGTAAACCTTAACAACTTATATCAATAACATGGCAATCCAAGTATAATTACTACACTGTTAAAAATGTTGCAGCATTCTGGCAGGTCATTCCACCGTCTTTTGAAAAAACGGTTTCATAACCATAATTTTACTATATTCTGGCCATAAAATGGCCAATAATATGGTCCGAATAGTGTTAAAATTACGGTTGTGTAACCGTTTTCGGAAAAAACGGTCAAATGACCTGCCAGAATGCTGCAAATTTTTAACAGTGTAGGTTTAGATCACAGACAGGCAGACGGGCGGACGGACACACAAACCCAAGTCATAAAAACTTTTCAACTATGTTGGAACGTGTTAAAAACATTTCATTAATGCTCCCTATGCATGCTATTAAATTGAAATTAACAAAATGTTCCAACTCTTGCACTCCAATCTCGTGTGAAGCACACCTCTATCAACCTATTGGCAGTAATTGCTTTGCAATTAAAAACGTGCATTAAATTTTGGTCTAGAAATAGCGAAAAAATGCTGTGTTTCAATTTAAAACAGCAACAAAATAATCAAGAATTTTAACCCTTTATCTACTGACTGTACTTATAAGTACCATTAAAATAACTTGTTTTAAAAGTCATTTAATACATCGATTAGTAATAATACAGTTTAGAATGAGTTATAGATGCAATACTTTTCCTTGTTCCAAAAGATTGTTAGTTACACAAAACAAAAATATTTTTAATAGGACGATGTTTTTGGCCTTTGATCTTTCCAACTTTCTTGGTGTGGGGAGAGGGGGGATTTTTCAATTCGGAAATTTTCCATATTTCTGTTGAAAGAACATATTTTTACATTCCCCAATTCTACAAAATACTAAGAAAAATATTTAAAACAAAAGATTTCAGTGGGGTTTTAAATATAACACAAAATCCGTATAAATTCAAATTTAATTAATCCTTCCTTCAATCCCTCTAAAATCCTTTTAAAATTTATTAAATGATTATGTAAATCTTCTAATATAGTTTCAGAAATTCACGAAAAATGCTTTAGAAGATAAAATTTTCATGAATTCATAATTCAATACATAAAGAATTAAAGACACATTCAAGCACCTTAAGTGAATAAATTATATTTGGTAATGTAATGTATATTTTATTCATATTCGTTAATTTGACTATTTCCGTTTAAAAAAATTTAGCTTGAACTGTATTATTATTTTTTATTAACTAAAGCAAAAAAAAAAAAATCATTTTACTGTCATTTGAACCAAATGTTTTAAAAAAATACCTAAATTAAAAGTTATGAAACTCAATCCATTCGCCATTCCTTCTAAAAAAATATTGTTTAGGTTTTCATATGATGAAAAAAAAAAGAAAGAAATTGTGCGTAAGATAGGTTATTTAAAGATAAAGTAAATGTTCTCTAAAAAGAAAAACAACTGTGCAAGTAAATTTTCGAAACTTGTAAACATCCATTAAAAAAGTGATAATTACTTTGGGAAATGCTCGATTTTATGATGTACGCTCTGCTGATCTTGCGTATTTTTAAGAATTAGACAAATTTGAACTTGGTGTTCTTAACAGAATTTATTATGTTTACCATACCACGAGTGGTTTCTTCAAAAGTGCATTTAGCATTAAAATGATTTGAAAACATCATATTCTGAACAAGTAGCAGATTATTCAATGGAATTGGAAAAAGTATAAAAAAATATATATAATTTGCTTAGATGTTTCTTATAGACCCTACGTTGTCTACTTAATTTCAGTGCAAAAAAAAAAAAAAAAAAAAAAAGACTGGTGTTTCTCAATGTAGAAAATTATTATAATCATAATTTAAAGTAAACAATTACATCTTCAAAGTTACCCACATTTCTGAAAAGCGTTCTTTACTATTAGAAAACGTCAGAAACCAATATATTTGATATTTAAAGAAGCATTTATAAAAGCAAAGCTCCTTTTGTTGACGCTGATTGTCCGAAACTCCTCCGAGTAGTTCCTATCCTATATTAACCAGTTTTCTCAAAAATGGATATCGGTTTCGAAAAGGCTGTTAATTGTCAACTGAACCTTTTCAAAATCATAAATAAATTTATACTTGCAGTAGCAACAAAAGAATAGTGAATTTAATGTTCTTTTTTCATGATGTTAATTTATTTTCTTTGTCTGTAAAATATTTGTATGATATCCGTCCTCAAGTAAACGTTTAGATGTTAAACAGACATATTTTACAGGCAAACATGACATCTTAACATCATTAATATTAAAATTAAAACCATTACGCAGCTGAAAATATTTAGAAGAGAATTAATAGCATTCTAAAAACCGATAATCTGTTATAATGAAGAGAAGGAATATTTTTTTCCAACTGGATTAAATCATATTCAAGGTTGGAGTAGCACAGTTGAAGTTTATTCCAACACAGCGAAAAATGTCCAGACAAGGAAACGAAATTAAATACGATACTTGGATCTTAATCGATACTTGGCGTGCAGTGCCAATGCTTTACCTATTAAGCTATGCAAATGCTATAATTATAGCTCGGATGAATGAAACTAGTGCTGCAATTCGCAGCCCTGTCAACAAATAAGAGTGATTTATGTCAGCCAGGTATCGTCCGGATAGCTTAAAAGGTAAAGCATTGGAACGGCACGCCAAGTATCCAGGTCCGATTCCTGGTCTGGACATTTTTCGCTCTGTTGGAATAAACTTCAACTGTGCTACTCCAGCCTTGAGTACCGAAAATCTGGTTTGAGGAAACAAATTAATACGCTATAAAATTACGTTTCCAAAAATCAGTACAAGCAATTTGGTTTTTACAATACAAGCAGTTTTATCAGTACAAGCAACTTTGCAGGAAACATTGTTTTATAAACGTTTCTTTAAATTTTGAGAGTATATTGGATTCTGAGGTGTATAAAGATAAAAAACTCTTTTCGGATTTATAGGTAACTTGGAGGATGTTATTGTCTATGTTCATACGTCGTTATATTAGAATTTTTAAAATTATACATTTTTTTTTTCTTTTTAAAGTGTATCAATACTGTCAAGAAGTTTTGAATTGTTATTTTTTTCATAAAATATATCAGCATCAAAGAAGATCTGTATTCTATAAAATCTGTTTTTGACACTAATACAAACGAGCGGAGTGAAAAGGATAAGGGAATTGGCTGTAAAAAAAAACTAAATTAAATTTTTGCATAGGAAGATGAAAAGCTTCGTAATACAACATGTTCATAAGCTATTTTCTAGGTTTCTTACACAATAACTTTTGATTAATCAATAAGACGAACAATAATATTACAGATTCGTAAAGAACAACTCAAAAAAGTATTTTGAATAAGACCAAAAACATTATATATGAGTAAAAGTACAACTCGGAGCGGTATTATTCAAATAACGAATATCTATACTAATAAAAGAACAAATCGCTCTGTGAGTGTGTCTGTCTGTCTGCGATAGCTAGCGAAATCTACCGCACGTAGAAGTCTGAAAATTTAGGAGTGATTAGTCCAAGACAGGTTGTGATGCACCTAAGGCTCGGCATTTTAATTTTTTAAAGGCCGGGGCCCCTGGGCCCCTTTATATTTTCATGCACTAAATTGTTAATAACATGACTTTTTTCTATCCGATTTTCTTCGCTTTTGGGGTGTTGGAATGCTCCATTCAGTATCTACCCCATCCCTACATTTCAGTTAAGACCCTTGCACCCTTGGAGCCCGGTACAGGGGCCCTTGAGTTTTAGTGCACTAAATTGTCAGTAAATTGCTTTCTTATTATCCGATCCTCAATTTTTGTGATATTTTCTCCATTTAGTTATTCTCCCGTTTCTACATTCCAGTTAAGACCATGGCCCATCTGGTCTCGTCGGGACCGGTTATGGGCCTCTTGAGCTTTATGTGTTCCTGGCACTTTTCACACCCTAATTTTCTCACCTTCTCAGTGCGTAATTTTAAAGTTGAGTCTTTGACACTTCACCCTAGACCAACGCCCACATATTTTTCTTGGGGCTCTAGGGACCTTTTTAAAGCATTTCTCCAATTTTTTGCGCATTTCTTTCAAAATATATTCTAATTATTAATTCATACCCTATGCCTAATCTTGACTAATTGAAGATCTAAAAAGCTATGTACTAAAACGTTTAATATGTTTTCATGTTAGGACCCTGTTCTCAACTATCAGTTGGTCCCTTTTGGCCGCCCTATTTTAGCTCCCTTAAAAATAGTCCGATCAACTTCTTAAGTTCTACATCTACTACATGAACGAATGAAATTTTTTTCAGACTTCAGCTTCACCAATTTTGAATATTAATCGCCTTCTTTGGCACTTGGTGCAGCTTCTTTAAAAAGGATCCGAATTTCTTGCAATTTTCTTTAATATAGCTCTAGCGTCCCCTGATTTCTTTAAAAACTACAAAAAGTATCTTCATACCAATCTATATGCAACTTAAGTCCCTTCCCCCTTGTGCCCGGTATAGGGCCTCTTGTAGCTTTTGCACCATAAATTATTAATAAATTTCTCCTCTTAATCCGATCTTCCTTTTTGGAACCACTTTTCCATTTAGTTATTCTCCTATTTCTATATTTCAGTTAAAATCCTGGGGCACCCTAGGGTCCTGTACGGCCCGATCCGGGGCCCCTTGAACTTTTTGTGTGCCACGCATTTTTCACCCCCTAATTTTCTCATCTTCTCATTGCATAATTTTAAAATTGAGTCTTGGACTGTTCTCCCTAGACTAGCACATTCATATTTTTATTGGGGGACCTAGGGCCCTTTTTTAAGCATTTATCCCATTTCTGCGCATTTCTTTAAAATATTATTCTAATGATTAATTCATATGCTATGCTTCATTTTGACTAATTGAAGATCTAAAACGCTAAGTACTAAAACCTTTAAACATGTTTTCATGTTAGGACCCTGCTCTCAACTATCCGTTGGACCCTTTTTTGCCCCCTGTTATAAGCTCGCTTAAAAATGGTCCGATTCACAAACTTTTTTTTCTAAGAACTTCTTTGGTTTTCTAGCTACTACATAAATGATAACCAAAAAAAAAAAAAAAAAAAAATGCAGACTTTAGCTATCACCAATTTTGAATATTAATGGCCTTCTTGGGGCCTTTGTTGCAGCTTCTTTAAAAACTATCCTTTCTATTGAAATTTTCTTTAACATAGTTTTAGCGTCTTCCAGCTACTTTAAAATCACTAAAAAATCTTCTTACACCCAAGTATATTCCAGTTTAGACCCTGGTCCCCAGGGCCCGGTCTTTCTTTATACTCAGCTACCAGCTTTTTCGAACATTAATCTCCTTTTTCAACGTCACCTTACGTCTACTCACTAGAGTCATAAATTAAATATCGCGTTATTTTAAAGGTAACATTAGGTAAGGGATTTCATCCGTTTATTAACACAAACACACAAACAACATACCATCTAACCTGCACTTAATTATATGTGGCATAATGCAATGCTCTGTTTTGTGTCCGTGTCTGGTCAACCCTATACTTCAGTAATATTCGAAATACACTTCTCAGATTACTTACAAGGGAACCATTTTTGGTGTTGCTCGCACCTAGCATTCAGACCTGGTGCATTTTAAAGCCCTATATTATGAAGTTTGAGAATCGATAAAATTTTTCTGTTAAAATAATATTTCTTGATTATACAGCAGCATAACTTTGTGAAAATGCAATTTTCGAGACCACTGATCGGGCTATTAAAATTAAATTTTTTTAAAGAAAAGCATTTAAAAATAAAAATTAGTTAATAATAAGTACAAAATATTGAATAAAGTTTGAAAATTCCTTCAAAAACCCACAAATTTGATTTTGAAAAATTGCAACCTTATATTCATATTTTTGGCGGGGAAACGGCCAAATGTCATAGCTGAATTTGTAATAGCTAAAAATTGCAATGTCCGACATATTTCTCCGCAGTAATTTTTCTAAATTGCGTAAAAATATTAATTTACTTTATGATTACTTTTACAAAAGGACCATTTAATACAGCAACATTTCATTTTAAACATTCGAAACTTTATTTCATTCGATTTCAAAAGAAAAGAGTTTGCTTATTTTGTATTTCACTAAAAAATAGTTTTCAATGATCTTCGAAGCTTTTATAGAATTATATTTATTACTTATGTATTTATCTTCTGCATAGAAAAAAAATAAAAACCTAATATTTGTTTCTTATGCTATCAATTATAAAAAAGAAATCTCTTATAATTCTAGCAATATGTTCTGTACATTTTCTCTTTGGATAAAGCGGGCGGGAAAATTGTAGCGCCATATTTGGCGACTTAACTCACTTTTGGCGTGAAATAAACAAATAAATATGTAATAATAAAAAAAATAAAAGTATAAAAAAGTATATAAAATATTATTTTAACAGATAAATTTTTTCGGTACTCTAACTTTTATGTATAGGGCTACAAAACGCACCAGGTCTCGATGCTAGGTGCGAGCAACACCAAAAGTGGTTCCCTTGTTAGTTTATGTGGACGACCCCACAATTTACGCCACAGCGCACTACGATTACTTTCGCTAAAAACTTAAACATCACATCAACATTCTCATGAAGTGGTGCAAACAATGACGCATTAACCCTCTAAGTGTTTGGGGAGTATTATTCCGTTCACTAAGCTCCAGGTTTCACTGCAATACAAGCAATATTTAAGATAGTATAAGTCAATAGATTTAATGAATTTTAAATACATTGAAGAATGATTAATACTCTCAAGGATTACATTCATATTTGTAATTGAGTTTTTTTTTATAATGTTGAAAGAATCACATTTTCTTAGCATTTAAAACAAAATGAAGAGAAAACAACATTACAATTTTACCCTTTTGCAAGACGCTCGGAGGGTTAAAATTAGGGAAAGAAAAATTGGAGCTCTCTACTGATTTAACTGGAATACAAACAATATCATTAAACAAGTAAAAATTAAATTTAAAAAATCAAAAAACCCGACTGCGTAAAAAGCGAACTAATTAATTATTACTCATCAATGTGAAAGTATTTTTTACATTACTTACGTATTTTTTTATTTACTTGTATTGATGACTTTTAAAATGTGTTTAATTGTTGGTTCCTATCTTTAAACACTGTTTTGATGAGGCCTATAGATGTCTATAAAGGTTAGAGTCGCAGTAAAGCTACACAACTTTCAGGTTGTGCAATATTTAAACGAAGCTTCTGACTGCAAAATAGTCAATGAAACATCGTCTTCATTTTGAAAGACATATCCAATAATATGCATCTCAATAGGGTGCGTAAAAATTTTTTTCGTCTCTACCGCCATTTTGTATTTTACAGCCGCCATTTTGAATTTATAAAAACAAAACCTAACCTATAACCATTGAACGTTTAAGACGAATCGATAGAGACCTGAGTCATTAAAGGCCATCCAGCCATTGGGATGTTTTGAGGCTATAAAGAAATTCACATACCCAGATACGCGTGAAAATAACACTTCTTGGCAGTCAGGTAATAAGCACATATTGAAAAAAATTACATATTAAATAAACACACACTTAAACATTATTATTAAATAAAGAATCATTTTAAGCTTTTTAACCACACAGTAACATACTGCGATGTGTTTTTTTCAATTGAATTGTTCTTTATTAAAAATTATTTGTTAAAAAGTCATAGGAGCACTGAATGATTGAAATTTCTTTTTCGTTGTTGATTTGGAAGAAAACCTGATTTATTAGTGTAAGATCAACAGAAAAAAAATGTAAAATAAGGAAATACATAATCATTAATTAAAAAAGAGATCCAAAATAAACTTATAACAAACTTTCTACGATGAAGATTTTGCGAATCAACGATCCCAAGTATTTTATAGTAATTATCTATTGTGTATCGAACAAAAATAACTTTGACCAAATGTCCATGGTAATTAAATATGTAGCTAAGCGTGTAGAATCAAATGCTTTATGCAGTATATGAAAATATTTCGGCAAGTGTTTCGGGCTAAGAAATAGCAGAAGTGAAAATTTGTACAACATAAACTTGATGCACCAATATGACACATTAGGACTGAAAAACTAAACTATACCTGTGGCTATACTACCTATAAAAGATCTGAGCGTACAGTGCACTTGCTGTTTTCTTGAACATGAGCCTCAAAGTAGGGTAAAGTACCCAGATTTCGTCCCCTTTCTTATTTCGGCCCCCTTAACTTCTCCGCTTCTGCGAAAGTGGCGCAACTTGTGACGCAAGGCACATGGGGCAGAGGGTAAAAGGGATCAGTATTGAAAATAACGTTCACGAAAACGCATACATCAATTAAAGACACCGAATTTCCTGTTTTTAGAAGACCTGAGTTCTTATTACGTCGTTCGTAGAACGTTATGTACTGTACTGTATGTATTTATTTCTTATTCATTGCATTTATTTTACAGTAGCATACAATGAGTTTTAGGGTGCTGAGTTCCTCTTACGGAAACTGAAGCTTCACCATATTAGGAAGTAGCGTGGCCCTAATTTCGTTCACCTTGCAGTTCTTATTTTCGTCCTGGGGACGAGATTAAGAATGCTTTTTCATGACAATTTTTTCAATTTGTTCCTCATGTTTGGATGGCTAATGTTTCGTTGTGTTATTCTTCCACTGATAATTAGTACATTTCTTTGTGCCTTACTTTAATGTAAATTCAATTACTTACTGATTTAGAAATAAATTTTGATTTAGATATAAGTTAAGCCTCGGCGTATTGGATTTTTTTTTTTGGGGGGGGGGGGGGGGGCGAAATTGGGACCATTTTGTTTTTTGCATTTTTTATATACTTTTGAAAAAACAATTTTTCACATAGTTAAACATATTTTTTACGATATTTGCTTACGTTTCTATGCACGTGTGTAGTTATTCTATGTAAAATCCAAATTTGGTAGGTTTTCACTGATAATTACAACATTTAGGTCCTAAAAGTGACGGGGGAGACGAAATATGGGCACTTTACCCTTTTATATATCATATGTCCCGGTCAGATGGTCCGTCTGACGCTGGACCCTCGGTGTTTAGTTCCCAAGCTAGCTTGATATTCATTTTATCGACTACGAAGGGATGAAAGGCAGAGTGAAGAGACTGGAGTCGAATTCTCGACCTGCAGCGTGGCAGTCAGACGTGCTGATAATTACGCAAATGGGCTTTCACATTAGGACTAGATTTGAACAATATCCGTTGACAAATATATGATAATCGTGCCAATAAAAATGATACACCTCCATTTTGCATTTCGAAATTTATTTATTTCTATATGGATTTTCCTGCCATTTGGAATGTCTGTGATAATTGAAGAAATGAATATTTTTAGTGTCAAAACTTATTTGAGACCACAGATTCAGCAAGAACGCTTGAAGATCTTATCTACGTTGATTCCTCAATAAGCAGAATTTTGACTAAATTATTAAAGGGTTTTTTATAAGCAAGTAAACAAACTTTCTCATAATAAAAGAAAATAATAATGGTTCATTTTTATCCGACTGCCAAGAAGGGTTATGTATTTCACACGTATCTGGGTATGTGGATTTCTTTATACACTCAAAACATCCCAATGGCTGGATGGACTTTAATGAATGAGGTCTCTATCAATTCGTCTTAAACGTTCAATGGTTATAGGCTAGGTTTTGTTTTTATAAATTCAAAAGGGCGGCCTTAAAATACGAAATGGTGGTAGAGACGAAAAAAAAAATATTTACGCACCATATTGAGTAACATATCATTGGATAGGTCTTTCAAAAGGAAGATGATGTTTCATTGATTATTTTACTGTCAGAAGCTCCGTTTAAATATTACACAACCTGGAGTTGTGTAGGTAGAATCTCTAGCTTTACTGCAACTCTAACCATCATAGATATCTATAGGCCTCATCAAAACAGTGTTTATAGATAGGAACTAACAATTAAACACAACTTAAAAGTCATCAGTACAAGTAAATAAAAAAAATAGGTAAGTAACATAAAAAATAGTTTCACATTGATGAGAAATAATTAATTCACTTTTTACGCGGTCGGGTTTTTAGATTTTTTAAATTTAATTTTTACTTGTTCATTTATATTTTTGAAATTTTAAGAGATTTTTTGAGTTTTATTAAAGATAATTTGTTTCTACTTGCATTTAAAATTTAAAAACAAATTCTTGTAATTAAAAATAAATAAATAGTTTTAGAAAATCTCTTCACAGCCACTAGAACATGTGTTAATAAAATATATAATTTTTCGAAGTGGTGTAAAGCATTTGTTTGCTATTTGTTGGTCATACGTATGTATTTTTATTTTAAAGTGCAGCTGACATCTATTTGGTGTCTCAGCTTGAACGCAATATTTAGGTTTCTTTATATCCTTTAATTATATTTCTATTATTGTACTGACATAGGTCTATGTTGTCTGGTGACCTCAATGTGAATAGAAGTGCTTGATTTTGAGTACTGCTATTTCCAAATAGTAATATTCGCAAAATTATTCAATTAAAAATGACGAAGATAACAATTCGAATGTAGTGGTTCCGTAAAATAAGGACCACTACTCACCCTAGATCTGGAGCCGACCAAAATCATTCTCAATCGGGCCGCAACACTCGAAAGCAGTGCTAAAACTAGTCGGATGTACCAATCCCAAAACTTTCTTCTATCTCATACATGTTAATACTTTAAAATTCGCTATCACACTGCCAAAATTAAATGGCAATCTATGCATCTCATGAGGATTCTAACGATATGAAATTCCGTGCATTAGTTCTTGAGATATGACTATCGCTGAAATCGTCTAAATTCAGCAAAAAGGTGCCTAGCAGCGCCACCTATTGGGTGATTTATACCAAATCCTAATCAGCAACAATTTATGTCAACGTCTGACTGAATCTGAAGTTTGGAAAAAATCCGTACATTAGTTTTTGAGATAGAGCAATAGCGAAAATCGTGAAAATTTCTGCATAGCAGCGCCACCTATTGGGTGATTAACACCAAAACCTAATTAACAACAACTTGTGTCAACATACAACTAAATCTGAAGTTAGATGAAAATTTGTCCATTAGTTCTATTGATAGAGCTATTGAGGCAATCGTGGAAAAGGCAGCAGAGAAGCGCCACCTGTTGGGCGATTTACACCAACACCTAATCAGTAGCAAGTCATATCAAGGACTAACTTAATCTGAAGTTTGATGAAAATCCGTGCGTTAGTTCTTAAGATAGAGCTATTGGGGAAATCGTGTAAATCCTGCAAAATTCATCATAACAGCGCCACCTGTTAGGAGATTAACACCAAAACGTAATCATCATCAATTCATATCAAGGACTAACTAAATCTGAAGTTTGATCAAAATCCGTGCATTAGTTCTTGAGATAGAGCTATTGCGAAAATCGTGAAAAATGCAGCATTGCAGTGCCACCTGTTGAGCGATTTACACCAAAAACTAATCAGCATCAATTTGTATTAGGCACTAACTGAATATCAATTTTTATTAAATTCCGTGCATCAGTTCTTGAGATAGAGCGCCCACAAAATTTGTGTCACATACACACAGACAGACAGACAGACAGACTCACAGAGTCACAGGCAGACATTTTGTAAAAACATGTTTTTTGGAATCTCTGACCCCTAAAACGTGTAAATCCGTCGAAAACCGGAATTCGAAAATTTTCATGAATCCAATACTTTCTCCTTGTAAAGATAGAAGAAAGTAATAAAAATGTATTAATTGCCTCTCACATGTGAACAACATGGTAAAAAAATGTTTACCCCCGTCAAATTTTATCCCCCCCTCCTACATGAAAATTCTGAAATAGCGCCCCAGTTTTTAAATTAAAAAGATGGAGTGAAGCACAAATATAAAACAAAAAATATTCAAAATACCTAGGCGCTTTTCTTAGTAATCTTCGCTTTATTTAATCCAGAATTTCGGCCATTAAGTAAAGATAAGATCTCTATTCTAAAATAGCGATAGATATTTTGAATTACAATTCCCTCAGTTTAGTAACATTGACTCTCTTCCTGAAGTTTAAACAAAAAAACAATAAAATAAATAAATAAATAAATAAAAACTAGTTGAATGTGCCAATTCCAAAACTTTCGGCTACCTTATACATCTTAATGCTTCAAAAAGTAGTTACACATGTTAATACTTCAATATTATTAGTTCAATACTGTACCAACTTTGATTTTCGTCTTAAATTATTGCTTCAGTCAATCAATCGGACTAAAAACGAGTTAATTTTTATCATGGTATTTGTTAAAATCAATAGTTTTTCCTTATTATGTTGCCATCAGCTGCTTGCGAATAGCCGGCTTAGCAGGACGCGTGTTGCCGCCGCTGCACGAGCCGCCGATGGGCAATAGAAATACGAAAAATAAAAAAAAGGTATACAAAAATCGCTATAACAGGTCTCCTTTACCGCGCAGTATTTCAAAATTCAAGGAAGACCTGTTAGCCAAAGCCAAAAACATGCACAATGCACAAAAAATTTTGTTCAATTGTATGCATGATTTTATACAGTTTTCGATGGTACAATAAAGAAAATGGCGCAAACATCGCTATTACAGCGACCCCTTCAGGTGGAATATTTTCAAATTCAAAGACAAACTGTTGGCCATAACCAAAGGCATACACAAAAAATTTGGTTCAATTCTATGCATAACTTTATACAGTTTTCGATGGTACAATAATGAAAATAGCACAGACATTACTATTACAGCGCCTCCTCCCGGCAGATTTTTTTCAAATTCAGGGAGGACTTGCTTGCCATAGCCAGAAACATACACAACAAACTTGGTTCAATTCTATACATAACTTCACACACTTTTCGATGGTATCATAATGAAAATGGCACAGATAACGCAATTACAGCGCCCCCTTCAAGCGGAATACTTCAATATTCCAGGAAGACCGTCTTGCCACAGCCAAAATCATACACAAAAAACTTGGTTCAATTCTATGCATAACTTCATACACTTTTCGATGGTACAATGGCGACATACGGACACCCGGACATACAGACGCACGGACAGACGGACTCACAGACAGACGTTTTATATAAACCTGTTTTTTGGTATCTCTGACCCATAAAACGTGCAAATCCGTCGAAAACCGGAAATCGAAAAATGTTTTGATTACAATACTTTCTTCTATTGAAGATAAGAGAAAGTAATAATGCATGAATGCAATGTAACTAGTACTAGTAAATTTATCTGTATATATTTAGGGTGACCTTAGAAAATCCTGATGCATAAATGACACAAGTTTCTTAAAAGGTACTCAGTACCAAAGAAATATATTTTGTAACTAAAACCTACACTTTATTTTTAGGTTAATGTTTAAATAAAGCATAGTCATAAAGATCATAAAAAATGTTAAATTATCAATATAGCAACAAATTTAAAGAAAATTGAATTCGTTAAAAAAATTTAACATTTTTAATATGCCTTCTTCTTTTTCATTTTTCATATTTGGAAATAGATTTTTTTATCTTTTATTGAGAGTCCTATTTTCCATAAATATTAGTAACGGATTTTTGATTAAGTCCATTAGAACAGCAGAAGAAAAAAAATAGTGAATGTATATGGAGAAAACGTGAGAAAATAGCATGTTTTTATGTTCATATTTTTTTTTTTTTTTTTTTTACAAATATCAGAAATCCAATACTTCGTTATGACACAAAGGGTCTAATAATATATATATATATATATATATATTTAATCAGACAATTTTCTGAATTATTGTAGAAGCCTTAGCATTTCGATTAAAAAACAAAAAATATAAAAAAATCGAACTGAGAAAAATGAGTTTAAATATTTCACTTACACATAAATGCTATTAAATTTCATCTTTATTTCTTAAGTATATGTTCTTCCCGGCAGTAGTCGCGTGTCGGTCTTTTTGCCGCCCATATAAATCAACTTGCACTAACTTGTATCTTCCTTGCAAATACAATAGAGAATTATCATGTAGCTGACTTTAAATGTTTATCCATCCCAATAGTGAGGTAACAAAACACCTCTTTTTTTCCTTCAGGTACAGTCGTGCAAAAAAAAAAAGTAAACACCCCCTACTAACTCCTCAACAAATTATCGTAGACGAAAGTTACTGGTACCGAACGATTGAAAATAAAGTCTGCTTTTAAATGATATAGATAAAATTTGCTTAGGGGGCCATCTACATATTAAAACGAACTATAACTTTGTTTTTTTCAATAGCAGTACACAATAATGACAACATAAATGAATTCTACACCCTTCAATTAGCCTAAAAACAAATTTTTATGAAATTCGTACCATACGTTTCTGAGAAATTAATTATTTTAGAGCGAGCGTATTTTAAGGGCTGTATTCAAATTGAAGTTCGGAACTCAACTGTTAACTGAGAGAGCCCCCATCTTGATCAAGGCACCTTAAGAAGTCAATGAAGCCTGCTAGATTACAGGACAGCAGAAGAAAATTCAAAATATCTAGTCACTTTTATTATAGACGGCTTAAACCATCATTTTGCCGTTTTTTAAGCATAATTTGAAAACTACTTGGAAGAAAAAAGTGAAATTTTGGATTTCAATAAAGCAGGACATAATAAATCTAAATCCATCAAAAAATTTTTAGGTTGTAACTCATAATTTTTTGGAATATTAATTTCATAATTCATAATTCATATCATAAAATTATAAAAATTGCATATTGAGCGTAGTTATGTTTGGGTATATCAGTGTTATTGCTACAAAAAAAAAAAAATAATAATAATTAGCACATTAGGAGCATAATTTCTGGAGATATAAATAAAAATATGAAAGTGTAATTTAACATTAGAAGCACTAAATTTTAAATGTTTATAATTCAAAAACTTATCATTCAGATGACTTGAAATTTGGTGTCTTGGCTTAGTTTGAACCGAACGTTTGAAATATCTCGTTAAAATTGGGTATTGTCATTGAAAAAAATGAAGTTTGGATTCGTTTTAATATGTAGATGGCCCCCTAAGCAAATTTTATATACATCATTTAAAAGTAGACTTTATTTCCAATCGTTCGGTACCAGTAACTTTCTTCTACGATAATTTGTTGAGGAGTTAGCATGGGGTGTTTACTTTTTTTTCCACGACTGTACATTTTACAAGCAAATTTGAAATGGGTGGAAAATTCTACGCAACGGTCCCAAATGTCAGTTCTTTTTCCGATTATTCCAAATCTCACGAATAAAATCTATAATTTAAGTAAACTGCAAACTTATAACTTCATTGAAATGTAATATTCGAATATTAAGTGAAAAATGTTTCTTATTTTACATTTTCTGTATGCGGGGTGCCGCGACTATTAACGTTCTGAAAAAAAGACGCGACTACTCTCGGGTTAATAATACTTTATCAAATCGTTCCAAAATTTGGACAGAATGTTCTAAGAATACTAAGGAAGGATCATTTTAAAATAAAAATATAAAATTCAACATTTTTGTCATTTTTTTAATCAAAATGACAGGTACTGAGTCCCTTTAATCAATTACACAGTCATACATTTTACTTATGCGTTTATAATCAAATTTTTATACATTTTATTTAAATGAATTATTTTTCTTATCTAAGTAATATGATACTTAAAAGGCTTTCAGAACTTTAATGTAACATAAGTTTGAAGCTTTATCTCTTTCACCCATTTCCTTGAAATATTTATCTTTTAAAAATTCTTAACGCTTTGAAGAATTATTCAAGCAGACGTGTAAAACTTTTTATTTTATGTTTTAGAGAGCGGTATCTTCGGAAAATCTACACAGACACGGTATTTCATATTATGGATATATACCCTTATATCCTTAGCTAATTTTCACGATGAAAACTAAAGTATTTTGAATGTGTTTTTTCTCATTTTAAAATCCTTAAAATATTTTATAAATGTTTTCAGGTTCTTGATTGTCAGATAGAAATCTTTTTTGTTCAATATTCGCAAATACAGCTCATATTCAAAATATTAGAATAATTACTTTTTTTTACAAATTGAAAATATCGTTTGGTAATTTAATGTCTTTTAATGCAAATATGCTAACGATATTTTTATTAAGAACTTATTGTTGATTAAACTTATTTATTATCTTAAAATTAATATCATTTTTGAAAAGATTAATTGAAAAGTCAAAATATTAGAATATTTATTCAAGTCGTTCAAAACATTAGAATGTTTCACATTAATTCTCTTTTAATTATCACCAATTCATAACTGGTGGCATCATTGATTAAATTCAGACGATTTTATTTAAAATCAGTATTCTTTTTACAGATTGTTTGCTTTTTCGTCTTAAAATGGGTTGTGTGAGTGATATTCCTGAATCTATTAAACTTCGTATGGTAGATTTGTATCCGCACGGTAAATATCAATGTTATATAGCGAATTATTTACGTTGTTTGCAATCAAGCGTTAGTAAAATTCTAACACAGTATGAAAAAAATGGAAAATTTCAAAATAATCTCCAAAATAGCGGCCGAAAATCAAAAATATCTGCTATAGATGACAGGAAACTGAAGCGTATTGTTAAAAAAGCCGTTTTAAAAGTGTGCGTTTCTTGCACCTAAAATGGAAAGGAGAAGGAGTTTCTACATCTACAAGACTAAGACATCCCCATAAATTTAAGTTTGAATCTCGTGTATCGAAAACAAAACTTCTCATGACTGCAAAACAAAAGCGTATAAGATTGAATTGGTGTAAATCAAGTAGTTTATGCAGCAAAGAAAATTGGAAAAAAATATTATTTAATGATAAAACTATGTTTTGTGTTTCATATGGTATTCAAGGTATTCGAGTTTAGAGAATGAAGGAAGAAGCGTTTGATAAAGAATGCCTTAAACGTTCCATAAAATTTGCAGCTAGTGTCATGGTTTGGAGTTGCAAGAGTGCAGACGGACCTGGAAAGTTATGCATCGTCTACGAAAAGGTTAACTCTCAGGTATATCAAGAAACCTTGGAATATGACATGATTCCATCATCAGAAGATTTATTTGAAGATGATTTCACCTTTCAACGAGATTTAGCGTCATCGCATACCTCGGTGTCAACTAATAATTTGTTCCGCCATCGCAACATTAAGGTACTTCCTTGGCCACCAAACTCACCAGACCTTAATCCCATCGAAAACTTATCGTGTATAATGAAGAAAACGCTCCAAAGAAATCCTCCTTCAAGTAAAACTGAGTTAATGGCACGTATAAAGTCTATTTGGGATAATATTGATACAAATGAGTGTAAACACCTTGTATATAGCATGCAAGATCGATTGTACGCTGTTATGAAAGCTAAAGGGGATGCTACAAAATAGTAACTACCATTTACTTCATATTCATAAGGTAATATTGTTGCGTATAATAAAATATTCTAATATTTTGATGTGTTTTAGAAAGCTGTATACCTAATTTATTGTACTGTTTTATATTTTGTAAATGTTAAAATCTTATCTAAACATTTCATATTTAATTTATAAGAAATTTAATCGCATTTACTTAGTATCAAAAATAAATAAATGGAAAATAATTTTTTTCTGCTACGTTTTCTCAATTATTCTAATATTTTGAATACGAGCTGTATGTTAAAATGATCTAATAAACATAAAAAAGCGATATGTAATAAAAAATCAAAAACTGTAAAGAAAAGATTTTAAATAATTTCTCTCGTTATTTAATATTTCGGAATTATGAGAGAACAAATGTGAGCTGCTAATCTCTTATGTCGGGATATACTTGGATCAGTGATTAAAATGCTAGCCGTTTTCACGCCAGACTTTGGGCTGGATGACTGTCGAAGGTATCCATTGTTTCGGAAATCCAGGTCGCTCTCACTTCAAACTTCATTGCTAATTTATTTTAGAAATATGGAAAAAAGCCAGCCGTTGTTTTACCATAAACCGTTGCTACCACACCGTCATTTCAATGCGTTTGGTAGAAATTTCTAGAAGTAAATGTCGAAAAACAACAGAAATAACGTAGTAAAGCTTAACATGCCATCCTATTTGATAACCATTTAAAATTTAATAAATAAACATGAGAGTGTTAAATCTGCAGGAAGTAAACGTAGTGCTCAAAACTTTAGAAAAATGTATGGAATTTTCAAAACTATGCAAATAAATTTATAAATAACTAATCCAGGTCAAATAACAATAGACAAAACTAATAGAAGATACCAAAAAGAAAATGTTACATCAATCAACATTCGTAGTGTTAAATCCCAGAAAAAATGAACACGACTTGTTAGTAAAATATCATTGTTAAAAGTTTTCAGTGAAAATTATTTTGAAAATGTAAAAGGAAAAGAAATTTGATTTAACGGAATTCATAGCATTGCAAAAATTTAGAAGACTGAAATGTCGAGCAAATACAAGATAGTTAACTGGAATATGTTAAAGTCATTAGGATTTCGTTTTCCCTGCAGTGAACTCGATTATAAGAAACACGGTATCTTAGATGTTAGTCAATGCAATCTCACCCACCTGCTACCATATCAACTGAGAGAAGACATATGCCAGAAGATTTTCGTAAAAGAATCCACATTTCTAGTGATAAATCCCAGGAAAAATGAACGCGACTTGTTAGTAAAACAACATTGTTAAAAGGTTTCCATGAAAATTATTTTGAAGATGAAAAAGAAATATGGTTTAATGGAATTCATAGCCATGCAAACATTTAGATATTTGAAACGTCGGGCAAACACAAGGTAGATAACTGGAATATGTTACAGTCATTAGGAGTTCGTTTTCAAAGGTGTGAACTCGATTATAAGAAACATGGTATTTTAGACGTTAGTCAATGCAATCTCACCCACCTGCTAACATATCAACTGACAGAAGGTATATGCCAGAAGATTTTTGTAACAGAATCCACATTCCTAGTATTAAATCCCAGAACAAATGAACGCGACTTATAGTAAAACGCCCTTGTTAAAAGTTTTCCATTAAAATTGTTTTGAAAATGTAAAAGAAAAAGAAATGTGATATAACGGAATTCTTAGCATGCAAACATTTAAAAGTTTGAAACGTCGGGCAAACACAAGATAGCTAACTGGAATATGTTAAATTCATGTTAAGAAATATGGTAAAGATACCATATTGCATTGACTAACGTCTAAGAGGACGTTAGTCAATGCAATCTCATCCACCTGCTAACATATCAACTGACAGAAGGTATATGCCAGAAGATTTTCGCAACAGAATCTTTAATAGTACTCAGTCAAGAAGAATGTTTCAATGAGTGGCAGGACAAAGTTTGTTAAAGTACGACAAAAGCTCCAACAAGTTACCTTCTATACATGTCAGAAAACGTTCTGTATTCCTAGGAAATAATTGCACTGTGCGTGCCGAAGAAAATGTATTAACGAGCTTACAAATTGAATGCAATGTTAGTAAAGTCGAATGCTTTTCTCTGATTAGTTATTTTTCAGTCTGGAGTGTGCCACTCTGTTTTTATCATTGAGTAAAAAGCCTTTACCCCTTTATCTACTGACGGTACTTATAAGTACCATTAAAATAACTTGTTATAAAATTCATTTAATATATCGATTAGTAGTAATACAGTTTAGGGTGAGTTATAGATGCATTATTTTATCTTGTTCAAAAAGCATTATTGGTTACACAAAACAAAGATATTTTTAAAAAGCTGATTTATTTTGCCTTTGCATCTTTTCAGCTTTCTTGATCTTGGAGGGGGGGGGGGGATTTTTCAATTTGGAAATATTTCTATATTTCTATTGTAGTATTTGTGCATTTCCTCATTCTACAAAATACAACGAAAAATATTTAAAATAAAAGATTTCAGCTTGGTTATAAATACTGCACTAAATCCCTATAAATTCAAATTTAATGAATCCTTCTAAAT
Source organism: Maratus speciosus (assembly GCA_963932465.1). Classification (NCBI taxonomy): domain Eukaryota; kingdom Metazoa; phylum Arthropoda; class Arachnida; order Araneae; family Salticidae; genus Maratus; species Maratus speciosus. Next base: position 458,322,494 of record OZ010792.1, read on the forward strand.
CCTTCAATCGTTCTAAAATTCTTCTAAAATTTATTAAAAGATTATGTAAATCTTCTAATATAGTTTCAAAAATTCACGAAAAATGATTTAGAAGATAAAATTTTCATGAATTCATAATTCAGTACATAAAGGGTTAAATAATTATGCATATATTTTAGAATATCAGTCCAATGCCAAAACACGAATTAGTCAGCGGATATATCTTGCCTTACATTGAAACCTTTGGCATTACCTTTATTTATGTGCTCCATAACGCAATAATACATATAGTCCGGGTGCTACGGTTGAGAAAACTGCAAATCGTGATAAGAATATACCGATTGGTGAGTAACTACTTTATATTAATACAATGCATTTCAGAGGGGGAGGCAACGCGTAAAGTCGTGGGAATTCAAGATGGCGGCTGTTATTAAAAATGGCGTCATCTTCTGAATTTTCTTAGTATCCATCATATAAATGTGCGTTTCAGGTCGTTTTTCGATGTTTTTTACGTCAAAAATTTTGTTTTTAATGCTATCCGCCATAGTTGAATGAGTTTATGAATTCAGTTTGTCTGTCTGCCTTCTTGCCATTCCATGCTCTAACTCGCTTTAATATCGCTACTCGCTTAAATTCACTCAGATTGCCATGTAATCTATATATGTTATTGAAGTTTACAATAAAATGCTCCGAATAAAAATGGAGTGTATATGTTTTATTGTCCGTTTACGAGGCCCTCAAAAGAATTTCATTACGTTATTGGCTATTAATCCGGGTGCTACGGTTGAGAAAACTGCAAATCTTGAGAAGAATATACTGATTGGTGAGTATCTACTTTATGTTAATACAATCCGTATAAGAGTGGGAGGCATCATGTAAATTCTTAGGAATTCAAGATGGCGGCTGTTATTCAAAATGGCGTCATTTTCTGAATCTTCTTATTATCCAACATATAAATGTATGTTTCAGGTCGATTTAGACGTTTTAACCTCAAAAATTTCGTTTTTAATACTTTCCGTCAAAGTTTAATGAGTTTATGAATTCAGTTTGTTTGTTTGTCTGTCTGTCTGTCTGCCTGCTTGCCATTCCCTGCTCTAACGCGCCTAATTATTGCTACTCGCTTAAATTCACTCATATTGCCATGTAATTTATATATGTTATTGAAGTTTACAATAACATGTTCCGAACAAAAATTCAAGTGTATAAGTTTTATAATCCGTCTCCAGGGCCCCCAAAAGGATTCCATTACTTTATTGTCTACGGGGAAAAATCGTTTACTATGTATTTAAATCATGTTATATTCTCTGAAATACATTCAAATTGACATACATCAGTGAGGTGCGCTATAAGATACTTACTATAGAATAAGGTGTGCATAGTATTTATCGTTTATTTACAGTGACACGCCAAAAACAGAATACATGCTTTTGTAACTCGTTTATAAATTCTATAAAGGACATCAGTTAAATCAACTGTTATTAGTGGGGCTGCAAGGTATGAAAGTTGCATTTTGGGATAAAGATACCCCGATTGGTCAGTATCTACTTCATATTAATAGAATGCATATCAGAAGTTGAGGAATCATGTAAATTCATAGGAATTCAAGATGAGGGCTGTTATTCATAATTGTTTGCATTTTTATTCTTATACATCATATAAAAGTATTTATGGTGTATATTTCGATATTTTTAAACTGAAAATTTCCCTTTTGAATATAAGAAATACGCTTAAATTGAAAATAGGACAATTATAAAAGTATTTTTGTATTTTATAGTAAGGAAAATCAAAGGAATAAATAAATAACAAAAATGCATTTTTATTAATACCTTAATTATACAAGATATTAAAGAAATTGCATGTTACATTTACAGTTAGAGGATATAAAAACTTCACTTTGTATCATCATATTTCTCACATTCCACAATAATGTGCAAGAAAGTCCAACCTTTCTACAGCCACACTTATTTTTACAGATTTTGCTCGTACATTTTACGTCAAACACGGTTTTATATACGATGCATAGTATGAATATAGCAAGAATTCCAGAAAATGACGCCATTTTGAATAACAGCCGCCATTTGAATTCCTACGACTTGACGCGATGCCTCCCCCTCTTACATAGATTGTATTTATATAAATTAAACACTCACCAATCAGTATATTCTTCTCATGATTTGCAGTTTTCTCAACCGTAGCATCCGCACTAATAGACAATAACGTAATGGAAATTTTTTGAGGGCACTGTAAACGGACTATAAAAACTATACATTCCAATTTTTATATTCCGAGCATGTTATTGTAAACTTCAATAGCATATATAAATTACATGACACTTTGAGTGAATTTAAGCTAGTAGTGTTATTTAAGCGAGTCAGATCATGGAATGGCAAGCAGACAGACAGACAAACAAACAGACAAATTGAATTCATAAATACATTCAACTATGACGGAAAGTAATAAAAACGAAATTTTTGACGTTAAAAACATCGAAATCGACCTGAAACACATATTTGTATGATGGATAGTAAGAAAATTCAGAAAATGACACCATTTTGAATAACAGCCGCCATCTTGAATTCCTATGACTTTACGCGATGCCTCTCCCTCTTATATGGATTTTATTAATATAAAGAAGATATTCACCAATCATGTATTCTTCTCACGATTTGCAGTTTTCTTAACCGCAGCTCTCGCACTAATAGACAATAACGTAATGGAATTGTTTTGAGGGCCCTGTAAACAGACTATAAAATCTATACACTTCATTTTTATTCAGAACATGTTATTGTAAACTTCAATAACATATATACATTAAATCACAATCTGAGTTAATTTAAGCGAGTAGCGATATTTAAGTGAATTAGAGCATGGAATGGCAAGAAGGCAGGCAGACAAACAGACAGACAAACTTAATTCATAAACTCATTCACCTATGACGGAAAGTATTAAAAACAAAATTTTTGACGTTAAAAACATTGAAATCGACTTGAAACACATATTTATATGACGGATAGTAAGGAAATTCAGAAAATGACGCTATTTTGAATAACAGCCGCCATCTTGAATTCCCACGACTTTACGCAATGCCTCCCCCTCTGAAATGCATTGCATTAATATAAAGTAACTACTGACCAATTGGTATATTCTTATCACGATTTGCAATTTTTACCTTATTTTGGTCGTGTAGCACTCGGACTAATAGCTCTCTACTTGTGCGGAACATGCTTGAAATGAAGATGTAAATTGCACGGAGCAGCCAGCATCTTCTCATGGATAAAATTTGTGCAAGCATGCTCGGACTACGATTTGCCGCTAAGCTAATTTATCGTTCACGGAGTAGGACTTGGGGATTGTAGGAATATATTTCCTTAAAGCCTCATAATCTTGATCGCATGCTTTAAAAATATGTGCAGTATTTTTAGATCTTTTAAGTCACAGTACATAATATTCATTATTTTTAGAATCTTCTACCATTAAAAAAAAATATTTACTTATTTACAAATATCCGAATGCGTTACTTGGATCTTCTCTTCATCTGCTTGGCATTATTTCAAATCATTAAAATTTTCTGCACATATTATTTTTCTTCTTGTTTCCTGTATTACTGTTAAAAATATTTTCCTTGTATATAAACGTTTATGGTTCTTCTCTTTTCATCTTGATCCTTAATTATTTTGAGTATTATACAATGCAGTCTTTTTTTCCTACCAAATTCTATTACCAAACGACAACAAAATGTAAAAGATTTGTTCGACAAAAAACTTATTATTATTTTTTTAGAGTTCAAAAATATGTAATGAGAAAAGTTTTAAAGAAATGAAGCTTGCTTTTTTGTATTGCTCTTAAATTAGTAACAACTGCAATGTATGTACAAGACATTACATTAAAAAAAATAAAATGTTTATCTCGAAAGTTATAGCCCAGTTTCAAACTCACATCGTTAAAAGCTTTATATGTAAGACAGATAAATTTATGTATATTTTAAAGATAAGAACAAAGTTTCCGGTGTGTTTTAATCTCTTTTTCGAAAAATATCTTCTGAAAACCAGGGGAAAGTTTAATTTTCTAAAAAACATATGGGGCATTCTCATAAGCGTTTGACTTTCGGGAATAAAAATTTGCTGAAATTAAACTTGCTAAAATGACATTTTAATCCGATAGACGAATTCCTTAATGATTCAAAATAAAGAAAAAATGGTCTGCAGCGAAATTTTTTTTTTATTTAACTGAGGTTTAAGTTAAATTTGCGAGTTTAATTTTCATTACCATTTTACTACTAAAACTTTTAATTTTTTTTTTCTAAATTCTGACTTATAATGAATTCGCATAGTACCCACAGGACATTCAAATAAGAAATAATAACAATGTAGTATTTTTAGTACTAAATTTTGCTATAACACTGTCTTAAGGGGGTGTTAAAGAAGGGAAGAGAAGGAAAAAAAAGGGGACGGTATAGGAAAAAAGGGACGGTAAGGATGGAACGGTAAGGAAAATTACGACCTATTTTAGGCAAATTATGTTAAGACTAAGTGGTAGCCACAATATTCATTGATTTTTAGAAACAGTTATTTACATTGGATTAAAAAAAAATAATAATAATTTACCTCGAAAAGTGCAGGAATAAACCTTGGGGACGGTAAGGCTGCCAATAAAGCCATGATGCTTGAAATTGATATTTAAATGCTAATTTAAATTCTGCAGTAAATTTCCTATCAAAGAATTTTAGACATTCTTTCTCTAGAATACTTCTGCATGAGAAAAAACTTGAAAAAAAAAATGTGTGGCTGCATCTGAAGTTATTTTCTGTATAATTTTAGAAGATGGACGGTAAGGAATCTAAAACCCAGGGAAGAGTTAAAAAAATAATAACAACCCTAAAAATGTGTGCAGATTAATTTTTTGCTACATATTTATATAACACAACAGTTCGAGTTTCGGAAAAAAAAACTACATCGAATTATTTTATTGAAACACATTTATACAGACTGCTTCAAACTTAAAAATCAGCATCAGGGACACTTGACGGTATAGGAGTTTTCCTGATATTAGGACACCCAACATCGTCCAAAACTTTTTTATCTTTAATATTGTTATGCAATCATGCAATGGGATGTTCCCCAGTATATGAAATAAAAAAAAACACAAGAACAGGTACTAAAATAAAAATAATTATTCAGGGATATAAAAGTCAAAAGATTGTGAGAATGCCCCATATGTTGATCTTAATCTAAAAAAGTGACAGAATTAAAGGCCTTAATTGGAGGTTTTATTTCATTATTTTCATACAAGCAATGTATTTCTAAGTTATGTCTGAACTGTTTAAACTGTGGGTTTATGTTTTACAAGTATAACAATTATATTTTTGTAAATGTTACTAAAAGATGATTTTTTATTAGGAAAGAGTGTTATTTGTATTTAATAACTTTCTTTGAGGCGTTGTAAAATACAGATTTTATCTTAAAAGCAGTATTATGGTATTTACACTTAATGTAGAATCAGATTTTTCTGCCTTGCGTTATGTTTATTAAAAGGTAAATTTAAATTCAACATTTCATTTTTCTATTCATACGATGGTTTGAGAGGAAAACGGTGATAGTCACAAGTTAGTTATTCATGGTTCTTTATGCACATGAGCATTCATAGTTCTATAGCCTTTATCCTCACCTTCAACCACGCGCTACCTTAATCTTTGTGGATGGTAATAAACGATAGTACGCCACTCAAGCTAACAGTCGATATTCTGATATCAAATCCTTCTATATATATATATAAAGTAACGATTTGGAAATAGGCCAATAGATTTGGAAATGGACCATTGAAAATCTGCATAGATACTGCGAAACAGCATCGAAAAAGTGAACTGGGGCTTTTTAAATCAACTCGCATCTCAGAAAATATCGGGCCGAAAAACTCGAAAATCGCACAGGTGAACACAAAAAAATATCTACTTTCAGAAATTCAAAATTTTATTCCGATGCATACGGTAGAATCGAAAAAAATCGGCTAAAAATTGATCTATAAAAAATTCCTTTTATTTCATGCCCACTGGTTGACAGAATGAGAAACGCGTGGCTTTTAGATGCGGATGTTAAGCAATAAAGTGTACTAGGGGTTTTAAAAGGTGCCCCCATCTCAGAATTTGAGGGGCATAAAATCTCGAAACTTGGACAGCCAGGTGGAAAAAAATTCCCTTTTCAGGTATTCTAAAAAATATTCTTGTACCTTAATTAAAAGCTGAGATATTAATTATTATTTTACTAATTGGTTTATTTCTATATTTAAAAATACGGCATAAATGTTATTAAATCTACGTATTTAATAAAAAAATGTCAAAAGTTTAGTTATCACTATATCACTATTTTCGAATAGTAATTTCATCAAATATCTTAAATTCTTGCTTAAGACCGCCACCCCCTCGAATAGCATATCTACTGATAGGTCGGTTAACGAAGTTTCGTTCAGATACAGTTTTGTTAAGAATAGAGGGCGCTCCTTGGGATCTGGAACTAACAGAACGCAATTTCGTTAAAATTTGGAAATCTAACAAGGCGATCTATTTTACACTTTAAGATAGTTTATAACGAATGATAAAAATTATAAAAAAGAATGGGGCGTCACATTTCGGGGGGAGGGGCGCGAACACAATTAGGAAATATAACATGGTGATTTGTTTGAAAATTTAAGATATTTTATACAAATAATTTACATTTACAAATACAAATAATTACATATACAATTACAATAAATACAACAAATACAAAAAAATACATATACAAATAATTTACATATCATAAATTGAATGCAAAATTTTCGTTCATAAAGCATAATTGAGGACCACAGAAGCCAAGGGATAAAAGTGACAAAATTTAAACTTGTAGTAAATTGAGTTCAAAGTTGAACATCAATAGTAAAATACTGAATTAAAATATAAAACTTTTGCTTATTTCATTGCGGACTTTGAAATCTTATTTCAATAATTGTGAAAGAAAAGTGGAGTACAATTTTTTTTTAAATTTGGAAAATTTTTTATTGTCCTCGTCAGGGTAGGAAATCAAAAGCATATCTGAACCGTTTTATTGGTTTAATCCGCATTTTATTCGTTTTCTGATGGTCTATACACTAACCTTTGCTTTCAAGAGAGATGGATACTTCTGTTGCCACCATGACAAAAAAGTAATAAAAATTACAAAAAAAAAAAAAAATAATAACTCAGAAACAAATTGTGATACAGCTTTCAAAAATTTTCATTTAAAAGCACACTTTTTTCGACGGTGTAAATAGTAATATAGTGGGATGTTTAGAAGTTTAAGAATGAAATTTCATTTAACATGGGTCGTCAGATTTCTACGATGGAAATGCCTTTTCCCGAACAGACAATGAAATGCTTGGATAATATATAAGTTTCAGGTGGATAATACGTAAGTTTCAGGAAATCTGATTAGTCGCAGGCGATTTTTGTCGCTTGCAATTTTTACGTGTAATAACACTATTAATGTTTAATTCATGGCGTACGTAATGTAGGATCAACTCCGAGCTATTTTTTATGTCTTAAATTTTAATCTTTGAAAATATCATTTTCCGAATGGTCGTTGTACTTTGTTAAATTGCTTTTTTGTAATTTAAGTACATATTAAAGAGGTTAACTAGTTAAATAGTTTAAAGAGCTTAAGTAGCTGGCCTCTAGAACGATGCACATAACTAGAAAATTACTTATGTCTCTTTACCTCCAAACAAATAGACTTATTTCCAGATAGCCTGTGCACTTAGCTGAGTTTTTTCAATTTTTTCACTTTTATCCCTTGACTTCAGGGGTCGTTAATTACCTTTACCTTTAGCCTTATTTCCTGATAACCTGTGCACTTGGCTGAGTTTTTTCAATTTTGTCACTTATATCCCTTGGCTACTGGGGTCCTTAATTACCTTTATATTTTCTAGACAGAAATAATATTCAAATAAACTTAATTTAATTTATTATTCCAGTTTAGAATAGAGGTATGGGCTAGTCATTTAAAAAAGTTCCTAGCACAACAGCTCATTTTTGTAGTGGAATTTAATGAAGACAATAATAAATCTAGACCACGTATTAACAAGTATTTCACTCAAAAATCCATATGAAAATAATTTAGATGAATTTTTTAATGTTAAGCTACTCCGAAGTTAAGAAATGAATAATGATTACGTTTGAGAGAGTATATATAGAACGTAAATTATTGGGAGAAAGTTTTGACTAGTCTCCATTTATGTTGATATAATTGCTTATTAAAAAAAAACTTACGTACGACTAGCTCAATCTTCAATAAATATTTGTGGTAAAAACATTTTTAAATTTTCTTTTTTCTTAAGCGTAATTACTAATGGTATGATACATATAGACTGAGAGATAAATTGAAACCATACAAAGTTTCATCTTTATTGTTTTTGAAAGACATTAAAGCCTATGTTATTAAAACACTTAAGATTTTAAGATAAAAATGTATAGAATGGAAACAAATTTTGTCTAATACTTTATTAAACGATACACTGAATGGCAAAATATGAATACTAATGATAATATCTTACAAACCAGAAAGAAAAATCATGCGTCCAGAATAGATTATGAAACATTTTCCAACACATTCAAATTACTGTAACAAAAATTTAGAGTCTATTCAAGTGATAGTTGATGCCTAAATAAGCAATATAGAATATGTACAACGCATTCATAAACCTAATTTCTTCAATTACCATCAATAGTCGGATAAATATCGGAATTGTTTTGTGCAGCCCTGTATATGATCTATGGATTTGTATGTACTACCTAGCATGAAAAAATGCTAAATAATTTAAAAATCATAGAACAGTTAAAAATTCCCATTGAGCAATTTCCGTCATTAAACGGAAATGCACTCGACGTCTTTTTTGCAGCCATGTATAGGATCTATAGAATTTATACACACTAAGTAATATGCAATAATAATAATAATAATAATAATAAAATGTTAAAACCCGTACCGCAACTGAAAACGCAGTCTCAGCATTTACTGTTCATTGGCGGTACTGTAGCCTAATATAAAAATCATATAAATATCACTTGGCATATTTCAAATATTACGCGAGCAAAGCCACGGAGTTTGCTTGTCTATACTAATATTATTAAGAGGTAAAAATTGTTTATTTGTAGGAGGTAAGCTCTGGAACTACTGAACCGATTCCAAAAGTAATGGTATCAAAATGATGGTGTTAATCAAACTTAGAACATAGGCTATATTTTATGTCCGTGCCACTGGCTAAAAGGGGGTGCAGGAGCAAAAAACGTTCTGAAAGTGCGATTTTCGTGTTACTGAACGGCCTAGAAACATGAAATATGGATTGGAAGTTACTTATAAGATACTAATGATCTCTAAGGACATTTCTTAAAAAACAGAAATTAAAAAGGGGTGAAAATGCGCGAAAAGCGTTCTAAAAAACGTTCTAAATGGCAATTTTTACGTAATTTCAGGAAGTACCAAATCGATTTCAAAAATAATGGTGTGAAAATGATGGTGACAACCCTTGTTCCAACATAGGCTACATTTTATGTCGGTGCCACTACCCCTAAAGGGGGTGGAGGAGAAAAAAAACGTTCGAAATTGCGATTTTTGTGTTACTGAAGGGCCCAGATACATAGAATTTGGAATGGTAGTTACTTTTAAGATATAAATGATCTGTAAGAACATTTCTTAAAAAATTCGAAATTTAAAAGGTGTGAAAATGCGCGAAAAGAGTCGTAAAACACGTTCTAAAAGGCGATTTCTACGCAATCTCAAAAAATACCCAACCTATTTCAAAAGTAATGGTTGGAAATTGATGATGATAGTCCTTGCTCCAACATAGGCTGTATTTTATGTGGGTTTCACTAGTGCCTAGGCGCTGCAGAAGCAAAAAACGTTCTAAATTGCTATTTTTGTGTTACTGTTGGCAGTGGCGCAGCCAGAAATCCGCTCTGGGGGAGGGGGGGGGGGGTTGAGATGTTGATAATGGTGATCGGCGGTTATTTGAATCACCGGTTAATTGAATCATTCTAGTTAATGAATGAAATCATGATGCCTTTTTTCTCGGTTAGTAGAATCACTTGTTACGTTGGTTGTGATTCATTTAAACAGCGTTTACAATATTACAGTTGCAAAACATAAAATACACCAATGAAATAACTATACTACTACTATGTTAGATTTATATAAAGCGTTTAAAAAATGATGAAGAAAACTTTAAGAAATGGAAGAGCAAACAATTTTTGTACGGAAAATCAAGAACCCATTGTTCAGTCAAAAATACACACGGGATTTCACTCCAAGACAATCCCGAATTCTTGTTCTTAACTTAAAAATTAATTAAACAATTCTAGCAAAATTTTCAATAGACATACCTTGCATTGTGTCAGATGTAACAATATCACGAGAATTGGTGAAGTTTATCATCATCCGTGTCCAAACAGTGCTGAATTTTAGAATATAGCTGGCATTATTATATATGCGCGCAAAAATTTGTAAAATTTCACCCGAACCAATAACTTTTTCAAAACTTGCATATATTTTACTTACCCATGATACGTAGTATAGGGTAAGTCTTGTAATTGTTTTTTAAATTTCCATTGTTCAACAATTTTAAAATTTTCAATTTATTATTTTTAAAGAATTGTCATTTTCTAGGCAATAAATGTTATGGACGATAACAATTTCTAGGCAATAAAAATAAATATAACGTTTGAAAAAGAACCAGCATGTGACGAAATCCTGTCTTAAACGGAAAAAATGTTTTGATCCATACAAAATGAATATAATAATACGTGTGAAAAGAATATAATACTTTTACAACAGACGGTGTACCTGCTAAGATGGGAACTTGTCTATAATTAACATTTCTGCTTTCCTATGCGATTCAGTCTTAGAAAATTTTACTACATAGCCAGGGGTGATTCTGTTCTGAATTTTCAGAAAAATTAAAAAAAAAAACGGTCATCATTCCGAAAACTCGGACATAAAAATATCGTAGATTTCGACAAATGGTCACCGTAAAAAATCAATTTCGTCATTCGTTCGCAGAAAAAGATCACCAAAGTACCATGGAGAAAACCCGAATTTCGTCAAAGGATCGCGAAAAAAAGAAAAATTTCGCCAAATGATCGCGAAAAAACACTACTTTCGTCTAAAGATCGTGAAAAAACTCAAATTTCGTCAAAAGACCGCAAGGAACACAAATTCCACCAAAAGATCGAGAAAACGCAAATTTCGTCAAAGGACTGCGGAAAACGTAAATTTCGTCTAAAGATCGCGTAACAACGCAAATTTCGTCCTAAAGATTGCGAAAAAACACAAATTTCGTCAAAAGCTAGCAGAAAAAACGCAAATTTCGTCAATAGATCGAGGGAAAAATGCAAATTTCGTCAAATGATCGCGAAAAAAAGCAAATTCCGTCAATGGATCGCAGAAAAAACCGCAAATTTCATGAAATGATCGCGAAAAAACCCTCAAATTTCGTCAAAGGAACGTGGAAAGAACACGAATTTCGTGAAAGGGCCGCGGAAAAAACACATAGTTAATGCCGGAGGGAATTTCTTCCCTCTGCTGTAATCTAGAAAATTTGCTGTGAATTTCAAGATAACAAAATAAATATCGCAGCCCAAGTCATTTTTTTTTTAAAATGGAGAATACAAACATGAAAAAAGTTAAAATAAATATTTTTTTGTCAGAGCTCCTCTTACAAGACAATTTTTAACCGTAATGGCATAAAAATCTCTATTTTGTAGAAATTCAGTCGGGCAGAGTAGGGCTTATTAAGTTTTTGTATGAGACAGGCCGAAATTTTAGATTTTATACCTTGCCAATAATTTTTTTGTAGAAAAAATGGAAAAATGGGCCGGACCGGGCTCGGGCCGAAATTTTCGCTTTTTATACCGGGTCGAAATTCTCTTCTACGGATTGGTTCGTGCTCGAGTGCTGAAACTTCGGCCTTTATGGGCTTCTAACAAGAAGTTTGAAACTGAAAGAGACCTATAAAGCGTATGTTTTATGTTTTTGTTTGGAAGTCGATGGTCCATTATCGTTTCTAATGGAGCAAAGACAGAAATGCAATTAAAAAACTGTACACTGCACAATACTTAAACTAAAAGCATCTATTTGGCAGGATATGATCATTCTCTTAGCATAAGACATCTCGAAAATGTGATCACTGACCTTTTTCAAAACAAATGACTAGTTCTCACTTAACCAATGCATGTAATATACGCTTTCACAGTTTTAAATACAATATTCGCCGTTTAATTGGATCACTTTGTTGAATTTAATTTCATTCAGCAGAGTCACAGATTCCAAATAACTCAAAAAATGTTAATATTAATTTTGACTGCCGCTTATATGAATTAACTAGTGATTCATATGAGCAACAATTATAGTAATTTTTGTAGCTCTGCGAGAGGTTTCAATCCTGAATACCCCCCCCCCCCCCATCTTCACTGCTCCAGTGAATTAGTTATTGAGTTATAAGCGATTTTGATCGCGTTACGACTGTTTTTTTTCTTCTTTTTGTCGCTATTCGCAATCATGTCGTAAATTCGGTACAAAACATCCACTGTGACAATATCTTCTGAAAGATCTTTTGCGTTTATGAAAGAATGGAAAACGTCTTTCACACACAGTTACATAGTTTTTGAATGACAAAACCTACCTATTTCATGCGCTTCTGAATAAGAATTAATGAAAAAAAGTGTCTGAAAGTCCCTTTGGATTTGAGAACAGCATTAACAAAAGGACAATATACCTGAACTGTAAAGCATCAAGAGTGCCCATATGATTAATTTTAGGGGGGGGGGGCTGAGAAAAATCTCAACTTCCTCCAAAGCTACCATAGATGTTAGTATATATTTAAGGCACTTTACGTTTTTTCGCGAGCTTTTGACGAAATTTGCATTTTTTCGCGATCCTTTGATTAAATTTGCATTTTTTCCACGATTCTTTGACGAAATTCACGTTTTCCCGTGATCCTTGAACGAAATTTGCGTTTTTTCCTCGATTCTTTGACGAAATTCGAGTTTTCCTTTTGATTGTTGAACGAAAGTTGCGTTTTTTGCGATTTTTTTCACGAAATTTGCGATTTTCCGTGATCTTTTGACGAACTGTGAGTATTTTCCTACGACCTTTTGACGAAATTTGAGTTTTTTATCGCGAACCTATGAAGAAATTTGTATTTTTTCGCGATTCGTTGACGAAATTTGTGTTTTTTCCATCATTCTGTGACGAAATTTGCGTTTTTTTCCACGATTCTTTGACGAAATTTGCATTTTTCTGCTATCTTTAACTAAATTCTCGTTTTTTCCGTGATTGTTGAACGAAATTCGCGTCTTTTGTGATCCTTTGACGAAATTTGCGATTCTTTGACTAATTTTGTATTTTTCCCGTGATTATTGAATGAAATTCGTTTTTTTTCTTCAATCCTTTGACGAAATTTGCTTTTCTTCACAATCTTTTGACAAAATTCCTATACTTTTTCCGCGATCCTTTGACGAAATTGGTGATTTTTTCTGGAAACTACTGACGAAATGGATTTTTTTCGGCGACCATTTGTCAGAATTGCGCTAGTCTTCTGTGAAATTTTTTATGTTTGAATTTTCGGATTGATGACCAATTATTGTTAAATCTGTCTCTAATTTCTCAGCGTTTTGCTTACGCAGAATCAGTTTTACTTATGAAAATGGATCCTGTCTACAAGGAAATCCTAGCTTATGCAGAAAAACTGTTATTGTCTTGTAGGAAAAAACCCCACACAGTAACAACTGCTAAGATAAAAATTGTCTAAAATGGAATCTGTTTCCTATCTTGTGTTTTTTCTTTTTTTGTAAGAAGTAGCCTATTCGAAAGAACTAATTAAAAACTCATGAAAACAGAACCTGTCTAAAACAGAATCCAGCTTTAAAAGGAAAAAAAAAATCATGGTATGACAAAATAAATTCCCAACAGTAAGACGGAAACCCATCTAAAACACAAAATTGTTCTGGTACCATCTGATCTTGTCGATGCAGGTTTTATTCTGCTTTGTCTTTACAAGATAAAGTTAAAATTTTCATATCTTGCAACTGAATTATAAAAAATCTAGGGGGCGTTCAAGCCCCTCCTTGCCACCCCCCCATATAGGTGCCCTTGTAAAGCATGCGCGTTTATATCTTTCCAGAAACATAAATATAAAAGAATTATATACTTTCCGAACATATCTGAATTAATGAAAGCTTGGAGGAAGCCAAAGACTTAAAAAAATGTTTTTTTACCATCTTTTTCATAATTTTCTTCTCTGAAGAGGGTTTAATATCAAACTAATACCTTAGCACAACGGCAACTGATAACAGAACATGTGTGCAGTCTACTCTTCAAAGTATACATTTTGTGTTTTTCCTGGAATACGACGGTCCAGTCACGTTTCCAAAAAAAGAGCAAGAAACAGATGCAATTAATCAAAACTCTCAATGTTGCAGTTTTGAAGAACCCAGGGCGGCATTCACAGGGACAGGAAATGACCATTCCATTTAGCCTACGGCTGATTTCCAATAGCGCGAAGGAATGCTGTCCTCGATATGAGTGAACTTGTTTTCGTTAAAAGCCTGTTACCATGTGTTTTCCCCATTAAAAAAAAAAAATACATTACCGCCGTTTAAACGAATCAAATATTTAAGCAGAATTTGATTCGATAAAGCGGCGAATTTCGAACAAAATAAATATAATTCTAATTTTAGTTTTGTTTTAAATTATTTGATTCATAAAAAGGGAAATTTCTGTATTTTTGTCTTGGCTCTGGGGGGGGGGGGAGTTAACCCCCTCCCCTTTTACTTATTACTTTAATTCATCTTTCATCAATGATCTTTCATAATTCATCAATGAAAATTACTTTAATTCATCTTTTAACTGATCCCTCAATGAAAGACAAAATCATGTGCAAAAATCTCAAACATTAAAATGTAATAACTGTGTCAATTTTTGCAGTACAGATATCAATCTTTTTGTGTTATATCTGTTATGATATGTGTAAACTTTTACTAAATATAACTATAGGGACTGGGGGACCGTATACAAAGTTAGATTTCGTAATTTTTATAAAATTGATTTTTTACTTTAAATAATGCCACAACATGAATATTTAGCTCATTTGAAACGTTTTTGTAATTGGAACTATATGTCTACGGCCAACGGTTGAGAAATAAAAGGTCCGGCCATAGATAACATATTGCACCCTGTATATAGGGTAGATAGATTTATGCACCTGAAAGTAATATTGTACAACTATTTGTGCTTTTATATGTATTTTAAATTAACTTTTTAACTATGTTGAACAATGTTAAAAACACTTAATGTATTGAACTTTTTCTCTTATTATTATCATTATTATTTTAAACATCTTTATTTAATAAAATATCATTATTATTTATATCATACTATTTTATTATATATATTTTATTAACTATATCATTATTATTTTAAATATCGTATTTTAAATATTGTTCCGTTCCGAAAGTTCAACGAGCTCCCCCTTGCGAGCAGTCTGTAAAAAAAAGTTAGTTAAGCTGTTGATCGTCAAAGCATCAACACGTCTCTAAAAACACTCCATCCAAACTACGCGATGGATATTAATTATGATTTTCAATTTATTCAAGTTTGTGAAATTTATGTTGTGTAAGTGTCCTGTACAGTTTTAAGTGTGAATAAAATCAATTAAAAAGAAAATTAACGTCTACAGTCCACATCATATCCACCATCATTGTGGTCCGAGAGAGCCTGAGAGCTACTATGGATAAGCTTAATCGATTAAAAGGCACCGTAAAGGCTGCTATTACAAGATTAGAGCAGTTTATAACAGATACGACCGATATAAAAACAACGAATGTGAGCACATTAGAAGTAAAATTAAAAAAGACAGAAGGTCTTCAAAATAAATTAGAGGAAATTAGAGAACAATATTTTGACATCCAAGAATTATCTGCGCAACAAGTGCAAGATATAGAGGAGGATATCGACACTGCTAATGAAAGGCTCGAACAAATTGAGGTAAGCTTAAAAGTTTTATTAGCATCTTTTGAAAATAAATGTAATATCGCAAGTGTAAATATTAATGATCATTCAAATGAAAACAAAACAAAGGTACGCCTCCCTGAAATTCCATTACCTTCATTCGGTGGTGATTACTGTGATTTTGCTAATTTTAAAACGCAGTTTACTAACTTGATTGTTAACAATCCTCAATTAGATAATAATCAGCAGCTATTTTATTTAAAAGCTTCTTTAAAAAACGAAGCTAAACATTTAGAATCACCTGATGATGATTTCAATTCATTGTTTCAAGCTCTGATACACAGATACGAAAATAAAAGATTGTTAATCGATTCACATATTTCTGCAATTTTAAATTATGGAAAAATGCAATATGAATCCCCTAAAGAATTGCGTAATTTTATTGATTGTGTTAACAAAAACATTCGCGCACTCAAAATTATGGAATACACAAAAAATAATTTATCAGAAAGTGTGTTCATAAATATAATTCTGAAAAAATTGCATAACGAAACTCGAAAGCAGTTTGAATTATCTGTTCAAAACTCAGATGTTCCGACTTTTGACTATTTAATTGCTTTTTTTGGAAAAAAGATGCTTAGGTTTAGAAGCGATAAAACTTTCGACTGACGCCGGAATGTCTGTAACGAAGCCCTCGAAATCTAAGAACAATTACACAGTAAATAAATCCAGATCAGTTTTTATCAACGATAATAAAAATAAAAATAATGTAAAGCCATGTGTGTTATGCAATTCGCCTCACCCCCTTTTCAAATGTTCTGCTTTTTTAAACATGAGTATTCGTGAAAGGAAAATGATTGTAAGTAAGAAAAAATTATGTTCAAATTGTTTACGATTACATCAAGGTCAATGCAATTCTAAATTTACCTGTAGGAGATGCAAATTAGTACATAACACCTTACTATGTGAAGTAAATGAAAATATCGTGTCGGAAACGGCAATAATAAATAAAAATAACGAGTTTGTTAAAAACAAACAAATAAGCAATTCTGAATCTGAGAATAAAGAAACGCCATTAATTGGTTCCAATTTGTTACTAGAAGATAAAAGAAATTGCGCAATATTAAACACAGCTATAGTTTTAGTGACAGATGTGTATGGAAATAAAATTAGATTAAGAACAATCTTAGATAATGGGTCTTCGATTAACGCTTTAAGTAAGAGCGCAATCAAGAAATTAAATCTAAAACCAAAACCATTCAAGGGGGTTATTTCCGGTATTAATGAATCACACCAGGAAATAAAACAAATTATCAATGCAAAAATATCAAATGAAAAAGGAACATTTTCTAAAACATTAGAGTTTGCAGTTCTACCGAAAATAACAAACAATATTCCTGTTGAAAGATTAGACATTTCAAATTTATGCATTCCTAACTACATAGAATTATCGGACAATAATTTTCATATACCTTGCAGGTTGGTGCATTGATTGGTAGCGAGGTATTTTTTGACATTTTAAAGAGTGAGCAAATTCGTTTAGCAAATGCTAATTGTATGTTACAGAATACAGTATTTGGGTATATAATCACAGGTTCACTTCCACAAGTTGAAAATAAGTCATATTGTTGCCTCTTAACTGAAAATAGATTAGACAATACATTACAGAAATTTTTTGAAATAGAATCTTTACCTGGGGATAATAAAGAAACTGTCAAAGGGGATGAAGAAATATTTTGTGAGGAACATTTTAGAAGAACCTATAAACGCGATCACACCGGTAGATTTACAGTACAGCTACCATTGAAAGAAAATGCAGAATCAGTGTTAGGAAGTTCTAGAGAAATTGCAGCTAGATGATTAAATAGTTTATGGGTTAAATTAGATAAAAATAAAACAATGGCTAATTTATATACAGCTTTTATGGAAGAATACGAAACTTTGGGGCATATGACACAAATTAAAAATGAAAACGAAAATAAGCTGTCTTATTACATTCCACATCATGCTGTGTATAAACCAGAAAAATTATCCACTCCCCTGAGAGTTGTCTTCAATGCAAGTTCAAATACATCTAGTGGTTATTCACTTAATTCTATTTTATTAAATGGGGGAACGGTTCAACAAGATTTATTTTCGATTATAACTAGATTCCGTACCCACAAATATGCATTCTGTGCAGACATTAAGAAAATGTACAGGCAGATACTGATTGACCCACAACAGAGAAATTGGCAAAAAATTCTTTGGAAGTTCAGTACGGACGCCCCGATAAAAATATATGAACTCAACACGATTACATATGGCACTGTTAGTGCTCCCTTTCTTGCCACGCGAACGTTGAAAGCTCTTGCTGATGAAGAAAGAAAAGATTTTCCAAAAGCTGCAGAAGTGATTCATAACGACATGTATGTTG
The DNA here is from genome assembly GCA_963932465.1 of Maratus speciosus. Classification (NCBI taxonomy): domain Eukaryota; kingdom Metazoa; phylum Arthropoda; class Arachnida; order Araneae; family Salticidae; genus Maratus; species Maratus speciosus. Next base: position 458,340,896 of record OZ010792.1, read on the forward strand.
ATGATTGTTTATCTGGTGCAGGTTCCTTACAAGACGCACAGGACTTGCAATCTCAACTAATTCTGATCTTAAAAAGGGGAGGGATGGAGCTACACAAGTGGGTTTCTAATCATCCTGAATTATTACAAGACGCAGCCATATCAGAATATGCATTTGACGAACACTCGCAGCAAATTTCTGTAAAAACTTTAGGGATGCTTTGGAAACCTGAATCAGATCATTTTACTTTTAAAATTAGTATCGAACCCAAAGATGTTTATACTAAGAGAGAAGTTTTGGCACAAATTTCTAAAATTTACGATCCCTTAGGCCTAATTGGCCCTATTCTGACCAAAGCAAAAATTTTCATGCAACATTTATGGGAATTAAAGATAAATTGGAATCAACATCTGCCTGCCAGTTCTCTTCGGGAATGGCAAAATTTTCTGATTAAATTGACAGAAATGAATCATCTTACAATTCCACGATATGTTTTGTCTGACAACATTGCAGGTCTAGATTTACACGGATTTTCAGACGCTTCTGGAAAGGCCTATGGAGCAGCGATCTACATAAGATCTCTCTCCACAACTGGACAGTTCAAGTCTAATCTTTTGTGCAGCAAGTCCCGTGTGGCCCCCCTAAAGCCAATGACCATCCCGCGACTAGAGTTGTGTGCAGCTCTACTTTTGACAAAACTGGTTCAAAAAATAATTCCCATCCTACAGCTATGCTTTGAAAAGGTGTGGCTATGGACAGATTCATCGATTGTTCTATTTTGGCTTAACACACCACCCCACAAACTTAAAACTTTCGTTTCCAATAGAGTCACCACGATCCAGTCTATTTCTGAGAATTATCACTGGAACCATGTATCTTCAAAATCCAATCCAGCAGATATCATCTCCAGAGATGCAACAGCCAAGGATCTGATCAATAAGGATTTGTGGTGGTTTGGTCCGGAATTTCTTCAAACGGAAATTATAGTTCCCAAACAATTTCCTACCCTCAAGGACATTGGCTGTGATCATGGACTAAAAACTGATTTTAATTTATTAACTATTAATAAGGACTCTAACGATTTTTTTAATGTTTTATGTAATTCTTCTAATAATTTTCTCAAATTAATTAGAATATGTAGTTTTATTTTTAGGTTCATCAATAACAGCCGCCATAGAGATATAAAACGGAATCAGCTTTCGGGCACAGAATTAAAATATAGTACACATTTTTTGGTAAAAATGGCCCAGGAAGGTAAGTTCGCTCCTGAATTAGCAGCACTCAGAAAGGGACAAACTGTTCCTTCTTCCAGTAAGTTAAAGGGATTAGACCCCTTCATTGACAACTGTGGATTACTTCGTGTAGGGGCAGATTAATAAATTCTGACTTACCTTTTGATGCTAAGCACCAATTAATTCTGCCCAATGATCATAAGCTCACTAAATTAATTTTTGAATACTTTCATAAAAAGTACTTTCACATAGGTGCTCAGGGATTAGTTCATCAAGTGCGGATGAAATATTGGCCTATAAAGGCTAAAAGCATTGCCCGAAAAACAGTGCACACTTGTGTCACATGTTTCAGGCATAACCCCAAAACACTAGATCAGTTAATGGAGACCTCCCATCGCAACGCGTAACCCCTAATCACACGTTTCTCAATTCAGGTGTCGATTTTTGTGGCCCCTTCCACATTAAGTACAAAAATCAGAGAAAGGGCACTTATTCCAAAAGTTATGTGGCCATATTTATATGCATGGCTACCAAGGCTATTCATCTAGAGATAGTAAGCGAGTTATCCGCTGCTGCATTCATCGCTGCGCTTAAAAGGTTTTGTGCCAGGAGAGGCAAAGTAAATACACTAACTTCTGACAATGCCACTCATTTTAAAGGTGCGTCAACAGAATTAAATAACTTTAAGAAATTATTGGCCACTCCCAACGAGGAATTATCGAATTTCTTTGCCGAAGAATTCATAACTTGGAAATTTATCCCACCACGATCTCCTAATTTTGGCGGTCTATGGGAAGCTGGCGTTAAGTCCTTCAAACATCATTTGCTTAGGGCCGTAGGTAATAATAAAATTACTCTAGAGGACTTTGAAACTCTAGTAGTCCAAATTGAGGGGATCCTAAATTCCCGACCTTTATTTCCGCTTTCTGATGACATAAATGAGTTTGAAGTGCTTACGCCAGGGCATTTTTTAATTGGCAGACCCATTAATAGTATTCCAGAGCCTAATGTTATAAATATTTCTGAAAATAGATTAACCCATTGGCAATTAATTACCAAATATGTTCAATGCATTTGGAAACGTTGGTCTATTGACTACTTAAATCACTTGCAGCAGCGCGGTAAGTGGCAATTTGCAAAAGAAAACTTAAAGTTAGGATCTCTAGTGTTATTAAAAGAAGAAAATCTCCCACCATGTAAGTGGGCTCTAGCCCGAATTCTGGAAATAATACCAGGTAGGGACAATAGGGTTCGTGCAGTCAAAGTCAAAACTGCATGTGGTATATTTTTAAGAGGCATCTCAAAAGTGTGCCTGTTACCCATTAAGGATTCTTAAATAATGTTTATGCATCATTGTATTTCTTATATATATTATTTTTAAGTAATTATCCTGATTGTTTTGTATATTAGTATTTTGTATTTAAGTATCATTTGTAGTGCTAATTAGTTATCTATTGTATTATGTTTATTAAATGCTGAAATATTTCATATTTCATCCCCGGGCGGCATGTTCTGTTCCGAAAGTTCAACGAGCTCCCCCTAGCGAGCAGTCTGTAAAAAAAAGTTAGTTAAGCTGTTGATCGTCAAAGCATCAACACGTCTCTAAAAACACTCCATCCAAACTACGCGATGGATATTAATTATGATTTTCAATTTATTCAAGTTTGTGAAATTTATGTTGTGTAAGTGTCTTGTGCAGTTTTAAGTGTGAATAAAATCAATTAAAAAGAAAATTAACGTCTACAGTCCACATCATATCGACCAAATATCCTTATATTATATTTATGCACCTGAAAGTAATATTTGTACAATTATTTGTGCTTTTATATGTATTTTGATTAACATTTTAACTATGATGGGAAGTGTTAAAAACACTTAATGTATTGATCTTTTTCTCTTAGTATTATCTTAAAATTTTGGTTCTTGTGGATGAAATAATGTATCTGAAACTTTATCATAACAGTACAAAATGTTACATTGTAAATATCTCTCACCATTTCAAACAATAGATATTTTATTGTTTCAACCCAATTGCATATATTTGTACTTTGAATATATTAGAATACATTTCAGACCTTCGGATATTTTATGGAAATATATTTTATTTGCTCATGCAGTAAATATAAGCCCGGTGAATAGTTCTTGCTTATCTTGGAATATCTAAAAAGAGGGCAGAAAGTTAAGAAAAAAATAGAGTTTATAACAGACAATTTTTATAATAAATAAATAAATATATAAATAAATAAATAAATAAATAAAAATAAAAACCAATAATTATTGAGTTGACAAATCGTAAATTGTAAATATGATCTATTTTTGGGGGGAAGCAAATTTTTATCTTGGATTTAAGATTTTATACTCAAAATGGTATACAAAAGCAAAAGCGGTATTTTGACTATTCAAAAAATAATTTCATTATGCAAATATTTTAGTAGTATTCATATTTATTTAGATGTTTCATTTTTTTAACAGTTGTACCATACCATAATTAAAAGTTTTTTTCTTTTTGTGGTTTCAGTTAGCAATATTACATAAGAAAACTAACATTTAGATTATAAAAACTAATAGAAGCCGGTAAAAATATAAAGAAAAATATATATGAAATAAAAATATAATTTTATTTTTTTTATTGTTAGCTTTTAAATTAAATATTTTATAAAATACTATCAAAAAATAACTATATAAAATTACTATGTTTTGTTTTCACTTCTATATCCAAACTGATTCTTTCTCCTAATAAACTTGTCGGATGTGCCAACCCCAAATTTTTCTTCTTCCTCATGCAAGTTAATATTTCAAAAATTTGTTACACATGTTAATACTTCGGTACTATCCCAACTTTGATTTTCATCTTTAATTCCATTCATTCACTTCTCTAATCTGAGAAAAAACGAGTTAACCTTGCTCATAATATTCAATGAAATCAGTATTTTAACTACTCATCTTTATTTAGATGTTTCACTTTTTTCTACAGATCTACCATATCATAATTTAAAGTATTTTTTTTTCTTTTTGTAGTTTGAGTTAGGAATATTACATAAAAAAACTAAAAGTTAGATTATAAAAACTAATAGAATCCGGTAAAAAAAAAAAAAAAAAAATCATATGAAATAAAAATTTAATTAGTTAGCTTTTATGTTAGCTTTTAAATTAAATATTTTATAAAATATTATTAAAAAGTAACTATATGAAATTACTATACTTTCTTTTCACTTCTATGTCCAAACTGATTCTTTCTCCTAATAAACTGGTCGGATGTGCTAACCCCAAAAATTTCTTCTTCCTCATGCAAGTTAACATTTCAAAAATTTGTTACAAATGTTAATACTTCAGTACTACGCCAACTTTGATTTTCATCTTAAATTCCTGCTTTATTTTCCTAATAGGAGTAAAAACGAATTAATCTCAGTCCTAATATTTAATGAAATCAATATTTTCCTTTATATGTTGTATGCCAGCTCCTTACGAATCGCAGGTTAAGCTGTATGGGAATTGCTTGTCGCTGCATAAACAATCGATGTACAACAGAACTACGAAAAATCGAGAAAAATCGCTATCGCAGCGCCCCTTTTCATTGCAAAAAAAAAACTTTGATATTTTCTTTATGGAACATAAAAAAACCAAATGTGCATGAGATTGTTTGTTTATTTTTAATTATTTTTAAAATGTGTAAAGTTACGTTTCGGGCAGCATGTATCATTAAAAAATTTTAACACAAGTATATGTGATTTTATTTTCGAACAATGTGCATTTGTAACATCCATTTTTAATTTTCTAGCTTCAATTGTTTACGAAATAGGTTAGGGCGAGTAATTAAGTGTTAATTAATGTTAAGTGCCTAAGTGCTAAAAAATATTTGGTTTTGAATGCCACGATACTCTTATTAAATCTCAGAATTTTGCGATTAAATAATGCGAATATTACTATTCAGTATAGTAGTATTTAAATCTGTAATCGCTGGAACCTATTTATTCATTTAGATGCCCAATCGGGTTTGATAATTTTTTTTTCTTGTTCAGTTGTTGGCCGTTAAACTACATGTTGGTATTGTCATTGATACGAAGGGTACTTATTTTTCAACCTCCGATGAAGTCTAAAATAAAGACAAGTACAAATAACGAAATGGTTTTATTACCAGGAGTCAAGGGCAACCAAAGTTACGACTTAGATGTCGCGTAATCCCGCGGCCGTCATCTTGGATTTTTTGAGATTTCTTGGTGATTTTTTGTTGGCAATGTTGGTGATCTTTATCGATTTAGTAACCGCGACGTGTTATATGTTCAGGCAACCACGTTTTTCTGCGAGATTGTGTTTTGCGGCGGGAATAATAATTTCTCTCCTGGATTTAGCTGTTGTGAGTACGTGACGCTATTTTTCTCATGTGATTTTGCCCACGTGCTTTGATACCAGGTTGTATCTTTCTATCTTTTTATTTTTATCTTAAATTTATTGGATTTATTTGATTGACTATGGCTTCTGTAGTAAGTTTACCCGCTGTTGCTGATGTAATTAAGAAATATCAGGAAAGTTTGAAGGAAACAGGAGGTTTGTTTAGACTGTCTAATCATAGGCCTATTTTGGGAAATGAAGGTGATGCTAGCGGGTATTTTGTGCTTGAACTTTTTCGGGATTAACGTATGTTAATAATTTTATGCATATTTTGTTGTAATGTTTTATATTAACCGTTTGTTGTACATTTCTCATGAATATGGGCCTTACGAGTTTGGTGCATTTTTGAGATTGCTGCACAGCTACTTTGCTTAATCCAATGATTTTTTTTTTGTTGTTTATGAACGCATAGCGCTCATACGTGCATTTACTAACTGCCGCTTTAACGAGTTTCGTGGATTTTTGGGATTGCTGCATAATTAGTTTGCTGAATCCAGTGATTTTTTCTTGTTTATGAACGCGTATACATGCATTTACTAACTGCCGCTTTAAGGAGTTTCTTGCGTTTTTAAGATTGCTGAAGAACAAGGTTGCTGTATTCAGTGATATACATATATATATATTCTTTAATATTTACATTTTATTTTCGTTAAGTCTAACATGTGCACAAATCGCTACTTGGCGACATTTACTACTTGGCGGAAAAGGGGTTTTCACGCCAAGGAAAAAAATCCAAGATGGCGGCCCAGGGAATATATGACATCTGTTCCTAAGTTACTTTTGGACATAGTCATCGTGAAGGTCGAGCCATTTCTCATACCAGTGGAGGAGTTTTCCAATAACCTCTTCATAGATGTTTGCCGTCAGCTTCTTGGGAATAGGATTCCATGGCGTCTTTTTCGATGGGATGGAAGAACTGTCCTCCCAGACCTGTCTTCAGCTCTCGAAAAGGTGACAGTCAGTCGGTGCCAAGCCGGGCTGATGGTCCAACAGCTTCTTTTAAAATATCGATGAGAAGTGTTTGATTCCTCCACGTACAGCCCATATGTGGCACAGCGTGACTTTCAACCTCTTTCAGAACTGAAGACAAGTCTTGGGGACAGCGCTTCAGCACAAGCGAAAATCTTCGAGACGCCACCCGTGGAGATATTTCTCAACGCACTTGCGGCAACCTTCTGTGAAGAGGTTATTTCAAAACTTATGACAAATGTCTTGATTTTCACAGTGGCTATGTCGAAAAGCAACTTTGATTGTATTACTTGGCTCCTGGTTAAAAACCCTTTTTTTATATTAATACTTGGAAATTATTCCAGAGAGAATCATTCGCCTTGCAGACGATATTTCAAATGCAAATCAAATTTCAAATTAATTGCTTAAAAGGCGCAAAGGCCAACATAGTGAAAAAGATTCCATGCCGGGACTCGAACTCGAGATCAGTGCGCTATACTGATGGCCCGGGATCGAGTCCCGGCATGGAATCTTTTTCACTATGTTGACCTTTGCACCTTTTAAGCAATTAATTTGAAATTTGATTTTCATTTGAAATAATGTATGCAAGGCGAATGATTCTCTGTGGAATAATTTTCAAGTATTAATATATTTTCAATCAATGCTGGATTTAATTACATTTCGTGTTTGCCCCATGTCAGTGGCTCACGATAAATATTCCATCTTGTGCTGCGTTTGTAGCCTTGCCAACATGTAATAGTGAGAAATTTTCCAGGCTGGGTATCGTTCCATGTGGTTTATTCGGTATAACGTCAGTGCGCTATACTGGGGTCCCGGGTTCGAGTCCCGGCATGGAATCTTTTTCACTACGTTGATCTTTGCGCCTTTTAAGCAATTAATTTGAAATTTGATTTTCATTTGAAATGCCCTTTTTTTATTCACACTTTTCTTTATTTTACACCCCAGATGAAAAAAAAATACAGTTCTTATATTATTATTTTTATTTTTTTGCAATAAACGATAATTTTGATTGGCCATTTTAAATTGAATCATTGTAATTTTGTCTGCAGACGTATGCCTAAATACTTGTACGCGTTTGAAAAAAAAAAATCTTTAAAAATGTGGACTTAGGTAATTTTTTTAAATCACCTGTACAGTTTAGGCAAAAAATAATTATCAACTGATTCTCAAATTATCTGCTTAACAGCGCGAAATTTCCTGACACATTTTCTGATTAATTTTTACACATAAAGGAATAAAATTGGCAGGGCTGACTATTGATTAGATTTGGAATCGAAAGAAGTTTCCCATTTTTTGATAAATAAACTACATAATGAGAGATAATCGACTGTGTTCACCTGACGACATGTTTTCTCATTTCTCGCATTGTCACGTGAGGGAATTCGCTTCAAAAAGCACACTTTGACAGCATTTTCAGAAAGATCTTTTGAATTTACCGAAACAAAAGAAAACGTTTTTTTATTATACAGTTTCTAAACAAAAGCACATGACAATTTCATGCATTTCCTATCAAAAATGATTTTAAAAATGTGTCAGAAAGTAGCACCTGTAATTGCAATCATTTTCACATTTTTTATGTTGTTGTATAATTCTTATCTCTATTATATAGTCTTTTTTATCACAGCCATGAAAGATACTGCAAAAAGTTTTCTAAATGATTTTTTTAAATTTCATCTACATTGTAAAAACATCAAATGTTTCTTCTGTATTTACAAAAATATACTATAATCATGAATATAAATATACAATAACGTCTTGCGAGTTACCCACGATTCTAAAAAGTGTTATTAATCATTAGAAACCTTAGAAACTAATATATGTTTGAGATTTAATTAAGCATATATAAAAACAAAGTTTTTTTTTTGCTGCCACCGATTTTCGGAAATGTATTCCAGTACTTTGTGGCGTTCCTGAAATCTGATTTCCTGAAATCTGAATATTGATTTATAGGATGCCATTAGTTCTCAAATAAACATTTTCAACGGCGAAATTGAATTTATGCATGCAGGAGTGACAAAATAATATTATTGTTCATGTTAATTTATCATGTTTTTCTGAAAAAAATAATTTTAGGTGCTTTCGTAATTATATAAATAAGTAGCACCTACAGTCGTCGTTTGGTAGTCCATCTGTCTGTCCGTTAGCCCGCATATAATAGTGCAAAATTATCCAACCGAATGGTTTGAAATTTACTATATATATATTTTTTCGAGTCATTTCAAATTGTGTGAAATTCTAATCAAAACTTAAAAAGATATTAATAAAAGTTATCTTCACTTTATTAAATTCTATCATATACGTAATTAAGTCAATGATATCCCATGATAGGTAATGATTCTAGGTTGCCATGGTGATTACGTCCTATTTAAGACGGAGTCCTATTATATCTATATTACTGTTTTTAATATACAGGGTGTCCAGCGAATAAGACCCTGATTTCAAAATATCTCAAAAACAAAGATCAATTGAATTATGCGGTAAACGGTTATTTTATTAGCTAAGCTGTAAAAATGTTATACACAAGTTTCAAATTTTATTTGCAAAAGCCGTTAACAGATGGCGCTGAAATCGCAATGACTATAAATTGTGCTTCGAAGTCCAGAGCACTAGCGTCTCATTCCTAGATGGCTCCTTATGGAAAAACGAAAATTGGGAAAGTCCACTTTTTCGTTGGGATGATGTGAAGAAGTGGAGACATCTGGTTACAGAATTATTGCATCATCTTTAATTTTGGAGAATTTCAATTAATAGAATTTTCAATAAAAAGTTTAGGAATCATTATATAAGAACTTACTAAAATATTTTATTTGGGTGATATGCAGAAGTGGAGCCATATGTTGACCGACTTGAGATTTGTTTCAAATTTTTATTATAAGCTATTTCGGTCTGGATACCACTATCTCTGTGGTATGCCTTTTTTCTTTTAATTGGTAGATCGTGGAATCGAATCAAAGCAGAGGAGTATTTGAAAAAATTGGAAATATTTACTTTTTAATATTTATTTAAATTATGAAAAAAAAGTTTGAATAAAAAAATCCAAAGTTTCTAGTTTTAAAATTTAATTAAGCTAAAAGAAACCCATTTTTTTTTTTTTTAATCATTGAGCATTTATAATAATGATTCATAAATCTTTTTTTAAATTGTCGACAATAATTTGAATGAAAAATACAAAGTTTCTATTTTTTAAAACTTAATTAAGTTAAAAAAAAATTTTAATTTTAAAAACTCATTTTCATTTTTTTTCATCATTGAGCGCAGAAGTATAGTGCAGCTTCTAGCGATATGATCCGAAGTGTTGGAAAGGAGTGCAGTCTCCAAAATAGTTTTGCTTCGACGTTGATAACATAACTGATCACCAATTCCTTTTATAAATGAAATAATTTAATGCATAATTCCTGTCCCTAAAACTTTGTTTACAAAGAAAAGAAATATATGTGTTGTGCTAAAACCAAAATATTATGCCGTGATTTAAAAATAAATGAAAAGTGCAAAAGTACTTTTTATTCATAATTCAGGTATAAACAATAATACCAAATTATTATGCCGTGATTTAAAAATATGAAAATTAAATAAAAAGTACAAAATTATTTTTCTAAATGTATGCATTTTGATTTAAATAATTATATGGCATTAAAAATTGAATAAAAAAAAATATTTTAATAAGTTCTTTTATAATGATTCCTAAATTTTTATTGAAAATTTTATTAATTCAAATTCTTTAAAATTAGAGCTGATGTAATAATTCTGTGACCAGATGTCTCCACTTCTTCACATCATCCCAACGAAAAAGTGGACTTTCCCAATTTTCGTTTTTCCATAAGGAGCCATCTAGGAATGAGACACTAGTGCTCTGGACTTCGAAGCACAATTTATAGTCATTGCGATTTCAGCGCCATCTGTTAACGGCTTTTGCAAATAAAATTTGAAACTTGTGTATAACATTTTTACAGCTTAGCTAATAAATAAACCGTTCACCGCATAATTCTATTGATCTTTGTTTTTGAGGTATTTAATTTTGTAATCAGGGTCTTATTCGCTGGACACCCTGTATATAATCGTAATAAATTTTGTACGGTTCTATTTTTATATAAGAGTGCAAGAGCTATTACACCAAGATCTGAATATTTATAAAACTAGTTCTAGTACGAACGCACCTCATTTGCCATGTTTGACAAACAATTTCCGACTTGTTAGAGTACGGAAACGTTTAATTGAGAATAGATGGCATCTGAAAAGTCTAAATTCCGGGTTGTGAAAACTAATAAATTGACTATAAAAACAACTTGGATGGGGTTACCGAAAATTAGTGGTAGCAAAAGTGAATTTGTTTTCATCCAGGCTTCTTTAAATCCAGAAATATAATGGTTTCTGAGATTTCTAAAGAGAAAGGAGGTTTTTTAGAATCGCGGTGAAACTCAAAAGTGGTTATTTTATATTTTCTTTCGTGGCTATATTATACTTTCCTCTATTAAGAAAAGTTTCTCTTTTTTTTTTACAGTATAGTATTGTAATTAAATAAATGATGCCTTTAAAAATTGAACAAGTGAAGTTTTTCAGGAGGATGAACTACGAAAAGTGTTGATCATTGTCGTTCACACTTAATTAAACTTAAGAATTAGAACCATTGTTTTAACATTTTCTAAATTAGCTGAAAAGTGTTTATGAATTCGGTTTGTCTGTCCGTCTGTCTGTCTGTCCGTGCTCTAACGTGCTTAAATATATTCTGGTTGCCACGAAATTGATGTATCGCGTAATAATGTAATTTTCGTATAACTACGCTTATTAAACTTTTTGTATAGCAAGACGCATCTAGGGCATACCTATTAGTGGAATAAAACTAAAAATGAATTTTTGCGAGATGCGTCACTTTTTTTGCGAATGAGCAATATGTTGTTGAGGTTTACTGTGGCATGTTCGGTATTGAAATTGAAGAGTGTAGCATTTAAATTTTTTTTACAGCAGCATTCAAAAAAATTTCGCTCACATTACGACCTATGGGGAAAATCATTTGCGGTGATTTTTAATGATGTTTCACAATTTCGAACACATTGAAATTTATATATATATATATCTCTGAAAAGCACTACAAGATGCTTACTATACAATAGGTTAAGCACAGCATTCGTCGTTCATTTCCAGGGACACGCAACAGAATTTCGTTAAGGGCTTATTAAGAGTAAAAATTGCAAGCACAAAAATTGCCTGCGACTCGTCAGTTTTCTTGAAACATACGTACCACTTTTTGGCTGTTCGGGAAAAGGTTTTGCCATCGTCAGTTTTTTACGCATTTGATTGGCTGTTACTGGCGACTCGCTTCGTTTCAGGCGTCAAAATCGCTCCCAAGCAAAATAGTTGCTTGTTTTTAAGGGTTCTTGTGCCATTTAAACGCGACGAAAAACGAATTTAACGACGAATTTAACGAAAAAATTCAAAGTTTGAATTAGTCTATCTTCAAAACCTTTTTTATATATAAACATGAAATTTTGGATATTGATTAAACAGATTGTGCTTTGTAATATTCTGTCATTAGAAATTTATTAGACTACAGAATTTGTGTATTGTTGAAATCAAAATAGCCCTTTTTTTACTCCAGAAATCATTGCGCGCATGATATCTTGAGAAAGTATGTATGGGTTGTCATGAAATTTGGTAAATATACTAAACATGTATATGTGTTAAAAACGAACTACTCTTAGGCCAAAATTATTCATTGGCTATATAAAAAAAAATATTTTTGTAAAAAAAAAAAATAAATAAAAAATAAAAAATAAAAATAAAAATAAAAAGATATCTTTAATGAACAAGTATAGTCATAACTAAAAATATGACCATTTTAAATACTTAAAGTAGTCCATTTTAACCTTTACCGGCACGGAGCAATTCTAACTGTAAACTGATGAAATAATGCACTGACACCGGAATTTATAAACGAATTTATTAGAAAATATGAACTTGCTTATTTTCATGTACATTATAATAGGAATTTTTTTTTTTTAAATATTCTTGGTGTCATTTGTCAGTTTTGGAATTAAAATTAGGTGACCTTTTTTAAGGACACCGCACCGGTAAGGGTTAAACACACATTATTGTTTAGCATCTTTAGCAAATTTCATGACAATACACATGTACTTTCTCAAGATATCATGCACAATGACTTCTGGAGTAAAAAAAATGAGCTATTTAGATTGTCACAAATTTTGTAAAAGGCTAATAAATTTATAATGGTAGCATATTACAAAGCACAATCAGTTTAATCCAGTATCCAAAATTTCATGTTTATACATAAAAAGATTTTGAAGATAGACAAATTGAAACTTTGAAGTTTTTCGTTAAATTTCGACGCGTTTAAAAGCACAAGTCCCCTTAAAGCGAATCCATTGTAGCCATAGAATAACAGGAAAATGCTTGGAATTTGAAGCAACTTTTCCGCGGAATCGTAAATTTATTTTTTTCTTCTAAAAGATTGCGATGTTCGCGGTATCGGAAGAAAAATGACGTTTGGTGTGCGCCGCAAATTAATTCGACAGCAGTGGTATACTAGAGTTGGCTTGCGACACAGAAAAATTTGAGCCGAGAAAAGAATACGTTTGGGATGCACACATTAAAATTGTGATTATTCAGATATCTTGGATGTAGATACTGGATGTCGGCATGGCATGCGATTTTTCTAATAATTAGAAGAGTTCCTCGAATTATTTATTTATTTAGACGATTTCAGCAAAACCAATTCGTCAATCGGTCATGAAAAGAAATAGGGAATTTCCACGATCGGTCACGAACTTTGTAAAAACTGTCATGGAGAAATCCGGCGAATTTTGTCGATCGCTAGCCAAATAAAACTATGAATTTCATCAATCGTTTACGAAATAAAACAGCAAATTTCGTCAATCTATCGTGAAATAAACCGTGATTTTCGCATAGAAAAGAACACGATTTTCGCCAACCGGTCAATAGGAAAAAAAACACGATTTTCGTCAATCGGTCGATAGAAAAAATAGCTAATTTTGTCAATCCGTCAAATGAAAAAAAGGCAAATTCCATCATACCGTCCCGAAAAAAAAACTGAAAATATCAACAATCGAAAGAATTGAATTTCGTCAGCCGGTCGGAGAAAAAACAGGAATATCAACCATTTTCGCAATCATTTGACGAAATTTGTGGGAGGTTCTTTACGATTCTCTGACAAAATTCAGCAATCTTTTGAGCTTTTGGCAAAATTTGCATTGTTTTTACGATCCTTTGACAAAATTAGCTTTTTTTCCGCGGTCCTTTGATGAAATCTGTGCTTTTTTCCCTTGATTTTTCCTCCCTTTTTTCCTTGGCAGCGATTCTTTGACGGAATTAGAGTTTTTTTTTTTTTTCGTAATTCTTTGACGAAATTCGCGCTTTTTGCATTTCTTTGAAGAAATTCGCGGGTTTTTTCTATCCTTTGACGAAATTCGCTTATTTTCTCGATCCTTTGGCGTAATTGGCAATTTTGTCTGCAAACGATTGACGAAATTGATTTTTTCGCGACCATTTGTCGAAATTCGCGATATTTTTTCTATCCGAATTTTCGGAACCGAATTCCTTAAATTTTCGGAAAATTCGGAACAGAATCACCCCTGTAATATAGTCTTTGATAAGACTGTTTTAAAAGATAATTTTTCTTGAGTATCCTTCAAAAACAAGGGTTTAACTTGTATTTTGATTTTTATAGGGCAAAATAATAATACTCACATATTCTCAATTTTTTTACATGTACTCTTGTGATGAATATTGTGAATGAAATCTCTAAATAAAAATAACAAATATTATTTTCCGAGTATTCTCCACTAACGTGATTGCTTAGCTCATGCATATTTTTCTAACCTGCATTTTGCCCAACTTTATATTCTAAACTGTACATAGTTTAAAATTTATATCACACTTAATTTATACCCAAATTAAAAGAATTTTGTGCTTAAATTGAATGTACGCACTGCAAATAGAAGCGTCTTAAATTTAGACACATATGTGACTGAAAAAGAAATTTAGACACTTAAGTGTCTTAATCTGAAAATTCAGACATTATAGATGTCTTAATTTAAGATACATAAGTGTCTTACTATGACCATGGTGTAAACGAACTGAGAATAATGTTTAAAATATCCGCCAACGTCTTATTTTAAGACACTTCATTGCTTTAAACGTGTCTTAATTTAAGACGTTTTGATTCTTCCGACGCAATAACCACCAGGGGGCACTAGCACTCCCAGTTGCGCATGCGTTTTAGATGTCTTCGATCGAAGTGGTACACGTTGTAATTCAAACAAAGTTTGTTTTTATGTACGCGTGTATTTTAATTCGTTTTTTGCGAAATGTGAAGTACTGCGATTTTAATTCTTATTAACTTGGATTATTTATTTATTGAATACATACATCTGACGTGTGTGCTCGACATCAGATGTCTCTTAGAATCTGTCGTCGATATAAGTGCGGGATAGACACAGAACAGAAGTAGACGACGGTTGAAGATTACACCCGGAAATTCTACAAAGCGTGTGCAATGGGCTTAGTGTTAACTCGTATTAATTTATATCAATAATATTGTGTTATTCATCTTCGTTCTGTCGAAGCTGGCAAAAAAAAGAAACTTTTGTCTGGCGGGCCCTGTTTTGAGGATGAAACATCTCATTCTTTAAATATGGCTAGTCGGATGTATTATGGGATTACCTTTTAAACTGATGAAAATCTTTCTTCCTCACTGTGGTTGTGGTAGTTTTTAAAATTTCAAATCGAGGAATATTTCTTACCTCTTGCAAACAGCGATTGAAGTAAGTGTTATAATTTCTTTATAGTACTAAAATTAGTGTCTTTTATGATTTTATTTATTGTACTAAACAAAATATTACATGAAATTTAATTAGTTTTGAATCTTTTTGCAAAAAAAACACTAATTCTAGAAGTATATATTTTTAAATTTATGACGTTGTCTTTTATTACAAATTATGTATTATTTATTCTCATCTTTTTTCTCAAATTTAAAGTAATAACATCACTAAAAAACAGACATATTTAAAAGTTAAGTTCATTCTCTTGTTTTGTTTTGTTTTCAATATCGCAGTTCTTAGTTTCAATGGATCCGGATTGAGATCCCGGGATCCCGCTTAAATTTTAACCCCGAAAATCCCGGAATTTTTACTGGAAAATTCCGGGATTTTCGGGATTGCCTTTTTTTTTTCCATTGAAGAATATTCAGCTGAAATTAAAAAATATATTTATAAACTTTCGCTTTTGGAAAAGAAAATCAATTGCTTTTCATGAAATTTATATATAATTGAAAATTAATGTTTATCTCAAGTATTTCTTAGATATATTTCTAAAGCTATTAAATCTTTTAATGTGTGAAAACTTTTGAATTGGAAACATAGAAGTAAGCCAGTCAGGAAAAAGGAAATCATTTGTTTATTTAGATTTCGCTGCATATGTGGATTCGAAGGTCATTTTCCAATTAGACTTTACTGATAAGCATCGCAAGTTTGTATCATAGTGATATCATGTGCTAACTTTTTTTTTTTTTTTTTTTTTTTTTTGCTTTAAAGATGTCTTGTTTAAAGTAGCTCATAGGAATGATAACAATAAGCCCATGTGGCAATATAAATTTTTAAAAAATCTAATTTTTAAATTATAAGGATTTTTATTTTTTTTCGGGGAAAGGGGGGGGGGATTTTGTATGAAATTTTCGTAAAGTTGATACCTTAAATCTTGCACTGATTATAATGAAAGTTTTGAACTTTTAGAGTAGGACAAGATTAAAAACCACAAAATATAAATAAACAAAATACCGAAGTATTTTTTTTCCCACTATTAACCCTTTGCACTCGAGGACTCCGGAGCGGAGCCATTTAAAATTTGTCTTCAAACTCGAGGTCTCCGCTACGGAGACAATGCAAATAATTTTGTGATACCATGTAATCTTGGCTTTTCTAGACAGGTATCACAAAATTATTTGCATTGTCTCCGTAGCGGAGCCCTCGAGTTTGAAGACAAATTTTAAATGGCTCCGCTCCGGAGCCCTCGAGTGCAAAGGGTAAAGTAGAATATTTATTTATTTATTCATATTTAAATAGCTGTTGTGATTATCATCTGATATATATGTAAAATTGCCTATGTGGCAATATAATTTTTAAAAAAATCTATTTTTAAATTATATGAAGTAGAGTAGGACAAGATTATAAGAAATATATTTATCCATGTACTTTAAAAGCCCTCAATAGCCCTTGCGGCTGAATTTGTCCGATAATCGGAGATGTCTGTTTTTGTGAGGTAAAAATATACAAATATGTATGCCATGCGAATTAAAAAAGTATTCGCTAAATAGATGTTTCAAAATAGCTATTCGGGAACGTCCATTAACCTCCACAACGGATACTCCCGAATACCGGACATCTCAATTGAGATAACAATAATGCAGGGTTGCATTTTTTGCAAAAGAACTTTTTGATTAAAGAATGAACATACTGGTCCGTGCCCCGCCCCCCTACGATTTTAGTGCCCACAAATTTGATGTGCAATATTTGTAAAGCTTATATTTTAAATCTGTTTCGAAATTGTATTGATTATAATCAATATTTCGAACTTTTAAAGTAAAATAAGATTAAGAATAAAACAAATTTTAAAAATCTAATATTTAGATAAATATTTTTTGTTTTAATCTTGTTCTACTCCTGAAGTTCAAAATATTGATTATAATCAGTAAAATGTCGTAAAAGATTTAAATTATCAGTTTAACAAAAATTGCGTACCAAAATTGGGAGCACCAAAAAAATCAAGTTGTAGGGGGGGGGGGAGGGGGGCAGGACCCCTGCCAAATATTTTTCCAGGATTCAACGTGGTCAAACATGGCTACGTATGATGCTTACAAAAAAAATGGATGCTACTAAGAGGTTTTAAGACGTTTGAAGTGTCTGAAATTCAGACACGAAAAGTGTCTGAAAAAATTCAGACATTTTAAAATGACTGAAAACCGAACACTCCGTTTCAGACACTTAAGTGTTTGAATTTCAGACATTTTAATTTACAGTGCGTATTTATTATATTTAGTCTATGTTTTGTATACATTAAACCAATTATTTTTCACTTTGAATTCCTGAGTTTTTTTCCTATATAAACGTTATTGCTTTTATGCAACTTTTTCACAATGTGGCGACTGGATTTTTTGGGTTTAGGAGGCACTGGCTCCTTAAAACTTTTATTAATCTGCGCCTATAATTACAGGGAGACCAAACTAGTCGCCAATGTCGCTAGTTGTACAATAAATCTATAGATCATATACAGGGTTGCGCAAAAAATTCAGATATGATTCCGACTATTGGTGGTAATTGCTGGAATTGCGTTTTCGAACGTGCTATGCATTTTACATTGACGTAACATTATGACTTTACAAAGACAATAATGGTAATTAACTTAGTTTGTAAACAGTATTTTACAATGCCTTTTTACTAGGATTTTATTATAGAAGATAAAAATATCAAACATTCCAATCATAACCTTAAATTATATTTCCCCCCAAAATGAGAGTTTTCTGTGGAATTCCCTTATAATATTCTGAATGTATTGGAAAGTGTTGTGTAATCTATGCTTGACGTATGATTTTACGTTCTTGTTTTTCTTCATTTTGTGTCCAGGTAAAACAATTTGAAGAAAATAACTGTTATGTTTTTAACTAGACGTAATTTTCTTAAAGTACTTAATTGATGAGGATTTTATAAAAGACACAAGATGTGATCTTATCTGGAAAAAAAATAAAGATTTCTCAAAACGTTATTTTTACAAGAAAATGTTTAGTGTATATCTGGAGAATTAAATTATATTTATTTAAAATAATTAGAATAAATATAACAGAAATATGAAGGAAATACATTAATTACATTTTCCACAAGAGTTAGCATTAAACAATTTGCATTTTATAAAATATTTTCTATTACTAATTTAAAAATCCTTCTTTTATTAATTTCATAAAATAAAAACCGGAGACATTTTCTCTTTTGAAAAAAAAATATACATAATTTTCTTAACACGAGAATTATGCTTTCTTATGATTCTAATTTTTTTATCGCATGATACGGTGTTCATCATTAAGAACTCTCGCCTTAAATAATTGAAGTTTTAATATAGTAAACTTTATAATATATTTATAACTACTTAAAAGGTGACAAAAACATATAAAAATATTATTTAATGCAACCCGAGATCTTTCGAACACACATGCGTTCATTTTCAAAGGGAAAAAGATGATTGACTGAATAGAAATACATTTTAAAAAGAAAAACAAAAATAGTAAAGCGAAAGCGGAGTTCAGTCCATTTCTCTGTAGAGGGAGTGAAAAGATCAGCTCATATTATCAGGAGGTCTGGAAATATTTAGGATATTGTACCAAATTGCGTTTTACCAAAATACAAGTTTAACAAATCAAATACAGCTTTATCCAGGTTGCATCAAAAAGAAAATATTAAGAAAATTTCAATTGAGAAAGCTTTTTCAAAAGCTAAAATTATCATTTCAACGTCTAACCTCTACTCGTCAATAATCCGTGAATCCATTGAAATTTTACTTAGAAGTGACAATGTTTGTAATGATGTCCTTTCCTATAATATTCCCGCAATTTGGTACAATATCCTAAATATTTCCAGACCTCCTGATAATATGAGCTGATCTTTTCACCCCTCAGGAGAGAAATGGACTGAACTCCGCTTGCGTATGCGTACTATTTTTTTCTTTTTTAAATGTATTTCTATTCAGTCAATCATCTTTTTCCCTTTGAAAATGAACGCGTGTGGGTTCGAAAGATCTCGGGCTGCATTAAATAATATTTTTATATGTTTTTGTCACATTTTAAGTAGTTATAAGTATATTATAAAGTTTATTTTAACAAGGTGAAAATTTCCTTCACGACACCAGTGTTTAAAATAGTGTTTTGACTCTATTTTAATATAGCATTGTACACTGTATAGCATTAATACACTGCTTATTAAATTCTTATCCTAAATTTTTGTTTCGTTATGCTGTTGCAGTTTTTTAAAGCAAAATTATTCTGTAAGATATTTCATATAAAAAGAGCATTTATATTAATAAGTTTTTAGATAGTTGTATACATATATATATGTATGTCTCGATAATTAAATTTCCGCGCTTCACTAAAAATATTCCATAATTTTTCTTTTTATTTAATATGATTCTACAGTCCTAGTTTATTTAATTATTTCCTACTTTAAAAAAATATTCAAATAATTCATTTTACTTAAATTCATTTCTATTTAAGATGCCTATATTAATATTTTACTTCCCTTAAAAATCTATTTTAAAAAACATTTCCCGTATTATTATTTGTTTCAAGGGTTTTTTTTTATTATTTCAGTATTAAATTCTGACAAGAATTCTATTAAAATTATCTGTTCTGTAAATTTCACTTTTTAGCATTTTTTTAGTTATTCTAAAAGCCGTATCCGCGTGTTTTTTTTGGGGAAATCCGATTCGCTCCAATTTTCTTTCGAGCTTAAAATTACAGTTCCACGTTTGTACAAGATGTCATTGACTAGCCAGCATATATGCATCGCCGTACAAATCATTCCGCTAACAGCTATTTAATGTAAAACATTAGACAAGAGCTCAGATTTTGTGTGTCTGGAGTTTCTTTGAAAACTCATGACTGTCGCTAGGAGGTGATAGCCTCAGAATAATAGGGAAGATCTTATTCAACATAGTTTAAATTTAGTTTTATGATGGATAACTACTAATACTTAAGCAGTGAAATGCTGCAATATTCTTTATCATTTTTGCGAATGTTTCACCGTGTATGATGCTGTATCGATTTTAATAAATATGTTTTCCGTAACGGATAACTCTACTCTTTACATACGCTATTAAAACTCTACAGCTTTAACTGCATAGTCACCTCACCGCTTTTATAGAATATCTCCCTTCTGACCAATAAGAATGCTCCATATTATAGTCAAGTAATCGTTTTCTATAAAAGCGGTGGAGTGACTATGCAGCAAATTCTACAGATTTTTAGCAGTGTACGGGGAAACACTATGGATTCCGAGCCTGTGCCATTTAATTACGACTGAAAATGTATTATTCTAATAATCCCGCCAGCAATACTATGTAAATTAGTATAAGAGGTGATGGTCAGAATTTATGAATTATGGAATGTTATGATAGTTTTTTACGGCTTTTTTATAATGGAGTTGGAGAGGAAAAGTATTGTTATAACATAAAGCTTCTCGTCATTGCTGCAAAATATTGTAACACTCACACACACACACACACACACACACATATATATATATATACTTATACGTAATAACCTCTTCAGTTCCGAAGCTAAAATAATAATACAAATGCTTATTCATGGGTTTTTCCCAAACAAAGTGATATCGTAAATGATAGAAAAAATATCTTTTCTGAATGGATCCTTTAGGCGGTTAGTAATTTAGGTTCAAAAATATGGATCTAAAAATACAAAACCCCCCAAAAACTTTAATTTAATAACCATTAACCTAAATTAACGCAATCAAGAGTTTAAGAGCTTTAAACAAGTAAATAATTTAGGAATCCTCAAATTTTTTTATTGAAAAACATTTAAGTTAAATACTTATGAAAATTTCTCACTTTCTTGGTCGTACTGTCTTTTGAGCATTTTTAGGCATTTTGCAATCTCAGATGAAAATAACTTTTATTTTATGTAGAAATCAGCCTAGATGCTGCCATTTATTCGTTTGCTTTGAACGCTAAAACATTCAGCTATTGAGAGGTGATGTGAAAATGTAAAAAAAATCGGACACTTTAGCTTTTATGAGGAAAAGAACAGAGGTCTCCATTTGGGGACCCAAGGACCGAAGAGGTTAAATAAATAACTTCTAAAATTCTCACAAGACCAAATTCGCAACGATCAAAATTTTAAATGATGGAGTTTTTTAAAAACACGCTTTCATTAATTTTCACTTTCATTCACAAAGTGAAACTTTTGGAAACAAAAACAAATATTGCAGTCCGACTCCTCATTAAACTTTGCATAGCATGCATGTGTTATATTTCATTATTACTATCATCTCAACAAAATTATACGCAGTTGGATTTACGTAATCCCAAATCGCAGAAGTGTGGAGAACTTTGCTGTTGAACCGAAGTTCGGAGAACACGGTATAGTGCATTTCTCAGAAATTCTTCTGTAGATTATTATATTTACTACTTGAAATACCTCTCGTTGCCCGGGGCTTTAAACATGTTTGATTAGGCAGATATATTATATCTTCTTGAGACCCAAGCTCGCATTTTTCGCACAAATTTTACCATTTATAGGATTAAGTCTCTTTTTGGGGCTAGAAAACTTTATATATATTCATATATTTTTAAAACTAAAAAATATATAGAGTTTTACGTATCCAATATAATGGACATTGGGTCTTAGTCCTGTAAAAACCATATTACTGAATTACATGATTCTGAATAAAAAAATCTTAATTGCAAAATTTTCTTTCATTATAAATGTGTTTTTATCGTTCATACATGACCTTTAAATATTGCACAATTATAGTTTTTTCATTATCAAAGAAAAAAAAATATTTTTAGATGAGATTTATTTGAAAAGTATAAATCAATTTAGTGATTTTTAAATAGTTTTTTTTTAGAATAAAAAAAATCTATCACACCAATAAAAGTTTTTTTTTTAAATAAAATTATAAATAGTTAGTGGCACGGTTATCACAATTGACATTGGGATGCCAAAAGGAAATTAAAAAGAAATAAAATGCAGTTTATTTGTAATCTTAAATTATTATCTTCTGTTGTATTTTCTTTCATTATAAATGTGCTTTTATCGTTCATACATCACCCGTAAATATTACAAAATTTTAATTTTTTTCATTATCAAAGAGAAAAGTATTTTTGGATGAAATGTACTTGAAAAGTATAAATCAATTTAGTGACTTTTTAAACAGTTTTTTAAAAAAGGAATAAAAAAAAAATCTATTACATAATAAAAAATGTTTCTAAAAAAACATATAATGTCAGTGGCACGGTTAACACAATTGATATTTGGATGCCAAAGGAAATTAAGGAGAAATATAATGCAGATTATTTATAATGTTAAATTATTATCTTCAGTTATATTTTCTTTAAATTTGTATTTCTGTTTAAATTTGATTAAATTAACTAATTTAATTATAAATAACTTAAGAACAGTAAAATAATACAAAAAGCTTGCATTTATTTTTTATAGTTAAACGAACATACAAATACAAGTTGCATTCATGTTTACTTAATTTACATGTTTACATATTTTATTTTATGCTTATCAAATAAGATGAGATCGCTACATAAGTTTCAAAAACCAGATTTTTAGCATCAAGTTCCTATTTCTTTCACTACAAACTTTGCTGACATCAGAAGTGTGTTTTTATCGTTTATACATCACTTTCAAATATCACATAAATTCAATTTTTGCATCATCAAATAGAAAAAATGTATTTTAACTAAGAAACGTGTTGAGCAATTTAATAATAATATTAAAAATTTAATAACATTTCGGTTTGTTTTTTAACTCTTCTCAACACCAGTAATTTGTTTGTTAGAACAATGATAATAAATAGTGGCACAGCTACCACAATTGGCAAGCAAATGCCAAGAAGAAATTTAAAAGAAATCAAAATGAGTTTATTTAGAATCTTATACCGTTATCTTTAATTATATTCTCTTAAAGTTTTTTTCTAATTAAATATGGTTAAATTTATTAATTCAATTATAAAAAGTATACTAACAGAAAAATAATACCAAAAATAGTTATGAATAAGAATAAAACACAATAAAGGCTTAATTATCTATATTTACCAAATGCTGCACAAAAAAAGGAAGCAAAAAATCACTGAAATCCAAAATTTAACAGTGTACTGATTTAGAACAAGCATTGTATCAGTAAAATTATACATTTTTAGGATAATATTTAAATCTTTATTTATTTATTTAAGAATATATATTATCTACTTCTATATCTATTACTTGTTTCAATAATGTGTTGATTTTTAAGTAAAAATTAATGCTTCTCTTCAGAGTACAAAAAAGAGTCTAATATGAATAAAAACAACTGATGAAGACCGAACGTCCAATAGAAGGGACATTAAAAAAAAGTTGTTTATTTTGTAAATTATACAGTAGATTACTTAAACTGCTATGCCATTTCATTGATACAATACTTAATATTAGATGTATGTTGCATTAATATCAAAATACTTTTCAAAAATGTAAAAAAAAATAGCGTTAAAACTGTCTGCTTATCTTCAACAATCTTTCTATTGTTGCCTGCCAATTTCAAATTATTAAAATACATATTTAGTTGCAATTTTTTTATTATTTCGGCATACAGATAGCAGCACTAGACTATCTAGTATAATGGACAGCAAGTACTTACAAGTTCCAACTAAAATTAAGTATTTTACATAGAAAATAAAAATGTCCAATGGAATGGACGCGTGGTCTCAGGATGTTAAAACTGAACACCGTACGGACTATGAATCTGGCGCAAATGTGCTCTCTTTCTTAATGTATTGAAAGCCTTGAGGAATTTTGTTTTCATACCAGTATTTAAAAAAATGTTTTCTAAGCCTAAATAAATATAGTCTTAATTCTTGAAAAAATAATTGAAGTAGAAATGTAATGTCATGAAAGGCCCTTCATGATATCCTTTTCTCTTGTCGTGCAAACACACATTTCTTAAAATTTAATACTTACCAATGAAACCTACCAATCGCAAACCTAACAATCAATCATTAAATCGGATTTGCATGTGTTTTCCACCAGGATTTGCATTTTTTTGCATTTTAATAATCGAATCATGTTTTAACTCTTTTCTTTCTTTCTAACCGATGACGAGGCCCCTTCCTGCCGGGAAGCCCCAGCTGAACGGATTTGATACCTGGTATCGGAGAGAGTGACCGCATAATCGCCGCGTAGTGGTAATAAACCTATCGATCGCCTAGATCTTATCGGCAATGCCCATATGCCTAGTTGTGAACGGTGTTATGTCGGTTGCTTAATTTTTATATCCTGTTGTTTGGAACCTGCACACTGCTACTCATTTTAATCTCGTAATTTGTAACCTTGATCAGGTAGCGAGACCTTCACCTGGCAAGGCACCTCCAGAGGTATAATCCACAGGCAACTTGTATCTACTGACGGTACATATAAGTACCATTAAATTAACTCGTTATAAAATTCATTTAATACATCGATTAGTAGTAATACAGTTAAATTGAGTTATAGATGCATTGCTTTCTCTTGTTCCAAAATCATTATTGGTTAAACATAATAAAATTATTTTTAAAAGGATGATTTCTTTTGCCTTTGCATCTTTTCACTTTCTTGGAATTTGGGGGATAGGGGGGATTTTTCATTTCAGAAATATTTCTATATTTCTATTATAAGAACATTATATTTTTACATTTCCTAATTCTACAAAATACTAAGAAAAATATTTAAAATAAAAGATTTGAGTGGGGTTATAAATATTGCACAAAATCCCTATGAATTCAAATTTAATCAATCCTTCTAAATCCTTCAATCATTTTAAAATCCTTCTAAAATTTATTAAATGATTATGTAAATCTTCTAATGTAGTTTCAAACATTCACGAAAAATGCTTTAGAAGATAAAATCTTCATTAATTTATAATTCAGTACAGAAAGGGTTAACTAATCCTTGAATTTCAGCTGTCAACGCAATGAGGTGATGTTTTGTGCAGCCGAGTTCTTGTCTATTAAATATACCGCTAAACTTAAGTTAAAATCTTCTTTTTATTATCAATTTCCTACATAGTTGAAGAGTTTAAAAATTAGAAATATTTTGCAGTTTATCAGACATACAAATACAAATTACATGAATACATATACAGTTAAAAACTCAAACGTTTTGGGCTAAGTTTTTGCCTCTCATCAGTGCAAAAGCATTCAAATGACCAGAAATCCATATATGGGTCAATATCTGAAAATTGGACAATTTGCCGCCACTGCTAATAATATTTCATTAATTATACTTAAACTAAAAACTGAAAAATGCAATTTATTGTAACGGTGTTATAACAATTACCAATGATAGAATGGACGTATAATGTATAAATAATTAATTTTAGGTTTTAAGCAAAGAAAATCATCTTTCAGTCCTGTTCCAAAGTACAAATATCCAATATTAAATGTATACTGTAAACATTTCTATAAATATTATTAACTTTTGCTATTATATGTTTATACCTATATACATACAGTATGGGAAAATATAATTCTTCTTTATTAATATAGATTGTATAGTAAAATATTGTAGTAAATATATTTGTCCCTGAGGTTGACCATCATCTCAGTCCCTCTAAACACATTTAGGTTCACAGATACTAGGTGGCTCTGGCAGAATTATTTCCATTGCAACAGCAACTAAAGTTCAACTAGGAACCATGGATGAAGGTAAGTTGTTTTTCTATTTCTTTCATATTTAGAAATATTTAGTTTTTGTTCTGAAAAGGCACGCGTATCTTTTATAGCATCATTCATGTCCCCGTATTTAACTTTTTATTCATGAACAAAAAGCTTATTGCAACTTTATTTATGTAACATACAAATGTCACATGACATATTTTATAATTTACACATGTGCAAAATGATTCAACGAAATGATTGTGCAGCTTTTAAGACAAAAACATCACCTCAAACCCCACCATCTCAGTCCCAATTATTAGACACTGTTTTTGATGTTAACAGACACTTTCTTCCATAAAAGTTTCTCCTACGCATGAAATATACATCCTTCATCTTGAAAGCTACAACATTTAAATGACAAATCATGCATCATAGTACATAATTGTATGTGGTAGTTGGTACATTAATTTTAAGAAATCAAAATTTTGGAATGAAATTGTTCAGTTTTCAGATATTGACCCATATTATGTTTACTGTTAATAATTACTAAGAGTGTAAATTAAATGAATTATAAAGAACCATATCAAAGCAATGCTGTGTATTCAGGTGGAACTGCACAGGATCCATTAATCGGCGAAATTTGATTACGAGTAGTCGTATTTCTTGTTATTTTAATGTTATTCCATTGATGAGGGGCTAAAACTTGGCCCGAAACGTTTGCGTTTTTAATTGTATATGTATTTGGGCCATTCTCTGAAAAGAGGCTGTTTTTTTTTTTTTTTTTTAAATTGTGGCCCAATAAAATTGCCTTAAAAATCTCAAAATTTAGCCTACAAGTACCTTATTGCTATATTTATCAAAAAATAATATGAACCAAACTGTACCTCATAGTTCTTCTGATATTTTAATTTCAAAGCACTTCCATTACTAAAACGTTCATATAAATGATTGGCACCGGAATTTAAGAACCAATTTATTTATAAATAAGAAAAATGCTATATTTCACATGCATTTAAATAGATAAAAATTTATAAAAATTCTGGTGCCATTGTGGCGCGTGGGAATTAAAATTAAGTGGTTTCATAAACATACCACCGCCCTTGAAAGGGTTAAAAAAGAAAAGAAATTATAATTAGAAGTCATACTGTCAATAAATTATTTTTTTTTACTCTATGTCAATTGAAAAAATAAAGATAAAGCATTAACAGTTAGAAGAATTAATGTTTATTTGAATTAGTACAATTTTTTTTATTTTTTTTTAAACTTCTCCCTGTAAAATAATAAAAAATTAAAAATGTATTATCTTTACTAAGGGTAATTAAAAGTCTTATGAGCTTTTCAATGTCTAATTTATTGCATTAGATTTCCTTATTTTACTGTTCAGTACATATATAAATGGATTCATATCATTCCCTCACAATTTAAATCATTCCCTCATATTAAAATAATGAGGGAATGATGAAATACTTCTGAAAACCATGTTATACAAAAGTGATTAGTCTTAGGTATATTTTCAGTTATTAAATATCTTTTGAAAAACACATTTCTAATAATATAACAACATAAAATGACATTTCATTAGTTTTTATCAAATTTATAATACATGAAGTAATGACGCGTAATAAAATTACTTACATTGATCTAGTACTTCAAAGCCATATACTAAATATTCAAGAACGTTTTTTACCAAACAACAAGATGGATACTTCACTTTACTCTTGTTTAAACTGTCCTAGACATATATAAAGCATGTGCTACTTTCTACTAAGTAAATAATAATGGCAATTTTTTATGGCAAATTTATTGTTATGTGAGGGAATGACGACAAATGCTAGGGACATCATTTAAAAGTGTCCTAATTCATTCATTATATAAAATATAGATATAATTAAATGGCTAAACATGTATTTAAGTGTGTTTAATGAATTGAGAAAAAAATACTTATAAATATACGTACTGGAATGTCAGAGAAAGCATTATCTTTCCTACATATCTGAATGAGGACATAGTGAGGGAATGATATTTGCATTAAGAAGAACATTAAATTTATCAAATTTTAATTTCAATAAGTAAATAATTACAGTTTACATGTATAACTGATTCATATTGATAGTTTAAATCACTTTTTCTTTTTGGAATTTTAAAAATATGTCTTCATTACCCCTGGGACATGAAATTGCCACTTTTCATTTATATAATTTTTACTTGTATGTCTGATGAATTGTGATATATTTCTAATTTTTAAATTTTGTATATCAGACGGTAATAAATGTTTAGTTATTTTAATAGTTGAAGAGAGTTTATGTATTCGGTTTATCTGTCCGTCTGTTTCTCTGTCAGTCTACCGTCTGTCCGTACTCTAACCCCAATAAATATAGTCTGATTGTCAGGAAATTGATATATGTTATTCGGGTTTACTTCGGAATGTTTGGTATTAAAAATGAAGTGTGTAGCATTTACGGCTCTTTTACAGAGGCACTCAAAAGTATTCCGTAACATTATGTCCTATGGGGAAAATAATCGTTTGCGGGGTATTTTATTGATATTACACTAATTTAAACGCATTGCAATTGATATACAGTATACTATCGATTATCCGTTTTGCGGATTATCCGTGCTCATTCCAGACTCTCAAAAATTTTTTAAGAGACACATTTTCACCCTTATCATGCATGTAAAATTTATGTTGATGGGATTGAGAATCTTGTACGGTTTAGCTGATAGTATTGTGAAGTGCGTAGAGGCCAAATCGAACGCCGCGGAACCTGTTTGACAGGGATTGAAGGGGATAGGAGGAATCGGAATGTTGTTTGTATAATAACCATCCAGCTGTCCTCTCTCACTTTCGCAACTGTTCCTTTAGTTTTTGAGACGTATATCATCAGCTAGTAGGGGGAAATTTTTACTAGTAAAATGGCTGGACTGAAACGAAAACGAAATGTTTTAAATGTTAAACCAAAATTACAAATCCTTCAAAAAATTTATAATGGATAATCAGCTAGCAAATGATCAAAGGATTATCAAATTGGAGTACAAACTGTACGTGATATGAAAAGAGAACAAAGAAAAACTCAATACCTTCACGAGAGTTTGTGATGACCAATCTGTACTTTCGAAACGGAAAAGTCTGAAAGCGTCAACATACAAAGATCTAGATTCTGCTCTACTACAGTGATTTAATCAAAAAAGATCAGAAGTTATACTTATTTCGGGTGACATGTGTTACGAAAAAGCGAGATCATTTCCATGAAGCACTAGAATTAGAAGGATATTTTAATGCTTCATCTGGTTGCCTCACTCGATTCAAGTAATGCTATGGAATTCGGCAGTTAAATGTTGAAGGAGAACGTCTAAGTGTGTATGCGACTGCTTCAGAATCGTTGTGCGAGAAATTTCAAGAATTTATTGATGAATAAAAATTAATTCCAGATGAAATTTATAATGCCGATGGGACAGGATTGTATTGAAAATATCTCCCAACAAAAGCATTTGCTTCACAGGAAGAAAAGTCAGCTCCATGCAGAGTTCTCGCTGCCGCTCGCCATTGCGCCAAATCGCGAAAAGATTTTTCATTTGTCGTGCAAACCAACTGTCAAATTCGTCCAATTGCGAGTGCTCAGTTTGTGTGTTTGTATGTGTGGTGTGCCAATCAGTGGTGTAATCGTAAAAAAAAAAAACAGAGGACATACACTCTATGCCGAGGGTATACGCGCAAGGCAGA
This sequence comes from Maratus speciosus, assembly GCA_963932465.1. Taxonomy (NCBI): domain Eukaryota; kingdom Metazoa; phylum Arthropoda; class Arachnida; order Araneae; family Salticidae; genus Maratus; species Maratus speciosus. The sequence continues at coordinate 458,370,607 of OZ010792.1, forward strand.
GGGTATACCCTAAAGTGTATATGTCATAGCTTTTTTGAAAAAACAGAGGGTATACGATTTTCTTTAAAATAATCCATAAGAGAATACAGTCGAGATTCTTAGGCGCTATACTCAACGATTGATGTCGCTTTACATGTTTAATTGCACCGTGCCATTTACATTGCTCTATTTATAGATATACTGATTCAGCACCAATCAAGTTTAACAATATTCAAAAGCACAGAAAGGATTATGCGATAGGTATTTATTATTGTCAGTTAATCACTATCTATGCTCCAGCGTCACGGCAGTAAAAACGCAAACAAAATTACTTCCATTAAGCTCCAAATAGAGAAAATTTTTGCTGGAATGCGGTGTTAAAATTAGCCCTTTACCATACTATTTGGCAATTGCAAATTTATGAAATTTAAATTCAAGCGAACAGGACCCTCAATCTTCGCAGATATTCTTAAGATTATTAATGATCCCATTCAGCTCAAAAAGTTATATGAAAACTATAACATTCTCAACAGTTTTTACTCATTTATAAATTATAAATTTCTAGCTTAATTCTATACTATTTAACTTTTCCAAACTTAGTTCTGGCTGTGGTCTGGGGTATCCGTGTCGGCGTGGTCATATTTTATATAAAATGTAATTAATTTATACTCCTGGAAAGTTTTCTTCGACTGAGTCATCTTCAAATACCAATTATTTGTACAAAGTGTAAATAGCAACTTTCATTATTCCAGTACAGATTCTTAATTATTATTGGAGTATTATTGTGTTGTAAATTTAGATATAACTATTATACACAATTTCTTATACTTTTATAATAGTGCATAATATTAATTATTGTTCGCAACTTGTATCTTAATACTAAATTTTTAGTATAGATTTAAAAATAACTTTTGCATCATGTATCTTACATAATATCTCAAACATAGTATCATTGTATTGTAAATTTGTAAATAATTATTATCTACAATTACTTATACTTTCATAATAGTACATAATATTAATTATTATTTGCATCTTCTACCTTAATACTTATTTTTAGTATAGAGTTAAAAATAATTTTGCAGCATATACCTTGAAAATATCTTTAAGTGTTGAAAATATCACATTTGTACATGATTTAAATTGATGTTAGTATTGTGAATCCTGAAAATAACATAAAACTGTTGTTAATATGCAGGTAATTGTGATCAAAAAAGTTTTATATCAAATTCTAAAAACTATGCACATTTATATGTTATAATAATGAATATTTCTCTCAAAAGTAATTATAGGGGTCATCTGTAAATATTTATTGCAGACACTGTCAATAATTGTCATATATCTAACATTGTTATTTCTCCTAAACTGTAAAAAAAAATCATTGAAGGAGTTCCACAGGTAGTAAAACTTTTCCCTGCCCTGGGCTTGGGGGTTACACCTAACCATAAGCCAAAAGCGGGTTCCCAGGGTGGGTGCTTACTTACTTACTTACCATACTTATTAAATGTATGTAAAGTATCATTGGCCGGTCAATTTTTTTCAATCAGTTAAGAGTCGAAATCTCATAGACATTTTTAGTGTATATTTTCATAACGGTAAATCAAAGATTGCTGTATTTAATTTTTATTTAGACAGCTAAAAGAATGTCTGAAACATTTTCACATTTAGGGGACATTTAAAATGTACTTATATTAAAAAGTTTCTGTAGCAGATACTCGAATTTTTATTGTATAAGCAATTACAAAAGTTTAGGTTATTTTAGAACATATTGAAAAAAAGGGATACAATAAAAAGTTAAACATAGATTTTTCAGTCTTTCAAGCCGAATCTATTTTGTCAACATTTCTGTTCATTTGTCTACTGTTTTTTTTATTTCTCATTCGCCAAATCGCTAATGTTGGTCAAAAGCCAGCGAGAACACTGGCTCCAGGCCTCAAATCATCGAAGGAGAACATTAACAAAATGTGCACAGCACATTCTTCAGCTGACCGTAAAATGAAATTCGTAATGATCGGAAAATATATGAAACTTCTGTCATTTACGGGTACCGATCCAAAAGAATAACCGGTTTTTTATTTCAATAGAAAACAGGCACGGATGACAAGGGATATTTTTATCTGACATTTCAAGGAATATTTTGTTCCTGAAGTTAGAAAACACTTACAAGCAAAAGGCTTACCCCAAAAAGCTTTTAGACAATGCCCCTTCACATCCAAATGAAAATTTCCAAGCGTCTGATAACGGATTGATTATGGTAAATTCCCCCCTCCAAATGTTACAGCAGCGATATAGATCAAGGTATTGTGGCGGTCGTCGTAGGAGAAAATATTTCTTCGTTCCGAATGGCAGCTGGCCAGAGCCGTTGTCATAGCAGCGCAGACGAAAATGTTTACATTGAGTTTTGTGTGTTCGATTACGATCAGTGTCAGAATCGGCGTTTTGTCAATGTTCTAAGAATAAAATTAGTAAAGTGTTTTTAAGTGAGTGATTATATTATACGAGCGACTCACCACAATGGTGACCATGGACTGATCTTATATACAGCATCAGCCTTCCTAGATGAGTTGGAATGTTATCCGATCATCTTCATCTTTCAAAGACTAAATCGTTCTACAGCGGCTCGATGGAAAGCAGATAAGTTCTTCTGAATCATTTTCCTGATATTTTTTCTGTTATTTTATTAGAAAAATTTAACTCGCGAATTTATTTTGGTTTGATTGTACTATTTTATATATTTATTACCATAAATCATGTCTAGTGTCGATGCTGTCAAATTCCATTATATAACAGATCAGATCCTGCGCTGTGGTTTGTGATGTGCGAAAGCACATTTGCTTTAGCTACCCCCAAAGCAATATCAGAATCTGTTACAAAATATAATTATGTTGTTTCTCATCTTCCACCCGATGTTGCATCAATCATTCGTGATATTTTAATGCAACCGGATGCTACTGATCCTTATGGTGTCTTATAAAAGGAATTAATTGCGAACTCAGATGAATCATCCCAGCAAGAGATACGACAGCTATTGTCTGGAGAAGAACTAGGAAATCGGAAACCTTCAGATTTGTTACGTAGTATGAAACGTCGGGTGGAATCCCTAAATGTTCCAGACAAATTAATGTTAGAATTGTTTTTGCAACGATTACCAAATTCTGTCCAGACAATTTTAGCGGCTGTTTTTGAATTAACCCTTGATAAAGCAGCGGTAATTTCAGATCGTATTTCAGAAGTTACCCCTTCCCCAACTTCTGCAATTACCGTGTCCTGCTCGAATGAACAGGCGATACAGGGTAAATTATTGAAAGAAATCGAAAAATTAAATAAGCGCACTGATCAGCTTGCTGTTTCACGTGGTCGGTCCCCATACCGCAGAAACTGGAGTAAACCTCGAAGGCGAAGTAAAAGTGATTATCGGGATTCAAGTATTTGTTGGTATCATAGACGATTTGGAAAAAAATGTAGGGAAGAAAAATGCAGAAAGCCGTGTTCTTGGGCGGGAAACGAAACCATCAAAGAGTAGAGGCGACTTATCCTTTGCCTCAACAGTCACGTCGCCTGTTCATTAGAGACCGGACTACAAATGTTTCTTTTCTGGTTGACACCGGTTCGGACGTGTCAATCCTTCCTGCCAACAATGTACAAAAACGGAATCCACCCGTACAAACGCTTTTGGCTGCTAATTCTTCACCTATAAATGTTTATGGTCAACAAACCCTATCTGTAGACTTTAAGACGAAAATTTAATTGGACTTTTCTAGTGGCAAATGTTAGTACACCAATTTTGGGAGCAGATTTTCTCCATAATTTCGAATTGGTTCCAGATCTCCGCCCAAAATGTCTAAGAGATTTAAAAACAAAAAAATTTGAAACAACAGGTCACATTAAATGTGCACTAATTCCTTCAGTAAAAACAATCAATATTGATAATATATATAATGAACTTCTTAAACAATTCCCATCTACTACAAAATTACCAGATCCCAATCAGCCTGTCAAACACAACACAATGCATTTTATTTCAACAAAAGGACCTCCAGTTGTGGCAAAACCCCGCAGGTTGGCTCCGGATCGCCTGAAAATTGCTAAAACTAAATTTCAAAATATGATAGAACTCGGACATTTAAGACCTTCACGTAGCAACTATGCATCACCTTTGCACATGGTTCCGAAAAAGGGAACTTTGGAATGGAGACCTGTAGGTGATTATCGTGCCTTGAATGCGCAAACCAAAAAAGACAGATACCCGATACCATGTACAGCTGATTTTACTGCTAATTTACGTGACACTAAAATTTTTAGTCGAGTTGACCTCATCAAAGCATATCATCAAATACCAGTCAATCCTGATGATATTCCCAAAACAGCAATATGCACACCTTTTGGATTGTTCGAAAGCACACGCATGCAATGCGTCTGCAACATTTCAGAGATTCATAGATGAGGTAATACGTAATTTACCAGGCGGCTATGCTTTCGTCGATGATATACTCATAGCCTCTAAAAATGCCGAGGAGCATTATCATCATTTAAAAGCACTCTTTCCAAATTAGCAGAATATGGTTTGTGCATAAATGTTTCCACGTGCACATTTGGTAAACCTAGCATTGATTTCTTAGGATTTCGAATATCTGAACATGGTATTCAACCACTTCCAGATAAAGTTAAACGCATAATCGATTTTCCGCAGCCCACAACCTTATCTCAACTTCGAGGATTTTTGGGTATGTTTAATTTTTATAGGTCTTTCATATATCAAGCTGCACACATACTTGCGCCTTTAGTGAAATTGTTAGAAGGCCATACAAACAAAAAAAATCTCGTTCCCGTGTTCCTAAAACAGAACCCCTTAATTGGAACGAAGATGCTGAAAAAGCTTTCGTAGCTGCCAAAAATGCAATAGCTCAGGCTGCTCTTTTACGGCACCCTATTCCAGGCGCTCAGTTGAGTATATGGGTTGAATCCTCAGATGTCGCGATCGGCGGCACCCTTATGCAGTTTTATCAGGAACGTTATGAACCTTTAGCATTTTTTTCCATGAAATTAAACAACAGTCAGCGGAATTGGTCAACATATGACCGGGAATTCTTTTCTATTTATTCGGCAATAAAACAATTTCGGCACATGCTAGAGGGGAGAATTTTTCAAATTTATACTGATCAAAAACCGCTAATTTATGCATTTAAGCAAAATACCCATAAATGTTCGCCGCGGCAATCACGCTATTTAGATTACATTTCCCAATATTCCACTGACATTAGGCATGTACCAGGTTCCAAAAACATTGTTGCAGATTGCCTCTCAAGAATTGAAATTGATTCTATTTCAAAATCTCCAATCTTAAATTTTGAGGAAATCGCAAAAGCTCAGGAAAATGATTCAGAGCTACAGAACCTGCAGAATAGTACATCGCTCAAATTGGAATTGAACCTTGCCTCATTTCTGATTGTAGCCTACTATGTGATACTTCAACAGGTACGCCTCGACCCTTTGTTCCTAGTTCCTTTCGTCGACTGATATATGAACATTTGCACAATCTAGCCCATCCAGGCATAGCAGCTACCACAAAACTAATTTGTTCCAGATACGTATGGCCAAATATGAAACGAGTTATCAAAAACTGGGTTCGTTGCTGTGAGAAGTGTCAAAGATCAAAAATACAGAGGCACACCAAAGCACCTCTTGGCACGTTCTCTCTTCCTGATGCACGTTTTTCCCAAATACATATAGATATCGTAGGTCCCTTGCCTCTATCTGACGGTTTCAGCTATCTTTTAACGATGATTGACCGATTTAGCAGATGGCCAGAAGCCGTACCTATATCTGATACACGAGCTAAAACAATTTGTAGTGCCATATTAAAGCATTGGATATCAAGATTTGGTTGCCCTTCACTCATAACCACGGATCAAGGACCACAAATGCGATCAGCGATATTTGATGAATTTACGAAAATGATGGAAGATCCGCACAACGACATATCATCCGATATCGAATGGCATTATCGAAAGATTTCATCGACATTTAAAGTCATCCATGAAAGCTCAGGAAACCAGTAGGTGGGCTGAAATATTACCGATAGTTTTACTAGGCATTCTCACAGCAGTGAAGAAATATATACAAGCTTCTTGCGCTGAACTTGTCTACGGCACTACGTTGAGATTGCCCTGTGATATGCTGGATGAATACAAGATCCAACCTTGAAACGATAACTTCGTCACGCAACTACGAAATACCATGCGGCAGTTAAGTCCAGTTGCTACATCATCTCACTGCCAAGAGAAGTTCTATATACACCCTTCCTTGACATCTTGTTCACACATCTTTCTAAGAGTGGATCATGTACAACTTCCATTGTGTCAACCATATACTGGTCCTCACAAAGTCCTAAGTAGAACTGGGAAAACTATAACAATCGAACTTAATGGTCGTAAGTATACGGTATCAATAGATTGAGTGAAGCCAGCTCATTTGATTCCTACTTCAGACTTGTCCACGAAAACTGTTCCACAGAACTCTAATTTAAAACTCTCTCTTAAAGCGGACAGTAACCCTGACCAAACAAAAACTGTCACACGTTCGGGCAGACATGTCCATTTTCCTAAAAAACTGGCATCTTATATTAAATACTGAAATTGTTGATAAATTGTTCATTTTGCATACTACACATTATGCCTATATTTTGTTATATATTGCAATTGTATTTCATGTATATATCCTTGTAATTTTTCTCAACAAGCGTGGATTCTGACACAGATAGTAAAAAAAAAATTAGTATACACTTGTATATCGTTTCTTCGGTACCCTACGTCACTGGGGGGATACTCTGCGGCGGTCGGCGTAGGAGAAAACATTTCTTCGTTCCGAATGGCAGCTGGCCAGAGCCGTTGTCATAGCAGCGCAGACGAAAATGTTTACATTGAGTTTTGTGTGTTCGATTACGATCAGTGTCAGAATCGGCGTTTTGTCAATGTTCTCCGAATAAAAGTAGTAAAGCGTTTTTAAGTGAGTGATTATATTATACGAGCGACTCACCACAGTATAATTTCAGCAATGAAACGGCACTACAGATCTGAAGACTTTTGGAAAATTTGATCCCTGATGTTATAACACTGCCAAATTTTTGGAAGCAATATTCGTTATTGGATGCAGCATATGGAATATCAGCAGCATGGTCAAAGGTAAAATCGTGTACGTTATCACGATCGTAGAGAAAGATCATACCGTTTGATCAATGATCTTCTTCAGGTATTCCAGAGGAATATGAAAACAGAGTATTCTTGAACAAACAAAAGAATTCGAAGGTTTCGAAAATCTTGATGAAGAAAATTTAGAGTTTCAAAGAAATGTATGTGAGCCTAGTTTCCAGTATTTCACATATGAAGTTATCGTTACTAACTTGGTTGTTAAATCTAATAGAGATGACAGTACTGATATAGAAGATGTACTAAATAAGAGAAATATAATTTCTCTTGAATCTGCTCTAAAATCTGTGAAAAGTCTGTTAGATTATAGGGATAAAGAGAATTTGATTACGGAGACATTACAGCAGGTCGTTAAATATATGTCGTTACACGATAAGAGATGAACAAATATCAGACGCAAAGGCGCATTACGGGATTTTTTAATCTGTAAAAGTTAAAAGGAAAATTCCTAGTTTGATGTTATCAGCATGCAAATGTATGTAATTTTTTTTTGTACTGGTGTTCGTTTTTTTTTTTTTTTTTTTTTTTTTTTTTTTTAAATAAAAATGAATTTTTGGATCATCCGTGTTTTTCCATTATCCGTGCGAACCCTTCCGGTGGTTAACCCGGATAATCGAGAGTGCGCTGTATTTCACTGGGGTGTACTACAAGGCGCTTACTGTAGAATGCAGTGTGCATAGAATTCATTGCTAATTTACATGGACACGCCGAAAATTTGGCTACTGAACCCTTTATGTCCTGAGTTATGAATTCATTAAAATTTTATCTTCTATAGCATTTTTCGTGAATTTTTGAAACTAAATTAGAATACTTACATAACCATTTAATAAATTTTAGAGAGTATATTAGAAGGATTGAAGGATTTAGAAGGATTAATTAAATTTGAATTTATAGGAATTTTGTGCTGTATTTATAACCCCACTCAAATCTTTTGTTTAAAATATTTTTCTTGGTATTTTTTAGAATTAGGAAATGTGTAAATATAATGTTCTTACAATAGAAATATAGAAATATTTCCGACTTAAAAAATGCCCTTCCTTAATGCCAAGAAAGCTGAAAAGATGTAAAGGCAAAAGAAATCATCCTTTTAAAAAGATTTTTGTTTTGTGTAACCAATAATGCTTTTGGAACAAGATAAAGTAATTCATCTATAACTCATTCTAAACTGTATTAGTACTAATTGATGTATTAAATGAATTTTATAAGAAGTAATTTTAATGGTACTTATAAGTACAGTCAGAAGATAAAGGGTTAAGAAAATGAACAATAATTGAACAATTGAAGCCTATGAATAATTGCACGAACTGTGTTTTCAGTTGTGGAACACGTTTTTAATTTAACTATTTAACTTTGTGTATAAATTGTATATTACTTTGTGTTTATAAATTCTATTGATCATATGCAGGATTGCACAAATGTTCTGAAATGTTTTTACGTTTCTTGACGGAAATTGCTAAATGAAATTTTCAAAAGTGCTAAGCCTTTAACTGAAGTAACTTTTAGCATACTATGTAGTATAGATACAAATCTATACATCATATACAGAGCCGTGCTACAAAATTCGGAGTTTTTTACCGAGTAATGATGGCAATAACATAATTTGGGTTTTAAGATGTGTTTCACGTTTTCCAAATTGTTTGTTAAAATTAATAAACTGTGAAGCTTTGTTATAGTGTTGTGAATGTGTTCTGAAATGCATCATAATCTATGTTGGGCACATGATTTTTTGTGATATCACAGTTCATCAAAGGAAATAACCATTATTATTATTATTATTTTAAATAGATGGACTCTGCTTAGAAGGATTTAACTGAACAGAAAAAAACGAATGCAATTTCTATTTCTAGGTGAGCATAAAGCTTTCAAAGAGCGCTAATTGTATAAGAAAATCTTTTGTCTATATGAGAGGTTTTATATAAATATTTATTTAAAATACTAGTTTTAAAATAAGTGAAATATGAAAATAATAACTAAAATACAATTGTAAGTTATTTTTTAAGAAATAATTCCAAAACATAATATTTTATTTATAAAATTTTAACTTTTATTTTTCCTATCTATTAATTTTAAAATCTTCATTGCTTTTTATACAAAAATAAATCGATAATTTTTTCTGAAAAAAAAATGTATTATTTTTATATACGTATTATATATATTTTTTAAAAGTTTTTCTTTTAGTAAAATGATATAAAGTTTCATATAAGAAATTACTGACATAGAAAAATGAAATTTTAAGTAAACATTGTGCCTGATTGAATTCTTATTATAATACTTGCTTCGCCACCGTATAGCATTTTTCAAGTGCAAAACATATTCCGTAAAAATGTACATATCTAGAGTTAATCCTATATTATAGTATGAGCAATACTTGTGTTTGTGTCTATGTGTGGATGCAAATTTTATCTTAAAAAAGGCTCTAAGGATTTTGACTTAATTTTGTATCGAACTGTTTTCGGGTATGAGAAGGCGATTGGGCTAGGTCACATGTATGAGTTTATTTTATTCTATTCATTTTATGAGTCAATGCATTTCAATAGGAGTACAGGTTCAAACAGTCATTAAGGTGTTAAACAGATGGTAGTAAACGAATTCGCAAAGTTGGCAACAGTTCTCCAAATTTCGTGATATTTGGAGAAATATTGGAAAATCGATTCTCAAGATTATCAATGAAAAAACACATGCTTGGTCCTAAATGAAAGAATATTGTCAAATTTGGCGATATTTGGTACAAACTTTGGCTTTCAGAATCTAAACGAATATTTTAGAAATTCCCAATAGAAGCCGAGATACATGATTCAACCAATCAGATCAATAGAACGTTCTCGAATACATAAGTTAATCAATCAGGGTACATAGAACTTTCTCAACATATGCTTGGCACCAAATGAAAGACTTTCGCCAAATTTGGCAATATTTAAGGAAAACTTTTGCTTTAAGAATCTAAAAGAATTTTCTAGAAATTCCCTATAGAAGCCGAGATACATGATTCAACCAATCAGATCAATAGGATGTTCTCGAATACATAATTTAATCAATCAAGGACACAGAACTCAATATATGCTTGGCGCCAAATGAAAGAAATTCGCCTAATTTGGTGAAATTCGGCGAAAGAAATGCCTTTCAGAATCTGAAAGAATTGTCTGTCTAGAGTGTTATAAAATAAATTGTTTTATAGCAATAATTTAGCGATAATTTATAGTTATATGGGAGTTGAACACGATGCTAATTTTAATCGAGCGTTGCTTAGTGTTCCCCACTGGTCTTTCCCCATTTAATAATTTAGTGACTTATCAATTTATATATCCATGTACGTTGTACAGCACGTAACGCGGACCTACGATTTAAGACTGTATATTTCCTATTTTATGTATATTTTCCGCATTTCTCGCACTATGTTTTTCGAAAAGAAACCTACATGAGCTACGTAGCATGAAAATGGAATACATGTGTGAAAAAGTATACTAATTAAAAGTATACTAATAGTACAAAAACTAGAAAAATAATCAAATGCGAAGTGAGTACATACTCAACTGCTAAACCAATTTGCTTAAATCTCCGCAAAGTGAGTGGAATCGCGCTCTCGTTGATTAAAATAATCACGTCCTATATATTCTTGTCCATTAATGTATAAATGTCAATTTTTTGTGGTTAACTGTAAAAGCTTTAATTGTTATGCGAGGCACATAAAGCGCAACTGTAAAATTGGATAATTTTTCCTATGTCAAAAGTGCTCGTTATACACGGAAATACACAGTAATAATAATTTTATAGATTGCATTTATAAAGAAAACTTCAATATCTCTAACATAGTTTAATAAACATTTTTGTTATACTTTCTGTTTTAATGCATAACTTATAGTTACAGATTTCTTCCTGGATTCTACATGTTTTTTAATCACATCAATGAACGAAAGCCCGAACATCTCCCTAATTTATTTTTATCGATCTACTTACAAAGCTACTTAAGTATATTATGAACTTAATGATTGAACAAGTAAATCGTTTCAACAAAATTAAATGGAAAAACATCAATAAAGTACACATTAAACTAAGCGTAACTCAAAATCAAACCCTCTTTTCGTTTTATATGTTTTGTGTTCCTAGGAATGTACTTTAAAGAAAAAACAGTTCTTTTTCTTTAAACTGCACTACCCTTTCAAGAATTTAATTGGATAGAGCTCTGATAAAAGACTTTTGTGGTTTACACTTTCGGAAGGACAAAGAGTTTTTGCACAGCACTAATTTTCTAAGGAAATATTTAGTTTGATCAGAAAGAATGAAAAAATATACGAAAAATGCATTCAACTTAAGATTTCATAGTAAGTACAAAACTGGTGTGGAAATATAAAATACTTAAAAACAACGTTTAAACACACAATAAAATAAGTTAATTAAAACAGACGTATACGTTTCAAGGACCCATATCCTCAGTGTATAAAAACAATAAAAACCAAAATATCCCCCCCAACTACATGTACGGTGAAAACCCAAATGTCAGAACACAATACCAACAGACCATCAATTTCTAACAGCCAATGAAATTAAAGCGGAAGTGAAGTGCCGTGACACAACAAATACACCCAGAAAGTTGAGATGCACAATACACTAGAAAAATCATTAACAAAGGAGTTTTTAAATCTATGGATATGAACAGCTTCAAAAAAGTCCAAATCCAGAGGAGTAATCAGGGCTCGCACCGTTACTAAAATTTTCGCAATTTGCTACCAGTATTTTAAATAAAAATTCTTCGTGGTAGATTCCTTTAACATCTGTAATAGAATTATACAACAAAGATTATCGTTTAATTTAGTGGTAGCAAAGTGCGAAAATTTTAGGAACGCTGCGAGCTCTGAGTAATGCATTTCGTGATAATGGTAGCTGAGTCAAAATTGAAATTATGTCCCTCCCACCAGCAATGAGAGGCGATAGAGGATTTTTGCAATTCTTTCATCTTTACATAGTTTATGTGTTCTTTGACTCTGTAACGGAGTTTTCGTTTAGTTTGTCCAATATAGGACTAGCCACATTGGCATTGAATGTTGTAAACATCCCAATAATTTTGAGGAGGAATTTGATCCTTAAGCTGTGAAAAGTTAATTTATTAACTCGTTTAAAAACCACATTAAAATCATAATGTCTTAAGATATTAGCCATCTTAAAGCTTATACTGTTATAAAATGGTAAAATGATAAGGTTAGAAATGGAAACTGCAGTAACAGAAGAATCAAGATTATTAGCACATTTATTATGACTATGAGAAATTAAATTATTGAAATTTGATAAACCAAAACCACGATCGATAACCACAGATCTAATGTAATTTAATTCTGTAACAAGTGAATTGTTATCTGAACAAATTAAGCGAACTCTATTAATCAAATAAAGAAAAGCCGAAGCTTTTTGGGAAAGAGGTGACATTAATTGATATGGGGGGAGTGTGACAGCAAACGGTTTACGATAAACGGAAGTGCCAAAGGTGTTAAGCTGACGTGTAACCAACACATCAAGAAATGGCAATTTATTATCTATTTCACCTTCATACGTAAATTGAATAACCAAATGTATTGAGTTCAAAATCGTTAGTGTATTATCAACAGAAAAAAGAGAAAGGTCCAAGAGCGCAAAAGAATCTTTCTACATATCTACAATAAAATTGGAAGTTGATAAGGTTAAACATTTTAACCTCAAAGTAATGCATATATAAATCTGCTACAAAAGTACTAAGGTGATTACTCATTGCTAAACCATATGTCATAGAATAATATTGATTAGAAATTTGAAATGAATTTTGTTTTAAACAAGTACTGAATAACTCAATAATGTGATTGATTTCATAATCTGTGTAATGAAACTCTTTTAATATAACAGTGAGACTTTGTAGTGCTCTCCTTGAACTGAAACATGGGTGAACAGAGAAATAACATCAAACGAAACCATGCTTGAATTTTGCTTTAAACAAGTACTGAATAATTCAATAATGTGATTGATTTCATAATCTGTGTAATGAAACTCTTTTAATCTAACAGTGAGACTTTGTAGTGCGCCTTGAACTGGAACATGGGTGAACAGAGTAGTAACATCAAACAAAACCATGCTTGAATTTTGTTTTAAACAAGTACTGAATAACTCAATAATGTGATTGATTTCATAATCTGTGTAATGAAACTCTTTTAATCTAACAGTGAAACTTTGTCGTGCGCCTTGAAATGGAACATGGGTGAACAGAGAAGTAACATCAAACGAAACCACGCTTGGATTTTGTTTTAACCATGAACATTTGTTTTAACCTCGAAACCATGCATTGTTTGGTTTGATGTTACTTCTCTGTTCACCCATGTTCAAGTTCAAGGCGCACTACAAAGTCTCACTGTTAGATTAAAAGAGTTTCATTACACAGATTATGAAATCAATCACATTATTGAGTTATTCAGTATTTCTTTAAAACAAAGTTCATTTCAAATTTCTAATCAATATTATTCTATGACAGATGGTTTAGCAATGGGTAATCCCCTTTTCTAGCCGATTTATATATGCATTACTTTGAGGTTAAAATGTTTAACCTTATCAACTTCCCATTTTATTGTAGATATGTAGATGATTCTTTTACGCTCTTGGACCTTTCTCTTTTTTCATTTGAAACTACATTAACGATTTTGAACTCAATAGATTCAGTTATTCAATTTATGTATGAAGTTTAAATAGATAATAAATTGCCATTTCTTGATGTGTTGGTTACACGTCAGCTTAACACCTCTGACACTTGCGTTTATCGTAAACCTTTTGCTGTTACACTCCCCCCCCCACTTCAATTCACGTCACCCCCCTTCCCAAAAAGCTTCGGCTTTTCTTTATTTGATTAATAGAGCTTGCTTAATTTGTTCAAATAACAATTCACTTGTTACACAATTAAATTACATTAGATCTTTGGCTATCGATCGTGGTTTTGTTTTATCATATATCAATAATTTAATTTCTCATAGTCTTAATAAATATGCTAATAATCGTGATTCTTTTGTTACTGCAGTTTCGATTTCTAATCTTATCCTTTTAGCATTTTACAATAGTATTAGCTTTAAGATGGCTAATATCTTAAGACATTATGATTTTAATGTGGTTTTTAAACCAGTTAATAAATTAACTTTTTCACAGCTTAAGGATCAAATTTCTCCTCAAAATTATTGGGGTGTTTACAACATTCATTGTCAATGTGGTTTGTCTTATATTGGACAAACTAAACGGAAACTCCGTTACAGAGTCAAAGAACACATAAACTATGTAAAGAAAAAAGAATTGCAGGAATCCTCTATCGCCTCTTATTGCTGGGGGGAGGGACATAATTTCAATTTTGACTCAGCTACCATTATTAAGAAATGTATTACTCCTCTGGATTTAGACTTTTTTGAAGCTGTTCATATCCATAGATTTAAAAACTCATTGGTTAATGATTTGTTTAGTGTACCATGCATCTCAACTTACTGGGTGGATTTGTTGTTTCACGGCACTTCACTTCCGCTTTAATTTCATTGGCTGTTGGAACTTGGTGGTCTTTTCGTATTGTGTTTTGACATTTGGGTTTTCACCGTACATGTAGTTTGGGGGATATTTTGGTTTTCATAGTTTTTATACACTGAGGATGTGAGTCCTTGAACTCACGAAACGTATACGTCTAACACAACAAAATTAACTTATTTTGTTGTGCGTTTAAAGGTTGTTTTTAAGTAATTTAAGATTGTATATTTAATAAATGTATGGATTGTATTATTACCTAAGGTTTAATTAATGTAAAAACACTAAGATCGGCTATTTAGTCTGAGTAAAAGCATTCTCACTTAAAGATATATACATGTGTATATGCTTTTGTATTTGAGCTTCGATATTGAATTTTAAAAGTGTGCCGGACCTGTATTCGAACAACGTACCTTGGGGTAACCAGGCTATTGCTTTCTTCCAGAAATATTGATCAGCATCTCTCTCTCTCTCTCTCTCTCTCTCTCTCTCTATATATATATATATATATATTGTATATATATATTGTATATATATATATATAGATAGATAGATAGTTAAAAATAATAAAGTGAAATTACATAGGTAAAAATTAATGGAACAGATAACTCAAACGATGAAAATTAGAAATGAAAAAATAAGTTACTGTGAATATCTTATGGATTCTTCAGAGGAGCTTCATAAGCATAATTCACAGTAAAGTATGTTATTTCGTCGAATATTGAAAATTTGAAAATTTGAATACTTATAGCTGAATACCTGCAATCTCGCGACAAATAATAAAATTTAAAAAAATTCTTAATTAACACACGTATTTATTGAAAACCCAATTTAATATATGGATAATTCTCATATATGAACTAAAGCATTAATTTTAATTAAACCAAAAAGGTTATCTTTCAGAAGTGCAAAATAGGGAGAGGGTTTACCACAATTTAGAAGGTGTACGACAGCGATAAATGACTACAGGTTTTCAAACACACTCTTATCTTAAAGATGTGGACCTGAAAACGCGAAATTTCATAACTACACACAAAACTTCTCTTTCAGATTTACTAAGTTTTTAAAAAAAATTTCTAGAAGTCAAAGTTTCCATTAAAAATAGATTTATATAAATTGATTTAATTATAATTCAAGGACAACCAGTAGGCCATAGATGTTTCAGTAATCTTTCCAGTCAGACGGCTGTCGGTAGTGGGGAACCATCCTAGCCTGTAATTTTTTTTTTTTTTTTTTTTACAAATATTACATTTATAGATATATTATTTATGCATCTATGGGTAATTTTTTACACCGATTCCGAATTTTCGTTAAAATATTCCCAGTACAAATCTAAATATCAATGAAAAATCTGATTTAATGAAAAGAATTTTTTTTAACTTCATTTTATCGACGCGACAACGTTAAAACCCAGACACCTTGTAAACCCACAGATAATTTTGTGACTAGGATTATTTTGCGTAGTCTAAAATTTTTACAAATATTGCATTTATAGATTTTTAATTTATCCATCCATTTCTATTTTTTACGCTGATTCCGAATATGTACTTTTCGTAAAAATCGATTCAAAACTTTTAATTTTATCAAAAAATCAAATTTTAAAAGTAAACAGAAATGTTTTTGTACGTCACATTATTTAAATCTAAACGTTTCCCCATTAATTACCATTATTTTGCATCCTATTTTTTATTATAGGCTAACATATACGAATTTTATAGCAGGAGGTGGGAGTTGAATTTCTAAGTTTCCTTTTTACCCCTTCGGGCTCTAACTTGTGTATTTTAAGCAGTTTTTTTAACCCCTAATTAAGCGGCACCGAGATTCGACCTGATTTGAAGGCTTGACCGAAAGAGTATCGCGTTGAGTCCGACATCTTGGTTAGGTCTACTTTGACCCCCGACAATTAGGGAGCATACCTCCCGTGGGGGCTGGAAGGTAGGAAATGTATTACTTCATTTGACATATCGTTTTAAAGGTCTTGGCATATACATTACTAATTATTCACTTCCCCTTCGTAACTCATTTATTCAGCACTAAGGGGCGTTTTAAAATTTTATTTTTTATATTACTCTTTCTGTCGCCAGGTAACTCTGCCGAATAAATTTAACAAACTTCAAATTTAATCTACGATGAATATACCTTAAATGAAAGACCATGTGCCCAATATTTTTTTTCTTCACACCCACACCCCCTCTATATCTACCCGATATATATAAGGATTTAATTATTATAAATTACCAATTTGGATTCACAGTCAAACTTCGTTATCCAGACACTCTAAAGACCAGTAAAAGGTGTCGTCATAAGCGGAGTGTCGTGGCAGCCGGAGTTGGAGAAAAATATGTTTATAAAAAGCTGAATTTTAAATTAATTTAAGACTATTCATAAATATTCTTGCAGTTTTAAGCAATAAAACATTATTATTAAACAAATACAAAAACAAAATTAAAAAGAATAAAAATCAGATTTATGATGACTTGTTTTTTTATTGTTACATAAAATATTGACGAATTTAGGTTTGCTTATCTCTAGATGTACTTCCTACAATTCTTTTTTTAATATTATACAATGAATTGTAATAAATAATCGTTTTTTTTTTTAGAAATAGATGCTATATAATTTCTGATCGTTTCAATGCAATGCAATGCTTAGGTTTTAGTCGGATGAAAAACGCCGTGTAACCACAAGGAAGCGCCACCTTACCAGAACATAAAAACCGGGAGTAGACTGATACGTCCATTTGGAGCTTAAGTGTGGGTCATTCATAGTGCGTGCGTTTATTTATTCAGATAAAGGATTGAAGTAAAATTTATCATTTATCTCAATGGATATTTTAGACACTTTTGTGAAAGTTTAGCTAAGACTTTTCTTATCGCTTAATTTCCGTGCTTATAAGATTGATTATGGACAATGGACATTTTTTCTAAACCGTTGGGATACCCGGAGTTGAAAATTATTCAACGACGTAAAATCTGGAGTTTATTTACATTCAAATCATACACAGAAAATCGGGACTTTGAAAAAGTTACTTGAAAACTGGGTGTCGGGATAACGAGGTCTGACTATATTAATTAAAGAATAAAGTGTTTTGAAAGAAATATTAAACGAAACATCCTCTGTGCGGTATGTGATAACACTAATCGAATTGATCTAATATAAGCTATGAATTTCTGATTTATAGTTATTATCATATTCATAATTTAAAATTATGTTTCCATTAGAAATGAGATTAAATTCAAAGTTGTCATTGCTTCGTGTCTGGGAAATATAGTCATGGGTTATACAGTCTTTGAATGTGGAAAAATAGAAGGAATTTCGAAAAATAAAATTCCATTTTTTTATTACGCCAGTGATATGTTTTCTGTATCTGATTTTTTTTTTTCAAAATTGAGATATTATCTCCATCATAAACATTCAGCTCCAAATTTGGCATTGACGTACCAAATGTTAACGAGATTGGCAATCATTTGGTGATTTTATAATGTTCAGATTTTTTTCGAACACAATGACGAATGGCAGAGGTACATTCAGTCAAAATGAAGACCTCTGTATTTTCCTTGGAAACGTTAAAATTTCTAAGGAGCTAAATTTCAATGTGTATGAAAATCGTTCAAACAGCATTCAAAAGCATTTCTAATAATAGCTGATCAAGCATTGATAATATTCTCGTCATATTTTTGTAAAAGTATTTCCTGATTTTCGTGAAACGTAGTGTCACGTATAACAGGGGCATATCTTTATACAGTTCAAAGCGATATACAAATTAGAAATATTTTCAAAATCCCTCTATAAAAATATTATAGCTTACCTTACAAAAATGCCACAGCACTCAACTTTATCTTTCCGATAGTTAACCTAATTTAATGTAGTTTATCTAGTAATATATTAGGTAATATATTGTTTAAAAATGCTTGTAATACTAATTTTATATTTGATTTAAAACAACAAAGCAACATTCTTCTTATGCAATCTGCTTCATTTATTATTTAATAATAGATAAAAATTTTAAAATTATATAAGAGAAAACAAACATTTCTATAATAAAATATGCTTACACAGGGATATATTTTTAGAAATGTGCTCTTATTTAAACTTTAATAAGATATACAGTTTCATCTATGCATCTCTGAGAATTATACATATGCATTAGTAAATTATAATATTTCCGGTAGATGCTAATTAATTCTTGTGAAATACTTTTTCTTTGTTTACTCCTTAAAGCTTTATTACACTGTTTTATTTTCGAATTTCAGGTATGGCTGTGTATATAATTATAGAATTCCGTGTATTGGTAAATATTAAAGAAAGCTGTAGGATTGCCATATTGTAAATTTCCTGTAAAAGGTGTACGTTTTTAAGACTCATAATACGTTGCGTGGTTAATTATTTGCTGTACGACGACACATTATGATTTTAAAACATATCTTATGTTTAATAATTTCGAGAATTATTTTTTTCTGTTTACATCAAAAATTTAATGTTTTCGTTCAGTTTATGAAATAAATCATTATAAGCATGTGCAGCAAATATAAAAAAGAATGGAGTCAAACCTGGGCGATAAGAATCATGGGGAGGTTGTGATAGATTGAAAATAAACACGGAAAACTCTTGTATGTAATCTGATCGCTTCAGCGTATTTGATTTGATTTTCTATTTGTGGGTGCCCATAGCTAAAAGTTCAGGATTATTACTGTATTTAATATTATTTTCTTTATTTTTTTGTGCTACAATTCATATGGGAAATATAACAGTAAACGTAATCAGACAATGTACCTCTATATTAATAGCCTGTCATGTGAATGTCATTAACAGGTGTGGGCTGATCGCTTCGTTTTTTATGTGTCAGATGGCCATTTTGGTAGTCATGTGACTGTCATAATCAATTACCGGTTATTATCAACCCCTTTACTTTTCATATGCAAAGCGGCCATTTTCAATCAAAATTATATTTTCGAATAAAGCAAAATAAATGTTGTTATGATCGCAAAAGATTCTTGGTACCTTGTTAGCCGGCGCAAATCTCGCCAATTACATTTTTTTTAAGTCGCCTAAAGCATTTTTTTAAGTCGCCCATAGCATTTTTTTTAAGTCGCCTATAGCATTTTTAGGGTGCCGTGCTTAAAAAGCAAAAACGGAACCATTATAAGATCACTCCTGTGTCTGTACGTCTGTCTGTCTGTCTGTCACAGCCATTTTTTAATCGTAAACTATGGAACGTGGAAAGTTCAAATTCGGGGAAGTAATAAAGACTATTGACCCACATATTTTCAGATTAATAAACATTCATAAATATATTTAGTAAAAAAGTTGAGGGGCTAATTATGCTACTTGAAAAAAAAAAATCTTTCTTTGTATATCATGCGGGGGAATCCTGTGAAAGCTTTTGTAACGGTGAACTCAAAAATACATTCCTTTTAATTTTAGGTATTATATTTTCAAAGATATTGTTGAAAATGTAGCGCAAAAATATGTCCCCCCTCCCCAATCTAATTCCGAATCTACTGAAACTAAAATTATGAAAAAATTAGAGGTAGTAGACGTTAATATAAACCTTGCCGGAAAATTATAGCGATTACCCTAGGTCACCTAGTTTTTCAGTAATTAGCATTTTTCTGTTATACACAAATTTCGATTTACGGACATTCAGAAAAATTGTTGAGCATCGCTGAATATACCTATCGTTGCAGAAGAATAAAAGCATTGTTGATAATGATTTTCGAAAAAAATCATCGGTAATTAGCTGAGATATTAACCCTTAAAGGTACGGTCAGTTTGGACATACACAAGTATAGGGCGGCGAACTCTATGCCTAGTTAACGACTTTTAATGATATATATGTATAATGTAATGTCCAGTAAGAGTATAAAAGCAATAAACGCCAAATTGTTAAAAACATACTAATTTAAAGGGTCTCGGGACTCTAAAAAGTGGAAAAAATGACCACTTTCAACATTTAATGTCTTAAAATGTATATGATTTTAAAACACAATTTTAATTGGAATGAAAGATATAAATATGTTCTTTCGTTTCATGTATTTAAAAAATTGCAAGATACAGGATTAGTATTTATAGGGGGCTCGAAACTGTTAGACATTTGTCGAACAAAAAAATTGGCATAACAGTTTACGCGCAGGATTACAAAATAAATATTGCAACTGGAATGAAAATTTTGGTGCTTACTTATACTTCAGATTGTAATAATTTCGCTGAACTTAAATAAATTTGTATTTAAAGCATTTTTATATTTTTAATGCAATGCTGCATTTAGCTAGTACAAAATTTTGAAAATTTCAACAGTAAAATCACCTAAAAAATATTTTTTTGAACAATAGAAAGGAAATTTTAGGTTCAGTTTATACAGAATAACATGGAATATATGTTTTGAAAATTTTTATGAAAAAATGTTCAGAAGTTTTTGAGGTATCCTGCGCGTTATACCCAAAAACGCCATTTGGAAAATAATGACTTTAAAGTTTCAGCTATTGAGCGGGTATAATTCTAAAAGCCAAAACTTCTGTTATAATGGGAATTTCAAGGAAACAATTATATCAAAATATTCAGAAAAGATTGGAGTTTAACATCTAAAAAAATTAAAATTTCTTAAATTCCCGCGACCACTTAACCCTTTCCGGCACGGAGTAATTCTATTTATAAACTTATGAAATAATGAACTGACACCACAATTTATAAACGAATTTATTAGAAAATGCAAACTTGCTTATATTCACGTACATGATAAAAGGAAAATTTTAATTAAATATTCTTGGTGCCGTTTGTCTGTTTTTGAATTAAAATTAGGTGTCCGTTTTTTAAGGGCATCGCCCTCGAAATATTTAATTAGAATGAATCGCATAAATACTGTGAGATTCGCGATAGTTTGCATTGATTGTATTTCTAAATACGCCTCGAGTGACTTTAAAAGTAAATTAAACACCTATCTGGAAAAACGTGGCATTGACCAAGGCAGCGTTGCAACTTTGAGACCTCAATTCGAAGCGCGCTTAGCACAATGCCAAATTTAAACTTTGAACAAAGGTTTTGTTTTAGATACACTGTAGAAATAGAGGTTATTACTACGCTGAATTTAGTTTCATGAAATGCCAAATGAAGTTTAACTATGCACTGCCTTTATTGTCAGTACCGAATTAAGTTCATCATAAACAGATTAGGATAATATTAAAAAAAGAGTTATACGAATAGCTATATTTGATATTGTTCCATATATCTCTTTGAACTTTCATGGTATACCCGATTACACTTTTCTAATATATAGAGTTATACCCATCCTACGTTATGTATAGTTTTTTAAAAAGTCTTAGTACTCTTTTAGCAACTTTTTTTTTTTTTTTTTTTTTTTTTTAATAATACAATTACAAATTCATATAGTTATTCTACGGAACCCTCTGTGCGAGAGTAATGCTCGCACTTGACCGTTTATTTATATTTTTGCGCGGTAAGTTAAAACAATGATATGATACTGAAAAAAATTTCATGGTTGATGGTAATATTTATTTTTTTTTCTTTCCTTTTCTTTTTCTTAAGAAATAGGTCAAAGATTGGAAATCAGAATATGCAAATTTTAAATGCTTCAGTTTTAAATTAAACTTACGTATTTTAAATGAAATGAGTGAAAGTATTACATTTTAACTGAAATTAATGAAATACGACGAGAAAAATGTTTGGAGATTTATCACCTGCACTACGCTAGCAGAAAAATACAAAATTTCTTGATTTCTGTATCTCAATCTTCCGATTTGGCGAAGGGTTGTGCAAGAAAATTACATTATGAATAAAAGTAACATGATAGAAATGTTTAGCATACATTTAAGGGACAACAAACTGGTCGGCAAGGGCGGCTAGTATAGAATAATGTAATATATATACATTAAAAATAATAATAATTTTAGCTTTTAACTAATGAATTATTTCAAGGAAATTTTTTCAAAGAAGATACATTACTGCACATTGAAAATTGTATAGAATGATATAAAAAACGGCGGTATGACAAAAGAAATTAGTTTTAATAGAAATTTTCCTTATTTTTTTCTGAGAAATAAACCTGGAAATCCCAAAGAAAGGAAATGATATTGAAGATTCATATATCTGATTTAAATTAAATATAATATCAGAATGTACATTTTTATGCGCTGTTTCAAACCTCATTAACAAAAGTTTTGATACTTTTGGTTTTATTAATCACATTTATCAATCCTTGATTTAAAAAAAAAAAAAAAAAAAAAAGGGAGATGGGTTCACTCAGAATGCTTAAAATATTCTGCTACGGAATAAAATTGTTTTATTAGATAGCTACAAGGTCAGCTAAAGGGACATGGGTCCTTCCAATTCATTTTTTTTTATTTCTCTTTAAATTCTATTCAAGGGAATACACGATATGCACTGTGGAAAATATTTATCACACACGAAAAAAAAAAAAAAAATGGGAGAAAAATAAGAAAATTTCTTGAATATTTTAAGTTTATGAAGTACTTTTCAAAATTCCTGAGGCACATTCCATATCAATTAAAATCCCTAATATTTTTATAGCTGTTTGCCATTATATATGTCATAAACCTGTGCATCGTGTTTCAGAACTAAATATAATTGGAAAAATTAAAGATTGTTAATTGTAGAAATACGATGCAAAAGTGATAAAAAATTCATAAAATTTAGAAAACGTTTTTCCTTACCTTTATATTCAAAGATATAAAATTCGATGCACAGTTTTATTTGTATATATAAAACAATGTTGCATAAAAAAAAATATTGGGGATTTTAATTGATATGGAATGCGCATGGTGCATTTTGAAAAGTTTTTCATAACGCTTAAAATATTCAGGAAAATTCCTTATTTTTCTGTTATTTTTTTTTTGTTTCATGTGTGATAAATATATGCCATAACGCATATAGTGTGCACTTAAATAGTATTTAAAGTGAAAATTTTAAAAAAAATTACAAATGAATTTGAAGGTCTATTGCCCCTTTAAACAAACAAACAATATGCGACACTTTTTGTATTTTTTATTGAATTGTAGTGCGTCTTATTTGGAAGTATTTACAGTTCATCGAATTTCGAGAATAGAACAATTTTTAGAATATATTCAGAATTATACTTATTGCATAATACTAAATCTCTTCATATGTATAAATGTTTCTTGTAAAGAAAATACCTAATTTAAGGTAATTTTATACAGCCATATGCTTCGATCAGTATTTCAATAAATATATATTATCCTGATCAGGGTTCTCGTGCCGCTCGCCAGTGTTGGGTACGCTCACAAAATAAACGAACTAATTCAAACTCAAACTCAGTTTCTCAAAAATGAGTCAAGTTCATGTTCAAATTCAAAATTTTTGGAACGAACTCGTTCAACTCAAACTCATCTATGAAAGTGAGCGAAGTTCACTAAAAACTCGTTTTTTTTTTTAGAATTTTTTTGTTTAACTTTACAAAATTTTGTGAACAAATCTTTTGGTTATTCGATGTAAGGTTCTTCATAGGCCCAGCCCAATTTTCCTTTCTAATACTCGCTCCGAGCGTGGTTTGTGGATTACTTATTTCTAGAGGTTCAGAACGAGATGGGCCGGCACCGGGACTGGATTTATATTTCGACCCAAGCCGGGGCTTGACTGCATTGTTCTTGAAATCTGAACTAGCAGAAATTTTTAGTCCCCGTTCCAACTCAGTTCATTTGAAAATCACTGGACCAGCACTACTCTGGCCTTTCTAGTAAAAATATCAGTAAAATTTGGACCGGACCATTTTTTTTAAATTTAAATGCGCGCATTTTTAAATCGCTATTATTCCACAATTAAAATTCATATATATTTATTTTTATTATTCTTTAAGATGGGTAGATGGTAGATGCATTTATTGGCAATAAAATTAAATTACAGTAAAACCCGAAAAAAAGAACCTGCCTATGACGCAATCCCATGTTTAACACCGCCCCCCACCCCCCCAAAAAATAAAATAAAATTGATCTATGTAAAATGAGCATAACAGTACTTGTGAAAAGAATGTAATGCATTTTAAACCGATGACGAACTTGCTCATAGGGAAACCAGCCCACAACGGATTTTTCTTATTTCCTATGCAATTCCAAACATTTTATTGCATAGAATTTTTAAATTTTTCAAATATCCAAACCATAGAATGTGGATTAAGGATATTAATGGTAACAGTGATATTTATATATAATCAGATGCATTTAAAAAATAAATACCACAGCTCAGAACACTTTTATTAAATCCTACACTTCATTAATGATACATTTCATTAAGTGTGTACTCAAATCCAAAAGGGCAACTTTCTGACATAAGTTTTAATTCATTTTTGTTCGAAAATGCATGAAACGAGCTGGTGTTGTTCAGAAACTATGTAATTGGGCTGTTTTTTCCTTTTTTTCCAAACCCAATAGATTTTTCAGAAAATAGCGTCAAAGTGGGCATTTTGAACCGAATTTCCGCGCAAAGGAAGAAAGAGCACTCAAAACCCGGCGAAAAACGTGTTTGTCACGTGATCAAAATTGCTTATAACTCAATAGATAATTGATTGATCAAAAAATGGAAAAAAAAAAACAGTTCAATTCCAAATCGCTTCCATGGCCAGGCTTTCCAATTTTATACCTTTCCGTTAAAAAATGAATTTGTAAATGTGTCAAAACATTTTGCGCTTGTTGAGCAGAGCAGTTAAGAACAGCCTTAATTAAATCGTACATTTCATAAATGATATTTATTATGTTAATCTTTAAAAAATAAGTTTTGCAAAAAAACACTTTTATTAAATAGAAGAACTTTATCAGATGAAACTAAAGAAATTAATGTTTGTTTTGTTCAAATTTTATATTTGAGTAAGTGGATTTCATCTTTCGTTTCAAATTGCTATTTTTCATAACAATTTTTCACGTATAGAGAATGCCTATGAAGTAAAATCTCTCATTAATCAATTGTCATCGCGTTATACATTAAAAAATACATGTATAAACTATATTTACATATAGTTTCTTATTCTAATAAATACATACAACACATTCATGCTAGAAAGGTCAAATAATTAAAAATAATTAAATAAATAAATCATTGTATATTTAAGGATTTGTGATTCATCCCCAAATTTAAAGCTGATAGCATTTTTCTACCGAAAATAAAATCTCTTTAATTTAAAGGAAATCTGCATGAAAAAGGTTACTGCTTCTGATTCGAAAGAAAAGGGAAGGTGCTTTCCAACAATTGTCAAATTGATTGAAAGCGTACCCACTGTTTTCGTTTCCTAGAATCGTCCGTCCTCTGTCCTTTTCAAACACTTTCATCAATAGTTGTTGTTTATGGTGACCAATTATCTACACGAGGGGTATGGTCCAGAAGGGGAGGGAGTGCCCTCCGTAGGGGGTCTTTCTAAGGGAACCTAATGCGCATTTACGCAAGGAAATCCAAGTTTTATTCATACCATAGTAGTTTACGGATATACGATTAGATTACTGAACTAGTAGCGACACTAGCAAGAATAAGAACGTTTTATCTCAAATGATACTTCAAACAAGCCGTAGGCTTTTTCGTTTTCTTTTTTTCCCCATCCTTTTTAAATAGATATAATAAGAAATTCACCAATTACTTAGTCTGTGCAACAAAGCACAAAAAAAAGTCTCTGGTGCCTCCTCTTGTAATGGTATTGCTTATATAATCTAACTGAACATGACTTTTTGTCCTAGTGTGGAGTTTTTCCTTTATATGCTTTCTCTATTCCTTTCTGATACTAGTCTGGGACCTGGGACAAAGATACTATCTGTTCCACAAATTCTCCTATTTCTAACAGAAAAATAATACTATTTTATTGAGGTGCTTATGCGGTCTGTGGAAAATTTCGATCCCAATTATAAGTGTTTGCAGTTATTGGGTTTTTATATTTTCGACCCAGGGCATTATATTTTTTCGTTGCGAGTCGGATTCGGGGTCAGTTTCGGGTCGAGTTGACTATGATTTTTCGGGTTCGGATTGGATTTTAACTCTTGTGATTCGGGTTCGGGTTGACCAGATTTTTCAAAAGAATATCCAAAATATTTTTTTATATTAAAAATCTATATACAATAAGATCTTCATAATGGATACTCCCGAAAGCACATTTCTAGTTAGCGAACACTTTTGCCATTCTTAATACCGTATTTTATGGCAGAAACGCCGCACTCCTCAAATTGGCCCGAATAAGCTTAAAAATATTATAATCGCCGCACCTGTTGTAAACGCCGCATCCGTCGGAACGCTACTTTTGTCGACAGCGTCACATTGACCTAACTTTAATCAAAGTTTTCTGAGCGGCGTAGGATGCCTCGTTTTTAATATCTTAAGATGTCTGAAGTTTTATTTAAAATATTTAAATCCGATTTTAAGTATTTTTATGAATTTTTAAATTAAGGAAAATCAGTTGGTATTTTAAAAGAATCGTAAACGCCGCACATGGCGTTAACGCCGCACTTGGAAAAAAATTAACTTTTGAACTCGTAAACGGCGCGGCGTTTCTTCCATAAAATATGGTACTTATATATTTATATGCTTATTTCGCTAATTTGAGCATCTCCCAATCTATACACATGTAACATGTGTATGTGTGTATAAACTATCACAAGTATCAGGGCCGAAACTAGGGGGGGGGGGCAGAGGGGGCATGTGCCCCGGGCGCCAGAACGAAGGGGTGCCAAATGAAGGATTATACCCTTGGAATGGATAATTTTCTTCTGATGGACTGGTGGCTTCCATTATTATGAAACAGCCATTATAAAAGAAGTGTTAGGTGAAGATGAAAGAGCAGACGTAAAAAGTTAGAACTCTGATTTTCTAGTCAGAATAAGAAAAAAAAAATGGCCATAATTTTTTTTCTCTTTCATCTTCACCTATTATACTTCATTTATAATAGCTGTTTCATAATAATGGAAGCCACCAGTCCATCAGAAGAAAATAACTCGGTTAAAGCGGAGACTCGGTTAAGCGGGACTCTACTGTATATTTCATTTTAAAAATAATGTTTAAAATCTTTTTGTTGGTGTTCAGAGGTTGGGGGGGGGGGGTCATGATCCCCCGTGACCTCTTCCTTGGATCCGCCATTGTGGATTACGTAGTTCAGTATTACATATTTTATTATGACATATTTTAAATTTTAAAATAAGTCGGCTATTAGAAAATTAGTAAAATTCTCTTTGTATATATACTTTACGGTAGAGAGGGGGGGGGGGGCAAAATCCATGTTTCCCCCGAGTGCAAAAAAGTCTAGTTTCGGCCCTGACAAGTATCATACATGCTTTTTTGTTGTGTATCAAAAATTAAATGTTGGCAGCATTTTTCATATTCCGAGAGAAGAAAAATTGTTCTTAACTGTACCGTAAAGAAGGAATAATCTATGGTCACATTTTTTATAAATTTTATTTCTTATGCTGTAATTTAATATATGTTTTATAATATATTCATACACTAAAACATATTTATTTTCTTCTGAAACACTGTTTTGCTCAAACTTTTTGTGAAAATGCAAACAACCTGACTTCCAAAAGATCTAACTATGGCTAGCAAGGGTTATTCTAGGCTACCCAACTGCAAAAAGAATATTAGAATCATTAAAACATGGAAACAGAAATTTATATACAACCTGACCCGATGCAAGACTCTATTCAATAATCCCGATGTCCCTACTATTCAGAGGTTTTACTATATTTTAATATTAAAACATAAATTTTATGACTATTCGAATATTAAACACTTGCCTTTTTTTTTCCTAAAAAGTATAAAACTGGTAGTAGAGATATAAATGTAAGATATTTTTCACAATTGCATTAAAACATAATTTCCTTTCATTTCATTTCGGATTCGGCACGGGCCGGGCCCAGGCTTGGTCCTATTTTCATTCAAGGCAGTCGGGCCGGGCCCGGACCATACTTTTTTCTGAAGGCTCGGGCCGAGCCTAGTCACTTCTCTTTCTGGGCCAGGCTCTGACTTTTTTCCTGAAGGACCAGGCAGGGCCTAACTTATTTTTTCCTTACCAAATCGGGACTTTTATCATTCTTTCTTGTCTTCACGGGCCTACATTTTCAGTCCCGGTTTTGACCTAACCCGTATGAAAATCATTGTCTCGGCGTGGCCTGATCCATTCAAAAATCAGTAAAATTTAGCATGGCCCAAAAATTTTTGCAAAAAATGTATATATTTTTAAATCGCCATTATTCTACAATTAAACATTTAATTTTATTCTTTATAAAGAATAGTACATTTCTAGGGTTATTAAAATGTAGCTAAATTAAAAAATAGTAAAACGTGTGAAAAAGAACCTGCCTGTGACGGAATCCTCTTTTAACCTGAAAAATATGTTGATCCATGCAAAATGGATGTGCTAATACATGAGAAAAGAATATATAATACATTTACACCTGTTAAGATGGGAACTTGTCTATAATGTATTTTTTTCTTTCTTATGCAATTCGGTCTTAGAAGATTTTACTGTATAGCATTCTTTAGATTTCTAAGTCTCCAATACATGGAATATGGATTAACTATATTAATAATAACTGAAACATTTATATACAACAAACAGCGATTCATAAAAAATAAATAAATATCGCAATAACTTTTATAAAAATGAAACTGGAAACATGACAATAAGAATCAAAGATTAAGTATTTTTGTCAGAACTCTTCGTACGAGACAAATTTTTAACCAAATTGATGGATGTTTTGTAGCAATTCATTTGGGCCGGACTGGGCTCGGGCCGAGAGATTTTGGCTTTTTTCCGGGCCGAAATTTTAGCTATTATACAGAGCCAGGTCGGGCCAATAATTTTTTCTCTACGGGCCAGGGGCAATATTTTTTGTACGGGTCAGGCCGGGTTCGGGCCGAACTTTTAATGTTTATACCGTCCGGACCGAATTTTTCTTCTATGGATCGGGACGGGCCCGAGCCTAGAAATTTAGGCCGCTTGCAGACCTCTACCATAGGCTGCATGTACAGGGACCTCCGTTCCGAAATACTGTTTCTACTACATTTCTTTCTATATATCCTATTGTAAGCTCTATTAATTTATTAATGGATCTCTTTTAATATGTAAATATCTGAATTATTATCAATATCATTAATCCATTTACACGGCTTATATACTTAAAAATCTGAAAATTCTATCTCTAAAAACCTTCTAAGACGGAAACACATAAGAGAGAAAAAAAATCGTTATAGTTAAGTTCCTTTTTTATCAGGTCAGTCGTCTCTTGCAAGTGTATTATTTATTTTCAAACGGATTATTATATCCATTTGGAAGATCCAGCAGTATTGCCAGATGGGCTACTTTTTTAAAATTCGGATTCTTGATTGGCACCAATTTTTTGATATGCTAAAATCCACTTTACTTAATGACATATTAATTAAAGCGAAAACAAAGGTAATTTTACCGTTTCAAAAAAGTGGAGGCAATCAAGAAAACTGAATTTTAAAAAAAGTAGCCCACTGACAACACTGAGATCCAGATCCACCGATCAAGAAAATTTTCCGTTTAAAGCAGGAATTCGTAATACACAGATCCTTAAAACAGGGTTTTCAGTATTGTATGCCTTGCCCACCCCCCACCCCCCTTAGAAATGTATATGCACTACTATTCTTTAAAGAGAATTTTAATTGTAGAATGATGGTAATTAAAAAATATATATTTTTTCGGAAAAAATTGTTGACCCAAGGTAAGTTGTTCATTAAACAGATTTTTGCACGAGTCAGACTGGGACGGGGCAATAGTTATCATACAAGCAGGGGTGATCGGGCCAGAAAATTTCTGTCGGTACAGACTTTTCGGAATAATAGAGCACAAACCCAAAAATAAGTCCTGTTCGGCCTGGCCCGAGCCTCCAGAGACAGCAAGACTCGAGCACAACCCAAAAAAACTAATGATCACACTAGACCCCCCCCCCCCCCCAAGTCCGTTTAGGCCTCTAAATGGCATTTGAATGGGGAAAACGTGATCTTAACGGCTGGAACAGTTTTAAATAAGTTATGAAAAAATTGAGTTTGAGTTGTAAATTTCGTTCAAACTCGCAGATTTTTTGAGCTTTCGTTCAGTTCACGTTCGTTTATCAAAAACTGAGTTACGTTCAGCTCAAAGTTCACAGAAATTGAACTAAGTTCGTGAGTTTCCGTTCAATGAACGCGTTCATACCCAACACTGCCACTCGCCAATGCGCCAAATCGCGACAAAATGCTTCATTTGGCGAGTAAACAAACAATCAGACTCGCCAAATTGCGAGTGATCAATTTCTGCTCTTTTTGTATGTGCGTGTGTGTGTGTGTGTCAGTCCAGTCCAGATTCTTATCCGAACTACTAAAGAATTGTTGTTGTTTTCCATGTTCAATCGCTCCGTGCCATTTACATTACTCTATTTATATACTGAGTCAACACTAATTCAGTCCAAAAGCAACAGCCAAACACAGATTATCCGATAGGTATTTCTCTATTCTGAGTTGAACACTATCTATAAACCGGATTCGCGCCGGTAGAAACACAAATGAATTTACTCGCATTAAGCACCAAGTAGACGATAGTTTTTTTGGAATGCGGCATTGATATTAGTCCATTTACCGTACTATTTAATTATCAGATGTATGCAAATTGTGGTTGGCCAGTTAATCTTTTCTATCTGTTAGAATCGAAATCTTGTTGCAACATTTAGAATATATTTTCACAACGGTAAATCAAAGATCGCTGTTTAGAATTTTTATTTAGATTGCTGAAAGAATGTCCGAAACATTTTTAAATTTAGGAGACATTTAGAATGTAGTTACATTTAATGGTTTCTGTAGCAGAAAGTCGAATTTTTATTTTATAAGAAATTGCAAAAAATTAGGTTATTTTAGAACTTATATAAAAACTATACAATAAAGGAAAAGATAGATTTTTAATCTTTCACGCCGAATCTATTTTGTTATTTTTTTTTCATTTTTTTTTTCATTTGGCTACTGTTTTTTATTTCTTATTCGCCAAAGCGCTAATGTTGGTCAAAAGCCAGCAAGAACTCCTGATATTATATTTGCTTTAAATTAGGAATATCATTCTTGCCATACACTTTCTTAAATATTTACAAACATATGGAAATATTTATAATTATATAAGTGAAAAAAAAAAAAAAAAAAAAAAAAAAAAAACCCTCACCTGAACGAAAGATAACTTTCTAAAAATATATTTTCTAGATATGTAAAGATATACGCTATTATTTAAACTTTAATTACCTACATAGTTTCACATTTCCATCCCCCGGAATTTCTCATATACATTAGTAAAATAAGCCAACTAAATACTTATTTAACTCCGTTAAATTTCCTTGTTTAGTCCTCATAGCGTTTTTAGTTTGTGTCCTTTTCGAATTATTATTTTAATATATTTCATTTCAGTTATGGCTTTGTCCTTATACAAGGATTGTTATAAGTATTCTAAGTTCTAAGATAATAAATTAGAGAGATTGCTGAAAATATTCACAATATTCAATTATCTTCGGATTATTTGAACATTCTCTTAGTAACTAACTATAAGACAGTTTGGAAGAACAAGTAATTTGCAATCATTTAAAAGTATTATCTTTAATATTAGTTGCATTTCCAGAATATAATAAAATTTGCAAATTATCCGTTTTCATACTCTTCATATAACTAATTATTTCGGTTATGGAAATACCCAAGTAAATGCATTTTCACTTCCTTTAAAGCTTCATATCGAAAATTTAAACAGTGTATTTAGCATTACATAATTTTTGCTTTATAACAGGAAAAAAGGTATTATTCACATATATCCGTTCCCTTTAA
This sequence comes from Maratus speciosus, assembly GCA_963932465.1. NCBI lineage: Eukaryota > Metazoa > Arthropoda > Arachnida > Araneae > Salticidae > Maratus > Maratus speciosus. The sequence continues at coordinate 458,403,108 of OZ010792.1, forward strand.
TAATTATTCTAGATAGTACCCGTCAAGATTTGACGGTAAATAACTTGAATGCTCCATTAGAAAAATTCTTGAATTTTGAATTAGTTGCTTTTAAATTAATTATTGAAATAGTAACAAATTTTTATATTGCATAAGTGATTCCTATTTCTTGAAGGCAAGCTAGAGGGTTCTGTCAGTCTCACCTATTGAATGAAGTGAAATAACTTTAAGTTTATAATTTGCAACCAATTGTGCTTGCCTTGTGTCAGAAATTTGCCAAAAAAAAATGGGCAGAGCATTTATTTTTATTTACTAGTCTCATTTTTTTTTTTTTTTTTGAAAAAATAACAATATCTATTTTTATTTTTATTATGTTAACTACACGACATTTAAAAGCAAACATGTCTAAAAACTTTCATGTATAAGTTTCATAAGTTACAAAGTGGAACTTGATTGCAAATACTTTGAAATAAAAGGTAATGTAATGAAATTTAAAGCTTTCTCTAAAAACTGATGTATAATAATCGTTCTAGTGCTAAGCCTAATAGCATGACATTCTAAAATTTCATAGTGGGTATATGGTGCACCTTGGGATGGGGAAAGGTGGGACACCTTGGGATGGGGAGAGGTGGGACACCTTGAGACACAATATAGCTAACTTTTATTCGAAATATTTTAACGAAAAGATATTGTGTTTAAAACATTTTTTATTTAATCTACATAACATGTATTTATTAATTGTTATTATTTCTTTTTTTAGAAAGTCATTAGGCTTATCAATGGCAAGTATCAGAAGTTTAGGATATAAAAAATGCAGCAATTCGTACTAACAATATTCAAAAAGCTGTCAATGTTAAAAAATTTATCAGGTGAAATGTCTTTTAGGAAATCTGCTGCAGTCTACAATGTTAGTAAGACCACTCTGAAACATCATGTTAGTACTTTTTAAAAAGTAAACAGCCAAATTTTAACTTCAATTATATATATCAAAGATAGAAAGTCGGAAAATTTTCACCGATGAGGAAGAAGGAAAATTGGTGGACAACATTTTACAAGCTTCGAAATGTCACTATGGACTATCCATTAATGATGCGCGTACAATTGCTTTTGAATATGCTTCAGCAAATAAAAAAAAAGTTCCTTCAAATAAGGAGCATGAAAGAAAAAACTAGAAAAGCCTAATACCGAATATTCGTTGAATCTCTAAATTTTAGAAAATTTACATTTGTTATCTTTTCTTTATCAGTTTAAATAAATTACTTTTCTGAACAATTACATGTATATTGTAATTCAATTATTGAACTTTTCACATATATTTTTAATTGTCCTAAGGTGCCCTACCTTGGGACAAAGCACAAATTTAATAAATATATTTTTTAAAAGTTTCTGTAATTAATATAAGATCAAAAGGTATTTTATAATGTAGTCAAAGGTTAAAAGAATGAATACCAGGTAAAATTTTGAAAATTGATCAATGTAAAAAAATAATGAAAAAAGAAAAAAAAAGGTGGCCCAATGTGAGCTACTCTCCCCTGCATATAAGGTTACTTTTTGAGGGAACCTCAAGCTGTACTGCATTAAGTGAACATGGACTTGAATTAATGAGAAAAGTTTCACTCCCGCTCATCTGGAGTACACACTTAAAAAAATACACATGCATGGTAATCTACATGGATTTCTTTTTATAATCTATGTCATAAAAAAATAGATCAGTTAAGTTATCTCATAGTCTATTTCTTAAAATCAAACAATTGTTTGATTTGTGCAGTATTGTTATAATTTGAATCAGCATAAACATTAAAATACCATTAAGTATTAAGTTGGAAAACATTATTTTAGTATATTTAACCATCAGTTTTGTGGGGCCCAAGGCGGAATATACAGTATTTCCTTACCTAATTGGCAATCATATTTATTTATTATTGAGATTTTAATTTATTATAGTAGTTACTGGTTCTTGCGTTTTCTCGTATTTCTTAGAAGTGTTATATCTAACACTGGCATAGCAAATAATCTTTATTATCTTTACATTTTGTTAAAGTTTAAATAGATAAAAGTCATTTCGGCCAGTTGCGGGATGAAGAGGTAGCTTTCGTATTTCTTGGTTTTAAAATTTTGCAAGTTTTACTCGAAGCTAATTTTACTCATATTTTGAGAAGTTAAAATGCAACGAACTCGATAAGAAATATTCGTCAATACTGAATTTGAATGGGAATTGCGCCAAATTAGTCAGCTATTAGCCGCCCTTGGCGACCAGTTTGGTCTCCCTTAAAATTTATGTTTAGGAAAGCATGCTAAGCATTGTATCATGATACTTTTAATTATAATTTAATTTACTTGGACTCCCTTAAATATAATTAACATAATCCCTTAAGCTAATATTAGTTTTTGTTACATTAAAATATCTCAATTTGTTGATTTTCTGTAAGCAAGTAAACCCTATTGGTTTACAATGGAAGTCTATGGGAAATTGGCGAAATATTACAGATATCGCCGAGTTGGCGGCACTTTTGGCGACTAATTTTGGTCGCCAAATTTGGCGATATATCGCCAAGTTGGCGAGAAACTTGGCGTCATTTGACGATAGAACAGGGTACCCCTCCTATGGTAACGCCCCTTATAGGTATGGTGTGCATTAAATGCTGTTCAATAAGCAATGGCCGTCATTTTCAAACAAGATGGCTGATGAAGCCAAATGTCAGCCACCCTAGAAATTCAAACTGCTATACCTCAGCCCTTTTTTAAGATAAAGACAAAACAATATATGCTCTGGAATCCTCGTATTAAAGTCAAACTCTTAATAAAATTATATTTTTCAGTTTTAAATTTATTTGCATCACTTTTTAAAGTTTTAAATAAATAAAAAATAAATGGCAGCCATTTTGAAAAAGGATGGCGGATGAAGCTGGCCAACGAATTCGGTCGAGACACTGGTACGAATTCGGTCGAGACACTGGTACTAATTTAGTCGAGACACTGGTATGTACTATGCATGCAATTAATTTCATTCAAATCGGTTTATAAATACGAGAGTTATCGCATGACAAAAATCATATATATATATGTGTGTGTGTGTGTGTGTTACAATATTAAATCTTCCTTCGCGATTTCCCTATACTATTCTAAATTACTACTCTATATTCACTAAATCCCTATTATTAAATAATCTGTATCGTTAACTCTGTTAAATTCGCTTTAATTTTATATCTCACTAGTCTAATTCCCTTAATTATTGCGCTTTTAGCACTCTTAAATTAAATGTTCCATTTCCGATCTTTCTCGTTTTAGAATGTTCTTTTTACCCGGCTACCCAGAAGAGTTATGTGTTTCATGCGTATCTGGGTATGTAGATTACTTTATACCCTCGAAACATCCCAACGGCTGGATGGATTTTAATGAATGAGGTGTCTATCGATTCTTCTTAACCGCCCGACGGTTATAGGCTAGGTTTTGTTTTTATAAATTCAAAATGGCGACCGTAAAATACAAAACGCCGGTAGAGATGGAAAAATATTACGCACCATATTGAGTGGCATATCATTGCGTAGGTCTTTCAAAATGCAAACGATGTTTCATTGACTATTTTATAGTCAGAAGCTCCGTTTAAATATTACACAACCTGGAAGTTGTGTAGATAGGATCTCTATCTTTACTGCAACTCTAACCATCATAGACATCTATAGGCCTCATCAAAACACTGTTTATAGATAGGACCTAACAATTAAACACAACTTAAAAGTCATCAATACAAGTAAATAAAAAAATAGGTAAGTGATATAAAAAATAGTTTCACATTGATGAGAAATAATTAATTAGTTTGCTTTTTACGCAGTCAGGTTTTTAGATTTTTTAAATTTAATTTTTATTGATAGCCATTTTATTTCAGCCGAGAATTTTCTTTCTCGCGCTTAATTCCGGGGTTTGCTTTTTACCTTCATATTTATCCGCTTCTTTGTCAGTCCTTTTTTCATGGCGTAATATCTTTACGTCTTAATTGGTTTAGAGCATGTACTACGTCATTTTTGTATTCCTACGCTTAGAGAATAAAAAGCGGCTACACACGATTCTCCGGCAGAATTTGCTGATTTTTCGAAGTGTAAACTGCCACCTTGCTGTGTGTCTGTTACTATGTTGTTCCTTCTAAATATTTACCTTAAGATGTAATCAAAATGATTACTAACGATTATAGATTCTAAACACATCGAACTTATCGATGGCACTGCACCGTATTTTTGTGATAACTGCCGCTCGATGTTATTAAATAAAAACCTGTGACCAGAAATGCTTCTTTCCTTGTCTCCTGGAGAAATTCCTAATCTTCATATCCATAATTTTGACCATTAGCCGCTAGACTGCAACCAAACTTAAATCAGAAACTATGATAATGACTTCAAAAATTAATCTGCTAACAGAATCGGTGACATTGTTGCTCTAATTTCACTTACTACATTTACTTACATCGATTCTACAACCCCATCCATTACCTCATATAACGTATAATCTTACATGGACCACCACTAATGACATGATTATCGTTATATATATATACAGGGTGGTCATAAAAAAACTTTGCCGATATATGGAACTCTAGCGGCCGGCCCTTTTAACCGATCGAGATGAGATATCAGATATAGTTATTCAGAGGTATGAGCTCGAGATTCTGTGAACGGCGACAAATTGGCGTCACGGTTACGGTTATAAGTACAGAAACTCGAAATTTTCGAATGGCAACGCCCATTTTTTTTGTCGCAAAATGCTCAGCGCATGCGAAAACCCTAAATAGCGCTGGAACGGTACGTGTATCGCAATAAACGGACGCGTTATGCACGCACAAAAAACAGCTCAGCGAACGCCCAAAAACAAAACGATCGGGGCACACGGAGGAAATTTGCATATGACAGAGGCAAGAATCCGTTTTCTACGCTGATTATCTGCCGTACGGCGTTCTGTGATCGTTGTCTTGCCTCTGTCATATGCAAATTTCCTCCGTGTGCCGCGATTGTGTTGTTTTTGGCCATTCGCTGAGCTGTTTTTTGTGCGTGCATAACGCGTCCATTTATTGCGATACACGTGCCGTTCGAGCGCTATTCAGAGTTTTCGCATACTCTGAGCATTTTTCGACAAAAAGAAAAAAAAAAAAAAAAAAAAAAAAAAAAGAAAGAAAAAAAAAAAAGGGTGTTGCCATTCGAAACTTTCGAGTTTCTGTACCTATAGCCGTAACCGTGAGCGCCAATTTGATGCCGTTCACAGAATCCCGAGGCTCATACCTCTGAATAACTATATCTGAAATCTCATCTCAATCGGTTAAACGGGCCGGCCGCTAGAGTTCCATATATCGGCAAAGTTTTTTTTATGACCACTCTGTATATAAGTCACATTTGAACGGAGGGTGGATTTGGGGTCTGAGAGTCATGATAGATGAAAATATACCAAAATTTTCCTGAAGTGCTTTCGATCGGACAGCTACAATAGATATTTTTTTTTTTTTTTTTTTGTAATGAAAGCTACCTAAAATAACCATTTTTTGTGTGTATCTGCGTCTATGTTTTTAAAATACTTTTCACTTATTTCAGCTTTTTAAATTTCGGTTTTTGTTCTAAATCATTCTCAGTGAACCTTGCTTAGTGATTTCCTTGGCAAATTTCCAGTTTCTAGTGCCAACAGTATGAGGAAAATCGCAATTTTAGAACGCTTGTTTCCCCTGCCAGCTTTCTAATTTCAACATTTTTAAAAATCTCCCTGCGCTATCATTTAATTGTTAAAAGTAAAACTTATGTCATATACCCAGTTTCTACCATTATCAATTCCACATAAATCGTAATTTAGAAAGTTTTCAGCTGATTTCACCATTTTAAATTAATTTTTTTTAAACCGTTCTTAGTAAGCATTTATATCTGAACAGTAACTATCATGCTAAATGTTAAGTTTTTAGCTGCAACAGTATCACAGCAATTGTAATCATAAAACGTGTTTTTCTCCTGCAACCTTTTAAATTTTAAAATTGTTTTGTGCGAACATTTACTTGTTAAAAGAAATCGTCATGTCACACATACTGTTTCTATCACTAACAATTCCGCATAAATTGTAATTTAGAAAGTTTTCCGCTCATTTCACACTTTTAAGTTTAGAACTTTTCTAGAAGCCGTTTTTATTTGAACAGTTCTTAGTGAGAATTTACATCTTAAAAGTAACTTCTATTCCAAATTTCTAGCTCCAACGCTATCACTGAAACAATAATTTTAATACTTTTTTTCTAATGCTTTTCATTTAAATATTTATTTTTAAAAAATATTCTGTGCAAGCATTTATGAGTTAAAAGTAGCTTGCATGTCTAGTTTCTGCAAATTCTAGTTTATTCCTCTTACAGTTCCAAAGATATCGTTTAGAACAGGTGTTCTGAAACTATGGTACGCGTACCAGTACTGGTACTTGAAGCTATGTTTACTGGTACGCGAAAGACTGATACTGGTATGTGAAATGAAATAAAAATTACAGCAAAATTACAGTGAAATCAAAAAGCAGCTCAATCCCACCTCCCCCCTCCTTATGTGTCAGTTCACCGGCTCCGTGGTATTAGCACTCTGTTACTGCGTTGACAATTTTTAGATAAATGGAACTAATATTCGGTAGATGTTGAGTTGACCTTACATACACCCCGAAAAAATTTTCTTCTGTTTGTATGTGTGTATATTACTTATTTCATACTTTCAAACTCCGATCTAGCATCAGTAAGCAGTTTATTTTCGGAAGGTATGTCAATTTCTTATGTGGGATATTCACTTATTAAATTTTCTTGTGTGTATTTTACTACTGATATAAACATAATATTCATATAACAAAAAATTTGCGATCAAGGCGACTTCAAATGTGTATGTTTTCCCATTTTTAACATAGCTATGCAGTAGTCTTATATTTAAATACATTTTTATTTATCTCCCAAAAATGATACACTTTATATAGATACACTAAAAAATATTAAAGTCAATATAAGCACCAATTTAATAATGTAACCTTGTAAATAAGTAAAATATGCTGAGACGGAAGCACTAATGACTGGAAAAATATTTCGTTTCAGACATATTCCGTTTACACAAGTTTTTTCTGTATTAGCTTTGAGTTTGTCACCTGGTGGTACGCGGAAATACACTGGCCTCCAAAAGTTAAGGTACAAGGACTGGATGCTTTCGATTGCACACGTTTTGTGGAATATCTACCAACATTATTGGCGAATTGTTCTTGAACTTCTAGGATGTAAAGAACGTGTTTGATTTTATATTTCTCGGTGAAGGTTTATCGGGGGGTAGAATTAGGGGTTAATAATAAATTTAATAATAAAATAATATTTGCGATCACCTATGTAACACAAAAGGCTGGAAATCGTTTGTCACTGTGGTAAATGAATATTTGGGTCCTGTTCAACGTTTGTATTCATTTGTGTAAGCATAGCACCCATATTCGTGAAGATGTTAACGTTTTTGTGAAAAATTCAAAAGTGTTTTCTTTAAGCATACAGAGTTTTCAATCAAATTTAACACAACTTTCCAAAAACTTCCCAAAGAATAGTAGCAACAGTATACTGCAATTAAAACATGAATATATTGAATATTTGATGAGATATGGGCATTTTCATGAGATAATTTTTAACTGCGCATGCGCGGAAGATTTCAAAATTTTTATCTCATTATTTGGTAGTCAGTATTTTGGGGCAACTTCTATAAAAAGTCCAGTCAAATGTTGTCAAAACTTACAAAGATATAGTGAGCTGATTGAAAAGTTGTGGAAATTCCCTTATAATAAAGCTTATTTTTAGGAAGCAACTCAATATATCGACCCTATCTTTGTGAATTTTTGCTATATTTGACTGGACTTTTTATATAAGTTGCCCTAAATAGCTGACTACCAAATTATATAATAAAAATTTTAGGATCTTTCACGCATGCGCAGTTGAAAATTATTTCATACAAATGACCATATCTCATCAAATATTCAGTATATTCATGTTTTAATTGCAGTATACAGTTTCTACTGTTCTTTGTCAGGTTTTTAGAAAGTTGTGTTAAATTTGGTTGAAAACTCTGTATGCTATAAACAAAAAACCTTTGAATTTTTCACAAAAACATTAACATCTTCACGAATATGCGTGCTATGCTTACACAAATGCATACAAACGTTGAACAGGACCCAAATAGTCATTTACCACAGTGACAAACCCTTTTCAGCCTTTACTGTTACATAGGTGATCGCAATTATTATTTTATTATTAAATTTATTATTAGCCCCCTTATTGTATCCCCGATAAATCTTCACCGAGAAACATAAAATCAAACATGTTCTTCACATCCTAGAAGTTCAAGAACAATTCGCCAATAATGTTGGTAGATGTTCGATAAAACGTGTGCAATCGAAAGCATCCAGTCCCTGTACCTTAACTTTTCGAGGCCAGTGTATAAACTTCTATTTAGTGGTACTTTGGTCTAAAAGTTTAGGAACCCCTGGTTAAGAACGTTTTCCGCTCATCTAGCTCTTTTAAATTTCGAATTTTTTAGAAACCATACTCGACCGTATTCAACATCTTATGGGTGGTGACCACGCCAAATATCAAGTGTCTAGCATCTTCAGTCTAACAAAATTCGCCATTAGCGCCCGGTATGCTATTTCTTTCTCCCAGGATTTATAGTGTCGTCTCCAAAAAATAACGTTCCGTTGTATAATCCAGCCATAAAACAAAGTAGATGTATGATTGTACTGTTAAATACTCTACTGAAAATTTTTAAACTAATTTTTTAACAATTTTTTAAGCATCGCGGATTTTTATTTTTTATATTGTCGTATCGAGAAAAAATGTATTTTTAAATGCATTTTGTTTAAAAACTGCATCTCAATTTATTTTTGTGACGTTCATTTTTTTTTGTAGTTTTTAGAGCCCTTTGTTTAATTTTGGCAACGCAAGTACTTCATTTCTGTAGAAAGTAAAGAAAAAATAGTTAGAAAATAACAATTATATCTTTTTGTTGCCATTTTACCATAAAAACTGAAAAAAAATGTACTTAAAATACTATTTTGAAAAATTATAAATGAATGATTCCTAATAACACATGGAACTATTATAAACTAAATTTAATTTTAAGTATCTATATCAATATTACAAACAAATGAAGGTATATGAATCATTAGATATCCGATTTTTTTAATATGTGTATTATTCAGCGATAGCGATGTCCTATGCGTACTTTACTGTAGATGTCGTATACAACTGGATCGTAAATGAGGAATTCTTCAGCGGATGCGGATCACGTCATTTTATATAAAATAAAAACATTTGTTTTAAGTCTTAAGACTGAAATACGTTTCGTACTATATATATATATATATATTTATTTATTTATTTATTTATTTATTTATTTATTTATTTTTATTTATTTATTTATTTATTTATTTATTTTGCATCTGGGGCGGCACTAAATTCTGTAAAAGCAGAATTCCTGTTTTCTAGTTTTAGAATATTTTTTTCCACTGCACCTGTTACTTTAAAAGAACTTTTAAATAGCATGGCAAATCCTCCAATTGAATCTAAACAGAAGTTAAACCTTTATGCGCTGACGGTGCTTTTAAGTACCATTAAAAAATTAATATAAAATTTATTTACTCTGTCTATTAACAGAAGTATTAAAATTACGAAAATTTCATTTTATATGCCTTCAAAGAGTCTTTCGGAACATAAATTTTAGCACATTTCCATTTTAATGAGTAAGAATTCACAGAAAATGCATTTTTTTTTACTCAGCTGTTTTACGCTACGCAGCAGTGCGATTTTACTTAATTATCGGATTTATTTATTTATAGAATTTGTTTTTCATGTTTTTTATTTGTTTCTTTTAACAGCAGTGCCCCTATTTAATTTTTTTCTAAACTTTCATTTGATGTTTCGATAACAATACTCATTCTAATACTATATATTTACCAGATTTCTGCATTTAAAAAGAATATCAAAGAGAAGTACCAGTACGTGGAAACTTATCATAAAATATTTTTAGCGTACATATTAAATTAACTTTAAATCACATGCATAGTTAAATAGGAGTGCTATATGATATGTAAATTTTTTTTGTTTATGAAGTCATCAATGCGAAGATGGTGAAAGTTATAAAAATTACTGTTGTTTTAAAATGCGTAATAAATTATAATCAGTTTTAAAAAATTGAATTCTATAGTTCACTTTCTATCTGATAATCGTTAAAAATCATTTTCTCAAATAATGCGAAATTAAAATAAAGTTCTTACACGCCCAATCTTCCCTGTCCACTATTTTAATTAGTAAAAAAAATAATAGAGTAAGAAACGCATTTTCAGAGAATTCTTACTCATTAAAATGGAAATGTGCTCATATATATGTTCAGAAAGGCTCTTTGAAGGCACATATTAGTAAAATGAAAGTTTCATAATTTTAATAGAATAAAAAGTGTTAGACGCTGATGAAAATGCATTGCGTTGTACGGCGTTCCATCTACTTTGTCTAACGAAAATGGCGGGCATTTCGTCAATGTCCAATCTCTCTCTAATGTAGGATCTCTACTGTAAGTGATGCTTATTAAGTGTTACTTTCATACATAAAAAAAATAAAAACGTCTATGTATATGCGTTATAAAATATACAGACAATATACGTATATTTTGCTTCGGCGTTTTTTATATTGCAAACTGGAAAACTATAGGATTTAGAAATAAAATAAATAAATACAATATTTTAAGCATAAGCAACTAAAAATACATTAAATAACACGCTACAATAACAGGGAAATCAAAGATTATAAATAAATTTCTGCATTTAAATTATTAAGTGCTTGAAACATTAAGAATTCTGACGGTAACGTATACAATAAAAAATTTTTTAAATAATATTTACCAGTTTCAAAATATTAAGAAAATTAACCAAAACTTTTTCAAAAAACCAAATTCTTCTCAAATCAGGATAACTTTTTAAACCATTTAATTATTTTTTGCACCAGACTTCTGATGTAAAATATAGGTATATAAAGTTGATTGTGGACAACTTTGGATAATAGTAAACATTATAGGTATTAAAAATGAAGTATACTGGGAAATAGACAAAATAATAATAATTATAGATTTCTATCATTAAAAAAAAAACACAAAAAATCACACAACAAACCAGGAGAAATTATAAAATCAGATATTTGAATTTTTGGCTGTCATAGTATAAAACATACAATAAAAAATATATGTAGAGTCGTGGAAAAAAAAAAGTAAACACCCCCAACTAACTCCTCAACAAATTATCGTAGAAGAAAGTTACTGGTACCGAACGATTGGAAATAAAGTCTACTTTTAAAAGATGTAAATAAAATTTGCTTAGGGGGCCATCTACATATTAAAACGAACCATAACTTTGTTTTTTTCAAAAGCAGTACCCAATTCTGCCAGCATAAATGAACTCTACACCCTTCAATTAGCCTATAAACGAATTTTTATACAATTCGTACCATAAGTTTCCGAGAAATTAGTTATTTTAAAACGAGCGTATTTTAAGGGCTGTATCCAAATTGAAGTTCCGTACTGGATTGTTAACCGAGAGAGCCGCTTCCTTGATCAAGGCACCTTAAGCGCCACTCAAGAAGCCAATGAAGCGTGTTAGATTACAGTACAGGAGAATAAATTTCAAAATGTCTACTCACTTCCATCATAGACGGCCCCTTAAACCATAATTTTGCCGTTTTTTAAGCATAATTTGAAAACTACTTGGAAGAAAAATGAGAAATTTTTGAATTTCCATAAAGCAAGACTTAATAAATCTAAATCCATCAAAAAAAAATGTAGGTTGCAATTCATAATTTTTTCGAATATTAATTTCATAATTCATAATTCATATCATAAAATTATAAAAATTGCAAATTCAGCTTATTTATGTTTGGGTATATTAGTATTATTACTACAAAAAAATTAGCCCATTTGGAGCATAATTTCGGGAGATATAAATAAAAATATGAAAATGTAATTTAACATTAGAATCACTACATTTTAAATGTTTATAATTCAAAAACTTATCATTCAAACGACTTGAAATTTGGTGTCTAGGCATAGTTTGAACCGAAGATTTGAAATATCTCGTTAAAATTGGGTATTGCCATTGAAAAAAATGAAGTTTGGATTCGTTTTAATATGTAGATGACCCCCTAAGAAAATTTTATATGCGTCATTTAAAAGTAGACTTTATTTCCAATCGTTCGGTACCAGTAACTTTCTCCTACGATGATTTGTTGAGGAGTTAGTAGGGGGTGTTTACTTTTTTTTTCCACGACTGTACATTGCAAACAAATTTCAATAAAATTGGCCATTATATGTGTTGTTTGGTTGATGTAAAAGATTCAAGCATGTAGAAAAATAACAAAATTAAATATTCTAACTCTGAACACTCATGGTATAAAACTATATGATACAATTAAAAGTATATTTGCATGTTTCATAATATCAACAAAATAAGCAAACCTTTTTGCAAATAACCGGCAATCAACTCATATCGATTTTTTTTTAAACACGGATATTTACGTGATTCTTAATTATTAAGAAAATATATATGTCTTTACATTGCAAACAATTTTGAGTAAATTTGGCCATTGTATGTGTTTTGTCTGAAATATTCAAGCATACAGAAAAATTTCAAAATTACATATAAAATTAAATATTGCAATTCTGGACAGTCATGATATAAAAGTATACGATTAAAATAAAAATATATTTACATGTTTGATAATAATAAAAAAAAATAAGCAAGTCTTTTTGCCAATATCCGCAATCAAATCATATCGATTATTTTTTTTCTTTTCTTAAAAAAAAAAAAAAAAAAAAAAAAAACAGGAATTTTGCTTTTTCAGAATTTAGTGTCGCCCCTTATGAAAAAAAATATATGTATATATGAATAGTACAAAACTTATGTCAATTTTAAAACTTAAAGCACACACTTTTATGTTATCCAAAATGACGTCATTCGCATCCGCTTAAGAATTCCACGATCCACTCTTAAACATATACAGTAAAGCATGCATAAGGATGTCACTATCGCAAAATAATACACAAATGCAGCAAAAAGATGCCGTCATTAAAGAAAGTCGACAAAAAAACGGCTATCTAATGATTCATAGGCATTCATTTGTTTGTAGCATTTATACAGACGATTTCAGTCGTGACGTCAGTCATGACATTTTGGTTGGAAACTGACTCCAAACAAACTATTTGTTTATTTTTCTATTTTGTTTGTGTGTTGCTGCTATATCTTATATCTATATCTCACATCTAAGTGTTTTAATACTTGATATGTACTGGTAACATTTTCCACAATTTATATTTAAAAAGAAATGATGCATAGCAACCGTTTGTTTGGAGTCAGTTTCCAACCAAAACGTCATGACTGAGGTCACACTGAAAGCATCTACAGATACTTAAAATTAAATATATTTTATAATAGCTCCATGTTTTAACGAAATTAATAGTTTATAATTTTCCAAAATAGCACGTATTTTAATTAGATTTTCTTTCGGTTGTTATGAGAAAATGGCAACAAAATGATATACCGTATATACTCGCGTAAAAGTCGAGGAATTTCTGACAATTTTCGAGAAGCAAATTTAGGAGGTCGACTTATACGCGAGTCAATAAAAAAGCAAAAACAAAAACAACGAATAGTGCTAAATTCTGCGTTTTTATGTGTATGAATAATAAAATAATATATAAAATATATAAATAATAATAAAATTTATCATTAAAAAACATTTCATTTATTTATATTTGTTTACTTACTACGTTTTCGCACTTGAAAGTGAAATTTTGGTTTTATTGTGTGCAAAATTCAAGTAAAATGTTAGGGGTCGACTTATACACGGGTTCTTTATTTTTTGCAGAATTTGTATTTGAAAGTTAAGGTGTCGACTTATACGCGAGTCGACATATACGTGAGTATATACGGTAATTGCTATTTTTGAACTTTTTCCCTTTTACTTTCTATATAAATGGAGTACTTGAGTTGCCAAAATTAAACAAATGGTGCTGAAAACTACAAAAAAAATTAATATTTCAAAAATAAATGGAGATACCGTTTTCAAACAAATTGCATTTAAAAGTACTTTTTTTTCCAATACGACGGTATAAAAATTTAAAATGTGCGATGCTTAGAAATTAAAAAAATTGCTATAGAGCATTTAATCGCACAATGATACATCTGCTTTGTTTGTTGCTGCCTTCTGTAAGCTAACGTTATTTTGGAGACAAAATAAGCTGGGAGAAAGAAATAGCATACCGTCCCGGGGGCTAAAAAACATGGATATTTACACGATTCTTAATTTAGAAATATACAGATATGTATACATTGTGCACAGTTTTCTGTAAATGTGAATATTGTAGGTTCTTATAATGAAATACCGGAAAAAAAAACTAATAATAAATAAATTTTTTTCACGTTAAACACGTTAAAAATATTTTAAAGAATGAACAAGTGGTTTTTTTTCTTTCAACAGTTTGTACTCCAAATTTGAAGGAAATTCATGAAAAAAAATTTCAGGAATTTTTTTCAGTGAATCGGAAGTGCAGTATGGAACACAGCAATGAGCCATTTTTTACAAAAAAAAAAAAAAAAAATAGCAATTTATGTTAAGTTATAACTAAGAAAACACAAGTGTGCAAGGCAAATTCTTCATTAGAAATAGTAGGTAAAAGCACCCCCTGAAATTCTCCGGAGCAAAAGTCTGATTCCCCGAAAACAAAGGGACTTCGACTTTTTGTTACGGCCGTATAAGGTGAATCGAGTTTGGTAGTGGTGAAAAATTTTCAACAGCAAAGCCTTTCCATTTACAGAGAGAATCATAATGCATTAAAATACATCACTTTTATAAGAATTGTGATATTTCCATAAGAGTATTTTATTAAAAAATATTATCCTTACATGCAGAGTATGATAGCTTTGAGTCGATTGATATTTAAATTAAGTGCACATTAAAAAGAAAGAAACGTATTGTTAGGAAAAGAAACTTCCGAAGTGAAAAACAAGTAGAAGAATTTAATAACATGAATACGGATAAAAGGAACAGTCATTATTCTCTATTACATTTTTTGTCTGATAGAAAGAGTTTAGTTGTCTTTTACTAATAAACAACTAATCAATGCACAATATCATGTGTGCTAAGTTCACGTGAGACAAAATATGAATTGACATAAAACAAAAACTATATTTTAACACTTTCCTTTGTTAATTACATATTTAGACTCTAGCCTGATAATCCCATCTGATCACATAACATCAGTAATCGAGTTTTAGCTAAAGGCTTGCACTGTTAAAAATTTGCCTCATTCTGGCAGATCATTTGGCCGTTTTTTCCGAAAACGGTTACACAACCGAAATTTTAACACTATTCTGACCATATTTTGGCCCTTTTATGGTCACAATATAGTTAAATTATGGTTATGAAACCGTTTTTTCAAAAAACGGTCGAATGACCTGCCAGAATGCTTCAAAATTTTTAACAGTGTGGTCATAATATCTGCAATCGGTTTCTCAGTAGAAATTTGCTCTACTACTAACCTGCCTTCTAATTCCTTCTTACGAACGAAGAAATGCTTTATTTCTATATGATTTGTTCTTCTGTGATATTCTGGATTATGGGCAAGTTTTACAGCTGCTCTATTGTCTACTTGAAGGATAGGTATTTCTTTTAGTTTTGCTATTCCTTCATTCAATCTTCTGAGCAAAAGAATTTCTTTAGTTGTTTCAGATGCTGCTATAACTTCAGCCTCTGTTGTTGAAGTAGCCACTATGGTTTGTCTTTGACTGCTCCACGACATTGCACCTCCAGTATATATTATCACTGACCCAGATGTTGATCTTCCAGTTTTTATGCATCCTCCAAAATCTGCATCACTGTAATACTTTAATACTCTATTTGAATTTGTTGCGCGATAAGTAAAACCAAAGTTTGTTGTTTTTTTATATGTAGCGAAAAACTCTCTTTACTCTCACTACATCTTTAGCAGATGGGTTTTCTAGTGTTCTTGATAAAACTCCTACCCTGTAAGCTAGATCTGGTCTCGTTCCTACCATTAGGTACATTAGAGCTCCAATTGCTTGTCTATAAGGAAAGGCAACTTTCTTAGATTCTTCAGTATTTCGCGATCTCGATTTTTTTGTTGTTACTGGCTTACAATTTTCAAATCCAAATCTCTTAAGAATTTTCTTGGCCTATCCTTTATGACTAATAGTAATATCTCCGTTTTTCTGATATTCAATTTCAAGCCCTAAAAACAGGAAGCGTTTCCAGAAACTATCTTGAATCTGGCTATTAACTTTTCAATGAAGATTTCACACTCTTGTTGATGATTTGCAGCAACTATTCCATCATCTATGTACAATGCTATAATTAACTTTTTGCCATTCTTCTCTCGAATGTATAGACATAGATCGGCATCACTCACTTTGAAATCAAGTTTTAATAAAAATCGACCAAAACACTTATTCCAACGACGTGGAGCTTGTTTTAAACCATCCAAACATCACTTGAGCTTGCATACTCTTTTTGTGTCGTCCTCATATCCTTCTGGCTGTTGCATGTAGATTGTGTTTTCTAATTTTCCTTACAAAAATGCTGTAGATACATCAAATTGTAATAAATACATTTTTTCTTCTGCTGCAATACTCAATACGGCTCGTATTGTTTCTAATTTTGCTACTGGACTAAAAGTTTCAATATAATCAATGCCTTGATGTTGACTATAACCTTTTATAACAAGCCTGACTTTATACTTGTTAATACTGCCATCTGGATTTACTTTGATTCTATAAACCCACTTACATGGTGTAGCTTTGTCACCTTCTGGTAAATTAACTAATTCCTAGGTCTCATTTTTTTTTAAAGATTTTATTTCATTCTCCATAGCTTTCTTCCAATTTGAACTTTCCTTGCTGTTGATTGCTTCAATGTATGTTTCAGAATTTTCATTTTCATAAATTATTGACTCAGCTTCCGTTATATAATCATTACACCGTGCAGGCTTTCGCATCTTGTCATAATCATTAATCCGTGCAGGCTTTCGCATCTTGTCACGTTCTCTCAATTGTATATATCATGTGATGGTTTAACTTCTTCATCACTATCAATATCGCTGTCACTTAGATCGTCTTGTTTTTCATCTTCTTTAAGTTGTTTTATCTTCATACTTTCCCTGATTAGAAAGATCACTTGTACTTTCTTGTTTATTGTCGTTGAATGGGTAACACAACGAAATTATCGCATTTATTCAATTTTTCATGAAAAATGACATCTCTAGAAAAAATCATCCCGTTTTCTTCTTTAATCCAAATTCTGTAACGCTCAACAGAATCGTAACCTATAAGATAACCTTTGATAGCTTTCTTCTCCCTTTTCCTTCACTTTTGTACAGGAATATGGGCATAACATTTAGAACCTATTACACGTAAATGCTTTACCCTAGGTTTCTTCTTGATCCACAATTCATAAGGACGAACTCCCTCCACTGAAGATTTTCCCGTTCTATTTAGAATATATACTGCAGAAGAGACTAGTTCAGCCCACATTGCATCAGGAAAACTAATTTCAGGATTCGAATATTTGAATGTTCTTGCCATTTCTACAATTGTTCGGTTTTCTCTTTTAATTGATCCATTCTGTTGTGGCGTAATTGGTGCGGTAGGTCTTTTTGTAATTCCTTCTTCACGTAGAATTGCTTCAATTTCTTTATTGTGAAATCCCTCACCATTATCGCTCAAAAACGCTTTAATTTTGTGTCCCATAGTTTTCGCATGAGCTAGCATATATTTTAACATATTATTGACTTCTGACTTCTCTCTTATGATGTAACCCACCTAAACTTTGTGAAGCTATCTTTAAATATAACTAAGTATTTTTCTTTTGAAAAGATTCAGGAAAAGGGCCACATACATCAGCCGAAATAAGCTCACCTGGTTCTGTTGCTTACTTTCTGTTTTCAAAAGGTAAGCGATGTGCTTTTCCATAAATGTATGGTTCACATAACTTACTTTCCAGTTGAACTTTGATTCCTAACTCTTTTTCAAGCTTTTGTTTGATGTGACACTTATCTTGATGACCCCATCTTTCATGATAAAGTTGTTATAAAGAATCGTTTTTCTCAGTATTGTTTATTTCTAAAATATGATTTGGCATGATTGGCTCAATTATTGCCTTAAACAAAGATCCAGATACATTGCGTGTTCCATAAAGTACCACTTGATCATGTATCTTTACCCAACATTCAGTAGATGTCGATTGGAATTCACTGTATTGATTTCTGTCTTGAGCAGCTAATACTGAAAATAAATTTTTGTTGACTTCAGGTACATACCAGACATCCTTCAGCTGAATTTCTTGACATTTTCTACCAGCAAAAGATTTAAAACGAATAGTTCCTTTTCCAATTGCAGCCAATCTTTCTTTTCCAGCAGCCTTAATGCTACAAGGACTAAGAAATTGCGTGAAATCCGTAAAGTTCTCTGAACAGTTCCTAAGGTGTTGAGTTGCTCCATTATCAATCCAAAAAGTTGTTGGATTGGCTTCCGAAGTATACGTTTCGACAGCAACAGACATTGCTGCACCATTGGTGATTTTCCTTATATCTTTAGTACCACTATTTGGCGAATTTTTGGCTGGTTTTCCATTTGAAATCTATTTTCTGCAATTTCTTACCCAGTGACCTTTACGGTTATAGTAGTTACAAATGTCAGCTCTATATGACTTCTTGATAAATTTGCAGTTTTTATTTTTATTCTGTTTTTCTAATCTTGAAGGTGCCAGTGCTTCCTGAACAGCAATATCACCATTTTCAACTTTAATGAAATTTCTCTCAAACATACAAAGTTGCTGTGTTAACTCACCAAAGGTTCTGTCTTCATTTTTAGACAACAACATCCACCTAAACTTAAAGGTTAGAAATTTTCGTGGTAAAATTTGCAATACTTTACAAACAAACATTAAATCCGGTAGCATATTTATACCAATATCTTTAAGTCTGTTACTTAATTCGCTCCAAATGGTTCTTAACTTAGCTATGTGAGTTGAAACATTATCCCCAAAGGCCCAGTTAAATGCGAAAAATTCTGTACATATCTTAAATAACTGATCATTTGACGTTGCTTCAAAATGATGCTTTAAGGCTTCCCGCATTTCATGTGCTGTTTCTTTATCCATAATCTTTTGATAAACTACATCAGTTAAGGCACATGCTATCACGGATTTTACGTAACTATTAGCTTTACGATACAAATCAGAACATACTTTATGTTCCTTGATTTCTCTATCTTCAGCAGTGATACTTAATGGTTCAGGTTTCTTTAATTTACCATCTATAACATCAAGTGCTCCTTCGTGATAATCTAGTAAATCTCTAATCTTTCATTTCCATATTGGCCAGTCTACTACACCAGTCAATTTGCTTTGTTAAATCCATTTATTCTTAAACTTTAATGCGATTTCAAAATCTTTTAATGATAATCTTCTCTACTAAAATAAACTAATGTTTTATTTCACTTGCTATGAGCAAAACCTAACGTATCTATATCTAATTCTAATCAATCAGACTTGAGTTAACTAGCGCAATTCAAAGCGATCTGCAAAGCCCAAAACCTATTAAAAAAATTATCCTTTTATGCAGAGTATGATAGCTTTGAGTCGATTGATATTTAAATTAAGTACACATTAAAAAGAAAGGAACGTATTATTAGGAAAAGAAACTTACGAAGTGAAAAACTAGTAGAAACATTTAATAACATGAATACGGATAAAAGGAACAGCCATTATTCGCTGTTGCATTTTCTATCTGATACAACGAGTTTTGTTGTCTTTTACTAATGAACAACTAATCAATGCACAATATCATGTGTGCTAAGTTCACGTGAGATAAAATATGAATTCACATAAAACAAAAAACTATATTTTAACATATTTTTGTTAAATAAATGGAAGTTAAAATTCTGGTGCTCAATGCACCTTGAGTTAAATAATTAAATTCATATAAATACTACAAATACCTGTACAAGAATTACTTTCAGGTGCATATATATAAATTATATTTAAAATACATCAAAATATCTTGAAATACATTAGAAAAAATTCCAAAAACTTTTCAACCTTACAAGGCCGTCGTTAATGCGATTTAAATGCTATTATTTACTTTACGCTTTTTCGAATAAGCGTAGCGTAATAAGAACAACAGCAATAAAATATAATAACTTAAATAAACATCTAAATATAATAAAACGCAGTGTGACAATTCCGCTGATAACCCACCCATCTTACTTGTCGATGATAAGATGGAGC
Organism: Maratus speciosus; assembly: GCA_963932465.1. Taxonomy (NCBI): domain Eukaryota; kingdom Metazoa; phylum Arthropoda; class Arachnida; order Araneae; family Salticidae; genus Maratus; species Maratus speciosus. Next base: position 458,423,434 of record OZ010792.1, read on the forward strand.
CATGTTAGGCTTAATTTCGATTTGAGATGTACACGAAAAAACGTACCTGCCTAAATACAAAGCTTGTCTACATCACATCACCCCTCTTCAGCATACTGTTCTATGAAACATTAAAAACTAAGAAAATCTTAATGATTTGCGCAAATGAGAAACCATTTCCGAAATCTTGCTTAACTTTCTTATGTAAAGAACAATGAACAGGGAAAGGAGTTATTCATTTTTGAGATTCATTGATAAAAAAAAAATTAAAAAAAAATTTCGCTCATGGAATGTTTTAACTCCTGTCGTATTGATGTTTAAATTTTGTGTACTTTAATAGTTCATATGAAAATTTTGCTAATGTAGCAAATATAAATCATAAAAAAGCCTTTGACGTCATTTGTTTGTGAACCAATAAAATTAGTTTTTGTTTAGAAGTAAATATTTAGACAAATCGATTCGATTTTCTGCGGATTAATTTTTGAAAAGGAAAAAGTGATAAACATCGTATTTTTTTTTTGTTGTTGTTGTTGTTGTTTGTATCAGTTCTTTACATGATTTTTTTCGTAAATTTAATTGGTTTGATGAATATTAATGCATTATTTCTTTTATTTTTAATATTTAATTTAAAACTCAATGTTGTATAGATTTAATTTTTACACCTTTGAACAGGAGAAAAACTGTACTTTCAAATGCATTTGGTTTAAAAAATGTATTTTATTTCACTGACATTTTATGACTTTTAAACAAAACTTTACCACGTTTCCACATAAAACAATATAAACTAGTGCATAACCCCCGTCAAAAATGACTGAATGTGAATGATAAATCTCCAAAACAATATTAAAAAAAAAGAAAGAAAAAAAGGTGCCTCATGCATTTTGTTAATCAAAAAGTATTATCCTTTGAGTTTTGATAATTAGAACGAAGATATTATGTAAACTACAGTTTAAAATCATATTTTAAATATTTCAGAATGGAACAGGAAAACATCAAAGTTGCATTGCATTTGTAACATATATTTAAATTATTAAAGGAAAAATTACGGTTAATTCCGTAAAACTTTTTATGAAATATTTTACATATTCATATTGCATGTGTAATTAAGGGTTTTTTTTTTTTGCTCAGTTTTGTGTATTTTAGTTTTAAAATATCAAAACACTAAAATATTTTTTTTTATTTTACATTTTATAACTTCATAAGTATAGTTTCTCAAACTATTATAACATAAAAGAAATTTACTAATAAAATAATTTTTAATAAAAAAAAATAGTTAATTTATCCCAAATAACATTCATCAAAGAAAAATTTATAAGCAAACAACATTAAAAAATATATAAAATAATCTCTGAATTTTCACATTTTAATATTTCAAATATGGCTGTCATAATTGTCAATATTTATACATATAAAAAAATATATAACATTAACACTTTTTAGTTTCTAAGGTTATTATTAAATTAAAAAAGATCCATCATTAAGCAAGGTAAATAAATTGTATTTTTTAATCAGATTATTAAAATATCAATTTGCTTCTGTTCTATAAAAAAATGTAAATGATTAAAAAACGTAAATATTCTGTAAAAAATGTATAGGTAAATAAGATATTTTAAAATTATTTCGCATAAATATGTATTAATAAATACGTATAATACTGTAAAATACGTATAATGCGTATAATACTGTAAAAATATGAATTTACAGATAATAGATGACGCCACGACTAGAACTAAATTGCTGGGATTTTGTGTATAACATTTGTGTTTTCTAAATTTTAAAACTAAAAAACATAAATTTGAGTTACAAATAACTTAATTACATTTATGCAAATAATACATATTTTATCAGTGTATCCAAATCAAAGGATGAAAACTTCAGGAAAAAAATGTTCATTTTATAATGATTTTTTAATATAACTTCGTAACATTAGCGGCTCGGCCCATGGAGGAATGAAGACTAAATTATATTGAAGACTTAATGTTTATAGCTCCATGGCTTGGCCTTATGTAGCCACCGCGTGTTCAAAACGGCATCAACAAAAATGTTAAAACAGTAAGGCATACGTTGCCAATTGGCAATCAGTACAGTATGATGAATGATTCTAAACGTGAATGACTCACCATTTGGCTCACTTTTTTTTTTTTTTTTTTTTTTTTTTGCAACAATAATAATAATAATGATTAGCAAAGTGAAATGTAATTTCTGAAAATTTCACATTAAATTTTAATATGCTAATTATATGAAAATATTAACTTGTATTTTTAAAAAACTTCGATATTGTTTATATTAATTGACGATAGATGGCTGCAAAAATAGTTTTTGAAGGTTTTAAACAAAATTAAAATATTTAAAGACTTTAATAAGCTTCTACAAATATTTTAAGAACAAAATCAGATAATTAACCTGTAATTTTTTTAATGAAGCGTTCAAAGACGCATTTGTTTCAATATTCGGAAATTGTGAATGGCAACAGTATTCTTTTGTTTACATCTAGTAATCTGATGTTTATAATAGCTTATTTTTAATTTGGAACTTAATACATTATAATTGGATATGATATACATGTTTTAGTGAAAGTATGCTGAACAGACATGATTTCTAGTAAAAAAAATTATCATTTAGCTAGCATATGTTGAGATATATTTTTCATTAAGCCTAACATGGCGTTTAGCTACGGTCGATTCGCACACTGGAGTGGTCTGCACCTGCATCGTTCTGACGGCTTCCTGCACTCATATTTTATTATATAAGTAGATAGATGAGCGTTTGTTCCCGTCTAATACAAAATTAACAAAATTAAGCAGACTTCATAATAAAACACAAATTTAATAAATATGCACTCAAACTGCGTGCTTAATGACTGAAATGACCATAGTTAAAAAAGCGTGCTATAAAAACATACATTTTTGACGATTTCTTCGGTATTAATTCCTGGCAAGTGGCTAATACGAAAATACCGTTTGCAAAACCTAGAAAATAAAGATTCAGCAAATTTTGAACAATTGAACCAGTACAACTTACTGACCCCAAACTGAGGAAGTTAGTTTTTGTTTTAGTAGTAATGGCTTAGACAATTAAACACGATTTTTTTCATAATAATTTTTGAAATGGAATTATAAAATTAAGGAATAGTATATGAATATTTTTTATCAATCATTTCAAATTTTAATTAAAAATAACGATTTCTACCCATCACCATAGGGCGGCAATTCACACTAGTAATGTAGTAGAAGGGATTTATATATATATCTATCTATATATATATTTGTAAATAAGAAACAACAATGAATTAAAAAAAATCAATGAATTATTTTAATCACATTTAATTTTATATTTCTAAACTAAAAACTTATTTTTTATCTTAAATTTTCTAATATAACTTTTAATGTATATTTTAACTCTTTTAATTATGAATTCATGAAAATGTTATCTTCTAAAGCATTTTTCATGAATTGTTTAAACTACATTAGAAGATTTACATATTCATTTAATAAATTGTAGGAGGATTTTAGAAAGATTGGAGGATTTAAAAGGGTTAATTAAATATGAATTTATAGGGATTTTGTGGAATATTTATAAACCCCGTCAAATCTTTTATTTTAAATATTTTTCTTAGTATTTTGTAGAATTAGGAAATGCAGAAATATAATGTTCTTACAATAGAAATATAGAAATAGTTTTCGAATAGAAAAATCTCCCCCCCCCCCCCCCCAACCCCAACGTCAAGAAAGCTGAAAAGATGCAAAGGCAAAATAAATCATCCTTTTAGAAATATTTGTGTTGTGTGTAAAAAATAATGCTTTTGGAACAAAATAAAGTAGTATATCTATAACTCCTTCTAAACTCTATTACAACTAATCGATGTATTAAATGAACTTTATAACAAGTTATTTTAATGGTACTTATACTTCCTGTCAGTAGATAAAGGGTTAATGCTGTTTCTAGAGGTGTAAAATGACACTTTTTAAAGCGTTGATTTCTGTTTATTTTACTTCTAATTTTTAAAGATACTAACAAGGCAACCACTTTTAGTGCTACACGCACCTAGCATAGAGACCTAGTGCATTTTGTAGCCCTATACATAAAAGTTAGACAACCGATAAAATTTCTTTGTTAAAATAATATTTTATGTACATTTTTATACTTTTAATTTTTTATTATTACATTTTACGTTGTTTATTTCACGCCAAAAGTGAGTTAAGTCGCCAAATATGGCGCTACAATTTTTCCGCCTGCTTTATCCTGGGAGTAAGTGCAGTACATATTAGAATTATATCAGATTGCGATTTGTTTGATAATTGATAGCATAAGAAACATGAATTAGATCTTTTCATTTTTTTTCTATGCAGACGATAAATATATAAATTGTATATATATTTCTATCATTGAAAACAATTTTTTAGTGAAATACGAAATAAGCAAACTATTTTCTTTTGAAATCGAATGGAATAAAGTTTCGAATGTTTAAAATGAAAGGTTGCTATATTAAATGGTCCTTTGGTAAAAGTAATCATAAAGCAAATTAACATTTTTACACAATTTAGAAATATTACTCTGCCTAATTAGGTTGGGCATTACAATTTCTATTGAAGTCCAAAAACCACTCCTTACGCAAGACAAACAGATAGGACATTTGGCTAGGGTTGCCGGAAAGATCTACTTAAAAAAAAAAAAAACCGCCAACGTTTTCAACGCCAAAATTATGAATATAATGTCGCAATTTTTCAAAATCAAATTCGTGAATTCTTGAAAGAATTTTTAAACTTTTGTCAATATTTTATACTTATTATTAACAAATTTGTATTTTTAAATGCGTTTCTTTAAAAAAACTTCAATCTTAATAGTCGGATAAGTGGTCTCGAAAATTGCATTTTCAGAAAGTTATGCTGCTGTAAAATCAAGAAATATTATTTTAACACAAAAATTTTATCGATTCTCAAACTTCGTAATATAGGGCTTTAAAATGCACCAGGTCTCAATGCTAGGTGCGAGCTGCACCAAAAGTGGATCCTTTGTAAGTATAAAAATTATTCTGCAATGTATAAAAAAAGATTTGGGCTGTTTTATTCCAAAAATCACAAACTAATTACCCACAAATGAAATCTTTTGAAAAGTGTTATTTGACACGGGTAGAAATAGTTTTAATATCATCTAATTACTATACAGGGTGATTCTGAATTCATCATCAATATTTGGTGGGCAGGTAGGGAATAGGAAAAGAACACTATTTCACATAGGAAAGCATAGGCACAAACGAACGCATGACGGTGTAGAGGGCGCTTTGTGTCCGCATCTCCCATGAACGCGCATAGCTGTCTGCCGTGTGCAGCCAGTCGTCATTCGACAAGGTGACTTCGCAGAAGTAACATGAACCGGTATACGTTTCAAGAACTTGCAGATATGCATCTAACTTACGGTGCCGCAGGAGAAAGCTGTCTTAGAGCTAGGCAAATGTATGCAGAGCGCTACCCCAACCGGCGCGTGCCACAGCATCAAATGTTTTCACGTGTTCATCGACAACTGTGCGAAACTGGATCATTTGCTGGTATTAATGTTGATCGAGGCAGCCGCCGATCAACACGGACAGTTTCAGTCGAGGAAGATGTCCTACAGTCTATCGAAGAACAGCCAAGTTCTAGCACACGAGGTATTGCTCGCCAGTTTGGAGTTTCACAATCAACAGTGTGGCGGATACTAAACGAGGAACGTTTACATCCTTTTCATTTGCAAAGAGTGCAGTTACTGGAAGCAGAGGACTATCCCAAGCGTGTTACTTTTTGTCAGTGGTTCATGCAGAGAACAGCCGTTGATCCCAGTTTCCCAACGTATGTTCTTTTCACAGATGAAGCGTCCTTCACTCGTGAAGGTGTCTTCAACACACACAATTCGCATGTGTAGGCTAATCAGAATCCACATGGTACGAGAGTTAGAGCTGCGCAACAACGCTTTGCCGTCAATGTGTGGACTGGGATCGTCGGCGACTGTTTGCTGGGACCGTATTTACTACCATCCCGTTTAGATTGCGCAAACTACCTCATATTTCTTCAGACTGTGTTACCGGGTCTTATGAACGAGGTTCCTGCTGTTATTCTCCGGCGAATGTGGTTCCAGCATGACGGCGCTCCAGCACATTTCGCAAATGATGTGCGTTGTTACCTGACCAGAAAATTTGGAGCTCAATGGATTGGTCGCGGTGGACCGGTTTGTTGGCCACCACGGTCACCGTATTTATCTCCAATAGACTTCTTTGTATGGGGTGCCATGAAAAACATGGTGTACGAGACCCCTGTTGCCAGTGCTATGGACCTTGTAGCACGCATATCGGTTGCCGCCGCAAACATCTGGGAAACGCCAGGCATATTCCAGAAAGTTCGGTTGTCCATGCAACGTCGTTGTGAGGCATGTACTCTAGCAAATGGTCAGAATTTCGAGCACCTCTTGTAAGTCTGTACAAAAGATGCACAAATAAATGTTTTTTTCTCTTACCACTTTCTTGTTATGTTTTCTTTCCATCATTTAACCGGATTCATATTGCCCTACTACATGACGTCTGCGTCCATACTTTCCTATGTGAAATAGTGTTCTTTTCCTATTCCCTACCTGCCCACCAAATATTGATGATGAATTCAGAATCACCCTGTATAATGAAAGGTTAAAGATTCGAATAATTGATTTTCTCGCTGTGTTTTGGATAAAAAATCCCGGTTTATGAGAAATAATTGAAATAATTTATTCACAAAATAATTCTGAAACCAATAAATATGTTGTTTTCATTCTGATAAACAGTTTCTTAAGATTTTATTATTCTTTTAAGTAATGTACATATTTCAATATTCATTCCATATTTAAAATGAGAATAAAAAATTCATTACGTGCCATATAAAGTACATTTTCATATTTTTATTTAATTAGAGAGGGAATGAAACATTCATTTAGCACAAACTTAGAAAAAATTTATTAAATAGATAACGTTAAAGAAACATTAATTCTAACGAAGACACAATAGTTGAATATATAACCGCTGAATAATTGAATTGAATCTAAAATCTTTCATCTTCTTGAGATGTAAAGGGGTGATTTTTAAAATAACAAAATCCAACATTAATGTATTCATTTACAAAATTTAAATACTAGTAAATCTGCAGATCAGGAGCCTCAACGTCAGCTCTACAATTCATTGTGTTTAGCACCCTTTGAGTAATATTAATCTTATTACAAAAAACGAAATTTAAAGTTTTGAAATTACATAAACATTTATAAAACGAAAAAATATTTCGAAGGTTTCTGACATTAGAAACGTTAAATTAAACCCCTTGTTATGTGATGGTATTCTGAAAATCTCATGAGCTACTTATTCTGGTAATTTTTAGATAATAAAGTAGATTCCTTCAGGGGGGGCTCTGCCCCCCTGAACCCCTTCGTAGTGTAATTTAATTTACATTTGTAATTATCAATTAATTGTGTTAATGTCCTTTAGTAAATTCTACCAATAGACGGAAACGTACATGAATTCTTTTCTACAGCCCTGTATATTACGTGAAGATTTTTACGCATCGTCTATAACATTTAAATTTAATGCAGACAAAAAACCCTCTTAAAACTGCTCATATCACATTTCCGGGGATTAGTATGCATAGTGTGCACCATATATCCAGTTTCTGCGGAGTCCTGTATATGGCTCTATTTAAATTCTGCAAACATTTGTTAGTATACTAAATGTAATTGGGCTGGGAAATACATAACTCAAAAAAATAAAAAAAATCACACTGAAGCAATTTGCTCTCTTTTTCATTTATACTTACGAATTCATTTGTGTATCCCTGTACATGGTCTATACAATATTTAAGCACTACTTATTAAGCACAAATTTACTTAACGTTAAAACGCACACCATAATCGAAAATGCTCTTCAGCAAACATCCCTAATAGACCAGAACTGTATCCGAAATTTTTTATGTGACCCGATAAATGAACGATAAATACGATACAAATCATATTCAAGCTTCTTGTAGTCAACCACAGTAATGTAATTTAATTTCATAATGTTTGAATTAGTGCAACACAATTAACACACTGACGACAGGCATTTTAATTAAATCTGGGTTTAATAACAGTAGAAGCTCCTCCCTCTTCTGAAAGTGTCTCGGAAATTGTTTTCTGAGATATGTTTTTCATGTTTATGCAGCAGTAAATATCTTTCAATGTACGGATGTAATATATAATGTCTTACAATCTATAAAATATATGGACAACACATTATAAATGTCTTTTCTCTAAGGTAGAAGTCACTCCCTTAGCCAATGATGTATTCTGAATAAAAACGAGAATTCTCATTTCCCGTCGCTAATGTGTTAAAATAAGCTGTGAAGAGTTTTTTTCCCCCCGTAGACCACATTTTAATTGACTACTTTTGTGTGATCCTTAAAAAAACATATGCTTTGCACCCCATATACTACAAAAATGTTTCAAAAATACATATCAATTTTATTATTTTGTAACAGAGTAACATCATTAAAAAACGTCACAAAAGGATTTTCTTCAAAGATTGTAATATTATGAATACTTTTGAGTTCCCTGTACGCATGCTGTAAGTGCTACACATAACATATTTTATAGTAACCAGGTTCTCGTGCACCTTAATAAAGTATATGAATTTCATTACGTTTAAAATTGTGTAACATTATTAAAATACACCGCAGACGATTTTTCCCAAAGACTATAATGTAACGGAATAGTTTTGAGTGCCCCTGTAATTAAGCTATGAATGCTACACTCTTCATTTTTAATACCAAACATACTTTGGCAAACCTCGATAACGTATATCAATTACATGTAATCCCGACTATATTTACGCGAGTTAGAGCACGTAGAGAAACACGGCAGGCGACAGATAGAAAAACTGAAGTCATAAATACTTTTCATCCATGTTGGAAAGTGTTAAAAAGGATTTACATGCCTTTAACTGTACTTTTTTTTCAGCATGGTTAAACATTAGTTTAAACATCCTAATCCATGCGATAGCAATAACATATTAAAAGCCCCCCAAAATATGCATATCTGGAGATCTATAAATCTACTGGAAAATAATTCATTATCGTGTACACTGTTAATTGCATAAATTGCATCGATTTGGCGCGATAAAATATTTTTTGTGATAGCCTTTTAATAGTACCTGCAACAAAATTAACGTAATTTACTAACTTCATTCATATTTGACGCAATGATAGGCTACGAATAACAGTCGCTAGGCAACGAAGAAAAGGAAAAAAAAGAAATATGTATCATGTAAAGCAAGAAAATTAATTTAAAAATTCTTTATATTATTGCAATACATGTATAAATGTCCTCAAAACATTATACACGTAAATAAAAAAATCTGATAGATATATTGATAAAACTTCAATATAATAGGAATAATTTAAAACCCTTATTTGGAATTTTAGTATCCATAATTTGACATTTAAATCCATTAATCAAACGTGCCATTTTCTTTCAAATAATCGAAATTTGAAAATCGTCTGACTTGCCGTAGAAATGCATTATAAAGAAAAATAAAATCTTCCATATTTTCCGAACGAATGAACCAAATTTAACCAAAAACTATACAGCTACGTCCGGGTATCTCACGAATATGTCCAATTAATTTCAAGCTGATCGGGTGCTTTTTGCGGCAGTTATCGCGGAACAGACAGACAGACAGACAGACAGACGGACAGACAGACAAACGGAAATCAAAACTTTTCGTGTCTCCACAGTAAGCCTTCACTGACGTTTCGGCAATTATTCATTAAATCATTTTTACGATTTATTTCGAATGAAAATAGAAAACGTGTTCCATTTCGCAAGGGTCTCGTAAATGATTGAAACAAGCAATAAAATTTTTATGGCTTTAAAAATATATTTATTTCATTTAAAATGAAATGTATTTCCATTAGTTTCTATTTAGACTGAGAATATTGTTCTTTTTTAAAATGAAAGGTAAAAACATATAAATGAGAAATTCTGTTATAAAATTCTTTCAAAATATTCGAAGCAATACAGCTACTTTTTAAAAGTATACCTTTTTTTACTAATTTTTTACAACCTTAAGAGACCTATTTTTACACAAATTTTTCGTGTTTTCTTATAAAGTGAATTTTTATTCATTTATTAAAAATATTGTGAATTTAAAAAATAATCATTCAAAAAATATATCACAATTATTGTGAATGGTTACTACTGTATCAAATCTCCCCATTGCTGGGGAAGATTGATACACTAGCAAGGAAGACTTGATATTGTTACGTAAAAAAAAAAAAAAAAAAAAAAAAAAATGCAGACAATTCAATTTATGTGTCATACAATTTTTTATGATAAATCTTGAAATATTTAAGTCAAATATAAAAAGAAATGACATTGACATACTTTTGTTTCAGAAACGTTTTTTACAAAAATATTTAAACAATTGCTATTATTTAAACAATTCTATTAACACACTTTTTAGAAAATCAATAATGAAAAAAAAACCCAAGAGATCTTACTGCAAAGATAAATGAAGTGAACATTGCTGATTTGCAAACAATTTAACGTAAATTTAACACATTTAAGATTTCTTTAACCCTTTCAGGGCAAAGCATTTTCAACGCTAAAGTGTTGAATAAATGAATAGCACCGGAATTTGCCAAAAAATTTAATTGAAATAAGAAAAGGGCTATATTTTACTTTCATATTGAATGGAAAATATTTTACCAAAATGCTGGTGCCAATGTGGCATTTGGGAATTAAGTGGTTTCATAAACATACCACCACCCCTGAAATGTTTAAAACAAAAACTAATAACTCTATCATTTTGGTAAATAAAATCGGGTGGATTTAATGTTTTATAAAATTTTCCCTTCGTCAATTATAGATACATCTTCCCTTTCAGGCCATTTAAATTTTTTCCTTCTACATGAGGAGCAAAGCGAACTAATCATCTATCATCGCCTTGCTTTTCTATGTAACCTACATGTCTATGAATAGTCTCTTTGTTCTTCCTTACCAATTGCAGTAGCTCTTGCTGTAAAACAATAATGAATATTACAGTCCTACATTAGTTTACAATTAAAAAAATCTATTAAATTTCAAATATACAAGTGTATCATTTTTCCCCAGCACTAATGTATCATTTCTCTCTATTATGCATTATTGGATTTTCAATCCCTTTGTATAAATGCAGTTGCAAAATGCCAATTTGCTTTCTGATAAAACTCACACTAACAATGTACTTTACAAATAAAAAAAATTACAAGATATTATCTTCACAATAATAAGAGTTATGAAAGAAAATCGGCATTTAAAAAAAATTACATTGACATTCCAAAAGTCTTCAAAATTAAAAGAAAAAAAAAACGTTGTCAGTTCTTCACTAGCTAATGATGGCCAGCTAATGATGGCCTCTGCTAATAAAAGAAGACTTTGCATCTGTTACAATAGCTGTTAATGCCACTTGTTGTGAAAAATTGTCAATGTATCAACCCCCCCCCCCCTATCTATCAAACCTCCCCTACCTCCCCTACCTATATAAATCTCAAATGAGCCATGTGTTAATTATCTTTTACTTTTTACGGTGGTTATTAGAATAGAGGACATCAACATAATTTATATAAAAGATATTAAATAGTTATAGATAGCTGCCAATATTCTCTATTTTTTTTTCAAGTGACATAAATATATTTTAAACTAGAGATTTAAATAATAAATAGTACAGTATAACCTTTAAAATCCGGCATCGCCGGGACGGAGACAAGCCGGATTTCTGAAAAAATATCAAAAGTACATCCAATATTCATAATTGAGCCTTTATTCATAATTTAATTCGAAGCAAATGATGTGTATGTCAGGAAAAGAGAAAATAAAATATTAAAAGAAAACTTACTTTAATTTGATTCTGCATATGATTCAAAAAAATTCTAATAAATAGTGATGTCACTTCTTCTTGTAATTTCCGAAAAATGTACGTCAATTTTATTTGCTTCAATTTTTCGGCATTTCTTTAACAAGTTTTTCTTGGATTTTACACAAGTTAAGAATATCGATTTCCGAAATACAGGGTATCCCTAAACTCATGGTACGTACGTTAGGGTGTGATAGAACAAAACTAGACAAGCACAAATCACTATACAATCCATGGTAGAACCCAACTCGTAAAAAGCTGTAGCGCGAAACATACTGGGGCACAAAATGATGAGAAAGAAGATAGACAACGATGGAATGAAAGGAAACCGATAGTATGAAGAAAAACATTTTATTCAACAAAATGAAAGTAAACAACACGTACGTTCCCCATCACAGCACATTGTTAAAATTATCCCTGTAAAATTAAGGGCAGAGGCTGAAACAGAGATTCCAGTCATACCCCGTAAAAAAACATCCCAGTTTGTGCATCCCGTAATTTTACGGGGCAAAGCAATACAATTCCCTAAAACAGGATATAACGCTCTTTAAAACTAAATAACACCTTACTTACTGTTCCTTAGCACGTAGCACGTTAGATAATCATCACAGAATCGCTTTTTTGTCGGGTTAAAAAATATGTTACGGCCGCGGTTATATGATATTATTTTTCGAAATACGGCTAAAATGAAGGGTTACACCCTAGCGGAGGAAAATGTACGGGGTCGTGGCGTATTGTTGCCAACAGATGGGCTAGCACTGTAAGAATATGAGGATTGCCCCTAATTTTCTAAGTATCTAAGGTACAAGGCCGTTTATTTAATGGATTAGACTGTTTTTCACCAAATAAAGCTCTTGCTCGTGAAAATTGAAGGGAAAATGCTCATAAATTTACAGTTTTTACTGAGAGTGCAACTGCTCAAAATTATGGCCGCCAAGAGTAACTCAGGCTTCACACTCTCGATGGACTGACGCCGTACATTGACGAAAATACCAGGCATCTCTCGTATGGTGTCAGCAGCTACAAAAAATCCGGGCAACAAGGTCTTCAACGGAATCGATGGGACCATCATCGTAGATGAGACTCTTCATGTGACCCCAGAAGAAAAAGTCCAGGTATGACAAATCGGGTGAGCGGGCCGGTTGATTTGCACAACCTTTGGGTAACCTTGCATTGCTGTCTGTCGCTCCGTACATGTATTGCAACTCGGCGTTCTCCCGATTTGAATACGCATACATCTCATCGATGATCCACAGAACGAATGAAGACAGCTGTGGTGAACAGTCTTTTTATTGCGGTCGCTAGGAGGCGCCCTCTAGCGCTTTACGGCTTGCGTCCCGACCATAGATTGTATGGTAATTTGTGATTGTCTAGTTGTGTTGTATAACACCCTAACCTATGTACCATGAGTTTATGGACACCCTGTATAGTCTTGTTCCTCTAAAGAAGATTTTAATTTTCCAGTCAAATTTATTCCTTTCTCCAGTGACACATTTTCATTTCACGGTTCCTCCTCCTTCTTCCAGCGTCACCGATACCGTCCGCTAGTCCATCGCTGTCACTCTAAAAGTTTTAAATATGTAAGCAATTGCTATTTTTATTTCGTCCATTTTTATTTCGTAAGTGTAGAGGATTGTTGTAAAAGTGTTGCCTGATTTTTGAAGTTTTCAGATTTCTGTATGCCGGTGTTTTGAGGTCACACTGTGTACACAGTGACAAGACACATTTTATTAAATGAATTTTATGGCTCTAAAGATGTTTATTGGGCGTGAAGCAAATCGGATGATTCGAAGCTATGTTAAACACTATGTTAAACACACTTATGTTAAACACTATATTAAACACTTAGTAGTTTATTTTTTCTTGACACTATAAGCTAAAAATTTGGGCTAAACATCACTTTTTTAAACTAAAATATTCGACTCATTTAATCTAACAGTATATGTCATTAAATAGAGTGAGGTTAGTAACGGATCAATCATATTCCTTTCGCCCGTACAGTATATGGGTAAAATTGCTAAGGGGTCTCAGGAATCTTAAAAAAGGGAAAAAATGAAAAAATAAGATCATTTTCAGCATTTAACATCTTAAAAATACATATGATTTAAAAACACAATCTTTATTGAGATGAAAGATATAAGTATGTTACTTCATTTCATCTGTTTAAAAAATTGCAAGATGCACAATTAGTATTTATAGGGAGCTCCAAACTGTCAGACATTTTTGAGCAGAAAATTGATATAACAGTTTACGCACAGTCTTACAAAATAAATTTTGAAACTACAATGAGATTTTTTACTTCTACTTATACTTCAAACTACAGTAATTACCTTGGACCTAAATAAATTTGTATTTAAAGATTTTTTAATACAAAGTTGTATTTAGCTAATACAAAATTTTGAAAATTTCAATAGTATAATCCCCTAAAAAATATTTTTTGCACAATAAAGATGAAATTTTAGACTTCGTTTATACAGACTAACATGAAATATATGTTTTGAAAATTTCATGAAAAAATATTCAAATGTTTTTGAGATATCCTGCGCATTATGCCATTTGGAAAAAGATGACTTCAAAGGTCTCGGAAACGCAGCTTCAGCTATGCAACGGGTATAATTAAAAAAAAAATCATAATTTCTGTTCTATTAGGAATTTCAAAGAAACAATTATCAAATTGTTCCGAAAAAAGTAAGAGTTTAACATCTAAAAAAATTAAAATTTCGAAAATTTTGAAACTTTAAGAGTCTTGAGACTCCTTAAGTGGCTAAATAGCGAGTTTAAGAATCCTGTGACAAGATTACTTGACCCAAATATGTTTGATGGTCGTTAATTTTATGACATTAGAAGTACAGTGTGACGTCAAAAATCCGACACCAAAATGTTTTACACTTCCAACTTATGGACGAAAGAAAAATAGCAACAATTATTAGCAATAATTGTTTACGAATTAAAAACTTTTAGATCGACAGCGATGGACTAACGAACGATGATCGGTGACGCTTTGCTAGATTAGAGCCGCCAATAATGCTATTAACAGCTCAAAGGAAGAAGCAGGAGGAGGAGACGGCAAAAGAAAATGTGTCACTGAAAAAATGAATAAATTTGACTGGAAAATTAACATCTTCTTTAGAGGAATAAGACTATATTTTGGAAATCTATATTCTTCACTTGTATAAAATCCAAGAAAAACTAGTTAGAGAACGGCCGAAAATAAATAAGCAAATAAAATTGACGTCGATGTTTCGGAAATTACATGAAATGGCATCACCATTTATTAGAATATTTTTGTTGCACATAAAACATCAAATTAAAGTAAATTTTGTTTAAATATTTAATTTTATTTTTTTCTGACATAAATATCACTTGGCTTCGAATTAAATTATGAATAAAGGCCCAATTAAGAATATTGAAAGTACTTTTGATGAAATCCGGAATTTTCCAAAATCCGGCTTTGTCTCGGTCCCGACAATGCCGGGTTTTAGAGGTTATATTGTATATTAGAATAAAAGGAAAAAAATATTTAATTGAATCCCCACTGGATAAAAAAAAACATGCTGATAGCGAATGCAAACGCGTGTTCTGCATGCGTATCAAAGTCCTTTTATCATATCCATAATGCATGAGATGGACTCCACTGTCATACGCAAGCCGTACAGTGCAGTGTCAAGCTGGAAACACTAGCCTCCTCAAAAGTTTATGGGCATGAGCTACATGATGGTTTCATAAGAACAACTGACACTTTTCGTGCTACCATGCTAAAATTTGACAATAATCAGAACTCGCAGGACCTTAATATGCATGTGGATCTGGATAAATCTGCACACCGACATTTTAGTTAGTTGAGATTTAAGTGATTAAAATGCAACATCGAGGAAATATCTCAAAAATTAAAACGCATGGAGCGCATTTTAAAATTTCGTTTTAAAATTTAATTTTTTTTTCAAAAATTTAAAATTATAATGAGATTGAAATTTCTTTTAAGGTGAAACCTATGGTGAAATGAATTTTTCCAAAAAAAAAATCATATTTCTATGATAAAAATCTAAAAAAAAAACTTTTTAAACGTCTCACCCTCCCCTCCATCCGCCCTTAAAACTTTTTACAGTGACTAGCGGAGGTAATTGGTGGCGCTGGAAAATGGAGGTGATCAGAGGAGGAAAGAAAAAAAACCGAGAAATGAAAACGTGTCACTGGAAAATTAATATCTTCTTTAGAGGAACAAGACTATATTTCGGAAATCGACATTCTTCACTTGTATAAAATCCAAGAAAAACTTGTTAATGAACGGCCGAAAAAATTGAAGCAAATAAAAATTGACGTCGTTGTTTCGGAAATTACAAGAAGAATGACATCACTACTTATTAGAATTTTTTCGTATTATATAAAGAATCAAATTAAAGTAAGTTTTTTTATTTAATTTTATCTTTTTTTGACATAAATATCACTTGGCTTCGAATTAAATTATGAATAAAGGCCCAATTAAGAATATTGGAATTACTTTAGATATTCTTTCAGAAATCCGAAATTTTCCAAAATCCGGCTCTGTCTCCGTCCCGACGAAGCCGGATTTTAGAGCTTATACTGCACAGAAATATTTAATTGAATCACCATTGGAGTAAAGCAATTATCCTGATAGTGGATGAAAACGCGTGTTATGTATGCGTATCGAAGTCCTTTTTCCATGCCCACAATGCATGTTATGGTCTTCACAGTCATACGCAGTGTCAAGCTAACACAGGCCTTCTGAAAAGTTTATGGGAATAAGCGACGTGCTGGTTTCATAAGAGCTACCGTCTCCTTTCGTGCTGCCATGCTAAAATTTGACACTAAATCAGCATTTGCAGTACCTGAATATGCATGTGGATCTGGATTTCCACATCCACATTTTGGTTGATTGGTTCGGTAGGGTGCGGATAAACTCGCGCTGAAGCCACCTTCCTATGTTGAATCCTGAGTTATCCTTAGAAGGACGGGTCAAGACCAAGAGCTCAAAGCGCTATAAGTAAGCGTACAAAGTTAATGCTGGAATCTGCCGTAAATTGACACAGCTGCGCCATCTTGTGGATGGAGTGAATAACGCAAATACGCGGGTTTTTTGTATGACGTCATATATGACAGGATATCTACCATCTGCGCATCTCGTGCGCAGGTCTATTTGAAGATATTTACAATTTAAGAGTTATAGGCGGAAAAGCAGACAAAGCTATTTTAGAGAATACCTGTTAAAATTTTAATCATGAATTTCAAATATTTACTCACTCATGGAAGATAAACCTTGTTTACCAGATTTATTGCAAATAGTTTTGTTACAGTTTGTTTTGGTGAAAATATGTGTATTAAAAAAAAAAATCTCAATGTCATTTTAATTTCGGAAGAAAAAGCACTAATGCTACGTAAACAGTATTGCCTTTTGCCCCGAAACTAAACTGACATTGCAACTATTTTTTAAATACATATATTTTTATCAAACAAGCTGTAACAAAAATATTTTGCAATGAATCTGTTAAACAAGGTTCATCTTCCCTGAGTGAGTAAATATTTGAAATTCACGATTAAAATTTTAACAGGTATTCTCTAAAATGGCTTTGTCTGCTTTTCCGCCTATAACTCTTAAATTGTAAATATCTTCAAATAGACCTGAATTTTATGCAAGCTATTCAGGCTAAAAAAAACCCATTTTTGTTAATAAAAGTTATAGGCGTAACTTTTAATTCCTGGTTTTTTTCCCACATTGGAAGAAACTTGCACACCTCTGGTTTATATTATTATTTATTAGAAAAAAAATGTATTTTAAATATAATGAGCGAAAAGCATGTGTTTAAATTGATGTAATATACCAGTATGTATGTATTTTAAATAAAGTTATGTTTTTCAAATGACGAGTATATTTTTTAAATGATGATTTTATGTTTTGAATGAAATGAATGCAACATAAACACTGGTGATGGGGAAAATATTTGACGGTTTATGAACTGCGGCCGGCTAACATAAAAGTACTTTTTACACTGTTTATTTAATCTAACCCTGTTCATAAATATGAAAAGATAAAAAATTTTAATCGATTTTTCCCTCCCAGATATGCTAGAAAATTAAATATTATGTACATGGATTTGTTTCTAGTAACAATACAACATTTTAGTATTTTTACAACTTGATTATAAATTAGCAAATTAATTTTACGTTATCTAAACGTAGCTGATAAATCCTTAAACATTCTTTATGGTTGTTACAACTGTATATACAAGTACAACAATTGAGTAAGTTATGTAACAAACTACGATTTCTAAAATATACCAGCTGGTTAGGAAATTGCAAAAGAGAAATATTTCAAACCTTTAAGCATCTTAAACGTGATTTTCAGCCCTATAATTTTTTATAAAAAAGTTAAAATATTATTTAATATATATTATTAAATGTCAGTGATTTTAATACGTTCAATTGGCCCATCTCCGTCCGCAGCCCTTTTTTCTACTACTTATTCCGACTCTTTTGCGGAAAAAAAAAAATCAAAAATTGAAACCGGAAAAAATTAAAAGGGAAATTTGAAATTTTTGGCTACCGACCAACAACTGCTACGTCGATCTTATTATTAGTCTATAGTTTTCAGTTATTGGCAATTATTGTGTATTTCATAAGCCTTTTTCAAATTTGGAGAATGTTCCGCAATTGGGTTATTTCGATAAAAGTTACTTTCATTTTCTAACCATTATTTAACTTTTATACAGTTACAATTCTATACTGTTTTCTCATTTGACGCCAATCATGGCTATCGGCCCGATTACGGAAAGTTATCCATTTTACACCTGCGAAGAACCGGTGTAAGATAATAAATGTTTAATTGAGTATATCACGTACTATATGTAAATATTTTATATTTTATTCCAATTTTTGAAGTTTCTTCTATGCTTTGTATGCTTTCTGCAATGTCATTCACCTGTGCGAAGTGCAGGTATCCCATGAAAACTATTTTTCCCGGATATGACACAATGACCGACATATTTCTAGATTTAAAAAAAAAAAGTAATTTGTCGATTTTAGGAATTTTTTTAAAGCTGTTGTCTAAAATTCTCAAAATATTTAAAACTATAAATAATCAATTATTGCTGGTTTAGTAGTACAAGAATTACTGCTTGCATTTTAAATTAAAGTGGATCCTAATGTAAAATTAAATGAGTTTTAAATGGAATGAATGAAATGCTTCTATTTTAAATATTATAAATACAATTCGATCAAGAAAATATTTGGCAATTTATCGCCTGCGCCCGGTAAATAAAAAATATGCCTTAAAATTAATTATATAATTTATACTTAAACTCTAAGCGTAATAAAACATTTAATTCTTATTGGAAATACACATGTTTATGTAATTTTTATAACTTTATCTTATCAGCAAATTGAATTAAAAACGCTGCTGTAAAATTCTATCTTAGCATACATTAATTAATTTTTATATACCCTTATTCATTGCAGTACAAAAACATAATTAAAATAGAACGTATTAAAATCACTGACATTTAATAATATATATTAAATAATATTTTAACTTTTTTATAAATTGTAATAAAACACAAAACTAACCTGTTTTCTCTTTTGGGAAGCGAAAAAAATAAGTTCTCTCAGATAGAGAGTTACTTTTGCAGTTTTGAAAACTGCAATAATTAGAACGCCAACGTGGCATTTTCCCAAATAATATAAGTTCTTAAAATAACTGATTTTGTTTAAATAATTAACTTCAATTAATAAATAATGGCGAATAAATAAATCGAATTATATCTAACTTCCAACTATTAAGTACTGCAGACGACAAACGAATAAAATCACGGCTGCGCGTGCGCATAGTTATTTCATAGATATAGAACTTATAGATCATCCACAAAGGGGAAAGAAGTTAATAATCCTCTTGTAGCTCACTCCGTCCGCTGGGTGGCGTATGACCTTGATTGACGTGACCTCGCCTTTAATCTTGCGGTTACCTGTCCCTTTTAAGATAGGACGCTTACTTATATCGCTTTGCCAAGAGCTACACAATTCCGTCCTCTTGTACCCATAATGGGGAAAAGGACAGAGGGGGTATTTTTTCGACTTTTAGCCCCATCGTTGCCTTATGTACGAAAAAAAATCAGGTCGATTGGTCAATATGTACACCTCCTGTAATTTGGGTTAATTCTACGAAAATTGTCCATTTTCACCACGTTGAGGTGGACAGAACGGAATACAGGAGGTGTGTGTGGTATGTTCCCCTCTATTCTACACCTCAAGGACATGCTATTTACAAACAAGTAATATAAAAAAAAATTAAGTCAATTCCTACTTAGGTCAATAAGAGAATTTTTTTTCTTCCATTCTTCTTTCCTCCTGAGTGGCGCTTAAAATGCCTTGATCAAGAAGAGGGCTCTCTCGATTATTGAAAATTAATTAATTTAATTTAATTAACGAATTAATATTTGAAAAAAACTGGATTAACATCAATTGCCATCCACTACAAGTTTAAAATTTTTTTTAACTTGATTGGATGAATAATAAGCATTTTATTAACGATTGAAAATTTGAACAAGATAAATAAATAAATAAATATATAAATATAGGGAGAGTGTGAGATAATAGTAGGAATTGAAAAATGAGTTCGAATGCACAAAATTCATACCTTTTACGATTTTTTGTTTATTTGTCCAATTTTTGTTCATATTCGAAAACATTTCCGATAGATATTTTCCGATTTCAAAATTTTTTTTACCCTGTGTTTGTATTGACGAGTAGCAACTTTTCCTCACTATTACGATTCGATTCACAATTTTTTTTTTCGCTCCGGTTTAGTCTCCAGTTATAAACAAGAAAGAAAATCATATACCAATCATAAATGACGAAAACTTACCAAAACATTTAGAATACTGTAACAATTTTTTTTTCCGTTTTGTAAGGTGAAATATTATATCTAAGTAAACAGTCTGGAAAAAGCATAACACATTTGGAAAGTTAACCCTTTGCACTCGAGGCCTTTTTGGTATAAGAAAACCAGTCACTCCACGAGTTTTTTTAAAGAAAACACAGAAATGTATTTATTACAAGAATATATTTATTAATAAACCTAA
The DNA here is from genome assembly GCA_963932465.1 of Maratus speciosus. Lineage (NCBI taxonomy): Eukaryota > Metazoa > Arthropoda > Arachnida > Araneae > Salticidae > Maratus > Maratus speciosus. The sequence goes on from OZ010792.1 coordinate 458,444,416, forward strand.
TTTATTTATTACCTGAATATAGGTTTATATATTAATATATAATACCCACTTCTTCGGAAAGAACAATATGTGAAAAGGTGATTATCTCCAATGTATGGCTATCTAAGAACAATAAGTAAACTTAAATATAACTTATTTATTTGACAGCAACCGGTTTTCAATAGGCGAAATGTTGAACTCTGATCCGGGCCACTCTCTTTATTAAAACTCAACAGCAGATATGCGAGGTATCAAATTACTAAGCTCAATGAGACACATTGAATGAGCTAGCTAGAAATATCTAAATTCGTTTCCAAAGACTCTGGTACCTTTACTTGTCAGTCACCTCTCGAGTTGCCGCAATACATTGAGTGGTGAGTAAGTCAGCTCTCGAGCTGTTGCAATGTATTGAGTGATGAGTGAGAGTCACTTTTCGAGTTGTCGCAATAGATTTAGTGGTGAGTAAGAGTCAGCTCTCGAGTTTTTGCCAAACATTGAGTAAGAGTGAGAGTCACTTTTCGAGTTGTCGCAATAGATTGAGTGATGAGTGAGAGTCATCTTTCGAAATGTCGCAATAGATTTGGTGGTGAATGAGCGTCGTTTCTCAACTGTAAAGTGTTAATTTAAGCAATTACCATCTATAATCCCAAAATCATTCAAATTCATTGGTGAGTTCTCGAGCTGTTGTAATGTACTGAATGATAAGTGAGAGTCACTTTTCGAGTTATCGCAATATATTTAGTGATGAGTAAGAGTCAGCTCTCGAGTTTTTGCCAAACATTGAGTGAGAGTGAGAGTCACTTCTCGAGTTGTCGCAATAGCTTGAGTGATGAGTGACAGTCATCTTTCGAAATGTCGCAATAGATTTGGTGGTGCATGAGCGTCATCTCTCAACTGTAAAGTGTTAATTTAAGCAATAACCATCTATAATCCCAAAATCATTCAAATTCATTGGTGAGTTCTCGAGCTGTTGCAATGTATTGAGTGATGAGTGAGAGTCACTTTTCGAGTTGTCGCAATAGATTGAGTGGTGAATAAAAGTCAGCTGTCGAGTTTTTGACAAACATTGAGTGAGAGTGAGAGTCACTTCTCGAGTTGTTGCAATAGATTGAGTGATGAGTGAGAGTCATCTTTCGAAATGTCGCAATAGATTTAGTGGTGAATGAGCGTCATCTCTCAACTGTAAAGTGTTAATTTAAGCAATAACCATCTATAATCCCAAAATTATTCAAATTCTTTTGTGAATCCCTGTATAGGATATAAAGATTTTTCCATATAGTATATTTACATATACTATACTATTCTAAAATTCAGTTTAGTTAGGAAACACAGTTGAATTCACTTTAGGCAATTTCAATCAAAAACAAAAAATGTACTCGAATTTTTCTCTGCAAAGATGTATATGATCTATAGAATTTATATACTTCCAGTAAAATGCAAAGTACGAGTTAAATGTAAATCAAATACAACTAAAAACGAACTTTCAGCAATTTTCGCTTAAAGTCTGTAACCTAATTATTTTATCTGTCCTTGTAAAGGAACGATAAATGCTATGTAGATCATATTCTATAATAAGCATCTTGTATTACACATTGGTGATATATATATATATATATATATATATATATATATATATATATATATATATATATATATATATATTCAATATGCTTGAAATAGTTTCACATCAATAAAATAAATTGCAAACGATTTTTCCTCATGGACCATAACGTAAAGAAATTCTATTGATTGTCCTTGTAAACGAAATATAAATGATACACACCTAATGTTTAATGCCGAAGAATCCAAATTAAACCTAAATGACATACATCAATCATATAGCAGTACGCGAGTTAGACAGAAAGACAGCTGGGTAGAGAAAGGAAACTGATAAACACTTTTCAACTATGTTGAAAATTTAAAACACACACAACTGAAAACGAACACTTGTACAAAAACCATTTTCTGACTACGCAAAAAATCAGAATTGTTTTTAGTCTCTTTCACTGGGTATATAAATGGCCCAGCATATACGAGGGTGTATCAATAAGTTTTTACCTTCACATAGAAATAATTGAGTGAAATTTATGAAATTGTTACATGGATACAGCAGATAAAAATAGTCCTTCTCTATATAGTAACCGTTCACAGTAACATGTTTCTGCAAGCGGTATTTCAAAGAAAGGGGGATGATGTATTCCAGGAGGCGTGATAATAGACGCAAAGGGGGGCATTTTTCTAACTTTTACCGAAACCCACATATGACATATTGTTGGAAAGGCCTGTGAAAGTTAATTCCTACTTAGGTCAATAAGAGAATTTTTTTTCTCCCATTCTTCTAACCTTTTGAGTGGTGCTTAAAATGCCTTGATCAAGAAGAGGATTTTGATATGCATAAAAACTACTTTACTCTCTCGGACTTAAAATACCTTGATCAAGAAGGGGGCTCTCTCGATTATTGATAATTAATTAATTTAATTTAATTAATGAATTAATATTTGAAAAAAAAACTGGATTAACATCAAGTTTCATTCACTACAAGTTTAAAAAACTTTATTTGAACTTGATTGGATGAATAATAAGTATTTTATTAACTATTGAAAATTTGAACAAGATATATATAGCGAGAGTGTGAGCGAATAGTAAGAATTGAAAAAAAAAAATAGCTTCACATTGATGAGAAATAATTAATTAGTTTGCTTTTTACGCACTCGGGTTTTTTAATTTTTTTAATTTAATTGTTTATTAATGACTGTTATAGAAGTTCTTGTTGAAAAACCGTGATTTCATAAATCAATTTCCACACAGATTTAATAATTACACACTGGCAATTAACCATGTCGAAATTTCTCATCTTGCCTGACTGTATGCAAATTGCGTAATAAGAAAAAGAAGATGTGAGTTTTATAGAATTCTGTGGAAAAGGGTTAGAGAAAGTGTTCGTTAACTAGAAATTGCATTTAATGCAAAATACCTCCGTTTTAATCGTTTTACAAACAATCATAGTTTAGAAAGCTTAGATAATTCAAAAGTTTGTTATAGTAACTTTATTTTATTAAATTCTTGCGATGCTCTAGAACTGTATTTTTTAAAAAGAAATAGTAAATGTTTTGGAATATAGCAAATGATATAAAATATGCATAATATTTACTATTTTAAGACTCTTAAGACACTTTATTTTGTAACCATTTCGAAAACTGAATTCAATACATCTTTTCTTTGATTTGGTAATCAACTTAAGTGTAGGACTGATGATATAACCTTCTCTGGAGTGATATGACTTTCATTTCCTTTAAAAGCTGATTCAATAAATGGAGTGTTTTCGGTTATGGGATTTGCGGTATTCCTTGTTGACATTAAACTCTTATTCTGAAAAGACAAAGTATATGACAAGTAATATCTTCTGTACATTTCCATCAAAACCATTTGTTTCCATCAAAAGAAGTTTTCTGATAGTGCGATTATAATCTGTTCTAAATTTGTATTAACAATATAACTTCTAGTTATTAAAAATATTTTATATTTAAATTTCTGTTATTTAATGATGAAAACATGTTTGCCGTATCGTCTTTTAAAACATGTTTTTTTACAAGTACTCTACAACCTAATTTTACAGATTTCAATGATTTTGCAATGAGGATTTCAATCATTTTTTAGTCTTCTTAAATGAAGTATTGTTAACCTAACCTTCTCTGGAATATTATTACTTCCATTTCTCTTAAAAGTTGTTGCAGGAAATAGTGTTATTTAGGTTCCGGGATTTTACGTATTCTACGTTAACATTAAATCTTTGAGGGGCAAGCAATTGTGTTTCTGTAATGTTGTATTCCAACCGGAAATTTGAAATTTTATTATTTTAAAATTGCCGCAACATTTGCAATTCAAGTAATATATATATTTTTAACAAAATATAATATGTACACAAAGGTAAAAGAAAAATTATATACTTACCTCTCTTTCTTACAAAATAACTTTTGAAAAATGAATTGAAAATTCGAATAACTTTTGAAAAATAGTATGAGAAGTTATATCAAATTGAAACTAAATATCATCTTTATTCTGTAAATCTAAAATATTTAACTTATCAAATGTTTTATATTTTTTTAATAAAAAATTTAGCATGACAAATGCTTAAAATAAAAAAATAAATATATATTTTTTAATTTTTAATTAAAAAAATTATAAAACATTTGATAGTTCAATGTTTTAATATGTTAAATGATCAATGTTTTGATTAAAATGGTTTATATTTTTTAATTAAAAATTTAGCGTGATAAATGTTTAAAATAAAAAATATATATATATACAATTTTTTTCTCTTTTTAATTAAAAAAATTATAAAAAAATTTATATGTCAATGTTTTAGATTTACAGAATAAAGATGATATTTAGTTTCAATTTGGTATAAAAATTTAGATTATCTTACGTATTTTTCAAAAGTTGTATTGTAAGAAAGGGAGGTGAGTATATAACTTTTTTTTATTTTTGTGTTTACATTATATATTGTTAATATATATATAATTTTTAAATTGCAAATGTTTTGGCAATTTTTTAGCATTATTTCTGAAACCGTAACACTTTCACTGCAAAATATGCAAAACTAATTTATAATGTTGAATCGAAAAATGTGTGTTATTATAAGCGAAATCAGGTCCCGAAAGGAACTAACTTCCCTTAATAAATCATTATTATTATTGTCAAATTTGGAATTAATTGTTATTTCTCACGTACTTGAAAAAAAATTTCAAAATACAATTTCAGTGATTTAGTAATCATCCTAAATGTAGACCTCTCTATACAGTCTTTTCTGGAGTGCTATTACTTCCATTTCCTGTAAAAGCTGTTACAGGAAATGAAGTGTTCTCGATTACGGGATTTTCTGTATTCAGTCTTGATATAAAACTCAGATTTTGTAAGTAACAAAATCCAAGTCAATTAATCTATTGTATATATTCGTATCGAAACAACGTGTATGTTTTCCTATAGTGTTCATCATGATATGGTAAGTCTTTATTCATGGCATAATTTCTGATATAATATAAATAGCTTTTCTTTATTTATCTATAATTTAAAGATGACAATATATGTAATTTTTTATAAAATATTTCACCATCACAAATTTTATAAAGCTTTGACCACTTTTTTTTTCAAAGTGATTCAAAATATATATTCAACATACGATTTCTATGATTTGGTAAAAATCATGCATTAGGACTATTGACACAATCTTCTCTGGAGAGTTATTTCTTCCATTTCCTTTAATAACTGACGCAGGAAATGGATGTTTTCCGTCTAGGGATTCTGAGTAGTCAGTGTTGATATTTATCTCTGATTCTGGAAGTAACACAATACAAGTCTATTAATATCTTGTATATAGTACCCACAAAACAGCATATGAAGATGTCAGATTGTGTTGGTCATGGTCTATTCCGTTTTTTACAAATAACTTAATTTTTAATAATTAAAATTATTCCATATTTATTTATCTGTTAATCATATAGGAAAATATTTTTCGTATTTCATATATTATATCACAGCAACAAAATTTAATACAAATATAAAACGTACTTAATTAATCTTTATATACCGTGTATCCTTAAACTTTCTCGCACTCCAAATTAAAAAACCCATTGCCTGTGATTTTTTTAAATATTAAATCTTATCGTCTGCTTATTATGGCATCAATTCTTGAGTTTTTCTCGTTTGGTTGTTTTCGCGCTCAATTGGTGCAGGAAAAAAGTTCTATGTTATTTTCTTCTTCACAGCGAAATGGATTTATCACGCATTCAGAGAATTGAGCTGCTCGAAACTTATTTTGAACGTAAATCGTATGAAAGGTGAAAGACGTTTGGCGAAATAAATATCCAAATGATGCAATACAGAGTAAATATTCGCTATATTAGCTCGTTCGACGATTTCGTAATACAGGTTAGTAGGGATATTTAAGAACAAAGTTTACGCAAATAATCATCAAACAATAGATGACCTGAAAATTGCCATTAAGGAATGTGCATACATAACGTTATCATTTTAGGGGGGGGAGGGGGGATGTGGCTTTTGATATTGTTACCCTTTTTGATCCAACCAAAAATTTCTCTTTTTATTTGTAACTTGTTTTTTTACATCAAAATAGTCTGCAATCTTTTTTCAATCTTTTATCTGTTTTCATGAAAATACAAAGTTATTATTAAAATCGTTAAATGATTACAAAATTATATTATTCTAAAATATGGAATACCTCAACTTTTGGCATTCCTATTCTTCTGTCATATATGTATGCATATATAATCCGCTCTAAAAGAAACCAGGATACTTGTGTTTACAAGTAAAAACTAGTCGGATCAACCAATCCCAAAACTTTCTTCTATCTCATGCATACTGATACTTGAAAATTCGATATCAAACTGCCAAAATTAAACGACAATCTACGCCCATCTTGAGGATTCTATAGATATGAAATGCCGTGCAATAGTTCTTGAGGTATGGCTATATCTTAAATCGTATAAATTCAGCAAAATTTAGCCTAGCAGCGCCACCTATTGGGTTCTTTACACCAAAACCTATGCTAAACCAAAACCACCAAGCAACTACTTACGTCAAAGTCTAAAAGAATCTGAAGTTTGGGGAAAATCCGTGCATTAGTTTTTGAGATAGAGTTATTGCGAAAAAATTGAAAATTACAGCACAGCAGCGCCACCTATTGGACGATTAACACCAAAACCTAATCAGCAACAACTTGTGTTAACATCTAACTAAATCTAAAGTTAGATGAAAATCCGTGCATTAGTTTTTGAGATAGAGCTATTGCAGGAATCGTGCGATTTGCATCAACACATAATCAACATTAAGTCATATCAAGGACTAACTGAATATGAAGTTTGATGAAAATCCGTTCATTAGTTCTTGAGATAGAGCCATTGCGGAAAACGTAAAAAATGCAGCATAGCAGCGCCACCTAATGAGCGATGTGCATCAACACGTAATCACCATCAAGTCATATCAAGGACTAACTGAATATCAAGTTTCATGAAAATCCGTGCTTTAGTTCTTGAGATAGAGCCATTTCTGAAATCGTAAAAAATGCAGCATGGCAGCGCCACCTGTTGAGCGATTTGCATCAAAAACTAATCAGCATCAAGTCATATCAAGGACTAACTGAATATGAATTTTTGTTAAATTCCGTGCTTTAGTTCTTGAGATAGAGCGCCCACAAAATTTGTGTATCACACAGACAGACGGACAGACCGACAGACTCACAGACAGACATTTCGTAAAAACATGTTTTTCGGTTTTTCTGATCCTTAAAACTTGTAAATCCGTCGAAAACCGGAATTCGAAAATTTTCATGAAACCAATACTTTCTTCTTGTAAAGTTAGAAGAAAGTAAAATAAAGAAAGAATGTTGTCCGCCTGTTTTGTTGATATAAATTTCTGCATGCTCCCCCCTCCCCCTCGGCGCCGTGTGGGTCAAGTGCAAGAAGGCATTATATATTAATGTCGAATGCATTATGTAACAAAAGTCTATTATTAAATAGTATTAAATAGTAACTATTTCGTTTATATTTCCTTTGCTATAAAATTATTTCATCAAGCAGGACGGTCGTTCTGCCAAGCCAAGCTGAAAAAAAATGCTAACCTCGCCAAACAAACAAACGCCAAGAATAAAACGCAAGACACCGTAACTGCTTATTATACTGATGACAACTTCTCCATGTAAAATCAACCAAACATGCCAGCGTAAAATTTCCCATATCAAAAGAACCAATCATCGCAGAAAAATAAAACCAAAACCAGAAGGACCTAATGGAAAATATCTTCAATTTGAGACCAAATGCATCCTCATAAATTAATTATAAACAGAGATATAGATTTTTTAAAATAACGTCGAGATACTGAAAATGATCGATTTATTTTCTTCGTCACAATTTATGGTTCAATCAAGGTAGAGACTTAAATAATGGACATAAAAAAGTAAGGATTGCATTTTTGGACAGATATTTACTCAATCTACGTGCTTTTGTAAAATTCAGCTTTAAAAACACAAATTTTCTATTCTTAATTAGCGAAAAACTGTTAATTAATTTTAAAGTTTATAAATTATGCCAAACAGCGATAAACCCGCCAAATCATTTTAGAAGTCTTTTAAAATTTTTTATATTATCCTTTTGCATTGATTTCATCGAAGAAAACTATGGCCGAGATCCAGATAGATTTTTCGCTGTTAGCGAAATGAGTTTGACCAATCAGAAGCCAGAATGTTTGAGAATTTTTGCTGCTTCTGGATCCCGGCCTATGTCATAAAAGATTTGAGTCATTTTCTTAGTGCCATGGATGAAGTGCAGAAATTTAGGCTGGGATCCAGATGGATTTTTCGCTGTTAGCGAAACGAGATTCACCAATCAATAGCCTGCATTGCTGCAAACAGCGAAAAGTTCGCAAAAGTGCTTCTGATTAATGAATCTCGTTTCGCTAACAGCGAAAAATCTATCTAGATTGCGGCCAATTATGTTGAACACAATTTTGCATTTCCACATCCAGGAAGGGTATTGATGTCATAACAACAGTGCGTATTCGAAACTATTTAAGGCATTGATTCTGAACTCCTTTGCTATACATTTCAATATTAAAGAAGTTGTTGTTTCAATAGTTTTAGTACTTTTCTCTATTGCTCACTCTAAAACACGAATATCGAAATTTAACCAACAGCGCTCAGAAACTATAGCGCCTAGAATATATAGTGTTGAAATCGGATAACCCTGTAATACTTAAAAAAGCGCTAAAATATTGTATCCCTTAAATGTGCAATGATACTGCTGTAATAGGCAGATCGCAGCGGCATCTGCAGGATATTTTCTACAACTGCAAGAAATTGCTAGTCTATACAATGTAATAATAGTAATACGAAAATCCCACAGATGTCGCTGCGATCGACACTTGAAATTTTAGCAGTATCGTCGCACATTTAAGGGATACAAATTTTTAGAACTCTTTGGATAGCATATTTCCACACTAGGTATTCTAGGCGCTGTATCAGAAACAACACCATAACAGAGAGCCTTTATACATAAGAGTGGTGATATATGCACAGGAGACATGCTCATTTGAAGCTTTTGTCGAAAGTACGGCAATTCGCTTTCTTGAATAGAGGATATTCAATCTACGTTATGATCACATGGTCAAGGCAAGAACGTCTAGCGTAAAGAAGGGAAGTCTCCGTCTACGTAATGTAAATCCCCGCTAGCCAATGAAATAGTTCATGGGAGAAAGCAGTAGTACACTGTTAAAAATATCGTGAAAAATTACCTCTGTTTTTAAAGGCTATCTGTATTCTGACCAATGAGAACGCTTCATAGGCGTTTATGTAGCGTTCTCATTGGTCAGAAAATAGAGAAGCTGTAAGAACCGAGGTAATTTTTCACGATATTTTTAACAGTGTAGTTTCCTGTTTCCCTTCTATCAGTTAGAAATTCTTTGGGTAAATTACCGGTACCACGTGACTTTTTCAGACTCGAACCCATATTTGGAATATCCTCCATTAGAAGATATGCGCATGGACGATCTCTATTAGACTAGGGAAATAATTCAGCATGCATTAACCTGGCGATAATGGCATGCTCGTAAAGAACTTTAACGATTTGTTTTTATCACTTTTACTAATAAACATTTATTGGCCGTATGTCGCTACTTCGTTATAGAGACACACTTGTTCCAAATTAGATCCCGGCCTTAATGTATCAAAATAGAGAGTTTGCTTTCTGTACTATTCCTGAGCTCAGTTATAGCGTCTAGAAATATAGGCCGGTATCCAGGTACAATTTTGCAAACAGTGAAAAGTTAGCAAAAATTCTGGCTTCTGATTGGTCAATCTCGTTACGATAACACAGAAAAATCTACCTAGATCACGGTCACAGTGTGGAAACCGGCTATTCCAGTAATTCTTTAAAAAGTGCTAAAAATTGAATCCCATAAATATTGAAAAATACTGAATGACAAATGTCGATAGGAGCAACATTTTCTAGATCTTCTCTGAGCGAAACATTTTCTTTTGAAATAGTTATGTTGGAATTACCATATGTCGCTGTAATCGACATTCGTCGTTCAGCCTCGTTCAACATTTATGGGATACAATTTTTAGCACTTTTTTAATAAGCCGATTTTTAAACTATATCTTCTAGAAACTATAGCTCCGTTATAGCGTCTAGATTATATGTTGTAGAAATCGACTATCCCAGCAATACTTAAAAAAGCGCGAAAGTATTGAATCCCTTAAATGTACAACGATGTCGAATTCCAAACAGTCATTTCCATCGACATCTGCAGGATATTTTTTAAAGAAGAAAGAGACATGTGTAATGCACCGCTACAGCGTCTAGAATACATAATGTGGAAATTTGCTATCCAAGAACCGCTAAAATGTGTATCCCTTAAATGTGCACTGACGCTGAAATCCAGGGAGATTATCGCAGCGACATCTGCTATATATTTTCAAATTTCAAAGTAAACATCGTATTATTACAGCGGGTTTGACGCCAAGCACACAGGTCAAATGTAAGTTAATAAAACGTTTTAAAAAAAATGTTACAGCGTCTAGACCAAATTGTCTTGGAGTTTTGGGAAATATCCTGCAGATATCGCTGTGATCGACTGATTGGATTTCCACACTATATATTCTAGACGCTGTAGCGCCGCGGTAGCCTGTCCTTTTTCGTTTGCCTCGAAGTAGATGACGTCATTTGAAGCTGTTCCTAAGTGTGGCCAGCTCATCACGTCACACGGAGTTGATTATCTGTACACGGCAATGGACACAAAAAAAATCGGCGCACCGCTTTGTACTAATCATCGTGTAAAGATGATCCAACTCCGTGTGACTTTTAAACGTCATAAACTGGCCTATTATGTCATTGGTCACGCTAACACCCTCCCCCTTGCGTCCGCCATATATAGCTGCATCTTGCTATGGAGACTGCTAAATGGGCTGCTATCGGTCAAAATCAAGAGAGAAAAGGGCAGAAGAGGGGGAAAGAACTCGTTTTCTTTATGTAGTTTTTCACACGGGAAGATTGACATGTCTGCTCCTCTCCTTTCATAGCTTCATGGTGGTGAAATAAACAAACGCCCCTTAAATATTTGAGAAAGTCTTGACACGCGTCACAAAAACATCACACAAAGCAGGCAAAGCAAAGGAACAAAATCATTCATTGGCTCGTGGATATGAACGAGCCAATGAATGATTTTTCTTCTTTGTTTTGCCTGCTTTGTGTGATATTTTCCTGACTTGTCAAGGCTTTCTCGAATATTTAAAGGACGTTGAATAGACCGGGATCAAGATAGATTTCACGCTATTAGCGCGATGAGATTGATCAATCAGAAGCCTGCATTTTTGAAAACTTTTTTTATGTTTGCAGTAAACACTCTGGATCCCGGACATTAACTTTGGTTGGTTAAGACGATTTTGCATAAAATCAAATCAGAAAGCCAATGTTTTTAAACTTTTTTGGTTAGTTTAATCGAAATCTTCCACGTCTATTAATGAAAACTGAGTTACTGTACTTTGGACAAAAACTTGAATATGAGTACACGACTTGTGCATATGTGTCACCACTCTTACATATAAATGTACTCTGTTATGAGCATGATTCTAAGCGCAACTGGTTAAATTTGAGTATCTGGGTATTAGATAAAGCAATAGTGGCCCACCGTGGCTGAGTGGATAAGACACCACGCCGCTAATCGCTTGAGAACGTAGGTGGGGGCGGGTTCAAATCCCGCCGTGATCCTCACGTGATCTGATATATATGTGTTCAATCAAACAAACAAGAAATAGTGAAAGGTACAGTTGCCATGGAAACAACGACTTCTTTAATTCGTATAGAAAATTAATGAATAGTTGTAAATAATTTAAGTTTAAAATGTAGGCAAATGCTCTGAAAATATCAATGGCTCCCATCTAGTATTTTACAAAAGTAATTTAATATATTCACATGATGTATAAGTTGATGCAACTCTTACCTAATGAAAATTCTGCAACAAGACTTACGTAGGCAGATCTTTTCAATGATTAATTCAGAATTCTAAGAACAAAACGAAGTTCTTAAGCGCCCTTCCTCACCCCTCCCCCCACTCAAAAAAAGAAATACGATAGAAAGGTATAAGTATTTGGATAATTTCAGTATTTCTGTGATCTTTGGTCAGAGTTTAGAAAAGGTGTCTGGGTATTAAAAAAAACATATAACAAATTTGACGAACGATAAGACTATAGATTTCAGGCAATTTTTAACTGCAAAAAATTTTATTCTAATGTTTATGCGGCTTTAATAATAGACTATTAAATATAATCAATTTACGGGAATTTTTATACGAAATTATATTCTCACATTTATGCAAATAGGTATGGATAAACAGACTTGAGTAAAATTACATATTTATTCTTTCTTCTCTATAACACGATCTAAATGAAGATGAAGTTATATGTACAGTTTACATCTTTAAATTTTTAGATTTTTTTTATCAAAAATGTTTCATCATCATGTCTAGAATTGCTAGATTTACTTCTTTAGACAGATCTTCGATTCTTTAGATGCCTGCGGGGCTTCATTCTCGGATTTTCCGTAGGTATTTGTAAAGATAAATTTATTTTGCAAAACCGTCAGCAAAAAAAAGTTAGAACAAACAATTAACTGACAGACTAACTGTAAATATATATTTTATTTTGACTCTATTTGATTTTTACTAAATTTTCATCCCTCATAGAAAATTTTAAGGCGATATAAATTGAGAAAGACTGATACTTTGAAAGAAGAAATTGACTTTCCTTAGTTTTAAATTATTAATTACTCTAAAAAATGAATGATAGGTAAACAAAGTGTATACTATTGTGTTTGTTCCCTACTTATAAAGGCTATACAAGGACTAATTTTAGCGAGTAGAATTATTTCAATTATATATAATCTGTTTAAAAAAAAGAACTGATATCTACTAAAAAACAACTTTTCAAAAGTAAAAAAAAAGCCAAGCAAAAAAAAAAAAAAGAAAAGAAAAAAGGGGAAAGTTGTGGCTAAAAAATAGTGTGATATCAAATTTCCAAGCTAATATTATGGTACTTATTTAACATTTTTTATTAAAAATTTACCATATGTAAGTCGAGTACCTAAGTATGCGTTGATAGAAAGCCTTTTCTCCTTTACTTAATACATCATAACGTGTTTCTGAAAATAAATTTTTTTTAATTATGCATGATGGGCTTGGCGGCCATCTTTCCATATTTTACACAAATTTCTAAGCAGACAAGCTCGTAATATGTTTGCATTATTAACAATTTTGAACTTCTAGTTTTGGCTACAGACAGATAAATTAAGAAAGTCTTTTATTTTGAAGAAAAGAAAAACAAATTGATTTTTACTGCTTTAACTAATTAATTAACCCCCTCCGAAAAAAGAGAATCATAAGATAAAACCTGAAGTTACTTCAACTTTATTTTAAGACACAAATTTCTAGGCACTCATTTCCATAAATTAAAAGCATAAAATGTTTGCTTTAGCAACAATTTCGAATTTCCGATCTTAACAATGTACTTGTGTGCTTAGAAAATTGTGTAAAATATGGAAAGATGGCCGCCAAGCCCATCATGCATAATTAAAAAAAATTTATTTTCAAAACACGTTATGATGTATTAAGTAAAGGAGAAAAGGCTTTCTATCAACGCATACTTAGGTACTCGACTTACATATGGTAAATTTTTAATAAAAAATGTTAAATAAGTACCATAATATTAGCTTGGAAATTTGATATCACACTATTTTTTAGCCACAACTTTCCCCTTTTTTCTTTTCTTTTTTTTTTTTTTTTTTGCTTGGCTTTTTTTTTACTTTTGAAAAGTTGTTTTTTAGTAGATATATAATACGGATATACTATTGACTTCTCTTCATTTGAATCAATAAAGTACGCAATTAATAAATGTATAACCATATCTGAATATCACTGCAAACAAAAGAAAAAAATTGTAAAAAACAAACAATGATTGATAACGATATTATTAGGGAGGGGGGGGGGGTGGTCGAGGAAAGATTACGTATGATATCGTAAGAGGGGGAGGGGGTCCAAAATTACCAAAAAGTTGATAATGTATATGTATATGTAATGTATACATGTACAGCCCCTTACTCAAAGAATACAAGAAGTCACTCCCCGTTTCTACAAACATGCGACAACGAGTTCAGTTTTGCCTCCTATAAAGAGGGTGGACATTTTGAACATTTAGTATAAATTTAAGTTCAGGATTTTTCCTACGTAATGGTAATTTTTTTTAATTATTATTAGCATAAAAGTAATCGTTTTAAGATTTCTTGTTTTGTGAATAATAAATACATACACTATATGGCCAAAGGTGACCGGTCACTTGCGATTTTAGACTTTTTGTTAAATATCTAGAAAAGTACATTAGGAATTAATCTGAAACTGCAGGTGTGTAAACAGCATAATATAGGTCATATATTTCCGCGAAGATTTTTTCCCAAAACCCCATAGGGAAACGTCAACAAACTGAAAAAGAACAAATAAATTTTGGATAACCATGTAAAAACTAATTTAGCAAAAGCGTTTAAACTCGAGATTATTAATAAGTGGCTTATTGTAATATACTGTGTTTCTTTTTATGAGTATAGCATGTATACTCGTAGGAAATTAAGGTTTTTATAAAAACAGTCCCAAATTCTGTCAAGTTTTTTGTTTATAATTTGCAGCGTTCTTAATATATAAAAAAGTTCTTTTCAGAACATATGACAAACAAGATTGTACACAATACTCTGCAATCAGAATTTAAAAAATAATAAAAATTAGGTGAAAAATGAGCAAGTTTACTAAAAAATGTTTCACTGCACATGCGCGAATGCAATAAAAATATAATGTGCATAATGTATTAGCTAAATATATAGAGCAACTTTTGTGAAAGTCTCAAAATCATAGCTTGAAAATTCTGAAAATTATCGTCGATAGAATCAGCTCGAAATCCGTTATTCCCAAAAGGAAGGAAAAGATGAGGGGTTGTATCAAATATCTGCTAATTAGTGCCAAGATAACGTACACAATATTGCACGTACTACTATATTTGTATAGAACATGATAGAACATTCCATTTACACAAGTTTTGTGTAACTAGATGAAATGTAAAACTTCTTTATCTTGGATTTCGATGGGACCAACTGTTGCCAAAACTTATGGGAAATGACGAGTTTACACCAACGCAATAATGGCACATTGGTTGAGTTTCACGACCCTTATCTTTGTTTACTTTATAACGGTCAATATTATCACTTATTTTAAATCTGATGCAAGCAATTAATAAAAGTAATGTTATTTTTGGACTGGTTATTTGTTACCACTTTCAAAATACACTGGCGAGAAAAATTAAAGGAATAACCATTAAAAGGTGCTTTGTGTTAATTCTATTAATGGAGCTTCAATGAAAGGTGATTGATTGGCAACTCAATGCGAACGTTATAACGTTCTCCAATGAGATTAACCTTCGCTACAGAAAAATATGCAAAATTTTCAGCCCGTTCCATCGGTTCACGTGTGAAAAGAATTGCACGTGGGTGATTTGAAATCTAATTTCAAAGATTGCATGTGGGTGATTTGAAGTCTAATATTTCAAGGATTGTCCGTGTAGTTTGGTAAAAGTTTCACTAGTAGGTGGAATGTCGTCTAGAAGACATCTGACCGATTGCGAGAAATGGCGTACGATAGGTAGAATGTAAGCAGGACAGACACTCTCAGGTGTCTGTAAATACTTAATAATAGCCAAAAGCATGATGTAAAGAATATGGAAACGGTTAACAGACATTGGTAATGTGCACAGATAACCAAGTCAAGGTAAAAAACTTGCCACAATAGATTCTCAGGATCGTTATTTGACAACGATTGCGAAAAGAAACATGCAACTGACGTCAGTTCAGATTACAAGGGAGTTCGCTGCAGCAACAGGATCTCGACTATCCATATTTACTGTGGGTTTTATGTTGTATAAAAAAGGGCTGCATACAAGGGAACTAACTCATTATTTGTATTCCTCTAACTCCGGCAGCGAAATGCGCTCAGTAAATTAATGCAGAGATCATCGCCATTGCAGTACGACGGGCTGGAGCCGAATTCTCTTTACCGATGAATCCTGATTTTGCTTGGCGAATTATTGCAGACGTGTTATCATATGGAGAGAAAAACACATGCAATAAAGCTGCAAACATCCGTGAAAGGCATCGATACATAGGTCGTGGAATCATAGTATCGGTGGGCATCATTTTGAATGGCCACACTGACCTACACAATTTTACCAGTGCAAAAAGGTGCTTACAGGACTTGTTTTTAATACCATTAAAATTAAAAGTAAAATTTTCCTTATTTAATTAAGACATTTTTCTCGATTGATAAATTAAATTTAATTATTTGACAAAAAGGGGTGTCAAAGGAATAAAATTCATGTAAAAGGTGCTGGTCCCGAACGGGTTAAAGGTGCAAACGAAAGATTTGGGATTTCCTGCTTATTAATGGTCTAGAAGTGCTACCCCCTCCACGGAACTCCGAAGTGTCCCTTCCAGAGCTGCAGAAATCCCACACACAAAAAAAGTCTGAATTCAACATTTCCTTTGACCCCAGTTACTAAATGTGAACGCCCATTTTAACATTGCTTCAAGAAATTTCTTGCTGGTAATAACAATTTTGTGTATGGAGAAGGTCTTGGGTTGCACTTTGTCTTTAACAATAAGAAATCGAATTGAAGCTAATCTACGTACCTAAGTCCGGAGCTTACTGCTGAACTTGGAGAATGCTCTAAAACTGTTTCGAAATATCTAAAATAAATTGGTTTGAAGTACAATAACAGAAACCACCATTATTTTTTACACATTCTGATACTTCCGAAAGCGTGCTAATCCATCACAAATAAATTTGTTCCAAAAATTTAATTTCCAAAGACGACCAGATATCGGAAGCAACTATTAGATCGAATATGGTATAAAAAATGGCAAAACATAGAAACCAAAAAGAATTATGGTTGTTTTAGACAATTGTAACAAAACTATTTTTTTCAGCATGAAAACCAGGGTTGCCAGTTTGGCCTCCATTTTTACTAAGAAAATCCAAATTCGCACCAGAAAATAAAAATAGCATTTTTTGCTTTGACAGAAATTTTGTGATTACAAACAGTAAAGATTCTTCTTTCAAAATTTGCGGTGTGAATTTGGAATTTCGAATTAAAAGTGGACGCCAAACTGGTAACCCTGGGATGAACTATATTTGATGTGTTCTTCTTACATTACTAGTTTGTGAAGGAGAAATTGCAAGATCTTTTTCTTAATGATTAAAACCTTATCTTAAAAACTCGCAATATAATGACTCACTGACACTTATATGAAACCACATTATACAATGTTTATTACAGCGCAAGGTCTTAATTTAATGAAGAGAAATTAAACATGGAAATTGCTAATTTAAACTTAACCACTTGATCCTAACTTTATTGTAGGCAAATGTTATGTATTATGAAACTTGATTTAAATAAATTACTAATAATTGCTAAATAAATTAATACTCTTCATATGCGCTCAGTTTTTTTCATCATAATGTTTGTAAAATCTTTTTCACTGATAAATAATAATGTATCTCCAATGTATTATTAGCTGCAGTTACAGAGATTAATCTTACTTTTTTATCCATGCTTTTTTTTTTTTAATTAAGAAATAAAATAAGGATATACTACCTAAATTCTTAAATTTACTCGAAATACTTTTATACATACACAGTCCATCCTGTCAAGATGTGATCGGAAAGGACTGGAAAAAAGTTCCATTTTAGACAGGCTTCCGTTTAAAGAAGTGTAATTAATTATACTTATAAGATACACTACCGAAATAAGATCTACTGCTCGTTTCGTCGGGAACCTGAAACTCTTCCGTTTGAGACAGGATTCAGTTATAGAAAGATTCCGCTTTCAGAGGTTTTACTGTGTTTCACTAAAGAGGAGTGAAAATCCCCTTTCAGACAGGTTTTTAGCAAATTTAATTGTATGGCAATACATATTAAGACCATGTAGCGCTTCCGTTTAAGGCAGGATTCTGTTAGAGATAATAACTATTTTGACCGGTTTTATTATTCATATAATATAAATAAGTATATTTATATAAATACACAAAACTTGTAAAAATGGAACCTGCCTATAACGGAATTCTGTCTTAAACGGAAATGTTTCACGGTGCTATCGAAAAGAATACTATACAATTACACCTGCAAACAAGAAAACCCATGTAAAACGGAATTTTCCCCCACTATTTGCGATTTCATCTTGCCAAGTTTTACTATATATAACCTTAAGGGAAATTTTTGGACCACCCCCCTCCCCCCTCCGAAACGAAATCCTGGCTACGCCACTGAGTACGGGGACTTTTTGGACACTCGGTATAACAAGATGTTCTAATCTCGCGATTTGCAGAATATAAGACGAAACCATTTTTTTAATTGAAAACTCTGATAGATTTTTTACATTAATTTTATTTATTGAAATTGTCACTAACAACACCAAATATCATTTTTATACGAAAAATATTAATAATGTATTCAAATTGAGATTTGAAATTTATTAGAACCTATATTTTCTATTTGTCCGCATGAAAGGAGTTAATAGTAAAAAAACTGCCAAAAATTTCACTACTTAAAGTAAATATTTAAAATCGAATGATTTCAGAGGTCATGAGTGTACTTCAATTACATGTCTCTTAATTTTTTGTTTTATTTATATTATTTTACTTATTTATTGATAAAGTTTTAATTTTAAATTAATAAAGTTTCAAAGTTTCCATTTTGCTATGTAATATTAACTAGAAACAAATGCTGAACTATTTATATTGCTTTAAGGGCAAACCGGTTTATCTTTCGTAATACAATGGCCACGCCAAAGAGATAAGAAAAACCATGCCTAAAGATATGGAAAAACCATGCGTGAAAATTATTTTACCATCCATAATAAATCAGTAATTTAGTATACAGATTGTAAGCAAATTGCATTTGAAATTTAATTTTTATTTCTGTTTTACAGTGTAAAAGTTTAAATTACATGATGTTTAGAAGGTAACAGAATTACAGTAAAAAGATAATTTATTGGTCAAATGTTGTTATCTTCAATAAGACGTTAGTATTAATCACGGACGTGTTTTTCTTTATAATATAGATTTTCAGGTGTTAGATGTTTATAAATAAAAGAATTTTATATATTAACCTACGAGGTTCAAGTAAAACATTAACCAGAGTCATTTCGATTGGGATGGGATGGAATGGGATGTAAATAAGATTTAAATGGGATTTCGTACATTTTATTCGGAGTGATAAAAGACTAACGGCAATTTTTGTTTACATTTTCATCCTAGAACATGGTTTGTTACGACACCGAACGAAGTATTATCTATTAAACATGATTTAATTCGTACATTTTATTCGTAATCATAAAAGACTGATGACAATTGTTGTTCCCAGTTTTATCCTAGGACATGGTTTGTTGCGACACCGAACGAAGTATTATCCAGTAAACATGATTTAATTCGTACATTTTATTCGTAATCATAAAAGACTAATGACAATTGTTGTACCCAGTTTTATCCTAGGACATGTGTTGTTACTACACTGAACGAAGTATTTTCTATTGAACATGATTTAAATCGTAATCATAAAAGATTAATGACAATTTTTATTTACATTTTCATCCTAGAACATGGTTTGTTACGACACCGAGCGAAGTATTATATATTGAACATGATTTAATTCGTACATTTTATTCGTAATCATAAAAGACTGATGACAATTGTTGTTCACAGTTTTATCCTAGGAAATGGTTTGTTACGACACCGAATGAAGTATTATCTATTAAACATGAATTAATTCGTACATTTTATTCGGAATCATAAAAGACTAATGACAATTGTTGTTCCCAGTTTCATGCTAGGACATGGTTTATTACTACACCGAACGAAGTATTTTCTATTGAACATGATTTAATTCGTACACTTTATTCGTAATCATAAAAGACTAATTACAATTTTTGTTTACATTTTCATCCTAGGATATGGTTTGCTACGACACAGAACGAAGTATTATCTATTAAACATGAATTAATTCGTACATTTTATTCGGAATCATAAAAGACTAATAACAATTGTTATTCACAGTTTCATCCAAGGACATGGTTTGTTACGACACCGAACGAAGTATTATCTATTAAACAGTAATTAATTCGTACATTTTATTTGGATTCATAAAAGACTAATGACAATTGTTGTTCCCAGTTCCATCCTAAGACATGGTTTGTTACGACACCGAACAAAGTATTATCTATGAAACAGGAATAAATTAGACTAAAGGCAATTTTTGTTCGCATGTTCATCCTAGGACATGGTCCACATTTTCATCTTAGAATCTAGTTTGTTACGACACCGAACGAAGAATTATCAATTTTACAGAACATAAATTAATTTCAAACTCGGTTGACCGAAAACATGGACGTTATCCATTTTCGTTCGACATGCCTCAAAACATCGCGTTGGCAACATATACAAATAAACAAATGTTACAAATATTTTTCATATTTAGATAAATACGCTAAAATTTTAAACGTGGACTTTTAAGGAGATTTCTGAACACTTCCAACATAGTTGAAAATTGTTTATGAATTCGGTTTGACTGTATTTCTATCTGTTCAACTATCCGTCTATTTATGCTATAACTACTACCGTAAATATACTCCTATTGCCATGCAATTTTTTTCATGTTATTAAGATTTACTATAGAACGTTCAAAATTAAGTATAAAGCATTTATAGTTTGTTTATAGTGGCACAATTTTTTTCCTTACGTTATGGTCTGTGTGGAAAGATTTTTGCGTGTCTATAATGAATGTTACGATATTTTAAATGTAATGAGATTAGTATAAACCACTTACGTGGATTATAACATGCTTTCTCAGAAGTATAGAATTAGTAACACTTATAGTTCATATACAGGGTATCGACACTCAACGATGTCCAATGGCTAATTCCGAAACCGTTAGGCATAGCCGTATAGGTCCAAATGCAAAAATGCTTTAAATGAGTTAAAGAAGTACTTTAAAAGCGATTTCGGTCAATTAAAACATTTTTTTAATTACGAAACTTAATTTTTCATACGGTCAACTGGCCCTATAAGTTATATTTAGTAAAAGTATCCTATTACACAAACAAGTAAGACAAATAAAAGTTCCATTCTTCTACGATTAAAACTGACCTAATAATAGCTGTTAAATGTTGTCGCAACTTTTTTTGCTGCGAAATAGAGGTCATTCACAAATTTACCAGAAATGTAAGTAATCGTCAGATATAAAAGAAATAATAGTTAAGAGTAAAATTAACATTACAATATAAGTTTGAAATATTTTTTCATTCTGACATATTAAAGAAAAATATACAACTGGAACTAAAAATATAAGTTAAAAAATAACAAAATTTTTAAAATAATGAAATGATTAAAATCAACTGTCGAAATTCTTTGTAGTATGTTACTTATTTTACAATACCATTAGGTCATCTAATCTAAAACTCATTTAATAAATATTAAAGTTGTCTTAAAACTTGCTCAAAGGGACTCCCTTCGGTTGCAATGCAGAATTGTACACGCAATATAAATCCTTCTAATACTTTTACCACTTTGTGTACGATCCCTCGAAGCATGGTCCAATTCATCTGTGTCCAGATGCAGGAAATTGGATAAGTCATGCACGTCAAAGTTTCTAACTCGGACAATTTTAGTGTTAGATGAACGAGACATTTTATTTTTGTCGTACATGTTAGTGTAATAGGAAATTTTCACTAAATATCACTTATGGGACCGGGATATCGTATAAAAACTTAAATTTTGTAGCTTTTTAAGAAATGATCTGATTAGTCAGAACGACAATTTTTTATTATTATTTTTTTTTTTTTTTTTACTTCATTTAAAACATTTTTGCAATTGGAAATATATGTCTATGACTAAAAGTTTACAAATTAGCAACTGGACACCATTGAGAGTGGACAATCTGTACAGGGTTGCACAAAATAATTCCATTATATTATGGTCTATGGTGAAAAAAATTTTGAGGTACAGTTTAATGATGTTATAATTACAAAACAAACTAGTTGGATGTGCCAATCCCAAAACTTTCTTCTATCTCATACATCTTAATTTTTCAAAAAGTAGTTACATATGTTAATACTTTAATATTATTAGTTCAATATTATACCAATTTTGATTTTCATCTTAAATTTCTGCTTCAGTCAATTAATCGTACAAACGATTTAATCAAAATCATGATATTTATTAAAATCAATAGTTTTTCCTTATTGTGCTGTCACCAGCTTTTTGCGAACAGCCGACTTAGCAAAACGCGAGTTCCCGTCGCTGCACGAGCCGCCGACGATAGCGTTATTATAGAGGGCGCAGATACGCGCTCTGCGCTAGAACATAAAATGAATACTAGTGTTCATCAGTTTTCGGATATCTGTTCTATACATCATTTGCAAATTAGTGCAGAGAAGTCAGCCGCAATGCTGTTTGGGAGCCACACTCTTAGTAAAAGAAGACCAATTTTTAAACATAATGACAAAAGTATCAGTGTAAAGGACAATATTCTTTATTTGGGATTTCTACTTGACAGCAATTTTCGCTGGATGGATCACCTAGATATGATTAGAACTAGGCTTAACGATTTCACGTGTAAAATGCGCCAAACCAGAATCCGTGATAGAGGTCTTCCTTCTATTTATCTTAAAATATGGTACAATACCGTCTTGAAGAAACGTATTTCATATGGGCATGAGATCTGGATGCCTGACTTAAATCAACATGGAATAACAAGATTACTCTCATGTCAACGTCTATGTCTGCTATCTGTCTTAAAGGCATATCGTACGATTTCTAATGACGCATTGTGTGTTTTGGTGGGTGCTCCACCACTTGACATAGAACTGAATTTGTCTTCTAAGCGTTATAATATCATTTATGGAAATGGTACAGTCTTGATTGACAATATGTGTTTTAAAGGTGAAGATTTTATGAATAAACTGAGGACATATAATTACCCTTACTTCTTTGAAAACTTAAATATAAAATTTGTTAAGCCAGTGGTTGATACAGTACCAGTGGTGAATCATCCGATATTGTATACTGATGGTTCTCGAATGATGAACAGTGTAGGAGCTGCATTTACGGTTTGGTATAGGGATTCTTTTATGCTAGACATGAGATTAAAATTACATGACTATAACTCTGTGTTTCAAGCAGAATTGGCTGCGATAGACGAGGCTATCAGTTGGTGCATCGACTCCCCGCATGATTCATTTCATCTTTATACTGACAGCTTGTCATCAATTTACGCTCTTCAGCGCTTATTTCCATCTAACGGTCAGCTTTTTAATATCTTCAACTTTTTGCGCCTGTTACATAATAAAGTCATATATATTGGCTGGATAAAATCGCATGTTGGAATATCAGGAAATGAAAGAGCGGACATGTTGGCAAAATCAGTTATTATAAATGATCTGTATGATAAAGTTCTACGCATTCCTGCACCAACTTCTATTTTAAAGCGTCATTTTAAAACACTTCTACATGATCAATGGCAGGTTTCTTGGGAAAATTCGGAGAAGGGAAGAGATACTTATGCGATATTAAACAAGCTTAACGATTTATTTCTATGTGAATCCCAGGTGATAGGCTATTTTCTTTCTTCACATGGAGCATTTCCACAGTATCTGTTTAAAATAGGAAAACGCCCAAATGACAGGTGTAACTGTGGTGATGTAGGAAGTATACGCACAAAAGAACTATGAAAATCCGAGAAAATTATACAAAAAGCACTGTCACAGCGCCCTTTTCTGGTGGAATATTTCTAAATTCATGGAGGGCCTTCTCGCCGTAGCCAAAAACATACACGAAAAGTTTGGTTTAATTATATTCATAACTTCATACACTTTCCGATGGTAAAATATAGAAAATGGCACAAAAATGGCTATTACAGCAACCACTTCCGGCAGAATATTTTCTAATTCAAGGAGAAATTTCTGGCCACAGCCAAATACATACTAAAAACATTTGCATCAGTTCTATGTATAACGTCATACACTTTTATTGATGGTACAATAATGAAAAGGCACAGACATCGTTATTACACAGCGCCCTTCCAGTGGGATATTTCCAAATCGACGGAGGACCTGCTCGCCATAGCCAAAAATAAGCACAAATTTAGTTAATTGAAATTTCGTTAATTTCAATGCATAACTTCATGGTCTTTTCGACTGTACAATAATCAAAATGACACAAACATCGCTATTACAGCGCCCCCTTCCGGCGGAATTTTATCAAATTCAGGGAGGACCTACTGCATTGACCAAAAACATACGCAAAAAATTTGATTAAATTCTGTTCGTGGCTTCATACACTTTTCGATGGTACAATAATCAAAAGGCACAAACGTCGCTTATATAGCGCCAACCTTCCGCCGAAATTTTTTCAAATTCGGGGAAGACACACTGACCATAGCCAAAAACATACACAAAAAATTTGTTTCAATTCTATGGACAACTTATTTCACCTTTCTGTGGTACAATAATGAGAAGGGCAAAAAATTTGCTATTATAGCACCCCCTTCCGGCAGAATATTTCTAAATAGTAGGAGGACCTGCTTGCCACAGCCAAGTACGTAGACAAAAAATTTAGTTCAATTCTATGCATAACTCCATACGCTTTTCGATGATACAATGGCGGCACACGGACAGACAGACATTTTGCATAGCATGTTTTAGGGGATATCCGACCCCTAAAACGTGTAAATCCGTCGAAAAGCATAGTCGCAAAAAATTTCGATTATAATACTTTTTTATATTCATGATTAGAAGAAAGTAACATGTTGGAAATTACATGTCAAACGTGGCATATGAAGTGCGTTCGTACTATAACTAGTTTTATAAATATTTTTTGCACTGTATATTGTACTGAATGTACATTTTAGTGCACTTCATAAGTGGATATCAATTTCATTCTGTTCGAAAGGCTGTAACATCATTAAAATGCACTTGAAACAATTTTCCCATTGGCCGTAATGTAACTATTGAAAACTAATGACTGTCCCTGTCATAAGACTATTCAACTGATTTTCATAAAAATTGAAATGACTCGACAAATTTATGCAACAATAACACATTTTAAATTTCAAACGATTCGGTAGGGTAGTTTTTGCGCTGTTATATGCGGACAGACGGACAGACAGACAGATGTACAGACAGACGGATTGAATGACGACTATAGGTGCTACGTGTTTATATAATGGGGAAATTTCACCCTGGAGGAATGCATTTTCTTTTGTGTAACTGATAAAGTTTATCTTGAAATCCACGAAAATCCACTTAGAATCGTTAAAATAATAGAAAATAATTATTAATTACTGTTTTTAATAATGCAAAAGCGTAAACAAAACCACGTGATACAAAAACGCGACAGGATTGGTGGTGACGTCATTTGCTACTAAATTGAAATGGTTGCGTTTTGCGTGTATACTTTTTCCCATTGCTCTTCCTATTTGCAAGCTTGTTTCATCTATTCCTTAAAATTTATTGAACGTTATGAACTTTAAATTTTTGAAAAAGTAAGATCTAACTTATCTTAACATAAAATATATCGTTTATTTTCATTAAAATTTTGATTTGAAGATGCCGATTTCGGCCAGATTTGTAAAAGGGCACACACACAATAAAAAAAGTTCATAATAATTATATGGGAGTAATTGATGGTTTGTTTATATTTTATAAAATATTACTCAACACTTTTATTAAAAACATACTTCAAGGAAAAAATTTAAATGAGCTCAAGTTGGGACAAAAGGTTGTGACATACATTATTGCAGACTATGGATCATTTTCTTAAAACTACTGCACAACTTTTTAATACCATATTTATTATAACATTAAATAATGAACAGAAAATCAATCTAATTTTTCAGATTTATTCAGTTTTCTATTTAACAAACACAGGTCCAAGTGTGACTTGTTTAAATAATTTGGTTTTCTTACAAAGGCGTTTTTGACGAGTTTGGCGAAAATTGGGGGTCCCGGGGGCACCGGAAGATAAAATTTGATTTCGAAAAAACTCCACAGTTTTATTACTGAGGACCATACACAACTTTTGCGCGGTATTACATTTTGATTTTCCGATTTTTAGTTTTTTCACTCCACCCTACTGTACAGCTCTACGCCATTTATTGATTTTCGGCTACTGTAGGACTTCTTCTAAAGGTTTTCGAAAATTTAACTACTGTGCAAAGCAAGAAGAAGTATTATTAGATTTTAAAGGTACTTCAGCAGCTGTAGAATGTTTGTGATCAGATTTCTTTGATTTAACAGAATGTGGCTTAGCTAGATAAATATAATTTTCAGAATTTGGAACAGTCGGTAGCAACTCAGGCTCAGCTGATTTAAGACTTAACCTATTACTATGTATTAACTATGAATAGACTGTCTGAGGCTGTTTAATATTGGGACTTATAAATTGATAATCAATCACCTTATTTAAAACCAGCACCTTCAATCCTGTTTTTAACATTCTTCATAATTCGTATTACGAGCTGATCCCTCATTTGATCCTATATTAGTTATTCGATCTGCATGCTTTTAAAATATTTGAACCCACCCGAATTTTTTAATGCAACCTATTTACGCTTAGCTTCTGGAGTATAATTTCTTATGCTCCCTTTCTGGTTGATTTTGTTTTCCCTTACCTTAAGATTAAAATTTCTCTCATTTTGATAATTTTTGACAAAGTATATGATAAAATTGGATCTATCAAATCCATTTTTATTCCTATATGACATTTTAGAAACAGATATGCAGGACTCTTCCCCATTGTAGGCATTTTCCTATATTGTGAAGCGAAGTTTTTAAATTGCATTTGTAAAAAATAACAAATTTTTAAAACAAGGATTTTTATCCATGATTAAGAATCTGGTCCTACCACTTTGTTTTATCATTTGTAAATCGATGGTATGGAGAATTTACCATATAATTTATGCTACACAAAAACTTAAAATTATTCAACAGTAAATTAAGGAGCGCTATCGCATCCTAATGGTATGGTATGCCTGCATATCTCAGTTCAGTTGTTTTATTAGAAAACAATAAAAACTTAGGCATTTGCTATAAAGGAAAAACATTTAACAAAAATAGGACCGAAATAATCTATTTGTATTCCTTGCAAAGGGGCCGGGGGATTATTTAAGAAATGTATACTTGTAATACAATTCCGAATAATGGTTTCAGTTTCGTCATCTATACTTGAACACTATATAAATGTACGAACTAATGACTTCGTTTTATCTGTACTAAATTTCCATAATGTAAGTCATTCAATATTTGTTTCCTGAACATTGTGAATAACTACTCTATATCTTTTAAAAATGCGACCGTGTTGAAGAGTAAATTCTTCTTTCTCATTACCGAAGAGTACATTTTTAGGAACTTCGGAAACAGGGATGAGGTGTTGAAAAAGTTTGACATAATATTGTATCTGATTTGCTGGCTAAGGCAATAGTTTTTGAAGTTAAAGGAAAATCTGAAAGTTGGTTTATCTAAAAGAATTCAGATTCATCAATCACATCCCTTGAGTCATATTGTGATGGTTATTCTTTTATTACATAATGGGAAACCTAATAGAGCAACGACATTTCCGCTTACTTTTTTTTTTTTAACGACTTCATACTGATATGTTTATAAATGCCAAAGCTAGAATGCAATGATATATATTCTAGCAGTAAAAAGTCAAGAAATATTTTTAATAGGAAAAATAGCGCAAAGTTGTTTACTAAATGTAAAGGAAATAAATTTTCTACCATATAAATATGGAATAATTTTCTTTTCTCAAAAAACAATAGACAGCTTCAGTTTATCCCCTGACTATACCTTTTTTCTGCATAAGTTTATTACAGAAAACCAATCAGTTTTCAGTGTTATCGGACATCACATGTGGAAGAACTGATCCGATACCATTACGAGAAACATCAATTAGTAACACTAAGCATAATTTGTGGTTGAAATGCATAACAACTCCATCACATGTAATTTCTTTCTTAATACTTTTTATAATGCTTGTTCACAAACGGCAGATCGTTTGCATTTCATATTCGTTCTTAACAATTGATTTAAGATATTCACTCAATTTTTTTAATATTCTATTTAAACATTACACATGTATTTCATTACTTTGCCCAGTAACTCCGGCATATTCAATATAAATTGTAACATCATCAGTAACACTTATTTTTTAATCGTTCTTAATCCAATGTCAGGAGAATTTGAAACATTTATTGGTAGTTTTAAGAACTGGAACAGTACTTTCGGATTGCTAATTGAGAACAATTCTTGCAATTTTCATATATTAGTACTTCAATAGAGGTCTTTTGTAAAATGAAATCCTCTCCATTATAAAGCCAAAATGTCTTCGATCTTTGACAACATATTATTTTCAATTTTCAGAAATTTAGTTATAGATTTTTAAAATCGTCGCATAGACGATTTTTACCCTTACGCTTAGCTTTTGGATCTATAGGTGTTGCCACTTTCATTAGTAACGTGCGTAATATAACAATACTGCCATCCCATAAAATTTGAGAGTATCCATTTACTGCATCACATAATACAGAAGTTGCCGTTCTCGCTTTACAGAATATACATAGACATCGTATCTTTTTCTAGACGGAGTTCCGCCTTCATATATTTTATTTGTAGCACATTTTCCGTAAACAAATCAGAGTACTTGGATTAAATTTCCTTTACATAAATATATTGATTGCAGCTTATTACGATATTTATTAAATTGCGAAATTTATACTCAATCTAAAAATAAGGGAATCAAATATAATTTAATTTTCTTAGTTTTATTAACATAATATACATCGACATTTATAACCATAGGGATTAAAAAATTCACAAGTTGCAGCTCTTAATTGAAGTTTTTGCGGTAACTACTTATGATTTGGAAATATTCTGTGAGAACATTTAATCTGTACCGCAGAAATTGTTGATATGCTAGTGGATAAGGTATAGTGCTACCTCTATTTCCGATTAATAAAGAAATTTTTATAGAAGCTGTACATTTTTCATAATTTATATCTCAAATATCTTATATTTAAAATATTCATTTGATTAATAGAATTATTAGTTTACAAACTTTACTTAAGTGACTTTGTTTCCTAAATGAATTACAATTTTTATAACTTTAATAAAGTTAGTTAGTTAATGAAGAAATTGTCGAATAATAAAGCTATACATATTACAGTACATAAATTTACGTCTCACAACACAAAATTAAGAACACCAAAGAACATTTAAAACAGTATTGCAGACTATTAAGAAAAAGTCATTTTAGTTTGTATTATACGTAGATAAATATCATTTGATTATTCGATTATTAGAGTATTCCTTACCCGTTAATTTATCCAGCATAAAAGTATCTAATTAATGGACACAAAGTTATTATATGATCCCAAGTCTTCAGTACGGTACTTAACCTAAAAATGTACTCTTATACACAATTCTTGATAAGCCGAAATTCCATAGATATTTTTATAAATTTCTTCCATGATGTTACATAGTTAGCTTACGCCTAACGAATAGCAAAGACCAATGTCATTACCTCATGTATGTGCTGAGTCTTTTTTCTGTTTAATAAGTCCACATTCATAACATGCCATGTAAAGCACTACATTTCTTTCAATGCATGATACAGCAACACATTTTCTATATTAACAACATTACAAAAACGTGCCAATTGCTCACATTTACATTTGACAAAATGCTTCTTTATTACCCGACTGAAAAGAAGGGTTATGTGTTTCACGCGTATCTATGTATGTGGATTTCTTTATATCCTCCAAACATCCCAACGGTTGGATGAATTTTAATGAGTGAGGTCTCTATCAATTCGCCTTAACTACCCGATGGTTATAGGCTAGGTTTTGTTTTTATAAATTCAAAATGGCGGCCGTAAAATACAAAATGGCGGTAGAGACGAAAAAAAAATTACGCACCCTATTGAGTGGCATATCATTGGATAGGTCTTTCAAAATGAAGACGATGTTTCATTGACTATTTTACAGTCGGAAGCTCCGTTAAAATATTTTACAACCTTTAAGTTGTGTATGTATTGTGGATCTCTAGCTTTACTGCAACTCTAACCATGATAGACATCTGTAGACCTCATCAAAACAGTGTTTATAGATAGGAACTAACAATTAAACACAACTTAAAAGTCATCAATACAAGTAAATAAAAAATAGCTAAGTAATATAAACAAGTAATATAAAAGAAAAATATTTTAAGTCAATTCCTACTTAGGTCAATAAGAGAATTTTTTTCTCCCATTCTTTTTTCCTGCTGAGTAGAGCTAAAAAATTACCTTGATCAAGAAGAGGGCTCTCTCGATTATTGAAAATCAATTAATTTAATTAATGAATTAATATTTGAAACAAAAACTGGATTAACATCAAGTGTCATCCACTACAAGTTTTAAAAAACTTATTTGAGCTTGATTAGATGAATAATAAGTATTTTATTAACGACTGAAAATTTGAACATGATATATATAGCGAGAGTGTGAGCCAATAGTAGGAATTGAAAAAAAACTAGTTTCACATTGATGATAAACAATTAATTAGTTCGCTTTTTACGCAGTCGGGTTTTTTGATTTTTTAAATTTAATTGTTTATTTAGTTATCCGTTGGTGGAATGCTTGTGTGAAATGCCTTTCAGCTACTGTAGTATTAATTTCGGACGGGTAGTTCCATTGGATTTTTTGTTTTTCACGACAATGCTCTAACGACAAGATCTATCCAACCATACACTCTTATCGAAATCGGTGACTAGCAACTCATGTAGTTCCCTTGTAAGATAAATAAAATCGAAAAATAAAAATAAATTTATGAATAAATCTAACTCTCAAAAGTGGAAAATAAAAAATTCTAATATAAGTTGACGTCGAACTCCAATTGTTCTTCATAAGCTGTGTCAAAAACAAAAAGTATGCAGTGATTTTAAAATAAAATAATTAATAATAACCTTCGCGCAAATATTTCAAAACAAAGCATAAATATAACCAAAATAAGAAATTTAGTCAATATAAATAATGTAATTTTTGAAAGTATTATATTCTAATTCCGATTTCTGGCCAGACTCACTAAACATTTCAATAAAGTCATTTTTGGCACGTCATTCGACATATTCCCAGTTTCATCCATTTGCATTTTGAGTTCACCATTTCATTGCCATTTAAATGTAATGTATCATTGTATAGGTAGTCAAACTTTGTTACTGTTTCAACAAACATGATGTTTTTTGTGTTTTGATCATGCACATAATGTTTTCTGCTTATATAATCTTCCCTTCAATTTTTCCTCCATCAAGAAAACAATGTCATGTGTGGTATTCTCATATAGTACCTTTTATATAGTGTTTCAAATGGCAAGTTTGAGCTGACCCAAATTTACGCATTTCATTCGGACACTGCATTTCGATTGTTGGGAGAAACAAACATCTAAAGCATGAAGGAATTATGTCAATCCCCACACCCTCCCTCCCGGGGACGATGGCAAGAGTTGTTTAATTTTACACCATATCATTCTCATAATGAAAAAAAAAAGAAACCCAGAAGAAAACATAAAGATTTGTTTGTTTTAAATTTTTTACTCAGTGTTTTGTCCTAGATATACTTTGCACCGGCTTCGCTCATACAAATTTTTTTGAATGCGCAAATGATACACCGATATTGGAACTCAGCGATTTTTAAAAGAATGTTTTACTTTAACATTATTACTGAAAGTTAAGATAATTTCAGAAAAAGGCAAAAGTTGCAGTAGTTAGACATTAAAAGATGTACGATTACGTACATCTTTTACTATTTTTTACCATTAAGTACATTGCTGTATAGCAGGTAATATTTTAACATTAGCGTTCCGACACATTTTTATTTATTTTTCTATTAAGCAATGTATGCTTTTATATGGAAAAAATAGGATTTCAAAATTGAGATTTTTAGGTCACGAGCTGAAACATGTTCCCACGCGATATCTTGTTTTTTAGACCGTAATTTATCGATTAATGAGCTGGAAAATACGGTATATAAATGCTAGTTTACTGTGCACATTTCCAAGATGCATATTTCCCGTCCGCGCTAATCGAAACCCGTATTAAACGACGCAAATGTTAAATGATGTAAAAATGCATCTTGCGTTGAATACAAATTTGATTTTGAGTGAAATCAAATACGAGAATGGATTGAAAAGTTTCAAGCAGCAGCATTTGAAAAATAATTATTATGGAGTGAATATTATTTCCCAGACAGGTAGTACTAATATCTTGCGGCTGTTGTGCGATTAGGTAGTGTAAGTTCGGAGACTCGACAGAGTAATTGAAAAGGCAAGACGTTTCGAAAAGTTGTCCCGCTTGTGCCACTTTGACAAGGTTACGTGAAGCCATCTATTGCACACGCCATGGCATGTTAAGTGATGGTGTCATCCTCATTCATGACATTACCAGCCAAACTGCACACCAAACTCAAGAATTTCAGCAAAAGTTCAACTGGGAAGTCTGGAACCCCCCCCCCCCCACACACACACACACACACAAACACATAAAACAGCCAGGTTTTGGCACACAGTGACTATTTACTGATGCCATAATTGAAAGAAAGACTTATCTGGAACAGGGCTTTCTTCAAACAGTGATGTAAAAACTGTGATATTAAGACATTAACTGTAACCTAAACGGTACAAGGCTATTAACTGTAACCTGGAATTAACTTAGAACAAGACCTCTGACATATTTATGTGATTTTGTGACGTGGCTGTATGTGTAACTTAAATAGAATAAGTTATGTGTGAATAAATATATGATTCAAAGTATATATATGACGTCACGATTTAAACTTCTGAGAAATGGCTCAATGTTCAGGGACGTTATTTCTAGCAAGCTGAGTTAAACATGCTAGTCCCAAGTTCAGAAAAAAGGCCTAAATAGATTAGATAATTATGTGGAAAAATATAGGCAACTCTACATCTTAATTCCATTCTGCATTTTCTGTCTATTGTTAATAAATATTTTTTATTGCCCTTTTAACCCTTTTTTTATCTATCCTTGTAGCTAACCAATTGTTTTCTAAATGAAACAACTTTTCTTTAATAAAAATAATTCCAATAAGAAGTACGTTAATAGCAGTAATTTAATATAAAATAAAAGAAAAAACTCAGGGCAACCGAAAATGTAAAGGAATTGCTATATATACGCAATTTAATTTTATTTTAAACAATCTAGAACTTTTTTTTTATATCCGTGAACAAACAATCTTTTTTGCAATGTGTCATTTGCTAGTTTTACGACAAACTCATAAAATTAGAATTTGATCTATTTCCTTATATTTTTATTTGTAACGTCGTCGAGCAGTTTGAGCCTCTTACTGACCCTTTTGCTTACTGGCTATTTTTTGTTAATTTATGACAATTTCCTGAGCTCTCAAAAACCACGGTCACACCAAATTTTCTTTTGATGATTTACTGTACAAAAGCGGTTTTCATTTTCACCTGCCAGTTTGTGAAAAGTAATCTGCATTATTTATTAAGTGTTGTACTTAACATTAACTAAAACAGAAAACTAGAAAACGGGAATTCCGCTTTTTTAGAATTTAGTGTCGCCCCCGATGAAAATAAAATGTATATAAATTTAGATTGTACAAAACATATTTCAGTTTTAAAACTTAAAATACACGCATTTATTTTATATAAAATGACGTCCTTCGCATCCGCTGCAGAATTCACATTTACGATCCAGTATTAAACAACATCTACAGAAAAGTATACATATGACGTACATATCGCAGAATAATACACAAATTTAGCAACAAGTGATGTCGCCATTCAACAAAATCAACAAAAAAGATCGTTTCTATTTGATGATTCATGTGCTTTAATTTATTAGTAACATTAATGTAGGATTTATTATATTACCTATCTAAATACTCAATTAGCTGATAGCTACAAGGGAAATCATTAACTAGTTGTTCAGGTATTTACTTAATTTATTACTTAGACGATCAAGTGTAATTTATGGAAATACAGTTAACATTAATTATACAGTATACAATTTTCACATTGACAAATATGAATATAGGATATCATCTAGATTCCTCATTCAGGCATTTTATTCGGCCATTGACAGCCCTTTAAAATATTCAGTTAATATTCAAACTATGGAACTCCTAAACATAAACATCTATTGACATTATTCCATTCTTTTATCAGCACTTGCCGCATATCTTGCGCTTCTTTCACGCTCCTCATGTTATGCTTTTTATTTTCTATAGTATTATGTATTCATAAAATAAACCCTTGAGGTAGTCAAGTTACACTGTTGTGAATATTTAAAATCCCACATTAATATGGATACTTAAAATTAAATATAATTTATAAAAACTCCATGTTTTATCAGAAATCATTGATTTATATTTTCTTCAAAATAGCACGTAATTTAAGTACATTTTTTTCAATTGTTATGGGGAAATGGCAACAAAAAGATATAATAATCTACTATTTAACAAGCATTTTACCTTTACTTTCTCCAGAAATGGAGCACTTCAGTTGCCGACATTAAAGAAATGACGCCTATACGACGGTATAAAAGTTGAAAATGTCGATGCTTAGAAGTTTAAAAAATTGCAGTAGGGATTATACGTACCATGATACATCTGCTTTGTTTAACGGCTGGCTTATGTAATCGAATGTTATTTTTTAGAGACGACACTATAATTGCTGCTCAAAAGAAATAGCTTACCGGGGGGTAAAATGGGGAAAACAAAATTGACGTCATTAACCGCAGACTTATCTTAAGTGGAGAAGCTGTAAAAAGATTCGACAGTATTATGCAATAAGAAAGGATAAATGACCAAATAAATCAAATAATACATTTATTATACGATTATGTGATTCAAAATAGCCCCAAGAAGAGCCCAAGGAAATAATTATTTTTAAGCAGAATGATGTTCTTGGAGTAAAATTTCATTTCCTTAAATGTATTCTCGGTACTTCTCACAGGAAACGACTCACTTTTCCTTAATGGATATTATTCAAATCAAAATATTAACTGTATCACGTAACTTTACTTTATAATTATATTTATTTTAGATAAGAATTACATTTATTCTGAATGCAATGCACTAGTTAATTTACCAATATTTCTTTCCAAGCAAAATTTTCTTTCAAATGAGTAAATTCCTGAAAACGGAATTTATTAATAAAAAAATTGTAAGACAATTATATTTTAATAAATATTACCATTCAAAATCTTATTACAAAATAAGTTATAACACTTATCATAATATAAAGGTAACAATATTTACTGATTGATTAAATATTTTTTTTCTCTTATCTTCTTGCCGAACTAGAACATTGGAAAAGAACTGGCATGTTAACGTTTAGTTTCTAAAAAGTGACGTAGACACAAACCTGAGCTAAAATGCAATGAAATTTCATGAATTCGGAGTAATAATTCTGGATGTAATCCGGAAATGCAAAAGTCAGGATATATCAAAAAAAAAAAAAAAAAAAAAAAAATGTGTAAAAAAAATTCGTTAAATTCACTTTCATTTCCCCCAAAAGTGGACACAATAAATAATTTAAAAAGTCCTCCCGGCCAGTGCCGGAAGGAAGAGGTAGATTTCATATTCCTTATTTTTAAAAAGCAAGCTTATATTATTCAAACACACGAAGCTCAATTTAATGGAAACCGATTATAGGATGTTCAATACTAATTTTTATCAATACTAAATAATTATGAAGGAGAATTTCGCGAAATTAATCAGGTTTATCGAAGCTGCTTTTATTTAAAGTAACTTATATTTGTACGAATTTAATATTTCCAACTGAGCGAAAAAATGCCCAGGCCGGGAATCGAACCCAGATCCTTGGATTACAAGGCCAATGCTTTTCCATTTAAGCTAACTGGGCCGACAACCAGCCAGCATATTTCGCTCAGATAACCTTATTGGTTGGAACATCTGGTCTGTCATGTAGACAGCTCAACAGAATAAACCGCAGGTTAAGGACCTCCAAACTAACGTTGGATACGTAGATGAACTATTCCAACGGAATATTCAATTCGTAAATATTCAATTCGTATGATAACTTTAGCAGTCAGTTTCACTGTGTTAAATTAATAGTTTAACTTATATTTGGTTGCCAAATTCGGCGATATCTTGAAGTTCCTGCCATTTTAAGACAACATGGTGGATGAGGCTAACGAGTGAACTTGGTCGAGACCTTAGTAATTCCTGTGCACATGCTCACTCACATCGGAATCGGTTAATATATACAAGTGCTGTCGCAGGCAAAAAATCAGATTTCTCAAAATGTCACCCACATTAGAAATTGAAACTGCTATATCTGAGCCATTTTTTAAGATAAAGACAAAACAAAAAATGCTCCGGAATCCTTATATCATTGTCAAATACTTAAGAAAGAAACCTTTTTCAATTTCTAATTGTTTTGCACCTCACTTTAAATATGCTTTTTATTTAATTTAATGGCCTCCATTTGGAAACAAGATGGCTGATTAAGCTGGCCAGCGAACTTGGTCGAGACATTACGATATACTGTCCACATGCCTCCTTACATAGAAATAGGTTAATAAATACCCGTGTTATCACGTGACAAATATCAGATCGTTTCAAAATGTCAGCCATGCTAGAAATTCAAAGTGCTATAATTCAACCATTTTTTAATATATAGACGAAACAAAAACTGGTCCGGAATCTTTGTATCAAGGTCAAACACATAAAAAAGAAATCATTTTCATTTTTCAACTTTTTGATAACTCATTTTAAATTTAAAAATTAATTTTTTTAATGGCCGCCCTTTTGAAACAAGATGTCGAATCAAGCTGGCCAATGAACTCGGTCGAGACATTGGTATGTATTATGTACACACCAAGTTACACCCAAATCGATTCATAAATACGCCTGTTATCGAGTGACAAATATCAGGTCGTTACAAAGTGTCAGCCACAATAGAAATTCAAAATGCTATAACTCAGCCATTTTTTTTAGATATAGACGAAACAAAACTGTTCCGGAATCTTTGTATTAAGGTCAAACGCATACAAAAAAATCTTTTTCATTTTGCAATTTTTTGGTACCTCATTTAAAATTTAATTTGTAAAAAAAAAGTTTAAATGGCCGCTATTTTGAAACAAGATGGCGGATGAAGCTGCCGAGCGAACTCGGTCGAGATATTGTTACGCAATATGTATACACCAAGGTACATCGAAATCGGTTCATAAATACGCCTGTTATCGCGTGACAAAATCAGGTCGTTTCAAAATGTCAGCCACGCTAGAAATTCAAAGTGCTATAACTCAGCCATTTTTTAAGATATAGACGAAACAAAAACTGCTCCGGAATTTTTGTATCAATGTCAAACACATAAGAAAAAAATATTTTTCAATTTTCAATTTTTTGGTACCACATTTCAATTTTTTTTATTATTTAAATGGCCGCCATTTTGAAACAAGATGGCGAAAGAAGCTGGCCAACGAGCTCGTTCTAAACATTGGTACGTATTATGTATACACCAAGGTACATCCAAATCG
The DNA here is from genome assembly GCA_963932465.1 of Maratus speciosus. Taxonomy (NCBI): domain Eukaryota; kingdom Metazoa; phylum Arthropoda; class Arachnida; order Araneae; family Salticidae; genus Maratus; species Maratus speciosus. Next base: position 458,482,112 of record OZ010792.1, read on the forward strand.
ATTCATAAATACGCCTGTTATCGCGTGACAAAAATCAGTTCGTTTCAAAATGTCAGCCCAGCTAGAAATTCAAAGTGCTCAGCTATTTATGAAGGTATAGACGAAACAAAAAATGCTCCGGAATCTTTGTATCAAGGTCAAACACATAAAAAAAAATATTTTTCAATTTTCAATTTTTTGGTACCACACTTCAAATTTAAATTAAAAAAATTTAAATGGCCGCCATTTTGAAACAAGATGGCGGATGAAGCTGACCAACGAACTCAGTCGAGGCATTGGTATGCACTACGTATACACGAAGTTACATCCAAATCGGTTCATAAATACCAGAGTTACAGTGTGACAAATATCAGATATATATATAGGGGAGATGGGGGCACATGTGAACAGTTCGCATAAATATAGCTTTTTCTCATAACTGGATTAATTTCTATTAACAAAACTACTCAATATAGTAAACAGAACTTTTTTTTACATATGGTATTTTTTTAAATCACCTGTATAGTTTTCTTACATTTTTTAATAGTTTTATAAAATTAAAAAAATATTCACAATCAGCGGGTAGTTGTGAACACTCGTGGGGCACATGTGAACACAAGGAAAAAATATCCTTTGACGTGCTTTTTATTCTGTTATTCATTTGTCAACAGAATCATTAGTTATATTACCTGTTAAATTCACCATAAAGAAAATATATATATATATATATATATTTGTCTTGTTTCTGGATGATATGTTTAAGCAAAATATTATAAAATGAAATTAAGTAGATTGGGGGGGGGGGGGGGGAGGTGCTTTGATGATTAATTAAGTATTGTGGCAATAAAATAAAATAACAAAGAAGCAATTTTAAAAAAGAAATTAAAACTTTTTAATTTTGCTTAGGGGTTTTTGTTTGGGGGAAAATTTAGTGGGTTGGGGGGAATTTACATACTATTCATCGGAAATCTGCCGCAATACGACAGATTCTCACTCCTATTTGCCTTATTTACTTATAAATTATAGACAAAGAAGGGGTTTTTTAGTTATTAAAAAAAATAATTTCGACTATAACCCCCCCCCCCCCCCCCTTCCTAACTTCTTTTGCTTTTAAAAGAGGTGGGGTCAGTGGTTACAATCGGGATTTTACGGTAGACATCAGTTTAAAAATTTTACTTTTTAAAAAATATTACTGATATCTATCTCCATTCAAAGCATTATATACACAACTGTTTTAGAGATGGAAGTAAGCCATCATTGCAAGTTTAGAACAAATGTAAAAAAAAAAAAAATTGCAAAGTTGTTCAAGGTAATACTTTTGTATTAACAATGCATAAAAAATATTGTTGTAGTAAAATAATAGGGTCAATCCATTTCAAGTGGTCCAGCACTGGTTGCTCGATCATTTTTTAAAAATCTGAAATATTTTGTACAACAACCCTAACATGATGGAAGTTCAAAATGATTATTATTTTAATTTTATTAATTTTTGTTTGTGCATGGCGGCCATCTTTTTTTTTATCGTCTGCAGCAATTTTCTCACAAGAAGGGTTTACGGAATTGTAAATAATTCATCGTTTATTTATCCAATTCAAGTGTGGACTAAAGCAATTTGTACAGAATACATTGGGCTAAAAACTTGGTAATGGAGTAGTTTCAGAAACTAACTGCTTATTGGTAAAATTTAAGCATACAGTTTGTTTTTTTCCAAAATTTGTCCGTTTACAAGAGGAAATTTTTCTAGCAAGGAAAGCTGTCAACATGACATAATTTTTTTTTTACAAATAGGCCGAAAGTACTTGTACTCACACGCCGAGTTCCAGATCTGGGACTTGCTTTCTCTTCGCTAAAAAAAATTCCAAATTTTTCAAAAATGACAAAAATCGCACTTTTCAGGCTTTGATATCTCTGGTGGGGCCCTAGATAAAAATCTGAATTTTTTTTATAACAGTATTGTATGGTAGTGTTACGCACAAGAAATTTCAGGATGGAGATTTGATTACAAGCTAAGATATGGCAAGGGTAACATGTCAAAACAATACTGCCAAACTATTGTTTTGTTGTAGCCACAGCTAAGTATTTATCTCACAGTATCATTGATATTTATTTTTTAGATTATCTTTAAATAATAGGAACAGAAAATAAAGCCTTTTGCAATTAATTTAAAAAATAATTATGCCTAAGACCTACATTTTGTATGGTTTCAGTAATTTTTGTTGTAATTTTAGTAACTAAAAGAAACCTCAGCACTTTTACATAAATATATATACCGGGTGTCCCAAAAAGGACTGACTGATTTTAAAATTCAATAACTTGCAAACGGTGACATATATTAAAAAAATTCTTGCAGGAGGGTTATACATAAGGTCAAAAGTTTTATTACAGTGATTTTCAAATTTAGTTCGTTTTACAAACAATAGATGGCGCTGTAAACAATAGTCGCTAAATACAGGCTCGATTTTTGGTCCTTTATCTTGTTCCATGCGGGAAAAGGAGATGGAAATGTATTATCCGGGCCACGAAGTACCAAAAATCGAGCCTGAATTCAGCGTCTATTGATCGCAGCGCCATCTATTGTTTGTAATTCGAACTAAAATTGAAAATCACTGTAAAAAAACTTTTGACCTTATGCATAACCCTCCTACAAGAATTTTTTAAATATCTGTCATCGTTTACAAGTTATTGAATTTTAAAATCAGTCAATCCTTTTTAGGACACCCGGTATATATATATATCTATACTCCTATTATAAAGAGGAAAAAAAATGTTTATTTGTCGGAGATAAGCTCTGGAACTACCGAACAGATTCCAAAAGTAATGGTATCAAAATGATGGTGTTAGTCCAACTTAGAACATAGGCTATATCTTATGTCGGTGCCACTACCCCAAAGGGGGTGCAGAAGCAAAAAACGTTCTAAAAATGCGATTTTAGCGTTACTGAAGGGCTTAGAAATATGAAATTTTGAATATTAGTTACTTATAAGATATAAATGATGTCTAAGGACAGTTCTTAAACAATTCGAAATTTAAAAGGGTTGAAAATGCACATAAAGTGTTCTAAAAACGTTCTAAATGGTAGTTTCTACACAATCTCAGGAAATACCAAACCGATTTAAAAAGTATTGGTGTCAAATTGATGGTGACAACGCTTGCCCCAAGATAGGCTATGATTTATGTCGGTGCCACTACCCCAAAGGGGGTGTAGGAGCAAAAAACATTCTAAAAATGCGATTTTAGCGTTACTGAAGGGCCTAGAAATATGAAATTTTGAATATTGGTTACTTATAAGATATAAATGATATCTAAGAACGGTTCTTAAACAATTCGAAATTAAAAAGGGATGAAAATACACAATAAGCGTTCTAAAAAACGTTCTAAATGGTAGTTTCTACACAATCTCAGGAAATACCAAGCCGATTTAAAAAATATTGATGTCAAAATGATGCTGACAACGCTTGCTCCAAGATAGGCTATGTTTTATGTCGGTGTCACTACCCCAAAGGGGGTGCAGGAGCAAAAAACGTTCTAAAAATGCGATTTATGTGTTACTGAAAGGCCTAGAAATATGAAATTTGAAATATTAGTTACTTATTAGATATAAAATATTTCTAAGAACAGTTCTTAAGAAATTCGAAATTTGAAAGGGGTGAAAATGCGCGAAAATCGTTCTAAAAAACGTTCTAAATGGTGGTTTCTACACAATCTCATGAAATACCAAACCGATTTAAAAAATAATGGTGTCAAAATAAGGGTGTCAAAATGACGGTGACAACCCTTGCTCCAACATAGGCTATGTTTTATGTCGGTGCCACTACTCCAAAGGGGGTGCAGGATCAAAAAACGTTCTAAAAATCCAATTTTTGCGTTACCGAAGGGCCTAGAAATATGAAATTTGAAATATTAGCTACTTATTAGATATAAAGGATTTCTAAGAACAGTTCTTAAGCAATTCGAAATTTGAAAGGGGTGAAAATGCGCGAAAATCGTTCTAAAAAATGTTCTAAATGGTGGTTTCTACACAATCTCAGGAAATACCAAACCGATGTAAAAAATAACAGTGTCAAAATAACGGTGTCAAAATGACGGTGACAACCCTTGCTCCAACATAGGCCATGTTTTATATCGGTGTCACTACTTCAAAGGGGGTGCAGGAGCAAAAAACGTTCTAAAAATCCAATTTTTGCGTTACCGAAGGGCCTAGAAATATGAAATTTGAAATATTAGCTACTTATTAGATATAAAGGATTTCTAAGAACAGCTGTTAAACATTTCGAAATTTAAAAGGAGTGAAAATGCGCGAAAAACGTTCTAGAAAACGTTCTAGTGGTGATTTCTACACAATCTCAGGAAATACCAAACCGATCTAAAAATAATGGCGTCAAAATGATGGTGAAAACCCTTGCTCCGACATAGGTGATGTTTTATGTCGGTGCCACTACCCCAAAGGGGGTGCAGGAGCAAAAAACGTTCTAAATTGCGGCTTTTGCGTTACGGAAGGGCCTAGAATCGTGAAATTTGGAATGGTAGTTAGTTATAAGATATCAATGATCTCTAAGGACATTTCCTAAAAAAATCGAAATTTAAAAGGGGGCCAAAATGCGCAAAAAGCGTTATAAAAAACTTTCTAAATTGCGATTTCTATGCAATCTCAGGAAGTACTGAACCGATTTCAAATATAATTGTGTAAAAATGATGGTGACATATCTTGCTCCATGATAGGCTATATTTTATATCTGTTTCCACTACCCCAGAGGAGATGCAGGAGCAAAATGCGCGAAAATCGTTCTAAAAACGTTCTAGATGTCGATTTGTCGGCAATATCTCAGGAAGAATGAATCTGATTTCAAACGTAATGGTAGGAAATTGATGCTGACAGTCTCTGCTCTAACATAGATGCTATTTTATGTCGGTATCACTATCACCAAGACGTTGCAGGAGCAAAAAAGCGTTCTAAATTTCGATTTTTGTGATCGGTTGGGGCTAGCAACTTAAAATTAGGCAAGGTACATATTTATTAGCTATAAATGATCTTTAAGAACAGTTTCGAAAAAATTGGAAATTTAGAAAGGGGTGAAAATGCGCGAAAAGCGTCCTAAAAACGTTCTAAATTTCGATTTAAACTCAATCTAAGGAAATACCAAAGACATTTCAAAAGTAATGGTTGCAAATCAATGGTGACAGTCCCTGCTATAACATAGGTTATATTTTATGTTGCTGTCACTACCAACTGAGGGTTGCAAAAGCAAAACATCTTCTAATTTGCATTTTTTGCACAACTGAGGGGTCTAACACTTTGAAGTATGGAATGGTATTTACTTACAAGATGCAACTGCTTTCGAAGAACAGTCGAAAGAAAATTCCAAATTTAAAAAAAATGAAGTCAGTGAAAAGCGTTATAAATTACAATTTTTAAGCAAACTTATAAATTACCAAACCGATTAAAAAAATAATGATGACAAATTTTGGTGATAGAACCTGTTCAAACATAAGCTATATTTTATGTCTGTTCCACTACCACCAGAGGGTTGCAGGAGCTAAAAATTTTCTAAATTGCGATTTCTGTGATACTAAAAAGGCTAGAAACTTTAAATATGACATGGTAGTTATTTATAAAATATAAATGCCCTCTAAGGAACGTCGAAAATAAATTCGAATTAAAAAGGTGTGAAGCGAAGGGGAGGTGCGAAAAGCATTCTAAAAAAGTTCTAAATTACGATTCTATGCAATTTCAGGGAATATAAACCGATTATAAAAGTAATAGTTGCGAATCAGTGGTAACAGTCTCTGATCCTACACAGGCTACATTTTATGCCGGTGATTCTACCACCTGGGGTTCACAGGAACAACAAATGTTCTAAAAAAGGGCTTTAAAAGCTTTTTAAATTACGTTTCTGTGGAATATTAGGAAATAACAAACCGATTGCAAAATTAATGTTGGCAAATTAATGGTGATAATTCCTGTTTCAACATAGCCCTTTATGTTGAGAGAGGTGATAGGACTTGGAATTCGACATGATGGTTAATTTTAAGATGTAAGAAGATGGTTTCTAAAAAATTCAAAACTTCAAATGAATGCTGAAATGAGCTTATTAATTGAGCATAAAGGTTTCAAAATATTTTATAAATTATCATTTATTTAGTTTTATTTCATTTTATTAATTTAAGTCTCATTTCTGCCTAATACAGTGTAATAATGATGTTTAGTCAAACTGTGTTTTAAAAAGTATTTTTTGAATTATTCCTAAAAGTAATAAGAACCTTTTAATAAAATAAAATATTACCTTTTAATAAAATAATAAATTTAGTTAGTACCTTTTGATAAAAATTAGATATATAAATATCACTTGGCGTATTTCAAATATTACGCGAGCAAAGCCGCGGGGTTTGCTAGTATATATATATATATATATACAAGACCTGAGACAAAAAAAGAATAGGGAAAGAGAAAAGCTGTTAATGTTGGCATACTTGTTGAGACATGATCAAACGTGTCAAAACACATTCCTGCTTGTTGGTTTAAAAACCACAATTTTAATGCTGCTTGCCAGTCCCTGAAACTTGTTCCTACCATAAGTATGTTCCTGCAAATGAAACATTATGCGATATTACCATGCATCAGCCTCAAGTAATTTTCAGAAAGTAAAGATACCCAAAGCCTTTTCAAAAATTATACTGCAGAAAAATCTCATTTTTGCATAAGAAGTAAGCTAGGAATTATTAATGAATTGTGACTTGCACATAATGATTTCAAAGTATATTTCTATGAGCCAGCAGGGCCAAGATCTTCAATCAAGTTATCAAGAGATGACAAGACTTGTTTCCTACAAATAAAATTTTGAGAAAGATCAAAATTCTGGTTTTTGAACCAACAAGCAAGAATGTGTTTTGACACGTTTGACAAGTATGACAACATTAACAGCTTTTCTTTTTCCCTATGTTGTTTTTGTCTCAGGTCTTGTATAAATTTTTTTTCCTTATGTAAAAGTGCTGAGGTTTCTTTTAGTTACTAAAATTACTTACAACAAAAATTACTGAAACCATACAAAATGTATGGCCTTAGGCATAATTATTTTTTTAATTAATTGCTAAGCTTTGCAAAGGCCTTTATTTTCTGTTACTATTATTTAAAAATAATCAAAAACATAAATTTAAATGACATTCAGATAAATACTTAGCTGTGACTACAACAAAACAATAGTTTGGCAGTATTGTTTTGACATGTTGCCCTTGCCATATCTCAGCTTGTAGTCAAATCTCCATCCTGAAATTTCTTGTGAATAACATTACCATACAATACTCTTATAAAAAAGAAATTCAGATTTTTACCTCGTGCCACACCAAAGATAGCAAAGCCTGAAATGTGCGATTTTTGTCATTTTTGAAAAATTTGGGATTTATTTTAGCGAAGAGAAAGCAAGTCCCAGATCTGGAACTCGGAGTGTGAGTACAAGTACTTTCGGTCTATTTGTAAAAAAAAAAAAAAAAAAAAAAAAAAAAAATGTCAATTTGACAGTTTTCCTTGCTAGAAAAATTTCCTCTTGTAAATGGACAAATTTTGGAAAAAACTGAAACTTTCTGCTTAAATTTTACCAATAAGCAGTTAGTTTCGGAAACTACTCCATTACCAAATTTTTAGCCCAATGTATTCTGTACAAATTGCTTTAATTCACGCTTGAATTGGATAAATAAACGATGAATTATTTACAAATACGTAAACCCTTCTTGTGAAAAAATTGCTGCAGACGATGAAACAAAGATGGCCGCCCATGCACAAACAAAAATTAATAAAATTAAAATAATAGTCATTTTGAACTTCCATCATGTTAGAGTTGTTGTACAAAAACTTTCAGATTTTTTAAAAATGGTCAAGCAACGAATACATGATTTTCTGGACCACTTGAAATGGATTGACCCAATACATAACACTTATTGCATTTCAGAAATCATTAAATTTATTTAAAATTGAAATTATTACATTTAAAATTATTACAATTGAACGTAAACGAGCTTGTAGCTCTTTATGTACTTGCTGAAAGATGTGTTTGTGGAAGTTTCAGTACAAAATCAACTTTGTCTGTGGAAAACATCTTCTATTTCAGGAAAATTATACATAATGGAACTGACATTATTTCTCATGAAGTTAACTGAAAGGAACAGAATCACAGAATGATTATTGGGGCACTTACGAACTGTTCACATCTGCCCCAACTAGTCTGTTCACAACTGCCCCACAGGGCTGCTAGAGTTAAATTGGTGACTCATTAGCATTTCTCAGTTTTACAAGAAAAAGAACTTTATCAAAAATATTTATTGATATTCATAGTATATGTTAAAATACTCAAATTCAAATAAATGAATAAATAAATAAAGTTATTCGCTTAACAATTTGGAACAAAGACTTTACTTTTGAGATCTATAAACAGTGTTTTGGCTACAGAGGATAAACAAACTGTCAAGGAGCTTAAAAAAAATTTTCCCATATGTCTACTGGTGCTATCATTTAGGTGCTAGTAATTTTTTTCAAATACAAAAACTTACAATAACTATTGAAAAATTGCTATGTTCACATGCGCCCCCATCTCCCCTATATATATATATAGATATATATATATATATAAAGTTTTGAACGGACGGTGGTTTTGGGGGTCTGGGGGTCATGATCGATGAAAATATACCAAAAATTTTTTTAATCGCTTTCCTCCGAACGGCTGCAATAGGTTTTGTAATGAATGCTACCTAATAAAATCGCATAAAAATATTAGTAAAATCTGTTACAAATTACAGAAATACATATATTTCGAGGTGAATGCATGTAATCTATTCTCGGAATGTGCCAATACGAATGATTGCAGTTTGCATAACTGGAACTTTAATGTAACCATAAAATTATTTAGTTTATGTCAGTTGAAAAGAAACCAAGGATTAAAGTAATAAACTGTTTTAAAAATATATAGATCAAATTTTGTATAAAAAGTTAAAATTTCAGTTCGAAATTAACTTTGATTAATAATTAAAATTCACAAAGATACGAATATATGCACATAAATCGACCCAATCCAAGCCATCAATAGATCAGGAGTATATATTACACACTTCAAGAAAGGTAATAAAAATTTTATGTACTTAGATATCACACTGAGAAAATTTCGAGACAGAATAAAAGAACATGAAACATCTCTGAGATTAAATAAACCACTCCATTAGCAAGATTAGCAGAAACTCAACCTATAAAAGTAGGTTTCAATAGATCCCACAATTATCTTTCGTGCAAGCAGTCAACAAGAAGCTATCATAAGAGAATCGCTAGAAATAATATCTAATAAAGAAATAGTCTGTAACGATATATTATCATATGGATATCCACGCAGTCTGGAAAGAATTAATACATGATTGATAAATCTGTACTTGTTTTTTGAAATTTTAAATAACATTTCTTATTCCACGTTATATCCCATACCACTCTTGAAGTAGAATGGTCTGTTCCGGGCAAAGCTAGAAAACGCAAAGATGCAACAGCTATTAGTTTTTACAGGTTTGGTCATTTTGCCGGCAAAAATACGTTTTTGCCGGGAGAGTGGCAACAATTGGTAAAAAGTGACAAAAACTGGTAAAAACCGGCAAAAATGGTAAAAATGGCAAAAATCCAATTTTGCATAACTAAATGCAGTGATGCAGTATATATGAAAAGGAATCATAACAACAAATGAAACCAAATGTTTTCTTGGTAAAAATAAACAAAGTATAATCCAAAAATATATTCGTATTCTGTTTTCTTGTACTACTCTTATCCCTACCCCCCCCCTCCAAATTTTCATGCATCTGCCTTTTCATTCATCATCCACAAACCTGTTTCCCACCTGCTCTTCAAGAGCTAAGCAACTGTGGATCCTCCCTCCCTACACAGGTGGCCAATTACCAATCAGGAATCAGCACAACAGCAGGTGCACAAAATTCCTGTTTTCTGTTCTCACCTTATCAGTTTTACAGTTAATCTGAGAAGTAACTTTAGCCATTTTGTTTTTTATAGCTTAGATTCTAATCTTGGCTGCAGAAGATAAAGCAATAACAATTGCAAGAAATAATGAATAAAGGAGGAAGAAGACAAAATCCAATTTGGGAGTCCATTTTTAATTTATCTGTAGATGGAAAAACTGTTGCTAAGTGTAAAAAATGTGGAAACATTTAGAGCAATAAAGCAGCCAGAATGAAGGCACATGTTTCAAGCTGTGTAAAAATTGTTACAAATGAATCTGTGAATGTGGAAGCATCCTCTTTATCTGAAAGACAAGCAGATTTAAACCAGAATAACAGTGATACTGTGACTGATAAAGAGGTGGACATGTTGTAGCCTCTTTTTAAAAAAGGCAAGATATTTAGAAGGTAGTATAAACAAATTTGTGTCTAAAACTTCAGATCTAGATAAAAGGAAGATCGATCTGATTGTTGCAAAATTCTTTTATGCTTGCAACATATCATTTAATGTTGTGAAAGGTGATGCATTTAAAAACTTAATCCACATCTTGAGACCAAGCTACATACCGCCTTCACGCAAAGAATTGGCAGGTAATCTTTTAGATTCTGTTCACAGCCAAATGGAACAAGCAGTACATGGAAGTTTGAAAGGTAGAAAAGGTACACTTGTTATCGACGGATGGAGTAACATCCCCAATGAACTCATAATTGCTTCAGGTGTTCAAGTTGATGGAAAATCACATATTGTGTACGTAGTGGATACAGGTGCCACCAAAAAGACTGCAGAATTCTTCACAATAAAAATGCAGTGATTTTATTCAGACTGTTGGAAAAATGTATGATTGGTAAATAAAAGGTATAGTAACTGACAATGCTAACAATATGGAAAAAAAGCGTTGGGAGCTGGAACTAAAGTATGAAAGTGAAAATTCATTTCTGATATCATATAGTTGTGCAGCTCATTGGTTAAACCTTTTTGGGGAAGACATTACACCTTCTAATATCATTAAGCATGTAGTGGAGGTTCATAATATTTTCGAAACCACCATGGTCCTTCAGCATGGCTGAAAGAATGTAGTGAATATGTTTCACCTAAGTGACCAGGAAGTACTAGGTAGAATAGTCAGTTGACTTGCCTAGAAACGTTTGAACGAAATCATAATTCATATATAAAAGTATCAAATGACCATTTACAAGAAATGGATCAAAATATCATTGCTCGCATACGTGATTTTAATCTTTTGCGACAAGTGAAAGATCTTATTAAACAATTAAAACCTGTCTCAACAGCTTTAGATAACTTGCAGGCTGATTCAACAACAATAGCAGATGCTTGCCATTTATGGTGCAATTTGCTGAAAGATGATAATTTGAAACCCCATTTTGTAAAATTTTAAAAAAGGTTTGAAAAAGCAATTTTGCTCTGGCATCTTCTTGCCTATTTGTTACACCCAAAATATAAGGGTGAGCACCTTAGTTACGAACAAAAAGAACAGGCCAGAGAATGACTACAAAAAATAAATCCATCTTTCCTATCACATGCCGTGAACTTTGAACTAAAAGAAAAACCTTTACAAAGTACATTGTTTTCAGAACAAGTAATTATGACAATTGATACCAATAAGAGGTGGACTACCAATTAATGGTGTCGCAAAGTCATGTGACATTTCCAAAGAATTTTGTGGGTTAATAGCACACATGCAAGCATGCCCAGCCAGTAGTGCTGCAATCCAGAGAATATTTTCCAACTTCCTTTTGTCCACTCAAAAATTCGAAATAGGTTGTCAACAAGTAATGTTTCCAAACTTGTTTTTTGTTATGGAATGCTGAAAAAAGAATTATTTTGTATTGATGATGGTGACAAAAGTGGCGCTAAATGTTGAATGTGTAATTTTTTATGCTATTAAAATATTTAATTTTTTAAAAGAAATTTAAGATTTCACTTATATTTGAACACAATATATTAATATATGTACTTACTGCTATTGCTTATATTTTGCATCTTTGAATTATTGCATTATGCTGATTGATAGGTTGATACATCATATTTTAAAACTAGAAGTGTTTATAATTTCAATACATTTTGCAATATTGTTAATTTATTGCAGCATAAAAATCAGACTAACAATGGCCTTTTTTTCAATTAAAGATTTTTTTATGATGAAATTAATAATTTCTCAGTAATTACGATGAGTATATTAAGTTATCAGCATAATGCATTGAACTACTATTCTGTGATTGTTAATTTAAGATAAGTAAAAGAAATGAAGAGCGCATTTATATGTAAAAAATCAGTTTTTGCCATTTTTGCTGGCAAAAACCTATTTTTGCCAGGCCGGTTTTTACCGGTATTTTCCACCTGGGGTAAAAAATTGATCCTTTTTCACTTATGAAGGTCGAGTAAGTTTTGGTTGAAAACCTTTTGGTTTTTAAAAGCACTTTAATGTGTTGTACTTACAAAATTTGTACTTACGAAATCCGCCCGAAATATTGATTTTTAATTGCATGTTTTTTTTTTTTTTTTTTTTTTTTTTTGCATTGTTAACTAGACGTAAAACCAACAGAGTGAAAAAGTGTTCAACCTGGGACTCCAACCCGGATCAATGGCACAGCACACCAATGCTCTAACAACTGAGCTACTCGAATGATACTCGGCTTTGTAGCCCATCTCTCTTATACGTCGGTAATGCTGCATCTGGAGTAATGATGATTTGATGTAATGTCTTCATGAGCCACAACTTTGTGGGAAATATTAGACGAAATTAAACCCAGCATCGGTGAAATCATATCGCTCACCCACAAGGAAAGTAATACATCTCAACAAAAGTAAATTTCACAGGAGAGGCAAAAGAAAATTTGCATGATTTTACTGTAACTTGAAATTATACCACTTAGCTTTGCATGAAGGAGTAAAAACATGCATAAAAGCTTAAAACCCTTAAGAAAGAAGCAATAGGATGAGGTTTGGAGGGTTGAATAAATTTACCTCCCCACACATTCCACCGCTCTTCTGTTGTCACGAATGGACAAATAGCGTAATAAAGTGATTTCCTGTATAACTACACTTATGAAAGTGTTTGTGTAGCAAGACACAACTATGACATACTATTAGTGGAATAAAATGCAAAATGAATTTTTGCAAGATGTGTCACATTTCTTGCGGGTGAGCGATCCATAGATATAATTCTGCAGTTACGAAATACACTCAAAACATTGTTTTTTTAAAACTGGATGAATATTTGCATCGCTAACTAGGCGTAAAACCAGCAGCATTAAAAAGTTTCCAATCCGGCATTCGAACCCAAGTCATTTTCATAGCGCACCAATACTCTACGTACTGAACTACTCGGATGACCCCCAGCCTGGCACCCCTCAATCTAGTATGTTGCAAGGCTGCATCTGCAGCAAAGGATATAATATATTCAGGAAACATAACCTCGTGGGAAACATGAGAAGACACTAATCAGCGCATCAATGCTCTAACAAGCTACTCGAATGATAATCAGCTTGGTAGCCCCACTCTGTTACATGTCGGCAAATGCTGCATCTGTAGTAATTATGATTTGATGTAATGTCTTCATGAGCCACAACTTTGTGGCAAATATTAGACGAAATTAAACTCAGCATCGATGAAATCATATATAGATATAATTCTGCAGTCATGAAATACACGCAAAACATTGTTTTTTTTTAAAACTGAATGAATATTTGCATCGCTAACTAGGCGTAAAACCAGCAGCATAAAAAAGTTTCCAATGCGGAAATCGAACCCAAGTCATTTTCAGAGCGCACCAACACTCTACTTACTGAAATACCCGGATGACACCTAGCCTGGCACCCTTCAATCTTATATGTTGCAAGACTGCATCTGCAGCAAAAGATGTAATATTTTCAGTGGACATAACCTCGTAGGAAACATGAGAAGAAACTAATCAAAGCATCGGTGAAATCATATATAAAAATCATTTTGCAGTTACGAAGTGCGCCCGAAAATTTGAATTTATTATTTTGTTCAGTATTATTATTTTTACCCGACTGCCAGGAAGGGTTTTGTGTTTCTCGCGTATCTGGGTATGTGGATTTCAATATACCCTTGAAACATCCCAACGGCTGGACGGATTTTAATGAATGAGGTCGCTATCGATTAACCGCCCGATGGTTATAGGTTCGTTTTGTTTTTATAAATTCAAAATGGCGGCCGTAAAATACAAAATGGTTGTAGAAACGAAAAAAAAATACGCACCCTATTGAGTGGCATACCAGTGGATAGGTCTTTCAAAATGAAGACGATGTTTCAATGATTATTTTACAGTCAGAGCTCCATTTAAATATTACACAACCTGGAAGTTGTGTAGGTAGGATCTCTAGTTTTACTGAAACTCTAACCTTCATAGACATCCATAGGCTTCATCAAAACAGTGTTTATAGATCAGAACTAACAATTAAACACAATTTAAAAGTCATCAATACAAGTAAATAAAAAAATCCCTGCCGGCTCGGGCCTACAGGCGAAGGTAGATTTCGAAGTTAATTAATAAATTCACCAACAAAACTTAAATCAAGATTAGAGATAAACCCAGTTCCTTCACTATGAATGAGCTGTAGGGAGCTAAACATTTTGTGAAAATTCTAATATACACGAATACACATGCCCATGTATATGGAATAGGTTTAAAAATGACTAAAGGAAATTCAGAGAACCTCAAAGTGTTAAAATATGTTAAAATTTCCATAGTCGGGTTTTTATCATGTTTTAATACGTTTCTTCAAACTCACACGACGTTACATATTCACCTGCTTAGGTCCTTTATATTTCCAATATGACGCAATGTTTAGTTTTTGTTTTTTTAATTCGTCAGACTATTTATTTCATTTTGAGGTTTCAAGCGGATATCTTGCTCTAGACAAGTTATGACGTAATATTCAATTTGTTTTCAATTCGTCAAACTGTTTATTTAATTTAATTTTTCGCGTGAAAATCTTGCAATAGAAAAGTAATTGTTGTGGTGAAAATTTTATTATTATTTTTAAATTGTTGACAACTGATATAACGAAAAATATTTTTTTTTTCTGTCAGTGTTGTGTAAGAGCTGGTTTTATCACAATCAAGTTAAGACGGCATTCAAAAATTTTAACCCTCCCCATTTCCATTCCCTTGGACCGATTTTGCCCATTTTCAATCGTCGCCGAGATATTAGCCATCTGAAAGTTGTTGGCGAGTTTGAAGACGATCCGTGCGTAATTGCGACTTTTATGGCGCGGACAAAATTTAGTACAGACAAACATACAAATATATATGAGGACGTGAGTTTCAAAACTCGCCTTATCCAAAATTTTAAAAAATCGAGTTTTCTCTACCAATCTATTCTATTGGTAAACCTGCACAGAAAAAACACTATAATCTGTAAAAAAAAATATTTTTATCCTTTATTTTTGGGTTCTTAAAATATTGGTTTGGTTTCAAAACTCGCCTTATCCACTAGGGAGTTGGCAACAAAACTAGCTTTATCGCTGCGCATGCGTAAGACCAACGGACGACTAGCTTATCAGCTACTAACACAGTAATTTTCCTTCATTTTTCTGCGATCTGTTGTTATTTTCGTTTAAAGTTTTTACCTATTCAATTCATACAAACCGATTAAATAAGTTTTACAGCATGTCTTATGTATAATGGACAGTGAATAAACTCTTGCATTTTGTGGGGGAAGGGGGAAGAAGAGAAAAAGAAATTCGAACACATGTATTAGTAAAGAATACACGCAAAAGAAGATTAAAATGTAAGTTCAAAATGGAGAAGCGCTCTCTATATTTTTTACTGTCAGAAGGTGTTAAAAGATTTAATTTTTATTCTCAGGCATAAACCTAAGGCTTTTTCGGTCCTCTCAAAGTGCACTCACCAGAAAGAGAACCTCGAGTATTCAACTGTCTCGATGCAAGATGTATGACGCTTCCACCAAGCTTCTTTTTTTCAAGAAAAGACAAAATTGCATAAGACAACTTTATTTTGAAGTTCACATCTCGAACATCTCCTTCAAGAAACCGTTCAGGTTTATTTCCTTCCATGAAATATCCAAAAAAGTAAAACTTTCACTTTGAAAGTTTTTTTTTTTTTACGTTCATCTCAATACACTTTCAAAATCATTATGATAATGTACTATACAGGGTGTTTCACTACCAGACCGACAAACTTTGAGGGGTGATAGTAGACATGAAGACAAACATTATTAAATAGGAAAACATGGGGCGAAAACGCCTTCTGTTGGAGATAGGGATCATTATAGTTTAAGGTCCAAAACTTCAAACGATGATAAAAAACGGAAAAAGGGGTCGATTGGTTTGCGGTTTTCGCTAAAATCATTCTTTATATCACAATTTTCTTTTTAAAAAAATTTTTAAAGTTTACGTTCAAAAATTGTCGAAAGAGGGCGCTTTAGACTTTAGAGCAACAAACAGCTATTTTTTACCGTTATGTTTTTGTATGGGGTTAAAATTATTCTAAAGTTTAGACTTTAACTTAAATTTTAAACCCAAAATCGAAAACATTAGGATTGGATAACTAGCGAAAATTGAACTGTGAATAGAGGGGAGATTTTAAACGCTCATAAACATTGAATAAACTAATCGATTTTGTTGAGGTTTGCGTGTAGGTCATTCCCTTGGTAATTATTTTATTCAAATGACGTAGAGCTTTGGTGTCCTCATTTTTTGATAGAGGGCGCTTCCGACATATCTCCGATATTTCAATGACTCTTGGATGTAATTTCTCTTGGATGTTTTACTGTCAGACCAACATACTTCCAGGAAGTGTTAGGGATGCAAAGACGACTCGGAATCACATTGGAATGTAACGTTGGAAATGCCTTTTTTGCGAGTTATGGAAGCAGAGAAATAAGCGACCAGAAGTAGTCCGACAAGCTTGACAGTGTTGTCGCATGGAATTCCTCAGGCTCTGGAGGATTTCTCGGATCTCTGATAGCTTTCTGGCAGCTACAGAAATACGAGCCGCAGAAACCGCAGCGCCATCTACCGTCGCTGCCAAGCTTGCCGGACTACTTCTGGTCGTAATTTCAAACACATTTTATAGTAAAACCTTTAAATAAACTGTTTTCTGTCACATTAACGTATTGCTGTTTCTCTGCTTCTTTTTGTTGCCCTTTTCTCTGCTTCTTTTAACCATAACTCGCAATAAAACATTTCCAACGTTAAATTCATATGTGATTCCGAATCGTCTTCGCATTCCTAACACTTCCAGGAAATATGTTGGTCTGGTAGTAAAACACTTAGGAGTAATGTCATTGAAATGTAGAAGATGTGTCGGAAGCGCCCTCTATGAAAAAATGAGGGCACCAAAGCTGTACGTCATTTTGAATAAAATAATTACCAAGGGAATGACCTACACGCAAACCGCAACAAAATCGATTAGTTTATTCAATATTTATGAGCGTTTAAAATCCCCTCCTCTGTTCACAGTTCAATTTTCGCTAGTTACCCGATCCAATGTTTTTGATTTTGGGCTTAAAATTTAAGTTAAAATCTAAACTTTAGAATAATTTTAACCCTATACAAGAAATAATGGTAAAAAGTAGTTGTTCGTTACTCTAAAGTCTAAAGCGCCCTCTATTGACAATTTTTGAACGTAACCTTAAAAATTTTTTTAAAGAAAATCGTGATATAAAGAATGATTTTAGCGAAAACCGAAAACAAATCAACCTTTTTTTTCCGTTTTTTATCATCGTTTGAAGTTTTGGACCTTAAACTTTAATGACCCCTAGCTCCTACAGAAGACGTTTGCGCCCCATGGTTTCCTATTTAATAATGTTTGTCTTCATGTCTACTATCACCCCTCAAGGTTTGTCGGTCTGGTAGTGAAACACCTTGTATAAAGACTAAGACCCATGGCCATCTTCAAATTTGTGGAAGTGTATTTCGGAAGATTCTTGGAATCTAAAAATTCAGAGTGTAAAAGTTGTGCTAGAGGCATATAAAAACTGGACTTTCTTTTTAAAATAAGGGGGTGTGAGTCTCCGTAAAGCAAGAGAAAATTAAGTATGTACACGGATTGTTAAAAAACATTTTGATGAAAACTGTTTTGAAATGGGGGTGTTTACTTTATAAAAAAATATTATTTCTAAGGAACCAGAACAGAAGGAGATAGTGTATATGTATAATATTATATTTTACATAGATTATATTACATTCTTTAAAAAAAGTTATTTTAATTATAAGCTATTTATGATAAGTTTTATTTGATTATTGATAAGTTTGCTTTTTTATAATAAAACGTAATACTAAATTTTAATCATACTTATTTCTGTCGTAAGGTTTATTTTTAATCCAAAATATTATCATCCGATGACCAAAAATAGAAACTATTAAGGGGTCTCAGGACTCTTAATATTTTAATTTTTTTAGATGTTAAACTTCGATGTTTTCTGAACATTTTGATGTAATTGTTATCTTGAAATTCCCATTAGAACAGAAGTTATGGCATTTACAATAATACTCGCTCAATAGCTGAAGCGGTGTTTCCAAAACTTTGAAGTCATTTTTCTCCAAATGACGTTTTTGGGCATAACGCGCACGATATCTCAAAAACTTCTCAATATTTTTTCATAAAATTTTCAAAACATATGTTTCATGTTAGTCTGTATAAACTGAACCTAAAATTTTCTTTTTATTGTAAAAGGAAAATATTTTTTAGGAGTTTATATTGTTGAAATTTTCTAAATTTTGCATTAGCTAAATATAACTTTGCATTAAAAATATAAAAATGCTTTAAATACAAATTTATTTAGGTTCAATGTAATTACTATAATCTGAGGTATAAGTAGGCACCAAAAGTTTCATTCTAGTTGCAAAATTTATTTTGTAATCATGCGCATAACCTGTTATGCCGATTTTCTGCTCGTCAAATGTCTGACAGTTTAGAGCCCCCTGTAAATGCTAATTCTGCACCTTGTAATTTTTCAAATATTTGAAATGAAACAACGTACTTGTATCTTTTATTCCCATTTAAAAATGTGTCTTAATATCAAATACATTTTAAGATATTAAATGTTGAAAATGGTTCTTTTTTTTTCGTTTTTTTCTAATTTTAAGAATCCTGAGACCCCTTAATTTCTTTCAGCAAGTAGGATAGGCGATTGGCAACAAAACTCTTCTTACCCGTTGGTTGCCAACAAAATTCTTCTTATCCAAAACTTTTTCCAATTAATTAATTAAATGAAGTAAAGTAGATTTTCCAACTTAACACAATAATATCACAGAGCAACTAGCTATAAGTATTAAAAAAAAATAGAGGTATTCGATGCACGGGGTCGCAGTTACAGGTTTTTCGCGATTTCCCAAAATTTGATTTTTTGGATAAGGCGAGTTTTGAAACTCACGTCTTCATATATATATATATATATATAAACTTTTTAGGTGGGGTGGTTTTGGGTTCCTGGGGTCATATAATGAAAAGTTATGAAGGAATTTTTGAAATGTCGCACCATGGTAACGACTGCAATAGGTAGTATTTCTTACGAAATCTAACTAAAAATAGGTAAGTAATTTAAAAAATAGTTTTACACTGATGAGAAATAATTAATTAGTTCGCTTTCTACGCAGTCGGTTTTTTTATTTTTTAAATTTAATTTTTAATTGTTAATTTCATGAATTATCGAATTGTTAAGTAGGTGTGAAACAAACAAATCAAACAGTTGTTCAAGGCCGGACTCGGACCCGTTAAAGCCCAGCAGGGCATTTGTAGAGAATTGGTGCGCTATGTTAATGTGTGTTTTATTATAAGTTCCACCAGATTCGTCCGGGATAGCTCAGATGGCAGAGCACAGGCGGCTTGAGCCAGAAGATCCCTGGTTCGAATCCTGGTCCGGACATTTTTCGCCCAGTTGGAAATTTACATCTAATATGATTTATTTACCAATTAGAATAATTGTGTTAAAATTAATCTAATGGATGAATTTGTCTAAAACGCAAAGATGAAAGTAAAAAGGTTATCTCTGTAGGGGATGCTTATGCAACTAAGTTTAAAAGCCCTAGTGTTAAACCAACCATTCCTGTGGAGAATTTTGGAAGCAGTAAAAAGCCCTGGTTTTTATGAAGTGGAAGCGACCTGGATCCAACTAGACGCTCGTATACTTCACCAGCTAATCGTATGGGGCCAAGTTTAATATGCAGTTACTGCAAGCGACCTGGTCACACAGATACAAGTTGTTTCAAGAAGAACTCTAGAGGGAGAAAAGCACGTTTTCTACAGTGAACTTACAAGGCAATCTGAATGAGCCCTAATGTCTGCAAATGATGGTAAACTCGTGGAATTTCTTCTGGACTCAGCGGCTACTTCTCATTTCACGAATGACAAGAGTCTATTTGTAACATATAGGGACCCCCGCCCCCAACAAGTGATGATAGGAGACAAGGACTGTTCGTCGGAAATATTGGGTATTGGTGATATTGACTTTACTATACTAGATGTAACAGGGAATGTAGAAATAACTTTAAAAAACGTATGCTCCTTATATGAGAAGAAATTTAGTTGGTGGGTCCAATACAGACATTGCAGGAAACCAAATTAAATGGGTATATAATAAAATGATCGTGTACGATAAATTTAATAGATATTGTTTTACTGTACATCGAATTGATAAATTGTACATATATTGTTAAAGATTATGCTTCGAAATGTGAAAATTTTGCTTATTCTACTAGTTTAAATTCAGAGATTGTACATCGTAAATTTTGCCATACAAACTTACCTCTTCTTGAAAAAATAAGTAAAAATAATTGTGTTAAAGGTATTGAAAATATTAACTGTAAAAACAAAAAAAATTAGATGTGTGAATCTTGTGTAATTGCAAAATCTAATAGAAAATCGTTTAAAAGAAATTACTTGTATAAACGCATTTCTAGTCAAATCCTCAATAGAGTGTATATGGATTTCTGGGATCCTAGCCCTGTTAACTCGTTAGGAGGGGGAAATATTTTTTGTCAATAATTGACGATTATTCTAGAAGGACTGAAGTTTATATAATTAAGGATAAAACGGAAGTGTTTGAATGCTTTAAAAAGTTTTTAGTTAAAGCTGAGAGACAAACTGGTAAAAGTTAAAGTGTGTACTAACTGATAATGAGTTAGAATTTACTCACAAATTATTTGAGAAATTGTTAACTGATTTAGGTATAAAAATCGAAAAATCCCCCATTTATACTCCAGAACAGGTGGGTGCTGCTGAAAATTTTAATAAAGTAGCAATGAATGCAGTTAGAGCAGTGTTACACGATAGTGGATTAAAACCGTCATTCTGGGGGAAAGCTCTTTTGGCGTTTGTTCATACAAAAAATAGGACTGAACACAGTTTAACCCAAGGTCTTACACCGCAAGAATTATGGACATTATTCAAACCTTCGGTAAGACATTTAAGAATTTTTGGTTCTTTAGCATTTGTTCATGTTCCTAAAATTAAACGAAATAAACTTCAACCTAAAGCTTTACTAGGCATTTTAGTCGGCTATGCCATGAAAACTAAAGGATATAGAATTTCATTCCAAAAGAAAGGCGAATTGTAGAAACTCTTCATGTGCGTATAGATGAATCCAAAAAGGGTGTTGAAACATTTTTTGGGGGAAAAACAAGTATAAGGATTTGATACTGAATTTTAATGAATCTCAAATTGAAACTGACGGTTTAAATAATGCTACTTTGGATCTTAATCATAAACTACCAGGAAGTACCTTAAATGAAGAAGAAAGGGAGAGTAAGGTAACTGTAAGTTCTATAAATATTTCAGAATGGAAAAGGATTGAAAAACGAAGAACAAAAAGTAAGAGAATTGACGTATATTATTATACCCCAATAACAAATACAAGACTGAGATCTTTAAATGATGTTAAAAAAATATTGTAAGGAAAATAAAATCCCTTTTGAACCAGGCCGCAACAGTGGCCGAGAGGTTCTACTCTCGAAGCTGGTAGATGGGAAGTGCTGGGTTCGAATCCAATCGCTCCCGTCGACCTAATCGTTCGGAGTTTTCGTGGTTTTCTTCGAATCTTGGATTTCCAAGCGTTAATACGGGTTAGGTTCCCTTAGAAAGACCCCCACGAAGGGGACCCCCGCCTTAGGGCCTATATCCTTCGTGTTGATAATTTGCCATCATAAACACAACCAAACCAGCCCCTTTTGAACCAGATAAGTTCGACTTTAAACCTAAAACTACTCATCCTAATATTGGAACGTTAAGTGAACCCTCTACTAGTGATTCATACGATCCATATTTAATTGAATTATTTCAACATGAATTTTACAATACTGAGATCCCTAAATCCTTTGAGGATGCACAAATAAATACAGAAAGAGAGAAATGGAATGCCGCGATGAGGGGAGAACTTGAGATGATGAGTAAGAGAAAGGTTTGGCGGTTGGTTGATCCACCGGAAAATTCCACAATAGTAGGAAGTAAATGGGTTTATAATATAAAAATACACGGAAAAAATGGTAAAAAATACAAGGCACGTCTCGTGTCTCAATGTTTTAAACAGAAACCAGGTGTTGATTTTAATGATATATTTTCACCTGTTGTAAATTTTTCAAATATAAAACTAATGTTTATTTTATTAGTTTCTATGTTAAATTGGTATCATATTCAATTGGATGTAAAATCAGCATATTTATGTGGGTCTTTAAAAGAAACTATGTTTATGAAACAACCTCCGGGATTTAAAATGAGGAGTGCTGAAAATAAAGTTTCTTTGTTAAATAAATCAATTTATGGATTAAAGCAAAATGGCCGCGAATGGAATTCTGAATTATATAATATATTTCATAATCTTGGATTTTGTAAATTGAACTGGTGTAACTGTGTGTATAAACTGAATAGTAATGCAATTTAAGTGTTTTATGTGGATGATTTACTTTTGTTTCCTAAA
Organism: Maratus speciosus; assembly: GCA_963932465.1. Classification (NCBI taxonomy): domain Eukaryota; kingdom Metazoa; phylum Arthropoda; class Arachnida; order Araneae; family Salticidae; genus Maratus; species Maratus speciosus. The sequence continues at coordinate 458,504,986 of OZ010792.1, forward strand.
AATGAGAATGTATTGTAATCTGTAACTAATATGTTAAAAAATAGCTTGGAAATTACTGAAATAGGATTAACAAAGTATTTGCTAGGTGTTAACTTTGAACAGATTAATGATTCATTATTTGTTCATCAAAGAACTTATATTGAAAGATTAGAATTAAAATATAAAGATTTACTTAAAAGTTATGTTAAATTACCTTTTAAAATTGGCTCTATTTTACTAGATAAAGTTAACGAAAATGAACTAATGAAAAAATTTCCATACCGATCTTTAATCTGGTGTCTGTCATTTTTCTCTAATAGATCAAGACCTGATGTTAGCTTTTCTGTAAATGTAATCTCCCAGTTTTGTAATGGGTATACATATAAACACTGGTTAATAGTTGTAGACATTATGAATTATGTTTCTGCTACTAAAAATTTTAAAATAAATCTGTCTAATGTAAAATCATTAAGTTTATGTGCAAATTCAGATGCTAATTGGGGATGTCAACTTACTAAAAGACATTCAAGTAGTGGTTATATAATTTAATTTGGTAACGTTCCATTTGCTTGTAAATCATCGAAGCAAAAATGTATTGCACTCAGTTCTATGGAATCTGAGTTTATCTCATGAAATGAGAGCGTAAAGGAACTAACTTGGTATTCGAGAGTTTTAAATGAACTTAATTTATATAATACAATAAAACCAATTCAGTACTGTGATAATGAATCTGCCATTTATTTTTCTAAAAATATCCAAGAGCAACACAAACAAAAACACATTGACATAAGATGTCAATTTATTCGTCAGTTAATAAATGAAAATGTTTTTGAGTTAAAACATGTAACTTCTAAATATAATAAGGCAGACTTTCTGACAAAGCCTCTTCTGTATGTAAAGTTTCAAAGAGCTATTTGTAATATTTTTATTTTGATTATAAAAAGAAAGAGGAGGTATGCACGACCGATGGGGCCGCATGTTGGAAATCTGGACAAAGTCTTGTCCCCCTCAATTTGTCGTGTGGTTTGTTCGGAAGTTCTATCGTTCCGAACCGGTTTTTCTTTCTCCATTTCGGTCGTAAAGGCACTCTCTTTTAACTGTAAGTGTTTGCATATTTTTATTCCAGTTTGATGTACTGAGTGAGTATATCTTGTGTGAAACAACTCCATGGAGTGTGTAGTGGTGTGAGGTGATATAACGGAAGGACGATGGAGCTGGAGTTTAAACTTACTCCTTGCTACAGTTATAACATGTCAATATAACAAAGTTCCCAGCAAAAGCTGGAGGTACATGTATATATATTTATTATTTAAGTTTTAAAATTCAAGCTGAATTTAATAAATGAACTGTTATTTTAAAATGAACTATTTCATCGATGTGATTTATATTTAACCCTCCGTCTACCAGACGGGTCCATTGGACCCGACAGGTACATACAAAATATTCATTCAAACCAGAAATTTCTTTAAAATAAACTAAGTATATAAACCAGACAAAAATAAGGTAAATAAATAAGTTAAATAGTTTTAAATAAAAATTCTGGTGTAGAACGTTTTATTAAAACTTGAATAAAATTCCCGGTAGATCTAGGGTTAACGCCACACGAAAAGACCTTTAAAACTTGCGTATTTATAACTCTGCTCTAATTATAACAAAATCTTTGTCCTTTATATTATAGATATTATAAATATTCATTTATACTGCATTTTTGCGGTGCCTATGTGCTTATATATTGTAGTGCTATTGTTGCGTATTGTAGTGATAGAAAGTTTAGCCAATATTGTAAATTCTACCTTATTGTAAGTTCCCAAATTAGAATTATAATATTCCACAGAAAAAAAAATAAGAAGTTAAAAATACACTCGCATGTAAATGAATTGTTTATAAATCCACAGTGATATATGTAATCAAAATACATTGATAAATCGATATTTTATTTGAAAATAAAATTCAAAAACCTGTAATTTTAAGCAATGTTCATCGCTATTTCAAAACGCATGCATCTATTTATAATTTAAAGGATTGAAATCTATGTCTACTATTCTACATGTACTAATTAAATAATTTGTGTACATTTAACTAATAATATAATATGTTCAATTTTTATGGAAAATACACTATTGATATTAGAGGAAAAAGAAAATATAAAATATTTTTTTTATCACGTTCCCATACTAAAAAAATAAAACAGTAATAGTCTTTCCCTTATAAATATTATAACTATAAAGTACAATACAGAATAGGAAACACATTTTTTTTATGTTGTTGGTTGATTTCTTTAAAATATTGTGCAAAAAATAAATTACAAAATAAGTCATAAAATATATAACTTGGTGAAACCATTATGATTTATAGACTTTACTTTTCATTTCATTCGCAAATATTGCATATATTTAATATTTTTAAGAAAAGTTTTATTACTGAAACAATAATTGAAGAATATTCTTTTAGTTAAATATAATAATATTTCATTAGTTAAACATTATAATTTATTTAATAATACACTAACACATGTTTCCAAATTCACCAGATGGCATTTTCCTTACTTTTTGAACAAAATATTTAAAGAAAAAGTGTGATAAAAACACATTCATTTATATGTAGCACCACACATGAGGTCAATTTAGGTGGTAAGAAAATCGGTTAATCTTCTTATAAACTTTTCTTCTGTGTCATTATTGTAATACGATCTTTGTCGTTTTTTCTCTCGAGTAACAATCAATTTTTAGATGAAAATTTAGTAAACAAAATGCTTCAACATCAGCAACAATTAATCTTGTAGTAATTATGTAGAAAATTTGGCTTTCATACTGGCAGGTATTTAAAATATGAAGATAAAGAAGTACAGAAATGAAAATCGAGGAAATATTTGCAATACATCCAGACGACATCTATGACCATTTATACACTCCCAAAAATACGTTCTTAAATTCACGGAAATTTCCCGTCAACAGTGCTGCCATGATTCTTCCATTATTTGACGAATATCAGCTTTTTTTCTCTGCGTTAAAGAATATAAAGTATCCGTCAATGGAAGAAAGTTTGGAAAATATAAAAGTTGCTGAATTTGGATTCGAACCAGCCATCTTATCGTTACAAGACGAGCACGCTAACAACTGGACTCCAGTTGCACAGTAGCGAACGCTTTGAAGTAAATATGTTTGCTTCAGATAGGTATGGAGTAATCAATTTCTTTAAAAATCTTTTAATTTTGAAGTTAATTTTGGAAAGATTTCGTCTTTAATGAGATTATGGCTGGGGTGTTAATAATTTAGTATTTATATACACTGTTAAAAATTTGCAGCATTCTGTCCAGTAATTCGATCGGTTTTTTTTTTATAAAACGGTTTCATAGCCGTAATTTAACTATATTCTGACCATAAAATGGCCAGTAATATGGTCAGAATAGTGTTAAATTACGGTTGTGTAACCGTTTTCGATAAAAACGGTCAAATTACTGGACAGAATGTTGCAAATTTTTAACAGTGTAGGATAAAAATATGAATTACAAATATTTTTCAGTAGCTTGCTAGATGTAAAATATGAATATTATATTTTTATTCGATAAGATTTTTTATTCTAATAATATCGATTTTTCCCCTTTAATATTTTGATTAAAATATCTTTTAAATGTGTCCGTTTAAACGCGTTATTTTAAATGCAAATATTAATTTATAAACAACTTCATAAATTCAACTTTACTTATTTTATTCAACTTTAAAAAATAAATTGTGAGTACTTTTGAATAAATGAGAAACGTAATTGTTATTTATTTTTAAATTCGAAATTTTTTTTTTCTTTTTTAATTAAATTACAAATCTTAATTTATAGAATTTTTGGTTTTTCATTTTAAAAATAAATTCGGATTTTATATTAATAGAACCAATACGCAATATGAACAGAATTCCTCCCTCTTTTCAGACTTTCGGGAAGAATTCATGGATAAAACATTTTTTCGAAGAGTACGGAAATTATTCGTTAAAAAATAAGGAATAATTTAGGTTATATTGACGAGTTTATCTGATAGTGTACCATAGTTATCAATTTTAGATTTTAAAGTTCAGAATTTTTTAATATTTATTATATTAATCATGTTCTTAGATTAAAGAAAAGTTGCATATGCCTTATAATAAAACTGAAATTTGTTGCCATCTTCTAAAACATAAATAATTTTGTGATAAAGATGTGTTAAAAAAAGGACAATAGACATAGAGTTACTAAGATTTCATTGCATACTTTAATTCGGAGGGAATTAGAGGATTGGTGATTATATCCTGTTAATTTTTTATATTTAAATATTTTTAATAAAAGAATTTGCTGAACACTGAATATAGAAAACACAGTAGATTATCTTATATTTACATAACCTACCTTTAATGTATTTAATGTACACAATTTTACGACTAGTAAAAATCCCTTAATTCATAAATTTATTTTATTTTATTTTAATTGATAATTATTATTGCTTTTAATATTTAATAAACATTTCTGATTGAATTGTATCTGTTCCTTTAAACCTAGTTGTAGCTCCTTATAATACTTCGTGTTTGCTGATTTTATAAGTGTTTGAAAAATACTTTATACAATTTCACATTGCTGCGTACAAACCACATGTACGAGATCTGTTTATCTATCTATTACTATCCGACCTAGATTTTTCCCGCTTGCAGTACAGATTCTAAGGCGTCACCACTGTACAAACTGGAAGGAGACAGCTTAATGCTCATGCTTAAATTTTTTCAGCGATTTCCAGTGAGCCAGTCGTTACCTGCTGACCACCGAGTTAGGTGCTGTCATACGTGTTCGTCGGATTTTGATTTAGCTCAAGGTGCCTGAACGATTTAGCAAAGGTACTGCATCAAATTTTGTCAAATCTTGGCTATTCGCAAAGTGCAACAATTCCTAAGATTCATCAAGTGTCGTACGATTCCTCAATTCTCCAGCTCATTCATCGTACCTGATTCGACAACCTCCCTACTCTCCAAACATGGTTCCTTGCGACTTCAAGTTGTATCCGAAATTGAAAGCGCCATCGAAAGTATCCGGTTTTGAGAGTAGAGATGAGATATACAGAATGCGATGTCGCAGTTGAACACCATTCCAAAATAAGGCACCAGAAGTGTTTTCGTCAGAGGCACGAAGGGTGTGCTCAGCACGTGGAGGCGCAAGGGGATTAAGGTCCCATCCCCGTCAGGTAACTTACAGATTTTTTTCGGCCGAAGGTCGAATACTTTTTAGTCAGGCCCCGTATGCTGTCAGGAAAAACAAGAGAAAAGATAGACAATAACCGATACATTTTATTTGCTAAACTGTCTAAAAAAAGTGGAATAGCTATTAAGTTGAGAGAATTTTGTATTCTTTCAATATATATATACTAGAAAAGGACGTTTTCATACTAAAAAAAAAAAAGAACAGACTTTTCAATTTTTCATTAAGATCACGTAATTTAAAAACAAAGTAATTTTCTAGACCCCTGGTTAGGCTTGATATAAATTATCACGAAACTTATTAGATTATTAAAAATTGGATTTCTTTTGTGGGTTGTCGTAAAAGGAAGCATGATTAATGTTAGAAAAGCATTAAATTAATCATTTAAATACTGAAACTGGTGTTATTTATTAAGAGTTTTTAGGAAAATATGTTTTTCAATGACTATATCGATCAGCGTTGCCAGTCGGCTACTTTTTTTAAATTCAGATTTTTTGATTGACATCTCTTTTCTTGAAATGGTAAAATTCCCCTTGTTTTCGCCTTAATTAATACGTCATTAAATAAGGCGAATTTTAGTATTTTAAAAAAGAGGTGCCAATCAAGAAATCTGAATTTTAAAAAAGTAGCCCACTGGCAACACTGATATCGATACTCAACGTTATTTGTTGATTCCACCGCAAGACAAGATTGTTGGGAAAAAATGACCCTACCACGTGAAACTCCATCTGAAAAATATTAAATCGAAAATCAATAATTTTATTCAGCAGCAGATAGAGACAGCTTGATGCAACAATGTTATAACTTCGACTGAATAACGATGCGGGAAAAAAATCAAAACATCACCATATGTCTTCGGCACGCTGTTTCGTTGATGTTAATGTTCGTTTGTACTTAGTACTTATCCATGTGTTTCATATTTTATTTTTCTCATACTTTTATTACTACTACTGTTAATATATTAATTTAAGATGTTAATAATGGAAGAGAATGCATTATAATTATTGATATTCTAATGTTTAAAAGATTGTGGGATGATCTCATTATACACTTGCTGTAAAACAGGAACTAAACTAATCATAAAATTAATACAGTACAGCCCCGATTATCCGCGGAATTCGGTGGTAAGGGCAATAATCCGAAAAAAATTGAAAATAGGGTGCAAACACGAAAAAAAAAAAAAGAAAATTCAAAATAAAAACTATGTTTTATTTTACAAAAAACATATTAAAACGTTTAAAATACATATCTATGCATAGTACATCAGAAACCTTTGCTTTACGTCTAAATCATTAAAATGAAGAACAGTAAACAAGAAATAATGCCATACATACTGTACATAAAGAGCTGAGTTACACCTTTTTAAAAAAATCAGTGACTTGTTTTTGCTTCTTGCTTTGGAAACACCCTTTCTTCATTCTAAATTGTAAACTATTGTTTTTCTTTTAGTATGGAATCATTTTTATCTCGAAAATGATGTTATTCATAATATGCTGTCATGGAATTTATCATAATAGTCTCATTTGTTAAATATTTTAATTGCTGTGTTTACGTTAGTTAATAAAATCAAGAAAAGACATCAAGAAATTATATCTGATATTTCAAACTTGGCAACCGAATCTAGAAATATTCTTCTATTACTTTCGAATACATGAATTTTTCTGTTTATATTTATTAGTAGAGCTTATTGTATTTTCCTTGCTGTTGGCTTGAATTTAAAAAAAAAATTCCGCTTCGCGGATAAACCGTACCACGGATCATCCGCTCATGGATAATCGAGGTTTTACTGTATATGTTTTGTTTAATGTAATAATTAAAAAAATAAATGATTTGTGCCCTCTCAATTGGGATTTTTTTTATATAAAACTAAGAAACATTTTAAATTAAGAACAAAGGGGAAACAAATAAAAATAGTTTTTAAATCTTTATAAAGAAATTTTAAAAAATTAAGCCACATTGACGTACATAATAATATTTACATATACATAATTATACTTATGGAATAAGTATTAAATTACATATATTTTAATTATAGAACTATATGTTACTTAAATTATGTTACTGTTTTATAAACCCTGGACTGACAGCGAAGTCTAAAGGTTTAGATAAGAAATGTTAATTTTAATATATCACTTGGAGACTAACTTGCTATAGCTTTAAAGCGGTTAAAACACTTCATACACATCCCTATCAATTTATTTATATGTAAATAGTTAAGTATTAAATACAGGGTCGAAACTAAGGGGGGGGGGCAGAGGGGGCATGTGCCCCGGGCACCAGAACGAAGCGGCGCCAAATGAAGGATTATACTTTTGGAATGGATCGTTTTCTTCTGATGGACTGATGGCTTCTATTATTATGAAACAGACATTATAAATGAAGTGTTAGGTGAAGATGAATGAGCAGTCGTAAAAAGTTAGAACTCTAATTTTCTGGTTAGAATGGGGAGAAAAAAATGACCATAATTTTTTTTGTTTTAATTATGGCATTTTTTCCCCCATTCTGACCAGAAAATCAGAGTTCTAACTTTTTACGACTGCTCTTTCATCTTCACCTAACACTTCATTTATAATGGCTGTTTCATAATAATAGAAGCCATCAGTCCATCAGAAGAAAATAACTTGGTGAAAGCAGAAACTCGATTAAGCAGGACTCAGTTAAGCATGACTCGGATAATCGGGACTCTAACTGTATATTTCATTTTAAAAATGATCTTTAGAATATTTTTGTTGGTGTTCAGAGGGGCGTCATGACCCCCGTGACCTCCCCCTTGAATCCGCTATTGTATTTTACGTAGTTCAGTATTGCATATTTTAAATTTTAAAATAAGTCGGCTATTAGAAAATTAGTAAAATTCTCTTTGTGAATAAATATACTTTGCGGAAGAAGGGGAGGGGGGCGCCAAAATCCATGCTTGCCCCGGGTGCAAAATAGTTTCGGCCCTGACTAAATAACATTATTATGACATAAAAGATGATCTGCTTTTAAATTTTAAAAGTAAAAGATGTAGATATTTAATTACTTATTTATGTACTTCTTACTACAATGTTGGAAAGATTCTGCTCTAAAGGTTTTGTTTCTAATATTATTTTCAAATATTTTGGATAGGTGGCGCTAGTAGTAATGCAAAAGCTTATTTTTCTTCCTGTGCTTCAAACCAGTTTTAAAAAAAATCCCTATGAGATTTCCTTCTCACTTCTTCTATTACGCAGGGGATTCTTTAACATTGCTGCATTAAGCATCGTTGCATCCCTATCCGCTACTATTTTATTCCATCGCCATTACTCGCTGAACAGGCAGAATCACGAGCCTTTCTAGACTGCCAGAAAGAGTTGTAAAACCGATCCGATCACACAATATCTCAGCGGCAAAAGTTGAAAGCAAAATTCAATAAGCTAAAAAAACCTGCAGCGAGTTCGGTGTGATGTTTATGGCGGCCATTTATTTGCACGAAGGATATGGGTCAGAAGGAGTTGTGCTCTCCGTGGGGGTCTTTGTAAGGGAACTTAACCCGTATTTATACAAGGAAATCCAAGGTTCGGGGAAAACCACGGAAAACTCCGAACGACTAGGCTGATGGGCGCGATTGCGTTCGTACACAACTCTTCTTATCTGAGTGTAGAACCTCTAGGCCACTGGCGCTGCAGCAGTGAGTGCGGAAGAGTTGAGATGTTTAGCATATCGAAGTTAGCGACAGCTTCGAGTCTTTTTATTGCACTTTTGAGAACTGTACATAATACTACATTACTTTCTTGATATTCATTTGCATTGTAATTAAATCTTCATTGAGTTGAATTTGAAACATTATTATAAATGATTGTATTATATTTTAGATACTTCCTATGAAAGTACTGTAATTACAATATTGGGAAAACTTTGAAGGACTGAACGTTTATTTATAAAGGATTACTAAGTAAGACAGATGACATAAGGTGTTAGTTTTTGAAATGTCAAAAATACTTGTGATCAGAATTCATATATTATTCAATTACTTCTAATCTCGTGAATTAATAGCATGATTGAAAATTCGAGACAGTTTAGAGGAGTTCTGTATTTGCATAGTTCATTATACATGCTTAATACAACGCCTAGTTATATTTTCACGAAACTCATTATTTATTGGCGTTCAGCATAGTCTAATATAAGTCGCTTTTCTAATCATGAAGCATCCTGTTATATTACATAATCATTTCTGATGACTGTTCTGATATTTACTTAAGTCAAATTATATTTGCATCGTTTCCGCAGCGGCATACTTTAAAAGTAATTCGTTTTATATAACTGAAGTACAGCTTTTAAAAGCTATACATCAGCGCTAAATACCACATATAAACTTAACGGGTTGTATGACAAGGGATTTTCCACAAATTGTTATTTTTTAATAATTGACATTCAGAAAAAAGTTAGTATTCAGTGAATATCAACGGGTGGATTTGGGACAAATGCTTCGATTTGATACTTGTTTTTTTCCTCATGGAATAGCCCGATGGTTATCCAAAAAGAGCTAAAGCATCAATAAAAAAATGAAAATAAAAATAAAAATTGACAATTTGTGGAAAATCCCTTGTCATTCTGCTGCTTTTAGAGAGCAGCTGAATATCAGCTCACTCTACCGTATCGCAAGATCATTTCGTGCATTTTAATTTACAGGGTCATCCCAAATATTACTATTTTCCTTTGATTTTTTGTGAGACCTGTAATTATCCTCCTTATCCAATTCACGATGATAAGTATGGGGTTAAACTTATTCTTTTTAATCCAGAAGTTTTAGAAGATATACTTTAAGACTACTATGCTTTTCGACAAAATGTCTAAAATTTATCCGTGTCCAGTGATTAATGTCTATGTAGTGTATAATCAATTACAAAAAATATCCTATCTGCAAAAATGATTGTTAATTTATAGAAAACATATAGCATGCACTTGTGAGTGTAAGTGTGTTGGGAGTGTAATGAAGTTTCAGTTTAAATTTCCAAGAACTTCTTTACATTTTACTTCTACGCTTGTAAATTAAGACATACAAAATATGTGAAAAGATAACAAAAGTATAGTTTGAAAGTGCATATCTCTAAGGAGATTTTTGATGACTTTGTTTGTAGCTAATTACATTCGTAATAAGTGAAATCGTTTATACATATATGTAACAAAAGGTAAACTCTCACTAATTTTGACGTGAATACTTTTCTGGTAATCAAGTATTAAATTATTTTTTCCAAAAAAAAAAAAAAATATATATATATATATATAATACTTTTAAAACATTTTAGTTAACAAATGAAATACCTTTTTGCGTGTTAATGTATTTAAAATAATAAGTATTACACAAATTTTTCTTTACTTAATATAGCGTCCTGATAGGTAGTGGATATCTTAAAGCAGACACAAATACCCTTTCAAAAATTTACAAAAAAGCTCCTTGCTCGTCATACGATAATTGGAACCAATAAACTACAATATTAAAAGAAATTTATCCTGTTAAACTGGTGGCATTGAGCTCACAGGCTATTCACAATAATTGTATATTATACTCTTATTTCGAAGAATAAAATAAAAAAATCGGAAAAAAAAACATTTAGCTGAATTAAGGGGTAGGGGATTAGCTTCGCCCTTTACCCACTTTAAAGTTAACCAATTAACCTACAAATCTAAACAGGGAAGCGTCTCATAACAATAAACCTTTACTCCAGAATTGAAGCAAATCGGATAATGCTGCATGAAAAACCTATTTATCTAATTTAAGGGGGATTAGTCCTCCGTCACCCACCCCTTTATACTTAACCAATGAACCCCAAAAACTAAACAGTAAGTGCCTTATCAGAATGAGCCTATTTACAAAATTTGAAGCAAATCGGATATTTCTATCAAGAGTTATCGCGTTACGTACATACATACATACTAACATACATAACCTGTGGACCAATTAGCTCTCAGGCTTTGATAGCCTGTGAGCTAAAAATGTAGCAAAAATGTAGTAAAAATTTTAAGCAAAACGAATTTTTTGCATGAAAAATCCATTTGTCAAAATTAAGGGGGGTATAAGCCCCCGACCACCCTTTTATACCTAACCAATGAACCCCCAAAACTGGTAAGGGTCGCGCCTTATCAGAATGAACCTATTTACAAAATTTGAAGCAAATCGGATATTTCTATCAAGAGTTATCGAGTTACGTACATACATACATACTAACATACATAACCTGTGGACCAATTAGCTCTCAGTCTTTGATAGCCTGTGAGCTAAAAATGTAGCAAAAATGTAGTAAAAATTTTAAGCAAAACGAATTTTTTGCATAAAAAATCCATTTGTCTAAATTAAGGGGGGTATAATCCCCCGACCACCCTTTTATACCTAACCAATGAACCCCCAAAACTGGTAAGGGTCGCGCATTATCTGAATGAACCTATTTACAAAATTTGAAGCAAATCGGATATTTCTATCAAGAGTTATCGCGTTACGTACATACATACATACTAACATACATAACCTGTGGACCAATTAGCTCTGAGGCTTTGATAGCTTGTGAGCTAAAAATGTAGCCTCACAGGTTTAGAGTGCTACTACTATCTTTGATACATCAAAACTATCTTCAAAATGAAATATATATATATCATTTAAATAATAGACGAAAATCATAGAGTATACGAAATTAAAACCTTTGTTAACTTTATAATTTAGGCATATTGTAACAGAACTTATCTTGAATGTAAGACAGTAAACCATAAAAAATTATAGATTATATGTGTACTTGTATAGCTTGTTAAAACTTACAAGGGAACCACTTTAGGTGTTGCTCGCACCTAGTATTGAAACCTGATGCATTTTAAAGCTCTATATTAGGAAGTTTGGGAATCGATAAAATTTTTTTGTTAAAATAATATTTTTTGATTTTACAGTAGATTAACTTTCTGAAAATGCAATTTCCTAGACCACTTTTCGAGCTTTTAACGTAAGTTTTTTTTTTTTTTTTAAATAGTTAAAAATATAAATTAGTCGATAATAACTATAAAATGTTGAAAAAAGTTTTAAAATTCCTTCAAGAACCTACGAATTTGATTTACAAAAAATACAATATTATATTTACATATTTGGCGGGGAAAGATTGGCATCTTTTTCGTCCCGTACAGTTTTCCGGCAACGCTAGCTCAGTATTTTCGCTACGTACCGTATTGTTATGGTTTGGACATAAACCTACAGGTATAAAGCTAGTGAAAATTTTGAAGTGCCATATCTGGCGACTTAACTCTCTTTTGGTGTAAAATTAACAAATAAAAATCCAATAATAAAAAATTATAAATATAAAAAATATATATATAATATGATTTTAACAAAGAATTTTTATCGGTTCTCTAACTTTTATGCATAGGGCTACAAAATGCGCCAGGTCTCGATTCTAGGTGCGAGCAACACCTAAAGTGGTTCCCTTGTTAGTACAGCTGAAAAACGCATAATAGCATTGAAAAAGAAATAACACCGAAATATTTTTTCAAATAATATGAGGTTTGTTATTCATATTATATAACATTTTAGTTTTCATACACATTTCAATATAAATGATTTCAGTACAAATGCGTGATTAATTTTTCCGTATTAAAATGTATTTTGACAATTAAATCTCTACACTATGCATCTTTTTAGGTGCGTTCGTAATTACGTAAATACTTAGCACCTATAGTCGTCGTCTTGTCCGTTCGTCTGTCTGTCCGTCTGTTCGCAGCGCAAAAACTTTCCAACCGAATGGTTTGAAATTTAAGATGTTTAATCGTTGCAGAATTTCGTCGAGTCATTTCAAATTTTATAAAAATCGAATCAAAACTTAAAAAGATGTTAATAAAAGTGCTCTTCATTCTATCAAATCCTATCGTACGTAATTAATGCAATGATATCCCACGATAGGTAATGATTCTATGTTGCTATGGTGATTACGTCCTAAATAAGATGGAGTGATATTATTTCCGCATTACTGATTTTAATATATATAATCGTAATAAATTTTGCATTCAGGTTTTTTTGCATAAGAGTGCTACAGCTATTGCACCAAGATCTGAATATTTAAAAAAACTAGTTATAGTACGAACGCACCTCATTTGCCACGTTTGACATATAATTTCCGATTTGTATAAATATTTGTTTACGTTATATTCATACCACATATGATAAAATTCTCATTTAAATGAAAATACAGTAAACTACCGACTATCCGGCTCGCGGCTATCCGACTCCGGCCCTCCGTACTATCCGGCCTAGTAAAAAAAAAAAAAAAAAAAAAAAAAAAAAAAAAAAAAAGAGGAATGTTGCAAGCGGCCGAGACAGGCAGGTTCTTGTTCGCAGAAAAGTTCTAATACAACAAGAAGGAGCAAGAAGAGATTACAGATTGCAATAGCAGAGACAGTCAGCTATCAACTACTTTTTCAAAAACTAAAAACTAAGTTTTGACTCCTTTATCTTATGCATAACTTTTCATATTTGTGCAATATTTATTAATAAACAGTAAAATAAGATTTACTCTTTTTTTTTTACGAATTAGGCTTACGTTTTACGATAATGCTTATTTTGAAACTGTATGTACTGTATATATGAAATTTGTCTTAAAATGTGTAACCTTGTGTTTGAATATAATGAGGAGGGGGTGCAGGAAATGAGTAAATATTTATAGAACTCCGGCCTATCCGGCTTACCCTTCCACCACATTAGGCCGGATAGTCGGGAGTTTACTGTATGTAATAAATAATCATATATATTAAAACACAAAGGTATTTCTGTAAGTATCAATTTTTCGGTCATATGCGCATGCACCAAAACTCCTTTTCACACTTCTTCAATTTAAAGGGCAACATAATGAGTTCATCGTGGCGCAGTGGTCTAGGACACCAGTTTAATGCTCTGAGTTCCTGTAGAGGACGCAAGTTCGAATCCAACGCCCGGCAAAAGGACTTCTGTGATATTTTTGACGATAATTTATTTCAATAATGACCTATTTTATCAGGCGGAGAAGTTATATAATTTTTAGTTTATTATTAGTATTATTTGAATGCTTTAAAATTAATAAATTTAACACTGAACAGTATTAAAGAAATAATATTGATAATTTAATATTTAAGCTAAAATATTTGCATGTAATTGTCAATTAAACATATTGAGCTTATCTATAGTTTTTGTCAGATATTTTTGGCGATATTTTATTTCAATAATAACATATTTTATTAGGAGGAGAAGTTATATTATTTTTATTTTATTATTAGTATTATTTGAATGCTTTATAATTAATAAGATTTAACACTGAACAATATTAAAAGAAATAATAATAATAATTTAATATTTAAGCTAAAATATTTTGCATGTAATTATCAATTAAATAAATAGTGCTGATCTACAATTTTTGTTAATTCTTCTGCCCATTATCAAGAATACATAGGTGTGTTTGTGTCAGAAAGAAAAGTTTGCCTTTCTTTTACGTAAAAAATAAAAGAGAAAGAAAGAAAAATATTCATATAATAACTATAAAATAAATTACCTTGATATCCATGTTTTAATAATAAAAAAATTATAAAAATGTAAAATAAAATTCAAGTAATAAAATATATATTATACATTGTTAGTTGCATCAAGTTTGAAATTTAGGGTTTTAGAGAATGAGGCTGATAGAAATAAAATTCATGGCAGCTTTTAATGGTTATGTAGTTAAAAAATAAAAATAAAAATAAATAATAAATATTGTTTTTTATTCGAAAAAAATGAGACAGTAGTATGTAAAACTAAAGGCTCTACCCAATATCTTTATTTAAATTTCTGATAAAAAGCAAGCGAAATTGGTTGTAAATTATAAACTTAAAATTCCTTGACTTCATTGAATAGGTTTCTCTGACAGCATCATCTGTCTTCTTAAAGAAATGGGAATCAATTATGAATTCGATATAGAAATATATCAATATAGAAATAGACGAATATAGAAATTTGTCACAATTTCAATGATTAATTAAAAACAACTAATTAAAAATTAAAGAAATTTTCGAATAAGACATTCAAGTTATTTACCGTCAAATTTTGACGGGTACTATTCTAGTATATTTTAAAGGGAACAGAGGAATAAAATAAATAAATTTCTATATAGAAATTATATTACGCAGGATTGTGATTATTGTTGTGATGATTTTAATTTCAGGATAAAAATTACCCGAAAAGGCTAATTATACTCAGTTAATCAGTATACTTTTAACTTTTTAAAATTAAAGATATGAAAACTTTATTAAATTACCTGCTGTTTTACATATGGGACTCACCTTTTAATTTTATTTTATTTGAATCTGCCTTATTTTATTATTTTCAAAAGACACTGTCACTGGGAAAACTGACTTTCAAGTCAAAATTCAGTCACACATCTTTTTCAAATTAGAATAATTCTCCATGTCATCTAGATATCTTATCAAAGATACTTTTTGAAATCTATATGAATTTGGAATTTCATACTTTTGCATCCATTTCAAAAATGTAATATCGAAAGAAAATGCAAGATGTTTGATAGATTTTGATTGACACTTGGTTAAAACGTAGCAACCAACATATTGTGCATTTTATAAAATAGGGTATTTATCATTACTATCGTAAATGACTCCGACGCTTTGGGTGGAGGTGGAGGGTAAAGTTCACACTTCTCAAAATCATTAACTAATTATATTGTAGAATATTATTTATAGAATTATATTATCTGTTTACAGACAATATGTACAGTAGATAAAGTTGTACATTTACTCTCGAACTAAGTAAGCATCTAATGGCTGACAAGTGACTCGTCTTTAAATTAAAAAAAAAAAGAAGAAAAGTGCCCAGTTAAACTGATGGCATTGAGCTCACAGGCTATTCACACTAACTGTATATTATACTCTTATTTCAAAGAACAATGTCCCTCGAAAAATAAATTAAAGGGAGATTAGCCCCCACCCCTCTGTTTCCGATCTGTATACTGAGTCAATGAGCCTCCAAAGCTCATCAGGGAAGCACCTTATCAGAATTAACCGGTATACCAAATGTGAAGCAAATCTGATAATTTTGCATGAAAAACCCATTTATCCAAGTTAAGGTGTGTTAGCCCCCGTTCCTCCACTTTATTCTTAACCAATGAACTCCCAAAACTAATCAGGAAAGCGCCTTATCAGAATGAAAACCTAAAACAAATTGAAGCAAATTGGATATTTCTATCAAGAGTTATCGTATTGCGTACATACATACATACGTACATACAGAACCTGCGAGCGCATTAGCTCTCAGGCTTTGATAGCCTGTGAGCTAAAGAATGAAAAAATTCCTATTATTCCATTGTTTCTCGATCTTCTCCCGATCTCATTAGGTCCCTTCTTTCTCCAACGTACAGTCGAGGAAAAGAAGTAAACACCCCTTAATAAGTCTGCAACAAATTATCGATAAAATTTACAGGTACCAAACGATTGGAAATAAAGTCTATTTTTAAATTATGTGTGTAACATGAGCAAAGAGGGCCATCTGCATATAAAAACGAACCCAAACTTTGTTTTTTTCAACAGCAATACGCCGGTTTGACACCATACCTTTGAATTAGCCTAAATCCAAATTTTCATGAAATTGGTAGGATTAGTTTCCGAGAAATTAATCATTTTAAAATGGGCCTGTTTTAGGGACTGTATCCAAATTAAAGTTTTGTACTCGAATGATGAAACGCTACAGAATGAGTATGCCACTTCTATTGATGCATAAATTTCTTGCCATTATGACCATTTCATTCGCTTAATATCTTTCGACTATTGACAGTTCAAACATTTCAATAAAATGTGTAAAATATATTTTTTCAAATTATGTTTTTTATACATCATAGAAGGCTCCTTAAACACGCATTTTCACTTTTTTTTATTATAATTTGAAAACTACTTGAGAGAAAAATTTGAAAATGTTAATTCGCATAAAGCAGGACATAATAAATATAAATCTATCAAAAAAATTGTAGGTTGCAATTTACATTTTTCTTGAATATTAATTTTCTAATTCCTAATTCATATTATAAATGTTCTAAAATTACAAATTCAATGTATTTATGTTTGAGATTTTTAGTATTATAACCACACACAAAATTATCACATTAGGATTATAATTTTAGGAGATATTAATAAAAATATGAAAATATAATTTAACGTTAGAAGTTATAAATTTTGAATGTTTATAATTCAAAAACTTATGATTGAAATGAGTATAAATTTCGTTTCTAGGCATAGTTTGAGCCAAAGATTTAAAAATATATTGTCCAAATTGGGTGTTGCTGTTGGAAAAAACAAAGTTAGGTCTAGTTTTGATTTGTAGATGGCCCCTAAGCAAATTTTATATACATCATTAAAAACTAGACTTTATTTCCAATCGATTGGTACCAGTAGCTTTCTTCTATTATAATTAGTTACAGATTTAATAGGGAGTGTTTACTGTTTTTTCCACAACTGTACGTGGCGAAAAGGCGACTTTAGAACAGTGCATTTATCAATTGATTTCGTAACATTTCTTGAACTTTAGGGATTTACTTTTTCTATTTACCGGGTGTCCCAAAAATGACTCATGGATTTTAAAATTCAATAACTTGCAAACTGTGACAGATATTAAAAAAATTCTTGCAGGAGGGTTATGATCGATGTCAGGAGTTTTCTCACTGTGATTCTTGATTTTAGTTCAATAGAATTTAGTACAATAGATTTTAGTTCAAACAATAGATGGTGCTGCGAGAAATAGGTGCTAATTCCAGACCCGATTTTTGGTATTTCGGGATCCATTCAAAACATTTTAATCTCCTTTTATCGCATGGGAGAAGAGAGAGGCCGAAAAATTGAGCCTGGATTTTGCGTCTTTTGCTTGCAGCGCCATCTATCGCTGCTATTTTTAACTAAATCTGGGAACCGCAGCATAAAAACTCCTGACATCATACATAACTCTCCTACAACATTTTTTTAGATATCTGTCACCATTTGCAAGTTATTCAACTTTAAAATCCATCAGTAATTTTTGGGACACTCGGTACATGTAAGTTCGATTAACATTTTTCATTCCATTTTTTTACTCTGTCTATAATAGGAGAAAGTAACAGATTCATGTAAAATTTCGATTTGCCGTTTTCGACGGATTTAACAGTTTTAGAACACCTTTAGAACGCTTTAGAACTAAGATACGCTTTACCTGTCTATCTGCACGTGACAGAATTTTTATGGGTGCTATAACACCCGAACTGCTGCGTATAATATGTTGAAATTTCATATGAGGTTTTGTCCTTATTAGTCAGTGGTTAGAGGGTTGAATTCGGAATTAATTAGGGATGGAAATTCTTTTAATCACTTCAGTTTCGGTCTATAATGAACATACTAAAGTTTCCTTTTCGTACCGAATGAGCTGTAGTCAATATGTACAGATTTATTTGTGATAAATACGTTTTTTTTAATTATTATTATTACCATAACAATACATCAAAACAATTAACCCTATCAAAGACATTGTCTATATATATGTTGTAGAGCTTAAAATTCTGAGTAAAATGAAATTATGTAATAGATAATACATTTACACGCTTAATATTTTTGGTGAACTTTAATCTTACAAAATTTCAAAGTAGCGTCTAAATCTCTATTCAAAAGCTTGAAAGCAGAACAGACCAATTTGTCTGACCACCCAGCCCCCAATTTTTTTATTCATGGATTCTTTTTTCATTTTTATATTTTTTACTTTTTATTTATTTATTTTTTATTTTATTTTATTATTTTTTATTTTTTGAGGCCTTCATGATGTTTTTGTAAGTATTTAGACAGTACTTTAGAGCTTTAGCCGCTATGAGCAAATTAATAACTAAAATAATGCATGTTTTCATAAATTTAAGCATATTCCAAAAATAATTGAAGTACGTACATATTAGAATTAAGGAGGTTGAATATAAAGTGGCAGGACAAGGAGGGTGGTGCGGAGGGGCGAACAAAAGGTAGTGCAGAAATCCCCTTTCCAGTAGAAATTCAAGGTCAATAAATAGAACGACTTTAAATTTCAATATGTTACGGAAAGGGCTAAGATAGTTTAAATAAAAATGATTTTAATAGAATATCATAGACAAGCGTTTTAAGTTATATTCTTAAACGTTTAAAAACTTCGGATTATTGACGAAATTATTCATAATCTTTACGCAAACATAAAACAAATCTTTCTTTTAAAATTAAAGTTAGAGGATGGCGATTGTAATTGAGAAAATGCATATAAAACAGAGGACATTCATCGTTTTTGCGATTTCAGTACTTTTTGTAATAGATTTAAGAGGAACTATACTGTAAATTGAACTGAACGTTTGGTAAAAAATAAAAATAAAAAATGCAACCGATATGTTAATTTTAGAATTAAAAACATTTTTTTTTCAAAATCGCTTAGCTATTGTATCCTTTATTTTTATTTCTTTCAGAAACGATCAATTTATCAATTTATCACTGAAAAAGAAAAAGAAACCATTCCTATGTCATTTAATTTTGACTTCATAAGGAGGTTCTAAAATCTGTACATCTTATTCAGCTAAGTCGTATTTCTATAAATTTAACATCTGTAATAAAAGTTTTTTTTTTTTAATAAAATAAATTTTATTTTAAAATATTATCTATAATAAAGTGTTAATTTGACGAAAGAGGACAGCGCAAGTCCTGCACGTCAGTATTTTGTCACATTTTCTACTACGACTGATTTTGTATATTTCAATTCAGCTTGTCGTGTGATTGAAGTTGGATTTCTGTTACACCGCGTGAAGTGACAGTCAAATGATTCATTTTACTCCATTCTTTAAATATATTTTGATTACGCCAAAAGGATTTTCAAAGGGGCGGCTACAATAATTGCTATGGTTACCCTGAAGCTATTGCAGCAAAAACTACAAAATCAGCAGAAAGTACCTGATGAGCAAAGAAACACATGTCATGCATTATGTTTGGGAAGTCGATGTCATCCACAATATTTTAAGAAAATTTTCTATGAAATGGTAAGGATAGGCAAAGGCTTTTAGATATGTTATGTGTGCAGTTTCCAAAAGAAGGTTTTGTTTTGAAGTAAGATGATGAAGATTCTGACTATCTAATGATTGAGAATGCTTTGGAAATGGAAAACGCATCACAATGTGTTGTGGTAATTAGTGAAGAACCAACCTCTTGGTAAAAATGACAGCATCTATTACTTCCGAAAATATTTTCTTCTTGAAGCGTGGAAGAGGTAAGACAGAAGATATTTCATATTGTCGAGCAGCTCTGAACATTGTTCTACACATAAGAGGGAACATTTCGTTTCTCCATACGATAATTTTGAAAATATGGAGACAAAGCATCCGTACTGTGATCTTAATGATAATTAACAACTCTTGGGTTGTTAGTTATCAATAACTCAATCAATCAAATAGCGTAAAACAATATCATGGTGCCGGAGGTAATTTCAGAAGAACTTGACTTAGGAGAGGTATAGTGGGAATCGGTACAAATGTAGGAAAGTGACAATGACCAAATTGACATTGATGATTATGATACACCTTCAACATCTAAAAAATTCAAATTAATATAAAAGTTTTGTATCGTATATAATATTACTTCAGATATTATGTTAAATAATATGTCCTAAACAGGTATATTGTTATAAACTATATATAAAAATCACTTTAAAATATCAAAATACTCATTAATTTTTATAAGTTCCTAAATTTAGGCATTCTATCAAAAGAGCTTTCACTGTTTCTACCCCGGAGCAGATAGACAACGAAATAAATAAAATGTATGATATCGCGCGATACAATGGCTATAAAGAAAGCACAATAAACAAATTAATTAGGAGCTTGAGGAGTAAAAAGAAAGGTAATTTCAAAGAACAAAATTTAAAGTTATCCTCTTTGAATATTTTCCTGGTTTTTTCGAAAGATTAGAATATAAACTCAATAAATACAATATTAGCCCAGTAGTAGGGAAGCAAAAAAAGGCCCAATTCGGAAATAATTAGGGGAAAGCTGGAAGTTCATTTAATCCCTTCAGTTTAGATCTAGAATGAATATGGTACGTTTTCCCCCTCGTACTAGGTGAACGTTAGGAATTATACATTGATTTATAGTAAAAAAACACGTTTTTTTTTTTTTTAAATACCATAACACTATCTCGAAATCACTAACTTTTTCTGATCTGGTGATCTTGCTCCACTTAGGCATAAAATAAAATAAAATAAAACAAAAACATTGTCAATACAAAAATGTAGCGAACACTATATTTTTGTATTAAAATCATTGGTTAAGTTTCGACTAATTATCTCTTGCACAGGAAGCTTTCGTCTCTGAACTTTGAGCTTTTTTACCATTATATTTTACAGAAGACGGCTGTAGAAACAGCTCGAAACGTAGAAGTTAACTCTTAGCTTATTAAAGTTCGTGTTTTGTGTACCATTAAGCAAGATTGTGTCTTTATTTATTTTATTTTATGGTGCAAATGTCCAGTATGTGTTATAGAAATTTTCATTTATTGAATTTTCGGAATAAATTTTAACTTTGGAATTAATACAGCCAACACGCATGCGTCCCCCTCTTTTTCAGACTTCCGAGAAGAATTAACGGAAAAAGCATGTTATCTAGGGAGTACGGAAATTAATTGCTTAAAAATGATAAAAAAATTAGTGTAAAAAGATGAACTTTTCTGATAATATAGAATTTAACAGAATTTCAAGTTTAGTATCTTGAATATGAAAATACATTTTGTTTGATAACATCTAGTTTGATTTTATTTATATGGGAGAAATTTTTGTAATAGCCGCAACATACTAATTTAAATATGACATATATTTCTACTGTTTTAAGACATTACCTTATTGTAAGTAATGTAATAAGCATTTGCCTAAACTTGCATTTTCTATCATTTTAATGATGAAATGTAAATACATTAGATAAATGATTTAATTTAGCTGTCTTATATTCCATAATTCGAATTCGTATTAATGTAAAAAGACGAAATTTTCTGACAGTGTAGAATTTAACAAAACTTCACGTTCAGTATCGTGAATATGGGAACACATTTTGTTTGAAGACATCTAGTTTGATTTTATTTATACGGTAGAAATTTTTGTAACAGCCGCAACATACTAATTTAAATATGCCTTATATTTTTCTACTCTTTTAAGACATTACCTTATTGTAAGTAATGTGATAAGCATTTGCCTAAACATGCATTTTCTATCATTTTAATGATGAAATGTAAATGCATTACATAAATGATTTAATTTAGCTGTCTTATACTCCATAATTCGTGAGTTATTATGTGCCTGCAATGTTCGAAAGTTAAACATTTATTTCCTTAACCATTTATGAACTTGATTATATTAGAATTTTCATGATAAAGCATGTGAATTTCTTAAGCGGTTCCCCAAAATTTCACCACGTGAAAGTCATGAAATTCAACGTAAAATTTAAAATGAAATACTTACACTTTAAGCAATTATTTCTCTGTTGTTAGGAAAGAAGAAAGCTCATGAATAAACTATTTTCATAACAGAAATCTGAAGAGGTTAATTTTGAAACTATTGAAAGGGTGCAACATTTAAAATGAAACAAGTTTTTATATTTAATATGTTATATGTCTTTCAACTGTGGTATTTGTCCTTAATGTCCGCCAAACACACAATAAGAAAATATCAAAATTTGACTAAACGTAATCGTACATTTAATATAAAAATCCAAAGCCAGGAATTAAGTTTGTATATTTCATAAATTATAAAGTATAGCTTCTTTAGAGAAAAGGTATAGAAAATAGAAAATAAAGCAACGCACCCAATTTTAAAAGTACAACAGGAAAGATAATATTTTTACAAAATAAAAATGTTTTTGAGGGCCGTGTTTTTTTATTTTATTCCTAGTTTCTTTTCCTAAATTAAAGGGAAAAAACACGCAATTTTTGACATTATTTTTATAATTTTAATTAAAATTAATTATTACTTTTTACTACGCTGTGAAAAAAAAATCCGTTAAAATACTGAAATTGTACTGGCAATCGATGAGGCAGTATTATTACCGTATTTTAACGGAAAATTTTCCCTTTAAATTCATGGAAAACTGAAATTTTTCTGAAATTTATGGGGAAATTTTTCCGTTAAAATACGGAAATAGTATTGGCGTCTCGATTGCCAGTACAATTTTCATATTTTAGCGGATTTTTTTTTACAGTCTAATGCCTCAAAAATATGTGTTTTAAACTATAGTGGGCCACTAAAATATAGTTTCTCACCAATTTCTCGCGGGATTTCGGTTTAAGACTCCTACTCCACAATATTCCATTCATTCTAATTTTGTTAAAATATAGCATTCATGATACACACAATGTAAAATGCTAAGCCGTAAAAGTAATTGTATTCTTTGTTTAATATTTTATGTTTGAGAAAAACAATTGCATTAAATATTTTCTATTTAAAGATTTTTTTTTCTGTTTTCAAATTACATCTAAAGCTAGAAGAACTTGACATTTGAGTCGCGCATTGCTTGTTTCTTCAACGAATTAGATTTCTCAGATGGTTTTCGTTTAAATTTATAAGTACAACAAAAGTGAATTTTTAAGCACGTTTCGTTGTTTATGTTGGTAAATTCGAAAAACTTAAGCGAATTTAGCATGATTAAAGATGAAGGAAAAATTAAGTTTCATCAAAGCATTTATTTTATAACTTTTATTTCCATGAAACTTAACATTAAGTTATTTTTTAATATAAGGTAAATAAAATAGAAGAATTAAGGAAATGTCAATTGTGGAAATGTATATACTCTAAATTGCTCTTTGAAGGGAGTAATTGAAAAAACATATTATGAAAAAAAAAAACAGAAGTGATTAATCACAATAAGCATTTTTATATTAAAAATATCAAGTATGTATTAAAATAAATTATTAAAAACAGTATTTTCGTTTTAGTGGCATGCCAGCGTTTAATAACGCAAAAAACCGTCGAAGATTTTGCTATTTGCAGCAGTCATTTTTTTCTATTTTTTTTTCAGCGTTTAAGTGCGTAGCTCAATTACATATCGATCAAATTTATGTTTTACTTAAATTAATTTTATTTACTGTGAAATCTTAATTTCGTTATGGAACTCTCTCATAGTCCTGGAAAAGGCTAGCTTTGGCAAAATTGTAATGTTGTTTTCTCTGAATTTGGTTTTACATGCTAAAAAAATAATCCTTGTGAGTATTAATCATTGTTCAACGTATTAAAAATTCATCAAATTGACAGAATTATACTGTTTTAAATATTGCTGATATTGCCGTGAAACCTGGAGCTTAGTGAACACGGGTTTGTATTAACACGGGTTTGTCAGTGAGAGGGATGCTAAGCTGTATACGTTACTTCAGGCTGTTATCGACTCGAGACAGGTTAGTTTTTGAGAAATTTCTGAATAAAATTTTTATTCACAAATCATGAAATTAGTAGGTGTTTTAGTCAGAAACTATGTAATGAAACGAACATTTGTTTATATTTTGAACATTCTTTCTAAACATTTTATCGAAGTTGGCTTTTCGAATGGAATTTTTTCAAAAGTAACAGCACCGAAAAGGGAAAAAAACTGTATCAGACGAAAATTGCTTATAAATAAAGATGCAATTCATTTATCGAAAATATGAAAACACCTTTTCGATTACAAATCACTTGAATAATCATGCCTGCATGTTTCATGTTCTTACGTTTAAGAATGAGTCCGTAAAAGCATTAGAAAATTTTGCCTTGTTCAGTGGAAATTTTTTCCTTTTTGAGAACCTCTTTAATATTTAATTGGAAGATAAATAAAAATATCACTGGTAGCAATGCTTTAAAAGCATGTAATCAACGCCATATAATAATTAATCTACCTAGATAAATATTTATGTTTGCATACATGTAGCTATAGATAATCCAAATAAGTTTGAAATTTTAAGTAATTCCGTTTAGCTACGTTTGCTCAAAATATTTATTGCACGAAATAAAATGCATTCGTATGTTTGTAATCTTTATGTTTAATCTTTGTTTAATATTGTATATTGAGAAAAGCAATTGCATTAAATATTTTCTATTTAAAGAGTATTTTTCTGTGTTCAAATAACATCCAAAGCTAAAAGAACTTGAACATAAATCACGCATTGTTGCAAATCGCGCTATAAATCACGCATTGTTTGTTCGTTTTTTCGGATGAATTTCATTTCTTAGATTGTTTTTGTTTAACACTAGAACTGCCACAGCAGTCATTTTGACCGGTAAAAAGTGAAAATATTTCGATTCGAATCAGAATTATTTTTTTCTAAAATTAGTTAAATATGAACCACGGAGAAATAAGTTAAATAAATTAGTTAAATAATTTTAAATAAAAATTCTGGTGTAAAATAATTTTATAACACTTGAGTAAAATTTCCGGCGGTTCTCGTGTTAAATATATAAGCAAACAAAAATTGAAATTTTTAAAGAATCGTGTGGTTTCTTATCTTGATAAATTCGAAGTTTGATAATAACTTAAGGGAATTTAGCATGCTTAAAGATGAAATACTTTTTTTTCATAACATTTATTATTCATCTTTTATTTTAATAATAACTTATTTTTATATAAACATAAGATAAACTAGTTGGATATGCCAATCCCAACACTTTCTTTTGTCTCATACATCTTAATATTTCAAAAAGTAGTTACAAATGTCAATAATTCAATATTATTTGTTCAATACTGTACCAACTTTGACTTTCATTTTTAATTTTTCCTTCAGTCAATTATTCAGAGTAAAAACGAGTTAATCTTGAACATTATTTTGTTAAAATCAATATTTTTTTTGCTATTAAGATATACATCAGCAGTTTCGAGATAGCCGGCATAGAAGGTTGTGAAGTTCCCGTCGCTTTACGAGCCGCCGATGTGCAATAGAACTAAAAGATCGGGAAAATTATACAAAAATCACTATTAGGGGAGACTGGGGCTAGTACGCGCAGTTTTTAGTTATTGTTTTTTATTAATTTTTTGTTTATTTTTTTTAGCAAAATTTCACAACACTTTTAAAGCATTGATATTTGGTTATAAATACCCGGAGTTCTATATTTGTAGCTTTTGTAGTTTATGTTTAGAGGCAGCCCAAAGTAAAAGAAAAAATGTGTGCCAACCTACACCGCCGCGGGGCAAGTTGCCTATAATCATGGGGTAAGTTTGCTCAAGCTTCATAAAAAGTTAATTTAAGCTCAAATAAGACACGTAAAGCATTTTTATTAGTAACAGCAAATTTAGACAAAGGAATTATCCTCGTACAATGTAGATTCAGATTTATACAGACATTAAAGTAATGAATGAAAGATTAACATTGAGTAGCTTCAATCGTACTCGATATTATCATCAGAATTATGGTTATCACAAATGTAAAATCGAGTGTCTCCCTTTGTGCAGGCCACATGTGCTTAAACACTGTATCGTACACACTTTTATCGGTGTTTGCTGTTTCTAAAGTACCAACACACACCAGATATCAACCTTCCTCGTCATCTGAGGTATTGTAAAGTTTCGTACCTTTCTCAATAACAAGTTCCCTTTTATTATAGGCGGAAACAAAGTTTTTCTTATTATCTGTTTACCTTTGGCCAACTTTTTCTGTTGCTTTTATTTTCTTCTTTGTTGCATTTCATCTTTTTTTCCCTCTCTAAAGCTTACTTTTTCACTTTGAGTGCCTTCAGATTTGGTGAATCTGCCAATATTCACGTGTGGCTGCGTTTTACCTACGCCTATGTTAAACTATTTTCTTTTTTGTAGCTGTCTTTTTTATTGTTCTAACATCCCCAGAATATAATTATCCAAATCCTAAGCCGAAATCAGAGGAGCTTCAGTATCTGCTGTAGATAAAACAAAAAAGGTGATACTGAATCTTTTGAACATCCAGCTTCTAGTCTGTCATAGTTGAGTTATGAACATCATCACTTGTTTACTTCATTCTTCATAATTTTAAAATATAGAGCAAGACTTCTCCAAGAAAAATTAAAAGCTTTAACAGTTTACCTAATACATTGTAAAAAAAATCTGTAACTCTACACAAGCAAAGTTGCAGAAATCTGCATGCTTACTAAAATTTTATCTGTACACTATACAGAAAAATATATAAATCTACAAAACTAGTTTTTGTAAAGCTACAGAAAAATTACAGTAATCTTACTTAAATTTTATCTGCAACCCGGGTTGCAGTTGCATTAAAAGTTCAAGGCATCCCAGTTTCCTAAAAATTCTTAGTAACCTTGCAGATTTTTTTATTTACGGAGCAAAAATGTATCTGTTGCATGAATTTTTGTTGTTACCGTTACATAAAAAGTTTTGGGAATCCCAGTTTCCTAGAACAATATTAGTAACGTAACAGATTTTTTTACAGTGTAGTGCGTCCTTTAATTATTACGACTTCCACAACATTTCATATAATATTTTTCGGTGTATGTATCTTCGGTGTATTTTTCGGTACCTGTTCAGTTTTTCTTTGGCAATTACGCATGTTTTTTGTAAAAAAAAAGTAATTAATTTATCAAACGGGATACATTAGCAGAAAATATTACGAAACTGTGTAAAGGTCAACTTGCCCCGTGTTCAGTGCGCCTACTAGCCCTATAACAAATTTCTTCACAAAACTGGGGATGTAACCCTCTAAACATGAAAAATCCAAGTAAATCACATATTTAAAAGTTAGAGTTAATCATAAGGTAAAGCAAGGAGAGATCGCGCACAAAGACATTCGTCGGGAAGGAGTAGAGTGCGTGCGTAGCTACTCCAGGTAGTTGCACAAGAGCATTAGTGCAGTGTCTACATGAATGTGCACATTGGTTGTTCCGAGCGTCTTGGATAAAGCATTGCTATTTTGTTTTGTTTTTCCAAAGTAAATGCTTCGATGTCGATCAGCTGTGAATATCGGCAGATATTGTAAATTTGACGTCTGATATCCAGTGACTTTGGAGATATTGGCCAATATTGATCGGGACATTGGCCCATATCTGTATACTACCTGTGTCTTACAGCCGTAGATTTCACTTGCCGACGAAGAAATATGGCACCGCACACACGTCACAACGCATGCGCTAAGTGCCAGTCCAAAGTTGGGTGCCATATTTCTACCACACAGCACTTTAATTACTCCAGTCACTCACTGTGAAATCAATCGGCACCCCAACCACATTTCAAAGCCTCTTGGTGCCAATTGATACCGTGTTTTCAGCGCAGTCTTTCAAAAGGCACCGAAAAGTCACCTTCAGTTTAACAGTGTGGTTTATTCATACAAAATTTCTCTCAAAGATATCGCAACAATATCTATTTATTTTTACTGAAGTTGGCATGTGTATTATAATCTCTTTCACAGACACTGACAGGAAGTTGTTTAGGTTGTCACAATATGGCGGAAACGCAGGGAATGGATTCAGCCAAAGTAAACATCCACCAGTAAAAATATATATCTGTTTTTGGTCATAATTATGACTGAAATTCTGCGTTAACCAGACGTTAAAATAAGGGGTAAATGTCTGTTCAAATTTACTGATGGAACATTTCGACGGCGGTAATGAACCACTGTGAAGCCAGTTACAGTTGAAGCTTCACCCTTTTGAGGATATGTCGGTTCCTTTTTATTCATACTTACATGACTGGCATCGAGCCAGCGATTATCAGCTTATTTTTCTCATTTTGCAGTAAGCATGATAACCACGGGGCTCCTCCCTGATCGTCAAAGCAAAAATGAAAGCAAAATTCGCTACAAAATTTGCCCCAATTCCAGAAATTGACACAAAATTGATTCTAAATGAATTCGAATTTGAATCTTTTCGGAAAATCGTAATACTCAAACAACTAATTCAATTCACTCTCGAACACGATCTTTGTATTAATTATAACTCGAAACCAACTTCTGCAAATTCATAGGAGAATTAATGTCAGGAGAGACCGCAGATTGGATTAAAACGCGAACTGATCATTTTACGAAATGCCTTTTCATTTAACTGAGTATTTGCATTTCAGGATTTAGATAGCACAGCATCAGGCTTTACAATCACTATCTTTAATCACGATCGTGACTAAACTGAATCGGTTTAGGATTTCCTAATGCCATTTTATCTAAAATAATATAACCATATAAGAGTTTTTAATCCAATTTTTTTTTTATATGCTGAAATAAAATAACCTTAAACTAAATGATATGAGGGACTTTCTTTAATCTACAGGCTATCATAAAAGAATGTCACAGTTTCAATGTTATATTAAAGCAGTTTAATTTAGAATATTTACAACAAATCATACATGAAATTAAAGCTAAACAAACCTAGTTTTTCTTACAAATGTTCAATATGTGCACTTTTACTTATACGGCACACATCCAACCTAAAGTCCAATCCTTCCCACAATTCGGTTTACAAGTCCGGAGTAATGGAAACAATAGCCTCTTCAGTCTGTGTCTTTACTCTGGGAAATCATTAAGTAGCGATAAAACGTAGAGACGATATTTTATAAAGCACCATAGGTAAAATCTCAATGCTCTAACGGATTTTAAATCTTCAGTTCGGCAATAACACTTTAAGCGCAGGAGTCGCCATTTTGAGTATGTGGTACTGCAAGCGAATAAATAACAAAGCAATACACAAGCAGGGCTTATCTAAAATTGTTTGAGTTACTCTTTACTTGTAACCTTGAACCAATACTTTAAAATGCTTGTTGTTGATACTATTAAAAGTTATACCTGGAATATTCTTTTTATGGACAACCTGTATTTATTCACTAAACATAAAAAAATGGCTTTACTATTAGTAGAAATGATTTTTTTTTAATTTTCTGTTACATAAATGCATTTTACACCATTTGAGTAAAAAGTATTTAAAATCAATGTCATTTCTGAAGTAAATTTGATGACATTATGTTAACAAGTACTTTAGATAAAGATGCATTAAATGGATAAATGAGAAAAATTAAATTTGACGGTCACCAGTTTGAATTTGCAGCTTAAGGCACTTAAACCCTATTTTGAAACCTTATTTTACATTGTTCTGTTTTTTAATTACATCGACTATAATTACATGCAGGAAAATTACACTACAAAACTCAATTAAATATTAGTTATGAATAATATTACGTTTTGAAATTAAAATTCAACTTTATTCTGTTTGTACACGTTTTCTTGTGAAGGTTATATTTAAGTTTCATTTCAAGGTTTTTTTTAGAATATGATTATAAGCTTTGTTACGCATAAAAATTAATTTTATTTACGTACCTAACTTAATTATGCCTTTGTCTTGCATATTTCACCATTTCTATTAACAGTAGGGAAGCTTTAAAGTAAAACAAAATTTCCTTAACAATGGTTCATTATATTGCTACACATATTAATAAAGCTGACTCTCATCCCAGGTAAAACGTAGATAAAATCCTAAACAGGAAACTTTGTTCTCAGTTTAACATGTAGAAGAAAGATTTTTCTGCAGCGCACGTGCTGCATTCCTTCCTCATTTGCATGCTGTCTTTACTGGGTGCAAAATTCACGTTCACAGTCCATATTGTAGGAAAGATGTAGAACGCCCTTGAAATTAGCATGTTTTATTAAAGGATATGCTAATATTCGTAGAATTTCAATAACTACTCACGCATGGAAATCGTAAATCTATATTAAATATAGAAAATAACAAAATTTAGTTTCCGCGTTGTTCCAAAAGTTGCAGAATTTCCCATTCCCGCGAAAATCAGGTATCGATTATTTCAAATGTTTGAAACCGTGTAGTAAAATAATAAATAACTCTGTGGGTTTAATAAAGTAGAGAAATTATTAGGTTGAGCAAAAAGTTCTGGGAAATTTTTAAACTAATTGTTACCAGAATTTGTAAGGTATACAGGAGTACTAGTGGTATATCCCTAGGAGTTCAGGAATTTTGGCTCCAAAATGCCTATTGAACAGTCTGATTTGCGTGTGTTGATCCGGCATTACTGGAGTAAAGGTCTAACGATTCTGAAAGCCGTCGATGAGATTAATGAGAGTGAAAGTGCTGGTACGACGACACTTCGTACTTCCAGCAAATCCGGTATCTGGTAGAAAGTTGTAGACTATGATTGTTTCTACTTTGAAGAATAGTCCTTGTTGCTTTTGTTGTTAATTTGCGCATAACAACGCAACTTTCGCAAATTTCTAAGAGCTTTTTGCTCAACCTAGTAGTGTAAAACTGCATCCCTTATTATTTTTATCTCCCCTTATTCTTGCTTCTTGAATTTTCAAAGGAAAGTATTGTAATCGTTCGTACATGCTCTACACTTATCCGTATGCGATAACATTTTGAATATAGGATTAATTTAATACCATTACATAGATCACATTTTTATTTATAAATCGCCATTAATAAAAGAAATGTAAATCACCCGGTCATACCCCACCCTTGATCTAAGAAAGAAAACAAATATTTAAATATACGTATAATGATTCTGTGGTGCTTCCGGAAATTTAATTACACGCAGGCTGTATAAAAAAAAAACATTATATTGAAGATTTTTAATATATTCACGCAGCTGGCTGACTGCCATATTTTCGACTTCACTGTTTTATCAGGGTTTTATCCCTGCAAAAGTGTTGACAAGTAGCGCCGTACGGATACAACTCATTTCAAAACCAAATCATACCTGTATTTCATGAAGAATGACAAGCGATTATCACATAACATGTTTTTCATCTTTCTCATATTTGGATTCCAATAGACAATCGTAGGAGTATGAAGTAGTCATGCTGATGCTATACTGTAGTTAGTTATTCTTATCATTAAAATGTAATTTGACTATGTCTCATTACATTTTATTGTTACTGTGCTACATTGCAATTAATATACTAAGTATTCCGATCAGCACACTTAAAATATACTATAACAAGGGGTTTATTTCTCACACGTCTCAATGTAGTTTTCTTCAGTTCAATCCAAATGTCAAACGAAATAAGAATATAAATTACCCTAGTTCATATATAAATTATAAGACAAATTATTAAAATATATATATATGTATAAGCATAGTAAGCCTGAAATCGAACAAAACGAGTTATAAAGTAGGTATAAGGCGTTACAAAATAATAAACTAATATTATACAGAGTACATTAACTCAGCTACGTAGACGGCTGAGCGCGTGATTGTTGCCAAAAGCACTTTCTATGGTTCCATTGAGTTCTATGATAAGTTTAAACACTGTACTTCATAACAGAACGAAATGCAAACTCTCTATAGATTTACACTAAATTCAGCGGTCCGTCCGCGAATAGAATGCAATACAATTTCGGAAGGAAAATTATGGCAAAGACCAATTTCTTCTCACAGTCTAATACGATGTAAATATTTTAAACTCGACTTTTTGAAAAATATATAATGAAGTTCCTACTATTTTTACCAAGTTATATATATTTCTTAAATAACTACAGATTACAACGGGGAACAATTTTTAACACAATTTCTCTTGACTTCGATTTTCAACTTTTTTTTACATCAAAAAAGCGTGCTGATTTCGAAACTGTAATTAGTTTTCTTCTATCACGTCAAGTTTTTTCGCTGCAGCTTACATTAGTGTGACCCCTCTTGGAAATATGCGATTAGAAAATTACACCGAAATTGTCCAGCAATTTTAAAAGAACTTCAAAATGCTTGGTTGCAACACGAGCATGAAACTTCATTCTCTTCATAGCCATCTTGATGACTTCCCGGAAAATCTTACAAGGAGAGGGCCAACCTTGTTAGTCACAGATTTTGATTATTTTAATGTATGTTGTAGGGTACATACCCCTTAGTGTCAGGTTCAACGGATTTTATCCAACGCTCCTTAGTTCTTGAGAAACCGGGGGTCTAATAATAGTACACAACTTAAATACTTACATTGCAACCGCCATGATAGATCGGTCGTAGCTCAGTTGGTATGGCGTTCGCTGGCTGGTCTACAGGCACGTGTTCGGTACCCGAACGCGCCATATTGTTTTTCTCATTTTTTGTTTTATAAATATACTTGCAATTATAATTTAATAATTTCAATTACAAATTTTAATATCATACATTAATTATAATATTAACAAACTTAAATTTATCATTTTTTATTTTTAAACTATTATTTCTCATCCTTTAAAGAGGTTTAAAAAGAAATTGGATCTATTATTAAATGATAAAAAGTCCAAAATCGTGACAAAATTTGTTGTGGTGCCATCTAGTTATGATAAAATAAAAGAATATTCAAATAAAATAAAAATAAAAGCAGAATTGAAGATAAAGGTGAAAGCAAAATAATTGAAAGCGCAAGCATACGTATTACAAATTAAAAAAAAATTAATATGAAAAAAATCGGTTGCAATTTAATTCTGATGCTAATTTTTAATATAATTATGCTTGTTACTTTAAAAACAGAATAATAGTGTTATCGCATTGACTTCCTTTGTTAAAGCAATGTGTAAATGATGTTTCTTTAAAATCACGAATTGACACAATGCTCAATATCATTGCATCGATAAAGAATATATGAAATACATTTTAAAAGTGATTTTTTAAAAATTAACAGTTTTATGACGTTTTATACAACTATTTAGTTAAAAGTAAAAAATTAAATAGGTCAAAATTATAATTGATATACAATATTATAAATTTTAATTGATTATGAGATTATTAATTATACTTACATGTATATTTATAAAACAAAAAAATGAGAAAAACAAATGTAGCGCATTCAGGTATCGAACCCGCGCCCTCGGATCAGCCGGCAAATGCCATACCAACTGAGCTACGACCAACCTATCATTGCGGTTCAAAATTAAGTATTGAAGTTGTGTACTATTATTAGACCCCCCGGTTTCTCAAGAACTAAGGAGCGTTGGATAAAATCCGTTGAACCTGACACTAAGGGGCCTCTACCCTACAACATATATTAAAATAATCAAAATCTGTGATTAACAAGGTTGGCCCTCTCCTTGTTAGAGCAGGCAGTGATGAGCAGGTTCAGCAATTCCACCAAGATTTGAAGCTCATGGAAAAATGTTATCACGGTAGATGGGATGAACATATGATGGTTGACTATTGTTGGAGCATCAAGCGAGGTTGTCCACAATTTGAACACTCCAGGAATAGCTAAAAGCAAAAATTTTACCTTAATATGTACATTTTTCGTTTTGTAAAAGGATTTTACTACTTGTATGAACACAATGCAGTGTATAATAAATATATACAGCCGTTGTATGAATAATGTATTTGGTAATTGTTTCTTTATCTTTTTATCCGTTACATAAAAAGTTCTAGGAATCCCAGTTTCTTAGAAATATTTTAGTAACTTTGCAGATTTTGCTTTACATTGTACATATGATAAAAAAGATTTTTAGATGCAATAAAAAATGTTCTTCAACAGACCACACGCTCTGTTTGGGCTCTATGTTGTGTTGGGTTAAATTTCTAAACGGAAATACCTCTTATGATACTTACTGTCTTCCATTGGCTGAAATATTTTTCCAACACGATATACAATTTTGCTTTTTTGTGAATAATTAAAATTCTAGATTCCTCTGAAAAATTCTGTAAATATTTAGGCATTTTATTTATGTATTAATTTATATCTAATGTTTATATAAAATAGGGCAAATATCTATTTAATTTTATGAGTTAATTTATATATTTATTACATTAAATTATTTTCAAATTTAGTTATCTAATCAGAATATAATTGATGCAATAATTTAGCATTTAAAATTAATACAAATACTGTGGCGTTTAAATGTTTTATGTTTTAATACTTAATATTTAATAGTTTCTGAAATACATGATAAGATATTTCTGTAATATAATACCTTGCTTCTTTGAATATTTTATTGTGTAAAACTAGTGAAGTCGACTAAATCTAAATGCATTTCTGATGTTCCAAATTTTGAAAATATATAATGAAAATAAATAACATTAGACTAGTAAACATAGAGGCACTTTTTTTATAAACTTGAATATTACAAAAAATATTTGCTATCTTCAAAATAATTTTACCTCAATAAATAATTGATTTTTTATTAAAAAAGACTTTATTATGCTTCAAATAAAAACTGTTTTTCTCTTAATAATACGCTTAGCTCATAATGAAAATTTAATTTTAATAATATATAAATTTCTCAATTTGAAAATGTTCCAAGAACCTGTAATTTCCTCGATGAAATTTGTCATGCATGGCAGCTTGGTGTAAACATGATTTTAGCCCCAGAACAATTAACATTGTTAAAAAATAATGAACAACTTTCGAAGTATAGTGAAAAATTATCGACGCTGCTTGTAATTAGCGTAATTAAAGCTTATGCAAAATGTAAAACGACATGTGGGAAACAATCATATTATTCTTGTGTAATGTATGAATTACTCTGAATTATTTACGTAATTTTTTATGCAGAAAGTGTTAGCTTAGTGTTATTTTATACTTGTAGTAAAATGATAAAATATTCAATTATTTTTAACCTGGTTTAATAAGAAGCATTATTATTTCTATTACATTGCATTAAAAATTCTTCGAATACACACTGTTAAAAAAAAAGGTTGAACTTAGAACCAGAAAGATAGTTAAACCATGGACCTTCAAGAGAAAGCACCATTGCGTCGGTTATTTTAGAACGAAGGCGATTAGCGAATTCCCAAAAAAACCTGTATCGTGGTTCAACTTCTAAACCTAACTGTTACTGTAACTACAATGGCGACGCGAGAGCGAGAGATGGGGAAATCCGTCCGTGCATCGTGCTCATGAATTCAACACTGAACACTGAAGCATGTTGTTTATTTCTGAAAAAAGGGTATCAACTGCTTATGAGATTCCTTCTAACGTCGTAAAAGGTGAGTAAATTTTCTATTTGTTATTTTTTTATATGGGCAATTTGATTAGTATGATTTCGCGATTTCTTACTTTTATGGAATTATTTTTTTTTTTTTTATGTGGCCAATTTGATCAGTATGATTTCAGGAGTTATTTTTTCTATGGAATTTTGTTTTTCTATGTATTATAAAATTAGTGCTTTTTTTTTTAAGGTATTAGAAAAACATTTCATTATATGTAATTATTGTTAAACAACCTGTATTCAGCTCAGATTCTCACTGTTTTTGCTTATTTTGTACATACAATTGATAAAATCTTTTGCTATTTTTTTCTCGCGCTAATATATGTATTTTTAATATTCATTTTTCGCGCATAATATTGATCCTGGGGCTCTTTCCTTGATCCTGACTGCATTAAGCACGAGTTAATAAAAATTTCAAAAACTGAGCTTTAAGCTCAGTCGCATTTGAAGGAGCCTTCACTTTCGCTCTAAATTCTGCTTGCATTTGCATAGTGTGTTTATCTTATTATAACGCTTATGTTAATCTCGAAAGAAAATGCTTAGAAACTCTATCTGCTGTCGAAAACTGCAATGTGACTTGCTGTATGTAAACCTTCTCCATCTTTATTATTAATATAACTAGAATCTGTTGATATGCTTACTTTATTAATAATATTACAGGTAAAAGCAAAAGATGCAGTATATAAATTTATGTGATGATTTTTATAGCGATTTGCCTGAAGTGTAACACATGTTCTGTTCAAGTACGTCATTAGAGTTACAAATCCGTTTATAAGGTTTATTGGATTTAAAAAACAATTTTAATAACTTTAAAAAATCAAAAATACCCCCCCCAAAAAAAACTGTTGTACAGCTTAATTTCAAGTAATATATTTTTAAAATTAAAAATGTAGCAGTCTGAATGCTTGAAAAGAATAAGATTAAATTAATATGCACCAAACGGCATAAGATTAAAAAATTACTTTCACGAACTACTATTAATTATATTATACAATAAAATAACAATGTAAAATCCAGTTAAAACTGCAGGAATTAAATTATAAATGCCTCTTTGCTTTGCTGTAAACATTTAATTTTCTTTATAAAAACAAAGATTTTTAGCGCCAAGTGAGAAAGGATTGTAAATAATGAGGATCTAAAAGTTTTCCTACAATCTGCCGAAACGCTGTAATTAATGGTGCAAGTATTTCATTTTGATATGCTGTTATTTCACAATACTTATAAAATAGGTAAATTTGATAAATATTCTAATCTCAAAATATGCCGCTGTATAATTCATCCTGTAAATGCATCTGTTTTGGATGTAAACTGTACAATTTCCAGTTATTTAAGTTCTTAAAAATAAATGGGATATTTAGTAATTTCAAAATTTTTCTAAATTGACTATTTTAAGATTTTTTAATTTTGTATTTAACATAATTATACTTTAGCCCCCCTCCCCCTCCACAAAAAGTACAACCAAATCTAAATTTTGTTTTTAAAGCTTTGTGCATTTATTAATAAAACACTAGATTCAGTATTCTTATGTGACTGGAAAACTTGGGATTGTCAAGAAAAAATGACATGTGCTCAAAACGTCAGAGAAAATTTAAAAAATTTTCTCAAAGCTGGAAAAATCCTGGATTATTATTATTTTTTTAAATTCTCTGTTAATGTGTAAGGATTCTCATGAGTTCCGAGCTCAGTCTACAAAAGAAAGTTGATTTGTCACCTGCAAGTTGAATTTTCGCTAAATATTTTTAAAATAAAGATGTTTTAGCTAATATAAATTTCTTGCCAGATAGCCGATACCTCTGCAAAAGAAATTATGAAGCATGCAAAAAAAAGGGGGGGGGGGAAGCTGTAGCTGAAATTAAAATCTTTTTAAACACAAAAAATTGAAACACTCAAAACACTTCTTCTAAAACAATATCAGTAAATGACATGTTTGTTTCTAATTTATCATTTTTTAAGTATGAAATGATGTTCAATTTTATGATTTATTTTCATTTAAGAGGCAAGTTTACATTTTATTCTTATTAATGCATGAACGTGTATTATCTTTTGCTGTATAAATTTTAATCATTAAAATCTATAATTGTAATTCATATATATTTCTAAAAATGTCGTGAATTGTGGTCCGGGAATTGTAGAAAATATGATCTGGGAAAACCTGTAAAAGCCACAGAATTTTATTTAGAGTATGAACATTGTACATTGTTGGAGAATGTAATTTAATAGTGAATTAGTCTAAATACCAGAACTTAAAAAAAAAAAAAAACATTGTTTAGTCTTTCAAATATTTATTGCAATTAAATTTTCATTAAGCCACATTTGCTAAAATGAAATATTGGCTGCAAATTTGATCCTACACAACTTAAATTAAAAGTAACCATTAGGCTTAACACTACTTTTCTGTTTGTTTTTTTATGAGGAGGGGGGAGACCCTGGTATTTTTCAAGAAATCTTGATGCAATTCTGGCTTGAAGTGAGGTTTGCCAAATGTTAATGAAAATTAAACTGAACGGTAATTTTTTTATACGGTCCTTGACATAAATAACTAAATCTTAAACTGATATTTTACCAAATGTTATAAACAGAAACCAATTGGGGTAGGGAAAAAAGCAATTATTTTTGTCGTATAACAATTTTATGGCTTATTTAGGTATATATTTATGCTTTTCAGTACACATATTAAATGATTTAAAATTGCTTCTGATTATGTGCTTTAGATAAGTTCCTTGTTTGTATATACTAATGGATGAACTGCCTCTGAATATTAAATACAGCTATTTTTATGTAGAGGCCAATAGAGTATTCTGCTGTTAGTTAAATTTTGACTATGTACTCTGACAATATAGATGTCAAATTAAAGTAGATCAAAATTTAATTTTTAACAAATAAAAATGTCATCTTTAAAACTGATGTAAGACTAATATTTGATTAAAAAATAATTTGTAGAAACAAAACAATAGTTTAATGATTATTAATTTATGATACATAACAAATTTATAGTGCAAAAACAGAATATTCTAATAATTTGTTCACTATTATTATTACTAAATAAGTTTTCCTCTTCTAAATAATCAAACTTTGTTGGCAAGACTTAACCATGATTTAGTTACATGGGTAGTGTTAACTCTAAGCCGCTTTAGCAGGGCACAATACCCTGCAGCCTTTATTTCTTTTTTGCACCCGGCAGCTCTTTTAAACCCTCCCAATGCACCTGTTTATATATATATATATATATATATATATATATACTTTTTGGCCGAATTATATTAATGAAGTAATTTTTAGGCCGAACATAGCCGAATATTTTTTCAGAATGAAATGTTTTAAAAAATTAAAATTGCATACCTAGGCTGAATAATTGGTATTCAGTTATTTGACCAAACCACTATTCGTTGCATCACTAGTATCAAGAATCTTAAATTTTATTGCTATACCCCTCTTCCAAAAAAAGTATGCCACACTATATCCAAAGGTCAGTGGTGGTTAATTTCTAGAAAATCTTATCAGCCAAGGATTTATTTCCCCAGCCAGTAAAATGC
The DNA here is from genome assembly GCA_963932465.1 of Maratus speciosus. NCBI lineage: Eukaryota > Metazoa > Arthropoda > Arachnida > Araneae > Salticidae > Maratus > Maratus speciosus. Next base: position 458,544,529 of record OZ010792.1, read on the forward strand.
AACATACAGTTGAAAATTTTTATGATAAAATTTATGCAACTCAAAAATAGTTGATGCCGTATTTTGTGGAAGAAATGCCGCACTCCTCAAATTGGCCTGAATAACCTTAAAAATGTTGTAAACGCCACATCCATCGGAACGCCACTTTTGTCGACAGCGTCACATTGACCTAACTTTAATCAAAGTTTTATGAGTAGTGTAGGATGCCTCGTTTTTAATATCTTAAGATGTCTGAAGCTTTATTTAAAATATATAAATCCAATTTTAAATATTTTTATGAATTTTTAAATTAAGGAAACTCTGTTGGTATTTAAAAAAAATCGTAAACACCGCACTTAGAAAAAAATCAACTTTTAAACTCTTAAATGCCGCGGCGTTTCTTCCATACAATATGGTACCTGCATTTTCATATATTTTTTTCCTGTAAAATTAACAAATATAAACAAGAGAGGAAAGTTTAATATAAAATAGAACTTAGTACCATGTTTGCATAACAGTAATTAGGAAATTTGAAAAATGTAGCTAATACTAAGAAAAAGTTTTTGCGTATCTCTATAGTTTGCAGTTTTCAAAGACTATTAAAAATTCACTCACCCTGTCAGAAAATTCACTCGCCAGTGACAAGTAAAGTGATGCATTTCCCCACCTCTACCAAAGGTTAATTTGTTTGCTATTTTTTTATTTTCTAATGCACTTTCAGTCACAAGATATTTTCTAAACTAGGCTTATCTCTGATTGTATGTAAAAGTTTAAATTTTCTTTCTATGGACATAATTGTTTAACAATCTGTTTTGTATGTATATTAGCTTTATATAAAAAGAAAAAATAAGTTAAACATTTTTCTAGAATCCAAATGTTGTTCAATCATGTTTTACACTTTCATAAGTTTTTATTTTGTTTAAATGATTAACACAGAGATAATGTGTTTAATATGTAAGCCTCCCCCTCGCCCTTAACAGCGTTCGAAATCCTTGGTGGTCTGCTGGTCCGAGACCACTAAAAATTCAATCGGACCACTAATTTAAAAAATTTAGTGGTCCGCAGGGCAGGGTTGGGTTTTTGACGTCAAAAAGTGGTTTTTGACATGACAAGCGTCAAAAACTGGTTTAAACTGTCATAAACTGGTTTAAACCGTCGAAAACTGCCAAATACATGTAACACACTAAAACATTTTAACAATAGGTAAACATTAAATAAGTCAATGATTTATGTGATCTTTTATTGAAATTTAATAATTTAAAAAATATTATTTGCAATAAAATATTTTTTTTTGGACTTTTCAAACAGAAGAAAATAATTTTGTACAATTAAATAATCCGAAGCAATTTTACCCTGCAGCATGCTACAGCACACCACGTGTTTCACACGTCTATTTACACCCAAAAGATTTTTGAGTTTAGAGTGTATGAAGTGTTAGAAAATAGTTTGTCTCTTAATTGATGCTGAGCTAGTAGGACTTGATAGCAAAAGCATTGCTAGATGAGCAGGTTTTGAAGCAGACTCAAAAAGCTGTTGCATTTAATGATACCTTTCCACCAAGCAATGGAGTCCTCTCTATAGCACTGAAATAAGAAGACGGGAAAGGGGATTGTTTAGCTTCATACACAATCAGTATGGGTAAGGATCCATAAATTTTCTCTAAAGCTCAAGTGCGAGCTGAATCAACTGATACAGCAGTCAACCCTTGCTCCTGATGGTTGGGATGCAAAGTATAAGCCAAACAATGGTATGGTTTCATGATTTGATACCTTCTATTATGCACTTTTTCAATATGGGCTTAAAGGAATTTCCTTTTAGATGATTGGCCAATTTTGTTCAGTTTTGAAATCGAAAACATTTTTATATATTGAAAGAAAGCATGTTTTAAAAAGATTTTGACTTTAAGCTTTTTTTTTTTTTAATTTCTTCTCTTATTTTGTAAATGTTTAAAATTAATAATCCAATTTCAATTTTGAATGGAATGGTTATTGCCTAGACTGGAATAACATCGATGCATATTACCTTGTTATATATACAAAAAAATCTGCACTTTTCTAAGTTTTTTATTTCCCATAAAAAAAGCTAGCTAATGCTTTAAGCTCTCAAAAGTAAGAGAAATTAAAATGATTTTAAGTAAGAGAAAAAATGTACAGCTCAGGTGAGCTTAATTTCTACTTTTTAGAAAAACACAATTTTACAAAAAAAATTTAAAAATTTTACCCTGTTAAAAAGTTGTACTTAACAATAATACTTTACTATGTACTAATTACTAATGTACAGTAAGAGTGAATTTAAAATATTACATGTAATGTTGTCATGTGTGACATTTAATTTGAATTTTTACAGATCAATTTAGTATTTGAGGTTTTTGACATGAAGGTTTAAACTATGGTTTAAACCCGACATAAACTGACACATGTCAAAAACCTGCCAACCCTGTAATTATTACTAATACTAATTACAGTAATAGGGAATTTTAAATATTACATCTAATGTGTGACATTTAATGTGAAATTTTACAGATCACTGTAGTATTTGAGGTTTTTGACGAGGTTTTTGACATGACAGTTTAAACCGTCAAAAACTGACACGTGTCAAAAACCTGCCAACCCTGCCGCAGGGTCAGAAACTTTTTTCCCTCTCTGACAGGTAAATGTAAATTTTCCCGTCCCTGAGAAAACCGAAACCAAACACCAACCACTGAATTTTATTTTATTTAAAAAAATAAATATATAAAAAAATGCAGTAAAACTTAGTCAGTTGAAATAAATAGTCGAAAATAAAATACATAATTAATAATTTTATAGTTTTGTTTTGAAAATCTCCTTTTTTTAACCATCCTTCGATAAAATCTGCATTCTTTTCGCGATCCTTTGACGAAATTTGTGTATTTTCCGTATTCTAGAATTTCTTTTTCCAGACTTACTGATTAGTTGACAATATAGAGAATCACCTATTAGATTGGCACATGGTCATTTGACACCGTCTGCATAACCCTTACTGTGGCTTTGGCTAATGCTAAATCGAACTGGTGTTGGGTTACTATTTCACGAATTTCATCGAAAGATCACGGAAAAGCACGAATTTCATCGAAAGATCATGCAAAAAGCACGAACTTCATCGAAAGATCACGCAAAAAGCACGAACTTCATCGAAAGATCACGCAAAAAGCACGAACTTCATCGAAAGATCACGCAAAAAGCACGAACTTCATCGAAAGATCACGCAAAAAGCACGAACTTCATCGAAAGATCACGCACAAAGCACGAACTTCATCGAAAGATCACGCAGAAAGCACGAACTTCATCAAAAGATCACGCAAAAAGCACGAACTTCATCGAAAGATCACGCAAAAAGCACGAACTTCATCGAAAGATCACGCAAAAAGCACGAACTTCATCGAAAGATCACGCAAAAAGCACGAACTTCATCGAAAGATCACGCAAAAAGCACGAACTTCATCGAAAGATCACGCAAAAAGCACGAACTTCATCGAAAGATCACGCAAAAATTGCAAATTTCACCGAAAGATCACGGAAAAAGTGCAAATTTCACCGAAAGATCACGGAAAAAGTGCAAATTTCACCGAAAGATCACGGAAAAGGCACAAACTTCACCGAAAGATCACGGAAAAAGCACAAACTTCACCGAAAGATCACGGAAAAAGCACAAACTTCACCGAAAGATCACGGAAAAAGCACAAACTTCACCGAAAGATCACGGAAAAAGCACAAACTTCACCGAAAGATCACGGAAAAAGCACAAACTTCACCGAAAGATCACGGAAAAAGCACAAACTTCACCGAAAGATCACGGAAAAAGCACAAACTTCACCGAAAGATCACGGAAAAAGCACAAACTTCACCGAAAGATCACGGAAAAGCACAAACTTCACCGAAAGATCACGGAAAAAGCGCAAACTTCACCGAAAGATCACGGAAAAAGCGCAAACTTCACCGAAAGATCACGGAAAAAGCGCAAACTTCACCGAAAGATCACGGAAAAAGCGCAAACTTCACCGAAAGATCACGGAAAAAGCGCAAATTTCACCGAAAGATCACGGAAAAAGCGCAAATTTCACCGAAAGATCACGGAAAAAGTGCAAATTTCACCGAAAGATCACGGAAAAGCACAAATTTCACCGAAAGATCACGGAAAAAGCACAAACTTCACCGAAAGATCACGGAAAAAGCACAAACTTCACCGAAAGATCACGGAAAAAGCACAAACTTCACCGAAAGATCACGGGGAAAAGCACAAACTTCACCGAAAGATCACGGGAAAAGCACAAACTTCACCGAAAGATCACGGGAAAAGCACAAACTTCACCGAAAGATCACGGAAAAAGCACAAACTTCACCGAAAGATCACGGAAAAAGCACAAACTTCACCGAAAGATCACGGAAAAAGCACAAACTTCACCGAAAGATCACGGAAAAAGCACAAACTTCACCGAAAGATCACGGAAAAAGCGCAAACTTCACCGAAAGATCACGGAAAAAGCGCAAACTTCACCGAAAGATCACGGAAAAAGTGCAAATTTCACCGAAAGATCACGGAAAAAGTGCAAATTTTATCGAAAGATTGCAGAAAAAACACTACTTTCATCAAATGATCACGGGTGAAAAACTCTAATTTCATCAAATGATCTGGGGGGGAACACTAATTTCATCAAATGATGTGGGGGGAACACTAATTTCATCAAATGATGTGGGGGGAACACTAATTTCATCAAATGATGTGGGGGAACACTAATTTCATCAAATGATGTGGGGGGAACACTAATTTCATCAAATGATGTGGGGGGAACACTAATTTCATCAAATGATGTGGGGGGAACACTAATTTCATCAAATGATGTGGGGGGAACACTAATTTCATCAAAAGATTGCAGTAAAGGCGTGAATTTCTGTCAAAGGATCGCGGAAAAAACGTGAACTTTTGTCAAATGATCGCGGAAAAAACGTGAACTTTTGTCAAAGGATCGCGGAAAAAACGTGAACTTTTGTCAAAGGATCGCGGAAAAAACGTGAACTTTTGTCAAAGGATCGCGGAAAAAACGTGACCTTTTGTCAAAGGATCGCGGAAAAAACGTGACCTTTTGTCAAAGGATCGCGGAAAAAACGTGAACTTTTGTCAAAGGATCGCGGAAAAAACGTGAACTTTTGTCAAAGGATTGCGGAAAAAACGTGAACTTTTGTCAAAGGACCGCGGAAAAAACACAAACTTCGTTAAAGGATTGCAGAAAAAATCTAATTTCGCCAAAGGATTGCGAATAAAACCCACAAATTTTGTCGAAAGACCGATGCAAAACCGCAAATTTTTTCTAAGGGCACAGAAAAAACCCATAATTAGTGCCGGGAGGAGATCTCCCCTGACCTTCCCCTCTGCTGTAACGTTTCAGAAAATTTACAGGGTTGCCATGCCACCTGGAAAACTGGGAAAACACAGGGAATTTTAAATTACCCTCCAAAAACAGGGAAAATGCAGGGAATTTTGAAAAATTCCAAAAAAATCTGGAATACACAGGGATTTTTTTTTTCTGGTATTTTCAAACATAAATTATTTTTTCTCGGCTTTTTTTTTTTCTTTCTTTTTTTTTAAACTCTGAATCATCCCAGATTTAGTTATATATTGGAATTTAGATTTTTATGTAAAAGGAACAGTTGAATTTTTGTTTGCAAGGTATTCTCATAGACTACTTTCTCAAAAACTCAATTTAATTTTTTTCGATCAGATTTTTAATCTGTGTAATGTAATAATTGATTTAATATCAGAAACAATACTACAACAACATATATTCTACAAATCCAATCGATTCTGCTTTAATGACCAGTCAGTTATCCAAAATATATCTATCTTCAATTTTTTTCCATGATCGTTTTATAAAATTCGTGGTTTTTTCATGATTTCTTTCCCCCCCCCCCCCCCCCCCCTGAAATTAATGTGTTTTGCTTCGCTTGATTGTTGATTCTTTTTTCAACTGATTTATCAAATTGGCGATATTCTTTCGCGACCGATCAACAAAATTAGCTATGTTTGTTTGTGCAATCTTGACGAAGTTCATGATACTTTTTATGCAATCTTTTGACGAAATTTGAGTTTTTCCCACTGACCGATGGATGAAATTTTTTTTATTTTTTTTCTTGCAATCGATTGACGATTTTTGTGATATTTTCCAGCAACTTATTGGGACATTTTGAGGGATTTTTTTTTTAGATTCATTGAAGAATTTCGAAGGGGCTCCCCGCGTTTGAGGCTATTTCCCCGCAGTTGATTAACATAATTGCCGATAGTTTCCAGCTACCTATCAGCGATTTTTTGTAGGTTTTATTTTTTGGACTGATTGACTAATTTCCGAAGTTTTTTTCCCACTCTGTGTACAAATTTCGCAATTTTTTTCCTTGCGATTGATTAACAAATTTCGTGAATTTTTAATTTCTTTTCTTGCGACTGATTGATGATTTTCGTGTTATTTTCTAGCAAATGTTTGTCGAATTTTGTGGAGTTTTCCCGCCACCAGCCGACTATTTTCGAGGTTTCTCCCCAGTGACCTACTGGAGAATTTCGTAATTGTTTTCCTATGATCGATTAACATAATTGGCAATATTTTCCTGCTACATTTTGAGGGTTTTATTCTTGAGACCGATTGGGTAATTTCCAGGGCTTACTGGCAGAACTCGCGTTTTTTTTTTTTTTTTTTTTTTTTTCATGCTAACGTAAACGATTTACGCAATTTTTTTTTTTTTCTGTGAACGATCGACAGATTTCGCAATTTTTCCCCTGCGAGCGATTGGAGATTCTTTTTTTTTAGTTTTTCATGCATTAGATTAAAGAAATTCACGATTTTTTCTCACGTCTGGCTGAAACAGTTTGTTTTTTCCGACTGACTGGTGAATTTTGCAACATTTTTTTTTTTTACGATCGATAGACTAATTTTACGATATTTTCCCGCAATCAATTCTAGAATTTCAGATTCAAAGACCAGTTTCAGAATTTCGAATTTTTTTGCGACCTATTGTTAAAATTTGTTAATTGGAATATGCCGACGACAAAATTTCGCACATCCAAAATTGGCAGGGTGCATTAAAATAATTACCATTTAAATTAAATATTAATATTAAAGAATAATTATTTTGGTTAAAAAAAATAAAGCTAAAAATCCATGGTCCGAAGGGGAATTCTTATCAATTTTTTTGTCAATGAATTTACAAACAGCCCAATCTTTTATATTGTGACCTCTTCGCTCAAAATGCCAGTCACTCTGTTCACAGAAAAAACTTGGCATTGCTTCTGAAACAACTGAATTGCATTTTGTAAAGAGAGTTCCATTCATGGGTATCATCATTAACACGTTAAGCGCCACGTCAGCCACTGGTGACTGACAGCAAACTTTCCGCTTAAAACTAATCATTCACTGATGGCTGACGTCTAAAATATGATACAAAACTGAAAAACTATACATTGTTTTAAATAATTACTGAACAAATATTTAAAATTTACCTACCTTTTATTTATTATAGGATTATACTTTCTTAAAAATTACTTTAAACATTGTAAGTTTTCAGCGCTTCAGTGTCGGTCATCGTGGCACTCAATGTGTTGAAGCCAGTGAGTTTTTACCGCGGTCCTTTGACGAAATTCTCGTTTTTTCCCCCATTCATTTGACAAAATTTCAATTTTTTCTTGCGATCCTTTGATGAAATTCATATTTTTTTGCAGAGCTTTGACAAAATTAGTTTTTTCCTCTATTCTTTTATGAAAATTGGATTTTTTTTTCACAATCTTTTGACAAAATTCAGGCTTTTTCCGCTATGTTTTTGAAAAATTATTTTTTTTTCTTGCACTCCTTTGAGGAATTTGTATTTTTCTGCAAGTCTTTGATGAAATTCTTGCATTTCCCGCAGCACTTTGACGAAATCCGTATTCTTTTTTGCAATCCTTTGACAAAATTAGTTTTTTCACACAATTCTTCTACAAAAGTTTTTTTCCCCCCATCTTTTGACGAAATTAGAGTTGTTTTCACTATGCTTGTATAAAATGTGTTGTTTCCCCATGCACATTGACGAAATTGCATTTTTTCTATGATTCCTTGATGAAATTCTGTTTTTTATTTTTACGATCCTTTGCGGAAATTAGTGTTTTTTCTGCAGTCCTTTGATGAAATTTGTGTTTTTTGCACGATGCTTTGATGAAATAGATATTTTTTCTGTGAACAATTGACGATTTTTTTTTTTTTTTTTTTTTTTTTTTTCCCGGGAGATGATTTGTAAAAATTCGTAATATTTTTAACACTAGAACCGCGGTACTTTCGGTATACCTAGAACCGCGGAGCGGGTCAGTTTGACGCAAGATAGGAAAAATATATAAATATGCATAAATGTATCTTAATTAACTAAAATAGTATATTTTCATATAATAATCGATTTTTCAATACGTTTACATTATATTTAATAGATTTTTCCATGCATTTACATTACATTTGATATAAAAAATCAGCTCAGATTACCAGTTATTTTAGAAAGTGATTTCTTCCACATTGTAGTTTCTTAAGTATAACATATACTTTACCCAAAAATAAACGTAGACTTCATAACTTTAACAGAAAATAGATTATCTCATTAAAATAAGTTTAGACATAATTTCTAATAATAAAGATACATAAAAAATAGATATACGAGTTAATTACTAGTTTAACAGATTTGTTTAATCCAATTTGTGTGCATCGCATACAAAACTTAGCAATAATTTTTATATGTTTACCACAAATGGGTGCATTATATTATATAAAAATATCGTCAGTTTTAATTTCACATTTTGAAGTGTGACACCGGGCTCGTTTACACTAAGTTTGAGGTTTTCCGTCGTTTTCAGTGGTTGCTTCTCACCCAAATGACACCTTTTTTTCACCTATAGAGAACACACTTTTCTCCTAATTATTCAACAAAGTCCTGAATAAATTACCGTCTACAAATAGAATGTCTAGTTACGACTTTGTATAGAATCCAAGCTTTGATAGCTGCAAGAATCAAAATATTATAAAATACATGCACCGCCCACCTATGTGAAACAGTCTTAACAGTATACATCCTGGTCAATCTGATAAATCACATCTACACCGAATATAGTTGCTTTGCAGTAATCAACTGCATTTTTTAGAATTATCTAAAACCAATCTTTGAATGCAGTGTACTGTTCATCAACAAAACATATTTATATGCTTTTTTCTGGTAATCAGTATGGGTTAGTACAATAGTCGCCTGATATTTTGATTTTGACATTTTTACAGAGAACTCGTATTTCTTTTCACGAAGGTTTTACAGTTCCTACAAAGTTGCTGTTTTTGGATTTCAATGCCTTTGCAAGTTTTATAAGTCATGGTGTATAATTAGTTTTCAGTGGCATGATTACAGATATCAGAAATCGTGTCAAATTTGTCTGTCTTTAGATGACTTGATCGGTTTGATTTTATATCGAACTTATAAGGTTCCCATTATTTCAAGAAATTTGTCTTTTGGTATTGTAAGCTTACGATTTCGTGACATCTTATCTATACTTACAATAAATGCAGGATAAAACTAACTTCAAGAATTCTTATCTGTTGTAAATTTCCATTGCATTCGAATACTCCTTTACACTGAGGATATATGTGGGACTCACAACCATTGTAAGACAAGTTCCCACTTTGAAAAAAAGTAAGATAGCCCATTTAGAAGGTGAATAAAATCTGTTTTATCTACTCCCACAGTAAACCAATTCTGTAACTAGATGACATATATGAGAAAGTATGTGAAAATAGACTTGGTTCACTGTGGGAGTGGATAAAACTGATTTTATTCACCTTCTAAATGCACGTAGATTGTTTTTTCAAAATGGACTTTGTTTACTATGTTTGTGAGTCCCTCATATGTCGTTACTTCTGAGAAAATGCATCTCTTTTTCCTCATTTATGCGAAAAAACGTATAACGGGTCAAATTGACCCGCTTCGCGGTTCTAGGTATAAATGGTTATAATTGGGAATTTATTTATATTATGCGTTTTTACATTTGATAAGTCGTTGCTTACCTTAAAATATTAAGTCAGAACAGGAAATGTTTTTCCAATTACTATTTTTGGCACGATGACAAAGACAAATTAAACATCGATTCGGGTCAAATTGACCCGCTCCATGGTTCTAGTGTTAAGTGATATTTTTATGGTTGAATTTTCTGACTGATGGCCGATTTTAAATTTTCGGAAAATTCAGAACAGAATCACCTCTGGCAAACAATAAATATATCGTGTACATAAAATTGGGGAATATTTTTAATTTTTCGGTATATTTTTAAAAAAAAATTTCTTTTTTTTCTAAATATTTTCCCGCAAAGTTCCGAATTTTGCAGAAAATTTTCTGTGTATGCATGCGTCTATATTATACAACTCTGATGTGAATTAATAAGAGCCTTTTAACTGAATTGCAAAAAATATTTTAATGTTTTTGAAACAGGAAATATGATAAAAATTGGAAATTGTGAAAACGCAATTCTAGGCACTTGTAAAAATTGTGAAAAAATATTTTGTTGCTTTAAATTTTTGAAAATTTTATTATACGAATAGAAGTTTAAAACAGTTTTGAAATTATATATTTAAATATAATAAATTTAAATTTAACAGAATTTATAATTTCTTCTTTTAAATTTCCATAGGATTTATCCAACTGTGGGACACCAGCCACCTTAATTAAGAAGCTGCAGGTTTATCAGGACTGCTGAATTGTGTAATTAATGTAAGTACATTTTATTGTTTTTTTAATTAACAGTAGAGTTAGGTGGGTATAAAATAGTTATAAAATGAACTTTTTTATTCTTAGTTTGCCAAGAATATATTTTAATCTGCAAAAAAAGTGCTAATGTGCCAGTACTCTCAAAAAATAGTAAACATCAGCAAAGTACTATGTTATTAGAAACTAGTCATCCTTGGTGACCAGTTTCGTCTCCCCTAAATTCTTGCTAAGCATTGTATCATGTTACTTTTATTCATAATTTAATTTACATGATCAAATTATATGAACTTAAATTAATTAAATGATAATGTTTCTCACAAATTAGTTTTTAACATAAAATGTAATTGTTAATTTGCATGAAAGTAAATAAAAGGTAAAATTTTGATCTAGTTAGAAATTTTATTTTCATGAATATAGTTGATTTGAATTTTTTTATATAAAGACATTCTTATCATATACCTTTACTATGTAGGGGAAGACGGGGTACAATGAAACAAAATTTACTATTTTTTTTTTCCTATCCACAATTTTGCATGCACAAAAATATAATTAATGCATATTTTTAATCTTGTATTTTCCCCATCTAAATAAATTTTTATTAGGTTCTAAACAATATCTTTATGCTTGAAAAATAACAAAAAATAAATGTCTTACAGTGTTTCATTGTACCCCGTATGCCGGGGTACAATGAAACACATACTGGGGTACAATGAAACACTCCAAATGATAGAAGCAATTTTCACCCAGCCTATAGTTTATTTTAAGAAAAATGAGATAAATACAAAAACAAAACTTGATTAATAAGGAAACTGATAAAAATAGTATAGTCTAAGATGAAAAATAAGAAAATTCTATTAGTTTAAGAAATACCTTTCATTTTACATTAAATTGGTGCAAGTCAGTTTCAAAAATTAGCATTTCTGTTTTATATTTCAGTTGATCCTGAAGGAATATGGGGTGGTAGTTTCAACAGAATGAGTTTTTTTTTAAATGTAAGTTTCTAAAAAAAAAAAAAAACCTAGGTTGGAGTCTTTATATCAAGTATTTCACATTTGACTTCATTTAAATATATGATTTCTCCAACAGTATATATTTCCTTATGTTTTCATTTATACGGATACTGCTTGTGCCATACATGTTGTGTGTGAATATCTCATTCTTAGTACCTCGATGACCAGCTGGGCCTGGAAAAAAATCTGGATCATCATCAGAGTCTGTAGCAGGCAGAGTTTGTTTACAAAACAATCCCTTCTCAGCTTTTTTTCTCTTTCTGTTTTTTAATTGCTTAACAAGAGCATTTTTTACTGACCTGGTTAGAACAAAACTCCTTTTTTTTTTTTCTGTTTTCCTACTCTTACTTCTAATATATTCTATTTACTTTTATTACTATAATAAAACATGTTTCATTGTACCCCGCACTGAGGTCACTAAATAAAAATTTATTTTCAAACTTCTAATATTTATTTTTTTTAGTTTGGTTTTGGAGGTATGAAGACAACAACCCAAAGAAAACAATGTATAGAAAAAATAATTATTACATATAACAACAAGGAAAAATAAACAAAATTACTTTTAGTAAAGAAAGTTACTTTCAATGGCGTAAAAGCAATAATCTTCTATTGCTACTGTTGTAGAAGTGTGAATGTATCCAAATCACATCAGTAATTGGAACATATAGTTGTATAACATATATATAAACTGCAACTCTCTATGACAAATTTGACTGATTTTACAAGTAATGTTTCATTGTACCCCGTCTTCCCCTACTGTCTGTAGCTGAGCAATTTAAAAATCTTGGGGGGAGGCTCAAATAGTTTCTAACTCAGTATGATCAAAATAACAGTAAAACAGAAAAAAAAACAATCAATGATAAAACATCTCATTAATAAGTAATTACATAGATTAATTAGTAATGTGATAAATCACGTATTATATATTTAATAATTTTGAGCATAATTTCACTGATGAAAATTAATTAAAACTATCAATAGAATTTTGTAAATTTTTTGTGACCAATTGACTTTCTTGACCCCTCCCCCCCCCACATGATTGATTGATGAATTCAAGATTATTTTCTGTGACCTATTAATGAAATTTGTGATAGTTTCCTTTTGACATTCGGCGAATTTTGCAGTCTTTTCTTGCAGCCAAATGGCAAAAATCAGTTTTTATCACTATCTATTGTCAAATTTTTCCTCTCAACCAACTGATGCTTTTGAAATATTTTTCCACACATTTGACTTAAGAATTTCACAATATTTTCCATCTACCTAACAGTTGGAGAATTTTCAACGGATTGGCAAAAATTGTGTGTGTGTGTGTGTGGGGGGGGTGTCTACAAGCAATCAACAAATTTCGCTCTTTTTTTCCGTTTATTTCATCCAATCGACTAAAGAATTTAGTTTTTTTTCCTCACTTTTGCCGTTTCCCTGTCGACTGATACACAATTGTTTGCTGCTGAACTGGGTATTCAGCATGAAATAGTGTGGAAGGTTTTGTGGACAGAAAACATGCCTTCCTTAAATGTGTAGAATATCGAACCCCTACTCAATCCTGATTACCCACTTCAGGTAGAGTTCATATTCTGGATGCTTGATGTCATACAGAATGATTCAGTTTCCAGCCCCTGTTTTATGAGCAATGTCATGGTCAGTGTGCATATGTAGTGGTCCAGAAATCCCCACTGCACTGTCTTGTCGAAAGTGTGCCACAAGTTCGGTAACGTCTGAGGAGATAATCTTGGAGATCATCCGTTGGGACTGTACCTTCTGCCTGAATTCTTCAGTAGTTCAAATTACTTTGTTTTTCTACAGCACATCCTCCCAGATTTTATTTTGAATCAAAAATCCTTACCCAGTGAATTTAATCATTTTGCAATACATTGATTCAGTGGTAGAATTGATTTTAAAAAAAGTCACTGGTCCCAAGGACCAGTAAGCATGAGAATTTAATGGTCCACAGCCATCATCACTGGCCCACTACATAAAATCCATTAAGTCAACCCTTTGAGTGACCCTTCCCTTCTAGAATATAAACCAAACTTCCTTTGCAGTTAACCAAAATTTTCAGCATAATAAAATGTAAAATTATAATTTACTAAAAATTAAATAAACAGTATATAAAGAAAAACTATAAAATTATTAATTAGATATTTTATTTCTGATTATTTCAACTTACTATGGTTTAATGCAATTTTATTTTTTTAAATAAAATAAAATTGTGTGATTTGTGTTTGGTTGCAGTTTTCTCAAGGATGGGAAAATTTAAGTTTACCTGTGACCCTGTGAGAAAATGAAAAAAGTTACTGGTCCTGCGAACCACTAAATTTTTCAAATTGGTGATCCAATTGACTTGGACCAGCGGACCACAAAGGATTTCGAAAGCAGATTGATTTTTCAAATGCTGAAGCTTTTCCTTGTAAATGAGAATTTGAAATGCTGTTTAATTTTTGAAATATTTTTCCTGTGTGAAATTATTATTATTATGTCTGCACAAAAAACAATTTTATGTCTTAAAATATTTACTCTTTCATTTTAAACAGGTGGAGAAATTAATCTATGCTTGGAGCTATTCCACTTTGCCTGACTTGAAATCCTGTTTCAGAACTAATAAAAAGCTATACTAAGCTTCAAGAATTCTTTATATTTTATGACCTCGTCGTATTTGTGATCCTCATTTGGGCAAGAAAGAGGCTATTTTTTAAATGAATGGTCAGACTGGGTGCAGCACCCTCCTAAAACTGTCTGAGAGGAACTCTGTATGTAAAATGGCATTATATTTACAGTAAATATTAGTCTGACGTACTATATATATATAATTTAATGATTATATAATTTGTATTTTCAATAAATGGAGCGGCACACCGCAAACCAACTTAATTGTGTTGTTATTTTATTGTGTCTGTGACCATTTCTTTTTTCAGCTATTGCAAGGCTGCTGTTGGTGAATATTTTCCTTTTCTACTACTATTATTTAAAAAAATAACTTCGTCATAGATTATTGTTTAGGAATACTGAAAATGTACATATATAAGTAATAATAATCACTTTTGGCGACACTGCTGTTATTAAATTAACCCTGTAAAGTAAGTATTTAATATACTATGGAAACATATTGTGTATTAGAAAAAAAAGAGCTTTAAAATTTATTTAAAGCAATACTTTTCTATTAGCTGATATTAGAGGTTAAATGAAGGATTCTGCTACTTATAGCTGCCTTTTTTATGCTGATTATTTCAGTGTTTACGCATATACAGTAAACTCTGTGTAAAATGGAAATCTGTCTAGCTCGGAAAGATTTTCAAGTCCCTGTGAATCCATAGACATTGAATAAAATTTGTCTAAGGCAGAATATTGTCGACTATGGAAAATGTCTTTGGTTCCGATCGATTCAGCTTTAGACAGAGTTTACTGTACTTGGATTATGTATCCATTATGTTTGTGATTTATTTATTGAAAAATGTTGTATTCATTATTGAATGTTAAGCAGAAACAAATGCTGAACTTTTTGTTGTTTTTTTATATTCAAATGAGTTTATATTGCATAATCGAGCTGTGTGCAATATAAATTTTTAAAAGAACCGTGCTTGAAAAATCAGTAAATTGAAATGTAGATTCAATTTAATTGCATTTGAAATTAAAAATTTTCCCCTTTTAACGACAAAAATGAAAATTATGCGACGATAGTTCAATTTGAGAAAAGGGGAAATGGATTGCTTAGATTATTGTTGCTGTCAATATGTGTCAGCAATAGTGTAGAAAAATCAAATTTTTATTTAATGCTAATTTAAAAATGAATGTATTAGTAATAACAATTTTTCATAATTGGGATTTTGGACAGGACATGTCAATTTTACTGTCCAGAAGTTCAAAAATAGTACTGTCAGAATGTATATAACTTAAAATATGTGAAACAATTGAACCTTTTATATTAACTATACGAGGAAATGTCTAAAAATATTTCTTGTTTTGTAAAAAGAAAGTAAAAATTTGAAAACACTATAATATCAATTTCAGCATCTATAGATTCACAACAATAAAACAAACAAAAAAAATCTACAAATCATAAAAGTAGCAGCTAAGTGCATTATGGAAACACTTTTTTCAAACCTGTGCAAAAATTAATATTGTTTAAAGAAATTCTTTCAGCTTTGTTTAAAGTAATGTTTAGTAAACATATTTTTTTATTTTCTGGATTTTAAATTAAAAACATAATGAAAACAGGGTATGTATTTAAATCTAAGAAAAATATTTTTAAAAGATATTTTCATTATGAATGATTTGTGAGTAAGCAAACACTAAATGGATTATAAGTGTAACTGAGTGCAGAGAAATATTCCAAAATGTACAAGGACAGAATAGTAATATTTGTGAAAGAAAAAAAAATGCGATTATTTTGTGAAATTGGATCAAACTGGTTTACATTTGTTTTTTAAATATATTTCAAAGACAATAGAATCAATAATTAAAACTAATAATTTTCAGTTTAATGAAAACTAAAAAAATTATGCTTTCGTACTGCAACATAATCTTGCATAATCTGAAATTTTGTTCATTATTATACCATAAAATGATAAATTGAAAACCAAAGTCCTAGTTAATTCACTCCAAAGTGAGGGGGAAAAAAAAGAAAACTAAAATCTGGTGTAACCTTTCCCCATAAAGTTGAGAGAAAAACTTGGATCGTGGTTCAACCTTTTACCAAAAATTTGGAATAGAGAAAACCTTGAATCATGGTTAAACCTTTTACCAGAAAGTTCGATTAAAAAACCCACCGAATAGTGGTTAAACCTTTCACCAGAAAATTGGATTTAAAAAATCCTGATTCATGGTTCAACCTTTCACCAGAAAATTTGATTTAAAAAAATCATGATTCATGGTTCAACCTTTCACCAGAAAATTGGATTTAAAAAAAATCCTCAATTATGGTTCAACCTTTCACCAGAAAATTGGATTTATAAAAAACCTGAATCATGGTTCAACATTTCACCAATATAATGGTATTTGTGAAAGCACCAATAAACTAGTGAAACATATCACCAGTATCTTGGTTGCAGCTAAATTTCAGCTACTTTTCACCATTTTCTTGGTGAAACATGGAACTTCATTTTTAACAGTGCAGAGAGAATAATTTATTCTTCAGAAGCTCGGAGAATAGTTAAATAAATTAGCTCAAAATTGTAAACATATAAATATTAACATTTTGTATTGAACATTTAAATATATAATTTGCTTTTTTATGATAATCGAGACTTGCAGTAAAATGTTAAAAGATTCAATTATTTTTAACCTGATTTAACCTGAAATATTATTTTTTTTTGGGGTTGCTAAAAAGACAAGAAACCTTTTTTCATCGCTATTTAATAAAAAAAGAGTATGTTTAAACGAGGAAATGTATATAGAATTAAATTTTAAATTAAAATTTTATTTTGTTTATGGAAAAAAACATGCTATCATCTTTATAAATATAAGTTTCGTATCACAGAAAAAAAAAAATAATTTTCCTTACTGCTACATGGCAGAATTTTAAACTTAACAGAGAATAAATAAAATCGTTTTTATATAAATATTTATCTTTTCTTTTGATTTAAATAATGAAGAGTGTAAAATTTTGCATAAAAATCAAGAAATACCACATTTTAATGTAAATGTGATTTTAGCCTCAGAATGATTGTCATCGTTAAAACTTAATGTGCAACTTTCGAAATATAGTAGAAAATTATGGACGCTACTTGTAATTAGCCTAATTAAAGCTTATGTAAAATGTAAGTAAATAGCTTGTGGGAAACAAGTTTATTGTTCTTGTGTAATGTATGAGTTGCGAGGAATTGTTTACGTAATTTTTATACTGAAAGTGAAAATATATAACAATTCTAGTAAATTACATTAAAAACTCTTCGAATACAGAGAGGTTAATTTATTCTTTAGAAACTCGGAGAATAATTAGACAAATTAGCTGCGAAATTGTAATAAGTACATTTCATTAGATTAAACTTTAAATTGAACATTTAAATAAATAATTTTCTTTCTTCATGATAATACAGATTTATTTTATACTTGCAGTAAAATGTAAAAAATATCAATTATTTTTTACTTGACTTAATCTGAAGAATTATTATTTTGTCAGGTTATTAAAAAATGTAGAATCCTTTGTTCAACGCTTGCTAAAAAGAGTCTGCTTAAACAAACAAAAAATGCGTATAAAATTAAAATTTTATTTGAAATTAAATTTTGTTGATGGAGAAAGACATGCTATCATCTTTATAAATATAAATTTTGTACGATAGAAAATACTAAATTTACATTTTTCTTAATACTGCATGAGCAATTTTAATCAGAACAGGAATTAAATAAAATCGTTATTACTCAAACTTTTAGATTAAAAATAATTAAATAAATAATGGATTATTGGCGACTTTGCATAAAAATCAAGAAATTCTTCTTCATTTTTTTTTACAAATGTACGAGGGTTGTTTTTTTGGTAAGAGCCGTTTTGTTGTATAAACTAATAGGTGGTGCGCGCGCCGCAACAGATGCTTACGTCATGTTCCGACATTCCTTGGTGTTCAGTTGTAGCTGTGTAAGTAATCTCTACGGTCTGTTCTGTGTCTTTAAAATGTTCAAGATTATCGAATCGCGCGCCCGCCCTGTGGGAGATACGGTCAGCATACACCCTACGAAAGCTACGCAGAAAGTTTCAAAACAAAAGACGCGGCATGCTGACAGAAGGAATTTTGATACTCCATCAGATTGCAAGGCCCTACACTGCAGCTCAAACCCCAGCTTTATTGGACACTTTTTGGGTGAGAAGTGTTGGACACCCCACCTCCCTTCAGGCCCGACCTTGAGTCGAGTGATTTCCATCTTACCCGCTATCTCAAACATCATCTCGGCGGCAACCACTACAGCGCTGACGAAGACGTGAAAACGGTCGTAACCCCTTGGTTATCAGAGTAGGCAGCAAGTTTCTATCAATAATGTATTCAACATCTAGGTGTACGGTATGATAAGTGTTTAAACAAACTTGGCAGCTATGTTTAAAAATAGAAAAATTTATGTAGAATCTGAAAATAAATTTTGTTTTTGAAAATTTTCTTTCGTTTGGTTTTTATTTTCAAACGGCCCTTACTTAACAAACACCCCTTGTATGTATAGTCGCTGACAAAAAAAAGTAAACACCCCCTACTAACTACTGACAATATATTTCCAATCTTTGGTTCAAACTATGCCTAGAAACGAAATTTCATTTTTAAGATAAGTTTTAAATTATAAACATTCAAAATTTGTATCTTCTAATGTTAAATTACATTTTCATATTTTTATTAATATCTCATCCTAATGTGATAATTTTTGTGTGTTATAATATTGAAAAATCCAAACATAAATACCTTGAATTTGTAATGTTAAAATTTTATAATATGAATTAATTATATGAAATTAATATTCGAAAACTATATGAATTCCAACTTCCAATTTTTTTGATAGATTTATGTTTATGATGTCCTGCTTTATACGAATTCTAAATTTCAAATTTTTCTTCCAAGTAATTTTTGAATTATGATTAAAAACCTCAAAATAATGGTTTGAGATGCGCGGAAAAGCATAATTCGAAAAAAATATATTTTATTCATTTTATTGAAACATTTGAGTTGGCAATAGTCGAAACATATTAAGCGTCTGCAATCGTCAGATTGGCAAGAATTAATATTTTAATAGAAGTGACATGGTCATTCTGTAACATTTCAACAATCGAGTTCTGAACTTCAGTTTGGATACAACCCCTAAAATATGCTCATTAAAAAAATAATTTCTGTGAACCTAATCGTACGAATTTTACGAAACTTCGTTTCGAAGGCTAATTGAAGGGCGTAGAATTTATTTATGATATCAAACTTGGTCACTGATATTGAAAAAAAAACAAACTTTGGTTTCGTTTTGATGTGTAGATGCCCTTCCCTCCAAAGAAATTTTATATACACCATTTAAAAGTAGACTTTATTTTCTATCGTTTGGTAACAGTAACTTTCTTCTACATCAATTTGTTGAAGAGTTAGTAGGGAGAGTTTACTTTTTTTTCCAAGACTGTACTTAATTAAAATATTTCAATTTTGTATTTTTCATTAATAGCCTTATTTGATTCAGCTAACAACTTATTTGCTTAACCCTCCGCCTACCAGGAGGGCCCAATGGGCTCGACAAGAAAAACTGAATTAGTTCATATGTAATAAAATCCAGCTGAATGTGATAAAATTATGAAACTGATTTATAAAATTTTATTTTTAGATCTAAATTCGAAAAAATCCAGAAACATTTCAAAAGAATATCGAAGAAAAAGTAATGCGTTTTAACTCCTATTGAAAGCATTATTGTAACTTTGGTGAGCTGGGTTTTTTTTCGTAGTCCCAGGGATAAATATGAGCACCACATATAAAAAAAATATTTGTTTATAAATTGTTTTAAAAATGTTAAGTGTTTAACGTACAAAATCTGAAATTATTTTAACTTATGCAATGTTTCGACACACCTTTTTTAATGGTATTTACAGATACAAAATGAATATAATTAACTTGTTTTAAATTGCAGTTAATTATACTAAATTACCCAATGCGAAAATAATGGGTTTTAATTATTTCTTTTCTCCAAATGTTCATAAACCGGCACGAAACAATCATATTAATTATTGCATGGTATTTGAAGTAGCAGTCCTAAGAACAAATGACAGCTTTATCTTATAAACAGGATGTACAGTCGTGGAAAAAAAAAAGAAACATTCCTGACTAAGTTTGTGAAAATTATACTAGAAGAATGTTACTGGTATCAAACGATTGGAAAAAAGTCTACTTTTAAATGATGTGTATAAAATTTGCTTAGGGGGCCATCTGCAAAACAAAAGCAGAACAAACTTTCTTCTTTTCAACGGCAACACCCGAGTTTGGGCAATCGATTTTAAAACTTCGGTTCAAACAATACTTAGCAACGAAATTTCAAATCATATGAATGATAAGTTTTTGAAAGATAAACATTCAAAATTTAGAGCTTCTAATGTTAAATTACAGTTTCATATTTTTATTATTATATATCTCCTGAAATGTTAACCCTAATAGCATAATATTTTGTTTGGTTATAATACTAAAACCCGAAATATAAATACATTGAATTTGTAATTAAAAAATTATAATGCAAATTATGAATTAGGAAATTAATATTTGAAAATAATATTAATTGTAGCCTGCATTTTTTTGATAGATTTATATTTATTATGTCCTCCTTTACGCAAACGCAAAATTGCAAATTTTTCTTCCAAGTAGTTTTCAAATTATGCTTAAAAAACGTTAAAATGAGAGTGTAAGGGGCAATCTATGATGTGCAGAAAACATAGTTTAAAAAATATATATTTTACTCATTTTGTTGAAACATTTGGGCTGGCAACATTCGAAAGATGTTAAATGTATGAAATGGTCATATTGACATGAAATAATGCACTAATAAAAGGGACTTAAATATACTGTGGCATTTCAACAATCGAGTACCGAACTTCAATTTGGATACATCCCCTAAAATAAGCTTATTTTAAAATAATTAATTTATCTGAAACCAATCGTACGAATTTTATGACAATTTATCTTTAGGCTAATTAAAGGGCGTAGAATTTACTCATGGTGTCATATGTATTAACCATAGTGTATTAACTAGTCTCCTCTACCGAGAATAATGATTACACATACTATCAATTGAGCAGTTCAGTGCACAAATCGATTAACTCCATCAAATGAAAATGCTCAGTATAAACACTTAAAGTTCTTGTAAATATAAAAATAATGTATCTATACAATATTTTTTCTCGGGATATTTTGAGTGAACTCATTAATTTTCTTTTAATCAAGGGTAACTTTTCATCACTGTATAACCCTTTAAGACAGGGAGTTTTTTGGTAGAAATTGAAAGTTTGGGTGCTTTCCCCTTATCGATAGGACCTTATTTGATTGAAAAAAATATATATATATAAATAACCGATGTCAAGTTATGCCAAGGGAGGACCCGCACAATTGTGCGGGTTCGGTCTTAATGCTGCCGTTTGTGGGCTAAATCAACACAATTGTCTAGTTTGGGATTATGTGTGCAAATATCTAAAGATAAAAGTTTAAGCAAAAAAATTTGTTGTTTATTGAGATAATTTTCCTCAGCCACAATGAAAATGTTTGAAACAATTTTTGTTTTTGGACAGACAACTGCGTTTTCCTTTTCCGAGACGTGCTCAATGTTCGCACCCCTCTTAAGTGCCGTTAACAAATGGTATGTCCTTCACTCCGTTTGGATTGGGCCTGATCCTTCAGATTTCTATTTTTTTTTTTTTTTTTTAGTTTTTCCAGCAGCGGCATTTTATTGAAATATCGATCGAAGTACATAAACCTAGGTCTGAACCAGAGTAAGAACTACAGCAGGTCCTAAGCCCAGATCCTTGTGGACCAGGTCTGTACTTTCCCGCTGGTATACTACAGAATTTAAAACTATCCCAGGTGATACTGTTACAACAGAGTATGGTTTGTTTTTTATATACTGTTTTACTGAACGTAAAACAGTTACTGCGTTCCAAAAAAAGGAATCGTCTGCTCATCTATGGAAAATGTTCCCTGATCTCCTGGTAAATTCAAGCAGCCACTACGGAATCTGTCGAACATTTGCTGAACTTTCCATAATTTATTATTTATTCCTGGTAGTTTACTTGTTGTGTCGACAAAATGGATTGAATTTATCAAACTTAAAAATCTATCTCGTGATATGCATATAGCTCCTATAAAACTTATAAATCATATATGACATCTGTAACTCAGAGCAGAAACATACACTTCGTTACATGTGCATATTATATATCTAACTAGTGTAAATGCCCGTCCTAGGACGGTGGGTAAAAATTGTGTTTCTCACTTAAAACTGATAAAAAAAATAATTTTTAAGAAGCCTTTAGATGAGCAAAGTTCGGCTAGTTTATGTTCTAATAAAGACACAATTAGCATTTACAATATTTCTGGGTAAACCAGGTTTTCCGGCTAATATACTACAACAAAATTAAGATATCTTAATAAAACAAAAATTTAATAAATATGCAATAAAAGTGCGTAATTAAAACAGTCTGCTGCAACTATTGAAATAATACAATTTTTTTAATAACACTTTGAAATTGTATTTTATCGTTTACCCCCCCCTCCTCCCCCCTCCAAAATTTTTTTAATATGTACATTGATTAATAAATAAGTATCTCGGGTTGAATCCCAACCGTCTAATCCCCTAAGCTTCTGTCCTCCTGATGCAAAGCTTTAAATCAAAAATTATTAATTTTACTTTTCGTATAAATATTAATTTTTTACTTTTAAAATATTGAATAGGTTTTTTTAAGCTTAAATTTACATACGCCTGTATATAGAAAAGGAAAATATAAGTAATGTGTAATTTAAAAATAAGTTACAAAATAATAAGCCTAAAATATTTAAATTGATTACTTTTTTTTAAAGTCAGTTTTATCAATTTTTTGCAGGAAAAAAAAGGATATTTTTAGAAATACCATATCATTGTTTTCCGTGAATCACTTTATATGAGAAATAAATTAAAATTCCTTACATGTCGCAAAGAAAATTTAATAGGATTGCAACTTAATACTTGAAATAATCTCAAATGACACTTGGCGATTTATTTTGGTGGTGTAATACGATGTACCTTGCACTGATTTGTTAGGAAGAAATGTCTACTACTGCTCAATTATCAGGACTTCTAACCTTGTGAAGTAATCGCGGGATTCTTGTTTCTTGTCAACCAATGGGAGGATGTATTTTTTTCCCCTTGAGTCTCTTCCTGGGAGTCTGGTAAGATTGATGGATTCGCCCCGCCCAGTGTTACACTGGCTTTTATTATATAGAGATACTATCAATTTTAAATAGAAATCATGAACAGTACAAACCTATTAATTTAAAATTAATCCTATTTAAAAATGTAATTAATAAAAAATAAATTGCTAAAAACATAAGTTAAAAAAATCGCTTAAAAATAAAAATTTTATGTATTGGGAATTGTGCCCATTTTGGAAGTGGTAAAGGCCGGACCCGCACAATTGTGCGGGTCATTTGTTTTTCAACATTTGTAAAGCCTAATTAAATGTATCAAAGACAAATCAATTAAAATCATGAATAAAAATACATGAAAAGAAAAAATAAATATAAGCAAAAAGTAAAAATCATATTTAAAAGAAATTACGACAGTACATACTTTTTGCCTATTGCTGTCAGATGATATAGTCTTTTTAAAAGCAGAAAAATCTAACCATGTATTGTAGTTGGTGCCCCCTAGTTTTGAATTATCAAAACATCTGAAGCCAATTAACTCATATAAATGTGCAGATTTGGTTTTAAACCTCACAAAAACAGGAAATAGTCCTTCTCTTTTATTTTAGTATCACCCACATAATTGTGTGGGTCAGAGCTTAAAGTGATAAACATATAGAAAATTTTCAATGTTCCTTTGTTAAAAAAAAAGTCACTTAAAATGGAGTTAGTCGGATTGTCTTCTGAACGCTTCAATTCTCAAGTAAACATTTTAGCTTCGTAGCAGAATTTATATATGCAAATGTACAGGGTGTCCCACAAGGTAAACAGCGTCTGACATGCGCAGATTCGGATAGAGCACGTCAATATGAGTATTTTGAATGGTAACATGTGGGGTTCCGGAATATAGCGTGGTAGTTTAAGTACAGGATGAACGCTATTGACGAATCCGATAGTGGGTATTCCAAATGACGATGTGTACGACGAATGCACGGCATGAAAGATTCTCCAGGTGGCTATGCAAATTTGTGGCAAACAATGAGAGGAAAAGCGCGTCTGGCAGTGAATACGCAATATCCCTCCGCGGCATACTATAAAGCTAGAGAAGATGTTTGAAGAGAACGAGTTGGGCGATACTCGCTAGGAAAGTATGGTTGTATCGTTATACTTTCGTTTTTGTTGTGTTACCGTTTGGGTTCTGAAATGAGCAAATATCCCACTGAGCATTGTGTTTTCATGGTACTGACTTACCATGAATCCCCAGCGACTGTGATCAGAAAAATCAAGAAAAAATTCGGCAATCACCACAACATAAGCGGCACGGCGATCAAATGAACGTACGACACATTTAAAGAGACCGGCAGTGTGTTGGACAATGTGCTAGCTATGGAGACCAAAGATATGAGTGCACGAACTGAACTTAATGTTAAGAAAGTGACAGAAGTGTGCGAAGAAAGTCTATCAGCTTCGGTAAGACAGGTGGCTCAAAAAGTCGACATGTCCAAAAGCACGGTGCACCGGATACTGAGGAGGGATGTAGCTTAGTTCCCTTACAAAATCCAAATCAAACAACCATTGACGGAATTGGGTGGTTTTAGGAGGTTTGATTTTGCAAACTCGATGATTAGTAAGGCTGAAGATGGCAAAATGTATTTTAATCAGATCTGGCTCAGTGACGCGGCGCACTTCCACCTCCAAGGATATGTTAACAAACATAATTGGAGGTTCTGGACCAACGAAAATCCCCATCTTGTAATAGTTCGGCCACTGCGTCCACTGAGACTCACAGTTTGGTGTGCGTTATCCGCCGAAGGCATCATTTGACCAATTATTTTCACCGGAAATGTCACCAGTGACGCTTATTTTGACGTGTTGCATGACTGTGTCATCCCATTCTTGCATGGCATGGATATGATAAACGATTATTGGTTTATGCAAGATGGTGCTAGGCCTCACCGCACTCAGTGTAACTTCGACCTCTTAACGGAACATTTTTACTATAGAATCATCGGGTTGGGCTTCATTACGAAGCCAGGCAATGGCATAGAATGGCCGCCTTACTCCACGGATCTTAACCCGTGTGACTTTTTTATGGGGATATCTGAAAGATACAGTATATCGCACACTGCCCAAAACATTAGACGACTTGAGAGCAGCAATTGAAAACAAGATGAAGGAATTTGGAAGAGATCTATTGAAAAAACAATTGCGAACTTTCATTCCAGACTTCAAAATGTATTTGTTCGAGCGGCGAAATTTTCGAAAATCTGTTGTATTGAACGTTCTCAACAAACATTGATTTTCCCTTGATTTTTTTCTCATTTCTTGTGTTTTTCATATGATAAGCTTCACACCTTAATTACACTATCACGCTATATTCGGGAACCCCACATGTTACCATTCAAAATACTCATATTGACGTGCTCTATCCGAATCTGTACATATTAGACGCTGTGTACCTTGTGGTACACCCTGTAATATAATAATATTGATTTCAATATTATAGTTAACTCTATCAATTTTAATGTTAATTTTGTTAATTTATTATGTTTTTTTTTTTTGTTTTTTTTTAACATGAAAACCTTTATTTGAGCATCTGAAAAAATAATATTCTGGGTAGAGAAATGTATATAATAAACCGTAAAACTTTGTCGCAAACGTTTTAGAAAACTACAGACAAAGAGAGAAACTTTTTTTCAGAAATGCTTCTTTAAATCCCCAAAAATGTATTGCTTTCAGAGACTTCTTAAGATATAAGAGCGCTTTTTCTAAATGGCGGGTGACTTGGAAAATGTTTTATTATACTTTGGTGAATCTTAAGAAAGATGGTTTAAGAAACTGTCTTTTTCTATAGAGTAAGCTGCACAAATATTTCTTAAAACCGGCTATTATCTTTCTTAAGGTTTGCGAAAGTGTAACATATCATGTTCCGTGTCACCCACAATTCAGAAAAAGCTTTATTTTTTTCTTTAGAAGCCTCTGAAACCGTCAGATTTATGAGTCAATTAAAATAAATAGTTTCATTACAACTTCATAACGTCATGTTCATCTTAAGGTTATATACGAACATTTAAACTTTCGAAAACAAAATTATGATTTTTTATAAAATTATCTTTGTTGTTTTTGTTTGATTATTGTGTTATGCCTTAATTTTTTCCCCTCTGATGATGATTGTGTGAATCAGTCAAATCCTTTCGAGTGTCGACTTTGTAACGTCACTTTATCATCTGTGATACATTTTTCCGTTTTAAGCCTTTAAGCGCTCTAACCGTTTTTTCCGTCATATAATCTTTGCATTCAAGGGTTATTTAACAAAAAATTGATATTAATGTTATTTTTGTGCTGTGTATAAGATAATTAAATATGTAAGGTAATAATAAACAGATCCTCATTCAAATACTTTTCATAGCTCTTATTTTATGATTTATTAAGCATACATGAAAAATTCTGTAGGACGCGTAAAGGGTTAAAACCTATATGTATATATTTTTAGTAATATAAAATCATAATTTTGATTTTGTATGTTTAAATGTTCTCATAGATTTATATGATTTGAAAAAGCTTTTTTCACTGTCCGTAATTTACGAAAACTTTTCCGAGAAAATTTTACAGTGTATTATGCAGATTTCTCTACTCGGAATATTATTTTTTTTTTGAATTATTAATTCTCAGGTCATTATTATCTAGCTGCATAACATAATCGGTTAAATGATATGTAAATAGGATTTTGTAGCTATGAAATATTCTCGAAATATCGAATTTTTATTTGCACGAAATTTTACATTAATAACAAGACGTAAAATCTAGAGAGTGAAAAAGTGTCTACGCCATCGCTCGAACCCGGGTCGTTTGAATTGTTAGCGCACCACAGCTCAACAAACTACTCCATTCGGGTGATATTACCCCCCCCATATTGAGTAATGTGGAATATAGAGGATATAAACACACCACGTTGTTTTTATGCCTTGTTAGTAATGCAAATATTCATGCAATTAAAAATTAAAAATTTGGGTGTATTTCGTAGCTACCAAATTACATATTATCATTTTACCGATGCTGGGTGAATATCGTCTAATGTCTGCCACAAGATCGTCGGTTATGAAGATAGTCAATATTATGCAGAGGGGTCCCTTGCTAGATATCGTCAGCGTAGACCAGTAGTTGGAGCATTTATGCGCTATGCTGGTGACTCGGGTTCGAGTCTTGGCTTAGACACTTTTTCACTCTGCAAGTTTTACCACTTATTAGCAATGCAAAACGCGCCTGGCTGACATGCAATAAGTATAGAGTTCGACTCGGGTTTGGGCAAGGTTCACTTAGCCTTTCATCCTTGCGGATTCGGTAAAATGAGTACCAAACTTGCTTGAAACTAAACACTGTGGGTCCGCGTAAGGCTGACAAATTGACCGGTAAATATTCTGTATAGGGACCAAAGTCAAGAAAAAGGGTTGGGCACTTTGGTCCCTGGTCGATAATGTATCGCAATACCACAGGTTTAGTTTTATAGCAATGTAAATTTCAATATATCGGAAGTATTCAATAGCAACGAAATTTTATCTGTATATCATCTCGCGGTTTCTGGTTTAATTTGGTGTTATGTTTGTCACATGGTTATAGCTCATGAAGATATTCCGTCTGGTGATGCAGATGCAGCCTTTCCAATCTGTGGAAGTCTGCAGCAAGGCTAGATATCGTCCGAATAACTCAGTTGGTGGAGCATTGATGCGCTATGCCGATGAACCAGGTTGGGCCCTAGTTTGGACACTTTTTTCACTCTGTTGGTTTTGCGCCTTGTTAGAAATGCAAAAATCCATGCAATTTTTCACAGACAGAATTTATACATGCAAGAGTAACAAAATTATGTTATTTTTTATTAATGTTAATGCTATTAATTTTAATGGTAAAGTTAATGCTGTTTATTTATCATGTTTGTTGAGTATCAAAACAGTTTTTGAGAATGCAGGGATCATACGCTTCATAGTCTTACTTTCAAGCACCGTTTACCAGGATTTTCGTAAATTAATATTTGTCTCATTTAACCAAAACAAATATTCTATCTTCAGATATAGCGACGAGCAGTTTACGAAATTTCTGGTACTAAAACACCTAAAATACCCTGAATCTCTTGATGCGTACGAACCCTGGAATGGTCAAAAACAAGTATAGAAAATTGTTTTAATACACTGTGAAAACCACTCGCAAACGATTCAGAAAATTTCGGGTAGCAAAAGAAACTTTACTTTATACATTTTTCTTTAAATCTCGAAAATCTATTGATATCTGTGCCAAAAATGATAAATGATAAAATAACTTAAATTTAAAATTATTATGTAATCTTATTTTTCATTATCTATTTTCTTCAGCATGATTTTAACAGCCATATGAATTAGTCGATAACAAAACTGGTTTACAACTTTTTCATTTAGATTATTTGGATAGTTTTCCAAATACTTATTTTGTATAATAGTCTTATTCATTAGCGTGATGTGGAACATTGCTTAATAATGACTTTTACAAAAAAAGCAACTATGCGTTTTTTACTATATCTTTAGATCTATCTCGAATTACTACCCGTTCTTGTTTAGATTAGAAAAGCTGTCATCAGATACAAAAGCTGTAAAGTAAACTGCTATTTATAGAAAAGGTTTTGTATAAGACATTACCTAATCGTTTGTTTGTTATCCAACACAAACATATCAAAAGATATCCGATAGAAAGATCTTTTTATACAAAAAGCAATTTTTTTATATGTATATTTGACATTGTTTTGTAGATGTTTTTCTATGTTTCGTTTATCTTATACAAAAAATACTCGAGAAGAATTGTGTTTCATAAAAAATACCAAGCACTTTTCTTTAGCTCTCACATTTCAAGTAAATAATCAAGTATTCATTAATTTCTTTTGCTAAAAAAATACAATATAAGAGTATACTGACATTAAAAATTTGTTTTAAAAAATAATTTCTAAAAAATAATTTAATTTTTTTCGACGCGAGACTATTTCTATCACATTCTCGAATAACATAATAAAAAAAAAGCGTTTTGATTTTATCGTTCTATTATTTCATTGCACACTGTGCGTGTGCATGTGCAATTTCAAGATATGTCATAAACCCAATTGTTAAATTCGTATACCAATTTTCAAGAATAAAGGTTCAGGGTCTATTAAGTCGCGTTTTTGGCCCATGAAATAGACTAAAATTTTATTACGTTATACTGACTTAATTATTTCACTTTTTAATATTAGAAGGAATATATTGTACGATTTTAACAATAGTTTTGTATTTTGTTCGGGTTTATATGACTTACACCAGCTCAAAGTTCGTATAATTCGTAGTTTCGATGAAAAATATGCAATTTCTTCTATTTTTACCTCAATTATTTATATGAGCGTAATCGTGAAACTTTTTCTTAGTGACATATATTATAAAAACACATCAAAATATGCAAAATATGCTAAAATAAAAGTGTTGCAAAGCTGCGCTCATAGTAAAATATTAAAAATAGAGCTAAAAATTGAGGTAAAAATAGAAGAAACTGCGTATTTTTCAGTAAAACAAAGAATTATGCAAAATTTGAGCTTGTGTAAGTCATATAAATCCGAACTAAATACAAAAACTATTGTTAAAATCGTACAATATATACCTTCAAATATTAAAAAGTGAAATAGTTAAGTCAGTATAACATAATCGAATTTTATTTTAATTTGCCAAATGTGCGGCTTATGGACCCTGATCCTTTATACTTGAGAACGATTTGATAAAAAGCATTCTTTCTTTATCCATTTTTTAAAATCTACTTATTAAATTCATATATTTTCTTCATTTGTTCTTCGAACTCACCTCTAGTCGCAATTATAGACAATACCAAACCTCTTAGAACGAAATAAAATTTTCTTTGTCACTTATCATAGGGCAAAAGTTACTGGCATGTTTAAAACTCTATGCTGCAGATGATCACGTTATTTTAAAACTATTCAAAGATACAAAGCAAACAAATGCTACAAAAATGTTATAATACTCTGATTTAGATTAACGCTCGTTTTACTGCAGAAACGGTGACATTTTCAAAATCATTCATTATAGAAATATTTCTGAAAAAAAAGTTTTACAAAGAAAAGTTAAATTTTAAAATTTGTTTGCAAAAATATTTTTATCATGAATGATTTTGGAAATGGCGCCGTTTGTTCGATGAAACGAGTTTTAATCTAAATAAAGGTATTATATCACTTTTATAGCCTTTTTTAGCTTTGTTTCATTATAAGTGATTAGCATATATATTTTTATTCAAGGATAGATAATTTTGGAAATTTAATGATTTCATTCTACTTTATTTAAAAAACGTTTAAATTAACCGGTTGTTTTAATTTAATTTGATAAAATGCTTAACAAATGGAATTCAAACAGAGTTTTTTTTTTTTAAATAATGCCTGCGTAGCTAGGACATTTCCAAAATTGAATAACCTCTTCAGTTCCGAAGCTAAAATAATAATACAAATGCTTATTCATTGTTTTTTCCCAAACAAAAGGACATCGTAAATGACAGAAAAAATACCTTTTCTGAAATTATTCCTTTAGGCACTTAGTAATTTAGGTTCAAAAATAAGGATCTAAAACTACAACCCCCCTTAAAATATCAATTTAATAACCATTAACCTAAATAAACGCAATCTCAAATTTAAGAACTTTACACAAGTAAATAATCTACAAATCCTCAAAAAATTTTATTTTAAAAGATTTAAGTTAAATACTTATGAAAATTTCTCACTTTCTTGGACATACTGTTTTTTGGGCATTTTTTGGCATTTTGCAAACTTAGATGAAAATAACTTTTATTTTATGTAGTGATCAGCTTAGATGCTGCCATTTATTCGTTTTCTTTGAGCGCAAAAAACATTCAGCTATTAAGAAGTGATGCGAAAATGCAAAAAAATCGGACATTTTAGTTTTTATAAGGAAAAGAACATAGGTCCCCGTTTGGGGATAAAGAGAATGTCACTGTTCGTTTCAAACATACTGATAACATTCGACAAAACGATGGCACTTGACTAACATAAGTATACGAAAATTAAATATAAATTTTATAGTTTCTCGAAAAATCCTGTAAAATATATTTCATTAAGTTCCAAGGGTTGTGAAATACGTAAGGGTATGAAAGAAAGAAATTTATCAACGCTGCTGCTTATTTTCTACACATGTTCCACACACGGTGTTTACATGGTCTTTGAGTCTAATAAGTATGTTTAGGAAAACGTTTTCCTTGCTCTAATAAATAAAAGATAAATCCAATTTTTGTACAAACAAAACGTAAATTTTGAATTTTATGGATTTGCAATATTTTTTAGCAAAAAAAGGATTTTTTATTTTTATTTTTTTTATATTAATAATATTAGGAAGCGTAGCTCTTATGCGTACCCTACAATAGCAACTTTATGACGTTACGTTTCCTGATTTTTTGTGCCGATGAACGAATAATTCAGCACAGTGATAGTGGCCATAGACGCACAGTATTTCGTATTGTACAAACTAGGTGGTCAAAAGTCAAATTTAGATTTCCGAGAATTGATTATTAGTCAAAGTAAACATTCATTTAAAGGTTTGTTTGTTTGTTTTTATTGAACACATACATCAGACTAGTGTGCTTGACACCAGCGCCCGCTTATAAGTCATCGTCGATATAGAGAGACAAGATAGCACAAGGAAATTTACAACACTAGAGAATTACATCCGGGGGCTCCACAAAGAGTGTGCAACGGAGCCGGCGGGATTCGAACCCGCCCCCACCTATGCTCTTAAGCGATTAGCGGCGTAGTGCCTTTTCCTCTCAGCCACGGTGGGTTCATCATTTAAAGGTCACGATTCTATGATATGTGTTGTGTTTAAATACGCAAAGGGATTAGGAATGAGGATTGAAAGGCAAGTGAAATTTCATAGCAAACTAGTCGTCATTTCGATCCTCTATCTATAAATTTGGGGTTTTCAATGATGTATTTTGTTACTGGGGGGTACCTACAGCAATTTTTTTATTTATAAAGCTAAAATCAATCGCTTTAGCATGAAAGAAAGTTGAGAAAAAACGACAGAAATGCTGCTTATTTGTTCCTAGTTTTACAGATTCTATCATCTGTAACATTTTGTACCTCCATATATCTGAGGAAACTTTTTTAATGACTTTACTATAAAATTTATAGTTATAGTGATATATATTTTAGACAGCATATTATAATACAACCTTGCTTTATTTATTTATTTCAGAAAAGTTGTCTATATTTTGAAAATTGAGTTCTTTGAAGGATGGCTGAAGCATTCAATGTTGACAAAAACTTGAAAATTTCCACCTTTGTTTCAAACAAATTGTATCGTTAAGATGTTAATAAAAAAAATGAAGGTGAAAATAGCCAGTATATAGAAAAAAAAATATAGCCAAAAATAGCTGGTAGATGGCTGGCTGCTGGAAAGTCAAGTTCTTGATTCTAATTAAATCTGTTAGATTTACACATATTTCGTGTATGTACTTCAAACCAAAACCCTGTTCTTTATCTAATGCTGCAACATGTGCAGAAAGACTGCAAAACGAATTCAAAGATTTATCGTTTAAGATTTTAAGATTTATCGTCAAAGATTTATCGTCAAAGATTTATCGTTCTGCAAATGATAGAAATACTCTCGCTTATTTTTAACCATGAAATGAGTGCTAAAATCACTGGAATGTTCAATTAATCAAAATTAAAAACACTATTTTGAAAACAGTGTCTCCGTTTTAGAGATTGATATTTCAGAATACAACAAATTGGTCGTAAAATCTCAAAACTCTACTTAAATGTTTAGTCATGCCTTCTACTGTACACAGAATACTAGTTGCACTAAGAAACTCAGCAGCAGGTTTCCGGGAACCTAACATAATAAAATGTTTGCGTATTAGCACCAATCAAGATTGTCTATGTTTTTTATTACACCAGATTAATTTATTATACGCCACCCGCAAATATCTAAAAAGAAAGTGAATTTCTAGCATGGATTCTTTGAATTTCTAGCATGACTGACATTTGGAAACCATCTGATATTTCTCACGTGATAACACGCGTATTTATTAACCCATTTCGATGTAAGAAGGCATGTCGATAGTATATCTTAATGTCTCGACCAAGTTCGCTGACCAGCTTCATCAGCCACCTTGTTTCAAAATGAAGGCCATTAAATTAAAAAAAAATTATATTTAAAGTAGGGTGCAAAAAAAATTATAAATTAAAAAGGTTTCTTTCTTAAGAATTTGACCATGATATAAGGATTCTGGAGCATTTTTTGTTTTGTCTTTATCTTAAAAAAGTCCTTCCGGCCAGTGCCGGGAGGAAGAGGTAGCTTTCATAATCCTTATTTTAAAAAAGCCAACTTATATCATGCAAACACATGAAGCTCAATTTAGTGGAAACCGAATATAGGAGAATCAATACTAATTTTTATCAATATAATGAATGAGAATTTCGCGAAATTAGTCAGCTTTATCCAAGCTGCTTTTCTTTAAAGTAACTTATATTTGGCTGCCAAATTCGGCAATTTATTAAAGTGCCTGTCATTTTAAGACAACATGGTGGATGACGCTAAGCAGTGAACTTGGTCGAGACCTTAGTAATTGCTGTGCACATGCTCACTCACATCGGAATCGGTTAATATATAGGAGTGCTGTCGCATGCAAAATATCAGATTTTTCAAAATGTCACCCACAATAGAAATTGAAACTGCTATATCTGAGCCATTTTTTAAGGTAAAAAGAAACAAAAAATGCTCCTGAATCCTTATATCAAGATCAAATACTTAAGAAAGAAACCTTTTTCAATTTCTAATTTTTTTGCACCTCACTTTAAATATATATATATTTTTTAATTTAATGGCCGCCATTTTGAAACAAGATGGCTGATGAATCTGGCCAGCGAACTTGGTCGAGGTGTTGATGTATACTATCCACATGCCTTCTTACATCGAAATAAGCGAATACGTGTGTTATCGCGTGACAAATACAAGATCGTTTCAAAATGTTAGCCATGCTAGAAATTCAAAGTGCTATAAATCAACCATTTTTTAAGATATCAACAAAAGAACAAATTTTCAGAAACAAAAACTGCTCCGGAATCTTTGTATCAAGGCCAAACACATAAAAAAATCTTTTTCATTTTCCAATTTTTTAATACCTCATTTTGAATTTTAAATTAAATTTTTTTTTAAATGGCAACCCTTTTGAAACAAGATGGCGAATGAAGCTGGCCAACGAACTCGGTAGAGACATTGGTATGTACTATGTACAGACCAAGTTACATCCAAATAGGTTCATAAATACGCCTGTTATCGCGTGACAAAAATCAGGTCGTTTTAAAATGTCAGTCACAAGAGAAATTCAAAATGCTATTACTCAGCCATTTTTTTTAGATATAGACGAAAGAAAAACTGTTCCGGAATCTTTGTATTAAGGTCAAACACATACAAAAAAATTTTTTTCATTTTCTAGTTTTTTGGTATCTCATTTAAATTTTTTTATTTTTTAATTTTTTTAAATGGCCGCCATTTTGAAACAAGATGGCGGATGAAGCTGGCCAACGAACTCGGTCGAGATATTTGTATGTACTATGTACACACCAAGGTACATCCAAGTCGGTTTATAAATACGCCTGTTATTACGTGAGAAAAATCAGGACGTTTCAAAATGTCAGCCACGCTAGAAATTCAAAATGCTATAACTCAGCCATTTCTTAAGATATAGACGAAACAAAAACTGCTCCCGAATCTTTTTACCAAGGTCAAACACATAAGAAGAAAATATTTTTTCAATTTTTAATTTTTTGGTACCACATTTCAAATTTAAACTCTTCTTAAAAATTTAAATGGCCGCCATTTTTAAACACGACGGCGGATGAAGCTGGCCAAAGAACCCGGTCGAGACATTGGTATGTACTATGTATAAACGAAGTTACATCCAAATCGGTTCATAAATACGCCTTTTATCGCGTGACAAAATTCAGGACGCTTCAAAATGTCAGCCACGCTAGAAATTCAAAATGCTATAACTCAGCCATTTTTTAAGATATAGACGAAACAAAAACTGCTCCGAAATCTTTGTATAAAGGTCAAATACATAAGAAAAACATATTTTTCCATTTTCAATTTTTTGGTACCACATTTCAAATTTAAAATTTTTAAAAACATTTTAAGTGGCCGCCATTTTGAAACAAAATGGCGGATGAAGCTGGCCAACGAACTCGGTCGAGAGATTGGTATGTACTATGTACACACCGAATTACATCCAAATCGGTTCATAAATACGCCTTTTATCGCGTGACAAAATTCAGGACGTTTCAAAATGTCAGCCACGCCGGAAATTCAAAATGCTATAACTCAGCCATTTTTTAAGATATAGACGAAACAAAAACTGCTCCGGAATCTTTGTATAAAGGTCAAATACATAAGAAAAAATATTTTTCCATTTTTAATTTTTTGGTACCACATTGCAAGTTTTAAATTTTTTTAAAAATTTTAAATGGCCGCCATTTTGAAACAAAACGGCGGATGAAACTGGCCAACGAACTCGGTCGAGACATTGGTATTTACTATGTACACACCGAATTACATCGAAATCGGTTCATAATTACGGGAGTTACAGTGTGACATAGGTCAGATATATATATATCAATTTTGAACGGAGGGTGGTTTCGGGGTCTGGTGGTCATGATCGATGAAAATATACCAAAATTTTTTGAAATCGCTTTCCTCCGAACGGCTGCAATAGGTAGCTTTTTTGTAAAGAAAGCTACCTAAAATGGCTCAGATATAGCAGTTTGAATTTCTAATGTGGTTGACTTTTTGAAAAATCTGACTTTTTGCCTGCGACAGCACTTGTATATATCAACCGATTCCAATGTGAGTGAGCATGTGCACGGGAATTACTAAGGTCTAGACCAAGTTCACTCGTTAGCCTCATCCACCATGTTGCCTTAAAATGGCAGGAACTTCAAGATATCACCGAATTTGGCAACCAAATGTAAATTACTTTAAATAAAAGCAGCTTGTATAAACCTGGCTAATTTCGCGAAATTCCTATTCCTAATGATTTAGTATTGATAAAAATTAGTATTGAATCTCCTATAATCGGTTTCCACTAAATTGAGCTTCGTGTGTTTAAATAATATAAGCTGGCTTTTAGGTATCTTTCATTACAAAAAGCCACCTATTGCAGCCGTTCGGAGGAAAGCTATTTCAAAAAATTTTGGCATATTTTCATCGATTATGATCCCCACACCCCGAAACCACCATCCGTTCAAATGTTGATGTATATATATCTGATCTTTGTCACACTGTAACTCTCGTATTTATGAACCAATTTAGATGTACCTTTGTGTACACATAATACGTACCAATTTCTCGACCGAGTTCGTTGGCCAGCTTCATCTGCCATCTTGTTTCAAAATGGCGAACATTTAATTTTTTTTGAAATTTTAAAATTTGAAATGTGGTACCATAAAATTGAAAATTGAAAAATATTTTTTTCTTATGTGTTTGACCTTGATACAAAGATTCCGGAGCAGTTTTGTTTCGTCTATATCTTAAAAGAAAATGGCTGAGTTATAGCACTTTGAATTTCTAGCATGGCTGACATTTTGAAACGACTTGATTTTTGTCACGCGATAACAGACGTATTTATGAACCGATTTGGATGTACAGTCGGGGAAAAAAAAAAAGTAAACACCCCCTACTAACTCCTCAACAAATTATCGTAGAAGAAAGTTACTGGTACCGAACGATTGGAAATAAAGACTACTTAAAAATGATGTATATAACATTTGCTTAGGGGGCCATCTACATATTAAAACGAACCATAACTTTGGGTTTTTTTCAATAGCAGTACCCAATTCTGACAGCATAAATGAACTCTACACTCTTCAATTAGCCTAAAAAAGAATTTTTATGCAATTCGTACCATAAGTTTTCGAGAAATGAATTATTTTAAAACGAGCGTATTTTAAGGGTTGTATCCAAATTGAAGTTCCGTACTGGATTGTTAACCGAGAGAGCCCCTTACTTGATCAAGGCACCTTAAGCACTACTCAAGGAGTCAATGAAGCGTGTTAGATTACAGTACAGCAGAATACATTTCAAAATGTCTACTCACTTCCATCATAGACGGCCCCTTAAACCATCATTTTGCCGTTTTTTAAGCATAATTTGAAAACTACTTGGAAGAAAAATGTGAAAATTTTGAATTTCCATAAAGCAGGAGTTAATAAATCTAAATCCATCAAAAAAATTGTAGGTTGCAATTCATAATTTTTTCGAATATTAATTTAATAATTCATAATTCATATCATAAAATTATAAAAGTTGCAAATTCAGCTTATTTATGTTTGGGTATATTAGTATTATTACTACAAAAAAATTAGCACATTAGGAGCATAATTTCGGGAGATATAAATAAAAATATGAAAATGTAATTTAACATTAGAAGCACTGAATTTTGAATGTTTATAATTCAAAAACTTATCATTCAAATGACTTGAAATTTGGTGTCTAGGCATAGTTGTAACCGAAGATTTGAAATATCTCGTTAAAATTGGGTATTGCCATTGAAAAAAAAAATGAAGTTTGGATTCGTTTTAATATGTAGATGACCCCTAAGAAAATTTTATATACTTCATTTAAAAGTAGACTTTATTTCCAATCGTTCGGTACCAGTAACTTTCTTCTACGATGATTTGTTAAGGATTTAGTAGGGGGTGTTTACTTTTTTTTTTCCACGACTGTACCTTGGTGTATACATAATACGTACCAATGTCTCGACCGAGTTCATTCGCCAGCTTCATCCACCATCTTCTTTCAAAATGGTGGCCATTTAAAAAATTTAAAAAATTTAAAATTTAAAATCTGGTACCAAAAAATTGGAAAATGAAAAAGTTTTTTTTTTTTTTTTTTTTTTTGTATCTGTTTGACCTTGATACAAAGATTCCGGAGCAGTTTTGTTTCGTCTATATCTTAAAAAAATGGCTGAGTTATAGCACTTGGAATTTCTAGCGTGGCTGATATTTTGAAACGACCTAATTTTTATCACGCGATAACAGGCGTATTTATGAACCGATTTCGATGTACTTTGGTGTATACATAATACGTACCAATGTCTCGACCGAGTTCGTTCGCCAGCTTCATCCTCTATGTAACTACATTTAAACACATGATGCAACGAAGCCAATTATACTTCCTCTTTTTTGAAGTAGTTTTCTAAACATTCCTTGCAAAGAACGTCTGCGTTACGCGTAATCCAATTTTTCATTATTATCATCTTGAATTGCATCTTTCTTGCCCTTCTTACTTTTTATTTTCCGTTTCTTCTCCTTTTATTTTATTAAACTTGATAACATGCCTAACATGGTTAGTCTATGCAAAAAGAAAACAAAAAGTTAATAACAATTAATCATCCCGTTCAAAATAAACTGCGGCATGTATACCGGAATAGCAGTGCGGCATGTTTCCCATTTTGCATGGTGCAGACGTCGGCCCTCACAGTTACCTGTCATCGCTAAAGGGAATGGCGTAACCATACACACAGTACTCTATACAAACGCTACACTTAGTTTTGACTTTGAAATCATGCATGCATTTAGTAATTAGTGTATGAAAAGTATTTAAACATAACGTGTTTAAAATTTTGGACAGTGAAATCATGCACTTACGTCAAATTAAGGATTGTACTTCTACAAGTAAACATCGAAATGGGACTCACGTTATACACTGGTTAAAATAATCTCATTGTGCACCTATACTGTGCGTTTGACGACCATCTATCGATAATTACAAGAAATACAAGGGGTGCGGCATCTATCCCGTATGCGGCGACTCTCCCGGAGTTACCCTATATATCTGATCTTTGTCACACTGTAAGTCTCGTATTTATGAACCGATTTGGATGTAACTTCATGTATACACAGTGCATACAAATGTGTCGACCGAGTTCGTTGGCCAGCTTCATTTGTCATCTTGTTTCAAAATGGCGGTCATTTAAATTTAAAAAAAAATTAAAATTTGAAATATGGTACCAAAAATCTGAAAATTAAAAAATATTTTTTCTTGTGTGTTTGACCTTGATACAAAGATTCCGGAGCATTTTTTGTTTCGTCTATATCTTAAAAAATGGCTATAGCACTTTGAATTTCTAGCTTGGCTGACATTTTGAAACGACCTCATTTTTGTCACGCGATAATAGGCGTATTTATGAACCGATTTGGATGTACCTTGGTGTATACATAATACGTAGAAATTTCTTGACCGAGTTCGTTGGCCAGCTTCATCCGCCATCTTGTTTCAAAATGGCGGCCATTTAAATAAAAATAAAATTAAAATTTGAAATGTGGTACCAAAAAATTGAAAATTGAAAAAAAAAATTTGAATGTGTTTGAACGCAATACAAAGATTCCGGAACAGTTTTTGTTTCGTCTATATCTAAAAAAATGGCTGAGTTATAGCATTTTGAATTTCTATTGTGGCTGACATTTTGAAATGACCTGATTTTTGTCACGCGATAACAGGCGTATTTATGAACCGATTTGGATGTAACTTGGTGTGTAAATAGTACATACCAATGTCTCGACCGAGTTCGTTGGCCAGCTTCATTCGCCATCTTGTTTCAAAGGGCTGCCATTTAAAAAAAATTAAAATAAGTTATCAAATAATTGAAAAATGAAAAAAATATTTTTTTTTTATGTGTTTGACCTTGATACAAAGATTTCGGAGCAGTTTTTGTTTCGTATATATCTTAAAAAATGGTTGAATTATAGAACTTTGAATTTCTAGCATGGTTGACATTTTGAAACGATCTGATATTTGTCACGTGATAACACGCGAATTTATTAATCTATTTCGATGTAAGAAGGCATGTGGATAGTAAATCGTAATGTCTCGACCAAGTTCGATGGCCAGCTTCATTAGCCATCTTGTTTCAAAATGGAGGCAATTAATTTTAAAAAAAATTATATTTAAAGTGAGGTGCAAAAAATTTAGAAATTGAAAAAGGTTTCTTTCTTAAGTATTTGCCCATGATATAAGGATTCCGTAGCATTTTTGTTTTGTCTTTATCTTAAAAGATGGCTCAGATATAGCAGTTTGAATTTCTAATGTGGGTGACATTTTGAAAAAACCTGATTTTTGGCTTGCGAGAGCACTTATATATATCAATAGATTCCGATGTGAGTGACTATGTGCACAGGAATTACTAAGGTCTCGACCAAATTCGCTCGTTAGCCTCATCCACCATGCTGTCTTAAAATGACAGGAACTTCAAGATATCGCCGAATTTGGCAGCCAAATATAAGTTACTTTAAATAAAAGCAGCTTGGATAAAGCTGACTAATTTCGAGAGATTCTCATTCATAATGATTTAGTATTGAAGAAATTAGTATTAAATCTCCTATAATCGGTTTCCACTAAATTGAGCTTCGCGTGTTTGAATAATATAAGCTTGATTTTTAAAAATAAGGAGTATGAAAGCTACCTCTTCTTCCTGGCGCTGGCCGGAAGGACTTTTTGTAATGCAAGCTACCTAAAAGTGCCCAAAATTTTGGCCACCACTGTAGACTATATCTAAGAAAATTTATATAGGCTCTACACATAGATTAGATAGATAGATTTCTAGATAGATAGTGGATAAATAAAAATGTATTTCAATGAAAGAATTCAACTCTCGCGAAACACTGCATAGTTTTATCTATTTAAAGATAGAAAATTATTTTAAATGCATAAAGTTTTTTTTTGTACGCATAGCTTTAAGCCTTATTAAGAATTTAAAAATTCGTCACTTCTTATTCCGTTAATTAAAATCACAAAATTAATTCTATGCCTTAGAGATACGTTAAATTAAAAGAGCAAATATTAATAAAAAATATTTCCACTTAATTTGAATTAACAGTTTAAATATATCTCCAAAATATTCTAATGAATTATAAGCCTTAAGCAATAACAAATGAAAATGAAGAAAAAAATAAAAGTTAATATCAAAATTCGTAAAATCTTTTTTTTTTTTTTTTTTTTTTGTTAATCGAAGGAAATTCCTTTGCAGCTAGAACTTTTATACTGCAGGTAAAATGAAGATTGTAAGTTCCGAAAGTTTCGAAAGTTTCTCTTGTATCAAAATTTCGAAATTTTATCATGTGCGTCGACACGTCATTACATTTTTTATGAATACGAGGATATTTTCTTAAATCTGACAAAATGATTGAAATATCCTTAGTGCAAACATTTTATTCAGGCTGTCTTTTATTTAAAAAAAATTCGAAAGCAATATGGAATATGTAGTTAGGTGTGACTTTTAAAAGAATATTTTCTGCAAATATAATTACTCAAGTTTGTTTAATTGATTTTTTATAAATAAGTTAATTTTAGAATGTATTTCTTAAATTAGATTGTGACATTGTAACGTTACGCCTTGTTACTTTGTATAAGAGATCTCTAGTGTTTGATTGAGCTTTAAAAGGATTATGCCCTCTTGCTATGTAACCTTTTTGTGCATAATTTTGAAACCTATTCTATATTTTAAGTTTCATAAAGTATGAAATGTTTTCTGGAATTGGATTTTCACTTGCACTTTTCTGGATTTTGTTACTTAAATCGAATTCATGGTAACAGAAGGTTTCTCAAAGGTTTTCAATCTTGTATCCTCAACTTTTCTGGCACTTTATGTTAAGTAAGTGATTGTAGTTGTCTGGTTAATATATACAGTATGCCCACTAAAGTCAATTGCAAACCTCTTAAAAGCAGAACGGCTGCTGCTACTTTTATAAAAATTGGTGTCTAGGTATAGTGAAGTGACTATGCACTACTAGATGAGACCGCTTACAGCGGCATCTGGTGCAGAATTGCGGAATTCGCGTTCCTATCTTGAAAACAGTACGAGATATGGGAAAAAAGGGGTATTACAAAGTTGTAGAGCATACTCGATTTGGAACGAAAGACATCTTGTGAACATGAATGCTATGAAAGGAACGCTTAAACGAGCATTTGTTTGTTCGTGATTTCCGAAACTTCGACGTCATAAAAATTGAAAGCAAGGAGAAAATATTTTTTTGTGGGGATTACTGAAACAGCAGGTGTATGTGATCCTTCCGCCAATATTGCAGGACCTCCGAAAACGCATTATGGAAGCTTGTGACAACTTTTCACTTGCTATGCTACAACATTCTCAACGTGAAGTTCAGATAAGGATCCATATGTGCAATGTAGCTGACGGAGAGAAGTTTGAACATCGAAAATATCTTGTGATAACTACTTGTTTTTTATTTCTAAGATCGTTTCCTCACGTCACGGTGCAGGAAATAGCTGAAAAACAAATGGGCGTTTTAAGCCTTCTGTTTTTATCATTCATGTTCATATGGTGTCTTTTTGTACTAACAAGGAAACCACTTTTGGTGGTTTTCGCACCTAGCATCGAGACCTGGTGCGTTTTGTAGTCCTATACATGAAAGTTAGGGAACCGAAAAAAAATTTCTGTTAAAATAATATTTTGTATACTTTTTATGCTTTTAACGTTTTATTATTACATGTTTATATGTTTATTTCACGCCAAAAGTGAGTTAATTCGCCAAATATGGCGTTACAATTTTTCCGCCTGCTTTCCGAGAAAATGTACAGAACATATTACTAGAATTATTTCAGATTGCGATTTTTTTTTTATAATTGATAGCATAAGAAACAAATATTAGGTTTTTGTTTTTTTTTCTATGCAGACGATAAATATATAAGTAATAAATATAATTCTAGAAAAGCTCCGACGACCATTGAAAACTATTTTTTAGTGAAATAGGAAATAAGCAAACTATTTTCTTTTGAAATCGAATGAAATAAAGTTTCGAATGTTTAAAATGAAATATTGCTGTATTAAATAGTCCTTCGGTAAAAGTAATCATAAAGTAAATTAATATTTTTACACAATTTAGAAAAATTACTCTGGCGAAATAGGGCGAACATTGCAATTTCTAGCTATTACAAATTCACCTATGACATTTGGCTAGGGTTGCCGGAAAGCTCTACTTTTCAAAATAAACGCCAACTGTTTCCCCGCCAAAAATATGAATATAAAGTTGCACTTTTTCAAAATCAAATTCGTGAGTTTTTGAAGGAATTTTCAAACTTTTTTCAATATTTTATACTTATTATTAACTACTTTTTATTTTTAAAAGTTTTTCTTTAAAAAAATTCAATGTTAATAGTCAGATAAGTGGTCTCGAAAATTGCATTTTCAGAAAATTATGCTGTTGTATAATCAAGAAATAATATTTTAACAGAAAAATTTTATCGATTCTCAAACTTCATGATATAGGGCTTTCAAATGCACCAGGTCTCAATGCTAGTTGCGAGCAACACCAAAAGTGGTTCCCTTGTAAGTCGATGATTGTCTATAACTTTGTAATTCACTTTTTCCCCATATCTCGTACAGTTTTCGAGATACGAACTCTAACTCCACAGTTTTGCACCAGGTGGCACCGTAGGCAGTTTTATGCAGTAATGCATGGCTCCTTACTACACATATACACCCCTTTTATGAATGTAGCAGCAGTCGTTTCGAAGTGAAGAGGGTGGCAAGGGATTTTATTGGGCTTAATCTATAGGTAATAATTAGCAAGAGATTCCGAAAGATTAGGAGATCCTGCCCATTACGGGATTATTAGCTGATACTACAGATATCTGTTGGTGAAAATTCATTCTCATAAGTCTTGGAAGCCATAGTTGCTGTGGGTTGCATAATTTTGTGTAACGAGTTAAAATTTTGTACCTTGAATAAAATAAGTATAGGATAGTCTAAGAATTCAAACTTTTTGCTGATATTTTTTAGAACCAAAATAAGTGTGATACATCAATTTAAAGAGTTGGTGCATATGAATGTGTACGTTTTGATTGCATAAGAAAAAATCTATAATGAAAATTTGCTGAAAATTGACAGAATTAAACTTCATAATCATTTGAACTTAAAATACCACTTATTAAAATGTATGACTTTCCTTTTTATTTCATGTTCATTAACTTAAAATATTATACATTCAAATAACTTTCATTAAGTAAATAATGATACCGGTGAGCTTGTAAATGATATTTCTGGTAATGAAAAGAATGATGTTCTATTCATTAACGAAAACTGGAAAACGTGGCTAGCGAGTGATTGTAAATTATGATAATTTAAAATTTTATGATATTATTATTAAATTAGTAAATGATGTTCATCAAATAAAGTGCTTAGTGCCAACAAAAGTAAAAGGAATTCTCATATAATTCACATTATTTCACCATTCTTAGTACTTATGCATAAATTAAGAGACAAAGACAAACTGCTAATTTTCGAACACAGAGTTCAGCTGTTAGCAATAAAAAGAGTAATATGAACAGTAGGTGTATCAAATTTGTATTACCTCCAACAACACAGCCAGTTG
Source organism: Maratus speciosus (assembly GCA_963932465.1). Taxonomy (NCBI): domain Eukaryota; kingdom Metazoa; phylum Arthropoda; class Arachnida; order Araneae; family Salticidae; genus Maratus; species Maratus speciosus. The sequence goes on from OZ010792.1 coordinate 458,589,527, forward strand.
ATGTGACGTCATTTTGACGTCACAAATGGTCACAAGTGTCGCAGTCACTATTATGAACCACAATGGAATATCTTTCAGTCATCGCATTATTACTCTCATTTAGCGACTCAACTGCGAAGTTAACGTGGCTTGTTTCTTTTGTGACGAATGACCAGGTGAGTATACAATTGAGTCCCTTTGTGAGTCTCATGTGACCGGAATTTCGAAATTTAGCTGTTTAGTCAAAATGACCATTGCATAGTGATGACTCACCAAACGATATCACAATGAAATCTCAATTGACAGACATTTGGATACTCTCCGATGAAGTCATCGTGATGTAACTGGTCACCAAATGACTTCATGTTGATTCCATTTATGGGTTTGTCTAAAGCAACTATCCTGGTGACGTCATGGTGTAGTCTCCAAATAAATGTGGCATAAGAATTACAAGGTGAAGCCACTTCAACGTCACATTGTAACTGGTCATAAAGCAATGGTCACCATAAATTCACAAAATGAGATCCCCTTGAAAGTAATAATGAGACGAATAAAAATATTATATTTTGTTTCATCACTGTTGCTGTGACGCTTTTGACCCTTTGATCCGTCACATTGGCATCCGATTGACTGGCTGCGCTATTAGAATAAGGTGTATTTGATATAGAGTAAATGCGGGAGAGATGGACTACAAGGTGAGATGGACAGACAAATATTTCTTTAATACGGCGTCCCGCGGAATGTGCGACTATCTTAATCAGATATTTAAACATATTTTGTATGGCGTGCAACATTTTGCTTCTAAAAAACGTAAGAGATTTTCGGATAAAAATCTTTATTACGTTTAATAAGTCAAATAATTCTTTCATATGGTTAGAGTTATTATGTATTTAAAGTTTTATATATATATATATATATATATATATATATATATATATATATATATATATATAGTTTTAATAATGTAATCTCGGTGAACAATTAGGCAATAATTTTTAGCACTGAATCTGAAAATGACCTTCATTTTTAAACCATCACGTTAGAATTTTTTTGCAAATCGTAAATGTGTAAGTTAAAATATAGCGAAAATCTCATACTATAAAACATATGTAAAACTTTTTTATTTTATTTTATTTTATTTTATTCAATAATTTATTCGATATTTTTGCTTATCCTGGGATTCTAACAGCTAAACAGCTGAGTGGTCCGAAGAGATGGGGGGAGAGATTTAATTTTAACTTTGAACTTTTGAACTTTGAAATTTGTAATTTGCGAAAATTCCTGATGTGATTGTTAAAAATGAAAGCCAATTTCGGATTCAGCGGTACAGAATACATAAGAATCAATTACCAAACTCAACTTTTGCTGGCTATTGCAATCTAATAATATTTTAAAATACGTATCATTTTATAAAGAATTGAGGCTGTTAATTTAGCATCATTTTATTTAACAAAATTTTTGTTTTTTCTTTCATCTTAAATGATTATTTCAAATTGTATATTTTGCATTAATATGTCAGAATGATTAAAGATTTCAAATTTATATTGCAATGTTAATTTTACTGTCAACAATTTTTTTTTATATATATGACGAAATTATATTTCGACTAAATTTGTGAATGACCCCAATTTGCAACTGAAAATATGCTCCAACTTTAAACAGCTATTACTCGGCCAATTTTAATCGAAGAATAACGGGACTTTTTTTGCATTACTTGTCAGTGTAAAAGGAAAATTTTACTAAATATAACTTATAGAACCGGGGGACCGTATAAAAATTTAAATTTCGTAATTTGTTAAGAAATGATTTTATTGACCCAATTCGCTTTTAAAATATTTCTTTACCTGATCTAAAACATTTTTGTAACTGGAACTATATGTCTATGATAAACGGTTTAGGAATTAGCCATTGGACACCGTTGAGACCGGACACCCTGTATACTGTGAAAAGTAAAATATATGTAAATATTTGGCTTTCAGCAAATATAGAGTAAACGGGGTCCTTCAATCCCGTAATCACCCTACCTGTCTTTTATAGCATTTTTTTTTTACTACTCATAAATATCTGTGATAAAGTTCGAAAATTACCATTTCGTACTTGTCTCTTAATTTATGGTTACCAGTGTAATTAAATATCTCTATTTTCTGAATATACAAATTTCGTACAAATATATACATCATGCGGATAATCTTACAAATTCAAAGTCAGAAGTAACATTTTTAGCGTCATTCTAGAGTTCGTTTCATGAATAGATAATCATTTTGACATTCTAGGTGATTTGTTACTCTTCTAAGCATTTTAATCGCAGAAAATTGTTCAAAACATTATATGCCCCCCCCCCCCCACATACGTTTTAACGTCTGAATTAAAATAGTATTTAATTTAAATATGAAACGTTAGACAGACTTGAATACATATAAAAAGCAATTGAATTTAATATATATAGGGCAAGGTGGGGCAAAATCGGGTACCATAAATGTTTGTTGTTCTTAAATGCAATCAAATGGGAAAACAAACTCTGAACACCGTTTTTCATTTTAAATGAATCTTTGGCTATATTAAAACATACTCTTTTGAGTAAAAAATGTAATTGATTATATAAAAAATAGCTTTTTTAGACGTATACAAAAATCCAGTTTTACCCCACTGGTTGGGTAAAACCGGATACCCCTTTAAAACTCGTGTAAACTCATGTTCTTTAAAAAAAAATCTTGTTTAAAATAGTAAACAATACATTTTTGTTATATTTAACAAAACGAAATTGCACATGTGTTCTTCCATGTGTCAAAAATAAATCTGTAGCAAATTATCTACATTGTATATGCCTACTTATTTTACGCTGGATGTCTTAGAGTTATTTTAACTGCAAAAAATCACAAACAAATTTATTATCACATTCTCCTTCATACTACATGCTTCGTGTGCTCATCAGTGACATTTCACATATTGTATCCAACTTTCTTTGGATTTAGAATTGGAGTAAAGCTCATTGCAAAACATCCAGGTTTCATTTTCTTCTTCATCTTCTAAGGATGCCTCAGCAATATTTTTTGGTTTCTTTTCCTGTTGATTCTTATTTTCTTTTTAAGAATCTTCCTTTTCGTTTTGAAGACTGTTTGGCTTCTTTCTCTTTAATATCTGTTTCGAGCTCTAATTTATAGGGTGAAGTAGTTAAAATAACAATTTCCACTTCTTTGGCCAGCTGTTTTCTCAATCTTAAAGCCTTCCTGGGGAGGGGTAATAGCATTTTAATTGAAATTGGAAATGCAGATTGCTGGCTACACAATATAAGATCTCGATAGAAGAGGCTGGATGTTGTCAACTACTGGATGTGTGATGTCGACACTTTTAAATGTAGAAAGAAGAGCTGCATTATCCTGTGATATTTCAGAAATATTTATTGCTGCTGCTATGCCAAGATATGGCTGCGTAGACTTAGGTATTTTATCATTGACTTTCATGGGTTTCTCTGTCATTTCCGAAGGAGCAAATAGATCCAGGAAAAACATCGTTGTTGTGAAGAAAATCCTTGTTTTCTCAAACCGTCTGATTGGAGTATTTATAACTACTGCTCTAAAAAATGCAGCTTTGGATAATTTTCTAACTTAGTAAATTGTTACAGATCGCCCAGTATTGGAAGTAACCCCACTTCCTCACCTCTTGTTTGTAATATAAGTTTAGAGGTGGTATGAATAACACATCAAATGATTAACAGTACTTAACAGCATTAAATTGAAATTTAAAACTCATTGCTAAAGTATTATGTATCCTAAAAAACCATTCCATGAGTGTAGGACAAAAATGGTTATACCCGGTTTTGACCCACTCTTAAGTATCCGGTTTTACCACAACGTAACGCAGATTTTAAAACATGACGTCACTACTCTCAGTCCTATAGTAAAAGATCAGTAAAACTGTTAAAATACTTGAAAGAAAGTAAATAATTAAATATAGTACTTACCAATATATAATATTCTGGCAAACAGTTAATATATGCGCAAAACCTAGAAATAAAGAAAATAATTTTTTAAGGGAAATTTAAACGCATTCCTTCGCACAAAAATAACCGCATACATAGTGCTTCGTTCAGCTACAAATGCCGTAATGTCTTTCGACAAGCAATTCCTGGTGTTGGCCGACAGATAAAAGTTGAAATTAAGGAGGAACCAGCGCTACCCGGTTTTGTACAACTCTCCCTACATAAAAAAATAACCCTTATATGCCTGACGTCCCATTTTTGGGACTCTTCGAATTTTAACAAATTTGTGTAATTTTCTTCTTTATAACATGAAAATTGTATGAAATGATTATCTATAAGTCTCTTTATCTGTTATCGAAAGATATTAGCATAAGACGGATACTAATTTGCTTAAAATGGAGACTTTTTTTAGATTTTTTAGATTTTTCATTTTCAAGATGGCGAAATGTATAAAGTAAGTTTTTGTTTTTTGTTTTTTGTTTTTTCAACGAATTATTCGAATAAATAAGTGCTAATCGTAACTTGTAGACTTGTTTGAAATACATACTTTTTTTAATTGTGAAATTATGTGTTAAAACCTACTTTTTATTAATTTTTGTAACTTCCAAAATATAGGGCACTAGGCACGAACGGGTACATATTTTTATTAGCCATTTAGAGAACAGTTACTTGTGTAAAGCACTTTTTAAAATTATTTTTAAACAAATTGCTTTTAAACCTCTATTACGATTAGTCTTAGTTTATTATTACTAATACTTATAATTACAGTCTCTGAAAAGAAATATCTATATTTTTTACTAATTCATAAAAATACAAATAAATACAATTTAAAAGTTTATTTTATATAAATAACTAGCAGGCTATGCCCGCTGCACTGGTCAATATTTCCAAATGAACCTTGGATTAAACTAAATGGTGAATTTGAACTTGTATTTTAAACAATATGGATCTTCAGCTTGACCTTGCACATTACTGAAAACGATGCGAACGCCATTGCGATATAATGTTATCTTAAGCGTTGGACAAAATTTAGCAATTAAGAAGTAATTGTTTTAGTTGATTATAAACAGCGCACTTATGGTCGGGTAATGAGACCGTTATGACAACAGGAATTAATACCTCTGTAACTAATCAACATATAATGAAATCATATATACTAACACCATTCCTAAAAGTCATGCAACAGGGCCACTTGTAACAAAATATCTTCTGTAGATTTTTTTTTAAAGGCTAAACTTTCATAATCAGATTCACTTAATTTTTGAACTTTTACTGTTGCTCTATAACTAAGTACCCTTGAACAATATGTATGCACTAAAACCTTTCCAAAATTATTACCTAATTAATTGTGGTATATCTTACGAAAGTATTATAAACAATCGGAATGAAATACAAATTTCCGTTGTAATTATATAGTAGATGATGATGATGCGATTTTGTGTAATAGAATTCATAGTAAAGTTTTCGCTTTAAACAAAAACGATGCTTTCAACATTAAAGCTAATACACCAATATGTGAAGTATCCGATTACGGAAGGTTAACTTGAATTCTCATGAGCAACTACTCAAAGAAAAGTAAATATGTGGCTTTTGTGATACTTTTATGCCAGCCGGGCGCAGGTAATAAATCAATAAAGATTGTTTTCAAAGCATATTCTTATTTTATTATTTTCATTTAAAACACAAACCTTTCACTCATTTAATTTAAAATGCATGCCTTATACTAATTTCATTTAAAAAACTGAAAAGATAAACAATAACAGGAAATAATGCCATAATTAAAAGCAAAAAAATATTTTTAATTTACATACGCAAAATGTAACTACTGCTACTGGGAATTTTTAAAATGCTATCAGCGAGATGTGCGCACGGTTGTTATAAATGTACCCATTTTTTAGGTGCGTTCGTAATTATATAAATACGTAGCACCTATAGTCGTCGTTCAGTCCGTCCGTCTGTCCGTCCGTCTGTCCGTCTGTCCGTCCGTCTGTCCGTCTGTCCGTCCGTCCGTCCGTCTGTCCGCATGTAACAGAGCAAAAACTACCCAACCGAATGGTCTGAAATTTCAAATATATAATTGTTGCAAAATTTTGTCGAGCCATTTCAAATTTTATGAAAATCGGATGTATAGTTTAATTACAGGGACAGTCAAAAGTTTTTCTTTACATTACGGCCAATGGGAAAAATTATTGCAAGTGCATTTTAATGATATTACAGTCTTCCGAATGATCTGAAATTTTAAAGATATAACTGTTGCAAAGTTTTGTCGAGCCATTTCAAATTTTAGGAAAATCGGATGCATAGTTTAATTACAGGGACAGTCAAAAGTTTTTCTTTACATTACGGCCAATGGGAAAAATCATTGCAAGTGCATTTTAATGATATTACAGCCTTCCGAATGATCTGAAATTTTAAAGATATAATTGTTGCAAAGTTTTGTTGAGCTATTTCAAATTTTAGGAAAATCGTATGTATAGTTTAATTACAGGGACAGTCGAAAGTGTTCCGTTACATTACGGGGAATGGGAAAAATTATTGCAAGTGCATTTTAATGATATTACAGCCTTCCGAATGGTCTGAAATTTTAAAGATATAATTGTTGCAAAGTTTTGTTGAGCTATTTCAAATTTTAGGAAAATCGGATGTATAGTTTAATTACAGGGACAGTCGAAAGTGTTCCGTTACATTACGGGGAATGGGAAAAATTATTGCAAGTGCATTTTAATGATATTACAGCCTTCCGAATGGTCTGAAATTTTAAAGATATAATTGTTGCAAAGTTTTGTTGAGCTATTTCAAATTTTAGGAAAATCGGATGTATAGTTTAATTACAGGGACAGTCAAAAGTGTTCCGTTACATTACGGGGAATGGGAAAAAATTATTGGAAGTGCATTTTAATGATGTATCAGACTATGCGCTTTATGAAGTGCAAAAAAGTATACATTCAGTACAATATGGGGTGCAAAAAATAATTATAAAACTAATTATAGTACGAACGCACCTCATTTGCCACGTTTGACGAGCAATTTCCAACTTGTTCTTCTTATTGAGGAGCAATTTATAAATGGCACACTATTAATCCAATTCAAATTTCTTTCATTGAGGAACCTATGACCGGAAAAAATGGAAAAAGACTCTTGTAGATTCTTCGGATGACGGCATATGACGCCATAAACCGAGTTTATATATATGAAAATAATTTTTAAGTTGTTACAAACATTGCTTTCATACTTAAATATTTTCATTGGTACTACTTGTTATCCCGTCTACCAATTTCGCCAAATTATATAAATCGCCAAACCATTCGCCAAATTATATAAATTGACATAATCTTTATTTTAAATAACGAAATAACAAATAAATTAGTATAACATTAATAAAAATGCAAATAAAACGTCGAAATTAAAATCACTTGATGACGTAAACACGTGTAGTTTGTTTAAATTCAAGTGAATTTGATATTTACGATCAGCCATTATTGGCATTTAATCTTATAGTTTGACGATAGATTTTTGGTCGACGGAATATCTAAGTAGTACCTTTTCCATTTTTGTTTTATAACGCTAAATTCTCAGTAATTTTTTCCCTTTTATTTTACATAAAATCACTATTTTTTTAAAAAAAAATTAAGATGCTTGCATTTTTATTTCAAACCCATAGAGCCGTTTTTATTTTTTAGCCAAAAGGGTTGATTTGAATTTTTTCCATTGCTAGAGTAACGGATGTAATGATAGATACTTTGAGGTTTAGATGCCAAAGACACCGCCAAATTAGAAAAATATGAAACGTGTCATGAACTGTTGGACTTATAAAAATTTATTTGGTAGCATTCGATTCAGCATACAAAACTACATTAAAATATGCTATCATTTGACGCATAATTTTGATATTCGATTTTTTCCCCTTCCCGTGCAAAAACCATTAGGGGTGACACTTTAGGAAATCCTTTCTTAGCAGAAGTTTATGTCATAAGAAGTATTTTTACCACGATTTTCAAGATTTTAGGTTCAGTAGTTTGCGCTGTGCGTTAATTAGTCCCCTAATCCAGACTTTATTTTATATACTATATTAGATATGCGATTTTGCGGTGAATCGATGATCGAAAATTAGTCCAATATCATTTGAAATATTACATAACAGAGGAGAAAGTACGAAGAAAGACGAAGAAGAAATGACGAATTACAAAAGACTTGTATTTTTTTTTTTTTCAAAATGTTGAATTTTTCCATAGTAATAACGTATTAAAACATAAATTTCCTTAAAAATTATCTTTATTCCCTAGATTTCGAATCTGTGAATTTTCCTATAAATGAAATTGGCGATATGACTTGAGAAAATAGATAATATTTGCTTAAATAAAATGGGTAATATTCGTTGATCTGAGTTCGAGTTTATAAATATCACATGCTTTCGGAATTACGGCGAAAAACATTTTAAAAAGTATAAAATTATTTTACAATATGTATGTGTGGCAGAAATTCACACTGAAATTTAAGTATTCGATTCCATTTTTAAAATATTAACTGATATCTATATAAGTTACAATTGAATATGAAAATGTACTCAAAAAATGATCTATTTCATCTAAAAAAACACCATTTGTGAGAACATCCTCAAGCTAATATCACGCTCATGCATTTTTGGCTTAAAATCACATTGTTTGGCGACAAAAGAAAAATAAAAAATTGTAAAGAAACAAATAGTAATTACACATGTGACTCACAATTACATCTGCTTGTTTCTTCTATAAGTCACGTGATGGGACAATTAGATATAAAAAAAGAAAAGAACAGAACAGAAAGAAAATGTCTTTAAAATTTCATCTAATCAAATTTTCAGATTCGTTTCCATATCTAACGCAAGCGATAAAGAGCCAAATATTGCGTATCAAGTGTAATATTTCTTATTAAATTAATTTTTAAGCATTACAAATATTCCTTTCAGGTTTTGATTAAATGTTTCCGTTTTTTAATATTATCACTCATTAAAACGGATGTTCTTCTTCTTTTTTTTTTTTTTTTCATTTAAATAAAATTAGTAACAGTTTTTCTTTTATTTTTCGAGGTTTAATAGCCGTTTCAATTATTTTTATCAACGATGAATTTCACCAAGAAATAAAATGGTAACCTTATCGCCCAAAATAACAGAATTTTCCGTCATAATTCTAAAACTAATATAGGTAGAATAATGTGTTATAGATTAAAACATTCCCTGAAACAATACCTATCTAACGGTATAGGTTCCGTAAAAATCCATGCAGTAGAACTCGAAATCTAGGCGTTCGGAACGAAATTTCTGATTGAATTTTATATATATAATAGATAATAGAATAGATAATAGATTTTATATATATATAATAGAATAGATAATAGATTATGTGTTATGAACTATCTCAAAGTTTAAAACAGATCGCATTGTTAGATTTCCTAATTTTAACAATATCGCGTTATGTTAGTTCCACATTCCACCACCAGGGAGCGCACTCTATTCTTAACGAAAGCGTATCTGAACGAAACTACTTAATGCAACCTTTCCGTAGATACATGAATCGGGAGGGTGGCGGTCTTAACCAATAATTTAAGATAATTGCTGAAATTACTACGAAAAATATTTTAAAGGGGCTCTACGCGGGCCCCTAATAGAGTTAGAGGAAATCGGAAGACGGCAAAATAATCGCGGGGAAAAGTTTGCTTGGGTGCTTCGGAGCTACTTTTGGCGCGAGGTCTAAGCTCTACGACCAATAGGAGCCCAGATATTTAAGGAAATATGAAGTAACAAAGTCCAAAATAATAGAATTTTCCGTAATAATTCTATAACTAATCCAGGTAGAATGATGTGTTACAGCTTAAAACCTTCCCTGGAATGATACCTATCTAACGGTATAAGTTCCGTAAAAATCCATGCGGTAGAGCTCGAAATCTCGGCGTTCGGAACGAAATTTCCGTTTGGATTTTATATATATAATAGAAGACAAAACGTGTAATTATGCATATTATTATGCATATTCTCATATTTAGTACGTTTATATTTTATCAAATAAATACAAATTTAGTATTTTACCAGTTCATTTTGCAACATTTTAATGTGATTTTAGCAACAAATTTGAGTAAACAAAAATTCCAGGCACAAATGGATTAATTAAAATCCAAATCATACAAAGTATACGTTTCGCGATTTCATTGCATAGCTTCATTAGTACTAACATCAACTACAACAACAACAACAAAAAAAAAACAACATCGAACGCACAATGGAGTCAGTCAAAGTTAAAGTTTTTCTTTTAGGAACAAGAAATATTCGTTAAGAAGAGAACCTGATTTATTCAAGATATTTCGGTATAGCTTAATGAACAATCCCTCCATGAAAATTCTGTAATGGTAATTTTTGCAGCTATTTTCCAAAATTAGCGAATCTGCAAAAGATGGAGTATGGTCCGTGTCAAAAGTATGGGGTAGCCTTGTCAACCGGGGCCTACTGTTCCTATTTTGGTTCTTGCGGGGTTACTTTGGTCCATCCCATAAAAGAAGTTTTCATTCTTTGTATTGAACAAACAATACAAGATAATTTGGAGTTTTTGCCCTTGAAAAATATTTTATACTATAGGGTATTTGAATAGTTTAGGGGTAATTTTTTTTGTGGCAACACTGGATGTGTTTGTAAACAACTGTTTTCGTGTGTAAATTTTAACTCTCCGAACTTTCTATAGTGGAACGATCTGGATAAGAGCTACAAATAAGGTAAGTGTCAAAATATTACCTTTAGTAACCTGTAACCCATATGTGATCATAATTTTTACTTTAACTTTTTATTTTGACAGGAAATGTTTAAATTTTCGTAAAGCTAACATGAAAACTAGTATTTCGCGGCTACTTTGTGCCAGGCCTTTTTTGTCCGAAAATAGTCCCAATTACTTAAAAATGCCTATTATACAACCAAATCTCTTAAAACATGTTATAAGTAACATTTTTTTCTAATGTTACTGTAGCAAAATGTTACATTAATTGTTTTTATTCCAGTTGCTGAGGATAATAACATGACGAAAACTGTTTCTCGTTTTTTTAATATTTACAATTGGTTTATTGTGGTTAAATGTAAAAAAAGAAAAAAAAATGTTTATCGAGTTTGCAGTGTTAATTTATTAGCAAATGCTATTGCGAGGGGGTTTCAATAAAAATGTATTTATTTACATATGTAATGTATTAATTTTATATGGAACTAAGTGAATGGACCAAAGAAGCCCCCAGCAGGGGCTACTCTTTTCCAAAATTTTAAAAGTCATAAAAAAAATAATAATAAAGTCCTCCTAAAAACCATACAGTTTGCTTCATCATTTCATGTTAATTGTTTACAATTCCATTTCGACGTTGAAAAATCACATACAATATTTTTTAATAAAGGAAATGTGAACGGAACCAGGAAAAAGTGGCCTAAAGTATCCCCGGTTGACGGTATTAATAAAGACGAACTGACATATTTAAATTGGTGAAGCTTCAACTGTAACCGCTTTCACTGGGGTTAATTACCGCCGAGGCAAACTTCAACCAGTAAATTTAAATACAATTTTTTTGCATTTATAAACGCATTATTAGAGCAAAATTTCGGTCATAAATAATGGCAAAAGCAGATAATTATTTTTGCTGGTGGAAGTTTACTTCGGCGGTAGTCACGCAATGCATTTTCGCCATATTGTGACAACCTGCTTCCAGTGGCTGTGAAAAAGATTATAATACCTGGGAAAGCTTTCAACAGTAAAAACAAATAGGAAATTTAACCATATTTATGAGAGGAACTTCTCATGAAAAAGCCGCTAAAATAAGGGAAAATTTTCTATTCAAAATTTACCGGTGGATGTTTGCTCCGGCGATAATCAGAAACTGTAAATCCGACGTACAAAATGAGCCGCCATCTTGTGACAACCTCCTCAGCTACTTCAGTCGGATATTGTAGACATTATACTATATGTCTCATACTTTTTATTGATAACTCCATTATCAAAAGCATGTTGGACTAAATTGAGTCCAGCATGCTTTTGATGTGGACCATACCCTAAAGTAAATTTAGTCCAGCATGCTTTTGACACGGACCATACCCCATCTTTCACAGATTTGTTAATTTTGAAAGAAAAAAGCAAAGATTACCATTAAAAACTTTTCATGGTGGGATGGTTCCCTAAGTTATACCCAAATAAAATGAATGAATCAGGGTTGATTCCAAACGAATATTTATTTTTTCTAAAAGAAAAACTTTAACTTTGACTGAGTTCAGTTTGTGTTCGATGATTTGTTGATGTTAGTACTGATGAGGTTATGCGATGACATAGCGAAGCGTATATTTTGTATGATTTGGATTTTAATTAAATGCTTTTATGTATATATTTTAAATTTAATTGCTTTTTAAATGTATTCAAGTCTGTCTAATGTTTCATATTTAGTTAAAATTACATGGTTATTTAATTTTGTTCCATTTTTTAAATTGATTTACAAATTAATTTAATAATTCTAGTTTCTCTTTTCTGCTTATACATAAATTTTCGTTTTTGATCAAGATGATTGAAGAAGCACGAACGACATTTATTTTAATAAAATATTTCTATAAATTAACAATAACCGTTCTTAAAATTTAAAAAAATCTACAGCGAACCTATTTTTTTTTTTTTTTTTTTTTTTTTTTTTTTTTTTGGAAAATCTAATAAGTAAACAAATATATATATATATTTCAAATGATTTGTGAAAGTATTTTCCTTTCTTACTCTCTCAATTTTTAGATAACAAAGCGTGAAAACTTCTAGAATTTTTTCACGATAAAATATTCTTGTTTCTCTTAAGTTAAATGGACTTTTAAGAGTACAACTATCATTATAAAACACAATGTTTATTAAACATATTTCCCATACGATCTTGTCAACCATGGTCAAAAAATCTTGATTATCTTGAATTTGAAGTCTATACATATTCGACAAATATTGGATAGCACTAAATCCTCTTTCACCGCACATCGCTTCTGTGTATCGTATACGATCACGTGTGTAAAACAGTTACAACAATAATCTAAAAATATTTGCAGAATTTTCAAAATTGAATTTTGAAATTTTGTTTGATAATCATGATTTTTCGGCCATGAAAGTCAAGATCAGTGAAATATATTTAAGAGGACAGTGGAGTTTAAAATCCTTAAAAATAATTTTTTTTATTACTGTAAATTGCACCTTAAATACTAATCAAGGGAGTGAAGTTTAAAATCCTTAAAAATATTTTTTTTTATTTTTGTAAATTTCACCTTAAATATTAATCAAGGGTACATTTTATACATTATGGCATGCATTTATCACAAAAAATTTTTAAAAAAAATTTATTTTTGAGGAAAAAAAATGGAATTTTACGCGTCGTCTTAGAAATCTTCGAAATGCCCCCTGCATCTTCCATATGAATGAAAATCCCCAATATTTTTTATAAAAGTTTGGTTTATATATATATAAATAAAATAGAGCATCGAATTTTATATATTTGAATTTAAAGGTAAAAAAAAATCAAAATTTCAAAATTTTTTCGAAAAAATTTCAAAATTTTTCAAAAAAAAAAATTTTTTTAACCTTTAAATTCAAATATATAAAATTCGATGCTCTATTTTATTTTTATATATAAACCAAACTTTTATAAAAAATATTGGGGATTTTCATTGATATGGAATGCGCAGGGGGCACTTCGAAGATTTTTAAGACGACACGTAAAATTCAATTTTTTTCTCAAAAATAAATTTTATTTTTTTATTTTTTTTTGTGATAAATGCATGCCATAATGCATATAATGTACCCTTGAATAATATTTAAGGTAAAATGTACAAAAATAATAAAAATTATTTTAAAGGATTTTAAACTCCACTTTCCCCTTAATATACATTGTGTTCTTGAATAATAGTTCCAACCTTGAAAATCCATTTAACTTATTAAAAACAAGAACATTTTGTTGTGAACAAATACTAGAAGTTTTCACGTTTGCTTATCAAAATTGAGAGAGTAAGAAAGGGAAATACTTTATCAAATCATTTAAAATATGTAAAAAAATAATTTGTTTACTTATTAGATTTTTCAAAAAAATATTACAACTTTAGATTTTTTAAATTTTAAGCATTGCTATTGTTGATTTATAGAAATATTTTATTAAAACAAGTGCCTTTCGGTCTTCTTCAATCGTCTTGATCTAAAACGAAAATTTAAGCATGGCTATTAGTAGTCAATAACAAACTTTCATCTTCGGATTTAATGAGTAGCGAAAATCAACATACAAAAAAGCGGAAAAGGGATATTCGGATTATTAAATTAATTGGTAAATCCATTAAAGAAATAGAACAAAATTAAATTACCATATAATTTTAACTAAATATGAAAGATTAGCAGAGAAGGTTTTTACTTTTCATCAACATTTTTGGAGATATGATGGTTTGAAATTTTCTCAAACTATCTTGATAACCCAGTATATATATACAGTGTGTCAGAAAAGTCTTGGTGCACTTTTGACCGGTCACAGGAAAGCAACGAAACAAGATGGAAATGTGAAATCTTCACCAAATAAAAGGAAATCTCTTCAAGTTTCATGCCTGTTACGTGCAGTTCGACGTGGTCTTCATTTGAAGCGGAGAATCACAGATGTTATTCACTCTGTTACCCAAACGTCCTTAACTGTGTGTGGGAAGAACTTGAATATTGTTTAGGTGTGTGTAGGGCAACAAATAGAGGCCACATCGAACAGTACTGGACAGGTATGAAGCTTAGAGTGTTTTTCTTTTATTTGGTGAAGATTTCACATATTTATCTTGTTTCGTTCATTTCCTGTAACCGGTCACAATTGCACCATGACTTTACGGACACACATACTTTTAAAAGTTACACCAAAATTAAATGCTCCATATTGCTTTCGAAATTTTTGAATTAACAGGCTAATTGAGTAAAATGTTTGCAATTAAGATATTTAAATCATTGTGTCAGATTTATGGCAATATTCCTCGTATCCATTAAACGAAACTTGCAATCAACAATATAATGCAGTATAAAAGTTTTAGCTGCAAGATCATTTCCTTGGATTTAAAAAAAATGATTTTACGAATTTTGATATTTTGATATTTTGATAATTTTGAACCGGTCAAATGTGTACCATGACTTTACGGACACACTGTATTTTGAAAATTTCGAACCCAAATTTGAATGAATTCAACGAGTTTCACATGCATGTAAATTTATCCACGATTTTTATTTAACAATCAGCGTTTAGCATTTATGAAGTAAGCTTTAAATTAAAATGAATATCATCAACGAAAATTAAGTTTATTTACATGCCACATTTGGAGTTTATTTCATTTCAAACGCAATTAAATAGTTTTACTAATATTAGCGGCAATGTTAACGTTAATTCCAGACGATAGTAACTTGTAACCCGGTTCTGTGAATTCAAATAATTTCCATCGCTAGCAAATGGAATAATTTTGCTACAGGTTATGTATGCACTTTGAATTTAATTTCACAGATGAATAATGCTTAATTGGAAATTATGCTGTGCCAATCACAAAACTTTCTTCTACTTCATCCATGTTAATACAAAAAGCGTAATTGTTTTAAATTATGCAGTTTAGAAAGAAAAAAATTGAGTGTTTAACACTTTCAAGGGTGGTGCTCACACTGCGTGTCTGTCTAATTTTAATTCCAAAGTGACAAGTTGCACCAGACATATATTAATAAAATTTTTCTTTTATCATGAAAGTTTCGAAAAGCAAGTTTTTATTTTCTAATAAGTTCGTTTAGAAATTCTGGTGCCAGTCAATTATTTTATCATTTTACGAATATAATTTTTCTGCGCTTAAAAGGGTTAACAGACCCTTTATTTATTTTTTATTGCGCTTCAAGGTTTTTGTCCATAAATGTTTAAAAAAAAAGGCGTAATGAAGTTTAGTTACCGACTAAAACATAAAAGAGCGTCGAAAATTTTGCTTATTACAAATATGTAAATATCTAAAGCTATATTGCACAATTGCGTGCTTCACTGTTATTTTTTTTTCAACAGCTACCACACCCTTCCCGAAAATCTAACAAAATTCGTTATCACAAGGCCACCTACAAACCGATTTTCTCCAAACTTTTCTCCAAACTTTGGCCTATTACATCTAAATATAAAATTTTGTCGAAAATCATTCATAAATTCTTCTCTTAAAGCACAAAAACACTAATAAATTTTTCTTTTAAAGAGGAAAAACATTCATAAATTCTTCTCCTAAAGTGTAGAAAACATTCATAAGTTCTTCTCTTAAAATATAGAGAAAATCGCTTTCTCAGCGCCCGTCATTATCCTCATTTTAAACTGGTACCTGACGTGCAGAGTCAAAAAAGTATTAATGATATAATGGTATAATTGGTATAATTCGAGCCATAACTTGCTACACTTTCCGGTAATTCAAAAGAAAAAACGCTAGCTCAACGCTCCTTCTAGGATAATAACCCCAATTTCAGCTGCTACCGGCCATAATAAAAATTAGGGTAACTTGAAGTGAGATGCCGTGTTGTACAAGATGCCGAATCACATAGTTTTCATATGCGGAGACGCTGTAGGGAAACGCCGCTCAGTTGTAAGGAAGAGGGTTCCCTACTGATATTTTAATTTCCGTTTGCGTTCTTTAAAAAAATTAAATGGCACTTTTTTATTGTTATTTCGTCTTAACACTTGTGGTAAGTGTCCAAAATCTTTTACGTGACCTATCTTTATTTGCCTATATGAGTCTTAGTTTAAACACCAGAGAAATAAATCTTATGTTTTTAGAGAGTACTGGTACCTGGCCTTTCGGCAAAGTATAAATGGTGGCAGATTCCCGCTTTTTTACTTAAGTGGTGGGCACCGGCATCTTACCCAATACTTTGGGGTGAAATTAATTTTGCAATTCTTTCCCCTCTTTTCTTGTCTCTTTTCATGTGTATATATATAAAAGAAAGTCTGAATTTTGTATTAATCAGCCCGCAGCCCAACCTACTGAGCCTAAAATTTTGAAAATTGGGGTAAAAATACTTCTTATGACATATAGTGACGCTGAAAAGAGATTTCCTAAAATTCCACTCCTAAGGGGAGTAAAATACTGAACGATTAAAAAAAATCCTTAAAAATCTGATTTTATAGTTATTTTTTAACTGATAACATATTTTAGTGTATTTTTGTATGCTGAATTAAATGGTACTAACCGAATTATTTTAACTCCAATAGTTCCTGAGATATTTCATATTTTTCTAATCTGGCGATTTCTTTGGCGCCTAAACCTTGAAATAATATTACAAGTGATAACAAAGCCTGCAAAATTTGGGTTGTGTCAAATTGCTTAGCTTTTGGTAATTGATTTTACATATTTTGTTGCACTGAATTCGAAAATAACCTTCATTTTTTACCATAATGTCAGGATTTTTTTCAAAACTTTAACTTTTTAAATTTGAAATTTACGATTTGAAATTTACGATTTGAAAAATTTCTAACCTGATGGTTAAAAATGAAGGTTATTTTCAAATTTAGTGCTAAAAAGTACATAAAAATCAATTATCAAAATTTAAAAAAAACACAACCATCGCATCTATTTTACAGTTTCAGAATTTTGCTATTTTTTTACTTTGAAATTTACGATTTGTAAAAAATCTTGACTTGATGGTTAAAAATGACGGCCATTTCCGAATTAATCGCTAAAAAATATATAAAAATCAGTTATCAAAAGTTAAGGAACACAACCATTTCCTGTATTTTTCAGTATCAGATGTTCTCTATTTTTTGACTTTTTACCACTGAAATTTACGATATGCAAAAAATCCTGACGTGATGGTTAAAAATGAAGGTTATTTTCGAATTCAGCGCTAAAAAATACATAAATATCAATTACCAAAATTTAAACAACACAACAATCGCAGGCTTGTGTAATTTATTCATATTCATTCATATTGTACATCCGTTACTGTAGCAACGGAAGAAATTCAAATTAAATCTTTTTGTTATTTTGGGTAAATAATTGAAACGTCTATATGAGTTTGAAAATAAATAAATAAATGCAAACGCTTTGAACAAAAGAAAATAAATATATTGGATTTATTTAAAATAGAAGGAAGCGATCCACTGAGAAATTAACATTATAAAACGAAAATACTAAAAAATGCAAGCAATGTTTATACGACTTTTTGGTACCTCCATCCAAGCCATTTCAGATACAAGACACATTAATTACAGCCACCCTTATTTTTGTCCATTTGATAGTTTATTTATTATAGTTTTAAATTTAATTTGTTAGAATAATTTTATTTTATTATAGTTTATAATATGTAGTTTTATGTTATTAATTTTATTTATTTACTAGGGGGCTCTGCCCCCTGCAAGCTACGCTCGCCAACCCCCGTTCAGACACTGTAGAATCTAAAATCACTATAATCTGATAGGTTTTAAAAAGATTAGAGACGATTGAATTATACTGAAAAAACCTGTAGCGATCTTTCTGTAAACGGGTTTCCATTCAATTCTTTTTGATTGCAAAAATTTAAGGTAGAATCAGTTGCTCTTAAGACATCCAATGGTTGTTTTCGTGTTTGGTTAAAGAAGATCAGTTAAACATTTGAAAAGAAGCTAAAAAATGAATTAAGTAAACAGAGTCTTTGTCTCTCGGTATTTTTAACAGCGTTATAAAACGATTGACACAATACAATTACTAAAATTTGCTGCTTTAACCCCTTCAAGGGCGGTGGTTCATTTTTGGACCACTTACGAAATAAATCCGCATCGAAATAAATCTTAGACTTTTTTAAGTTTTGTATTTTGCATGCATATTATCATTTTATGCAAAATTGTGATAAACATAATACAAAATCTGCAATACAAATATTTTCAATTAAAAATGGAAGAAGTCTAAGATTTATTTCGATTTCATTTGATCGGAATCTAATTTTTTAGGGTGTTTTAAGTATCATATTGTATGAGTTTTATTTTTATTTTTTAATCTTCAATTGGCTTAACTAATTTGTTACTAAAATTTAACATTAAATGTAGAACTAATTGAATGAAATAACTCAATATCTGTCCCTTCTCGGGCTTAAACAATGTA
The DNA here is from genome assembly GCA_963932465.1 of Maratus speciosus. Lineage (NCBI taxonomy): Eukaryota > Metazoa > Arthropoda > Arachnida > Araneae > Salticidae > Maratus > Maratus speciosus. Next base: position 458,608,585 of record OZ010792.1, read on the forward strand.
GGATATAATTTTTTTTTTTTTTAATTTGCTCTTCAAATTATGTTTTTGTTTAATATTATAATAGTCCAAGTTATGTAACTGCCATAAACAACGGGCTGATTCCTTCGCTTTTCATAAGAAAGGTTTCCATTTTGATTAAAAAATCAAAATTATTTTTTTCCAATAAAACTGCATAAAAGTTGACATGATCACAAAGAATTCCTGGTACTTTTATGTTAGCCGGGTGAAAATCTCACCAATAGCTTTTTTTTAACCCGCCAGTTAGCATTTTTTTTATTTTTCGAGTGGTAAATTTAAACGGTGCTACTTGGTTATCTCATCGACCAAAAATCTGTCGCCAAACTATAAGATTAAATGCCAACAATGGTTGATGGTAAATGTCACATTCACTTGACTTTAAAGAAGTTACACATGTTCACGCCATCAAGTGATTTTTATTTCGACGTTTTATTTGTATTTTTATTAATGTTATACTAATTTATTTGTTCTTTTGTTATTTAAAATAAAAAAAATATGTCAATTTGTATAATTTGGCTATTTATTAATTTGGCGAAATTGGTCGACGGGAGAAGTAATAACATTAAAACGTTGCTTTGAAGTGGAAATTAAATCTCATGATTTGTTGCATTGTCACATACTCACCGGGTTTGGCGCGATTTTTTTCACCACAATTTGGCGAAAACCTCGTTTTCAAATACCTGTTACATATGTATTTTTAAATTATTTTCTGTTATTTTTAAAATGAAATAACAATAAATAATAAAAAAAAATAATTAATAACTATAGAACAAAATAATTTATAACATTTTTTGTAAATAAAAAGAATATAAATTCAAATAAACATTTATTAATAAATAAGCAACAATAGCCGGGTTACCATGTCAAGCAAAATAACGCCATTTTGGCGCCAATTAAGTACCCCGTTGCGTATATGACATCTGTGTCTAATATTTTTTCTTTTCGTTTCGTTTAAAAAAAAGAATGAAGTAAAAGCCATTTATTTTAAAGGTTTCAATTTTAAATGAATGTTTTGTATTAAATAAAATGATAATGAAATACAAATTAATTCTGAATAAAAGTAACATGATGCATTTCTTAGCATACATTTAAGGGAGGCCAAACTCGTCGCCAAATCAATTTAAAATAACCTTTTCTAAAATATGAAAAAAATATCTGTTATGATTAAAATTTGAGTTGCCATCGTTAGAAAAAAAGTATATAAAATTGAAAAAAAAATTAATATTTCGAAAACTAATTCTAATTTTAAAACTCTAATACCAGTTTTGAGATCTGTGGATCAATAAGGATTTTTGGTGTTAATTTCATCGCAAAGTATTCCATATTTTAGGAGAAATCGCCGTGAAACGTAATCAGTTGTTTAATCAGTCGTTTCATAGAATAGTTACATAAATTCGTTTCAATTCGATTCATTAGGATTTTATATATATAGGGTAGATTTACTTTAAACAATTTGCAGTTTTTAACAAGGTTATGTATTTAAGAATGTTAAATTACAGTTTTGAACGTAATTGGCAAACGATAAACAAGATTGGCAATTGTCAACCATTTTTGGTGATCTATCCAATGGTCCAGATAATACGTAGGTGCCACTTTTTTCAATGGAAGAAATTGGAATTGAAATAATGCTTTATACGATTTATCCTTTACTACAGGATAAGAAGAAAAAGGGAATACTTTTATGTCAGCCGTGTGTAAATATCGCCATTAGAATTTTTAAAATTGACAATAGCAGTAGCTACATTTCGCGTATGTAAATTAAAAATAATTCTTTGTTTTTAGATATTGCATTATTTCCTATTATTGTTTTACTTTACAATTTTTCAATGAAATTAGCGTAATGCATGTATTTTAAATGATATGAGTGAAACATTTATATTTTGAATGAAAATAATAAAATAAGAATAAGGTATAGAAACAAGCTTTGTTGACTTATTACTTGTGCCCGGCTAACATAAAAGTATCACAAAAGCCATATATTCACCTTTCTTTGGGTAGTTGTCCATGATTGGTACTTCTTGCATGGATTGTGCTTCTTTATAGCGAAGTTTTCTTGCGGGTTATTGTTTTTCTACAGCACAAACAGATTGCAGAAAATCACATTACAAGAGAAAGTTCCAAAACTAGGTGAACCTTATTGCGAAAGATTACCTTTTATTTAAAGTTATACTGAACGTATTTTAATTGGGGTTACACAATTAGGTTATATTTCAAAAAATGTTTCAATATTTAAATACCGTTCTATATTTTTAGTTATGGGGCTATGAGGAAAGTTCTCAGTGGTGTAGTTGTAAAAAAAAGTAGGATAAAATCTTCAGGCAGAGGTTATATAGGTTATAGATATAGAGGGTGTGTAGAGTTTCTAAAAGTACTGAGAAGGTATACGGCGTATAGCCTACGCTACATTCCTGAAAGTTCTAATATCACGTTAACGAGATTATGAAAAACATATTTAAATGTCTACTCCACATATAAAATACAAGGAGCAATTTCGGTCCGCCCACTTATAACTTGAGTTTTTTTAAATGAATTTTTAGGAGACCTGCATTGATAGTTGGGTAAATTTTCAAGAAAGGGTTTCGTATATAACACATATCATTCTGCGTTGCTTAGTTATAGAATTATGTGCGAAAGTTCTTTAATTAGTCAACCCTATTTGGAAAGATTATCCTTTTTAAAAGTTTCTACTGACTTACGTTCGATGGAATTAGCACTGGTTGTTATATAATGTTTTAAGAAATATTTTAGAATATAACATATATTGTTCTACGCTTCTTCAGTATAGAATTATAGGTGAATGTTCTATAATCTGGTGAATCCTATTATGAAAAATTAGTCTTATTAGAAAGTTTGGTTCTACTGAACGGATTTTGATGAGATTTGCATTTTTAATTTTCAGGGATGATTTTAATATGCTACATATTGTTCTGAGTTCTTTTCCATATTAAATTGTAAATAATCAACTAAAAGATTTTCTTCTTAACAGTCCAAATTTTGTCTGAGACATTAGGAGATATAAAACCGTAATGGCGTTCATATTGTTTTCAGCAATGTGGAACATCATTGGAGATAAATGTATATACTGCTATAAATAAAAGATAAAATACCCCGATATATTTCGTTTGAAGAAACCGACTAGCGTAGCGGGCGAAGGCTGATAGTTTTATTATGAAAAGAAAAATATATATTATTTTATTATTTCTTATGTTTTTTCTTGAGTTTTCTCTTTTAGTTTTATTTTTTAATTTACTTAGTTTATTTTATTTATTCATTTATTATTATTATTATTATTTTATTTCCTGTACTCTTTTTTTCTGTTAATTTTTTTTAATCGTTTTGGCGACACTTTCTTCTTCTGCATGTGGTCCTCTGTTATTAGTGTTTACCTTTCGGCTAGCTCCACCTGTCGTATTCTTTATAAGCTTTTCTCTGTGGACTTCCTGTTCATTTGTGACCTTGTCCCTTTACAGACATGTGTTTACATTGTCTTTTGACGGGCTGTTAAAATTTTCAATCCGAAACGCGTCGTATGAGCCCTTTTCCTTTTTGGAGCTTCATGGATTATTGTTTAATTGGAGTATTATTTAATTGTGATTTATCGCCATTTCTTTCATTGAGTTTTCATCTATATTAAGTTATAACTTATGTAATACATTGGAACAACTAACAACATAATTTTCTAACTATGGTGGATCTTTTAAGACAGATAGTATAAATAACGTAATTTGATGCTATAGCAAGTTTAACATAACTGTTTCGTAAGCTAAAAAACAATAAAGATAAAAAGTTTATGATATAAAGCTGAAAAACGCAATGTGTGCACTGAAAAGAATTTTGTTTAGAAGTTTCATCACCGGTTTATATTCCCATGTAACCATGCCAGCACGCATATTCACAATACCTACTCGGTTCACATTCGACACTGGAATTTCTCAGTATATAGTTCTGGTATGAAATTTGGAATATTTTGAAACACTTAGTTTCGTAATTATCCCTTTGTAATATAGATAGTATCCTAATTCTAATAATATTGTAAATGTGAAAGTGTGAAAATATTTGGCTGCTGCCAGCGTCAAAACAGATAATTAAATGCCTTATATTATTTTTTCCAATGGATAAAATTTTCACTGAAGTTAATAAAATTTACAAATTTTATTTGTTTATAATATATAAAATAGAAGTTACAAGCAAATTGCAAAAGTATTTGCTTTATAACGGAAATATTGATAGTGAAGATGAAAAATACATTATTTTTTAATATTACACAAATATGTGTAAACTGTAAATTGGAAAAAAAATATTTTGCAATCTCAATATTTCAAACATAATGTGAATACTTTCGCAATATTGGCATTTTGTTGGAGAAAGTTACAATTTAAAAGTTTTCACATTTCATAACAAATATTACCTATGAAAATTCAATATTTACCGATGTTGGTATTATATACACTGGTTTCCAAAAATTAAGGAAAAATCCCAAAAAGATCGATAACTCGTTCGAAAATTAACCTATCCGTATGAAATTTGGATATGTTGTTAACTAAAAGATGCTGATTAAAATTACAAAATGCAAATTAGTGGCGCTGCAATCCGATTGCGACATCTGTGCGGAGCATAAAAATGTATGCTAGAGAGTGTGGCTGCTGGTGAAGCTATGATTATGAGATAAGAAAGCTGAAATAGCCAATTCATTAGTATGACCTCGAGGTATCATTTGTCCGCATAACTGCGATTAGTGCTATTGGAAGATTGGATGTAGTCAAAAGTCAGACAGAGGTGGCCAGATGGCTAAATGTGAGTCCTTCTGTTGCTCTTAGGCTTTGGCAACACATTAAAACCACTGGTTCGGCCTCCAGAAGGTTCAGCGAAGGACTAGCAAGAGCTACGACAAGCACCGATGACCGATATTTGCGGTTATGTGTACGAAGGAACAAAACAGCAACCCCCTCTCATCTTAAATCCGTCCGTGTTGCAGTCACTGGAAGGTTGGTATCAACGTCTACTGTGCGTAGAAAGCTTCATGAAGGTGGTCCTTACGTGATGCGACCAGATATCTGTGTGCCGCTCACCTAATGTCTCTGAAGGGAACGTTTAAGATAGGTGCGTCAACATGTCCACTGGACGGCTGATCAATGAAGCGTGTTTTCGTCACAAATGAGTTCCAGTTTAGCCTCCAAAGCGATAGTAAGCATTGTTTGATTTGGCGAAAACAGGGAACACGCTATCATCTATCAAACATTAGTAAAAAAGATTCGTATGGAGGAGGCAGTGTCTGTGTTTGGGATGGTATCTCTATGGGCGGACGTACAGACCACCATGTCTTTCCACGTGGAACTGTGAATGCTCGCGTCTATAGAGATGACATTCTTGATGCTTATGTGCACCCTTACGCCGGTGCAATATGTAAAGATTTCCTGTTACAGAACGATAACGCTAGACTGCACAGGGTTCACATCGTAGAAGATTATCTTCAGCACCAAACAATTTAGCGCATGGAATGGCCAGCGCGATCACTGAAATTGAATCCCATTGAGCATCTTTGGGATGCTTTAGGAAGATGTGTCTCTGCTCTCAATTCCCTCCTCAGACCCTTACCACGCTTACAACTACTTTACAAGAGAATGGCTCGCACTTCCTAGCAAACTTATCGATCGCATAACTGACAGTATCACACTTCGCTGTATCTGCTCTATTGCTTCTAGGGGTGATCTTACTCCATATTAAAGGTACTTTTCCTATACCAAACTGAGACATTTATTTTGTTTATTTTATAATTGTATTAATTTCTGAAACACCACAATCGTCTGGTAATTTCTTTTAATGTTATTTTATACCTTACTATGCGTTGAAAATTGTGTCTTAGTTTTATTAAAATCTACTTGTAACATTGTGACTTATCGCTACTTTTGTTGTTTTTCCTTAATTTTTGAAAACCAGTGTAGTTCAAGTGTCAGTGATAGCGATCAGTGTTTAAAATTAAACGTATTTTTGTATTCAAAATACAAATCAGAAATTTTTAATACTAATTTTCACTTTATTTAATGGCAGATATTCGGAGATGAAATAATGTGAAAAGACTGTTTTCAAAGACTGGTAGATATTTCAAATTCAGAATTCTGCTAAATTGGCAACACTATTATCGATAAAGGCAAATATTAGCACAATATAATCAATATAACTGATACTGGATTTTCGGGTAATTGAATTTTTGGTTTTTTTAATCGCTATTTCCAAATAGCAGGCGCCGCATTTTTTAATTTCGTAATTTATTAGGGGAATAATACTATTAGAATGAAATAGTAGTCGTAAAAATCAAAATGACAATCGTTAGAGGATTTCCCCACCAGTTGCATTTTTAGTAAAGTTTATTACTTTAATGTCAAATCAGTTTTCATATTTTTTTCTTTGAAATGCCACAATATTACTAACGCAAGGGAATATTCTATTGCTACTTTTTTTTAAAGTGAGTTTTATACTTATAACTTTTATTTTATATATTACAAGCAAATATAATATGTAAATTTTATTAACTTTAGGGAAAATTTAAACATTAGACAAAAAAAAAAAATTAATATAATGGATAAAGAATAAAAAAAAATACTTATACGTTTTGATTCTTTCTTCAACCAAACATATTCGTACTTTCACATTTATAATATTATTAGGATTAGTATACTTTTATTACTACATGAAGATAATGACAAAACTAAATGTTTTAAAATATTAAATATTTCATACTAGAAAAATATACTGAGAAATATCAGTGTCAAATCTGAATTAGGTAGGTATTGTGAATATGCTGCCAGCACTAATCACTAAATTTTCTTTTACCGAAAAATTTTTTAGACGTTAGAAAACCGATCAGATCAAATTATACGATCCCATATAATACTTCATCACCATTTTTATATAAAATTGCAGCTTACAAATTTTATATTAGACGAGCTTTTAAAGTATGTTCAGAAAAATATTTTGAAAAAGAGCTTAATACCATTAGAGATATCGCTGAGGAAAACGTCTTTTCAACAATCCTCATCAATAAACTTATCAATGAATTCAGTTTTCATGACAATATAAAAAAGAAAACCATAAAGAAATGATGTACGAAAAGTTTAACTATTTCCCTGGTGTGTACGAAAAATTAATATATGCTCTACTGATACACAATATAAATTTAATAGCCTGTCCACCAAGAAAATTAAAAGAATTAATTTGCACGAAAATAGATCCAACACCGAAAGAGGAATTAGGTAGTGTATATACGATTCCTTTTAGAAATGACAGTAATAGACTAATGGAGTACATCGGAATGACCAAAAGAAAACTCAAAGAAAGAATAAAAGAACATAAATCAGATATAAAATTTTGTCGTCAATCCACAGCTCTCTCTCGTTTATGTTTCAATCAGAATATCGCAACAGACTTTGATCATGCAAAAATCATATACCCAACATTCCATTATTACGTATCCACTAAAAGACAATTGAAATCCTATGTAAAGACAATCAAGCATGTAACGACGACCTATCGTACAATATCCCCAGTTTATGGTTCAATATCCTGAAAATACATCCTGAAAACCTGAGCAAAGTGAAGAATTAAAATTTGAAGTACGGAAGTTAAATATGCTCTTCTACTTATGGAAAGTGACGTATGAGAAACAGAGTGATGTCATAAAATAAATGGAACTGCAATTAATAATAATAATATATATTTCCTCTAATTAAATTCAATCCAAGAAACTGGTATTGTCACTTCTACTTTCAACTGTATTAATTATTGGCTCTTTCATTTTCAAAACAAAGTGACGTATTTGTAAGAATAAATAACATTTAGTTATTAAGATATTCCCTGATGATAAGCTTGGAAGGCTTGAAAGTACTAAGAAGTTTTAAATAAAATGTATATTTTAAACTTGTAACATCTTTTTCATTACTTTAGTCACCTTGTAAGTAAGATTGCGGACCTTTTTAATGTTCACATTATATATTTTATGAGAACAAATCTGTAAAGCAATTCTTTCAATGTTAACTACTTACATTACAACATCATAGAAAAATTTATACTGTTAATGGTGTATCGATTTTTATGGCTAGTGCCTTAACAATGGAAAATAATAACTATAAAAATATAATAGAAAAGTGTTTGGTTAGAAGTTTCTCCACCTGCTGATATTTCCATGTAACATGCCAGCACTAATCATTAAAACTATCCTCTACCGAAAATCTTTTCAGAACTTCGAGAATAGAGACAGGATTTCTAATCATCAACATTTGAAGTCATGAGTTAAAGAAACTTGTTATACGATTATTTGTTAAAGAAGCTAGAACTCTTAAATGAAAGATGTAATGAATGTAAAAACACAAAATATGATATTCAGTTGTCTTATTTACTTTTGAAAACTATTTATTAAAAACCTGATAGATAATACCAGTACTACGTACTTGATAATATTAATTTGAAAATTATTTTTAGATTGTGGTAAATTTATTAATGTATTAAAGCTAATTATAAGCTAAAAATATCAGGCTATATCTACGTTCATTCGTATTTCGAGATCTGTAATCTGTTTCGAAATATCAATACTTTGGAAAAAATTAGTTTCCGACAGTCACGCGAATTTCGTTTTTTATGCCTTTCATAAAAATCAGCATAGACTTCTGAAATCCAAATACGAACAAACCAAAGATATCATGTCATATCTACGTTCATTTTTCTTGAAGAATCCGCTTTCGATTTTAAATAATATCAATATGAACTCTTTGAAAAACATTCGTTACCGTAAGTACCTTTCACGAATTTCGAATTTGTGGCAATCTTTAATATTCTCCTACGATATGATTAATTTAAATACTAAAAAAACAAATTTTCCATGCTTAATGATCGTACATTTAGCTTTTAAAGGACGTCTTCGATATGAAAAAATACGATTATTAATCTTTTAAAAATAGTTCATTTCCAAAAATCACTTTTGCAGAATTTTGGGGTTTATTCCCTTTTGCCCTTGGGATTTCCAACACACACATTTTAATTAACAAACACACTTAATATTATACAATAGCTCTGACATTTTAATACAATACACTGGGTATTTAGATGCAGTATAACTTTGATTTCGAAATTTTGAGCATTAGGAGTGGGGAGGAATAATCTGTTTGAAAGTAAAACTTTTGCCAACCAAAGGTTAGTATTGCATATGATTATTTACAGAACAACGTAACTTAGTTTTGCGCTATTGCTTTAAAATTTTAATACCCTTAACTAACTCTTTAGCTGTTGTTCCAGTAAAATTTTGGTTTAGAGCTAATAACATTTAAGGGTAAAATGTTCAGTTTTAAAAAAATAAATGAAATTCACATAAGATTTCCATGTGTAAAAAGAAAAAAGCATTAGAAGGAAAACACTACTTTTTACAACTATATATCAAAATTTCAGTACAAAAATTATTCACAAGCTTTGGTAATATTATGTTTAGTGTTCAAAAACTTCATATCGTTAGAACTATAAGGATTATTTTATTTTAATATTAAATAAATCAAATAAAAGAGTGAAGAAAACACCTTTTAGCTGACACATGGCGTATATTACTGCACTGTAAAAAATTTTGGTCACAAATTACGGTACATATACTGGCAACTTTGTGACCAGTACATGTACCGTAATTTAACTGGACGGTATATGTACCGTAAAATATTTAAAGTATATGCACCGTAAAAACATATTCATACAGCATATATACCGTAGGTTAAATATACAGTATATGTACCGTAAAAAACAATTATACAGCATATATACTGTAGGTTAAATGTACAGTATATATACTGTAAAAAACAATTATACAGCATATATACCGTAGGTTAAATATACAGTATATGTACCATAAAAAACATTTATACAGCATATATACCGTAGGTTAAATATACAGTATATGTACCGTAAAAAATATTTTACAGCATACATATCGTAAAAGTACAGGATGACCCCCCAAAAAGCTCCCACATTTGACAGGATAAAAAACAAAAAGGACTGCAGAGAGAAACTTGTTTGTTCAAAAACATACAATAGGAATGACAAGAGTTTAAAATGACTATCTTTCAGAAATGTCTGGTATGCGTTGTCCATAGCGAGAAATACACAATTCAAGATGAAATCTATCACCACCGACGCCTAGTCTTGTGGATTAGCTGCTACTTTCACCTGAATATTATTCCCTTGGGGTTAGAAAGAGCGTAGGTCTTATGTCTCGAGAGTAATTCAAGCGGAGGTAGGAGCTTCCAGAAGACAATATGTCAGTGATGATAGATTTCAGATTTGTCTTCAAATGTATATATGCTTGCAATGGACAATGCTAACCTAACATCATTTCTAAAACAGTGATTTTAAACTCGTTATACCCATTGTATATTTTAAAACAAACAAGTTTCTCTCTGCAATCCTTTTTGTTTTATATTATCCTGTTTGTTTTATATTATTACTTTATATTTAGAAAAAGTAGTTTGTAAGAAAAACCTGCCAAAAATGTATTGGATAATATTTATTCTATAGGAAAATGAAAGATATAATGAGTATCATAAATAATTTGGATTTTGTACGGATACTTCAACTTTAAATAATCATTTAAAAAACTAACAGTTTTAGATATATTTAATTTTTGTTTCTGCATTTTTGGTGAGAATGAAACATTGATAATTCTTTAATGGAAATGCCCATAACTTCTGCAATATAAATTTATTATCGATCTCAAAAATTTTTTAACCCTTTGCAGCACTGCTATGTCGAGTCAGACTCAACATGATCTTTCTTTGCAAAATTTGTTTTTGACATGAGAAATAAGGGAAAATAAAATTTTCCTTTAAGTTTAGTAAAATAATTAAATGAATATTTATAGTACTGGTTGATATAGAAACAATACACCATATCTACACATTTTTTAAAACAAAACTACTACCATAATTGGATAAAAAATATTTCTGAACATCTACATGTTAAACAAAAAAAATTATGTTCACCATACTTTTTTTACTCATTTCTTTTTTAACAAACTTAATCATAATAAATATCTTGATAAAACAAATTTTTACAAACCAAACAATTTGAAAATTTGGATGAAATTTTTTTAACGCAGATAAAACACAGACAGCACATTAAGTAACAAAAAACCTTTAAAAATGCATTTTTATTTTATCAGAAATTAAATGAAAATCTTTATTAAAATTTTTCAGGCTATAAAAATAGAGCAATTATTCAATTTAAATTGAGATTAAAGTTGAACGGTAATTTTAATTATTGATTTAAATATTTAAATGTATTTCCAGACTACATGACCAGATACTGTCAATGGAACAGTTTAGATTTTAAACAATGTAAAATTTATCAACTACTGAAAAAAAGTAGTAATTTTTTTTTTCTTCCCAAAATCTACTTGCATTAACGAAAATTCAAGTAAGCAGTTTTAACACCACAGGATCAGTTAAACAATCAGAAGCAAATTTTACTATTTGAAAACTGCATTCTAATCTAAAAAGAAAATATGAACTTGTGAAGAGTACTTATAAAAATTCTTAAAAATTAAAAGCAAAATAAGGAAATATAAGCACTTTGTTACAATTGGAACCCAAATACAGGTAAAAAAATATATTTAAAAATCAAAAATTTTCCAGGATCAATTGCAAAGAAAGTAATCTTTGACAATTTTTTCATTCCTGTGCTGTGTCACTTGATATGAAGTATAGAGTATGCAATAGAGTATGCAAAAAAAAAAAAAAAAAAAAAAAAAAAAAAAAAAAAAAAAAAAAAAAAATCAGTTGGTAAATATGCATATGTGCATTTTTTTTAAGTTAGCAAAAACAACCCGATCTCAAATACTGAGTTAACCTTAATAACAGAATAGAAAAACTCAAAAAGAGTTTAGAGCGGAATGCCAGATTCATCCTGCATTAATATAACTAAAATAATCATCAAATTTCTAAAAAAAAGGTGCTTAAAATTTATTTACTATTCCATTACAAATGAACTGGTCTTAAAAACTCAAAATCATTGATAAAAACATGTAAAGAAAAAAAGAATGACATGTTCATTAATCCTGAGATCTAACGATCACAAATGTGATAATTTTCATGTGATTTTTTGTGACAGCTATCCTTTCAAAAGATCTCTGAGTTAATGTACAACCTCTCTTTTCCTTACATATGTTTTTAATATCAATGGTTTTAAGTTTTAAAAATCAGTTTATGACGTTAATAATATTCACCATCATATTTGAAATTCAGATTTTTTAAGCATAACTAATGTGATAATAAATATAAATAATAAATACTTAGTTGTGTATTTTTGTTCCGTTTAAAAACAATGAAAAAAAAAATCAACTAACAATTATACAGCAAAAGAACATTTATTTAAAACAAAACTACAAGTCAAATTGTTTTAACAAGCCACATACATGTTGCTAGCAACAACAAAACTAGCTTTGTTACACATTTCTCTGAAAACAACTGCTACCTCATTAATATACAAGAACAGCATCATATCCTTTTTCACATTCCATTTGCTATTAGACATGGAGGGTTGCTTTTTAACTAGAATGGTGTTGCCCACAGCAGTATTATCCTGTAATAACAATATTAACAAATTTTACTGAACTAATTGCTAGTCATTATGTACATTTAATTGGACAAAAACAGAACAGCAGCAAGTAATGATTAATACCTCAGTGATTTAAAAAAAAAAAAAAAAAAAAAAAAAAAAAATTATACAATTGAAAAAATTTTCAAGTTTACAAGGTTTTAAAACTACATATTTTAACATTTAAGGAAACTTTTGAAAAATCTTATTTTCCAAATCTGTCCATAAATAAATTATAATAAAAATTTGTTATTTACATGTTCACAAAGACATAATGAGATCTCTACATAATATGAATAAAAATACTTTTGAATAACATACACTTAATTATTTAAAAGTTTCCCATATCCTTGCAGAAAATCTCCATTTTTTTTGCATTAAAAAAAATCAGTACTTTTCAGTTAGACGGGCGCCAGTGTTATATATATACAATATATGATATACATATATGTGTGTATATATACAATATATGTATATATACATATGTGTATACAGGTGTATATGTATATACATACATCTATGCATAACACTGGTGCACGGCTAACTGAAAAGTACCTACAAATCAAATAAGATTTAAATATTTTCCAATTTGTAAATATATGCATTAATCACTTGATATGTTTCACAATGTATTCAGTGTGTACAATGTAACAATGTGATGTATCAGCTGAGATTAATTTTAATTTAGAATTTTTAATCTTTAATTGTGATATTTGATTAAGGTGTAAAAAAATCATTAAAAAAAAAAAAATTGATCTTTTTTATTTAAATCAGATTTTTATGATTTTTTTTCCCCATCATTCAAATACAGAATAGCTACCAACAGTTTTAGGTTTCCAAAACAAACCTCTAATTGCAAATGTAACCTGTGTTTTTACACTTTAATAAAATTATAATTATTAGTTAGTAATTACATAAATTATAAAAACTGAAAATTAGTAGTTTTATTAGTAGCATACAATAACGTTATATACATTTATATTTTGTAATAATTATGTAAAACTAAATTAAATACTAGTGATTTACATTTATTAAAATTATTAATAACTGCATTTAATCTTAAATTGTTTAACACTATTTAAAATTAATAATTATTAAACAATTAACTCTGTAATTAGAGACATAACATACATCTTTATGAATTCATAATATGATAATTAATAATTTACAATTCATTATAGAAAGTAAAAAGGACAGGATGCTAGTTGCAAAAAAGGGTACTATTTCATGAGGAAATATATAATTACTAAACACATCAGTAGTAATACAAGAAAAAAATTAGTATATAATTTCTCAGTATAATAAATAAAATGTCATTTATTTTATGAATTACAAATTGAAAAATACAATTAAATAACATGTTTTAATTTTCTTTTTCTAAAGAAATAAAGTTCTATCATTTTTGCAAGGTCTTATGCACATATACATTTAGAAATACTACTGTGGAATTCCGAAAATTTTTACTGAAATCTCAGTCTACAACTACAGGTGAATTTCATTATTTTTCAAAAAGTAAGGGTGCTTTTTGCCAATTTCAAATGGGCAGGTTGTGGTGACCTAAAAGAATGACCTAGAGGAAACAGTAATTATAGAATTTATAAAAACTGCAAATAAGTTATTTCCTTAGTTAATAGCACAAACAACAAAGCTAACAAACATTATTTGCAGCTCAGTTTGCATTTGTACTGTGAATCACCTAAATCTAAACTTACACACATGTATTCATATGCTAACCCCCCCTCCCCCCTGGATAAAATAAAATATATATATGAAAATGTTTTAACCTATTCATACAAACATACATAATAAATATAAGGAATAGCCAGTTATATCTGAAATCCCCAAAACATTCAACAGCAGTATTATTAACACTCAGTGCGAAATCTCAGCATTCTATGTTTCAAACAGTTTTGCTGAGTTTTTAATCCCTAACAATTTTTATTTGGTGTATACGAGTTAAAAAAAAAAAAAAAAAACATTTACTGAAGATTTTTCTCTGCTTAACATTTTATACCAATTGGTTCCTTTTCAAGAGAAAAGGATTCATTCTTTTTTAATAGCGGTTTACAATAGCAGTTTAGCTGATGTCATTCTTTCATTCATCTTTAGCTCCAGTATTTGATATAAATTTATTATTGCAAAAGTAGAATGGGAAAATAAAATTCTTGCTATTTTATTCTTTTACTTGCAGAAATTTATTATATTTGCTGCGCTTATTTTATATAAAAAAATGAATATTTTGATTACTGAAAGAAAATTGATAAAAACTAGACTTTTTACAAACTTGCTATACTTGAACTTTTTATAATAGTCAGGAATTAAGCTTAAAAACAATTAGTTAAAGTTTTTTTGTGTATTCATGAATCATGAGTCAAAATACCTGTAGAAACTTTCCAAATTATGTTCACCTCAGATTTAAACTTTTAGACTTTATGATATTTTAAATATACCATGGAATTCTTTAAATGTGTCAGATTTTCTCCAGAATGCTGCGCAACTTTTTAAAATATACCAAGTAACATCTCAACTCTACTACGTTCGTGATCATCAATGTTCAAACTTGCCTTAGGGGATGTACATATATAACGTTATCAGTTTAGGGGGAAGAGGGTTGTCTTTTAATATTGTTATCATTTTAGATCCAACCAAAATTTTCTATTTTTATTTGTAACTTGTTTTTTTACATCAAAAAAGCCTTATCAGTTTATGGAAATACAAACTTATGATTAAAATCTCAAATGATTATAAAAATATTTAATTCCAAAATATGGAATACCCCACCGTTTAGCATTCCTATTCTTCTGTCATATGTTATGCATACATAATCTGTGGTTCGAGAAACCAATTGATGATACTTATGTTTATTAGTAGTAAATGAATGAGAAAGAATGTTGTCCATCTGTTTTGTTGATAAGTTCCCCCCCCCACCCCCCCCCAAAAAAAACTCATACTGAGGCAAGTGCAAGAAAGCATTACTGTTGAATGCATTATATAACAAAAAGCTATCTCTATATAATAAAAGCCAGTGTAACGCTGGGCAGGGCGAATCCATCAATCTTCCAGTCTCCCAGGCAGAGACTCAAGGGGAAAAGGATCCATTTCTCCCATTGGTTGACAAGAAGCTAGAATCCTGCGATTACTTCTCAAGGTTACAAGTCCTGATAATTGAGCAGTAGTACACACTTCTTAACAAATCAGTGCAAGGCACATCGCATTACACCACCAAAATAAATCGCCAAGTGTCACTTGAGATTATTTCAAGTATTAAGTTGCAATCATATTAAATTTTCTTTGCGACATGTAAGGAATTTTAATTTATTTATCATATAAAGTGATTCACGGAAAACAATGATATGGTATTCTTAAAAATGTCTTTTTTTCCTGCAAAAAATTGATAAAACTGACTTTCTTTTAAAAAAGTAATCAATTTAAATATTTTAGGCTTATTATTTTGTAAATTATTTTTAAATTACATATTACTTATATTTTCCTTTTCTATATACAAGTGTATGTAAATTTAAACTTCAAAAAAAAAAAAAAAAAAAAAAAAAAAAAAAAAA
Organism: Maratus speciosus; assembly: GCA_963932465.1. Classification (NCBI taxonomy): domain Eukaryota; kingdom Metazoa; phylum Arthropoda; class Arachnida; order Araneae; family Salticidae; genus Maratus; species Maratus speciosus. The sequence continues at coordinate 458,624,784 of OZ010792.1, forward strand.
AAAAAAAAAAACATATCCCATATTTTAAAAGTAAAAAATTAATATTTATACGAAAAGTAAAATGAATAATTTTTGGTTTATAGCTTTGCATCAGGAGGACAGAAGCTTAGGGGATTAGACGGTTGGGATTCAACCCGAGATACTTATTTATTAATCAATGTACATATTTAAAAAAATTTGGAGGGGGGAGGTAAACAATAAAATACAATTTCAAAGTGTTATTAAAAAAATAGTATTATTTCAATAGTTGCAGCAGACTGTTTTAATTACGCATTTTTATTGCATGTTTATTAAATTTTTGTTTTATTAAGAAATCTTAATTTTGTTATAGTAGTATATTAGCCGGAAAACCTGGTTTACCCGGAAATATTGTAAATGCTAATTGCGTGTTTATTAGAACATAAACTAGCCGAACTTTGCTCATCTAAAAGCTTCCATATTGTCAATTATTTTTTTTATCAGTTTTTCAAGTTTTAAGTGAAAAACGCAATTTTTACCTACCGTCCTAGGACAGGCATTTACACTAGTTATTAAATATTTTTAAATAGTAACTATTTCTTTTAAGTTATTTGATATAAAGTATCATATACAAAGTAATATTTTATTGATTTCTCTTTACTTGAAGAGGGGGGGGGGGGTTCGAGGTATGATAACGTATGATATAAAGGGGGGAGGGGTCTAAAAATACCAGAAAGGGGGCACTTTTGCAATAGCAGCTAGATGAATTTCTTTAACATACTTTTTTTTAACATTTTGTATCCTGTCTTTTCTTTCAAGCATGAATTATTTTTGCAGTTGCGTACTTTCTGTCATAACAATTTTCGAATGTACATTCCTTCTTGCTGGCTGGTAAGAGTTTCTGAAAATTTTCCACCCTCTAAGAATAACAATCATAATCCCCCCCCGCCCCCCCCCCCCCTTCAAATCAGAATATGCCATATGTCGCAAAACAACAGATTTCTCTGCAGAAGATTCAAATTCATTCTCATTTTCAGTGAAATTCGCTATTCAGTCATTGGAAAAATCTTGAAATTTGTCAGTCAATCATCGGGAGGAAAAAAAAATCGTTCACTTAAAAAGATGTAAAAATTCATCAATTGGTCGGAGGAAATCTCGTGCAATTCGTAAGTCAATCATGTTAAAAAAAATTCTTCAGAAGGTTGTGGAAAATACGAAATCCGTTGAACAAGTCGAGGGAAAAATGCATGATTTTTACCAATCGGTCACAAGAAAACAGTAGCAAAATTTGCCATTCGGTACACGGAAAATACCATGAAAGTCATAAATTGGTCGCAAGTATTAAAAAAAAAAAAAAATAAATGAAATTCGTAAGTGGATCATCAGAAAAATCCATGCGATTTTTACCAATGCAAGGGATAGAGGCAAAATTTGCTGATCAATTTCAGTAGAAAGAAAATATTGCAAAATATGCCAATTGGTCGCAAGTAAAATATCTGAGATTTGTCAATGGATCGTCGGGAAAAAAATCACAAAATTCGTTGATCAGTCCCGAAAAAAAAAAGAACCCCAATTTCCCTCCCAATCGGTCTCAAGAAAAAGTCAAAATTTGCCAATTCATAGAAGGAAGATAACAGATTTTTAAATTGCAAAATTCGTCAATGGAATGTCGGGAAAAAAATCTCAAAATTCGGCAATAGGTCGTAAAAAAGGGGAAATTTGTCAGTGGATTATAGGAAAAATACGAAAATAGTCTATCAGTTGTGGAAAATAATCTACGATTTTCTCTAATCGGCCAATAGCAAAAACTTGCACCTTTTGCAAAGCAATAGAAAGAAAATATCGCAAAATTCGTCAGTTGATCGGTGTAAAAATAAAGTGAAAGTTGTCACTGAATCGTCGGAAAAAAAAAATAGAAATTCGTCGATCAATCATGGAGAAAAAAAAAAAAATCATCGCCCATTAGTCGCAAGGAAAAGCCGAAAAATTTACTAGTCAGTAGAAAGAAAATGCCACAAAATTCGAACAGTCGTGGATAAAAAAAATGTTAAATTCGTCGGTGGATCGAAAAAATGGGCGAAATTCAGTCAGTCATGGTAAGAGTTTGTCGATCAGTTGCACGAAATTCCTCAGTAGATCAAGGTAAATATCTAAAAAAATATTGCTAAATAGTCAATTATGGAGAAAAATTGAGAAATTCATTATTCGATCGGGGTAAAATTGCAAAAATCATCAATCAGGAGAAAATCAAAATTTTTTAATCAGTCACAGGATAAAAATGCAAAATTCTTTGATTGACCCAGAGAAAAAAAAAATCAGGAAACTTGTTAGTCAATCAAGGGAAAAATCTCAAAAATATTGCAAAATTCACCATTCGGTTCTAAAAAATTATGAAATCTAGCCAGACTTGAAAAAAAGCAACATTTTTCGATTGGTCACGGGAAAATAATGAAATTTTACTGATAAATGAGGACTGTAAACAAACCAGTTCAAAATACAGTCAACTCTGTGAAATTTGCTGATGTATAATCCGCACTACATGTTGGAATGTAAACAACGGAAATTGTCATTAACAGATAAACTCATAAAGCTAAATTTGTTAATTTTTTTCAGTTATCAATGTTCCAATGAATAAATATTTAAATATAAATTGGATATAAACATTTAAATTTCCTTGAGTAACATAAAAATAAAATGTAAACAAAAAGGATGATCTATAATCTGCAAAAATTATAATCTATAAAATCCTTGGTCCCTCAGTGTGCAGATTTCACAGAGTTCACTGTATACAGTTTATAGATTCTCTTAGAATACATTTTTATCGCCATTTTTTCCAAACAATAATCTTCTTAGTAGATTTATATTGCAAATGTTACAAAAATATGCCATGAAGTTTTAGACTGTCAGACAAACGTCTTTTTGCACGCTTTTCCCCTACATATCATCCCTACACAATGCTAGTAGCATTAGCATTGTGTAGGGATGATACGTAGGGAAAAAAGCAACGTCAGACGAATGTCTTTTTGCACGCTTTTTTCCCCGAAGTATCATCCCTACACAATGCTCAACATTGTGTAGGGTGTGTAGTGATGATACGTAGGGAAAAAGTGTGTAAAAAGACATTCGTCTGACATTAGCCTAATTGTTTGGAAATACTTGTGTAATTTATACTATGCAACTTAAACGTGTAAAGAATATAATTACCTATCTTTTGATGCTTGGTGGGCGGGCAGAAACAATAGCTGCTTTTAGCTCCATTACTTTCTTCATACTCATATGATGAACGATCTCAATATTTTGCCAAGTAGTTGCATCGCTTAATCACCTCTTGGATTACCATTCGTTTTCTGAAAGAATCACAAGTAGAAATCACATATTCAATTTTGGCAGTATTGTTTACTTTCAGAAATCACATTCCATTAAAAAAATATACTATAAAAGTACTTATTTTCACGAGCCTGTCGTAATCACAAAAATTTAAACCTCGCAATTTTTTTTTTTTTTTTTTCACCTCAAATAAAAAAAAAAAAAAAAATCAAAAAATTTTCACTTATCCAAAATTTAATGATTACAGTTACTTAAATGTTAAGCCAAGATCAAAGTTGATAAGTACTGCATGTGTTTATTAGAGCGATAGGGAGAGGGGGCATGCGCCCCATGCGTCAGAACAAAGGGGCATCAAATAAAGAAGTATACCTTTGAATGGATCATTTTCTTCTGATGGACTGATGGCTTCCATTATTATGAATCGGCCATTATAAATGAAGTGTTAGGTGAAGATGAAAGAACAGCTGTAAAAAGTCAGAACTCTGATTTTCTGGTCAGAATGGGAGAAAAAAAAAAAAAAAAAAAAAAAAAGGCCATATATATATATTTTTTTTAAAATATGGCCATTTTTTGACCAGAAAATCAGAGTTCTAACTTTTTATGGCTGCTCTTTCATCTTCACCTAACACTTCATTTATAATAACTGTTTCATAATAATGGAAACCATCAGTCCATCAGAGAAAATAACTTGGTTAAAGCGGAAACTCGGTTAAGCGGTACTCTGATAATCCGAACTCTACTGTATGTTTCATTTTTAAAATGATCTTTAGAATATTTTTGTTGGTGTTGGTCATGACCTCCGTGACCTCCCCTCTTGGATCCGCCATTGTAGATTACGTAGTTCAGTTATTACATATTTTAAATTTTAAAATAAGCCGGCTATTAAAAAATTAGTAACATTCTCTTTGTAAATATACTTGGCGGAAGGGCAGGTGGACGAACTTTTCGAAAAAAAGAAGTTTCTTAAAAATGTCTTAATCAAAAGGGGTTCTATTTAGGTAATTTCGGGATTTTTCGACTTCGGTTATGTTCATATAAAATTCGCGAAAATTTCAGCTCACGAAATCACTGATATCTTCATTTTCTTGAAAATTCGGCTTGCAAAAATAAGTGCTTTTACAGTATACATATTGTGCAGGATACGATATGGTGTATTTTTGTTTTATACACGCTAATTTACATTAAAATCATAAGTAATGAAATTTTATTTAGTAATTAAGCAGCAATAATAGCCAAAGCAACACAATTAACAAAGAATTCAGCAAAGGGAAAAAAAATTGCTATCGTCACTGATTTCAGTGCCATTTTAAATTTTGTTTTTTCAACTTAAGTGTAAATTTTGCTGTTTGCAACTGCAATGATATGTGGATTTGAGGAAGTTTCCAGTACAATCAAATTTGGCTAAAATAAGATTCTGGAACCTAACAGATCCTGAGATGTAAATATACCCGCTGCCCTTAGGGTTGTGGAGTCGGTGGGAAAAATGACCAACTCAGACTCCTGAAATTTTAAAGAAACCAACTGACTCTGGGGGGGGGGGGGGGGGGGGCTAATGTACTAGAAATGGTTGGGTTCCTATTATTCAGATTGCTTCATCGGTACCATGTGTTTTGAAATAGTAATAGTCGATTTATTAAGTTTGTAATTAAATAAATGAAATATTACTATTTAAAAAACGTAACAATCAAGCAATCTGAATTAAAAAAAATATCCAACTGGCAACACTGCAACCTGACACATTCCTGTTTGACCTTGAAGCATGTAGGTTTTCGTTTCATTTTATGGTTAACAAATGGGTGCAAGTTGTGATAGGTTGTCAAGACCAGGGACCCAGTTACCTCAGGGCATTTTTAGTATAAAACATTTCACCTTTTTTAAATGCATAATTTTTGTTTTAAAAGGGCAAAAGTACACTTTTAAAATACCGGTCGAACTTCAGCCCTTCATTAATTGGCTCTGGTCAAGACAAAATATTTTCCATACGCACATGAAAACCTTTCTTAAACATTTTTACATGCCTCAGAATTTTTTCAGAACATAATTTCAAATACATAAAAAAAATACAGTAGCCTCCCGCTTAACCGGCCTAAACTGGACCGAGGTTTGGTCGGTTAAGAGAAAAACTGGTTAAAGCGGAGAAGTAAAAAAAAAAATTAAATAAGTATCTGTGGGGGATTGCACTTTTGCCTATTAAAAACGCAAAATCTCAAATCTTCCAGGGAGGACATTTCATTTCTCCTTGTTCCTGGGTGAATGCCCACACCCCAGGGCCACAACGGTGAAGGTCAATGCGTATCCACTTAGAACCGACATCCTTCCCTCAAGATTGCACTTCAACTTGAAAGCGTAAGCTGAGTTTCCGAGGTCGTCATCCCTGAATTTTGCCTGATGTTGGGAAAAAAAGTTGACCGGTTAAAGCAGAGTTCCGGTTAAGAGGGAGGCTACTGTATATATTTGTGTCCATAAAGTGGACCATGTCCCAGAAGCGGGATACTAAGTATTATTTGAAATACAAATATCAATTTATTTTTTATGAATCTAATTCCTCTTTATTTTTCCTTTACCTACCTCCAAAATAACATAATAGGATGCAAATTTGCAAGTAACATTTTCAAACAAAACAGAAAAGTTAGTCAACCCTTTAACTTTTTGCTTCAATTTTGCGCAAAATCAAACCAAAGATTTCACTTAACAATGCAAAAAGGTAGTAAGTTAACAAAAACAAATCATTGAAATTTTTTTAAATGATAAATTATTATTATTTGTATATTTTATATATTATTTTTCTATTCATACACATAAAATGCCATATTTTTGCAGTATTCGAAGTTTTTGTTTTTGCTTTTTTAACTGACTTGCGTATAAGTCGAACCCGCAAATTTGCTTACCGATAATTGTCAGAAATTCCTCGACTTATACGCGAGTATATATATATATACGGTACACATTTATAATAACAGATTACGATACAGGAAAAATTCCAAATAAAGTGAAGTTATTAAATAAAGTAAAGGCATTGCACATTAAAATACAAAATACATATGAGCCTGAAATTTTCTGAAATACTTTTGGGTCTGAGCGAGCTGAGGGCGATTTTATAACACTGATATAAACAGATAAATAACCATAAAGTTTTGATTCCAAATTTGTTTTATGTTACATCTAAAATGAGTAATATTTCAGAATCTACCAGAAATATTTTCATTAATACATGTTAACTTCAATAGGATACTTTTTTATTTTTTAAAAGCAGTAAATATAAAACAAAATATTATATTTCTTACTATGTTAAATAAATTGATATTTTCCTTTGTTTACTTTATTTTACAGTTAAATAATTACTTTAAAGCAATATTTCTTTGTAGAGAATGAGCAATTATTAAATATTTTGAAAATTCTGCATTACAGTTACAGAGTGGATTGTGGACCCCTGTACCCCAGCAGTGAGTGGTCCACTGTGCCCCATGTTGAAGTTCTACATTCTCATAAAAATGTTATTTAAAGCTTTCTTTTAAGCATATTAACTTTAAAATTAAATAAAAACACATATCTTACCTTCACAAAAAAGCTGTTTTAATTTACATAGGGTAGATGTGCCAGTAATGGACACCCCTTGATGTTTTTGGTTCATAAAAAAATAACTAATAAATATTTAGCTTTAATTATTTTTTTTATAATTCCCCCTTGTATGTTTTATAAAACTATGTTATTGTTGACACTTTTAATCAAACCAATCAGGAAGCAGAAAATAATGTTTCAAAGTTTTGCTGTTTTTCTGTGAAAATCTTAATGAAGAGGTTAAGAGCTGGCTTCGTTTAATTAATTTATATATTATTTCTTTTCTTGCAAAATTTGAATGTTTTTATTTGAGTAGCAATAGAAAACTTTGAATTTTATATACTAATGGCTATTTACAAAATTTCATTTCTTTTTAAGGTTTTAAGAGGGGTGTCCATTACTGGGATGGTTAATTAGTCATTTTCCAGTAATGGACACCCCATGTAGACATTGCTAAAAATGCAATTTTAGTAATGTTTATAGTGCATAAAATACTTTGGCTTAACTGCAAACTTAAATAATCAAATTTAATTTTTAAATTATACTTACCAAAATGTAATAACACCAAAACTTTTATAAATAGCTGCTTTTAAGTTATTTTATGTGATTAATAAAATTTCGATATTTTATTTTATTATTATTTTTTTTATGTAGTACTTATATATACCTCACATATTTTATAATCTGGCAATCAAACCAGTCGGGAAGCAGAAAATACGGTTTAAGAGCACAGTCAAAGAGGGGCTCATAGGGCTTAATCTCTCTCCGTTTAAATAAAAACAATGTTACAGAAGCTATTAAAAATCCATTTTCTGTCTTAAATGTTTCCTTATTAAAAAAAAAAAAAAGTAATACTACTATTAATGAAAGTTATAGGTGATATTCATGAAACTAGTAAATCTGCAGATCAGGGGCCTCAAACATCAGTTCTACAGTTTTATTTTGAAATTATTTTATTTAGTATTTAAAATATTCAACTCACAATATCATTTCTTTCATATTTGTAATATTAATTATTATAAATGATATATCAACTAGTCTCTGGAAGATTAATTGTTAAAAATAATGAGAGAAAACAAAACTGAATACTAATATTCGAAAACTTTTTTTTAAATTACCTTTTAAATCCCCCACTGTTTCAATAATTTGATAGCTGTAATTGTCTGACATTTAGTATTTTAAACTATCCATCTAAAATAATTAAAACATCGATCTTCTGATAATTAGAATAATTGATGCAAACAGTAAATGATTATCACAAATATTTTATTAATTACTGGTATCCTAATTGTTAAATTTATTTTAAAATAACTATTTTGTTTCATTAGTATGTATTCATTAAATTCTGGTTCTAAATACAGTCATAAAAACAATATTTATTACTTTTTATGGGGTGTCCATTACTGGAACAGAGGGTGTCCACTACTGGGCCAGAGGGTGTCCATTACTGGGCTTTTGGGTGTTTTGATATATTTCTGTTATTTAAAGTTAAATTTCTATTCATATGGGAAAATGAGGCTATAAGAATGGTTAAATATTGTTGATAGATTAATATAATATTGAAAAAACTGGAATATAATAATTATAACTATTAATAAAAAAATAATTTTTAAAGAAATTCCTTAAGGGTGTCCATTACTGGCACATCTACCCTATATTATTTATTTTCTTGCAAAATTTGAATGTTTTTGTTTGAGTAGCAATAGAAAACTTTGAATTTTATATACTAATGGCTATTTACAAAATTTCATTTCTTTTTAAGGTTTTAAGAGGGGGTGTCCATTACTGGGATGGTTAATTAGTCATTTTCCAGTAATGGACACCCCATGTAGACATTGCTAAAAATTCAATTTTAGTAATGTTTATAGTGCATAAAATACTTTGGCTTAACTGCAAACCTAAATAATCAAATTTAATTTTTAAATTATACTTACCAAAATGTAATAACACCAAAACTTTTATAAATAGCTGCTTTTAAGTTATTTTATGTGATTAATAAACTTTCAATATTTTATTTTATTTATTATTATTTTTTTTATGTAGTACATATAGGATACCTCACATATTTTATAATCTGGCAATCAAACCTGTCGGGAAGCAGAAAATACTGTTTAAGAGCACCGTCAAAGAGGGGCTCATAGGGCTTAATCCCTCTCCGTTTAACTAAAAACAATGTTACAGAAGCTATTAAAAATCCATTTTCTGTCTTAAATGTTTCCTTATTTAAAAAGAAGAAAAAAAAAAAAAATACTACTATTAATGAAAGTTATAGGTAATATTCATGAAACTAGTAAATCTGCAGATCAGGAGCCTCAAACATCAGTTCTACAGTTTTATTTTGAAATTATTTTATTTAGTATTTAAAATATTCAACTCACAATATCATTTCTTTCATATTTGTTATATTAATTATTATAAATGATATATCAAGTAATCTCTGGAAGATTGTTAAAAATAGTGACAAAACTAAACATCAATATTCCAAAACTTTTTTTTTTTTTTAATTACCTTTTAAATCCACCACTGTTTCAATAATTTGATAGCTGTAATTGTCTGATATTTAGTATTTTAAACTATCCATCTAAAATAATTAAAACATCGATCTTCTGATAATTACAATACAATAATTGATGCAAAAAGTAAATGATTATCACAAATATTTTATTAATTACTGGTATCCTAATTGTTAAATTTATTTAAAAATAACTATTTTGTTTCATTAGTATGTCATTAAATTCTGGTTCTAAATACAGTCATAAAAACAATTATATTTATTACTTTTTGTGGGGTGTCCATTACTGGAACAGAGGGTGTCCACTACTGGGCCAGAGGGTGTCCACTACTGGGCCAGAGGGTGTCCACTACTGGGCCAGAGGGTGTCCATTACTGGGCTTTTGGGTGTTTTGATATATTTGTGTTATTTAAAATTAAATTTCTATTCATATGGGGAAATGAGGCTATAAGAATGGTTAAATATTGTTGATAGATTAATATAATATTGAAAAAACTGGAATATAATAATTATAACTATTAATAAAAAAATAATTTTTAAAGAAATTCCTTAAGGGTGTCCATTACTGGCACATCTACCCTATCTATAATCTTTAATTACTGAATAAAGAAAAGTATGAGCATGAAAAATTTTACTTTTAAAAGCTCAAAGTAAACAGTTAGGCTAAAATGTTTCATTCTGAGCTAACTATTGTTCTCAAGGCTAGATAAGTAATCAATCTGGTGCTGTAAAATCAACTAGCTGGAAAGAAAAGCAAAATTTAAAAATAAATAAAATATAAGGGGTGGTTCACTATGTGTACTTAGGTCCACTGTACCCCACGCTCCCCTACATTTAATTTTATAGTGTTGACTCTAAGCCGCTTTACCAGGGCGCAGCACCCGGCGGCTCTTATTAACTCTCCCAATGTGTCCGGCTGCTCTTTTAACACTTCCTATGTGCCCGTGGCAATTCAATTGATCCCGGGAAAATATCTCAAATTCTAGGGACTCTAAACAAACCAGTTCAAAATATTTTTTGTGAACAAGGTAGAAGTGTGCCATTTTTGTAGAATAGTGTTCCCTTTTTGAAAAATGCACCCTTTTTTTAGAATAATGTTCCCTTTTTGAAAAATTCCCGCCTGGCGGCCCTTTTTTTCTAGAGTCAAAACTATTTTATATGCAGTAAAATTTTTAATTACATCATTACTGTACAAAAACAGAACTGCATATGTATGTAAAATATTTATATGCATGTAAATTGTAATCGAAAAGTTGAATTATAAGGTGTGAGATAAAAACAAGATTTGAAATCTAATAAATCTCAAAATTTACTTTGAACAACACACAAATATATTACATAACAGTCAAATCCAAGTAACATATTATGCTTGGATGCCAGACAATAACCAAAATATGTTATGCCAAATATGAGGGCAATAAATTTATGTTATACCAAAATATGGATAAAATGTTTAATTTTGATTTTATATCCGTTTTGGAAGACCCAAAAAATAGAAGATTGAAATTTTACAATTTAGGTGCATCATTTGTGGTCTTAAGGATTCAAAAAATTATGAGGAAACTCAAGAAAGTAGAATTAAAAAAACTAATGAATTTTAGTTTAGTGCTTTTAAAAGAAATATTTTTAAACTATTCCTTTTATTCTTATTTTTCACATTGATTTTACATTTAGAAAGAATATTTCATGAAAGTGGAATACTCGAAAAAAATGAACACAGTTATTTAAAATTATTTTGTTACGGATCTTATAATCAATTTTTAAGCTTATATTATTACTGTTTTATATTAAAAATGTTACATATGTACAAGAAAGATCAGTAAAATAATTTTATGCATAACCGACTCCACACACATAGGCTAAATGCAAAAATTCTGCACTATTATTCTGAGCATACAATTTTTTTAAATTCACTCGGTACTTCTTTATTATCCCATCAACTGCTTTCTATAAAACATAAAACTATCGCCAAACTATAATGCCAATAAACAAATAGAAAAATGTTCCCATTAGAATTTCAGAAAAAAAAAAAAAATCTGAGATGCCTGTCTGAATAAAAAACGTCAACTATCAGTAACTTAAGCAATAAAGTTTACAATATATTAATGAAAACAGAAAAAAAAATTATCTAAAATTTTATATTTATAGAAATAAAAAAAAGTCACTTAAATCTGTAAAAAAACTGATTTTGGATAAAGAAATACAGTCAAGGATCCATAATCTGCAATTTTCTATAATTCGCATTGTTTAATGAATAATGAATGTAAACAAATTCTAGATCCAAAAATGATTTTTTAAAAGAAATATCTGAAAAAATTATATCTAAAAATGAATATACTAATAAATTTTTAAATAGAAGAATCTGAAAAATTTATTTTTTGAGATAGCATATTAAACTAATTACTATATTTCATATTTTACTTTTCATGTTATACTGAATATGAAATTAAAATAGCGTCCAGAAATAAGAAAATGACATGTAATCCATAATACTCCATAATCCACAGTATTCCATAATCTGCACAACCTTTGATCCCAACTTGTGCGGATTCAAGAACTTTGCCTGTAGTTTGTAAAAACAAAAAATACAATAAATGCAATGAAAAAAAAAAAATAAATTTTTTATATTGCAAATTATGATGTGAATACACCAATCTTTCTTCATTTATGGAGACAGGGCATTTCTTTTATTATATTGTAAAATTGACCTGTCCCAAAAAAATTATGTTCGCTGCAAGTACTGCTAAAATAACACCTTTGTATATGGTGTACATATGAAAGTAAAGCCGATACACTTTTTGATACTTTTCGATTAGCCAGGTGCCAGTGTTATATATACATATCCATGTATATATACATACATAGTGTGTGTATATATATAATATGTATATACGTATATATATATGTATATAAATATGTGTATATAACACTGGCGCTCAGCTAAGCAAAAAGTACCCATTTTTTTTTAAATTAAAAGAAAGAAAATGTGAAACATTTTCTCATTATTCAATTGATTGTTACAGGGCTGAAACTAGCTTTTTTTGCACATAGGGCAAACGGCAAACATGCATTTTGTCTTCTCCGCAAAGAAAATCTACAAAGTTTCTAACTGCCGACTTATTTTTAAATTTATAATATGTAATCATAAAATATGTTATATTGAACTACATAATCAGCTTTGTCAAAGGTTTTTATCTTAGTAGGTATATATTTGTTGACATTCTTCTCTCTTGAAAATATATTTTTCTCTCATTAAAGACGGGATTACGTTATTGACAGACTTCATTTTCACAAATTTTAAGGTAGTTGTAGTATTACAATTGAAGCGTTAGTGATATGAATTAAGAAATATGAAGTCTCAGTGGTATGAATTAAGAGACTGCTGCACTAGTCACACAAAGACATTCCTAAGCTAAACCTATGGGTGTAAATAATCTTCAACCAGGTACTTATGTATTAGAGTTGTTAGTATTATTGTAGAAACAAAACATCTTATCGATATTTTGGAGTAATTCAAGATTATAATGATGATGAGATGAAGAGTTGTGTTTTTCAGAGTAACTGATGAAAATAGCCGAATGTTTAGGCTAATAGAAGAGGATATTTCACATGTGGAATATAATCAAGCTATGAGAACTTTCTTTACTTAGCCATAAATTATGAAAGGCAACAGAATCTATCATCATTTTCCATTTCCAATAGATGTCTATGAACAGGGTTGGGGAAATACATCACTTTACTCGCCAGTGGCGAGTGGATTTTCTGACAAGGCGAGAGAATTTTTAGGTAGTTTTTGAAGAACTATAGGCTATAGAGATATACAATCAAAAACATTTTTTTTTAAACCTAGATATTGTAACTTTCCAAATTATTGCAATGTAAACATGGTATCTAAGTTCTATATTAAGTTTTCCTCTGATGTAGATATATTTCGTAATTTTGTTGAAAAAAGAATTGGGTCATTCTCAGATAAAGGGAAATTTTACCTTTGAAAAAAAAAATTTTTTTTTTTGTTTTTAATCCTCTATTTTTTTGTGCTAATGGGATGTTTGCATGTCTGACATTATGAGAAAAATATCAGCAGAAATCGTTGGCCTTATTTATGTCCTTAATTAATTAATTTGTTTTCTACTGTGGCATGGTAATGACAAGTGTGAACATGGTAATGACAAGTAAGAACATGGTAATGACAATCAGAACAATGGTAATGACATGTAAAATGATCATACACATTAAATTTCATTTTAAGAAATTTATTAAATTATATGATACATTAGGAAAATCTACAATGTTTTAAAAATTCATAGTTTTTGTATTATTCATTTTGTAACATACAGTAAAATGCCGATAATACGGATTAATTGGGACCAGGCTCAATCCGGATTTTCAAAAATATGGATTATCCGGAGAATGAGAAAAAATGAAATAAAATAAAACATACACAGAAAATCACCTTCTATTAAACATATTGAATATTGACAGATAGTAAAAAATGTTTACTTTGTAATTATAAAGTTTGTAATCTGCTGCTGTGCCAGTTTTTTATACCTTTTGCGGGCCGCACGGTCACACATCCACTTGAGCATAAGTAGTTTGTTGGGTGTAGCCTCCACCTGACATTCAAAAGAAACCATTGATTGTTCTAAATCAGACGTTGCTTCATTATGGCTAATAACTTTTGGTTCATCATCATTGATAATGCTGTTTTCGTCTGTGTCATTTTCATTTTCTTCAGCTGTGCACAAAGCGATTATTTCATTATCTATAATAAATGAGACATAACCTTCATTATTTTCGGCTTCTAACCAATTGCTAATGTCGCTGATATTAACATCTGAGCAGCCATCAATTTTTTTTTTAAGATGCTTACAAAATCTTCAGGTGTAATTTCTCTTTCATTCTTGTTTATTCCTCCTTCTGTTTCAAGCTTATTATTCGAGAAATCACAATTTGCAGGCCATAAATTCTTCCATGACTTTCAGAGAGTACTCTCAGCACCCTGATCCCAAGATTCAGCAATCATATAGATTACTTTCTTGATATTGATTAATTTGAGAATCTCTACCACTCTATGTTTTCCATCATCTTCTAAAAGTTCATTCAGCATTTGTCGTTTATAAACTTTCTTAATGTTCTGAAGAACCCCTTGATCCATTGGCTGTACCAGCGCTGTCACATTATGTGGTAAAAACGTTACCATTATGTTTCCTTTTGTCAGTTGACATTCTTCGAGGTGTGTCGGAGCATTATCAATTAGGAGGACAGCTTTGATGGGTAAGTTGCACGATTTTAAATGTTTTGTAACACCCGGAACCATAAAATTGCCAAACTTAAAGTGAAACATTGTTGTTTCTTTGAAGGATAACATCAAAGAGTTTAAATAAGAATGCTTAAGATATTCTTTTAAAGATTTCAGAAAAGACTTATTCAGAATACGTGGATGAAATAAATGAATGTTATGGAAATTTGCCGATCGCGTCTCAAACTTGAAAAAAAAAAATCGACCAGATCGATCCGGAGATCCCAATTAGCGGGGTTCCACTGTATTATCAATTTCAACACTTTAAGCAAAAGCAAAATGGCAGGAATTGGATATGGTGGTGAAAATTTTGGAACAATATTAGTTACAGGTATCTTCAAGCAATCTTTCTTAATAGGACATTTAAAATGGTGAACGCTTTTCTTTCCAGCACGAGCCATAAAGTTTACTGTAACTTCTTGATCAAAAATATCAATAACCTAATAAGTTTTTTATTTTACCTTGTCCCCTTACGGACACGTGTTTACTGTAGCTGATGACGAGCTGTTATATTTTTTAGCTCGAAACGCATCCTATGTATTGTTTTTATTTTATGGTGATTTTTTACAAAGTTTTATTATTTTAATTGAAATTGACTTCACACCTGTTTATTATATTGTCACAATATTAATTAACAATTCCATAATGGTGACCGCTTATGGTTTGAATCAACTAGTATTGAGGTCATATAACAAAGAGAAACCCAAATTAATAATTGAAAAATCAAACTAATTACTTTATAATTCAATTTCATAAAATATAAGTACATTAAAAATTAAGAAATTTGCTTTTAATCATTAACCCACTTGTTATTATCTTTCATGAAATAAATATAAACATAAATAATGTAAAAGGAAAATCATTTTTGTTCTAAAAAATAAATGATTTTTTTTGTAAAATCAGATTTAATTATTTTTTAAACAATAAGTCAGTAAGTGAAAATCTTTATATTAACTCAAATTTAGGTTACTGATGATATTTTTTGTGAACTAATATTAGAAAAAAAAAAAAATCTTGAAATTTGTCATTTCCATGGCTTGCTGGTCATTACCATGTTTTCAAAAAGACATGGTAATGATTACCATGGTAATGACATTTTTAATGTTTAACCTCATTTTAGGCTAAATTATAGCAATTAAAGCTTTACAGTTTATTTACTTTCAAAATAGTCCTAGAGTACATTATAATTCAATTAATACAGTTAATAATTGTTATTATTATATTTTAGTAAAATGAAACATGGTAATGACACATTAAAAACACATTGTTCTCAGTTTTTGAATACAAGTATCAAAATGAAACAGTATATACCTATTTCAAAAAAGTTAGACACCACTGCTTGTAAGAACATGTGCTACTCTACAATACAGCACCTAAAAAAATATTTTGGTGCCCTCTAGTGATGAGCTATGAAAGAAAACACTATGCACCATGGTAATGACCATTAACTCCAGGGACAAAGTTTAATTAAAAAAAATTAAGTGAAAAAAATGTTTTGAAGTTAAAATACTAATAACATTATAAGTAGAGGGATAAAATTTTATTATACTGTTGTTATCTTTGCTCAAAAACTTTCCAACACTTCAAAATATAATTTTGAATTATTAAATTTGAAGTTAGGGACATGCCATGGTAATGACATTTGTAACTTTTTATTTTTTTTTAATATTCAAACTAATATGTTCTCCATGTTTAAACTGTTGCACAATGTAGTTCTTTATCTATTTTTTAAAATAAAATTAAAACATTCATATTAGACTCATTAAATTTTCTTCTTTTGATCAAGGACATAAAATTTCCCTTTATCTGAGAATGACCCAATTATGAAAATGCATTGTAGTAATCGTAATTAATTATTTGTGCTATCACGTACCATTTTAAACTGTCTGCTGCTTATTGCTGGCTGGTAAAACAAAACCTTGGCTGGTAATATTTTCTGAAAATTCAACCCCCCCCCCCCCCGGTCTATGAAAAAATTGCTGCTTTTCATCATGAGTGTTACTACAAGAAATGTTTTAAATTTTAACCATTTAAAAATATTTTTTTATCATAACTTTTATGGGAATTCATAAAATACTTAAAATAACATATTTTATCAGTAAAAATATAGTCTAAATTTACTTTTTATAAATTTCATTTACAACAATATTCAAAGGAAAAAACAAAAAGTAACACTCATGACAATGCACACAGTAATGTTTTTAATAAAAATTAATTGCAGTTGCTCATTTTGTATACAACCTTGTTGAAAGACCAATATGTAATTAAAAAATTTCATTTTATGGAAATTAACATTTTTACTTAACTAAGAAATTCAATCATTTTGTTCAGTAACACTCATTACTTTGAAGCCCAATGATTCATTTTCAAAGTTAAACATCTTTAATAGAACAACATAAACAACAACAAAAATAAATACATCCAAATAAAGAAATTTAAAATTGGCGATGATCAACAAAGAAACAAGACGGCAGACTCCGGAAGTAGTACCAAAAAGTAAATTTCATTAATTAAGTATTCAGATAAGTCAAAAGATTTTATGCACTATGAACATTACTGAAATTGCATTTTTAACAATGTCTACATGAGGATGTCCATTACTGGAAATCGACTAATTAAGCATTCCAGTAATGAACACGGCTCTTAAAACCTTTAAAATAAATGAAATTTTGTAACTAATCAAATTAATATACAAAATTCAATGTTTTATATTACTTATTACTATCAAAACAAAAGCATGCAAATTTTGCAAGAAAATATTACAAAATTTATTAAATGTCTCTTACCATGTTCATTAAGATTTTCCCTGAATAACAGTGGAATTTAAAACATTATAGGGTAGATGTGCCAGTAATGGACACCCTTCCAGTAATGGACACCCCTTTATGTTTTTGGTTCATAAAAAAATAACTAATAAATATTTAGCTTTAATTATTTTTTTATAATACCCCCTTGCATGTTTTATAAAACTGGGTAATTATTAAATTTGAAGTTAGGGACATGCCATGGTAATGACATTTGTAACTTTTTATTTTTTTTTAATATTCAAACTAATATGTTCTCCATGTTTAAACAATCAAAACCATTGTTTACATCATGCACTTTTAATCAAACCAATCAAGAAGCAGAAAATAATGTTTCAAAGTTTCACTGTTTTTCTGTGAAAATCTTAATGAAGAGGCTAAGAGTTGGCTTCGTTTAATTAATTTATATATTATTTATTTTCTTGCAAAATTTGAATGTTTTTGTTTGAGTAGCAATAGGAAACTTAGAATATTATATACTAACGGCCATTTACTAAATTTCATTTATTTTTAAGGTTTTAAGAGGGGGTGTCCATTACTGGGATGGTTAATTAATCATTTTCCAGTAATGGACATCCGATGTAGACATTGCTAAAAATGCAATTTCAGTAATGTTTATAGTGCATAAAATATTTTGACTTAACTACAAACCTAAATAATCAAATTTAATTTTTAAATTATACTTACCAAAATGTAATAACACCAAAACTTTTATAAATAGCTGCTTTTAAGTTATTTTATGTGATTAATAAAATTTCAATATTTTTTTTTTTTTTTTTTTTATGTAGTACATATATATATATACCTCACATATTTTATAATCTGGCAATCAAACCAGCCAGGAAGCAGAAAAATACAGTTTAAGAGCACAGTCAGAGAGGTGCTCATAGGGCTTAATCCCTCTCCGTTTAAATAAAAACAATTAAGTTACAGAAGCTATTAAAAATCCATTTTCTGTCTTAAATGTTTCCTTGTTAAAAAAAAAAAAAAATGCAATACTATTAATGAAAGTTATTATAGGTAATATTCATGAAACTAGTAAATCTGCAGATCAGTGGCCTCAAACATCAGTTCTACAGTTTTATTTTGGAATTATTTTATTTAGTATTTAAAATATTCAACTCACAATATCATTTCTTTCATATTTGTAATATTAATTATTATAAATGATATATCAAGTAATCTCTGGAAGATTATTAAAAATAGTGGCACAAAACTAAACATTAATATTCCAAAACTTTTTTATTATTATTACCTTTTAAATCCACCACTGTTTCAATAATTTGATAGCTGTAATTGTCTGATATTTAGTATTTTAAATTATCCATCTAAAATAATTAAAACATCAATCTTCTGATAATTACAATAATTGATGCAAACAGTAAATAATTATCACAAATATTTTATTAATTACTGGTATCCTAATTGTTAAATTTATTTAAAATAACTATTTTGTTTCATTAGTATGTATTCATTAAATTCTGGTTCTAAATAGTCATAAAAACAATTATATTTATTACTTTTTATGGGGTGTCCATTACTGGAACAGAGGGTGTCCACTACTGGGCCAGAGGGTGTCCACTACTGGGCTTTTGGGTGTTTTGATATATTTCTGTTAATTAAAATTAAATTTCTATTCATATGGGGAAATGAGGCTATAAGAATGGTTAAATATTGTTGATAGATTAATATAATATTGAAAAAACTGGAATATAATAATTATAACTATTAATAAAAAAATAATTTTTAAAGAAATTCCTTAAGGGTGTCCATTACTGGCACATCTACCCTATACTGCTTGTGCTTTCTGATTGGTTTGATAAAAAATGTGTGAACAATAACACAGATTATAAAACATGCAAGGGGGAGTTATGAAAAAAATAATAAAAGCTATTTTTTTTTTTAACCAAAAACATTGAAGGGTATCTATTACTGTTACAATCTACTTTACATGATTTACATTTTTTGTTGTTGTTACTATTATTATTGTTATTTATTACTATTTAATTAAAATAGTACTAGGGTCGACCCAGGCAAAATTTGGGGCCTATTTAGAGCCCTTTCACAAAAATCTATTTAATAAAATAGGCCCCACATAAATAAATTTAATAAAATGGGTCCCTTCACAGAAATGAACTTAACAAAACAGGCCCCTTCACAAAATTCTTTTTAATAAAATAGGCCTCATTCATAACATTCTTTTTCATAAAAACTGTTTTAAAATGTGTAATTTGTAAATAAAACCAGGTCATGAAAAACAAGAACTTTAGCAAGGAGAAGTTATTGTTAAAAAAATTGTTCGAATTTGAGTAACTGGATTTCAACTTTCGTTACAAAATGTTATTTTTCACAAAAATATAATTAAAATTCACAAAAATGACTTCTACTTTTCACAAAATGGGCCCCCAAAATAAAAACCTGCATCGACACCCGAGTACTAATTAAATAACTAATGATAATGAATTTAATTATCATTAAAAATTTAATATTTATGTTTTCTATAAAATAAGAAATTAAAATAATAAGTTTTTAATTGTTTAACTAAAAGTAATAACTTTAAAAAAAATGTTTGATTTGGGAGGAAGGGGTAGAAAAGTGCGGCCGGATGGTCGTATATCCGGCAAAATTGACATCCGTTGCATTCCTACAATAAATTTAATTTCAAGCACTTTTGAATTTTCATTTTTTAAAATGCTGTTTTGGCAAACTTTTTGAAAATGACACATATACTGCTACATTAAAATCTTTTAACGTGTTCAGGCAATTAAAAATGTTACAGCGAACTCAAAATGCATTTTCACTTTAGTATTTAGTAAAGGGAATGTAACTTATAACAACATTAGGACAACAATACGAAGTTCCAAAGAACTTCGAAAGGTTACGCATTACTTAAATAAATTAATATTATATAGAGTAAAAAACTAATAATTACATTACATACCTAAATAAATCCTGGAACATAAACTGCAGTCTGTGGTTCAACATGACGACATTCGATGAGAATAACAGCCCAGACGTCGTGTCAGAAGGCAGGAAACAAATGGCGCGTCAGCGCGTTTCAAAACCGACCGTTGGCGTTGCCATTTCTTCGATAGGAAATTGGAGCAACCATGGAACATAAGGTAGCGACTCGGCGTATCAGTGTTTCCAGATCGGATTACTTTTCAACACTCCGGGCGAACAGGGGCGGATCCAGAGACTTGTTTTTTTTCGTGGGGTAGAGGGGGCGATACCGAATGATACATAATCAACACAGTCATAGTTTCTATTGGTTAAATTATTCCTTGCAGTTACTTATTATAGGAATATGAAATAATTAATGCTATTTAAAATTGCTATAGACTCTCGATTATCCGACGTTCAATTAACCGACATACTCGGTTAACCAACCGTCTTATTATATAGGCCTCCTCTCCTCAAAATATGGCTTATTGTTACTTATTGTGCCGAAAATTCAAAAAATGTTACCATAGAATTTATTTATTAAATGTCTTTTCATTTTTAGCTCACAGGCTATCAAAGCCTGAGAGCTAATGTGCCCGCAGGTTCTGTATGTACGTACGTAACGCGATAACTCTAGATAGAAATATCCGATTTGCTTCAATTTTTTTTCTAGGTTCATTCTCATAAGGCACTTTCCTGATTACTTCTGGGGGTTCATTGGTTAAGTATAAAGGCGGGTACGGGGGGTGGGGGTATGATCCCCACCTTAACTTAGATAAATGTGTTTTTCATGCAGAATTATCAGATGTGCTTCAATTTTGGTATACCGGTTAATTTTGATAAGGCGCTTCCCTGATTAGATTTGGGGGTTCATTGTTTAAGTATAAAGGGGGGATCGAGGGGGGGATATCCCTTAATTTGGAAAAATGGGTTTTCTATTCCGTTTTATTATAAGGCGCTTCCCTGATTAGTTTTGGGGGTTCATTGGTTAAGTAAGGTGGGGATACGGCGGGCTAATCCCCCCTTAAGTTAGATAATGTGTTTTACAGGCAGAATTATCAGATTTGCTTCAATTTTGGATATCGGCTAATTCTGATAAGGCGCTTCCCTGATTAGATTTGCAGGTTCATTGTTTAAGTATAAAGGGGGGATCGTCGGGGGATACCCCCTTAATTTGGAAAAATGTGTTTTCTTATCCGATTTGCTTCAAATTTGGTATACCGGTTTATTATAATAAACCGCTTATACCGGTCTACCGGTTTAATATAATAATGGCTTCGAAGGGGGGGTGGACGATCGCCCCCCCCCCCCCCCCCTGTAGATCCGCGCCTGCTCCAGGATAATATTTTTTTAACTAGGCTACTTGCTACTTTTTGGGCCACTAAAGAAAAAAATTGGGCTACGATTTTCTACTTTTAGCTTCCCCCCGCTCCCCATTTTTTTCCGAATACATATTTAAATATTAGAGACACAAGTTAGAGACCGGAGGGGTAAATAAAAGACATTTTGAAAATTTTATGATTTCTCGTGTGATCGCAAGTATTCAGCTATAAGTATGCAAAATTTCTGGTCTCCAACTTTATTAGGGGCTGAGTTAGAAAAAATGCTTAAAATATACAAGTTAGAGTCCGGAGGGGTTAATAATATAAGACTTTTGTAAATTTTTATGATTTGTCGTTTGATGCGAGGTGTTCAGCTATAAGCATGCAAAATTTCAAGTCTCCAACTTAATTAGGAGCTCACTTAGGAAAAAAAATGCTTAAAATACACAAGTTAGAGTCTAGTGGGGTAATTATAAGACTTTTTTCAAAATTTTATGATTTGTCGTTTGATGTGAGGTGTTCAGCTATAAGTATGCAAAATTTCAAGTCTCCAAGATATATGGTTTCTGACAGGAACGGATCCAGATAATCGTTTTTTTTTTGTGTGGGGGGGGGGTGATACCTAGCGACATATAATCAAAGCAACGGTGATTCTGAGTTAAAAAAAATACTGAAGTTCACAGCATATTTTCTAAAAGGCTACAACAGAGGGGGAGGCCGGGAGGGGGATCGTCTACCGACTCTAAGTATGTGGTTTTTCGCGGCCTATGGCGAAATTTGCGTTTTTTCACTTTTTTAACCAATCCTAACCATAACCAATTCTCGTTTTTAAACAATCCTTTGACGAAATTCCCGTTTTTTCCGCGAACCTTTGACAAAATTTACGTTTTTTGCGATCTTGTGATGAAATTCACGCTTTTTCGCGATCCTTTGGCGAAATTGGCATTTTTTACGATCCTTTGACGAAATTAGTGTTTTATCCGCGATCCTGTGGCAAAATGCGCGCTTTTTCCGCGATCCTGTAACAAAATTCATATTTTTTCACAATTATTTGACAAAATTCGCGTTTTTTTTCGCGATTCTTTGACGATCGTTTTTTGCGGTATTCTTTGGCGGAATTCGCATTTTCCACGATCCTTTAACAAAATTAATTTTTTTCTGCTATCCTATGACGAAATTCGCGTTTTTTCCGCGATCCTGTTACAAAATTAGTGTTTTTTCCGTGATCCTGTGGCAAAATTCGCGTTTCTTTTGTGATCCTGTAACAAAATTCACGGTTTTTTTAGATCCTTTGACGAAATTCGCGTTTTTTTTACGATCCTTTCACGAAATTAGTGTTTCATGCGCGATCCTGTAACAAAATTCGCGTTTTTTTGCAATTGCCTGACGAAATTCGCGTTTTCCGCGATCCCTTAAAGAAATTCACTTTTTGTTGTTGACGAAATCCGTTGACGAAATTCGCATTTATTTCGCGGCCTTTGGCGAAATTTGCTTTTTTCCCCGTTTTTAACCAATCCTTTAACGAAATTCACGTTTTACAACCAATCCTTTGACGAAATTCCCGCTTTTTCTGCGATCCTATGACAAAAATTGCGTTTTTTCGCGATCCTTTGGCGTAATTAGTGTTTTATCCGCGATCCTGTGGCAAAATTCGCGCTTTTTCCGCGATCCTGTGACAAAATTAGTGTTTTTTCCGCGATCCTGTGGCAAAATTCGCGCTTTTTCCGCAATCCTGTGACAAAATTAGTGTTTTTTCCGCGATCCTGTGACAAAATTCGCGTTTATTTCGTGATCGTTTAGTGAATTTCGCGTTTTTTTACAATCATTTGGTGAAATTAGTGTTTTATCCTCGATTCTGTGGCGAAATTCGCGCCTTTTCCGCAATCCTGTGACAAATTTACGTTATTTCGCAATTCTCTGGCGAATTTCGCGTCTTTTCGCGATCGTTTAACAAATTTCACTTTTTTCTGCGATCCTTTGACGAAATTCGCGTTTTTTTCGCGATTTTTTGACGATCTTTTTTGCGGTATTTTTTGGCGGAATTCGCATTTTCCACGATCCTTTAACAAAATTAATTTTTTTCTGCTATCCTATGACGAAATTCGCGTTTTCTCCGCGATCCTGTGACGAAATTCGCGTTTCTCTTGTGATCCTGTAACAAAATTCACGCTTTTTTAGATCCTTTGACGAAATTCGCATTTATTTCGTGATCCTTTGACGGAATTCGCGTTTTTTTACGATCCTTTCACGAAATTAGTGTTTCATGCGCGATCCTGTAACAAAATTCGCGTTTTTTTGCAATTGTCTGACGAAATTGGCGTTTTCCGCGATCCCTTAAAGAAATTCACTTTTTGTTGTTGACGAAATTCGCATTTATTTCGCGGCCTTTGGCGAAATTTGCTTTTTTCCCCGTTTTTAACCAATCCTTTGATGAAATTAGTCTTTTTTCACGGTCTTTAACGAAATTTGCTTTTTTACCCGTTTTTAACCAATCTTTTAACGAAATTCACGTTTTACAACCAATCCTTTGACGAAATTCCCGTTTTTCTGCGATCCTATGATAAAATTTGCGTTTTTTCGCGATCCTTTGGCGTAATTAGTGTTTTATCCGCGATCCTGTGGCAAAATTCGCGCTTTTTCCGCGATCCTGTGACAAAATTAGTGTTTTTTCCTCGATTCTGTGGCAAAATTCGCGCTTTTTCCGCAATCCTGTGACAAAATTAGTGTTTTTTCCGCGATCCTGTGACAAAATTAGTGTTTTTTCCGCGATTCTGTGGCAAAATTCGCGCTTTTTCCGCAATCCTGTGACAAAATTAGTGTTTTTTCCGCGATCCTGTGACAAAATTCGCGTTTATTTCGTGATCGTTTAGTGAATTTCGCGTTTTTTTACAATCATTTGGTGAAATTAGTGTTTTATCCTCGATTCTGTGGCGAAATTCGCGCCTTTTCCGCAATCCTGTGACAAATTTACGTTATTTCGCAATTCTCTGGCGAATTTCGCGTCTTTTCGCGATCGTTTAACAAATTTCACTTTTTTCTGCGATCCTTTGACGAAATTCGCGTTTTTTTCGCGATTTTTTGACGATCTTTTTTGCGGTATTTTTTGGCGGAATTCGCATTTTCCACGATCCTTTAACAAAATTAATTTTTTTCTGCTATCCTATGACGAAATTCGCGTTTTCTCCGCGATCCTGTGACGAAATTCGCGTTTCTTTTGTGATCCTGTAACAAAATTCACGCTTTTTTAGATCCTTTGACGAAATTCGCATTTATTTCGTGATCCTTTGACGGAATTCGCGTTTTTTTACGATCCTTTCACGAAATTGGCGTTTTCCGCGATCCCTTAAAGAAATTCACTTTTTGTTGTTGACGAAATTCGCATTTATTTCGCGGCCTTTGGCGAAATTTGCTTTTTTCCCCGTTTTTAACCAATCCTTTGATGAAATTAGTCTTTTTTCACGGTCTTTAACGAAATTTGCTTTTTTACCCGTTTTTAACCAATCTTTTAACGAAATTCACGTTTTACAACCAATCCTTTGACGAAATTCCCGTGTTTCTGCGATCCTATGATAAAATTTGCGTTTTTTCGCGATCCTTTGGCGTAATTAGTGTTTTATCCGCGATCCTGTGGCAAAATTCGCGCTTTTTCTGCGATCCTGTGACAAAATTAGTGTTTTTTCCGCGATCCTGTGACAAAATTAGTGTTTTTTCCGCGATTCTGTGGCAAAATTCGCGCTTTTTCCGCAATCCTGTGACAAAATTAGTGTTTTTTCCGCGATCCTGTGACAAAATTCGCGTTTATTTCGTGATCGTTTAGTGAATTTCGCGTTTTTTTTACAATCATTTGGCGAAATTAGTGTTTTACCCTCGATTCTGTGGCGAAATTCGGGCCTTTTCCGCGATCCTGTGACAAATTTACGTTATTTCGCAATTCTCTGGCGAATTTCGCGTCTTTTCGCGATCGTTTAACAAATTTCACTTTTTTCTGCGATCCTTTGGCGAAATTCGCGTTTTTCGGAGCTATATTTTTTAGGGGGGGGTGATTTGGGCGATCCCCCCCCCCTCCGTAGGTGACAGGACATGTTTCCGATTGTTTGTATTTCCCGCGAAAACTGCCGTAAAAAAGTTGGATTTATATTATTTTTTTTGGGGGGAGGGCGATTTCCCCGGTCACCCCCCCCCCCCGTGGATCCGCGCCTGGCTTTCTGAGAACGAGCTCTGTGACAGACAGACAGAGGAGTGAGACGAATAGTGTTTCGCCAAATGAACGAAACCCGATAAAGATACGGTAAAACACATTGTGTGTGCCGAGCCTGGAGTTTTTGAAAAATAGGAAGCACCATATTTTGGTGCTTCTATTTATTTTACTCCATGGATTGATTTAACTTGGAACGGAAATTTTTAACATTCTATTATTAACTTTTTTGAATGAATTTTCAAATTCAAGTAATTTTTAGGTGGAGAAAAAAATTTCTTATTTGTCATACCTAAAAAAAGGTGTTTTTTTAACCCTTTGAGTGCCAAGAAGCGTGATCGCGCTCCTCAATACACTGGCCGAAAATGCCAGGAACGCGATCGCGCTCCTAGCTCACGCATTAACTAATACGATCTCTATTTCATACTTATCGATTCTTGTTCATCGTTTTTTTTTTTTTTTTTCCGCACGTGTATTTATAAAAAATCTAAAAAATACGATCTCTATTTCATGCTTGTCGATTCTTGTTTATTGTCGTTTATGTTGAAATAATAATATTTATTGGAATTATAACATCTATTTTTTGTTTTTGAAATACTTTTCGTAAATAAAATGTTCCGAATTTAACTAATATATATATATATATATATTTATTTAATTTCTACTTTCCTCTAGCAGCGTGGCACTTGTAGCTAATTCTCTAAAAATCATGTTGAAACTCAAAGGGTTAAACCTAAAATAAATTGATGAGGCAAATATGTAACATTAAAGAAAAACTTCTTTAAGAACTAATGCAAGTTAAAAATGTATTAAAAACGGATAATGATTACTTTCAGTTAAAAATAATTAAAATGTTACGTACCTCTTTGTCCCGCACTTCCGGTACGAGTATCTAACTGAATAAAACACAAAGAGCACACAAAAGCGAACAAATTCTTTCATCACATAAGTATATGGCAGGTATATATTTAATGGTACACAATATTACAATTCCGATTACATGACTTTGAATAACTCATTAATTAAAATTAAACGAATTTAAAGTCTTCGAGTTTCAATGTTCTATGAACGTCTAATTCTTCAATAAAGATTAAAGATCGGTTTGACATAATTCAACATATTAGATTGGAAGTTCCGGCTCGAAAGACGATACGCATTCAAATCCGCCGAGAACCGTGACGGGCACAGGATCAACCACATGTTACACCCCCACCCCCCTCACACACTCTCGAGAACCATAAAAAGCATGTGAATCTTTAATAATACCTAGCCGACTTCGGCAACCACTTGGTTCTCTCATAAATTATATTATTTAATTTCTTGTACGTAAGTATAATAATTAGACATTTATACAGTTTTACAAAAGTAAAGTAAATTACAGACATTTTTTTCTTCTTTTAAATTATGGTACACATAGAAAATAAATGTAAAAGAAATATAATATACAGTGTGTATTGTAAGAGCTGTGCTCCTTCCAGCTCCTTGGGCCCCGAAATAATGTACCGGCTGCACACCCCCCCCCCCTCTCTCCTCAAGCCTGCACGCATTACGTAACAAGAGCATCACTTCAGGGGTTGCCGCACACCGAGGCGGGGCTACCAGCTTTTTCCTTACTGAAAAATAGTTATTTTACGGTATAAATACCGAGTTTTTATTGAAAAACAATCATTTTACCGTATAAATACCGTTTATAATCGAAATGGCATATATACGGTTTTTTTACACTTAATATACCTTAGAAATACAGTACTCATACTGTAAAGAGTGAAAACGGTACAAGTACCGTAAAATTTACGGTACATCTACTGAAATTTTACGAAAATTTTTTACAGTGTGTGTTAGTTCAGAAAGATTAGCACTTAAATATATTAATTCGTTCAACACTCATTTTAGGTACATTTAAAGTCCTGACTATACCGGTCTTTCATTTAAAAATGTAAAGTGAATACAGGCTGCAGCGTACGTCGTACGCCCGGTGCAAGCTTCCGAAGGCCATGAAGCCCCAAACTCTAAATTTGTTTGGATATATTTTCATTTGAAAATAAGAAATCATACAAAATTGAGGGTGTATAGTACTGAAAGTAGTGCACTGAGAAAAATGACGCTTTCAAATCTGAGTAAATCGATGTTTTCATTTTATTTTGAAACTTTTTGTTTCAAATATGAAAACCCAATGCTTTCAATTTTGAAATACCAGCCATACTCAGTTTCAAACAAAATTACTTTTTATTCGTTAAATGGGGTAAATTTCACCAAGGTAGTTCAATTTATTAACATTAATCACTATTTCTTATGATTTCGAATGAAGCGCTCCTGTCAGTAATATTTTATTACATGAAACGTGGCGAACTACATTTTTATTGTGTCCGCGGAAGAACATTTAAAAACCGTCGTAAGGTGAGATCGCAGAAGCGGAAGCGTAGAGGTTTTTTTGTTGTTGTTGTTGCTGCTCTACTCAAGGTTGCAAATGGACGATCACGTTAACGAAAGACTTCGGCAGTGGAATTTGGAAGAATTCGTCGACAATTTTGAAAGTAAGTTCATTCATTTTGTTGTTGTCGAAATTTTTTCCCATATTTTTATTGTTTTCACAATTTCTGTAAGTTGTCTTAAGATTAGGGTTAGCTATACACGATGTTTCACATTCGGCATTTTGATGATTGTAACATTAATGTTTTTGTCTTCATTTGTTCTTTCTGTTATTTTGACTACTAATTTTGATATATAATGCTTTATTTTTCATATAAAAATGATAATTTCAATCGTTAGACTATGAAACCCACGTAATCAACTTAATGTTTATTTGGCGCTTAAATTTTCACTTCGTTTATGAAATCCAATTTTTATTTAGATTCCCCGCCCCCTTCCCTCTTAAAGTTAGTTGCAACATTTGTTAAAAGCAGTAAATGAAACAAACAAGATTTTCCCTTTATGATTTGAAATTCAGTATTCTGTTTTTATATTGATAGCATATTATGAAGTTTAAAATAATGTGCATTACGATTTTTATATAAATACGTTTAATAGAATGAAAATAAGAGAATTTTTTTCTCATATTTAGTTATTCTCCGAAAATAACCGTACCCATAGAGTTTAATCTCACAAATATTCTGTATTCTTTTGTATTTATCTCAGCCAAATAATGAATTATTCTAGTTCTTAATCTTCCTTATTAATGAATTAAAATAAATATTAATGTTATAAATAGAGATGCACCGAATATTCGGTATCTATTCGGTATTCGGCCATGTTACCGAATATTCGGTTTGACCGATTATCAAGCTATTCGGTATGCCGAATATCGAAGTATTCGGCTAAAAAAACTTTTTAAACATTTTATTAAAAACCGTATACAACTTCTAAGTTTAAGAGTCAACTTAAAAAGATACTCAGAATAATTAGAAACAGAATCATATTTAAATAAAAGAGAATGATTTTACATTATTTATTTGCTGTTTGTTAAGTATTATTTAAGAAAATTAACCAATCACAAGGATTTTCATAGGAATTAATTATGTACAGATGCAAGTTTCTGAATATTTTCCCGTAAATAATCTGTTTCTTTCTAAGATTTTCAGAACAACGTTTACAATCTCTGAAAAGGATTTCCCACTCCAGACACTGATGTAGAATGCATTAAAAAACTTCCTTGCTTAATCAAAGGGAGTAGAACAGTTATTCTTGTTAAGTTGCCACCATATAAAATTTGAATACATTGTATTATTTATTTACTTTTACTTTAGTCTCTTCCTGACCAACAAATAATATATGATCCTGCACAATATTTTCACAATTTCTCTTTGATTTTAAAATGTTTCTTTTAGAATTTAAGAAAATTTTTATTCAACTGTTTTAATTCTCAGAAGAAGCCGTGAAATTTAAAATTTTACTAATTAAAAAAGGTTTATAACTATCCTCTTCTTGAATAACTCAAAACAGATTTTTTTCAGCATAAAGTTTACGGTACTTTTCGGTTAGCTGGGCGCCAGTGTTATATATATATATATATACATACATACATGTATATATACATTATATATCTATGCATATGTTTTATATATACACACACATAGTATATATGTATATAAATATGTATGTATACATATTTATGTATACATAATACTGCCGGCCAGCTAACCGAAAAGTACCAAGTTTACTTGAAAAAAGCTCTTTATTAAAATAAAAGTTTCTGTTTTAAATATTATCTAAAATTGTTTTAAAATTTAACATTTTAATGGCTATAAACTTTGAAATATAAAAGTATTCGATGAGCCAAATATTCGGTATTCACTTCACATGTAGGCCGAATATTCGGTGCATCCCTAGGCACCAAAAAAAAAATTGCTGATAAAAAGCTTCGAAATTGATTTGATTCTGTACTGTTGCACATGTTTTCATACGTACTGGAAATTATTAAGTGTATAAATGTATGCATGTTGTTTCTGTAAGATATTTTAATACCATATAACATTTGACTTTAGCATTTGTCATGTATTTAATTTCTTCCTGATTGAATAATATGTAGGGTAGATGTGCCAGTAGTAGACACGCTTTAATGTTTTTGGTTTATAAAAAAAATAACCAATAAACTTTTAGCATTATTTTGTTTTTTCAAAACTCCCTCTTGCATGTTTTATAATCTGGATTATTATTGACACCCTTAATCAAATCAATCATTAAACAGAAAATAATGTTTCAAAGTTTATGCAGTTTTTCAGTGAAAATCTTAATGAAGATTCTATGAGCCGGCTTCATTTAATAAATTTATATATTCTTCAATTTTTTTGAAATATTTGAATATTTTTAATGGAGTAGTAATAGAAAATAGATAAGCTAAAACCTTTTAAAATCTCCAAATGCACAAACACAGCGGTAGAAATGATTAAAAAAAGTCACTGGTCCCAAGGACCAGTAAACATCAGAGTTTACTGGTCCGCAGACATCATCACTGGCCCTCTACATAAAATTATATTAAGTACCTTTAACACTTTGAGTGACCCCCCCCCCCTCTCCTCCTCCGAGAATATAAACCAAACTTCCTTTCAGTTACCCAAAATTTTCGGCATAATAAATTGTAAAATTATAATTTGCTAAAATTTAAATAAGTAGTACATTAACAAAAACTGAAATTATTAATTATGTATTTTATTTCCGTTTATTTATTTTAACTGGCTAAGTTTTTATGCTTATTGTAATGTTTGGTTGCGGTTTTTGTCAGGGATGGGAAAATTTAAGTTTACCTGTCAGAGAGGGAAAAAAGTTACTTGCTTCATCGGAATGTTAAAAGACATATTGAATAGATTTTTTTTTTTTTTTTAACCGAAATTTTTCTAATTTACCAATGTTTTTGAAGACAAAATAATATTTTGTATTTATCGCTAATGCTGCTTGGGGACAAGCATTAACAAATGTTATTAAATACAAGAATATTGTTTTGAATTTTTGCTTTATGGGCATGCAGTGCTCATACATGCAGTATTTTTTACTTACTGCCACATGCATGCACAATTTTTTTTTATTTTTTTCAGGGTTGTAATTTTAACCGGTCAAAATTGATTTTGACCAGGACACTGGATAAAAGTGGTTTTAACCGTCCAAAATTGGTCAAAAGTGGTCAGAAATGGTCAAAACTGTTAAAAATGGTCTTAATTTTAATAATTATTTTTTCTTTGCAATTAAAAGTAACTTAATAAGTAATAAAAGTAACAGGCAGTTAAAAAAATAATACACTGATAAGTTAAGGAGGCTCATTAGTAAAATATGCTTATGCAATACAATAAGAAAGCTAGATCCATAATTGCCCTATCATTGTTAATAGTGTATCAACAGGGAAAAAAAATCGTTCTTCCTTTCAGCTGTTGATACAGGAGCATCTAAGAAATCTGCCCAGTATTGTTTAAAACTAGCAGCTGATGCTAAAGAAGAGGTAGAAACAGGGTTGGCACGGTTTAAACCAAGTGGTTTTAACCATGGTTTAAACCACGGTTTAAACCAATTGGTTTTTTTGTCAAAAAAACCATTTGGTTTTTTTAGAAAAAGTCTAATATAATATTTTCTCTTGTTTGTAATTTAATTGTTTTAAATTATAGATAGAAGTAATTTCTACTTTTAACACTTCATCTCAGCAGTCAACATGAGACATAATGAGCCTAGGTCATGTTTCTATGCATGTAGAAGGAAAATTAGCATGTGCTGATGAACATATCTGGTACTCTAAAGATTTTCCTTAAAACATGTGAAATTAGAAAAGATAAAATAGATAAATATTATTCAATATTTAGCATAAAATATTTTCATTTAAAAAATGCAGATTATTTACAGCAGTTAATAACAAAATACAATGATCTTTAAGATTTTGGTTAAGGCTGTTCTTAACTGCTCTGCTCAACAAGCGCAAAACGTTTTGACATATTTACAAATTCATTTTTTAACGGAAAGGTATAAAATTGGAAAGCCTGGCCACAGAAGCGATTTGGAATTGAACTGTTTTTTCCATCTTTTGATCAATCGATTACCTATTGAGTTATCAGCAAATTCGATCACGTGACAAACCCGTTTTTCGCCTGCTCTTGAGAGCTTTTTCTCCCTTTGCGAGGAAATTCAGTTCAAAACGCCCACTTTGACTATTTTTTGAAAGATCTATTGAGTTAGCAAAAAAATGGAAAAAACAGCTCAATTACATAGTTTCTGAACAACAACACCAGCTAGTTTCGATCATTTTCGCACAAAAATAAATTAAAACTTATGTCAGGAAGTTGCCTTTTTGGATTTGAGAACAGCCTTGTAAAAGAAAATTTTCTGGATTGGGATTGGGGAAGATTATCCTTAAAGAATTTAAAAGAGTAGCTTAAGATATCAAATTGAACAACACAGCTTGCAAAAATTGAATGCTATTTATAGCATTTCAGTAATACCAATCAATCTTTTCTGTTAGTTGCTGAATCTAATGGCCAAAAATGTTGACTTGGACACTGGGAGTTATCACTCAGAAAACAAAATAACCAGAAGTATTTGGATATTAAAAAAAAATAATAATAATAACAACCACAGAATAATATATTATATTCATGAAATTGCATCAAATGTTTATTGATTGATTATTATATTATTAATCAAAGGATTCTTCATACGATTTGCAAGGTATCAATGTTTCACTGCGTAGAGCAGTTTACTTTGAACATAAGACATAGGTGTTACTAATAATGTTTAAATTAGAAATGATTTCAATTTTCTATATAATTGATTGTAATTATTTAATTTAAATATTTTCTGAAGTTATATTACTTACATAATAGCCAAAAATGTTTATTTTATCAACAGATATGCATCTGTATACAATAGGAAATTATATTTAAAAAAACCCGGTTTAAACCAAAAAAACCTGGTTTAAACCAAATAAACCGGTTTTTTTGGTTTTTTACAAAAAAACCCGGTTTTTTTCCAACCCTGGGTAGAAAACAAGTTTAGTTTGCTTGTAAAGTAAGAAGTTTTGTAAGTGACAATGAAAACAAGATGAAACGCATGAGAGGATTTTCAAAATGCATATAGAGACGAACTGTTTATTTCTTATGGATGTGCTGCACAGAGTCAGATAATATAGACGAACACGAGAACGCTGTTCGCAGAAAATTTTCAAAGTTTGCAGACAGTTCTGATGGTTTCTTTTACAAATTTCTTCATTAAAAAAAATTATCAAGACCCCGGGGGAGAATCAGTGCGAGGCCCGTCGCAGACTCTTGAGAAGGTCTGCAGACTATTTTTCAACTGGAGGAAAAAAAAGTTATCTAGAAATTATTTGCCATGTACCATGGTACAGTATTTTTTAGAAGAAGTGCCGCGGCATATATATTTATAAAACTTAAAAATATTGTAAGTATGGCGCTTATGCCGGAACGGCAGGTACGATGCTTTTTTTTTCTCCTGCTAGGGCCGGTAGCAGAAACAGTGTAGCACTGAAGCAGGTGCTGTAGATTATTTTAGGCTTTGCACATTAATTTAACAGATTAAAAATAAATTTTGTGTTAAAAAGTAAATGTTAAATGTTGATCTCTTTTAAATAAAGTTTATTTGGTTGGAAAGTTTTGCGATTGTTTATGCGCTTGTTTAGCGTTTCTCTGCGATTTGCGGCAATTTTTTTTACATTCGAAAGGGCAATTCAGTTTTAATATCTTAGTAAATATTATCCTCTTTTCAATAAAGAACCCAATTCAGAACCCCCCAGTTGAGTGCATGTAATGTAATGCGAGGGATTGGAAAGAGGACTTTTTCATTTTTGCTGTTAGCAGTGATGTAGGACTCAGGAGGGGCGTGGTGTTTTTTTGCAGAAAATTTTTAAGAAATTATTTGAGTTCGCAGACAGTTTTGCATTTTATCTAAGTCTGGTGCTGCACATTACTTGAATCTTGTAGGACAAGATATTACAAACACAAACAAAGTTAATTCAATAATGAAGCATGTTATTGAAATGAAAAATTGCAGATGAGCATGAAGATAATATTGATAACATTGTTAAAATCATTAACAACGTATACAAAGAAGTAAAACATTTATAAAATCAACTTAAGCCTATTTCCCTTGCTTTAGATAAACTTAAAAAAGAAGATGCTACTATATCTGATGCATGCGACGAATGGTTAAGATTGCTAAAAGAAAAAGATCTTGAAACTTATTCTAAAATGATACAGTCTCGATAAAAGAGCTTGTGTATAAAAAATAATTAAAACATTTGTGTTGTATCTTGGTGTTGTAATTTATGTTATGGCTTTTTTAAATTTGGTATTTGCTGGTGTTATGTTACTTATATTATGACATTTTTAACAAATGTTAACTTTGTTTTTAACATATGCTAGTAAAATATATTTGATTAGTAGTAAATAAATTGAATAGTCAATTTCAGTGGTCAAAATGGTCAAAATTGATTTTGACCAGGACGGTTAAAACCGGTTTAAACCGCTGGTTAAAATCACCATGGTTAAAACCGAGACAACCCTGATTTTTTTACTATTTGCTTTTTACAAATTCCCTTTCCCCTCTCTTTTTTTAGAAATAACGTTTGGAAAATGTTGGTATTTTGTTTTGAAAATATCATTGTTTTTGATTGGACTTAGATCAATTTTAATATTTATATGAATCTCAGAATCATTATCATTACAAAATTTTATACTATTTGCTTTTTACAAATTTCTCTTCCCCCTCCCCCATCTCTCTCGCTCTCTCTTTTTTCATAAAATAACATTTGGAGAACTTTGGTATTTTGTTTGTAAAAGCATGTTAAAAGATAGATTGAATAGATCTTTATTTTTTTATTTTATTTTTTTTTTTTAACCAAAATTTTTCTAATTTACCGATGTTTTTGAAGACAAAATAATATTTTGTATTTATCGCTAATGCTGCTTGGGGACAAGTATTATAACAAATGTTATTAAATACAAGAATATTGTTTTGAATTTTTAATATTATCTGTTAACCTTATATTAATTTTTATAATGAAATTGAATGAGTTTTTGAATATCCCTTGCATATTCTCCCTTGATCGTCTGTCATCTTTTTTGTTATGACCGACATTTTTTTTAGCGATTTTGCAACCCTGACTATTTTCAGCGGTAGAATTGATTTAAAAAAATCACTGATCCCAAGGACCAGTAAACATCAGAGTTTACTGGTCTGCAGACATCGTTACTGGACTGCTACATAAAATTATATAAGTACCTTAACCCTTTGAGTGACACCCCCCACCCCTCTCCTCCGCCGAGAATATAAACCAAACTTCCTTTCAGTTACCCAAAATTTTCGGCATAATAAAATGTAAAATTATAATTTGCTAAAAATTAAATAAATAGTACATAAACAAAAACTGAAATTATTATGTTTTTTATTTCCGTCTATTTATTTTAACTGACTAAGTATTTATGCAAATTTTATGCTTATTGTAATGTTTGGTTGCAGTTTTCTCAGGGATGGGAAAATTTACGTTTACCTGTCAAAGAGGGGGAAAAGTTACTGTTAGTTACTGGTCCTTCGGACCACTAAATTTTTTAAATTAGTGGTCCGATTGAATTTTTAGTGATCTCGGACCAGCGGACCACCAAGGATTTCGAACGCTGAAACACATACAGTACCATGACACAAAAAACTACATACGGCCGTTCCAAGGATTCTTGGATCTCCTTCTTCAGTGCGAGGGGCGCGGGGGTGAATCACAAAAATAGCCAGGGTCTATAACCGAGGGATTCTTTGACCTCATTTTAATCTTTTAATATTTTTTTTTATCACACTGAGAAAGGGGATTCAAGAATACTCTTTGAAACGGCCGTATGTGGTTTTTTGTGTCATGGTATTGTACGTATTTGTGCATTTGAACATTGTAAAAGGTTTTAGCTTATGCATTAAAACTCGCACAAGATGGTTGATTTATAGTAATAGATAACTTATAGTAATAGAAAACTTTAAATTTTATGAATATACTAATGGCCATTTACAAAATTTCATTTATTTTTTAGGTTTATTATCATTTATTTTTTAGGTCCATTACTGGAACACTTAATTAGTCAATTTCCAGTAATGGACACCCCATGTAGACATTGCTAAAAAATGCAATTTCAGTAATGTTCATACAGTATCTGTTATCTTATTAACTTAAACATATAAACGGATCATTGTATATACCCTGTATTATAAGATGCAAACATTACACGACACTTTATTGTACAGTAAGTAAATTAGTAGTGATAGGGATGCACCGAATATTCGGTATTCGGACATCTCACCGAATATTGGCGCACCGAATACTGAAAAAAACCTTGCACAACTTCTAATTTTAACTGTCGACTTATAATGATATCCAGAACAATTAAATAAATAGAATTATATTTAAATAAAAAAAATAATAATTTTACATTATTTGCTGTTTGTAAAATTAAAGTTAAGAAAATTAGTAAATTAATGTTTAAAAAAAAAAGATTTTCTTGACCACATTATCTTTATTAAAAGTTTGTTGAAAGATTTTAGGATCGCAAATTTCAGAGACTAATCTAGGATGCCATTTAAAATTTTCCTTGCTGAGTTGCCATCATTTGTATAGATTGTATTATTTATTTTTACTTTAGTCGCTTCCGGACAAATAAAGAGTATATATGACCCTGTGAAGTTTTTCTTCCAATTTTTTTCACAATTTCTCTTTGATTTTAAAATGTTTGTTTCAGAATTTAAGAAAATATTCATTTGCTTTAATTCACAGATGAAGTCATGAAATTTAAAATTTTATTAATTAAAAAAGTTTATAACTATCCTATTCTTAAGTAACTCAAAGTAGATTTTTGTTTCAGTATAAAGTTTACTTATAAAAAGCTCCTGTTTATCCAAATGTTATTTTCTGTATTAAGTATTATGTATTTTTTTAAATTAATATTTTAATGCCTTTGAAATAAAAAATTATTTGTCCAGCCGAATATTCGGTAATTCGGTTCGCCTGTAGGCCGAATATTCGACATTCGGCCAAAATCACTATTCGGTGCATCCCTATAAATTAGCAAAATAAAATAAATAAATAAAAATAAAAACATACAATCACGGGTGATTCTGTTCTAAATTTTTCGAAAATTTAAATCTTCGGTTATGAAAGTTTTAAAATATCGGCCATCCGTCTGAAAATTCAGACATAAAAAAATCCTAAATTTTGACAAATGGGAACCAAAAAAATCCATTTTATCAATACATCATGGGGAAAGTGCGAATTTTGTCAAAGCATTGCAGTGAAAAATGAAAATTCCGTCAAAGGATCACAGGGGAAAACGTGAATTTCGTCAAAGTATCGCGTGGAAAAAACGTGCTTTTCATCAAGAGATCGCTGAAAAAGAACTCAAATTTTGTAAAAGGATCACACAAAAATGCTAATATCATCAAAGGATTACAAAAAAACACTAATTTTGTCAAAGGACTGTATAAAATACCTGAATTTCATCAGAGGATGATGGATAAAAGCCTGAAGTTCATCAAATGATGATGGAAAAAAGCTTGAATTTCATCAATGGATGATGGAAGAAAGCCTGAATTTCATCAAAGCGTGACAAAAAAAAGCCTGAATTTAGTCAAAGGATTGCAAAAAAAATCGAATTTAAGCAAAAGATTGCCGGAGAAAATACGAATTTTATCAAAAAATCGCATGTAAAATGCAAATTTTGTCAAAGAATTGCATATAACATGCGATTTTCGTCAATGGATCGCATAATTAGCCCCAGAGTAGGATCCCCCGCCCTCTATTGTAACCATTGAGATAATTTGCTGTGAATTTCAAAAGATTTATTTTTACTCAGAATCACCCCTGCATACAAGTTACAGTTTACCTAGATCTCTCAAGGTTAACATCAGTTTTGCACAAGTTAGCAATTCATAAAGGTAGGATGCTTTTTAAGTTCCTAACATTTTGAAAATGCTTTGAAATTCAGGAGATTTGGTTTATCCTTACATGTAGTGTGACAATCATAATGAAAAGCTTAAAATTTTTGCTTTATCTTTTTATTGTCATAGCTATTAATATAATTGTATTTAATATTATAATTCCATCTCTTATTGTATATTAATTTTTTTATAGATTGATTCTGAATTCAAATTAATTTTTGATGAAAGGAAAGGCGACAGCTTTTGTTCAGAATTTGGAATAGTTTCAAATTCCATTATCTTACAAGGTAGGCATTGCGGAAGGTCCGCAGCTAAGGAATTTGCAAATTGGCTTGAATTAGATATGAGTACAGCTGAACCCTGCAATGAAAGTATGCAGTAAATATTTATGTGCATGTATAGTAAATTTCTAAATGTATATTCTATAGTAAATTCATTACTTTTACTAAAATAAATTTAACTGTTCTATTAACATTTTTGACAGGGTGTTTTTGTGAAATTTTGCGATTTTTTGTCCCCTAATACTTGTGAAAATAAAAGTAGCATAATAAAAAAATGATTTTTTTTTTTGGGGGGGGGGGGGAGGGGGTGCATTTTCTACCTACAGACTCATTTACATTTCTATATATGAATCTTCCACAAAAAGTATGAATGTCTTGTTCAACATACACAGTTAAAAATTTAAATACATGTGAAAGGGCCGTTTTAATAGAATAGAAAATAAAGCAAATTTTATGATGTTGTCCTTGTGTAAAAAATACAATTCTGTGAATGGTTCTTTTTGTGAAATATAATTCTGTGAAGGATTCATTTTAGGAAATGGAATTCTGTGAAGGGTCCTAAAATCAGGGGTGGCAAAAAACTGTTTTGTAAAAAACCCAGATTTATATATAATTTGCTATTGCATACAACTACATATCTGTTGATAAAATAAACATTGTTGGATATTGTATCTATAAGAAATATAACTTCACTTGAAAATATTAAAAGTAAATAGTAGTCAATTAAGTAGAAAATTGAAATAAATTTCTAATTTAAACATTATCTATTAGTAACGCTATGTTGTATATTCAAAGAGTAAACTGTTCTACATAGTGAAACATTGATACCTTGAAAATCGCATGAAGAATTTTTTGATTAATAATATAATAATCCATAAATATTTGATGCCTTTTCATGAAAATATAATGTTCTGTAGTTATTATTATTTGTTTTAAATATACAAATACTTCTGGTTATTTTGTTTTCTGATGATACTCCAAGTGTCCAAGTTAAAAAATTTTACCGTTAGATTCAGCAAGTAACAAAAAAGATTGGTTGGCATTATTGAAATACTGTAACTAGCACTCAATTTTTGCAATCTGTATTATTCAACTTCATATCTTAAGTTAGTTTTTAAAATTCTTTAAGAATAATCTCCCCCAATCAAGAAAATGTTCTTTCACAACTTGACAAAATCTTAAAGATCATTGTATTTTGTTATTAACAGCTCTTAATAATCTGCGTTTTTTAAATGAAAATATTTTATGCTAAATATTGAAAATTATTTATCTATTTTATCTTTTCTAATTTTGTATGTTTTAAGATACTAGGGGGCTCTGCCCCCTATGAGCTACGCCCGGCAACCCCCCCTTCCCAAATTTTGGTAAAATGCCCCTCAAAAAAGGTTTTTATTAAAAAAATTGTTTTAGGGAAAAAGTATCTAGAAATTCAGAAAGTAGACAAAATTTGCAACAAATTAGATATATGACATTATGACTTAGAATGAAGGGGAAGGGGGGATCTGCCTCGGAACATACGCGCGGTGTTGCGTGGACTATGTTGCGCAATTCCACTTAACCACTCACACGTTTACATTTGCCCTCCCATCTCCCCTCCGAACTTTCTCTAAAAGGTTTACTTAAAAATAAGTTTTTTGGGTTGTTGAATCCGAATTTTTAACTTCCACCCCAAATCCCCCCCCCCCCCCAAATAGTTGTTTTTAACTTAAATTTCTTATTGTTTTAGGTGAAAAGCATAACGAAATTCAGAAACTAGACAAAATTTGCAACAAAAAGGATATATGACATTATGACGTAGGATGAACGGGGAGAAGGAGTGCTGCATCTGAACATGCACTAAGTTATTACGTCCAGGCAATAGGGATTTTACCTGGCAAAATTAATACTAGTTATGGATTTCGACTCAACTTATGGTTTTTGGGTCGCTGAATCCGAATTTGTAACTTTCCACCAAAATTTCACCCGGCAACCCCCCAAAAAATTGTTTTTTTTTTGAAAAAATTTGGTTTTTGAGAAAAGCGCGCGGGGAATGTTCCGAGGCAGCCCCCTCTCTCCCTGTTTATCCTACGTCATAATGTCATATATCCTATTTGTTGCAAATTTTGTCTAGTTTCTGAATTTCGTAATGCTTTTCCACTAAAAAAATAAGA
The DNA here is from genome assembly GCA_963932465.1 of Maratus speciosus. Classification (NCBI taxonomy): domain Eukaryota; kingdom Metazoa; phylum Arthropoda; class Arachnida; order Araneae; family Salticidae; genus Maratus; species Maratus speciosus. The sequence continues at coordinate 458,665,529 of OZ010792.1, forward strand.
AATTAAAGTTAAAAACAACTATTTTGGGGGGTTTTCGGTGGGGGATTTTGGGGGTAAGTTAAAAATTCGGATTCAGCGACCCAACAAACTTAAAGTAAACCTTATAGAGAAAGTTCGTAGGGGACATGGGAGGGCGAATGTAAACGTGTGAGTGGTTAAGTGGAATTGTGCAACTTAGTCCACGCAGCACCGCGGCGCATGTTCCGAGGTAGATCCCCCCTTCCCCTTCATCCTAAGTCATAATGTCATATATCTAATTTGTTGCAAATTTTGTCTACTTTCTGAATTTCTAGATACTTTTTCCCTAAAACAATAAAAAAATTGATTTTTTAATAAACTTTTTTGGGGGGCTTTTTACCAAAATTTGGGGGTGTTGCCGGGGGAAATTTTGGTGGGTAGTTACAAATTCGGATTCAGCGACCCAAAAAACATAAGTAAGCCTATTTCCAGAACTACCATTAGTTTTGCTAGGTAAAATTCCCTATTGCCTGGACTATTATCTATTTTATCTTTTCTAATTTTGTATGTTTTAAGATAAACTTTTAGAGTACCAGACAAGACATGTTCATCAGCACATGCTATTTTTCCTTTCACATGCATGGAAACATGATCTAGACTCGTTATGTCTCATGTTGTCTGCTGAAATGAAGTGTTAAAAGTAGAAATTACTTCTATTAATAATTAAAAGCACTTAAATTACAAAAAAGAAAAAATGTTATATTAAATTTGTTCTAAAAATACCAAATGATTTTTTTGACCAAAAAAAAAAAAAAAAAAAAAAAAAAAAGAAAGAAACGGTTTCAACCGTGCCAACCCCTCCTAAAATGAACCATTTTTTTTCTTATTGACCCATATCTTATTCTAATGAAACAAAGTTTTGCTCTGTGCGCTATGACTAGAAAAAAATTACGAACTGTACATCAAGGCTGAAAATTTGAGTGAGGGTAGTCCAAGGCTCATGGGTGCAAGTCTTCCGTGGGCTGTCACCAGGACATGACATATTTGTCTTTTAAAAATTCCCTAGAGCAGTATCAAGATGAATTTTTTTTAATATTACGTATTTGCACACATTCTTAAATTTTATATACTTTAGCCTTTCAACTTCAGCTGGGGGAAAGGGGGAATCAAAAATATTTTCAGTCCTGGCACATTTTGTAACTTGGAACCATGCCAAGACCTTTTCTGATGCACCAGAGAATTTTCAATTTTTTGTTAATTAGTCAAGATATTAATTAAAAATGATAATGAACTCTCATCAAAACCTCATCTCTTATTCTGCGTCAACCAGTAATGCATGCCTAGTATCAGATTGTGCATTAGGATGAAAGGAAGATCCAAACATGCATTTTACTTTGTGTTTTTTCACAGTTTTGTACGGATGGAGCTGATGTGAAAAAAAAACACACATTTCTTTATCATCTAGATATCAGTATTTTTGTTTTCGAATTTTTGTTATGGGATCTATAACTCTCATATTTATATTATAACTACAGAATATCTTAAACAATTCAGACAAGAACTAGTGAAATAAACCAAGTGAAAAAATGTCTTCTTAAAAGTAGTTTTATCACTAAAAATAAATATTTTTTCAAGAATTTTTTCATTTAAAAATATAAATTCAGACAAAATAGAGTCAAATATATAAAATCATAATTTTGAGGTTTATTTAATGTTATCATATGCCTGGGCAATGGCAGTTCAGCTAGTAGGTGTTATTTTTAAGATTATGATTTCAGAGAAATCTAAAGTTTGGTATTTACAAAGTTTTTTCCTCTTTCAGAAATTTTTTGTGCATTAATTTTACTCCCAATGTTACTTTACCAAGGAGTATTTAGAAAATCTGGTTCCAAAAATTCTAAGCACATAATAATAAAACCCACTGGGACCCAGTCTCTTGATCATTTCATCCAATTTCTGTCTGTATGTATCCTTCTATTGTATAATTTACATAATCACATAGCCAGAGAGATGGCTGAAGCACCCCCGAAAGTTTAAAAAATCTTTCTCTAATTATGATAGATATAATGATGATAGATCTCTATTGATAATAAAATATCCGCTGGTAACTAATTTTTAATTCTGTCTTGCACCACTTTCTCAAACCAAAATATTTTCACATATACACTACCTGACATTGAAAATGCAACACCAGGAAAGAGTGGCCAGAAAATGATGAAACTCGACAAACAGAGAGAGACAGCAACGGACAGTAGTTGAATTGAACAATATTTCGAAAATATAGCCATAATACAAAGCGAGAATAGCATCAGCTCAGTAGGATGTAGGACCACCGTAACGATACACGAAGCAACACGTCTAGGTACAGAGTCAATGAGAGTACTACAATGGTTCTGGTCGATATGGGAACATTCAGGGTGTCTTGAACACACTGCAAAGTGGAGGTAGAGGTGGCTTGCGGGTTCACTACTGCTTTTCGGGGGAAGCGTCTATCCACATGTGCTGACGTCACTCTGGCTGCACTAGCACCCTTCAAACTTTCCACATTTCCTCGTTCCAACCACCTTCGCCACAGCGGTGCACTGTGGATGCATACAGATGTGTCTCAGCTGCGAATATGACATATGGACCAACCTGTCCGTCTCAGTCCAATCACCATGCCCTTCGTAAAATCGTCTGTCTGCTGTAAATGTCTCCGTTGACAGTGGCCTGGCATTCTCTGCTATTACACGCGTCCTGGGAGACAAGAACAAAATTTCTACGATGCTTTCCCTAGCAGAAGTAAAGCTACGAATACTGCCCATTTTGCAGGTTCCTTCCGTTATATCTTATTCAACATGCACTGGAGAGCTGCGCATTTCATATCGTTTAAATAACTCTATCACATGCATCTATCCTGAAATTTGAATAAATATCTGTCCTCTCCTACTTCTTGGTGTTGCATGTTCAATGTCACATAGTGTACTTTGACAATGTGTGCAAGTGAAATGTACTAAAAAGTTTTATCTTTTAAAATAGTGATACGAATAGAATATAAAAATAGTCACCAGTACGTTTTCTGTCTTTTTGATCATAAAATAAAATTTCACTTAAAAAAAAAAAAAAAATAGAATTTTTGACATGGGTATCAAGTATACTATAAGGAGGAATACACCTTAGTTTAAGCCTTGTTTATTTTTTTATTCACACTTTAAAGTGTGCAAATTATTGCTATCATATCAGAAAAAATTCCAAGATTGAGCCCCCTCCGAAGGAAAATCCTGGTTATGGGTCTGCCAATAACTCTTGTGATTGTTGATTTACATTAAAATATTAGTTGTATTATTATAAATATCAAGTATTGTATTTTTGTGAGGTTTATATGATAACAACAGTAGGATAATTATCACGTTTTTGTTTTTAAAACTATTCAATTAAAAAAATATTTTGTAATGAATTCTAAAATTACTACATAAATGTTACCCCACAAAAATGTAACACTTCTCATTATTTATTTATTTTTGAATTTAGTTTGTAAGTGCTGATAATTCTGTATTTACATCCAAATCTTGTGAAAGATATATGCTATTGGATTATTGCAGCAAGATTGCTATTGAAAATTAAGTGTGTAGTATTTATGCATGGGATACAGTACTTACAGGAGCTCACAAAAAGAGTTCATTACACGACACAAAGTTCTTACAATCTGTATATATTTCTGAAGTGCCCTAAATCATGCTGCTTTTGTAAATTGTTCACAGGGTGACAACAATCAAGAAATTATTGCACTTATTTTTAAAATGTTTTTCTTTTGTTTATAGGTAGTGCCAAGGCATCGAAAAGTTTATGAAAGAAGACAGACTATTGGGTGGAGACTGTAAACAACCGCTTGTATTAGCTATTGGGAAGTTAAACCCTGTACAAACATTAATTTTTGAAAACCATTGTATAAAAACAAGTAGTATGTTAAAAGCAGTTGATTTATGCTTTAAGATAACATATTTTAAACTTGGAATTTTCTCCTTACTGTAGTAATGTATGGAATTTTCTAAATGTCTGTTTTTATAAATGTGATGCACAAAATGAAATGGCATCTTGTATCAGAGAACTGAAAGAACGGATTTTTTTAAGTGTGTAAATATCATATTTTTACTTTGCATTGTACCAGTATGAAACTTTTCATCCTAGTTATCCTTTTTTTATTATTATAGATATCAACTGAATGTCATAATATTTTAATCTAATGTAAATTTTATTTCATTTGAGATAGTCATTTGTTTGGGGCTGGTGTAGGAAAGCCTTTCATCTCCTTACTGTAGTAATGTATGAAACTTTCTCAATGCCTGTTTTATACTAAATGTGATGCACAAAAAACAAAATGAAGTGACATCCTATATCAGTGAACTAAAAAGGACTATTAATATAATATTTTAATCTTAATGTAAATTGTCATTTGAGAAATAAATATTCTCATAGGGAGTTGGGAGAGGGACTTTAATATTTCTGCACTTGTTTTTAGACTGAATTAAAAGAACATTTAAATTCTGTTTTTTTCTTATATTTTATCAGCTACAATTTGTATTTAAAAATTTGCAGCCATGTTTTGCTCACTTTGCAAAAAAAAAATTTCAAAATCCACATGATCTTTGCCGTCACATTCGAAATTATCATAAGACATGTATACTTAAGCGGTATGTGTGTTATGATGAAAGCTGTAGACAAGCATTTATGAAGTTGTTTAACTATGAGAGACATCTGAAAAGATTTCATGCTAGTGACGTAGAAATAGACATTTCAGAAAGTCGTAATTTTTCAAATCAGCCGATAAATAGTAAAGATGGTGATTTGTCTTCTGATGATTTACCCTCAAATTGATATTTTCAAATCAATTTTTTGGGTGATTCAGAAATATGTAAACATGAACAATTTCAAAAGGATATTTTGCAATATTGCAGTGAAACATGTAGCAAAAGCAGTGTACTACTGTTCTAGTATTATCTCATCTATCAATAGTACTTCATCTTTTCTGTACAATACTGTAAATTATTTAAAATCAGAAACAGTGAATTTTTTAACTGAAAATGGAATGAAATGTGAAAAAAACACAAAATCACTGATGGCAACATTTGATTTTGCTGCTTCTTCATTGTCTACATTTTATTCAAAACATAAAATAGTCAATGCCATTAAAGCAAGTGGTTGCTATGTTGAGCCAAAGGAGATTGCTTTAGGTACACGATATGAACAAAAGTTTATAGATGGCTACCTCACCAAATTCTTAAAAATGACACATGCCAATACATAAGTATAGTAGACACAATGAAAAAAATTATTTCTATTGATGGATTTTTGCATATTTTCAAAACATACAAACAAAACAAAAGTCTTAGAAATGCAACCCTTTGTAGTATCCAAGATGGATTTTATTATTATTCCAATGCAATTTTAAGCTCTGTGGATACAATAGTAATCGAGTTGTATATAGATGATGTGGAGCTTACAAAATCCATTGGGGTCACATACCGGTGTACATAAATTGGGATTCGTATATTTTAAAATTAAAGATTTGCCTGTGCACCTTCAATCTTTGTTAGATTCAATATTTATAACTAACATACACTATTCTCTTGATGTCGAAAAATATGGTTATCGGACAATACTAGATAGACTTGTTCATGATTTGAAAAAGCTTTCAGATGAAGGTATAGAATTTCAGGGAAATATATACAAAGTTGTAATTTGGCAAGTGGTAGGTGATAATTTAGGGTTGAATAAACTGCTGGGGTTTGTTGAGAGCTTTACTGCTATTTTTTGTTGTAGATTTTGTCTAGCAAAAAAATATATTTTGTATAAAAATATAAAGGAAGATATTAGTTTACTACGTAATAAAACTGAGCATGACATGCATGTTAATAAAGTGTCTTCTGGTGACATAACAGTATCAGAATGTGGTGTTAAAACTCCTTGCTGCCTAAATGATTTAAGTTATTGGCATGTGACAAATAATTTGATTGTAGATGTAATGCACGATCTTTTTGAAGGTTGGTGTGCTAGTGAAACCTTCTTAATAGTACATCAGTTTGTTTTTAAAGCCAAAATTTTCACTTAGTCTTTTAAATGATAGGATAATAAATTTTAATTATGGTAAATATGAATCAAGTTTTAAACCAGTGTCAATAAACAGAGAAAAACTTTTAAATCTTGATGGTTCTAATGGGCAAAGTGCATCTCAAATGTGGACCTTGATTCGAAACATACCCTTATTAATTGGTGACAAAATTTCTGAAGATAACGAATTTTGGCAGTTATTTAATCTTATGTTGAAATTAATTGATACTATTATGGCTCCAGACATTACCTGAAACTTTTAAATTAGCAGAAAATATAGCAGATCATCACAAACTTTTTTTAGAGCTTTTTCCAGATAAACATTTATCACCAAAAATGCATTTTGCAGTACACTATCCTAGGATCATAAGGCAGCTAGGGCCTCCAGTTATGTATTGGAGCATGCGATATGTAAGCAAACATTATCCTTCAAAAAGATGTGCATCAGCTAGCAAAAATTTTGTAAATGTTGCTAAAACAGTAGCCATACGCCATCAGTTATAAATTGCACATACTTTACATGAGAAATATTTTAAATGCAATGCAATATCAAATGTGTTGGAAACAACATATGGAAAAATGCATAGTTAAAAGGAACATAATTTGAAACTTGAAGTAAACGGTTTGAGTGACAATTCGGAAGTAATGCAGTGTAATGGTTTTCGTTATAATGGCACAACATATTAAAAAAATATGGTTGTGTTTGTTTCTTGCATTGATGAGTTACCTATTTTTGGTAAAATAAAAAAAAAATGTTTGTCCTTAATAATAATGCATTTTTAATTTGTGATTTGTTTGAGTTTTTAGGTTTTGACAGCCATTTTCACTGATATGTTGTAAGTTCTACTGGTGCTGTTAATCTAATAAACATAAAAGATTTATTTAACTATGTTCCATTGCATATAAGAAACTCATATGATTTAAATGACAAATCACGTGTATGTTACACTGCGGTATAATCCATGCTGTACAAATGAAAAATTTGAAATAATTTAAAAGATTGCTTGTTTTTTAAATAAATTTATATTTAGTTTTCTTTTGTTTTGTTCTTTTTGTTAAAATTATGAATATCAGGAAACTATTGTTGTAAATCTTCAGTATTTAATTGAAATAGTTTTATGGATCAGTGGTGAGGTAAAATTTAGTACTAATTGTTTTCTTTATATTTGTAGTACAGTCAGTTTTATGTTTCTAGTTGGCCAAAAATTTGTTAATTTGTATGGGGTTGTATCATATGTTTTGTGGTAAGGGATTTTTTATATTGTACAATACAAAGCAGCAGTAAAACACCTATTTTAATAGCTGATTGGCTTTCATTATTTTTCATAATTTGAAATAATAACCATAGAATGTATTGTCCAAAGTTGTTAAATTTGGCAAAAAAATCTAACTTAAACTGTTGTGTAATTAAAATATAACATTTAAAAGGAAAATTTTGAAAAGACTTTTGCATTTTATGTAAATATTATTATGGTTGCATCCAGCTGTTTTTTCTATGGGCAGCAAACTCTAATCTTGTCCATTTTATTTATCTATTTGCCATACTTCATATACTTTTCTTAATGTCTCTGCTTTCACAGTCTTTTCTCAACTCTCTTGCATCAATGCACTTTTTTAGGTAAAGGAATCAACAAAGAAAGTTTTACATTGTTGAAAGGTTCAACAATAGCAATAACATTATAATAAATTCCAGCATCTTTTCGTTTCAATGACCATCTTGGTCTATTTGAAAATTTTCTGGTTTAGACATAAATTTTGACACCATTTCAAATCCCAAAAGCGTTCTTTCCGGTTTGGAAATAGAAACATGTGATGTTTTACCATAGCTAATAATGTATCTGATATTATACCTGTCCAGATAATGCTGAATGTGTCTGCTCTTTTACTGCAAATACATCTGCATAGATGCCAATATCTCCGGAAATTCCGGAGTTTCTCCGGAAATGTAGGATAAAATACGGAAGTACGGTAATAAGGTAGAAAATACGGAAATTTGAGACAAAAAAATCGCGAATTTCTTCGATCGATCGCGGCAAAAAATCACTAATTTCGTCAATCGGTCGTTGAAGTATATCGCGAAAATCGTCTATTAATCGATAAAACCGCCAATTTCTACAATCGCTCGCGGCAGAAAATCTCAAATTTCTCCAACCGATCGTTGAAAAAAGTTGCAAATTTTGTCAATCAGTCGTTGCAAATAATCGTGAAATTCATCCATAGGTCGTTGATAAAAATGCAGCCGCGGCAAAATATCGCGAATTGCGTTAATCAGTTGGGGGGAAATATCCTGAAATCCGGTAATCGGCCAATGATAAAAATCGCGGATTTCGTCAGTCACTTGCTGCGCTGCAAAAAAAATCTCGAATTCCGTTAGTCATTCGCGGTAAAGAATTGCTGTTTTCGTCAATGAGTCACGGCAAAAAATCGCTGTTTTCGTCAGTCAGTCGCGGCAAAAAAATCGCTCTTTCCGTCAGTCAGTCGCGGCAAAAAAATCGCTGTTTCCGTCAGTCAGTCGCAGCAAAAAAATCGCTGTTTTCGTCAGTGAGTCGCGGCAAAAAATCGCTGTTTTCGTCAGTGAGTCGCGGCAAAAAATCGCTGTTTTCGTCAGTGAGTCGCGGCAAAAAATCTGTTTTCGTCAGTGAGTCGCGGCAAAGAATCTCTGTTTTCGTCAGTGAGTCGTGGCAAAAAATCTGTTCTTCAGTGAGTCGCGGCAAAAAATCGCTGTTTTCGTCAGTGAGTCGCGGCAAAAGATCGCTGTTTTCGTCAGTGAGTCGCGGCAAAAAATCTGTTTTCGTCAGTGAGTCGCGGCAAAAAATCGCTGTTTTCGTCAGTGAGTCGCGGCAAAAAATCGCTGTTTTCGTCAGTGAGTCGCGGCAAAAAATCGCTGTTTTCGTCAGTGAGTCGCGGCAAAAAATCTGTTTTCGTCAGTGAGTCGCGGCAAAGAATCTCTGTTTTCGTCAGTGAGTCGCGGCAAAAAATCTGTTCTTCAGTGAGTCGCGGCAAAAAATCGCTGTTTTCGTCAGTGAGTCGCGGCAAAAAATTGCGATTTTCGTTCGTCAGTCGCGGCAAAACATTGCGATTTTCTTCCATCAATCGCGGCAAAACATCGCAGTTTTCGTCGTTCAGTCGCGACAAAACAACGCGATTTTCGTCTGCAAGTTGCGGCAAAACATCGCGTTTTTCGTCCTCATGTCGCGGCAAAACATCGCGATTTTCGTCCTCATGTCGCGGCAAAACATCGCGATTTTCGTCCTCATGTCGCGGCAAAACATTCGCGATTTTCGTCAATCAATCTCGGTGGAAAATCGCGAATTTTGTTAATTGGTCGCGGGATTTCACTCACATCAATCACGGATATTTTGCTCCGTAGAGATAAAAAAAAATTCCAAAATTTATTATAAAAAATTATTAATACATTAAAAGTAAATTAAGTAACCTTTATTTAAATTATGTTTGTGTTGATAAATGCAAAAGCTGCAAGAGGACTGAAAATATTTGTAAAAAATATAGCTCGTAAAAAACTTTGTGCAACTCCTGAAATGACTCCTGAAACCTGAACATTTTACTCCTGAAGAGTGTCCAAAACTCCTGAAATTTAACTGGTTTACTCCTGATACAGTCTTTACAATGTTGGCGTCTATGCATCTGAACCACTTCCTTCACTTAGGTGTTCTGCTTATCTCTCTACGTATAACTTTATAAAAAAGATTTATATTAAGGAGATTAGGTTAAGAAGTTAGCAGGCATTTATCTAAAACTAATTGAAGGGGATCCAGCTATATATTAGGTAAATACAAAGTTTTGGCAGCTTTGTAACAGTTTCGTATTCAAAAGTATGATTGTATGGCAATGTGCATGTATATTTGTCTGAATTTTTACCTGCATCTGTGTTTTAATAGGTTATTATTGAACAAAAGATCCATATAAAAAAGGACTAGCTGGCTTCGCTGGCTAGTGGGGCCCCAGAACCTCTAGCGAAAAACTAACCTCAAACCAAACAAAACTGTCTCGTCTCCCTGCTGTGGTAAGCCCCTCATTACATAAAAAAATTTCCTAAAATCTGACCTGGGGCCGAATGAATCTCTGACTCGTTTCCCTTTTGCCGATGGAACCATATTTAATCATAAATTGTTTATGATAATTAACGGTTTTAATTTCCACACGAGTTTATGCATATATAATCATATTACATTGCCTGTAAGCCAGATTTTTATGTTGATGGATCTCCCTCCCAACTCCAAAGTCAAGTTTAATGTTTTTTTAATTAAGATTCTTTAATTTACTTTCAAAATTTTGAATGTTATCTTGCAACTTTTATCTCCTGAAACAATTTAGTAGCTTTTTGCTAGAATCCACATTAGTCAGAGATAATGGTAGCATATGAGACTAATACAAAACTACTCTGCAATAAATTGTTTACTTTTTATGTTTATCATTTTATTTAAACTTGAATTGTTATTCAGCCTCAAACTTTCAATCACTATTCCCACTCTTCTTGAGGGCTGATATATCTCTCACCGGGATGAATGTATCTTCTTTCCCTCATTTCTGGCTTATGTGCTTCTCTCTCTAGTGGACATACAGTACCGCCTTCCGTTCCACTGTAATTTTGGAAATACAGTAAATGAAACCGAACATTACAGATTGGACGGAAGGTGGTACTGCATGCTTACCGGACAGATATGCCCACAAACGAGAAAGGGGGGAAAGCAGACATACGCCACGCCTGCAAGGAATATAACAGCCCCCAAGAAGACAGGGAATAGCCATCGAAAGCACCTGACTGAATAAGAACAAAAGTAAAAAATCAAATAATAATAGATTTGAATTTGACCTGTAATGAATAAATGTCATAACAAATAATTTGGTTTCAATACTTTCTGCTATATTTTGAGTTTTGTAGTATTTAAAGCACTTGGCAATTTTGTACTAACTGTTTTACATATATATAGAGAGAGAGATTAAGTTTCTATTTTTGTACTGATGCTTTGTGTTTTATCGATTGTAAAAATACTTGTTAGATTTAAAATAAACAATTTTGATATTACTTTAGTTTTATTTTTATGTTTATTAATTATAATGGGCATAATGAGTTTCTAGTAACTTTAAGGTATAGCAGAAGAACGTGTAGTAATCTTTTTGAAAAAAGAAAGGCTCTTTTCATGTATAAAAGTTAGAGCCTCGTGTAATTTTAAGTTTACAATTGAGTGATTTTTAAGCAAATATCATAAACTGCTCAATTAGAAAATTTATAAAAAATATGTATAGTCAGTAGCAGAAGCTTTGCTTAAAAATTATTTAAGACTGTTCTCAAATCCAAAGGGCCAACTTTCTGACATAAGTTTTAATTCATTTTTGTTCGCAAACGCATGAAACTAGCAGGTGTTGTTATTCAGAAACTATGTGATCAAACTGTTTTTTTCCGTTTTCTTGTAAACGCAATAGATCTTTCAGAAAATACTGTCAAAGTTGACATTTAGAACTGAACTTCCGAACGAAAGAAGAAAATCCAGTCAGTAAAAGTGAGAAAAATGCCGTATCACGTGATCAAAATCTCTTATAACTCAATAGGTAACTGTTTGATCAAAAAATGGAAAACACAGTTCGATTCCAAATCGCTTCCATGGTGAGGCTTTCCAATTTTATATCTTTCCGTTAAAAAATGAATTTGTAAATGCGTCAAAACGTTTTGTGCTCGTTGAGCAGAGCAGTTGAGAATAGCCTTAACTTCCCATTGCTTTTAGCTGTGACTATTTATTAAAAAAACACAGAAGCAATAAACAAGAATTGGCTTTGGCACATACCATAAAAATGTTTGAAATCAAACATATTACAAAAGAAAGCAATGATTTCATAGTGCAGTAGACTCATTCAAATTCGCACATAATCGCAGATGTACACAATAAAACTTTTTCAGATGGAGGGTCAAAATGACAAAAAATTTTAGTTTTATATCATTCCGTATGTATTTTAATATGTAATTCTCGATATGACTGAACTCATGGTTTTTCATGAAGGAAGCATAAATTTATTTCTGAAAAAAAAAATCAAGATTTTGCTTATATCAATGGTAATCACAATCTTTTTAGCAAATATGTTTATGTAATAATCGAGCTTTTCTGTTATTAAGTCTGGCTAAACCTGAAGCAAAACTTCCTTTTTTCATGATTTTGATATAAATTAATTGGGTACCTTTAAGAGGAAAGTTTCTTTGAATAATTCAAGGAAAATGTACCTCATCTTGATTATGGATATTTAATTGTACATCATTTACTTGACCTTTACTTTTAATAATTTAATCATTTTAAAAATTATCTTGATTTTTATTATTTTAGTTTATTACTTTGCTTAATTATTTTACTATATTGCAAGCATTCATTATAATTTTGATTGCATTATTACATTCAAATTACATTTTAAAAAAAGTAAACAAATCAATGACCAGAAATCCACACAACCTCTGGTGCCAAGCTGTGCGGACTTGAGAGAGTCTACTGTATTTGGTTTCTTTTTTTTTCAGTTTAGTAATTTAGAAGTGTCAATTCAAAAGGATTGATGATTGTATTTGAGGAAATATTCACTTTGAATTTTTCTGACAAGTTATAATAATGGGTGCTGGTCCATTTTCAGTCAATATATGTAAAATGCAGAAGTGCATTTTCAAATTAATCTCTAGGGTGAAAGTGATATTAAAGACAATTATGATATAATTTAATGAGGACATTTTTTCTGAAATATAAAATTTTGAACATGTTACATGAAATCATTAGCGGATTTGGATAAATCCTACATTATATGAAAGACTGTCAAAATGAATAGACTGCAAGGACAGTGATGTGAATGGACTCTTTGAATGTCCCAGGGACCCAACCATTTTTTAAATGTGGGTGTAATTTCAAATAAAAACTAAATATTTATTTATATAAATATAATAAACATTTCTAAAATTAAGATTCAGACTTCTTTGACTTCAGGACTTCTTTGAAACTTAAATGATTTGAATTTACAACTGGTTTTTAAATTATTTTTCAAAAGCATTTTTGTTATGCAAATCAGTCATATACAAAAAAAAAAAAAAAAAAAAAAATTCAACATTAGATTTTAGAAATCTGCAAAATAAATATATTTTAATAAAAATTTTCAGAGCATATTTTTTTTTTTTTGGAGAAAAAAGATGAGATTGCTCTTATGAAAACTTTTAAAATTAACACATCCCGTCAGATGCGTTTTTGTGTTCTGTTTGTGCTCCATCATCAACTTATAAGTGTTTGATTTAGTGTAGTGTATTTCTGACATCTGCACTGATGAAGTAAACCACAAATGAAAGAAACCATAGTACTAAAGATTTACATAATTGATAAAACTCATTACTAAATTATTCTTGCTGGACCAATAAAACTGTATCACACATCACATTTTTTTCAACTTTCACATATAAACTGATGGACGACCAATGTGTATGCTGAGGTATAGAGAAATTGCTAATTTTCTAAACAACTTGCTATAGAAAAACTGGCGCTTTTATTAAAACAAGCATGCATTTGAAGCTTTATGTACAGTTGGTCAAAAAAAAAAAAAATCTAATTTGAATAAAAAATATCATAGAGAAATGAAACTGGTATCAATCAACATGGATTGTCTATTTCAATTTAACCTATTAAAACTTTCCTTAGGGTTTCATCTACATGATAAGGTGAACACAAATTTTTAATTTTTTCAATGTAAACCTCCAAATTTGACCACAAATTTTTAATTTTTTCAATGTAAACCTCCAAATTTGACAATGCAGTTAGAAAGAACACACTCAACTACCCGAAGTACTATTTTAAGAGACGTTTCTACAATTGAAGATTTATTAGAGGTAGGAATTATAAGTAACACGAATTTTATAAACACTTTTTTAAGAGAAAAATCTTTCACTCTGAGAACTCATTAGTCCTATGTCTACTAACTCTTGGACTAATTGTGAAATGTCTTAAAAATTTGTAATTGGGCTAAATTGAGTTGTTTTCTTTCCGATTGTTATCAAATTGGGGGGGTTTATATTAAAAATATAAAGTTACTGTTCATTTTAATATGTAGATGACCCCTTGATTAAAAATTTTAAAGTCTTAAAATTGAAGTAGACAGCAATTTTATTTCACTTCTATAATTTGTATTAGAGTTAATACGGTTTATTTATTTATTTTTTTTGACCGACTGATACATTTTTTATAAAATAGTTTCAATATATTTACAGGCTTCAAATATATGCTCATTTTATTAAGTGAACCAGTTTTCTCTTAGGAGGCGTGCAGGATTGGTAATTATTTTATATCTCGCCAATGCACCTTAAACCTAAAAATACATGTAAATTTTGAGTATTTTCATGCTCAAAAATGAGCATATAGAGGTCAGTTCATACTCATTTTTGAAACATAGACATGCTCAAAAATGAGCACATAGAGGTCAGTTCGTACTCATTTTTGAAACATGGGCGTGCTCAAAAATGAGCACATACAGATCAGTTCATACTCATTTTTGAAACATGGACGTACTCAAAAATGAGCACATGGAGGTCAGTTCATACTCATTTTTGAAACATGGACGTACTCAAAAATGAGCACATGGAGGTCAGTTCATACTCATTTTTGAAACATGGACGTACTCAAAAATGAGCACATGGAGGTCAGTTCATACTCATTTTTGAAACATGGACGTACTCAAAAATGAGCACATGGAGGTCAGTTCATACTCATTTTTGAAACATGGACGTACTCAAAAATGAGCACATACAGATCAGTTCATACTCATTTTTGAAACATGGACATACTCAAAAATGAGCACATACAGATCAGTTCATACTCATTTTTGAAACATGGACATACTCAAAAATGAGCACATAGAGGTCAGTTCATACTCATTTTTGAAACATGGACATACTCAAAAATGAGCACATAGAGGTCAGTTCATACTCATTTTTGAAACATGGACATACTCAAAAATGAGCACATAGTGGTCAGTTCATACTCATTTTTGAAACATTGGCATACTCAAAAATGAGCACATGATGTTTCATTATTAAGTGTGTGCATGTTTTCAGAAATGAGTATATACATGTTTCAAACTTGAGTAATTTTGTTTCGGAGCCATTTTGACGATGCGGCATACTCAGATTTGAGTATTTTTTACTCATTTTTGAAAACGTCGTTTTTAGAGTGTGGGACCCCTACATTAAGATCGTTTAGAAAGTGTTTCGTATAAATATATAAAATCATTCAACATTGATTTTAGTTATATTTAAGGTTATTATCCAGGATTCGTGCGGCTCCTTGAATTTCTAGCCTAAGAAATTCTTGGGTACCAGTATTTTTTTAATGGAAAGTCTCTCCTTAAATAATTTCGTCCGTTTAAACTAGATTTATTTTTCTATGAAAAATATACAGATATTTGAAAATAACAGTACCCGTACTAACCCCGTTAGCACGGACTCCGGCAACGCCGGGCGTATTAGCAAGTATGTTATAAGTTACACACTTAAAATTCTTTCACTTCATGAATTGAGTAGATTGGACTAGCAGCACCAACTATCGCCTTATCGGTATAGAAATGGTTTGTACAATATAGAAATTCATAAAGTGCATAATACTTAATTTAAATGCAAATAATTAAATATTTAAAAATATTTCTAATGGAATTTCCAAATTGTTTACAGTCAAATTTTGTCTCTAGCGCATATTATTGTTTTTTTAATCAAAAGTTCCTTAGCTCGTTGAGTAAATTAATATTTTTAATTCGGTCTTATGAAAATAAAGAGAAATCCTTGAGAAAAAAAAGTTAGGATTATTTGGTTTTGGAGGATTGTAGAAATAACATAATTAGCATAAGAATCTTTTGTTTTGAAGATTTATATAAGTGGAAGTTATTAATCCACATTTGTATAAATGTAGGATCAGTTAATGTTAGAATTAAATTGAATGTCTTGTTCTTGAGGTGGCTCTTGTACAAAAGTTTTAATATAAAAAAAAATAACATAGCGATAATTAGGCAAAATTTAATACAACTACGACATATCAACTGTTAACATATATCTGTGTTGTGCAGCTGCCGCTTGTGTGAAATTTTCGAACAGAAACTGTTGCTTTATTTAATCGCAGAATTTCTGTAATTAAATAAGACGAAAATTATTGTTATAAGTAGGTTTCACGCGGGCCGCAGATAGATACTGTTCTGTATAATTTTTAGGGCTCCATACATAAAAAGTGAAAACGGAACCATTATAAGATCTCTCGTATGTCTGTCTGTCCGTCTGTCACAACCGTTTTTCTCTAAAACTGTACAGACCATGGGAAATTAAATCTTGCAGAATTAAAAAGGATATTGATTCCCATATTTATAGATTATTAGCCATTTACAAATATTTTTAGGAAACATTTACGGTGGTTAATTAAGTTACTTGAAAACGAATTGTATATCGTGGTGGATATCCTTCATAATATACATTGGTAACACTGAATTAAAAATATATATATATTTGTTTTAATTTTAGGTATTGGGCAATTCCATATGTGACGGAATGACATTTTGAGTTGTAGAATTACAGCTAAAGCAATTACCCTCAAGCTATTTTCACACAAAAATTAATTTTTCAGTTTGCACATGACTGTTATTGACTAAAAGATTAAAAAATATATCTGAAACAATTTTTTTACAGATTTTATTCTTTCATTTTTGAGTAATTTGTTATTGTGTGACGGAATGACATTTTTGCAACCATGACTCTCACCTGTTACTTAAAACTGAAGACATTTGTGAATTAGGAAACCATTCAGTTTTTAAACTAATACTTATCATAAATACGATGTATAAGTAGTACAAAATTAAAATTTAGAGCAACCTATCTGTACTAGGATGAAGTTATTAACTGTCATTTGACGTGACGGAATGACTGAAATTTTCTTAAACGTTTATTTAAAAATAAATGATTAAACTAATAAATTTCAGAATGAACGTACAGTACATAACTATGTATTCTCTTTTGATAGCATTTTCAAAAACATATCGAGCACGATTACCTACTATTTGAAATTAAAAAAAAAAAAAAAAATGCACAAAAACATGTGACAGAATGATACAACACAAGACTTTATTGTGCATGCATTATTATCAAGAATATTGCTTTAAGGCTATTGTAAACCATTAAGTATTATACTACATTAATTCATTTATTAGAAAAATGCAAAATAAACAACAATTACCTTCTTTTTTCAAGTGTTCTTCAAGAATACTATTTGTACACAACTGCAAGCATTTTACTTTTCAGCCCTGTTGTTTATTTGGACTATTGCCAGTTGCAAATAAAATAAAAGTTTTGAGTCTAAAACATTAATTTGAAAACTTGGGATATATTGCAATATATTTTTTAACTTAATTTATAAAAATTATAAAAAAATACTTTTGATCAAAGTTGACACTTGTATGGAATTCCCCTGTTATATTTTCAGAGATAACGTCAAAAATGCACTTGAAAAATATCCCCCTAATTATAAGTAAAATTATGAAAATCTACAGCGCTTATCCTAGGTCAGGGAGTTTTTGAGAAAATCGCATTTTTCTGTTACACACAAACTTTACTTTATGGACGCTCGAGTTACCTATCGACACGGAATCATCCAAGGATAGTTGATAATGTGATTTTTAAAAAATTGTAGGTAAATAGCCGATATATCAATATGAAAGCTTTTTAGAAAACATGGGCACGGGCCAAGGCGGCGTTTCAACTTTGCCATCTTCTTTCGAAGCGTGCTTGGCACAAAGCCAAGTTTAAATTTGTTGAAGGTCTTTTATGTAGGGATCCCTTTGTGCGCAAGTAAAACTTGAGTTTGACCGAATATTATATGAACAATATAGTTTTGTGAATGAAGCGTCCTTTCATATATTGTTTACATTCTCAATGCAGTATCGCCACTGGCGACAGTTTTTATATTCTATTCGAAACACTATTTTGAGAAAATAAATTTTGTGGTATATTTCTCTTGTAGATGTTGTCAAACTGTATGTGAAAAATTTTCGTTTTAAAAGACTTGTGCTAGATCGAATTAAAAAAAGTCACCTGTCGCAGCCCCGCATTATTATATAGGCTTTATGCATATTTAATATAGTTTAAATTCTCGAATTCATTAATGAATATATGTAACTTTATTACAATATGAAATATAATAAAATACTTTTAAAACCCCAAATTTGCAAATAGAACAAACAACACTGATCAAACATTAAACGTCGAACATTTAAGGAATAATAAAATGTTTCAAAAATATTTTTCAATTTGTAGACTTACAGACTCTTATTTTCAAATTCCTAATAAATATTTGACATAGTTTTAAGATAAAACATTTCAAGTATCTCTGAACATTTATAACTTTTGAAACACTTTTAAGAAATTACTTTTACCCGAATTTTTATTGAAGACATATTTTGTCATTCTTAAACTACTATATGTTAGAGAGATTTTAACACTATTTACTCTGTGAATCGAAAAATACGCAACAATATATTTGATGAAGCGAAAATGAAGTCCAGACATTGTAAGATTTTTTTTAACATTGAATAAATATATTTCATTACACATTGAGAAATTCCTTACCATAAATTACTCAATAACTATCAGTTTGACGCAAAAAATAACCTTACAAATTTTCTCAAATAAACTTTCTGCAGTTATTTTTGTCATATTCTAAATTAAAAATTATCTGTTAAAGGATAATTCATAAATTTTTAAAACAAAAAAAGTTTGGTGGCTGTTTTGATTAGCCATTGATCGCTACTATTGTATTTAAGGGGTCTCAGGACTCTTAAAGCTTCACAATTTTCTAAATTTTATTTTTTTAGATATTAAACTCCTATCTTTTCCGAACATTTTGATATAATTGAAGAGCTGAGTGGAAGAACATGTTATGCTACATTTTCTGAAAAATGATTTTATCGTTTGGACGAAGGTGTTATCACTTATTCTATAACATGGTAAAGCTAAAATACCAAAGTTCTATATAGCCTTGAAGATTTAAAACATTGTTCATTAATATTTAATATTTTAACATTTAATAATCCAAAAAATATTATTATTTTTTAATGTTTAAAAATTAATTATGAATAAGTTTTTTTGATAGAGTTTAGTACCACACCTTTTAACCCCTTGAAGGGCACCGGTATATTATGTGTACCACTTAATTTTAATTCCCAAATGCCACATTGGCATCAGCATTTTAAAACTAAATTTTGATTTATACTATATACTCGAAGAAACGCTTTTAGTTACTTTCATATAAATTTTCTTGTAAATTCTGGTGTCAATCAGTCATTTTACCATTTTAGCAACAGAAGTACTTTGCCCCTCATGGGGTTAATATTTTAACACTTGGTATCAAACAGAAAATAAATCATTAAAATTGATTACAAAAACTTTCACATCAAATTTCTTCAAATGTAATTTTTGTTACTTAACACGTTCTTCCACTTAGCTCTTCAATTGTTTCCTTGAATTATCATTAGAACAAAAGTTATGGCTTTTAGAATTATGCTCGCTGAATAGCTGAAGCGGAGATTCCGAAAATTTGAAGTCACTTTTCTCCAAATGACTACTATACGCGCACGATATTTCAAAAACTTCTTAATATTTTTTCATGAAATTTTCAAAACGTACGTTTCGTGTTAGTCTTTATAAACTGAAACTAAAATTTAT
This sequence comes from Maratus speciosus, assembly GCA_963932465.1. Lineage (NCBI taxonomy): Eukaryota > Metazoa > Arthropoda > Arachnida > Araneae > Salticidae > Maratus > Maratus speciosus. The sequence continues at coordinate 458,685,294 of OZ010792.1, forward strand.
TTTTTATTGTTCAAAACAATATTTGTTTTAGGTGATTATATTGTTGAAATTTTCAAAAAATTTTATTAGGTAAATACAACTTTTTATTAAAAATATAAAAATGCTTTAAATACAAATTTATTTAGGTTCAGGGTAATTATTACAAAAGGCAACAAAATTTTCATTCTACTTTCAAAATTTTTATTCTGTAATCGTCCGCGTAAACTGCTTGCCAAATGTCTGACACTTTGGGGCATTCTATAAATGCTAATTCTACATTTTGCTATTTTTTTAAATACATGAAATTAAAAACCAGTAAAAACTTTGTTTTAAAATTATTCACATTTTAAGATATTAAATGTTGAAAATGAACTTTTCTTTTGTTTTTTCCAATTTTACGAGTCCTGCGACCCCTTAAGGGTAATAAAATAATAAAACTCAACAAATTGAAAATTAGAGTCAAATTATTGATTAATAAGAAGGGGGGATAATACAGCATGTGTATTATTGGGAATTCTTACGCAGTGACATCGTTACCGAAAATCTTTTATAATTAATAATACAAAATTTAGCTTCGGTTAAAATATACGGGGTGTTTATAAATGAATATAGGGTTTTAATGCTTAGTAGCATTTATTACATAAAACTTAAAATTATAATTAATACATAAAATGAAAGAGCAACCCAAACAATTTTATCTACAAGCTTACACGTGTTCATTGTGAGCTCCTTTCGTCACGTGGCACACAACAAGTCGATAGCTCAGTTCTTCCCAAACGTTGATTAGTGTTTGTGGAATCATTGTTGCAACAGCTGCAATGTCCAGCTGGTAGAGGAGACACATACACACGATTCTTTATGATCCCCCACAGGTAGAAATCACATGCCGTCAGATCGGGTGAGCATCTGAACATAACTTCTATGCTTATCAAAGTTTGGGAAGCACTGAGCTGTCGACTTGATGTGTGCCGTGTGACGAAAAGCGCTCACATTGCATACTTTTAAGCTTGTAGGTAAAACTGTTTGAGTTGCTCTGTCATTTTATCTATTAATTATAATTATAATTTTTATGTAATAAATACTACCAAGTGTTTAAACCCCTATATTCAATTAGAAACAACCCGTAGTCAAAATTATAAGCGGGGTTCATATTTAGTACAACAAAAAAGTAATTTGCGTTAAAAAATGAAAATTAAACATGGGTAATTATAGCTTAGTTATATTTCAACCGCTCTCAGTGTATTTATATATAAAATTTAGACAAAAAGTATGCTCTTAAATAAGCGTTGTCTATTTCTATATTCCAATGAAATGTTTCTCGTATCGTTTATCTAATATCATTCTCTCAATTCATATTTCATGAGAAATCAGAGATCGGGAAATTAATTTTTAAGAAAACTGTATAAACCTATGCATTAAATTTTCTTTGTGTACATATCTACACACCGATGTATATTTTAAAATATATAAATGCATTTTTATTACATAAAATAACGATACAACCGAATGTTGTCAATTTGGAGTCTTGCTGTTTTGTATTATTTTAAAGAAAGATTATATTTGACCGATAGTTATTTGTAAAATGTCCTACTGAAAGAAGACTTATTTGAAAACGTAAATAGTAGAATTCAAGCGGAATTCTACTTTTAAAAATTGAATTTTTCTATTTCCTGTATTGTATTTCTTTCTTTATTTAATTTTATTATTTTTTCTCTCCATTTTACGTATTTTAACACTTTCTAATAAAGTTGAAAAATGTTTATGAATTCGGTTTGTCTGTCCGTCTCTCTGTTTGTCCACGTTCTAACTTGCGTAAATATACTCGGATTTTGAAGAAATTGGTAGAAGAAAAGGTCCAAATACCGGCTACTAGGTGTTCTGAGAACTGAGCGCAGCTCAGCCTAGCGGTGATAGGCAGAGTTTGTAACTTTAATTGAGAGAAGAAAGTTACGAAAAGTACGTCACTGAAGTCTGTCTCGTTTACAAATAGTAAATACAAAAGTCTAATCGAAAAGTCTAATCGACGTAATCTAGTACATCAAAAGTTTTTCACATGTGTGTTTCTCATTTTTTAAAAATATACTGATCGTATGTTGGCTTGAATTGTTGATGAAGCTGTTTTCTACACATATTTAGCTCTCAACTGCCGCGCGCACATTATTGGTATTTTATTATATGAATGAGTAATACCGGTTGTAACTTAAACATAGCAGTGGTCCGAATACCGACTACCTAGAGTGGTCTAAATACCGTCTAGCCGGTATTTGGACCTCTCTCGGTTGCTCTGCTTGGAGGGGAGGAAAATAAATTAATTTAAATAGTTCCATAATTAATAAATTAATTTAAATGGTTCAAAAATAGTTCCAGTCCCATTTCGCAATACGAAAAATGCAACCGTGGCCATAATTCTTCCAGACCAACACTAGTTACCGGATCACTTCCCCAAAAAACGCTGTTGGATACTCCAAAATTGCCTGCGATAAATGTGAAGAGAAAGAAAAGAAAATAACGGAGTAAACCAGGCGAAAGAGGCAGAAATTGGATTTTAACCCTCTCGCTGCGCAATCCGAGATTGCCTCAGGCAACGTAAAAGAAGCAAAATTTGCGCAACACGAGATTTCCTCGGGGATACAAATTTTTCCGTCTAATTAACCTTACTTGATTATTCCCATCAGTTATTTTTTTATTCTAAATTTTGCCTTATATAATCGGAGCATTTTCCCGATTAAATCAGACGAGAATTTTTGTTTGCAAAAACCGGCGACAAAACAATAAAAATTCTTAAAAGACGCTCGTCGCGAAGGGGTTAAATACGTAATTTTTGAAGCTATTTTGATAAATCAATTACACAGCGAGAGGGTTAAAATAGTGAAATAGCCAACAGAGGAAGATGATGCAGTTTGTGTCTTCTGCATGGGTGCTTTCTCTGTGGACAAGATTGGGGGAGGGAATTCTGGGTTCAATGTTAAGAATGCGATATCTGGTCAGATAGGGACTGCACCGACGCAGAGAGCATTATTATGTTTGTGATTTTTTCGGATAAAATAATTTTCATTTCAACCAGCAATTTTTTTTTTGTTTTACACGTTAAAAAACTAAACTAGAAACATAATGGGAAGAAGACTGTGAGAGATAGTCGTAAAAAATTTTATAAATTTGACAAAAATACTTGTTTATTAAAATTGCGTATTTTTTCTGTGCATAATAAATGTTATTATTGAATAAAATTTACTAAAGTAATATTCTTATTGCTTAATAATTGTCATTATCTCTATTTGTGTGATCTTTTGGAAAAAAAAAACTTAGGTAGCCGGTATTTAGACCCCATTTTAAAAACTCAAAATTAGAAGACTTTCGGAATTTTGCTTTTTATAAATAAAAAACGCCTTTAAACTGATTTTTTTTTTCTCTAAACATGCGTAAAACATGTCAAGGTACCCTGCTGTCACTTTTTATTTTATTAATTTTGAAAATTGTATGATTTAGATTGAAAATAAAAGTGGTAGCCGGTATTTGGACGTTTTCCTCTATATGTTAATGATGTTTACCATGGTATGTTAATGATGCTTACCATGGTATGTTAATGATGTTTACCATGGTATGAGCGATATTAAATATAAAATGTGCAGCATTAATTGTTCATGTACAGGGGCACTCGAAGGAAGTCCGTTCTATTATGGTCAATGGGAAAAATAGCTTGCAGTGCATTTTGGCGACATTACGCTATTTCAAATGTATTGAAATTGGTATAAATCACTGAATTTCACTACAAGATGATTACTATAAAACAAGTCATTCAAATAATTTATCGTTCATTATAGGGACACACAAAAGAAATTGGTTACAGTACTGTCTTTGACAAATAATTGCTGAAATTGCGGTTTAAATTTCAGTATGAGCTTTTAAATTTAACTAATTTTTGCATGTTACTAATTGTGCATAAATTCTACACCTAATTTACAGGACTGCATAAAATAATTCACGTACCATTGTCCTTATTAGCGGAAATTGCTGATAGGAATTTTCAACTGTGGTATGTATTTCCTGACTGCACTAAATTGTTGCATGCATGTAGTTCATACACACGCGTCTATATGTATAATATACAGGGCTGCTCAAATAATTCGGATAATACTACGACTGTAGATGAGAAGTGATGAAATTTGGTTTTCAAATGTGTTATTTGTTTCTAAATGGTTCAATTAAACATAATAGACCAACTTGTTAAACTGTAAAGTTTTGTTGCGCTATTCTGAATGTGTTGGAAAGGATATCATAATCTATGCTTGACGCATGATTTTTTCTTTATTGTTAAGATGTGTAAAATAGTGTTCCAAAGCCATTTAGTGACTATCCAATTCGTTTATAACTTTATTCCTTCTAATCATAACGGAAACTAACGTGATATATGCCTCTGTCCATGTAGCAGCAAGGTCAGTTTTTATTGTTCCATGAAGTTTGGAACATTCGTTTAACCAATGTGTTTTGACTGCACTAACCTATGTAGCGGAAACATGGCCGCTAATAAAACGGAAGGTACAAAGATTACAAACAACACAAAGAAGTATGGAAAGATGTATGCTAGGCATAACTAGAAGAGACAGAAAGAGAAACCCTGGATAAGAAGTCTGACTAAAGAGTTTGACATCATTAAAATAATTAAACAGATAAAGTGAAAATGGGATGGACACATTGCAAGAAGCTAAGACAATATATGAAGTACAGAGACAGCGGTATCCCGGAGATGTAAAACGACCAAGAATAGGACTAAAAGTAAGATGGAGTGACGAAATCACGAAAGTGGTCGGTGTTAATAGGATGACTAAAGCACTAAACAGGAATGAATGAAAAAACTAGGGAAGATCTACATCCAGCAGAGAATAGGAAACGGCTGATGATGATGATTATGTATATACATATAGAAACACACACACACATATATATATATATATATATATATTAGGGTGGTCCTTAAAAAAATTACTTTTAAATTTTCTATGGGGCACCCTCCTATTTTGTTCTATGTATAAAATAAAGACTTCCACAAAAATTTCAAAATTTTAAAACATTTTTTAGGGGTCGCTACCAAGGTTTGAATATTTAAAAAAAATTAAAAATTGACATATTTTGTAATCTAATAATAAATTATTAATACAAATCTATAGTCATTGCCAAATGGAATCATGTTATGATATTAGGCTGTAAAGACTGTCATTTGTTTCAAGTTTCAACATATTTACACAGTCTATTGTCGAAACACAGACAGGAGTATTTCATGTCTACACTCTATTTCACCTCAAATTGGCAGCATTGTGAAAGGTAGAGAATCTAACATTCCGCCTTGAAAAATAGTTCTCCGTTATATTTTAATCTTAAATAGCTAAACTGCACAGGAATTTATAACATAATGTTTATAAATTATACAATTTGATTTTTTGATATTCGTAAAATGCCGTACTAAATGGACATAATCGTATCAGAAGCCGTGCAAGCAGAGCCCAGAACTTAAAAAAAGAATTTTTCGCAAGCGTTCTTTTGACTGTTCACTGGGATTGCAAAATTTTAGAAGACATTTCAGGATTTGAAACTGTAGACAGATTACACATTATTGTTTCAGGTAAAGGTATTGGCCAGTTACTTATTGTTCCAAAAGTTCAATCAGGAACATGTGAGGCAATAACTTCTGCTGTTAACGAAATATTGGAGTCGTGGGGAGTACCCAGCAAGTAAAATGTATGAGTTTTGATATAACCTTTGTTAATACCAGATTATCAAGAAAAGATTTTGCTCTTCTGGAACAGAATATGAACAAATAAATTATTTGGCTTGCCATCATAACATCCTTGAAATACTGTTTATGTTCTTTACCTTTTGTGTGAAGTTTATTGTATTCCTCCATGAGTGCTAACCTACTTTCGGCTACATCATTAACAAATTTGACTGAAGTTGCTAGTGCCTTACATTTCTTGTAGGATTAATTTTCATTCCAATTAGTCTCATTTGTTTCAAAAAAGACTGAAGGTAAATACATAATTTAAAAAAAAACAACCTCAGAGCTGTTTGTTACCTTGCTAACAAGCCTCTGCTTTTTAGAAAATCTTGCAAGTCATTTTGGAGAATTACATCAGGGTCAGCATGTGTACGTTTCAATGGTTCATAATTTTCTTCCTTTTTCAAAGCATGCACCATTTTTTTTTTTTACTTTCAAAAAAGACCTTATCATCGAAAAATGCAAAAGCAACTAGTTCTTCGGTGAAGTACAGAAATGTCCTAGAAACTTCTTCAAAGAACACAAAGAAATGATTTCATTTACATTTTCGTCTTTTTCCAAGTTCTTCAGGGGCAATGAATCATTGGGCCTGATACCAGCTGTGAATGTAGATTTTCAGCACAAACGAGCAAACTTGAGGAACACCAGATTCTTCCTGCTTAGAGAGTTTAAACTGATATCTAAATAAATAAATCTTGAGCGAGTATTTGGCCTTCACCACCCATGGAACCCGATGCAATCCACATGGAGCTCTAATGTAAGCACCTCTTTCGGGTACTCCTCCTAAGAAAATGTTGCAAGCTCTATCAGTTCCTTTTAAACGTCCATTGGTTGAAAATCATTAAGATGATTTTGAGCAAATTCTGTAATTTCTGACGCATTATGTGTTATTTTTTCATTCATTAAATGTCAGTTATGGGATTCTGAAATATGCCATAATTGATAGATATCCACAAAATTTAGTATGTCTGGTCTTTTGAAACTTCGAGAGATTTAACAACAACTTCCTCAAGTATAATTTCAAGGATGTGATGATGGCAAGCCAAATCATTTCTTTGTTCATATTCTAATCCAGAAGAGCACAAATAATCGGGTATTAACAAAGGTTATATCATACATTTTACATGCTTGTAATCCCCACAACTCCAATGTTTCGATAGCAGCAGAAGCTATTGCCTCACCCGTTCCTGATTAAAGTTTTGGAACAGCTAGTTAAATGGTCAGTACCTTTACCTGAAACAATAACGGGCAACTTGCTTACAGTTTCAGATCCTAAAATGTCTTCTAAAATTTTGCAATCCCTGTGAACAGTCAAAGGAAAGCTATCCGAAAACTCTTTTTTTTTAAGTTTTGTGCTGTTCTTTTGATACGAATATGACCACTTAGTACGACATTTTACGAATATCAAAAAATCAAAATCTCTATTTTATAAACATTATCATATAAATTCCTATGCATTTTAGGTATTTAAGATTAAAAAATCATAGATTCTCTGCCTTTCATAATTCTGTCAAGTTGAGGTGAAATAAGAGTGTAGACATGAAGTGCTCCTGTCTGTGTTTGGGCAATAGACTGTGTAAATATGTTGAAACTTGAAACAAATGACAGTCTTTACAGCCTAATATCATACCAGGATTCCGTTTAGCAATGACTATGGATATGTATTAATAATTTATTATTACATTACAAAATATATCAATTTTTAATTTTTTTAAACATTCAAACCTTGGTAGCGACCCTTAAAAAATGTTTTAAAATTTTTAAATTTTTGTGGAAGTTTTTATTTTATACATAGAACAAAATTAAAGGGTGCCCCATAGAAAATTTAAAAGTTAATTTTTTAAGGACCACCCTAATATACACACATATATATATATATACATATATATTTATAGTTAAAATTCGTCCCTCAGTTATGAAATTATGAAATGCGTTTTTATTGAAATTGTGTTATTGTAAACGTGGAAACATAGTACAAATTTCGAAACATATTTTATGTTCTGGAAAAGTATGAGGAAAAAGAAACTGAAACGGTAAAGGAAAACAATAGTAAAATAAGATTTCTTAATCTGTCTGTGACAAAATTAACATTTTGTCATTGACGATTGTTTAGCATGAAGTGCCAAATAAATTCCAATAGAGTAAAGCCCCGATAATCCGCGAGCGGGTGATCCGCGGTGTTGTTTATCTGCGAAGCGAAAATTTTTTTCTTAACTAGGGGGACACCGCAGACTCTAAAAGCACGCTAATTTGATTGGCTTTAAAAAGATTTCGAAAGATTGAATTATAACTTAAAAAACAGTGGCGATCTCCCTATAAACGGGTTTCTATTCATTTCTCTTTGATTGGGGAATTTGGCCAAATCAGCTACTGTTAAAAGGTACAATGGCGGCTTCCGTCTTTGATTAAATAATTTTAGTTAAACATTTCAAAATATAAAATGGATTAAGTAAACAGAGTCTTTGTCTCCCGGTATTTTTTAACAAAGCGAAAAGAAAGTTTTTTTTAAATAAGACATTTTAAATTTATCGTTTATAATATGACGTAATTTTCACCAAACTTTTCTTTCTCTTTTTAATATTTACGTGAAAATACTTTTGTTATGAAATGAAATATTTAAGCTGTCCTAACAAAAATAGTTGAAAAATATCAAATAAGTGTCTCGCGCAATTTTTTTTATTTAAACTGTTTTGCGATATTATTTTTTGTTCATTTTACGTAATAAGTGTAATGTGCGTAATAAAGCGTAATTTCTCCTATTTAAGACTTCTAACGCATGTTAATGAATTTATTATTCTACAATATTCTTTCTCTTTTAAAATTCACGTGTAAGTATAGTTTTTATGGCGTAATTTTCAATGAGTTCTTGTTTTTTTTATATTTTATGTTTACAATAGTCACGTGTAAATAAATTTTTAATTTGAAGCAAACATTGTTTGCGCTGTTTATAATCTGACGTAATTTTCACCAAACTTTTCTTTCTCTTTTTAATATTCGCGTAAAAATACTTTTGTTAGAAATGAAATATTATGATCATCATAAAACATCAAATTAATGTCTCGCGCAATTTTTAAATTTAAACCGTTTTGCAATATTATTTTTTGTTCATTTTACGTCATAAGTGTAATGTGACGTAAATGTGACGTAATTTCTCCTATTTAAATCTTCTAATGCATGTTAATGAATTTATTATTTTACAATATCCTTTCTCTGTTAAAATTCACGTGTAATTATATTTTTTATGAAGTAATTTTCAATAAGTTCCTGCTTTTTATACGTAATTATTTAATTCTAATTTGAAAGTTTTTTTTCTGTTTATAATAGTCACGTGTAAATAAATTTTTAATTTGAAGCAAACATTATTGTTTCCGTTGTTTATACAGTTGGCAACAGGTTAAATTAGTACAATTTTCTAAAATAAGTAAAAAATATCTCTCGAAATGCTGAAAATTTGAATTTAAAATAGAAATAAAACCTCAAAAAATGAGTCAAAATAAAAAATTAATGCAATCTGCACTCCGGCAAATTCTAACGCATAAAATGATCTAAAAATGATTACACTGCCATGTGCAGTTTTTGCTGCTATAAAACTTTGTTAATGGAACGATTTTGTCCAACTTTAGCATTAAATATCTCTTAAAATAATTCTTCGATTTGAAAACTGTCTACATGAGCTTTTTTATCAAACATTTCTGTATAATACCACCGATGTTCATATTTTTGTATGCAATAGTTTTCTTAGTATTAACGAAGAAAGACTTCCGATCACAAAAAATTCAAACCCGGCGGCGGCGGCGGAGACAGCGGTAGTTACTTTTTTTTTAGAATAGAGAGATTCAAGCCAACAGCAAGGAAAATGCAATAAGCCGTACTAATAAATATAAACAGGAATATTCGAATGTAATAGAAGAATATTTCTAGATTCGGTTGCTATGTTTAAAACATCAGATGTAAAATGTTGATGTGTTTTCTTTATTTTAATAACAAAAGGTAAACACAGCAGTTAAAATATTTAACAATTAAATAAGACTATTATGATAAATTCGTGGGAGCATATCAAGAATAGCTTCATTTTCTAGATAGACATTTTTCCATATTAAAATAAAAACAATAGTTTTCAATAGTTAAAAGAAAAACAATTGTTTCTCGTTTACTGTTCTTTATTTTAGTGATTTAGACGTAAAACAAAGGTTTCTGATGTACTGTGCATATGTATGTATTTTAAACGCTTGTTTATGTTTTTTGTACATTAAAACAAAGTTTTTATGATGAATTTTCCTCTTTTTTTTTCGTGTTTTCACGCCCATTTTCAGTCTTTTTCGGGTTATCCGCGATTTTTGTTATACGCGGTGCCCTTGTTATACAATTCCGCGGATAATCGGCGCTGTACTGTATGTGTATTTAAAAACACTCTCAACATCCACTATCACTTTTTGTTAAAACAATGTTTGACATGATAAATATACGACTTAGACACTAAAACACTTGTTTCTTTTCAAAAGAATTTAAATTTTTATAGTTTTATGAAATATCTTCAAATGAAGTTTAAAAGGCTTTTGGAATTTTCTTATTAAAAAAATTTCAAAAGCGTGGCTTTCCTGTTTACTTGCTGTAGCTTTTTCATGTTTTATCTAAAAATCTTTTATAATTATGACAGCCGGAAAAAAAGTCAGCCAATATATTTCTCTTTACTAACTCCTAAAAAATTGTCGTTATTTGAAAAGAATGAACGCATAAATTCTGTAGCTAGTAAGAAGAAGTAAAAAATTTACTTCCAATCCAAATCATAAATACACAGAAAAAGAAATTCTGGAGCAAATTTCCTAATATCGGTATGATCAATAGAATTTTTACAAATAATAGAAAAATAAATAACTTAAAGGTTACTATTTTGTTCTACATAAGTGTTTTTCGCCGCTTAGAATGTAAATTGTGCATGAATCTATACTAATCATACTCCTATTATAAAGAGGAAAAAATTGTTTATTTGTAGGAGGTAAGCTCTGGAACTATCGAACCGATTCCAAAAGTAATGGTATCAAAATGATGGTGTTAGTCCAACTTAGAACATAGGCTATATCTTATGTCGGTGCCACTACCAGAAAGGGGGTGTAGGAGCAAAAAACGTTCTAAAAATGCGATTTTAGCGTTACTGAAGGGCCTAGAAATATGAAATTTTGAATATTAGTTACTTATAAGATATAAATGATGTCTAAGAACAGTTCTTAAACAATTCGAAATTTAAAAGGGGTGAAAATGCACAAAAAGCGTTCTAAAAAACGTTCTAAATGGTGGTTTCTACACAATCTCAGGAAATACCAAACCGATTTAAAAAAATATTGGTGTCAAAATGATGGTGACAACGCTTGCTCTAAGATAGGCAATTTTTTATGCCGGTGTCACTACCCCAAAGGGGGTGCAGGAGCAAAAAACGTTCTAAAAATGCGATTTACGTGTTACTGAAGGGCCTAGAAATATGAAATTTGAAATATTAGCTACTTATTAGATATAAAGGATTTCTAAGAACAGTTCTTAAACAATTCGAAATTTGAAAGGTGTGAAAATGCGCGAAAATCGTTCTAAAAAACGTTCTAAATGGTGGTTTCTACACAATCTCAGGAAATACCAAACCAATTAAAAAAATAATGTTGTCAAAATAAGGGTGTCAAAATGATGGTGACAACGCTTGCTCCAAGATAGGCTATGTTTTATGTCGGTGCCACTACCCGAAAGGGGGGTGCAGGAGCAAAAAACGTTCTAAAAATGCGATTTACGTGTTACTGAAGGGCCTAGAAATATGAAATTTGAAATATTAGCTACTAATTAGATATAAAAGATTTCTAAGAACAGTTCTTAAACAATTCGAAATTTTAAAGGGGTGAAAATGCGCGAAAACCGTTCTAAAAAACGTTCTAAATGGTGGTTTCTACACAATCTCAGGAAATACCAAACCGATTTAAAAAATATTGGTGTCAAAATGATGGTGACAACGCTTGCTCTAAGATAGGCTATTTTTTATGCCGGTGTCACTACCCCAAAGGGGTTGCAGGAGCAAAAAACGTTCTCAAAATGCGATTTACGTGTTACTGAAGGGCCTAGAAATATGAAATTTGAAATATTAGCTACTTATAAGATATAAATGATGTTTAAGAACAGTTCTTAAGCAATTCGAAATTTAAAAGGGGGGAAATGCACAAAAAGCGTTCTAAAAAACGTTCTAAATGGTAGTTTCTACACAATCTCAGGAAATACCAAACCGATTTTAAAAATATTGGTGTCAAAATGATGGTGTCAACGCTTGCTCTAAGATAGGCTATTTTTTATGCCGGTGTCACTATCCCAAAGGGGGTGCAGGAGCAAAAAACGTTCTAAAAATGCGATTTACGTGTTACTGAAGGGCCTAGAAATATGAAATTTGAAATATTAGCTACTTATTAGATATAAAGGATTTCTAAGAACAGTTCTTAAACAATTCGAAATTTGAAAGGGGTGAAAATGCGCGAAAATCGTTTTAAAAAACGTTCTAAATGGTGGTTTCTACACAATCTCAGGAAATACCAAACCAATTTAAAAAATAATGGTGTAAAAATAAGGGTGTCAAAATGATGGTGACAACCCTTGCTCCAACATAGGCTATGTTTTATGTCGGTGCCACTACCCGAAAGGGGGTGCAGGAGCAAAAAACTTTCTAAAAATGCGATTTTTGCGTTACCGAAGGGCCTAGAAATATGAAATTTGAAAAATTAGCTACTTATTAGATATAAAGGATTTCTAAGAACAGTTCTTAAAAAATTCGAAATTTAAAAGGTGTGAAAATGCCCGAAAAGCGTTCTAAAAAACGTTCTAATGGTGGTTTCTACACAATCTCAGGAAATACCAAACAGATCTAAAAAATAATGGCGTCAAAATGATGGTGACAACCCTTGCTCCTACATAGGCGATGTTTTATCTCGGTGCCACTACCCCAAAGGGGGCGCAGGAGAAAAACGTTCTAAATTGCGACTTTTGCGTTACCGAAGGGCCTAGAATCGTGAAATTTGGAATGGTAGTTAGTTATTAGATATCAATTATCTGTAAGGACATTTCCTAAAAAAATCGAAATTTAAAAGGTGGTCAAAATGCGCAAAAAGCGTTGTAAAAAACTTTCTAAATTGCGATTTCTATGCAATCTCAGGAAGTTCTGAACCGATTTCAAATATAATGGTGTAAAAATGATGGTGACAGATCTTGCTCCAAGATACAGGGATAACTATGATTTTTGGTAGTAAATTTCGTATTTTATTGGTATTTTGAAGGAAAGGGTTGCCAGTGATTATATTTTGGCGAAAATTTTGTTGATTAGAGAATTGAAATGGCTATATGCGTTAGACAATCAACTCGCAAATAAATGAAAAAAAAAATACTGATATTTAATTTAAAAAGACAACAAAAAATGTTTTAATAAGACATAATATTATAAAATATATACATAATTTTTAATTTAAACAGGAAATAAATATTTGTAATGCTTAAAATATAATTTATTGTGAAATTTTACAATATTTGGCGAATTATCGCCTGCCTTACGTTAAAAAAAGGAATCTGAAAATTTGATTAGACTAATTTTGAATTACATTTTTTTCTTTTTTTTTATTTAACTATTTAATCCACGTAATGTGATTTACAGGAGAAACAATTCGATTATAAATTATATAGATATCAGTTAATATTTTAAAAATGGAATCTAATATTTAAATTTTAGTTTGAATTTCTGCCACACAGACATATTGTAAAATCCTTTCAGGCTTAGATGCTGTATATTCAAGCGGACGCCATCTTGGATGTTTTGAGATTTCTTTGCGATATTTTGTTGACGATGTTTTACATTTTATTTTCGTTAAGCCTTTCATGCACATAAATCGCTGCTTGGCGACATTTATTACTTGGCGGAAAAGGGGTTATTACGCCAAGAAAAAATCCCAGATGGCGGCCGCGGATATGACATCTGTTCCTAATTTCATACTTTTTAAATTTTTTTTCGCCATAATTACGGAAGCATGTGATTTTTATAGACTCCAACTCAGATCAATGAATATTATCTTTTTTTTTTTTTTTTTTTTTTTTTTTTTGAAAGTATTATTCTTTATTAAATATTTCTTTGGCCATAACGCCAATTTTACGTACAGGAAATTTCACAGTTTCAAAATTTAGGAACTGAAAATTATTCTTAAGGAAATTTATGCAATCATGTGTTATTACTATAAAAAAAATTCTACACAGATGTCATATACGTATCAATTTGGCGAAAACATCAACAGCATAAACAACAACATCCGCGTTACCATATCAAGCAAAATAACGATAAGTTGGCGCCAGTTAAGTACCCGTTGCGTATATAACATTGGCGTCAGAAAAAAATCGTGTCATGACAATATGACATCTGTGCCAAAAATTCAACATTTTGAATTAAAAATTACTTGCTGAAAAAAAATTGCAAATCGTTTTAAATTCGTTATTTTTTCATATTTTCCGCTCTGTTAGGCAATATTTTAAAAGATATTGGACTAATCTTAGATATTTAAAAGCACATAAATTAACGTCTGAATTCCAGTTTTATATTATTATTATTATTTATTAATTGTTTATTTTTATTATTATTATTTATTTTATAGTCTTCGCTAATCAAGTCACCGCCAAATGGCATATTTACTATATCATTGGAAGTTTTGGTTGCACAGATACGCTTCATGGTACCTAATGGGCTCCAAATTGGCGTTATTTTGCCTGACATGGTAACCCAGCTATTGTTGCTTATTTATTAATAAATTGTTTATTTACTTTTATTTTCTTTTTTACAATTATATAAAATGTTTTGTTCTATAGATAATAATTAAACATTTTTTATTTATTTATTGGGTACTACTTAGTTATCCATCGACCAATTTCGCCAAATTATATAAATCGCCAAACCACTCGCCAAATTATACAAATTGACATTTTTTTTTTTAATAATGAAAGAACAATTAAATTAGTATAACATTAATAAAAATACAAATAAAACGTCTAAATAAAAATCACCTGATGATGCAAACACGCGTAACTTGCTTAAAGTCAAGTGAACGTGACATGTACGATCAACCATTATTGGCATTTAATCTTATAGTTTGGCGATAGATTTTTGGTCGACGGGATAACTAAGTAGTACCATTTATTGTTATTTCCTTTTAAAATAATAGAAAATAATTTAAATATATATATATATGTAACTGGTATTCGAAAACGATGTTTTCGCCAAATGGGCGTGAAAAAAATTGCGCCAAATCCGGTACATATATGATATCTGTGTCTAACAGTCATTTACATTATTGTGATTACTTAGTATCAGAAAATAGATTGAAGAGTATTTGGTATATTTTTACTATATGGGCTTTGGCGAGATAGAGAAAATGGCCTTGGTAAGTGAAGTGAATTTTATGTATATTTACTGGCAACCTATTTACTTTTCATATACATATAAGCATTTTTTTTCAATATTTATGATATTTATATATTACAAAAAAGAGCTATTATCTACTTTTAAATACGAATAGAAATAATTTGTGGTTCTACTTGATTATCCCGTCGACCAAAAAATATCACCAAACTATAAAATTAAATGCCAATAATGGGTGATCGTAAATGTCAAATTTACTTGACGTTAAACACTTTACACGTATTTGTTACATCATCACGTGATTTTTATTTCGACGTTTTATTTTTATTAATGTTTTACTAATTCATTTATTCTTTCGTTATTTAAAATAAAAATTATGTCCTTTGCGTGATTGGCCTAATAGTTTGGCGATTTGTATAATTTGGCGAAATTGGTTGACGGTATAATCAAGTAGTACCTAATTTGTAATTATTAATAATAATAATAATAATATAAATATATAAATAAATTGTTAGACATACATATATATATACGTCTTACAAGGGAAACTGGCAGAAGTAATTGTAAAAATGAATAAACTTATGCGTTGCATTCTATTCGTTTATTACCCTGGCGCCAAACAAACCGATTTTAAGTTAAACAGGCAGAAGAGTGACATAATCCCGAACAACGCTCACAATAATAGTGTTTTTTAAGTGTATGATCACATTTGAAAGTAGAGTTTTATATTTAAATGTAAATTATATAAAAAGCAGTTAACATTATGATTGTTGAGTAAAATACTTAAATTTTAGGTTAAATGTGTGCCCCCCATCTCTCATCAAAATATTTTTCAACATGCTTTACTGTAAAAACACGCCGGTTTGTTGCCGTATTGTCCTATTGGTTTGTTGTCCTTTTGTCCTATTGGTTTGTGATCTACATTTTTGATTCTATTTACTCTGCTGGAATAGACATATGGAAAACAGTAGCAGACCTGTCAGAAGAGGAAGTTTATTAAAAAATATAATGTAACATGTAATGCGATTGAATTTAAGCTACCAGAACCACATATAGCGCAAGTTGAGATGCTGGAAGTTCAAGAACAAACAAATGAAAATGAACAATCCGAATGTTCTTAAAGTTCAAAATTCAATCTGCGCAATCATTGTAAAATGCTCTCTAATTTAACAGTGTGATGACTAGAGAATATTTTAATTCCGGTTGCCATAACTGTCTCATTTCCGTACCAAACTGTACTTTAAATGATCAACTAAAAGAGTTGTTTCTTAATTACCCAAATTTTGTCCAAGGCATACGATAGTATAATATCTCAATGAAGTTCGCATCGTTTTCAGCAAGGAAATTGCGGAAGGACATTCCAGGTGATGGTCTTTATTGCTTTAAAATAGAAGGTTAAATTCACAATTTCGTTTGATTCAAGATTCGTTTGGAAAAATGGACCAGCGCAGCGGGCATAGTCTGCTAGTAATAATATTATAAAGAGGTAAAAATTGTTTATTTGTAGGAGATAAGCTCAGGAACTACCGAACCGATTCCAAATGTAATGGTATCAAAATGATGGTGTTAGTCCAACTGAGAACATAGGCTGTATCTTATGTCCGTACCACTGGCCTAAAGGGGATGCAGGTGCAAAAAACGTTCTAAAATTGCGATTTTTGTGTTACTGAAGGGCCTAGAAACATGAAATTTGGAACGGTAGTTACTTATAAGATACTAATGATCTCTGAGGACATTTCTTAAAACAATCAAAATTAAAAAGAGGTGAAAATGCACGAAAAGCGTTCTAAAAAACGTTCTAAATTGCGATTTTTACGCAATTTCGGGAAGTACGAAAGAGATTTAAAAAATAGTGGTGTCAAAATGATTGTGACAACCCTTGCTTCAACATAGGCTACAATTTATTTCGGTGCCACTATCCCTAAAGGGGGTGCAGAAGCAAAAAACCGTTCGAAATTGCAATTTTTGTGTTACTGAAGGGCCCAGATACATGGAATATGGCATGACAGTTACTTATTAGATATAAATGATCTCTAAGAACATTTCTTAAAAGATTCGAAATTTAAAAGGAGTGAAAATGCTCAAAAAGCGTTCTAAAAAACGTTCTAAATGGCGATTTTTACGCAATCTCAAGAAGTAGCCAACATATTTAAAAAATGATGGTGATAACCCTTGCTCCAACATAGGCTACATTTTATGTCGGTGCCATTACCCCCAAAAGGGGGTGCAAGAGCATAGAAACGTTCGAAAATGCGATTTTTGTGTTACTGAAGGGCCTAGAAACATGGAATTTGGAATGGTAGTTACTTATAAGATATAAATGATCTCTAAGAACATTTCTTAAAACATTCGAAATTTAAAAGAGGCGAAAATGCGCGAAAACAGTACTAAAAAATCGTTCTAAATGGCGATTTCTACGCAATTTCAGAAAGTACCCAACCTATTTCAAAAATAATGGTTTGAAATAGATGATGACGATGACAGCCCTTGCTCCAACATAAACTCTATTCCATGTCGGTGTCACTACCACCTAGGGGTTGCAGAAACAAAAAACGTTCTAAATTGCGATTTTTGTGTTACTGAAGGGCCTAGAATCCTGAAATTAGGCAGGGCAGTTATTTATAAGATACAAATGATCTCTAAGAACATTTCCTAAAAAATCGAAATTTAAAAGGGGGGGAAAATGAGCGAAACGTGTTCTAAAAAACTTTCTAAATAGCGATTTCTACGCAATCTCAGGAAGTACTGAACCGATATAAAAAATAATGGTGTGAAAACGTTGGTGACAGCCCTCTCTACAACATAGGCTTTATTTTCATGTCGGTACCACTACCCAAAAGGGGGTGTAGGAGCAAAAAACGATCTAAATTGCGTTTTTTGTAATACTGCAGGGGCTAGCAAACTAAAACTAGGCATGGTAGTTATTTATAAAATATAAATGATCTCTAAGAAAATTTACTAAATAATTCGAAATGTAAAAGGAGTGGAAATGGACGAAAAACGTTCTGAATTGCGATTTCTACGCAATCTCAGAAAGTACCCAACCGATTTCAAAAGTAATGGTTGGAAATTGCTGATGACAGCCCATGCTCCAATATACGAACTATTTTATGTCGGCGTCACTACCATCTTGCGGTTGCATTTTAAAAAACGTTCTAAATTGTGTTTTTTGTGATAGTGAAGGGGCTATCAACTTGAAATTTGGCGTGGTAATTACTTATGAAATGTAAATGCCCTCTGCGAAGAGTTCCCTAAAAATTTGAAATTTAAATGTGCCGTGTCCTAAGAAGGCGGTAGCGATGGTCGAGGGTGTTAACTTCGAAGGCTTAGCAATTTATATTCTCTTACAATATGATAACATGAAATTTATTTTATACAATAAAAGATGTTCTGGAGTCGCTATGTACACAACAATGTAAATTTTGTTGAACAAAAGTTTATGTACCAGAAACAGTGTCTATGAGAAGGTGGCAGCTAGTCTATTAAGTCCACAGTCATTGCATTACTTGAACGGAAAACGCTTGTCTAGTCTCAGAGATTAAGATCTCCTTTTCCGCGATGGCACCCTGGTGCCCTGTCGCCGCTGATTCGGGTATCATTCCCCGGTACTAGGGATCGTAAAGTCCGGCCCTTTCGGCCTTCAAACTCTTCCACTCCAAAAGTCGCTCTTCCAACTCCAGCCAAAATCTAATCTCCTCTGCATCCTCCTCTCGTCTATATATCTCAATTATCTCCCTCTAAAAACAATAGTGAGTTTCTCAGCCACTAACTGTCCGTTCTTTTCAAGAACCTCCCAGGGATCTTTTCCGCTGTCCCCTGAATGGACACCTTAAGAAACTCCTCTTTTTTGCACACGGATCCTGCGATCATATGCTCTCGTGAGAAAGTATGTGATTTCTCTTCCCACGCTCAAAGATCTAAAGAATACCGGCTGCTCCTTAGCATTAGCAAACTGTCACCGATTGTCAAATGTCCAAGAGTGATGGTGACTGGGTATTTTACTTCATCTTGCCGTGCGTCTTAGTGGACTTTAACATATTTTTACTCTGTTTTAGAAATGCATTAGTTCTTTCTATATGGCGAATCTGATATAGTTCAGATCTTTACAACCACCCCCCCGCCTTTTAAAAGAATATTTTGGCCGCAGGACGAAATATTCTGGAAAAGAGAAAGGTGACTCAAAATTTATATGAATGGCTCACATCCAAAAAAAAAAGAAAAAAGAAAAAACTTTATTTGCCTGTCTGCCCCTTTAAAAAAGTATTCATTATACACTCTGTATAATATTTTACACTTTATTCTATTTCAAACACTTCACATTATATTATTTTTTCAAACATTAAATGGAATGATAACATACTATATACACTTTTCTTTTCTTTTTTTTTCAAGATTACTCTGCCCTACTCAAAAAATCTATTTGGACAATGTCTTTCTTTGGCCTTTGTACTCTGGCATATTGGTCAGGTTGCAAGGTATGTGCCCTTGTGAGTGGTTTACAAGTCATTTTGTTTTTGCTATTCCTAGATGAAAGCGCACTGCTATCCGTTTCTATTAAACTCTTCTTATCAGTGCGGCTCTTTAATTTTTTTATGGCAACTATTCTTGTAGTCCCATCTTTTCCCGTATTCTTTCGTTTATTTGTCGAATGTATTATGGAATGCCTTTCTGAATTTTGCCGAACCTCTTGCCTTTCACTGATTTCTTTTTGATCAATTTCCTTGTTTTTATCTAACCCTTTCCTGTTTTCTGTTTCCCTTTTAGATTTTGACAATGTATTTATCTCCGTTATTTTAACTACCGTTGGCTTTCCCGGATTTTTGTTTATTTTTACCCTGATTTTGGCTTCTAAATCTATGTTCGTGCTTTTTTGTCCCGTTTTCCTGTTGCCAATTCCTGTCCATTTTCGCCTTTTCAATCTATTGGTGGAATTATGAGTGTTAAACTTCTCTCCTTGACCAGCAATTTTCCAGACCTTTAATCCTTTATTTCTTTTCATTTTCGTATTAATTTGTCTAGCACGTTTCGCTTTATTTGTTTTCGCCTGTTTTGTATTTTTGGGGATCTCTATAAGTTCGTCCACCCTTGCTATTTTTTCTTTTCCTTTCTTAATGTCCTCCCAACTATCAGTTTCATTTTGTTGACCGTTTGTTCCTAAATCTAGTATTTGTTTCCCGGGTTTAAAATCCTTTTCTACTGTTTTGCATAAATTCTGTAATTCGCACTTCTTTTTATTTTTAACTGAGTTTTCACTCTCCCTTCTGATTTTTTACCGACGTCATGCGACTTAACCTGCTGTTCCCTCATTTTAATCCCTTCTATCTGAGATGAATCTCTGAACAGCTTTTCTTGTCCAGTACTTTGCCTATTTTGTATGATTTTTACTGGTATTTTTGACTTCTTGTCTTCGCGAGTTCTGTGTGTGTCTGAGTTTCTTATAATCCTTAAGTTTTTGACCTCGCCTGACAGCTGTTTCTCTTGGTTTTCTGACCCATAGATTTTTCTTTTATTTCGTTTTCGAACGCTGTCTTTTGTTCTCCCCTCTTTCTCGAAGTTTGACGAATTCGTCTCTTTTCTGTTTTTCGGATTACCGTTATAATCCTTTTTCGTAACGCCCGTTTGTTTTTCCAAATCCCTATCGCCTCGAAAGTTTTCTGACCTGGAAATCGATTCCTCACGCGACTTGACTATGTTTTGTGCATTTTTACAATCCGTCTTACTTTTTTCCCTTAAGCTATAAGTTTAATTTTAAAACGGTATTTTGTCATCCTCATTCGACTCCTGTGCGAGCGGTGGTAAAGAAATTGGTTCCTCCCCTTCGCTCACGTCCCTCTCATCGTCTGGCGTCGCAGTCTCCGGACTAATCTCCAGTGATTGACTGACCCCTTGAACGCACGGCTCCAAATTTCGATTGTTATTGGTTTCGCTTTCTTTGGTCAGCTGTTTAGCTTTCTTACGCTCATTCGAATTGATTAATTCTTGTGTTCTGTTTCCAAGGATATAATAATCCAAATCTGACTCGTTGTCTGTGATAAGTGCTTTAGTTGTTATCACCGTGTTATCCGCTAATTCTAACTTTATTTCCGCAACCAGAAGCTGTTGAAGTTCCCTGTCCAGAGGCTGTCTTAACCACTTAATTTCTCCGTTTAATTGCCCTTTATTAATGAATCTTTTTAAACATAAATCATCCATGGTTCCCGTATCGCGTAACATTGTAATTTCTACTCCATTTATCTATCCCTTACTTAAATATGGTTTGAAACCTTTATCTAATTTCGTACTACACCTAACATGATGTACCGTGCTTATTTCTTTTTCCGATCTTTTTAAATCTGGACAGTCTCGTATCCTATGTTTTGAACTACCGCATTGAAAGCAAATACTTTGTTTTGTTTTTAATCACAGACTGCTAACAATCTCATCTGTACTATTTTTTGCACATAAAACTTCGTTTCGTTGGCTGCCACCAGTTGTGCCGTGTCCTAAGAAGGCGGTAGCGATGGTCGAGGGTGTTAACTTCGAAGGCTTAGCAATTTATATTCTCTTAGAATATGATAACATGAAATTTATTTTATACAATAAAAGATGTTTTGGAGTAATGATAAGTCGCTATGTATACAACAATGTAAATTTTGTTGAACAAAAGTTTATGTATCAGAAATAGTGTCTATGAGAAGGTGGCAGCTAGTCTATTAAGTCCACAGGCATTGCATTACTTGAACGGAAAACGTTTGTCTAGTCTCAGAGATTAAGATCTCCTTTTCCGCGATGGCACCCTGGTGTCCTGTCACCGCTGATTCGGGTATCATTCCCCGGTACTAGAAATCGTAAAGTCCGGCCCTTTCGGCCTTCAAACTCTTCCACTCCAAAAGTCGCTCTTCCACTCCAAAAGTCGCTCTTCCAACTCCAGCCAAAATCTAATCTCCTCTGCATCCTCCTCTTGTCTATATATCTCAATTATCTCCCTCTAAAAACAATAGTGAGTTTCTCAGCCACTAACTGTCCGTTCTTTTCAAGAACCTCCCAGGGATCTTTTCCGCTGTCCTCTGAATGGACACCTTAAGAAACTCCTCTTTTTTGCACACGGATCCTGCGATCATATGCTCTCGTGAGAAAGTATGTGAGTTCTCTTCTCACGCTCAAAGATCAAAAGAATACCGGCTGCTCCTTAGCATTAGCAAACTGCCACCGATTGTCAAATGTCCAAGAGCGATGGTGACTGAGTATTTTACTTCATCTTGCCGTGCGTCTTAGTGGGCTTTAACATATTTTTACTCTGTTTTAGAAATGCATTAGTTCTTTCTATATGGCGAATCTGATATAGTTCAGATCTTTACAAGGGGTGAAAATGAACGAAAAGAGTTCTAAAAACGTTCTAAATAGCGATTTCTACGCAATCTCAGGAAATATAATCCGATTTCAGAAGTATTTTTTTCAAATTGATGAGGATAGTACCCGCTCCAAAATAGCCTATATTTTACGTTGTTGTCACTACCACTTGGGGGTTACAGGAGCAAAAAATTTTCTAAATTGCGTTTTTGTGCTACTGAGAAGGTCTAACATTTTAAATTTGGAATGGTAATTACTTCAAAGGTGCAAATGCTTTCTAAGAATTGTCGGAAGAAAATTCCAAATTTAAAAGGATGAAGTGAGTGAAAAGCGCTCTATAAGCGTTCTAAATTACGATTTTTATGCAATCGTATGAAATACAAAACCGATTTCAAACATAATGATTACAAATTGATGGTGATAGAACCTGCTCAAACATAAGCTATATTTTATGTTGGTGCCACAACCCCAAGAGTGTTGTAGGAACAAAAAACTTCCTAAATTGCGATTTCTGCGGTACTGAAGAGGCTAGAAACTTTAAATATAGCACGGTAGTTACTTATAAAATATAAATGACCTCTAAGAACAGTCAAAAAGGAGCGAAAAACATTCTAAAAGAGTCCTAAATTACGATTTCTATAGAATCTCGGGAAATAAAAAACCGATTACAAAAGTTATTGTTTGCGAATCAAGAATGATAGGCCCTGATCCTATACGGGCTATATTTTAAGCCGGTGTCACTACCACCTGGTTGGCAGGAACAGCAAGAAAGCCTTTAAAAACATCTAAGTTCCTTTTTCTATAGAATATTAGGAAATACCAACCGATTTCAAGCTTAATGTTGGCAAATTAATGGTGACAGTCTCTGTTTCAACATTTTTCGAGACATTCTATTTCACTAACACTAGTGAGGTGGTAGACTATTAGACAGGAAGCTTGGAATTTGAAATGGTGGTTAATTTTAAGATGTAAATGTGCTAAGATGGTTTAAAAAAATTAAAAAATTCAAATGAATACTGAAATGAGCATAAAAGACTCAAAATACTTTCTAAATTATCATTTATTTGGAATTAGTTTTAGATCTTCTTATTAATTTAAATCTCATTTCTGTCTATTGCACTTTTATAATGGTGTTTAGTCAAGCTGTGGCTTAATTTGTAATTTTTGAATTATTCGAAAAACTGTACTTCTAATAAAAAATAGTCATGCAAATATTACTTGGCATATTTCAACTATTACGCAAGCAGTGCCACGGGGTTTGCTAGTTTTAAAATAAAATGTAAATACTGCAATTGAAATGTTTTCGGAATTCTTAGTACATGTTACTCAACGAAAATCATTTATCGGTCTTTATTTTAATTACTATTGAAGATATGTTTATGCAAAGTGGAAAACATTATATTAAAAAAAATAGATACATAGCTTTTTTTTAATAAATTTTTTACCATATCATTTATTCTTTTTATATAAAAGCTAGTTTTTAAATTTAATATTTCTGGAATCCTTTTATTTTTATATATGTTTTCGTCGAAATCGTATTAATTCATAGAAAAACAATCAAAAGCATTTATTCTTTTGATAAACAACTGTTAAAATAACATATGCATATCTATATTCATTCATTCACACACACACACACACACACACACACATATATATATATATATATATATATATGAGAAATAAAAGATAAGATTAACTAAGTTCATTTTTTCTTTTCTGTAAAAATTATCGTCTGTCAGTCTAAGATTTATTTTTAGCCAGCACTCTCGAGTTCAGAGCTTATTTTTTTTGTTTACACCTTGTGAAACTCATTCGATGGTATCGAGGGTTCTAGAAACCCTTTTTCATGCTACGGAAATTTAATCACCTCAAGATTATTCCACTAGAATTTTTAATGTCTCTCTTAAAAGTCACACTAGTCACACGGAAAAATACGAACGCTTATGCTCAATCTATGGGAGGGTTATTTTCAAATTTTCAAAGTTTTGAATTTTTGCATAGGATACTGAGGACGATCTACAACCGAGCTAGTTTTTACTTTTTCGATTTTTGTTATACTTTTTTTTATAGTAGTATAGCTTCAATTTCGTAATCGTTTCCAACCTGTTCCAAAAGTAAAAGTAATTTTTTTTTAAAGAATCTGAAACGGAAATGGAAAAAGTAAAAACTATCCCGGTTGTAGATCTTCCTCAGCTATTCCATGCAAAAAAATCATTAAAAGATATAAAAATTTGAGCGAGATATTTGAAAATACCGCTCCCATAGACTTAGCATTAGCGTTTTCCTTTCTTCTCGTGACTGAAGTAAGAGGTTATGATTGGAGAAGGGAAGACATGTGACTTGATTGTCACTTTGCGCTAGAGTAACTCAAATACATACGGACGACGAATTGACAACGAATGAGGTACGACGGACCAAGGAAAGACAGAAGTTTTTTTTCGGGGTTTAGATACTTCGAAGTTTATTAGATGATTTGTTTTTGAGACGTCCAGCACCCACTAAGATGATCGTGTTCAAACCCAATAGTACTTATACCGCACTTAATATGATCTATAATGCCTGAATGACATCGTTCTCTTTGGCAACATTATGTAAAGAATAGTTGAAACTCCGACTAATACATGCAGATGATTAAATAATCATTTTACTAACAAGTTGCTTGAGCACTTCTCCTATCGAGTTGCTTCTGATTATGTAATAAAGCTTGAAAATACAGAATTCAACTGCTTACTTATGGAATTCACATATTTTCTAACTGATAGAACCATCAGGCCTATGCCTGTCCGTCAGTGTACGGAAATCCAGATTAAAACCAATTTCGTCAGCTGCCTTTTTTAGCCTCTAACTCTTAGCGGCGCGGAGCAATTCTGTTTATAAACTGAAGAAATAATGGATTGACACCAGAATTTATAAACGAATCTATTAGAAAATATGAACTTGC
This sequence comes from Maratus speciosus, assembly GCA_963932465.1. Taxonomy (NCBI): domain Eukaryota; kingdom Metazoa; phylum Arthropoda; class Arachnida; order Araneae; family Salticidae; genus Maratus; species Maratus speciosus. Next base: position 458,710,728 of record OZ010792.1, read on the forward strand.
TTATTTTCACGTACACTATAAAAAGAAAATTTAGTTAAATATTCTTGGTGCCGCTTGTCAGATTTGCAATTAAAGTTGGCTAACGTGTCACTTTATCATATATATATATATATATATATATAGGGTGTCCCAAAATAACTCATTGATTTTAAAATTCAACAACTTCCAAATTGTGACAGATATTTAAAAAATTCTTGCAGGAGGGTTATGTACGATGTCAGGAATTTTTGCACTGTGATTCTTGATTTTAGTTTGAATTTCAAACAATAGATGGCGCTGAGAGCAATAGGCGCACAGTCCAGACCCGATTTGGTACTTCGGGATCCATTCAATTTATTTTAATCTCCTTTTTTCGCATGGAAGAAGAGAGAGGTCGAAAATTCGAGCCTGGATTTAGCAGTTGCTGCTTGCAGCGCCATCTATCGATGCTATTTGTAACTAAAACTGAGAATGACATCATAAAAACTCCTGACATCTTACATAACACTCCTGCAAGAATTTTTTTAATATCTGTCAGCGTTTGCAAGTTATTGAATTTTAAAATCTATCAGTCATTTTTGGGAAACCCTGTCTATATATACAGACGTGTGAAAATTATTAGAATAATTGTGAAATTTACGTTAAAATCTTGTTATATTAAAGAAATAATACATTTAAAAATATTGACCCATTTGATATTTAGTGTGCATCCTCTTGTTTTTTATTAAAGATTCGATACGTTTTGGCATATTTTGCATGAGCTTTTTGCATTTAATTTGTATTTCGTTGTCATGATACCAAATTTGGATGCATTTTTCTGTCAGAACATTCTTGTTTGTGATGCTGCATTTTTTAAATTTAATTAAAGAAAATATTTCTATGGCCTGGAAACAGTCCAGATATGAAGTCCATAGAGAACCTTTGGGCCATTGTAAAGAAAAAATTAAAGAAATACAACATCACAAACAAGACTAATCTGATAGAAACCCTCATCCAAATTTGGCATCATGGCAACGAAATACAAATTAATTGCCAAAAACTCATACAAAGTATGCCAAGACAGGTGTGCTATCATTTCTTTAATTAAAAAAAAGGGGGATGCACACTAAATATTAAATGAATCAATATTTTTTAAATATTTCTTCAATATAACAAGTTTTTATTGTAAATTTCACAATTATTCTAATAATTTACACACGTCTGTATATATATATACAGGATGTTCCAAAATTTGACTGAGAAATTAAGAGGGATGATAGAAGGCAACAAAAGCATGAAAAATTACTATAGCAAATCACGTATTTAGTCACAAATTCAGGTGTTTCACACTAACTGAGCTTGCAATGCCGGTAATAATTTTGAGAAAAATCAAAACATTACAATTAAAATGCAACTATGTGTACCTACTTTAGATGAAATGTTATAACTTCACTAAAAGTTCTGGAAAAACAGTGTGCTCCAGCAATCGATGATACGGTATGAACTGGCAATTGCAGTTCAATATATGGAGCGTCAAGTGCATACTGCTGGCGCGCATAATGGGCACGTCTAGCACTTTTTTCGATATTATCACACTTACAACAAAGGTGAGAAAGTCTGTTAAAAGTATTATTACAATACATTTGAGTTTTCTGAAAGTTATTGTAGCCAACATAAACAGAATTATGGCAGAATACCCTCTTCTGTTAATAATTATGTGGTTTGCAACCCCATGTTCTATGGTAATTTTTCATCTTCTTGACGCATTCTATTACCCCTCTTAATTTGTCGGTCGCATTTTGTAACACCGTGTGCATATATATATATATATATATATACATAATATATATATATATATATATATATATATATATATATATATATATATATATATATATATATATATATATATATATTTATTTATTTATTTATGGGGTGAGACTCCATACATAACTCACAACTCACTTTTAGGACGAACACTGACATTTATTGAGACGAACAAACAAACAAAATACAGAAAAAAAACACTCTTCTCGTTCTTTAATTAATTTAAAGGTTATAATTCAGGCTTCGTTTATAAACGTCGTTGAATATTTCTGAGATTTTCTTACGTCGTGTAAATATTCAATCTTTTTTAACAAAACCTCGCGTCGTCAAACTCATTTCGTTCTATTTTCTTCTTCTGCATTTCCACTTCACACATCTTCGTTAAGGCTCGTTTCCTTTTTAATCTTGAAGCGGAAAATACGGGGACACTCAGTCTGATGCAGGTGTTGCTTGCGAAATTCCCCACATATATATATATATATACATATATATATATGTCGAGTCAGGAAACGGTATCTGTCACTGACCGATGGATGTAATGCGTTAAAAGTCATCTAAACAGCTCACGCTTAACAACAAGCTGATTCTGCAGTTATTGGAGCAAACTCAGCAAAAGTTATATCACAAGTGAAATCATTGTGTCAGCACTTTTCAGAACGTCACATGATAGGCCACGTTGCACGATTCCCTTGTGAGAAAGTGGCTTGGTCAGCAGATATTTCTTGTTAAATACTGCCCAAAATCCTTTGTGACACAGACGCCTGTATTTTGCTCGTGCATACGGTCGTGCGTTTTGCCGACCGCGTCTGTAATCGCATCAACCAACCTGTATATAGCACTGTAAATACTTTATCCTATTAAACAAGTATGCTTAAATACGTGTACTAGCTCCTTGACATATATATATATATATATATATATATATATATATATATATATATATATATATATATATATATATATATATATATATATTACATTACATAGAAACAAAAATTATAAAAATATATATCTTATAAATGTTATGTAGAACACAGGAATAAAAATATAGTATTACCGCGTACTAATTCTACTGCATATAAATCTATAAGAAAATTATAAATATCAATGAAGCGGGAACAATGACTTCTATTAAATGATATGCATGAATTGTTCTTTGGGGGTCGGCTACGCATCCAAAATATTCATTTTCCAAATAGTAAACCCCATTTTTGTCACTTTTTTGAGATTTTGGTAGAAATCCAGCCAGTAAAAGAGTGTAATTTATGCTTTAAAAAATATTCTCACTGTTTAAAGAGTCAAAATTTGGGATTCTGATGTTAAATCCACGTGATAATTTTTTATTTACATTAAACTAAAAAATCATTCCTTTGAAATTTTTGTTTAGCCTAAAACAAATCTAGCAATATTTTAAATAAAAAAAACATATTTTTAATTTTGAAAATTATTATTAAAATCATATTTTAAAATATTATTTATGATCTACAATAATTTTAATATAAGCATGGGCTATGTGAATTTACAGCACATTCCTATGATTAATTTTTGAGATATAGAGAGATTTTACTTTTCGATGGTATCGTTTGTACCCCAGAGAAAATATTATTTTACAGAATAACCGGAAAATTTCTATGAAAGTTTATTTAATAACGAAAACCATTCGTGCGATGTGTCAACTGTAAAGATTTCTTAAATGCTTGCGCATTACGTCACGTGGCGGACAGATTTGCCTCGCTTCATTCATTTCAATAGTATTCTTTATGATGCATTGCGTTACAATTTTTTTGCTGTGAATGATTTTAATTATTTTATTATTTCATCAGACTTTTTGAAAAAAAACCTAGTCAATACGATACATCAACGTGTTCTAATAACTCTGGGAGATTAATATCAGATTTAACAATACAGTACAGAGTGTCAAATCCGAACGTCGAAATCCGGAATTCTTCAAAATCTGGGCATTTTGTTAAATGGCGGTTATTATTCTGGAAAATCGCAAGAAAAAACACTAAAATCGCAGAGGACAAAATTTACTACATGGTATGTTCACAAAGTTTCAAGACTGGTCCTAGAATGCAAAAGTTATTAAACATTTTTGTACAGCGAACTAAAATTCTTCGGAATATGACCTTTAGCCATCAACACACCGCTGCCAGCGTTTTTTCCATTGTTCACAGGCTCCCTGGAAGTCTTCGCGCGCAAGGTGTGTTAAGGGACCTCGTTGAAGCTTGAATCGTGTCGAAAAGCTTAACTTTTCATGAATTTCTTGATCCAGAGGAATAAAGAAAGTCGCTGAGAGCGAAGTCCTGGCTGTAGGGAGACTTGTGGCATCACCGCCACGTTAAACTTAGCCAAAACGTTTTCGCCTGTGAGTGACGTGTGAGAGGGCGCATCGTCGTGGTGAACAATTCAATCGTCTCTGGTGTCTGGGCGGACGCACCGGGTCAGGTCGGTTTTACGCTGGAATGCACCAACATTTGAAGGATAGAGTCCGGCGCACCCGCCTAGACATCAGAAACGATTGGATTGTTCATCACGACAATGCCCTGTCTCCCACGCCGCTCGTCGCTGTTGAAGTTTTGGATAAGTTTAACTTGGCAATACTGCCGTAAGCCCCCCTCCCCCCTAGAGCCCCGACCTTGCTCCCACTGACTTTTTTTGTTCCTCTGGTTTAAGAAAGGCCTGAAATTGACACGATTCCAGCGATCCAAGAAGCTTCGAAGAGGTCCCTTTACAGCCTTGCGCACGAAGACTTCTAGGGAGCCTATGAGCAATTGGGAAAACGCTGGCAGCGGTGTGTTGATGCCCAAGGGTCATATTTCGAAGAATTTTAGTTCGCTGTACAAAAAAGTTTAATAACTTTTGTATTCTCAGACCAGTCTTGAAACTTTGGGAACACACCTGTATATAAGGCTGCAATTTTAAAACCGAATTCCTTTTACGAATGTCAAAAAATTTCTGCAGAACGCGAAAATCTATAAAAAATTGCATAAAGGAATCGCGTAAACCGAATAAACTTTAACGGGGGAAAAAAAAGAGGAAAGTATTTATTATATTGGACTAAAAAATTAAAGCAGGATTTCTTTCACAAATGAACAAAATCGCCATAAAATGGAAAAAAAAAAGTTCAAAGTTCAAAACTCGCAGAGGAGAAAATTTATTATATCTGGATAAAAGTTGGTAGCCAAGTTCCTTTTACAATCTCAAAAAAATAAATAAATAAATAAAACTGTCGCGGAACATTATAAAACTCTAAAAATCGTATACAAAACTCCGAATGAGCTTTATTGACAAAAATGACAAGATTTTCTATAGTCGGCTAAAAAAAAAACGGATTATTTTTACTTATATTGAAAAATCGCCGGAAAATAAAATGATACGTCGAAAAAGCATAAGAAATTGTGATTTTTATTTTACTTTTGAAAAAAAAATCCTGTATTAAAATATTTGCTTCAGCATTATCCTTTTTTTACTTTCTTTTATCTACAATAGAAGAAAGTATAGAGTCAAAATTTTGTTCAACTTCCAGTTTTTGACGGATTTACACGTTTTAAGGGTCAGAGACCCTGAAAAACATGTTTTTAGAAAATATCTGTCTGCTCGTATGTATGTTTGTCAAATTATATCATCGGAAAGCATACGAAGTTCTGCATAAAATTTAACAAAATTTCATATAGGTATACAATTCGAAACTTTTAGACTCATTTTTAACTGTAAAGGCATAAAATTGACAAGTCTAATTATTGAAGCGATTTAGAATCGAATAGCGTTTTCTATTTTTTAATATATAACTTACTTATCAAATTATAAGCTATTCTTGTTACTTGACGACATGTTTTTCTCCTTTCCTGTGCTATCTTGTCCGCAAATACGGTTCATAATGGCAATTTTGACAGTATTTTCTGAAATACCTTTTGCCTTTATCAAAAAATGTAAAACGCCATTCGAATACATATTTTCTGAAGAAGAATGCGTCCCAATGTTATGCTTTTCCGAACAAAAATGAATTCAGAAATGAGAAATGTCAGAAAGTAGCTCCTTTGAATTTAAGAACAGCCTTAATAAATTAGAGAAATATTTCCAAAATCTTTTTTTTTATCATACAACTTTAAAAGTTATGTTGTTTTTAACCATCTTTTTTTCTTTTATTATTAACTACGTTAAGTTTTTTAATAAATCTTTATTTGAATTGTGAAAAGTCTAAGAGTCTAATAACCCCCTCACTGACAATCCCGTGTTAATACGTTCACTAAGCTCCAGGTTTCACTGCAATACAAGCAATATTTAAAGTAATATAATTCTATTGATTTAATGTATTTTTAATACATTGAAGAATGATTAATACTTCCAAGGATTGCATTCATATTCGTTATTAAGTTTTTTTTTTATAAAATTTTCAAAGAATCATTTTTTTAGCATTTAAAACAAAATGCAGAGAAAACATTACAGTTTTGCCCTTTTCCAAGACAGTCGGAGGGTTAATGTTGCTATTGTGTAATTTCTGTCTTGCGAACTTATAGTAATCTAAAATATACTATACAATTTTCCCATAAATATGTATGCAGTATTTTTTAAAAGAATCTTTATTGTATGCTAGGAAAAATCGAAATTTTTGTCAGGAATTGAGTCGGGCGAACAGGTCCTGATTTAAGCGCGGGTTTGTCTTGTTTTTAGTGATTTTTGTACGTTTCGGGACAGGCTTGTGCTGAACTTTTAATTTTCACATCTGACTTGTACAAGATAGTTTTCGTTTGGATCGGGCCTGGAAATTCCAGCCCGTAGAGACCTCTAGCCCACGGTTAGTTTTAGTTTCCAATAGGCGGTGAGGAATGCCAGAATTAATCACAACTGTATTTACCGGTTTTACTCGCTGCTTTTGGTTCGAATTTTAAAAATATTTCTTCCGATCAACTTTTTAGCTTCATGCGGTGCTTAATTTGCACCGAAGTCCGAAGGAGCGCAGCTCCAGTAATTCTTTATTTTTGTGCATATTTAATTAGCCGGAACCCATCGTAGCTTATAAATACTGAGCACTGAAGCCCACTGATTGATAAAAAGAAATCCTTTGTGAGTAGAATTTTCTGAAAAATCATCTCCACTCCTGCTTTTAATGTTTTAGCTCTGCTCATTTATTATTTTTTCTAACATATGAATGCATATAAATATAGTAAAAAAAAAATAAATAAAAAAATAAAATAAATAATAATTCCTATACTGAAGAAATTGGTTTAAATTTTATAAATATTATAATAAATATAAATATGCGGTTGGAGGGGACTGTGGTAAGCCCTTATTTGTTATTCCTGCAGAGTATTAGATGTCCGGTACCATATTTATTTATTTATTTATTATTATTTTTTTTTTGCTATAAGCCCTGTGTATATAGATTGTTACATATTGATGTGCATTTGAAACTAAAGAATTTAAAAATTGAATTTTGATTATAAATGAGGATTAATGATTTTGCAACATGATAGTGAGTGAAAAGCGTTATTCACATGCATTATTGAAAGTATGATAATGGTTCTTACTTTCTTTCCTTTCTATTTTTTGAAAATGTTAATATATTGTTAAATCTACGTACCTTGATAAATTTTCTTTCTGTTGGTCCCTCTTTGCATGGAGAAATGTTGTATTTGATGTGTTTTATACGATAAATGGAAATTTTATTACTGAAGTTGTTTTAAATTTTTTAGTTTTTTATGAAATTTTGTATACATGAAATACAGTCGAACTCGCTCATAACGGGCCCTGATTTAACGAGGAAATCGGAAATATTTGGTTGGTACAATGTTAAGTCCATGGGATCATAACTCACATTTAACGAGCAAATCCCCGTTATAGCGAGTAATACTTTTGTGATTCTTAAAATTCCTATTGACTTCCAACTCTCCAGCTCAGCTAATCGTTTCTTGGAAAAATTCCCGTAGCATTTCGAAGTCAACCGAAAGTTAGTGTTCAGTCATAAATCTTGAGAGCGACGATGATAACCACGAATGTGAAGAATTTCAAACTGAACCGACCCCAGCATGCTCAACGGCTTTTGAGTGCGAAGAAAAACTTTGAACTTTTTTCGAAGCCAAGGGTGCAAATTACGATGTTTTTCGCGCCATGAATCTCCTTTGAAGAACAATAACACAAGAAAGAGACAATGAGACAGTTCAAAGCAAATTAACCAACTAGTTTTCTACTGTACAGAAATAAAAAATAAATAAATACGTATAATAAAGTAAGTATGCATGAATTTTTATACTTTTTTACGAACTCTTTTTTTACGAGCACCCGGTTATAACGAGCAAATATTACGGTCCCTTCAAGCTCGCTATAAGTGAGTTCGACTGTAACGATATTTTCATTTGAATATTATAATGCAAAAAGATATAGTTTTTTCATAATATGATTACAGAAATCTCTCTGTAAGGCGGACTCTGTGTAAGACGGAAATCTGCCCAACTCGGAAAGATTTTTAAGTCCCTACGTATCCATAGACACAGAGCAAAATTTGTCTAAGCCGGAATACTGTCGTCTACGGTTACTTTCCTCGGTCCCGATCGATTCCGCCTTAGAAAGAGATTACTGTAATTTAATTATAGAATAATATTTTTATATTATTTTGATCCTGAATAAGCACTGTGACATTCGAAATTTTTTTAAAACTTATCTCTAATAATAGGTCAACACATTATTGTTAAAGTTTTGATGTGCGAGTTTTGTTTTTTTATTACTACTGCTGTGTAATCATATTCATATAATGCATTCCTTCATTTTATTTTACAATAGTTTAAAAGTTTTTGCGAAAAGAAGCCTACTGAAGAGGAAAAATGAGAGATCAAACTGTCACATGTAAAACATTTTAAAATACTAACTAGAGGACTTATGCAACATTTATCTGGATTTCGTTGGCGGTGGTATTATTGGAAAGTTCTTGTCATGCGGATCAAGAAAAATATAGGAACTGTCCTCTAAAATACAACTTTTCATGTGATTCGGGCCAATTATTTTCGTGACGTGATACATGCTAAAAAAAAGACATACGATTTGGTCATGGGTTGCATCGTTAGAAATGCAATGAGGATCAACAACGTATAGGAACTAAACTTCTGAATCCAACCGTTCAGAAGAAGCAGGCGAATTTCTTCTGTGACGTCATACATAAAGGGAAAAACATTTTCGTGGTATCGATGGAAATATTTTGCCATGTTTATTGATTAACGATTAACTAACGCGTACTAGATACAATTTTTAATGTGTGAACGACAGGAATTAGTTATTCAAAATATGAAATAGGGACTTCCTACTCGACTGATACTTATATATTTTTATAGGGGAGAGTAGCCGAATTTGGACCACTTCACTTATTTTCAGGTGTAACTCCCTTAATTTTTGGAATATCTCCAAAAAATCATTACACGGGGTCAATCTATTCATCTACTAAATAAATAAATCTTTAAATCAATTTCTTTTTGAAAATCTTAAATTTTATTTTAATTTGAAAAATTTGTCAAAAGCGGTCCAAATTCAGCAACTGGTCGGCTAAGTTGGACCCCTAGTCTCCTAAATTGGACCAAATAATATCAGGTCGTTTTAATGACTAGGGAATATAACTAATTTTATTAAAAGCAAAGTTTGCAACTAATGAAACGATCAAACAAAATAACTGCAATGAAATATAATGAAATCAGATATCTGAAAATAAGAGCAATTGTTTTAAATCAAAATGCATTCAAAATATAAATCAACGTTATCAGTAATTAAGAATAGAAAGTAAGGAACTAATTGACAGTTACATGAATATTATGTAAGGAGTGATCCAAAGCTTACACATGAATTTCGTTTATTGATTTTTTTCCAGAGCACACAACAGGGAACCGTATTGGGAAATCTGAACACTGAATCATTTCTGCCATTTGATTTTTCTTACAAATTAGGCAAAACCAATCATCAGTGTCTAGATCTTTCATTTTAGATTTTGAATTATTAGCCTTTTTTTTAGACAGAAATTTTCTTTACATTATGTTTGTCGTTCTTCCCTTCCATAATTTTCTTGCTAATTGCATTAAGTCTATTTTTTAAAACTTGATGTTCCAATTTTTTTGTGCTATGAAAGCTTCCTTTTTGTAGTTTTTTTTCATTTCAAGGTTTACTTTATATGGCGCAGATTTTACTGTTTTGTACTGATACAACTGTTTTTTGGCTCCCTCTGTACTTTGATTTAATTGAATTTAGCAAGGGAGATAACATTTCTAATGATTTTTTGGCTTTTGGGGAGTATTTGTAGCAGCAGCCTTCTTGCAGGTCAATTTCTTCACAACTTACTCCCTTCTTTTTGTTTCTTATATCTTTAACAGCTTTTGCTGTCACGGTGTTTTTCTTCCAGACAGTTTTTCTGCGTCTTTCTCAACATTTTCAACATTAAATTAAATGAGTGTTAAAAAAATATCCTCTATTGAAAAATACGCTACGATTAAGCAAACGCAAACATTATATATTCAAACAGTGTGGAATTCAGTCCCCCCCCCCCCCGGAGCCTTGAAATAACCACTCTCCCCGGAAGGTTTGAGATTTTATGCGTTTAAATGGCAAAAAAGTGTAATTCCACCCTCCTAAACTATAAAAAGTATGCCCTCGCAAATATCCTCCAGAAGAAAAATATTTGAATTCAACTCTGCAAATCAAATACACAGTAGGAATAAGGAATTCAAAGAAAATAAATACAAATACATACAAGATAAAAGAAATTGCAAACAAAATTTATTGCATAAACATGTAAAAATATTTTTATGTTTATATAGGCATAAACTGTATAAAAAAATTAATCCAGATATACAAAAAAAAAAAAAAAAAAAAAAAAAAAAAACCTTGCATGAAGATAATAAAATCCATTATAAAATATTAAAAAAATTACAAAATAAAGTTTATAAAGTGTACCGTCCTCGAAATTCATTACTTACTTTTCAAATTTATGATTGCATGTATGGTCCAATTTAAACAACTTAAATTGGGCCAATTACGGCAATTGCGCCATTTTTTTAAAACAGATAATCTCAAAACTAAGAACAAAAACGAAATGAAACAAATCCGCGTGAAAAATATGCGCAATAAACAGATGAATTCACGTATGTATATGAAAACATCACAACTTACCTCAGTTTTAAAGTATTCACTTACGTTTAGTAGGAAAAAATTAGATCAAAACAGCTAACTTTAGGTTTTTTGAAAGTGTGTGAAAACAGCACATGGGAGGCGGTTGTTTCTTCTAATTATGAGTGACGTCATTCTGATGAGTAGGATTTCAGCGGTAGATGGCGCCTCTTCCAGTAATTAACGGCAGAATGGCAACGGTCCAATTAAAGCGGCGGTCCAAATATGGCTACTCTCTCTACTTTTATTTGCTCCAGAATTATTAGGGTATGATCACTTTCCGTTTACTAAGACATTTGAATAGCTTGAATATGAAAATCGATGTTTAGCGAAATGTGTAAATAAATTGAAACATTTGTTGTTTAGATAGACATTATTAATCTAAACAGCTCATAACTCGAATGATCAATCATGTGGTAATTTAGTGAAAAACCTTATTTCATGTTTATGAAAAAATAGCATTTAAGTTATTTATTACTATAAACTATTTGTGTGAAATATACCTTTCCTCTAAATAGTTACTGCAATTCAGGAAGCCATATATCATGTGTGAAATAACTATTCAAGTGGAACATCATCTTTCATATTTTTTGTGAAATAATTCATCAACATTCTATGCAATAATTCAAAACTGTTTCCTGTATTGCTTTAAATTGCTACTTAAATCATTATCTCTCATTTGGTTATTGAATCAACTTTTGTGATCTGTTTATAATATCAAGAACATTTTTTCAAGGAAACTTCCTTATTCAGACTGATCTTCAGTGGAAATGAACAGATGTAATTCAGATTCTCTTCTGTTCACATAACTGCACCAGCTCCTTGTTTTAGCTGCGGAATCTTCACCACGCAACCAGGCATATCATACCTGGCTATGCAGGGTTCGTACGGGTGCTTGAATTTCCAGACTAAGAAATTCTTATGTACCAGTATTTTCTTATGGAAAATCTCTCCTGAAATAATGTGAAATTTCGTCCGTTTAAACTTGATTTATTTTTCCATAAAAAAATTCTGATATTTGGCTTTGAAAATAACGGTATCCGTGCGAAACCTGCTATGGTTCAACTGTAAATTGTATTTCTCCATCATAGATCCTTTCAGGATTGTAACCAAGTGAATATAGGATATATATATCTCTCCTGTTTATTCAATGATACCGTAAATACACAAACACCTATATATGATAAAAAATTCTAGCATTTTTAAATTTGGTTTATTAATATAAAAAATTGACTTTATTAAATGATCTAAATGTGGTCGTATAGATATGCTTAACATTTAAAGTGACCTTGATAAAATTAACTCAATATTATTAAATCATGCATCTAATCTCCTTTGGGAATAAGGTTTCTTTAATTATGTTGCAATATTTCCCCCAGAATTTCGTAGAGATTTACATACTGCTATTAATTATGTTTTTATTAAAAATAGCTTTGTCACTTTGCGTGCAAAAATAAAGCTACAAAGTATTATTAATTGTAGGCTAAAGTCTTTCGTTTCACATGCACAAAGAAATTATATGATATTTTCCTTTGAGAATTTTATTTACGTAAATCTGCAATGACGTTAATGGTCTTTGTTTGATAAATAATATTAACACGAAATATGATATTTTCGACACACAGTAACTAATTTGCAAACATTTAAGAACTTAAAACACCAGATTAGCTAATATAAGCTGGTAAATATGCTGATATTTAAGACTGTAAATTTCATCTTAAGTTTGGTGTTAATAAATAGGAAAATGCATTCAGATAATGATAATAATTGTGTTTGGATTAATTCATACTATTTTAACGATTTAATAACTTTTTCGCTAAACTTTGGGACAACATTTATTACTTCAAAATGAGTGCCTTAATTTATTGAATTTAGTGTGGTTCACTTCAACTGATCTTCATTCTAGAGTGCATATTCAGAAAAGTAGACAAATTCTTTCGGCCAGTGCCGGGAGGAAGAGGTAGCTTTCATATTTCTTGGTTTTAAATTTTACAAGTTTTACTCGAAGCTAATTTTACTCAAATTTTAAGAAGCTAAAATTCGACGAACACCCGATAAGAGAATATTCGCCAATACTGAATTAGAATGAGAATCGCGCCAAATTAGTAAGTTAGATAAAGTTGGCATCATTTATGGTTACTTCTGTTTGGTCGCCAAAATTGGAGATATTTCGCCAAATGTCGTAACGCTTGGCGAGAATTTCTAGCTAACGGATATGAATAATAATTAAGCAATGCGCGGCAATGCACGGTGCAAATGGCCGTTCTGAAACAGTACGGACGATGAAGCTGGCCAACACGAACTCGGAAGAGACATTTATGTGAACTATGCACATACTAAATCTTATCCAAATCCGTTTGTAAATACGAGAATTACAGCACGACAAAAATCAGATTGTTTGAAAATGTCAATCACCGTAGAAATTCAAACTGCTATATTTTTAAGATAAAGACGAAGCAAAACATGCTTCGGAATCCTTTTATTAAGGTCAAACTCTAAAGAAAAAAGTATTTTTCAGTTTTTAATTTATTTGCACCGCTTTTTAAATTTTAAATTTTCTTAAATTTTTTAAATGAACGCAATTTTGAAAAAAGATGGCGGATGAAGCTGGCCAATGAACTCGGTCGAGACATTGGTATGTACTATACATACAATTAATTTCATCCAAATCACTTTATAAATACGAGAGTTATCGCATGACAAAAATCAGATATATATATATAAGTCACATTTGAACGGAGGGTGATTTTGGGGGTCTGGGGGTCGTGACCACTGAAAACATACCAACATTTTTCGGAAGTGCTTTACTCCGGACGGCTGCAGTAGGTAGATTTCAATGAAAGCTACCTAAAACATATAATTGCAATTTATACTTTCATATTGCTATTACATACACAAGGAAATAAATCCGAGTAGTTTGGGTTATAGAGCATAGATGAAAACCACCATATATATTTCTGATGTTTACAACATTTTTCCTCTGCACATACTAAAAGCACAGGGAAGAATGAGGTATTTTTCAAAAATTTCTGCAAGCGACCTTTGACGTAGTACACTTATAAATCGTTAAACACGTTGATTGGTAAAAAGATTTGCAGTTAATTGAAAACTATACAAACAATGTATTACCAAATAATCTCAAAGATTGAGGCGAGGAAACCATGCAATGTTTATTATTATTTTATATAGTAGATCTAATATATTTTTACATTATGTATATATTTTTGAATGCCCAATAAAAATACTGAAAATCATATTTATATAAAAAGTATCAATAATGCATTCAAATAAAATTTTGAAACTTATTAAAGCAATACTTTTATATTGGTCAGTAGTTAACAATCGAAGAAATCACTATTTGCAATCAGCCTTTTTCATTCTGGTCATTTCAGTGGTTTAAGCACTTAGTTATATTATAGGTCTTAAATTTGTGTTTTACTTATTGATTGAGGAATGTTTTAATTTCATTATGGAGCGTAAACTGGACACAAGTAGTGAAGTACTTTTATTATTTAAGTGCAAACGGATCTTTCTTTCATAATTACCTGCACGCAATAGAGATAGATTTGGAAATAAATTCATGTTTGAAAATTATTTTAAAAGTAATAAAAATCGAGTAATGTTCAATACAGATTTCAAATAAATTGCGATATAATTTTCAAACTAATTGCATTTGAAAGTACATTTTTTTCATTATTCGACGGGCGTGAAAGTTAAAAATGTGCGGTATTAGAAGCACATAATTGAAATAAAATTTATTAAAAGTTAAATTTAATCGTCTGCTGTTGCAATTCTCACAATGTCGTCAGCTTTACGCACGGACACGTTTGAGCTCTATAATATAGATAGATAATATAGGTGCAGATTCCCAAAATTTTTAAGGAGCCAGTGGCGCCTAAACCCCCAAAATCCTGTCGCAACTTTGTCTCTTAACCAAAATCTAGTGGCCACATTGTGAACCAAACTCATAAAACAATAGTGTTTATAATGAAAAAACGCTTAAAAAAAAAAAAACTCCGGAATTCAAAATGAAAAATAGTTTAATTAATAAATACACATGTACACTGGTGTCCAAAATTAAGGACAAGTCACAAAATGCTAATTTTTAAGAAAGCGAATACTCAAAAGGAAATAACATAATTCAAATAATTACTATCCCTACAGCACAGATAGTCCATATAGCATCTCATTCATGTCACACATGTTCACAAGTGTCACAGTCACTACGATGAAACAAAAAAAAATAGGAAATTCCACACGTCTCATTATGAGTCTCAAATGTTCACTATATGTGACTCCACTGAGACGTCAATGTGACTGCTGCTTTGTGAGGAATCACCAGGTGACTTTACAATGTAATTACATTGTGACTCTCATGTGACTGTCTTTTTTAGACTCAATTTCAATGTCATCATGTGCATTGCATTTTGATAAGTCACCAAATAATACCACATTATAGTCACATGGTGACTTTTCACAAAAGAGCACAATGGTGACTTCATAGTAGTCTCTCTGTCACCTGAAAGTCATCACGTGACTTTAATGTGACATTATTTGGTAACTTATCACAATGCAGCGTTCACGATGACTTTGAAATTGAGTCTACAGATGACAGTCACACGAGAGTCATAATGTAACTGCATTGTAAAGTTACATGGTGACTCGTCAGAAAGCAGCAGTCACAGTGACGTCTCAGTGGAATCACATATAGTGATCATTTGAGACTCATAATGATATGGATAGAATTTCCTATTTTTTTGCTTCATCCTAGTGACTGTGACACTTGTGACCATGTGTGACACGAATGAGATGTTATAAGGACTAGTAGTGCTGTAGAGATAGTAATTATTCGACTTATATTATTTCCTTTTGAGTATTCGCGAATTTGAAAATTAGCATTTTGTGATTGGTCCTTAATTTTGGACACCAGTGTACATTGTACAACAAAACACAGACTTGATACAACAAATGTGTATATTTAATTTAATCCTAATTTTGATGACTTGAAACTTTGATATTAAAAAAAGTATAATATAAAATGAAAAAATGCAGCGCGAAACCGACCCAATGAAGGACTCTACACTTTAGATCTAGATGGAATAAGATAGTGATAATGGAAATTACAGAGGGGCTATATTCACAAAACTCGTGATAAAAATTCCTTCTATGAAAATCTCGCACTTGCAGAAAACATTTACACAGCAAGAATATACCTCGCGTTAAGTATTTTTCCGTGCGAGTTTCTTTTTCTTTTTGTTTTTTTTTTCTTCAGAGTCCGGAATCCTCTATTTTATCGACTCCATGATCCAAAGCCCTTAAATAATTTCAATCGCATCGGAAACTTTGGATTGTCTAGAGAGCCGATCTGCAGTAAAGGAGTTATTTAATTCAACTCTGGATTTCGGACGAAACCATCGAAGAAATATTTTCTTTTGCTGGTGTCCAAAGGAGAAGTTTTACCATTAACGGGCTCATGCGCCGACCTTCGAAGCTGCTAAGCTTTATAGTGGAGCGGACAAGCGCAGAATTATATTGGAACATAATGTTCGGTAAGAAAGCAGTACATTACAGAGGCAGCGTTCACAACGGAAACTAAGATCACAAAAATTCCCTGACTTTTTATCAAGGTCATACTTGATCTTGGCCAGTGAAAAGAGCAGGCGATTTTCTATTTGCAAAAGAAAAAAAATTCCGCGACAGGGATTGGGAACACTGGAAATTAATCTCTGGCGAGTGGCGACTAAGACACTGAAAGTTAGACGCCATAGCAAAAATTTAGTCGCCACGTGGCAACTGGCGACCGTAAATCTTCACCTATAATAGATAGTCTTAACCCTTTATGTACTGAATTATGTTTTCATGGAAATTTTATCTTCTAAAGCCTTTTTCGTGAATTTTCGAAACTACATTAGAAGATTTACATAATCATTTAATAAATTTTAGAAGGATTTTAGAAGGATTGAAGGATTAGAAGGATTAATTATATTTGAATTTATAGGGATTTTGAGCAATATTTATAACCCCACTAAATTCTTTTATTTTAAATATTTTTCTTAGTATTTTGTAGAATTAGAAAATGTACAAATATAATGTTCTTACAATAGAAATATAGAAATATTTCCCAATTGAAAAATTCTACCCATACCCCTCAACTCCAAGAAAGCTGAAAAGATGTAAAGGCAAAAAAAAATCTTTATTTTAAAAATATATTTGTTTTGTGTAACCGATAATGCTTTTGGAACAAGATAAAGTAATGCGTCTATAACTCATTCTAAATTGTATTACTACTAATCGATGTATTAAATGGTTTTTATTACAAGTTATTTTGATGGTACATATTAGTACCGTCAGTAGATAAAGGGTTAAGAGTATTTACATCTAGGAAGTTAATTTAAGCTGTTAACGGAAAGAGAATAAAAATATTAAAGGAGATAATTTCCTTATGTGAACAACATTATGTATCAGCTTTATATAAAAACAATATAAGTAATTTTAATTGGCATTGCTTTTGGATCACATTTTGTATTCCAGCATAACAACAAAAAGTGATAAACAAAGGTATTTTTATTCATTCTTACCATTTTAGAATTGTTGATTTTTTCCCCTTAGGGGCTGTCCATAATAATGTCACAGTTTTTTTTTTCAATATTTTGACCCCTCACCTTCTTTATCACAAAGTGTCACACTTCACCATACCCCCTGCCCCCTCTTCTTGTCACATGTCAAGCTACATTACATAAACATATTCTTGCAATTCAGAAACAAAGCACTATGTTATAGATCATATTTCAAATTTTATTTTTAAACTTTAAATGTGGATTTTAATTGCATTTGTGAGCATAACAATAAAAATGATTCGTGTAATGATTTTATATCAAATAACATTAAGGATTACAACAAACATCATAACTAATGTACAATATTAATAAAATATTAATATGAAAGAGCAACTGAAAGCAGCAGTATTTTGGAATTTGAAATGGAATATATTTGTTTTAAAATCTTATGTTTGCTTTTTCAACACAAAATATTTTAATTTCGAAATAACAACTTCAAAATTTATTCTGCTGATTTTTAATGCTTTTATTTTAACCAAAATGTGGGATGTCACACTTCTTCTTACCTCCTCCCACACCCTTGTCACAAACTGTCACAATTTCACGAACCCCCTTCCTCCCTTCCAAGCGTGACATCATTTGTGGGCGGTCTCTTAGCTAGCTCTCATTTTTTTAACTTTATTATTATATCTCTTTTTTACATATGCTATTTTAGTAACTGCTAAAATGTGTTAAATAATAAACCACAAAAACAGAAAGAATTTTAATAAATTGTCTACAGATTTCGTCTGCATTGAAACCTTTATCAAGATACATAAGAATATTCTACAATAACACAGTGTGCAATTACATACAGTTGACTTGATAAAGGCTTTGATAAAGCCGTAACACGTTGACAGTTTTTTAAAACCTATTTACTATTTTTTAGTTCTTTTAACACCCTTTAGCTTCTAACGAAGTACATTATCTCTCGGTGTTTGAATTCGTTATATATATCTTTTTAGATTCATATTCATAAATGATTTATAATAAGATGACACTTTGGATTTTCGCCGCTTTATCGAATACTTAACACGTACTGACATTGAAGCTGAAAAATTTACAATGTTTTAAGTAATTTTAAAGAAATTATAATCCTGTAATAAATAAAAGGTAAGTAAATTTTAAATAAATGTTTAGTAATTACTTAAAACAATGTATATATATATTTAATTTTATATCATAAATTAAATAGTCCGTCATTGGTGAATGACGCGCTCTAAACGGAAAGTTCACTGTCACTCACCGGCGACTGACATGGCGCTTAAAGTGTAAAAACATGTTTACGAATCGTCTTTAAACTTCGGGGCCGTAAAGGACATGTTTGACCTCTAATAAGCGGCAATGTTTATAAGTGACGAGGACAATTAAGTGGACAGCAATAAATTGAATTAAAATAATATTATTTAGAATCACGCTGTAACATAAAATGCATGACATAGTCTCTCACTGTATTAAATGATAATGTTTGGCCATGTGCACTATTTGTATGCATTCGCGTAAGAAAAATGCGCATATTCGTGAAGATCATGTTTCTGTAAATAAATTAATCGTTTTTTAGTTTATAGCATAAAGAGATTTCACTAAATTTAATGCCATTTCAGAAAAGAGTTGTCAAAGTGAGTCAGAAAAATTACACTGCAATTTGAAAATTGATTAATTCACGATATCTCACGATATATGAGTATTTGTATCAAATAATTTTAATTGTACATCGTTTGATTCAAGTGTCGTTTAGAAAAATGAGCCTGCGCAGCGAGTATAGCCTGCTAGTTTTAATATAATGTCTATACCGAACTTTGACAAGTTTTAAAAAATAGCATTCGGAAAAAATGTTTCGTTGAAAACTATGTTTAATATAAGGAAACAATCTTAGATTCTTTTGCATAAAATACTTATATCTTGACGCACTTGCGTGCTATGCTTGAACAAATGGACCAGAGTTTCTATAGGGTTCACATAGTCATTTTCTAGTTTAGCAGGCCATTTTTAGCATTTTATATTACAAAGTGATCTCAAATTATATTATTTTTATTCATTATCTTATATTATTTTTATTTATTTTCTCTCTGAATCCCTAATTGTCCTCTTGACAAAATATTTCCTGTAAAATAGCAAATGAGATCAAGTATGTTCTTTAAATTTCAGATGTTTTAGAATGATTCATCAAGTAGTGTTTTATATATTCCACATAGCGTCTAAAAGGGAAATTATCCGATCATTATCCTTAATATACGAGTAAAAGTGTAAGATTTAAACTTATTGTAACACTTAACGCTTTTATTTGAATAAAATTACTGTTAAGGAGTCTGAGGACACTTAAAGCTTTAAAAATTTTCAATTTTTAATTTTTTTAGATGTTAAACTCCTACCTTTTCTGAACATTTTGATACAATTGCTTCTTTGAAATTCCCATTACAACAGAAGTTAATGGCTTTTTATAATTATACACACTCAATAGCTCAAGCGGCGTTTCCGAAACTTTGAAGTCATTTTCTCCAAATGACGTTTTGGACATAACGCACACGTTATCTCAAAAACTTCTGAATATTTTTTCATGAAATTTTCAAATCATATATTCCATGATAGCCTGTATATCCTGAACCTAAAATTTCCTTTTTATTGTTAAAAATATTTTTTTAGGTGTTTATACTGTTGAATTTTTCTAAATTTTTCATTAGCTAAATACAACTTTGTACTAAAAATACAAAAATACTTTAAATATAAATTTATTTAGGTTCAGGGTAATTATTCTAATCTAATGCATAAGTAGGTACCAAATTTTTCATTCTTGTTGCAAAATTTATTTTGTAATCCTGCGCGTAATCTGTTATGCCGATTTTCTGCTCGTCAAATATCTGACAGTTTGGAGCCCCCTGTAAATGCTAATTCTGCATCTTGCAATTTTTTAAATACATGAAATGAAAGAACATACTTATATCTTTCATCCCAATGAAAATTGTGTCTTAAAGTCAAATACATTTTAAGGTATTAAATGTTGAAAATGGTTTTTTTTTTCATTTTTATCATTTTTAAGAGTCTTGAGACCCGTTAATTTCATCATTATAACTTTTTTTACTGCTGACACAAAGGGTGTTTTCTGTATTAAAAGTGGTTATGACTAAAGCTTAGAAGACATGGCCAAATTTTAATAACTTAACAAAAAAACACTTTTTAATGATTTAAACACACAATTTTGGTACTTTACTTCACGTATAACATATTCACTTTTGTAGAATATCTCAAAAGTATCTACACACCTAAGTTTTTAAAAATAAAACAAATTTCTGTCTTTCATCATTTAATTATTTCTGACCTGCAATGTGGAAATCTATCTAAATAGACAATGCAAACATGTAAGTTGTAAGTATTTTTTCTTTTAAATATGGAGTGACTTCAGTCGATTTTCTGAACATTTTAAAGAATACTTTATATTCAGATACAAGGTTATCCAAAAGTAACTGAAAAACTGTGTGACTCGTCATGCGCAATTTAGTCTGACAAATTGCTTAAATTATGAGTCTAATTTTCGTATAGAGATACAAGACTAAAATTAGCCTTAACCCCTTGGGGACGAGCGACACTTATGCGTGCCGCATGAAGCGCTCAGAATCCTTATTTTTCCTCAAAAGTAAAATTTTACTGTAAAATTTGCCTTATTTTATCAGCGCATTTTCTCGATTCAAGAAGACACAAATTTCTGATTTTAAAAAACGGTGACAAAAATTTCGTAAAAGGCTCCCGTCCCGAAGATGTTAAAGGGGCTGGTCACTCAACCTCGGAAATCTCCTCCGTAATGTTAAGT
Organism: Maratus speciosus; assembly: GCA_963932465.1. Classification (NCBI taxonomy): domain Eukaryota; kingdom Metazoa; phylum Arthropoda; class Arachnida; order Araneae; family Salticidae; genus Maratus; species Maratus speciosus. The sequence continues at coordinate 458,732,055 of OZ010792.1, forward strand.
CTATGCATAGGATATCTTTTTTTTTCTTAGTTTTCAAAATATTTCTAAAATCTATGCTGAATTTGATATTTTATGTGTTAAAAGTGGGCGAACTGTGAGCAAGATATTATTAGTTAACACTTCACACAAAATTAAGTCTATACTTTAGAAATATTTTGAGAACAAAGAAAAAAAGAGACATCTTTTAGGAAGTGTACGCAAAAATTGAAGTTAAAAATATTAATTTACCTAGGAGATATTTTAAATATACGAATGCATCAAATGCCCACAGATTTTACATTAATCAGGGGTAATCGGAAACTCAGCGGCCAGCCCCCTTAAGCATGAGCTATCTTAGTACCAATTATATTCAAGTGTATGACAGCAATTGTCATAATAGTTTTATTAATTTTGCGCTAAACCACAATTGCTAGTATAGGCCAATTAGTTTGGACAAAATTATGGAAGATTCCCTAATTGCAGGATATTCTATGAGTAGACAAATTATGCCTATTGCAATGGCTGGATTATATGGGAATTTTTCCTGTTTCTTGGATTAATGCAAGTATGGCATCGCTTTTGGCGATATATTTTTTATGCCAATTTTGACGATCTTCCGCTAATTCTAGCCAAGCATGACGAAAAATTCGCGTGACCGTATATGTGTGTATTGTGTGTCCATGTGTGTATGTGTGTGTATGTTTATGCCGTGTATGTGAGGTGTCAGTTATGTCCTAAAAACAAGTATTATTTTACATTTCTTTGGTGCTTTTCCGTAAAAAAACTATACTTATCGGTTATCCTTGGTCACAAAACAGGAGAAAAACAGTTTAAAAATGGTTTAGATTTTAAACTCATGAGCCGATTTCTTCCTAAATGTATACAATTCTTGCGATAGGTACTATAAGATACCTGCCAACCAACAACTCAATCAAAAACACCTTTCGAAAGTTATCGTGTTCACTCTTACACATACATACATCACGACTAAAATGATAAAGGAGAATATGAGCACAATTCAACAGAATAATAATAACTAGAGAGCAGGAATTCTGCTTTTTCAGAATTTAGTGTCGCCCCCGACATTTCTATTACTTCATTTTCTTCTTATGGACTGATGGCTTCCATTATTAAGAAACAGTCATTATAAAGGGAGTGTTAGGTGAAGATGAAAGAGCAGTCGTAAAAATTTAGAACTCTGATTTTCTAATCAGAATGGGGGGGAAAAATGGCCATTTTTTTAATTTTTATTTATTTATTTATTTATTTATTTTATTTTATTTTTTTTTTTTTTTTTGAAAAAAAAAATTATGGCCATTTTTTCCCCCATAAACTCCGATAATCGGGACTCTACTGTAGTTCAGTTTTAAGACTTATAATACGCGATTTTATTTTACATAAAGTGACCTCATCCACATGCGCTGAAGAACTCATCATTTGCGATCCAGTGTTGACATCCACAGTAAAATATGCTTAGGACGTCGCTATCGCTGAATAATACACAAATCCAAAAAAAAAAAAAAAAAAAAAAAGATTTCATCATTCGAAAAACTCGACAAAAAAATCGGCAATCTAAAGATTCACAGGCCTTCATTTGTTTGTATTATTAATATAGATATTTAAAATTAAATTTAGTTTCTAATAGCTCCATGATTTATCAGAAATCCTTCATTTATATTTTTTCAAAATAGCACGTATTTTAATTTTTTTTTCAGTTTTTATGGAAAAATGGCAACAAAAAGATATAATTGCTATTTTTCTTTCACTTTCTAAAGAAATGAAGTTCTTCCGTTGCCAATATTAAGCAAATGGCTCCAAAAACTACAAAAAAAAAAATAATAATAATATTTCAAAAATAAATGGGGATACAGTTTTCAAACAAAATGCAGTTAAAAGAACTTTTTTTTTCCAATACGACGGTATAAAAATCGAAAATGTACTATGCTTAGAAGTTTTAAAAATTGCTATAGAGTATTTAATCGTACCTTTTTTTTTTTTTTTTTTTTTTTTTTTTTTTTTTTTTTTTATGGCTGTCTTCTGTAAGGTAACGTTATTTTTTGGAATACACAAAATAAGCTGGGAGAAAGAAATAGCACCGGGGGGTAAAAATTCTAAATATTAATTTCCTGCCAAACTATCCATGAATAATTTTGACTTCATTTTTTTATGAATTTCCATTGCTATTTTGTTGATATGCTGTAATTAAATAGAACAGCTTTAATAAATCCAAAAAAGTTTTTTTGCGCAATCTGTCCTTACAGGGTTGGTGTGATTGTGCACATGGGTAGGAGAGATTGTTGTTAATAGTAACTACAATTAAATTGTTAACAATAATAGTTACACTTAACAATTATTGTAAGGTTCTCGTGATCAATATTCTTATATTAGGAGTGAATATTTCAACGAATTGATTAAAGAATCAGACAAGAAAAGAATTTTATGGATAAATAATGAATTTTAATTAGAGAAAAAGATTAAAGAATCAGAAAAATCGAGCCCGGATAAGCTTAGAAAATAACATTAAGTTACTTGATAACACATTTAATTTAAAATTAGTTCAATTTAATTTCCACAGTTTCAATGTGTTTTTGTTTGCTGACCGAAGTTCTCGTCGTCCACAGTCGATGCACTTATTGTTGTAAATGGTGAAGGTTTCGTGCAATCACCTGCTATAAATAATACATTGAATCCAGTCACTGGTCAAAGTTGTCTTCTGGTACATTTTCAGACATTCAGTGCACTCATTCCCATTGCCCTTCTTTTTCTTTCCTTCAGTTTTTCTTTTATCCTTCTGCCCTAGCTCTGCGGATACCTTCAAATTTCCTGACACGTAACTGAGGATGACTTCCCAAAAACGGGGCAAACCAAACTTTTCTTGCTAACTTATTAGCCAAAATGAAAAAATCATTTAATAAAAAATTTATCTTTAGTTCACAAAGTTAATTTATTAGTAAATTAATTGTTCATAAATTAATAATATATACATATATATGTAATTTATTTATTAATAAATATATTATTAAGTTATTAACAAACATTAATTTGAAATTAATTTAATAACAACTGTATTTTTAATTCGAAATCTGAGAAAATATTTTATTGCCAAATTTAGTTTCTATAATTATGAGATTTACAAAAATTATTTCAAAATTGATTCATTCATGTGCTTTACATGTAATTTGAAATTTATGCAAAGTTATTAATAAGCTACGTAATCTCCCCTTTTGCGGGAACAATGCGCCATCTCTCCTAAGTAGCAGATGCGTAAACTCTCCAATTTCGGTAGGAGAGATTGCGCGGCTTTTTATGGCCGCTGCTAAAACAAACAGTTGGTGTTCACACAATTAGTCCAGGTTAGTAGCTTAAGAGAAATCATTTAAGTTTAAAATAATTTGTACTATTGACATTGTGTAGAAATTCTTACGAATAGTTATGAAAATTCAAGCACATACCTTGGGAAAACAAAACTAAAGAGCAATGCTTTATCTTAGATGATCGATTCAAAGAACCTGCACATTTAGGTAGACACTCTACCACTATTGTTGTACAACAACCTGAAATCGCTTCGTGCGCACTCGACTTCTTCCCCCTGAATCTATTTGTGCGCAATCTCTCTGACCGCGCAGTCTCTCCTGGCTTCACCTTATATGTCCAAAAAGTTATAAATTTTGAAACTGAATATAAGTATGTAGCGATGGTAATGGTAGTTATTAATTGTTTTAACTGCATATATTTTATTGTTTTCAACAATATACACATTACTTAAATTTCCATACTTTTATTAAATCAATAAAACTCAAGTACTTATTTTCACTTTGTCTTCTTAAATTGAAAAAAAAGTTTTGCTAAATTAAATTACGTTCTCGTAAAATATCATTATTGTATCGACATAAGATGGGCGTAAATAATATATATTTTTTAATTGTATAATTGAGTTAAAAAAGAAAATACTTTATAGGTATTCTCTAATCCCAAAGGGGTTGAAAAATGTTTGAATATTAGTTTCAATCCCATACTAGTTGCCCTATTTGAACGAAAGAAAATGCAGCTCTTGTGACTGTGGCCTGTAACTTATTTACCAAATGGAAGCTCAATCTGAATCTGAGGCACAGATTTAACACTAGCTTGTTAATTTACATACATAACGTAATCAATTATAAAACACCAATGAGGACGTTGACGACTTGACGAGTTAAAAATGTGGGAAAATTCTCATATTCTTCACGCATACATACCCACATATATAAAGAATATGTTTTAAAAATGTAAAAAACTATTTTTCGGGTCCTGAAAATGTAAACGTATACCACAATATACATATTCGGGTATTTATCATGATTACAATCATTTCCTTACACTGCACGGTGGGTGATGTACCAATTCTAGCTGGCCAAAAGTCGATTTTTAAAAGTTTGTCCTAGCGTAATTTATTTTTTTCCTGTTATAGCTCAATAGTTAGGGCGTTGTACCCTGCTGTTAGTTTTGATAGAAATATAATTGTATGGTTCATACACTACCGCAAAGTTGGTACTTCTTAGTTGAGAATGAATCAATCAATTTGAGTATAGATCTTTAATCTGTTACTTGAAATGAAATAAAATATACTGATCGATTATGGGCACTTCCAAACAAAATATGGACTTTATTTTATCGGATTTGTCTGCATAAAGTTTGCACATATCAGCTGTTATTTCATTCATATTTAATGTCGCTAAAAACATTTTTTTTTTTTTACAAATTTTCAGTTTGATATAGAAAAAGTTATATGATAAAGCACGATTAAGCTCAATTTTTGATATGAGTTTAGATTATTAAGTTTTCGTTCCAATTTAATTTGTCTACCTTTAGGTGCCCCCTCAGTTTTTAAAATTGGTTTTAACTTATTAAGTCTAAATAATTTTTTTTTTGAAATTTTAGTTCAAGTACCATTTTCTTTTTATCAAAGACAGCAAAATTTATGTTAGTCTTATAAATAAACTTTTGCACCATTATGCAACGGAAACAAGACTTAAAATTTAACGGAAATGCGAATTTGGTTGAAAAAAAAAATTATAGAGGAATATTACATTGAAAAGTACATGAAATTTTGCAGGAGCGAAATGTTTAAATTTATGATCAGATTTGGACAAAAATTGCCAGTTGTATGTAGATATACCAGGACAAAATGATTTAAAGAATATTACTTGGCTGCAAAATTCGAGTGGTTACAAAATTGATCCAGTCCAATTTTCCAAATTCAAATTTGATACAATGCAGAGCATAATGTAAGCATTTTCTCATGATATCTTATGATTCCCATTCCTTACATAAGGTTCCTCTGAGTTGGGATAAATATGAATAGACAACAGAATATACAAGACAGCAATTTTCATTAAAGCTGTCGAATGTTTGCCCCGTATCTTAAATTTTAGGATTTGTTATAATATTACAAAAATAGTTTTATCACGTTAGCTTCCGTACCGTTAAGAAAGTATCATTAAAATTATCAAGAAGAACGTAAAATCATGCGTCAATCAGATTATGAAACATTTTTCAACGCATTCGGACTACTATAATATAACTTTATAGCTTAATAACGTGAAAAACGATGTCTAAGTAATAATTTGCAAAACATATAACACGTTTGAAGATACAATTTCAACCAAATTCGAAAAAACAGCTGAGATTTTTGTACATCCCTGTACATGAACTATAGGAATATCATATAATTCACAATATGCTAAAATTTTGAACAGTTAGTGAACGCATAGCATAGTTCAAAAATCCACGTCAGCAATTTCCGTCAATAAACGAAAATGTACTTCAGATTCAGATGTTTTGTGCATGTGCAGCCCTGTATATAATTCATAGAATTTATACACACTAAATGGTATGCAATTTTTATAATTTAAAAAAAGTGTTCCATAACTGAAAAAACACTTCCATTAATTATTGTTCATACAGAGAAAAATATAACTGATTTATTTTTTGTGCCCCTGTATATGAAAGATGAATGGCATCTCATATTCAATAGTAAATATTTTATACAGCACCTCGGAGATATATATCATTTTAAATACTTTTGAAATAGTCTAACATGAACAAAATACACCACAAACAATTTTTCTCCAGAGACCGTAATGTAACATAATTCTTTTTAGTGTCCCTGTAAATGATCGATAAATACTATCCATACCATATTTTACAGCAATCATCTTGTAGTGTACTTCATAGATATGTATATAAATTTCAAAGTGTTTGAAATTATGAAACATCATTAAAAACCACCGCAAACTATTTCCCCCCCATAGGCTGTAATGTAATTAAATACTTTTGAATGTCCCTGTAACGAAATTATGACTGTTACACGCTATATTTAGCAGTACCTAGCATTCAAAAATGAATATCAATAACATTTTTCAATTCCATGGCGATGCGACTATATTGACGCCAAAAATAATTTTGCCCAGCTAGAATCGGTAAATCACCCACCGTGCACTGTATGTGACCTCAAAGTAAAAAGCATTGAAAAAAAAATAATGATTTTTTAAATGTTGAATTTCGTAATCTACAGTGCGTTATTGTTTTTGTAAAAAAATAAAACACGTAAAGATCTCAATGAAGAATATGAGATAAAGGCGTAAGTTACATATTTCCTGATAAATTTGCATTTGTTTTTCTTAGCAAAGTTACTCTGAAAGTCAATCAACTTTTAAATAAAAATTTAGATCATTTAAACATACAGATAAAACACATGAGATAATTAAAGAGATAACCGGGAAATGCACATGATATTACTGTACATATGTACATAAAACTAAAATTATCCTACATTCAACTACTGTTATAACAAGGGTTCTTTAAATGGTTTATATATAAATCTGTATAGTAAATCTATAAATCTGTTTGCTGCTAAGCTAGTTGGTTGTTAATTTTAATATTTCTCTTACATATTAGTTAGTTTGAGTTAATTGGAGTCTGGTTCTATGTTATTTTTAAATTCAGGAGTGTCCAATATGAACTTGCAGTTGTTTCTTATATTTAGTTTGTAATGTTTCAATTACCAAATATCAAATTGCACAACCCCCTGTTAAAAAAATAATTTACGCAATATTTTCAGAAATGTATCAATATTCAGAAATGCGTTTTAATATTTGTTTGAAAGAACTCGTATGATTTGAGTTTTTTACATGCAGATTGTGATGGAAATCACAATATTTTATTTTTTTATAATAATTATTTTTTTATTTGTGAATTTATACCACATACATTATATTAATTAATATTAATATTTAACAACAGTTCTATGAAAAATATACATACTTTATGTACGAGCATTTATGATAGATCATATGAAACAAAATGCTTTAAGACACATAAATAATTCTTATGTCTAGGAGTAATAATAATAAAAACATTTCAATTTTACCTCAAACACTTTTCAATAATTTATGTTTTACTAATCACTGATGCAAATGTGATGCAATCATATTGACAAATACATGTTAACAACCCATTGAAAATACTTGTATGATTTTTGTTTTTACATGCAGATTCTAATAGAAATCACAATTCTTTATTTTTTTATTTATGAATTAATACTACATATATTATTAATAATTATTAATATTTAAAAATAGTTCTATGAAAAATATGCATGTTTTATGCATGAGCATTTATAATAGATCATATGAAACAAAATGTTTTATTATACAGGTTGTCTACAAATTAGTTGGGCAATTCCGTAAGTTAAGACTGTTCTTAACTGCTCTGCTCAACAAGCGCAAAACGTTTTGACACGTTGACAAATTCATTTTTTAACGGAAACGTATAAAATTGGTAAACCTGGCCATGGAAGCTATTTGGACTTGAAGTGTTTTTTTCATTTTTTGATCAATCAATTACCTATTGAGTTATAAGGAATTTTGTTCACGTGACAAACTCGTTTTTCGCCCGCTCTAGAGTCTCTTTCTTCCTTCGCGCAGAAATTCGGTTCAAAACGCCCACTTTGACATTATTTTCTGAAAGATCTATTGCGTTTGCAAAAAAAAATGGAAAAAACAGCTCAATGACATAGTTTCTGAACAAAAACACCAGCTAGTTTCATGCATTTTCGAACAAAAATAAACTAAAACTTGTATCAGAAAGTTGCCCTTTTAGATTTGAGAACAGCCTTAAAAACTTCCGAAATATTAAATGAAATTAACTAGTTTAAACTCAGACTAGTAGTAATATTGCCGAAGTTTATACATAGATGGCGTTAGGTGTCATAACTGACGTTATCGCTTAGTGAGCGGAGGAGTTATTCAATGACCACAACGATCACAAGATCTTTCCCTGCTTGATTTCGGTGTATGGGGTTTTGTAAAGGATCAAGTGTACAAGCCACCATTTACTGCATCCATTTCAAACTAAAATCAAGAATCTGCACTGCAATTAATTTGATCAATGGAAAGTTCCCATCGATCAAATTAATTGCAGTGCAGATTCTTGATTTTAGTTAGAAATGGATGCAGGAATGGAAAGTGTTGACAAATTCGTGGCAAGAAATGATTTACAGATGGGAAATTTGCAGAGTTACGAAAGGAAGTCACCTCGAACATTTGTGAAAATGGTAAACTTGAACTATTTTTCTATCTTACAACAATATGTACTTCAATTTTTTCCTGTCAGTTCCATTCAATAAATCATTCTTTTAGCCCAACTAGTTTGTAGGGACCCTGTATATATAAATATTTCTTATGTCTATGATTAATAATAAGTATTTCTCGTTAACATCCGCTCAAACAATTTTAAATAATTTATATTTTACTAATCACTGATTCAAAATTGTTGCAAATTTGTGTTTTTTATAAATTTTAATTTAAATATGAAATAAAATAATCATACTGCTATTTACTTTAAAGTACTACATAAACTTTTTGCAATACACTAATTGTTATGATTAAAAATAAACAGCCCAGAAATCAAAACAATACGTTTTTTACTAGCAGCAATTGTCTTTATTGTCCGCGTTCAACGTTTTTACTTCATTTTTTTTTTTTTACCTACTTTGGTTCTAACTATTTCTCCATTGTATCAAATTAGTTCCGACATAAAAATAAATAATTTAAAAACATTGAAATAAATAGTTTTTTATTCCTAATTAGAAAAGAAAATCTTTAGGGTAAAAAAGTTCTTTTTGCATTTAATGAATTGGTTGCGACATTTAAATAAATGTCATGTGAAGTTTCTTACTTTTTCGTTATTAAATCATGTCAAATAATGTTACTGTTCAGGTAAATTTTTATTTCAATTTTAAGCCCCAAGGGTAAAAAAAAATCGGATTTTTTGTAACACAAATTGAAAAAGTTTTGACAAACTTTATTATTTATGATCTAAAACAGCGAAAATAAAAATATGTTTGATTCGTCGTCACTAAACAAGGAAAAATGCGTTTGTGCATTTAAAAATGATGGAGATTCAATTTTTTATTTACAAATATGGATACCTATGATATACAGGGTGGTTCAAATTAAAGTATCCCTGTTTGGGACGCTCTAGTGAGAGAAGCAGTGGATGTAACGTCTTCATATTTGGAGGATATACATATCATACCATGGGAAACTGATTAGTGCAAAAAAAAATTTTATTTCAAACAAAGGCCGTTAGGGGAAAATGAGGCGCTGCTTTCGGCTTATGGTAAAGAAATATAGCGAAACAAATAAAGAATACAAGGTATCGGTAATTAACATTAAAAAAAAAAAATTCCACCACTAAATTTTTAGTATTCTTCGCCGAATAAGAATACTAACAAAATTAATCGGAGCATATACTAATAAAATTTAAACGAATAATGCTAATAAAATTTATTGGTGGGAATCGGCTATTGGTACCTAGATGTTTACACCCTTGGTCATATTACATTTTCCAAACCGATCGCAGCGCCTCATTTTCCCCTAGCGGCCTTTGTTTGAACTAATTTTTTTTTTTTTGCACCAATCTATTTCCCATGGTCTGATGTGTATATCCTCCAAATATGAAGACGTTCCATCCACTGCTTCTCTCGCTATAGCGTCCCAAACAGGGATACTTTAATTTGAACCACCCTGTATATGCATCTATGATTTTCTAGTTTAATTGAGTTGTGTTTGATTGGAATGTTTAACACGACGTAAGCACCGTTCATCATATCATTTTATTCATCGTCAAATATTTTATGTTTTTATAATTTAAAAACACTGTGAAAATTATCTGCATTATCATGCATGATTGCAATGCCATTACATAAAATGTCTTTCCTGAGAAAGTTATCCCTTGCATTCTATAGGTAACTCTCACCCACACTAGTGTTGTCAGGCTTCCTGCGTAAATCAGGTCTCGAAATGCTCTGAATACCACTAATTTCTTACAGTTTATTTCACATCTTTAATCGCAGATAATTCTGCCATTAGATAAGACGAAGAAAATTACTTTAAAATACTGATGTCCAGAGCATTTGATGCACCGATTTTTGCGGGACACCTGGCAGTACCAGTGGTGAGTGAGATTCACCTCGAGTACAAAGGGATAGATTGCACATTTTCAATGTTTTATTGAAAATTCACATATAAATTAATTTTGTTATTATATTTATTTTATCATCTAAACTCAGATTTTAATATTATGTTAACTTTATATCTTTTTCTCATGTCTTACGTATGTTTTCACTCTTTTCTTTTTACCATCCTTTCATATCTCGCATTTAAAAAATATATAAATAACCTTTCTTTTAAAACTAACAAGGAAGGTCTCCATACGGGCATACTCAGAAAAATCTGAAAAAAATATAGAATGTTTTTCTCCCATGGGTATATATGTTTATAAAAAAATTTTTTGGCGGAACCTCGGTAGAACGTCCGTAAAAAAAATAATGAAAATTTCTCTTATTTGGCGACTTATCACCGTTTGGCGAAGAAATTAAATTAAAAAAAAATACGCTTGTCGAATACTCTTTAAGGAAAAAACTTTTTATGTTGAATTTGTTTAAATAAGTTTAATTTAAATAACTTTAGCTTTGTCATTTTTAGTTTGTTTTAACTATAGTTTTGTCATATATATTTATATGTACTTATAACGAATTTTAACTATCATATTTTACGATTTAAAACAAAATTTAAATTGATTAAAATTGTTCCAAACTCAAAAATATGCCCCATCGAGCACTGTCGGTTCAACTTTGATGCTATGGAAACAACTTCTTCAGTACGGAAATGTATTACGGCAGCATTATTCATCTGGCGTTAAAAAGTTATTTTTATAACCGATAAAGTCGTTTAAATTTCAAAAAATTGTGGATTGGAGAATAAAACAATGGCAAAATTTCGTTCAAATCGGCAACAAGCAACAAGTATAATACAAAATGTAATAATAATGATAATAATAATAATAATAATAATAATAATAATAATAATAATAATAATAATAATAATAAATTATTTCATGGTTTACGTTTAAATTCATTAAATACCGCATATTCTCAAAATCCATTAACAAACAATTTTCAGATTCATTAAAATCGTTTGCTTTTGGCGAGGAAAAGTGCTGCTCGCCAAATTGCGTGCCCTTTCGTCTTTTCACGCCAATTATTCGAAAGTATTTTATTTTTTTTACAGATTTTCTACTGTAATTCCGCCGCTAATTTTAACTGATCCTTTATTACATACATGGGTACTTTCACTAGCATTTTTTCCAACCTATTCTGAGTATGCCCAGTACGGAGACCTTCCTTGTAAGTAAATACTTGCTAAAAGTAATAAAAATACAATTTAAGATGTTCTGAGGTAATAACACCAAGAGCTAATATTACGCGTAGTTATGAAGGAATCCGGAAGATTGCACTAAGGATTCTGCGCAGAAGGGCTCTGAGTCATCTGAATCACAAACAACCGCTAAAAGTTTTTTGTTCCATTTGTAAACCTTATCACAGGAAAAAGCCTATAAGAGTCCCGATCTAAAATTTGCAAGTTACGTTCTGTGATGTGAGGACTATAAGGGAACGTCCATTCGTTACTCTTGTGATAATTAGAGCAAATGTTCATATATAATTCCAATCATTTTATTTCAAATATAACTAAGATAAAATTGATATAACTAGCTAAATACCACTGTGTTCCACACACAAACATATATCCAATTTGTAACAAAAAGCGTTTTACTTATGTATATATTAAATGAATCTTCCGACACTCTGGTCACAAGAGTAACAAAATTTTGAATGATTATATAGACAAGGGAAATGCTTTATGTTACAAATTAGATATATTTTATGCGAGTGGAACATAATTGTATTTAACTGGTTATATCAATTTTTGTTTTAATTATATTTTGTAATAAAATAATTGGAAGTATTTGCGAAAATTTGCTCTAATGATCACAAGAGTAACAATGGACGTTCCCATATATTTATTAGGAAATTTTTTATTTATTACAGAAATTTGTAAGGTATTCCATGTACTTTCAAAATGTTGTGGGAATTTTTAGATGTGTTCGCGAGGTAACTTGTAGTTTAAAATATACTGCGCAATAAGTAATACCGGGGTAATAACACCTGGCAATATTATACCGGTTGATTATTTTCAGTGGCGGAACTACATCCGAAGAGGGTTTATTTATTTGGGGTTTTTTTTCATATTATGGACGACAGAGCATTAATATCATTGTTGAAAACCAAAAAGGATAAAGAGAAATTTGTATGTCCTAAATGTTGCTAACTGTTTCATGTCAAAAGAATAAAATACCAAGAGATTATTACTGCATCCCTATACCGCAATTAATGTTAAGTAAAAGCAATTTGTCAATTTCTAGGGCTGTAGAATTTATATCTTTAGAACTGGACAGTTCACGTGTCATTATTCCCTCTAATTTTATAGTTTTGTTTGCATGGTGGCCAAATAACATTGGTCAAGAAATCACGCCACTACATTTTATGAATACATATCTGTTAAATATTCTTTCTTGTATACATAGTCAATAAGTTGCTGTATCAAATCCTATACTTCTCTGAAAAAAAATCTATAACTAAGCCGTGAAAATTGGTAGAACCTTAACGTGGCGTTATTACTCCAGGACACCTTGCAAGGCAAATAAAAACCTTTATTCGGATCGATACATTTCGTCGCTCAGACGGCGACATTTTCAAGATTTATACTGATACAAATATTTTGGCAGAAAATTTTTTAATTTGAAAACTGGTAAACAAAAATCATGCAATCTCATGCATAATGAAATCAAGTGCAAAATCTTGAGAATATCGCCGTCTGAGCGATGAAACATGTCAATCGGAACGAAGGTACTTATTTACCTTGTAAATGTATTTTTATCACTTTTAGCACGTATTAATTTAGTTTGATGATTTTAAGTGATTTTTATACATAATTCTTACCTTTCTGTTGTTAAAAGTCAAAAGAATGAAATATTTGTTCCTTATCTTTCAAATATCGTCTAGAGCAGTTATGGGTTGAACCCGAACAAGAAAACTGCAGCACGTGAATCGGATATGAGAAACGCTATATAGTCCAGGCAAAGACCGTACTACGTAGCAGCTCAACCAAGCAAAACTCATGGTAGTTCTGGAAAAAGGCTTACTATATATTTTTTGGGTCGCTGAATCCGAATTTTTAACTACCCACCAAAATTTCCCATCTGCCTCGGAACATGCGCCGCGGTGCTGAGTGGATTAAGTTGAGCAATTCTACTTAACCACTCACACGTTTACATTCGCCCTCCCATCTCCCCTCCGAATTTTCTGTATAAGGTTTACTTTCGCTGAATCGGAATTTTTAACATACCCCCAAAATCCCCCCTCCCCAAATAGTTGTTTTTAAATTAATTTTTTTATTGTTTTAGGGGAAAACTATGTAGAAATCCAGAAAGTAGGCAAAATTTGCAACAAATAGGATGTATGACATTACGACGTACGATGAACGGGGAGGGAGAGGGCTACCTCAGAACATACACTGCGGCGCTATGTGCACTAAGTTATGAAAGTCCAGGTAATTGGGGATTTTACCTGGCAAAATTAATGCTAGTTCTGAATTTCGGCTCACTTTATATTTTTGGGGTCGCTGAATCCGAATTTGTAACTTCCCACCAAAATTTCCCCCGGCGAACCTCCAAAAATTTGATTTTTTGAAAAAATTTGGTTTTTGAGAACAGAGCGCGGGGAATGTTCCGAGGCAGCTCCCTCTCTCCCCGTTTATCCAACGTCATAATCTCATATATCCTATTTGTTGCAAATTTTGTCTAATTTCTGAATTTCTACATAGTTTTCCCCTAAAACAATAAAAAATTTAATTTAAAAACAACTATTTGGGGGGGGGGGGATTTGGGGGGTAAGTTAAAAATTCGGATTCAGCGACCCCAAAAAAATAAAGAAAACCTAATAAAGAAAGTTCGGAGGGGAGATGGGAGGGCGAATATTAACTTGTGAGTGGTTAAGTGGAATTGCGCAACTTAGTCCACGCAGCACCGCGGCGCATGTTCCGAGGCACATCCCCCCTTCCCCTTCATCCCAAGTCATAATGTCATATATCTAATGTGTTGCAAATTTTGTCTACTTTCTGAATTTCTAGATACTTTTTCCCTAAAACAATAAAATATTTGATTTTTTTAATAAAAACCATTTTGGGTTGGCATTTTACCAAAATTTGGGGAGTTTCCGGGGGAAATTTTGGTGGGAAGTTACAAATTCGGATTCAGCGACCCAAAAAACATAAAGTAAGCCAATTTTCAGAACTACCATTAATTTTGCCAGGTAAAATTCCCTATTGCCTGGAATAATACGTATTGCTTAAAAAAAAAAAAAATGTTACAGAATTCCTTCAATTGTGATTTTCAGATGATAAGAATTGTATTGCTGTATGATTGTTAAAATTTACGTACCGAATATTTTACTCACATTCTGCTTTTGAAAAAAAAATTGCATGAAGAATATTAGGCAATTTGAAATACTGAAATGGGATTCTAGTACAGTAAAACCTCTAAATAGCGGCCACCACTGGGAGCACGGTAAAGTGACCGTACTTCGGAGGTTGCCGTTATTCAGAGGTTCCACATTTTAAAAGATCAAAATTACATTACATTAAAATCAAAATAATTATCAAAAATTATTTAATTTTTACAGTTAAAAAATATATACTATTATTTTATACTAATGAAATCACTTATCAGTTTTTTTTTTAAGCATACCTCTTTCTCTATATGCATAATCATTTTTGATTGAGCGCAAAATTATTAATTTCTCTTTAGCTAAAAAAAACATCAGAATATAATTTTACGCTACAATTTTTTGATGATTCCACATATCTTCTGATTAATTTTCGTCATCACCCTTATTCTCATTGGTCTAGCTTTCTATCAGTTCTTCTATCGTATTAAAAGTAGTAACTGCCAAATCTTTATCTACATTCACGTACTCGCTGGATTTAATGTTCATTCCGACGCTCTTTAAAATATTATTTAACTCAGTATCATCTACGATTATTTCTGTATTTTCGGATTCCTGATTTGGAGAAATCTGTCATTAAATTTCAATTTGAATTCTATAGAATTGCAGTCAAAATTAACAAACAAACAAACATAAAAAAAACTGACAACTATATAAAAGTGTGAAAATGAGGAACATTTGAAAATAAAAATGCTGCGGGTGGCCGTTGTTCGGAATTCGTTGTTCAGAAGTTTAGTGTAATGTTATTTCTATGAAAGAGATTCGGTAACACTAAACCATGACCGGTATTCGGAGGTTACCGTTGTTCGGAGTGACCGTTGTAGGAGGTTTCACTGTATATTAATCTAATTGCATATGGTCTCCCGATATTCATTTCACAATCTGTTTAAAGTTATGTTTAAAACTGGCTCTCTACACTATGCAAATAGCACTCTATTTTATTTCTTGCAGATATTTCTAACTTTTAATCCTACTGCAAGTGATTTTAAAACAAATGATGCTACATCTTTAAGCATGCGATACATTAGTACAAAAGTTTCCTTTGATGTAACCGATTTTTGAAACGCTTCCTGCTAATTCCATGAAAACTTGTCATGTCTGTCACACAGCTGAAAATCGCTATGCTTGTTGGCCACCGTTATTTTCGAAAAGTTTGCTTCGCGTTATTCAATTGATGAGATATCTCCGATAAAATAAGTCACATTTTCCGTTCTAAAATACTGGTAGCCAACAAGAATAGCGAATTACAGCTGTGTGACAGACATGGCAAGTTTTTATGGAATTAGCCATCCGAGTAGTTTTTATAATCCAATTATTAATTTTTTTTAAACCTCAATACCGCTTTTTACGATGCGAGTAATTCTTAAGTAAGCATTTTCAGCTGCGTCATTGAACTTATACATGCGTGTAACAAATTAATAGAGGATAGGTCGAAATGAATGCCCCAATTTAAAAGGTTTACTACGCAAAATATAATCAATGTATTTATTCAAAATATTCTTACACTTGGAGGTAATATATTCAAATTTTGAATGTTTATATGGGCTTCTTTTTTTATACGGCAAGATATTATGTCTAAAATGTAATTCTTGCCAAACCGTGTGCAGCGATGTTTTACGTGGGGCTTCATAAACCATCGCGTGTAAGAACTCCAAGTCCAACGACCATGACTGATTTCAAAGCCCGTATCAGTCAAGTTGGTCAAGTATCCCATATATGTGGAGGCTTGACCTATTATTTTCTCATGATTAAAAACAATCATTTTTCAAATTTCATATATATTACACTTATGTCGCAATTTTATTTTGATAACTGATTAAATAACGACGAAAATAATATATGAAACTATATTCTAAGTTCAATAACTAAAAAATAAAAAGAATATAAAAAACGAGTCAGCCCTCCCCAGTCGCCCCTATATGTGTATATATAAACAGAAATTTAACAAACATGTAATCGAACTACGCCTGAAACAACTGAAATTATCAGAATTGAAATAAACGGCTGAAAGTCACGAAATCCACGGCGATTTCTTCACCTATTAACTCATACGAAAATATCGCTTTTAATAAATTTCAACACTTTATTTGAATGCAAAATTTATACAATTGGAATAAAGCTTGCATTTCTTAGTGGGAAGCCTAAAAATATATACGAATATAAAAAACTAGTTGAAATACCTGGCATTGTTCGGGGTTTTAAACATGTTTTAATAGGAAAATCAATTTTAAAATTAAACACGGTACGGACTACGAATCTCGCTCAAATACGCGCTTTTTTTAAATATATTGAAAGCCTTGATAAATTTTGCTTTTACATCAGTATTTTTTTAAATGTTTTCTAAGCCTAAATAAATATAGTCTTGATTCTTGAAAAAAAAATGGAAAAGAAATGTAAATTAACGAAAAGCCTTTCATGATATCACTTTCTCTTGTAATAGACAGGCATTAACCATATAGTCGTTTTAAATATCAGGTTATACGTGAATTAACCTATATTATTAACAACTAAAAAGAAATGGCGCATCTAGTATTCCTCGAAAAATAAATAAAAATCATGCACTCGTGACATCATAATTCACTTTTATATTTTAACTGAATAATAAGGCTACTATAATTTGTGTACCTTTTTACGTAAAACAGTGAGCTTTTTAAAGTTTATTTCGTGTATTGTGGGATGAACTACTGAATTATTTGAAATGGATAGAAAAAAATTTTCGTAGGTTTTGTACAGACATAAAATTCGTTTTTGAGCCATTTCAAGATTATTTTAAGCAATATTTAGAACAAAATAATACAGTAAAAATTTAACTTGTGCTTTAAATTATTCCAGGATGAATAGTATTTATCTTTCATTTAACTATTTTTCTTCCAGTAAAAGAAATTCTGCATTTTTACACGAGATTAAAATGAATTTATTAAAAATACATATGCTACAGATAAAGAATTTTTAATGCAAATATATTAGTTTGAACATATTAGTTAGTAGAAGCGTTTAATTTTATAGTGATATTTTAATCGGCAGAAGGGCTCAAGTGCATCAGTTCATTATCAAAAATCATAGTTTATGTAATCAATTTAACATAATTAGTATGTGACATGTCTTGATGCCTTTTACTTTACAAAGTATGCAGCATCAAGCTTAATTACAGTATCTGAAGCAATATTTTACATAATTGAGAATCTTTTATGAAGAAGTCTAAAAGAATACTTTCGCATCATAATAGTTTAATGTGTATTATTAGGGCAAATATGTCCCAAATTGAGATACCCTAAAGAAAAAAACTTCTATTCATGCAAATTTTTTTCCTTGTGACATTTATTTTTGCAAACTAAATTTACGAAGTATACAAAATACTATGGTGCCTTTTAAAAAGTAACAACTAAAGTCACAATGTTTTTACAATGACTTATATAAAATGCCGCACTGTGTCATTTTATCTACAGAGCTGTCTTAAAATGAAACACCCATAAGATCCTATTAATTTTACTTGCATACATCACAAATATATATATTTTTTTACACTTTAAGAAACACCAGTACATCCACTATGTGCCCGCTTTGAATACTTAACACATTTTTTCACTTTTCCTTGGGTTTTGAGTGACTGAATAAGACAAGCTTCATCATCACCATCATCGGCAGAGAGATCCCTATCTTTGTTGTCATCATTCGATGTATCAAAACGAATTTTCTTCTTTGCCTGTAGAATTTCACTTCTTGATTGTGTTTCTCAACATCGTTTGCCTTTGCTTCGGAAATGAGCTGCATTCAGAATCTTGGGGGCTGCATTCAGATAAGGTGCACAAGGAAGTGAAGATACATCAAGTCGTCTGATAGACGAACATGATGAACTGGAAGATGCTGCCTGTTGAAAAAATACACATGTATTCGAAATATCGGAAACAGTTGTTGCCCGCGATGAAATTGGATGAGGTGACATTGAAACTGTGAAAATTCATGGTTTATGTCTGGATAGTCTATTATATGTAATACTTGTGCTGCCGTCGTTGCTTTCCTTATTTTTCAGTGGACTTTCCCTGACACCTGAAGCACAGAAAACATGATCGAGAAAGATGTCTGAATTCAAAAAACGGCATGTAATTTTACCTACAATCGCCATATTGTGTATACAGGGGCTGTGTTCGAGAACATATGCACTTATAAATTTTTGTATATAAAGAAAAGAATCTAAAACAAATAAGTTCTCACCTTATACTTCACATATGTAATTACTGAAAAGAAACAGACACGAATTAGTTCTAAAAAATAATCCCAAGAAATTTCTGACGAAGGTGAAAACAGTTTCTTTGTAAACAATGAAAAATACAACTTGAAACCTTCGCCATCAAATGCTAATAGTTGCCGATCAATTCTACACCGTAACCACATATCGTTAAGTGTTGTCCTTCAGCGACAATAATAAGAAACATAAGGTATGTCATTTTACGCAAGTATGTCATTTTGGGAAAGCTTCCCCTAATTTGTTGTTTGTTACTAATGTCTAGTTTTTTTACGTTGCCATTGCAATTTTATTTAAATAAAGCTGAAGTATTTACTTCTATGAATATAACTTTATCAAAACTACATGCTAAAAAATTATTTAAAGGTTTTCTTTATAATTTGTTAAATATGTGTCTGTTCTTTTAATTGTATGTTTAAAAAAATTCTTGTATTACTAAATTTCGAAAGATCATTAATTTGTAAAAGAAACAAAATGGGAGATAAATAAATAAAACAAACTTTAACAGTAAATTAAGGAAAAATATAGCATGTTTGTAAATGAACAAATAAAACAAACTTTAACAGTAAATTAAGAAACAATACAACGTGTTTGTTGAGTTTTACATGAGAGTTTTACACAAAAATGTTTTTACAAATCTTAATTTTAAAACCAATTTATTTATGTAGTTACAACGTGTTATATTGGTACATGCATGTTAGTTTTTTATTTCAAAATATTAATTAAAGCGTTAATAAATGCAATTTATAAAACTATAGTTTTAATAAGATTCCTATGATTTTGCATAATTATTACTTTTATTCTCTTCAATTAAGTGGGGTTAAACTAATGTTCCCAGAATGCACTATTTAATATAATAGGCGAATAAAAAAAATTCTAAACCAGAAATTTTACTTTGTAAGTGACATCAAGTTTGTTTATAACTAAAGGATGTATTTCACTTTATTTCTCATTCTAAGTGTGTTTGATTATATTCCGAAAACTTTTGAATCGCATCACATATATTAACACATTTGGTGTGTAACACATTGTGAAGGCTGAGCTAATAACTGCAAAATGTTTTACTTTGTAATTCTGATATTCAAATATTTCTAAATATTAATGTACGCATGTGTTGCATGATTATATTTGAGCGCAGGTTAGTCTTTTATGAATAGTATTTCTAAGGTTCCCTTTATCTACTGAATTATGAATTCATGAACATTTTATTTTCTAAAGCATTTTTCGTGAATTGTTTAATCTACATTAGAAGATTTACATAATTATTTAATAAATTTTAGAAGGATTTTAGAAGAATTGAAAGATTTAGAAGGTTTAATTAAATTTGAATTTATAGGAATTTTGTGCAATATTTATAACCCCACTCAAATCTTTTTTTTAAATATTTTTCTTAGTATTTTGAAGAAATACGAAATGTACAAATATAGTGGTCTTACAATTGAATTATAGAAATATTTCCAAATTGAAAAATTCCACTCCCTCTCCCCGCAATGCGAAGAAAACTGAAAAGATGCAAAGGCAAATTAAATCATCGTTTTAAAAATATTTTTGTTTTGTGTAACTAATAATGCTTTTGGAACAAGATAAAATAATGCATCTATAACTCATTCTAAACTGTATTACAACTAATCGATGCATTAAATGAATTTTATAACAAGTTATTTTAATGGTACTTATAAGTACCGTCAGTAGATAAAGGGTTAATTACCAACGCAATGAATATTGCAGTATTTAGCAAACGCTGTCGTCACTTCCTTTAAATCATTGTATATATAAATAATTTATCAAAAATGGATGCGTTTAAACAATGACTAATCGTTATATTAGTCATTCAAATTTTATCATGTTTTAGCAATATTTTCATGCACGATTATATACAGATTATAAATAACCGAAATGGATTTCCCTTGATGATCTATACTACTATTATAAAGAGGAAAAAATTGTTTATTTGTCGGAGGTAAGCTCTGGAACTACCGAACCGATTCCAAAAGTAATGGTATCAAAATGATGGTGTTAGTCCAACTTAGAACATAGGCTATATCTTATGTCGGTGCCACTACCCCAAAGGGGGTGTAGGAGCAAAAAACGTTCTAAAAATGCGATTTTAGCGTTACTGAAGGGCCTAGAAATATGAAATTTTGAATATTAGTAACTTATAAGATATAAATGATGTCTAAGAACAGTTCTTAAACAATTCGAAATTTCAAAGGGGTGAAAATGCACAAAAAGCGTTCTAAAAAACGTTCTAAATGGTAGTTTCTACACAATCTAAGTAAATATCAAACCGATTTAAAAAATATTGGTGTCAAAATGATGGTGACAACGCTTCCTCCAAGATAGGCTATGTTTTATATCGGTACCACTACCCGAAAGGGAGTGTAGGAGCAAAAAACGTTCTAAAAATGCGATATTAGCGTTACTGAAGGGCCTAGAAATATGAAATTTTGAATATTAGTTAGTTATAAGATATAAATGATGTCTAAGAAAAGTTCTTAAACAATTCGAAATTTGAAAGGGGTGAAAATGCACAAAAAGCGTTCTAAAAAACGTTCTAAATGGTAATTTCTACACAATCTCAGGAAATACCAAACCGATTTAAAAAATATTGGTGCCAAAATGATGGTGACAACGCTTGCTCCAAGATAGGCTATGTTTTATGTCGGTGCCACTACCCCTAAAGGGGGTGTAGGAGCAAAAAACTTTCTAAAAATGCGATTTATGTGTTACTGAAGGGCCTAGAAATATGAAATTCGAAATATTAGCTACTTATTAGATATAAAGGATTTCTAAGAACAGTTCTTAAACAATTCGAAATTTGAAAGGGGTGAAAATGCGCGAAAAGCGTTCTAAAAAACGTTCTAATGGTGGTTTCTACACAATCTCAGGATATACAAAACCGATCTAAAAAATAATGGCGTCAAAATGATGGTGACAACCCTTGCCTTTTACAGGGACAGTCAAAAGTTTTCCGTTACATTACGGCCTATGGGAAAAAATCGTTTAAAATGATTTTTAATGATGGTACATGCTTTCAAACATAATAAAATTGATATGCATTTATCAAGTTGACTAAAATATGCATTTTCTGTACAATATGCGGCCCAAAAAATAGTTATTTATCATTTACAGGGGCGCACAAAAGAATTCCTTTACATAATGATATAAAAGAGGAGGAAATTTTTTCCGGCGTATTTTAATTATGTTGAACTATTACATGTATAATGAAATAGATATATGTCGCTAAGGTTTACTATAACTTATATCATGGATAATACGAAATGCAGAGCATTTACAGGGACACACAAAAGATTTCAGATACTATATTGTACCCGAAGTACTGTAAAGTAGCGATGATTGCTGGAAATGCCTTTTTAATTATGTTATGTGCTTTTATGTTTCACTCTATTTATGCATTGTATATGGTGTGTATAAATGCTGTAATTCTTATACAGGACTACTCAAAAGAATTCGTAATGGTTACTGGGTATGATTGCAAATTGCTTAAAGGTGATTTTTAAATGAGTTAGGCATTTTTACGCTGAACCGCATTTGGTTTACTAAGAAATGTTTGTAAAGCATATATAAAATGACATACAGGGTCACGCAAAGAATTGGATACATGGCCGTCTATAAATGATAATTTCTGGAAATGTGATTCCGGTAGTTTTAAGAGTGTTTTACTTTGAATTAAACTTTAGCTAAATAGTGGCGTGTCATAAAGGTATTAGGTTAACTGCAGAGTTTTACAAAAGTATATAAGTATGTTTAAATCTATTAGTATAAATTGCTGAAAGAGAAATTTCAACCTGTTATGTGTTTTCTTGCTAAACTAAATTTCTCCATTATATAGTATATATATCAACCTACAGATCAAATATAGGGCTGTTTAAAAGAATTGGAATACATATATGCTATGGACGGTAACTGCTGAAATCAGTTTTTCAAATGTTTTATGTGTTTTCTAAAATGTTTACTTAGTTCACTTATATACCTTATTTCCCTAAATAACGAAGTTTTGTTAAAGCATTCAGGAAGTGTTGGAAATTGTTTCATAATCTATGCTTAACGCAAGATTTTTCTTACTTGTTTCACCCTTTATTTGGAGAAGTAATTATATTCTCCAATGTATGACCTTTTTATGCTTCCTTTAAGCAAAGAAATGTTAGATTATTTGTATATTATTAAACGAGTATGAATCGACATTTTGAGTTACTTAATTTGCTCATATTTAAGTTGTAATATGACTGCTTTTTATATGCGCTTAGCTACGAATAGCTACATTTTCCAGAATTAATAAATGCTTACAATATAAAATAAAGAATAATAACAATAAAAAAGTTTACTTTAGTTTATAAGTCTAATTTAGCCACTCAAAAGTCATTTTCTTCATCACAGGATTTTCAAGGTTAAACACATTATTATTTAGAGAGATTTATGGCTAATTTGAAAAGTCAGATTTGTTTATTTTTCCGCACGTTTATTTGTCTTGATGATTTATGTCAAGCAAATTCAATATCCAATTCATCTATACTCCTATTATAAAGAGGAAAAAATTGTTTATTTCAAGGAGGTAAGCTCTGGAACTACCGAACCGATTCCAAAAGTAATGGTATCAAAATGATGGTGTTAGTCCAACTTAGAACATAGGCTATATCTTATGTCGGTGCCACTACCCCAAAGGGGGTGTAGTAGCAAAAAACGATCTAAAAATGCGATTTTAGCGCTACTGAAGGTCCTAGAAATATGAAATTTTGAATATTAGTTACTTATAAGATATAAATGATGTCTAAGAACAGTTCTTAAACAATTCGAAATTTAAAAGGGGTGAAAATGCACAAAAAGCGTTCTAAAAAACGTTCTAAAGGTTTTTTTCTACACAATCTCAGGAAATACCAAACCGATTAAAAAAATATTGGTGTCAAAATGATGGTGACAACGCTTGCTCCAAGATAGGCTATGTTTTATGTCGGTGCCACTACCCCAAAGTGGGTGTAGGAGCAAAAAACGTTCAAAAATGCGATTTTAGCGTTACTGAAGGGCCTAGAAATATGAAATTTTGAATATTAGTTACTTATAAGATATAAATGATGTCTAAGAACAGTTATTAAAGAATTCGAAATTTAAAAGGGATGAAAATGCACAAAAAGCGTTCTAAATGGTAGTTTCTACACAATCTCAGGAAATACCAAACCGATTAAAAAAATTTTGGTGTCAAAATGATGGTGACAACGCTTGCTCCAAAATAGGCTATGTTTTATGTCGGTGCCACTACCCCCAAATGGGGTGTAGGAGCAAAAAACGTTCTAAAAATGCGATTTTAGCGTTACTGAAGGGCCTAGAAATATGAAATTTGAAATATTAGTTACTTATAAGATATAAATGATGTCTAAGAACAGTTCTTAAACAATTTGAAATTTAAAAGGGGTGAAAATGCACAAAAAAGCGTTCTAAGAAACGTTCTAAATGGTAGTTTCTACATAATCTCAGGAAATACCAAACCGATTTAAAAATTATTGGTGTCAAAATGATAGTGACAACGTTTGCTCCAAGATAGGATATGTTTTATGTCGGTGCCACTACCCGAAAGGTGGTACAGGAGCAAAAAACGTTCTAAAAGTGCGATTTTTGCGCTACCGAAGGGCCTAGAAATATGAAATTTGAAATATTAGCAACTTATTAGATATAAAGGATTTCTAAGAGCAGTTCTTAAACAATTCTAAATTTAAAAGGGGTGAAAATGCGCGAAAAGCGTTCTAAAAAACGTTCTAATGGTGGTTTCTACACAATCTCAGGAAATACCAAACCGATCTAAAAAATAATGGCGACAACACTTGCTCCAACATAGGCAATGTTTTATGTCGGTGCCACTACCCCAAAGGGGGTGCAGTAGAAAAACGTTCTAAATTGCGGCTTTTGCGTTACGGAAGTGCCTAGAATCGTGAAATTTGGAATGGTAGTTACTTATAAGATATCAATGATCTCTAAGGATATTTCCTAAAAAAATCGAAATTTAAAAGGGGGTCAAAATACGCAAAAAGCGTTGTAAAAAACTTTCTAAATTGCGATTTCTATGCAATCTCAGGAAGTACTGAACCGATTTCAAATACAATGGTGTAAAAATGATGGTGACAGATCTTGCTCCAAGATAGGCTATATTTTATATCTGTTTCCACTACCTCAGAGGAGATGCAGGAGCAAAATGCGCGAAAAGCGTTCTAAAAACGTTCTAAATGCCGATTTGCCGGCAATATCTCAGGAAGAATGAATCTGATTTCAAACGTAATGGTAGGAAATTGATGCTGACAGCCTCTGCTCTAACATAGACGCTATTTTATGTCGGTATCACTATCACCAAGACGTTGCAGGAGCAAAAAAGCGTTCTAAATTTCGATTTTTGTGATCGGTAGGGGCTAGCAACTTAAAATTAGGCAAGGTACATATTTATTAGATATAAATGATCTTTAAGAACAGTTTCGAAAAAATTGGAAATTTAAAAAGGGGTGAAAATACGCGAAAAGCGTCCCAAAAACGTTTTAATTTGCGATTTCTACTCAATCTAAGGAAATACCAAAGCTGTTTCAAAAGTAATCGTTGTAAATCAATGGTGACAGTCCCTGCTATAACATAGGTTATATTTTATGTTGCTGTCACTACCATCTGAGGGTTGCAAAAGCAAAACATGTTCTAATTTGCGTTTTTTGCACAACTGAGGGGTCTAACACTTTGAAGTATGTCATGGTATTTACTTACAAGATGCAACTGCTTTCTATGAGCAGTCGGATGAAAATTCTAAATTTAAAAAGCTGAAGTGAGCGAAAAGCTTTATAAATTACAATTTTTATGAATTCTTATCAAATACCAGACCAATTTAAAAAATAATGATGACAAATTGTTGGTGATAGAACCTGCTCAAACATAAGCTGTATTTTATGTCTGTTCCACTACCACCAGAGGGTTGCAGGAGCTAAAAACATTCTAAATGGCGATTTCT
This sequence comes from Maratus speciosus, assembly GCA_963932465.1. Lineage (NCBI taxonomy): Eukaryota > Metazoa > Arthropoda > Arachnida > Araneae > Salticidae > Maratus > Maratus speciosus. The sequence goes on from OZ010792.1 coordinate 458,758,215, forward strand.
GCGATACTGAAAAGGCTAGAAACTTTAAATATGACATGGTAGTTACTTATAAAATATAAATGCCCTCGAAGGAACGTCGAAAATAAATTCGAATTAAAAAGGGGTGAAGCGAAGGGGACGTGGGAAAAGCATTCTAAAAAAATCCTAAATTACGATTTCTATGCAATTTCAGGGAATATAAACCGATTATAAAAATAATAGTTGCGAATCAATGGTAACAGTCTCTGATCCTACACAGGCTGTATTTTATGCCGGTGATTCTACCACCTGGGGTTCACAGGAACAACAAACGTTCTAAAAAAGGGCTTTAAAAGCTTTTTAACACTAGAACGGCGGGAATGTCTTACCTACTGGAACGGCGGGAAGGGGTCATTTTGACCCCTCAACGAAACTACTGAAATAACAACGCTAAAAAAATTTTAAATTCCAAATATATGCAAAAATATGTAATTTACATGTATTTCATAATTTATATTTAATATTACTCGATAATTTATTGAATTTTTGAAGTACTGTATATGTAACGCCTACCGGGCGATTAATTGGATCATACTACGACTACTCAAAAAACTCATTAATTTGATATAAAAATCGAATTAAAATTAATGTTTTCACAAATTAAAACTAATGTTAACTAAAATAAATCACAATTTATAAAATAATATGTATTTATATTTTCATCTACTTACTCGCCGAATGATTCACTCTCTAAATCCATAAATGATAAATATGCTCTGTTGTTTCCGTTATTTCATTATAAGTGTAGCTGAATGGTTAATATGTTAAGCATTCTGTTTCAGTTTTATTTAATGCTTATAATACTCCAAATTGTGCACACGTATTAGGAATTAATTGAGTTGTAACAAAAAAAGAAAGAAAAAAAATAGTTTCCAATACATTTTCAGCGCACAACTTTGAAACTTGGTGCGCAAAATTCTTGAGATCTTTTTCCATTGCATGTCTGTAGTTGACATTTTTTCTCTTGATATCTATTTTTATTTATTTATTTATTTATTTATTTATTTATTTATTTATTTATTTATTTATTTATTTATTTTTTTAAGACTCAGGAAAGATCTTTGGGAGATTTGAAACCATAAGATCCATTCTGAACACATCTCCTAAATTTAATAGAAAATCTTTTCTGCTGATAGACTTGCCTGTTACACTTTTATACATTATCCAGGCGTTTAACGCTGCATGATCCAAAATATTGAAAAAGATATGTACAGGCCATCGTCTAGAAGCCGATTTCACGGAGTATTTTCGGCACATCTGATCATGGATACCCACACCATACTTCGTTGCGTTGTAATATTCTATTGAATCGGGCAACTTCTTGAGACCGTCTTCAGTTTTTACAGTAGAATGTAATGAGCTCAGTAGAAAAATACTTTTTTTTTTCTTTTGGCTTGATAGATGGTAAGTGTCATATTATCACATTCCACTATCTTCGATGAATAGAGTACTGCGCATATTTTTCAATGATATAGGAATTTCTTTTCTGCTCTTTTTCATTGTGCAACCAAAGTTTTATTTTTAGCTTTTAACATTTCTGCTAATTTGATATTAGTAAAATAGCTATTTGTCGTAATATTCCTCCCTTCGTTTAGATGGGGATCTCTTAATTTCATGACAACATTTTCCGATAAACGTAATTAAGGATTGTCTGTTTCATCCTTTTCTAGATAAATAAATTCATTCAAGAGGTATTTAGTATCAACGTCAACAGATCACCAAAATTTTATTCCAAATTTATCCAATTTATTTGGCATATATTGCGTAAATTTATATCTATCCTGAGATCGGAACAATTGTTCATTAACTGTAATATTTTGTCCTGGTCGGTAGCATGTTTTGCAATTTTCAATAAATTTATTCCACATTTTAGATGCAAGAGAAAATTTAACAGTCTGTAGTCTGCTAGATCTTCTTGTCTTTTCATCAAAACTAAAAAATCTTTTTCTTTCTTTGAATCTATCTCTTGAGATAGTTTCTTTGCAAAATAGTATTCCTCATGCCTTGGACGGCAATGAATATAATTCTAAACCCCTTTTTTATTGTTCCTCGAACATATACTATATTCCACAAAAGCAGCTTCGAGTACAAAGAGTATTTTACAAAAGGGGTCAAAATGACCCCTGTCCGCCGTTCTAGGAATACAAGCCTATATTTCAAAAACTAACAAATCTAGAAAGCTGAAATTTTTTAAAGAAATACATGTTATCTATTTAGGAAAAGTCAAAAAATTTCAAACGATTTCGCCCAGGAAAACAAAAGTAATTAACGGACGAAAGTACGCAGGTGTCAAAATGACCCCTACCGCCGTTCTAGTGTTAAATTACATTTCTGTGGAATATTAGGAAATAACAAACCGATTTCAAAATTAATGTTGGCAAATTAATGGTGACAGTTCCTGTTTCAACATAGCCCTTTATGTTCAGAGAGGTGGTAGGACTTGGAATTTGACATGATAATTAATTTTAAGATGTAAGAAGATGGTTTCTAAAAAATTCAAACTTCAAACGAATACTGAAATGAGCGTATTAATTGAGCATAAAAGTTTCAAAATATTTTATAAATCCTCATTTATTTAGTTTTATTTCGTTTTATTAATTTAAGTCTCATTTCTGCCTAATGCAGTGTAATAATGATGTTTAATCAAACTGTATTTTAAATAGTAATTTTTGAATTATTCCTAAAAGTAATAAGTACCTTTTAATAAAAAAAAACCTTTTAATAAAATAAAATATTACCTTTTAATAAAATAAAATATTACCTTTCAATAAAATAAAAATTTAGTTAGTACCTTTTAATAAAAGTTAGACATATAAATATCGTTTGGCATATTTCAAATATTACGCGAGCAAAGCCGCGGGGTTTGCTAGTTACGTATAAAAAGCGAACATTGTTATTGAAGCAGAGAGTATAATGACTATATTATCATTGAAAATTAATTGAAATAAAGATCTAGTATAATATCCTTTTTGTAATTTTATTAATTATTATTAACATAAGAACGAAAAATCTTGCATCAGGCAAAGATTATGAAACACATCCCGATGCTTCTAGAATATCATTACAAAATTTCATTTTTGCGTAGAATGAAATGAGGTATTTAAACCCATTTATGCTTAACGTCCCATTTTTAGGACGCTTCAAATTTTAATATTTTTTTATAATTTTCTTATTCTTTACAACATGAAAATTGTATGAAGTAATTGTCTATAAATGTCTTTATCTATTACCGAGAGATGAAATTATAAGATGGATATTTATTTGCTTAAATGAACACTCCCAGAAAAAACTGCAACTTTATGAGGGTTTGCTTTTCAATTTTCACTGATAACAGCCTTTTTTAATGAAAAATGGTCTGATCCACTAAACAAATACGGTATGACCCCATACATTTTCCTCCGCTAGGGTGTAACCCTTCATTTTAGTCGTGTTTAAAAAAAAAATGTCACTTAACCGCGACGGTAACATATTTTTTAACCCACCAAAAAAGCGATTCTTTGATGATTATCTAACGTGCTACGTGCTACGGAACAGTAAGTAAAGTGTTATGTGTTTGGAAGTGCATTATATCTCTGCCCCGTAAAACCACGGACTGCACAAATTGATGGACATGGATTTTTTTACGGGGTATGGCTGGAATCTCTGCTGCCGGCCTCTGCTCGTAATTTTACAGGTATATTTTTAGAAACTTAGAAAATTAAGGGCAATCAGCGTATTCTTGCAGTTCTAGCCCATCTGTCAGCAAAAATACGGTACGACCCTAAAAATTTTCTCCGCTAGGGTGTAGATGTTGACATAAAATGATGGACATGGATTTTTTTTTTTTTTTTTTTTTTTTTTTTTTTTACGGGGTATGACTGAAATCTCTGCTCCCGGCCTTTGCCCGTAATTTTACAGGGATATTTTTAACAGTGAAGGCTTTTTTACGGTGTTTATAGATTTTTCATTTTTCAAGATAGCGAAATATAAAAAGTAAGTTTATATTTGTATTTTTTGTATCAATGATCCAAATAAATAAATCATAATGTTAGCTTGTTGACTTCTTTGAAATAGGCATTTTTTAAAATTGCGAAATTATAGAGGAAGACGGGGTACAATGAAACAAAATTTACTATTTTTTTTTTCCTATCCACAATTTTGCATGCACAAAAATATAATTAATGCATATTTTTAATCTTGTATTTTCACCATCTAAATAAATTTTTATCAGGTTCTAAACAATATTTTTATGCTTGAAAAATAACAACAAATAAATGTCTTGCAGTGTTTCATTGTACCCCGTATGCCGGGGTACAATAAAACACATACTGGGGTACAATGAAACACTCCAAATGATGAAAGCAATTTTCACCCAATGTAGTTTATTTTATGAAAAATAAGATAAATACAAAAACAAAACTTGATTAATAAGGAACTTGATAAAAATATTATAGTCTAAGAGGAAAAATAAGAAAATTCTATTAGTTTAAGAAATACCTTTCATTTTATATTAAATTGGCTCAAGTCAGTTTCAAAAATTAGCATTTCTGCTTATATTTCAGTTGCTTCTGAAGGAATATGGGATGGTAGTTTCAACACAATGAGTTTTTTTTTTTTTTTTATGTAAGTTTCTAAAAAAAAAATTAAACTAGGTTGGAGTCTTTATATCAAGTACTTCACATTTGACTTCATTTAAATGTATGATTTCTCCAACGGTATATATTTCCTTATGTTTCCATTTATACTGATACTGCTTGTGCCATACATGTTGTGTGTGGATATCTCATTCTTAGTACCTCGATGACCATTTGGGCCTGGGAAAAAAAATCTGGATCATCATCAGAGTCTGTAGCAGTCAGAGATTGTTTTCAAAACAATCCGTTCTTAGCTTTTTTTCTCTTTCTATTTTTTAATTGCTTAACAAGAGCATTTTTTACTATCCTGGTGAGAACAAAACTCTCTTTTTTTCTGTTTTCCTACTCTTACTTCTAATATATTCTATTTACTACTTTTATTACTATAATAAAACATGTTTCATTGTACCCCGTCTGCAAGTGTTTCATTGTACCCCGCACTGATATTACTAAATAAAAATTTATTTTCAAACTTCTAATATTTATTTTTTTTAGTTTGGTTTTGGAGGTATGAAGACAACAACCCAAAGATAACAATGTATAGAAAAATAATTATTACATATAACAACAAGGAAAAAGAAACAAAATTACTTTTAGTAAAGAAAGTTACTTTCAATGGTGTAAAAGCAATAATCTTCTATTGCTACTGTTGTAGAAGTGTGAATGTATCCAAATCACATCAGTAATTGGAACATATAGTTGTACAACATATATATAAACTGCAACTCTCTATGACAAATTTGATTGATTTTATAAGTAATGTTTCATTGTACCCCTTGTTTCATTGTACCCCGTCTTCCCCTATGTTCAAGTCTATTTTTTATGCATTTTTGTTACGTACAAAATATAAGGCACTAGGCGCAAATGGGTATATATTTCTATTAGCCATTTAAGGGACAATTATTTATGTAAAGTCCTTTTCAAGATGATTTTCAAATAAATTGTTTTTTAGCTTCAAATACAATTATTCTTAATTTATTATTAATAATGCATATAATGTCATTAGTCTCTGTAAAGAATTATATATATATATTTAATAGTTCATAAAAATACTAATTATAGTATATATATGCAATTTAAAATCTTAATTTCTATAAATTTATACAAAACATATAATTGTGCATTTTCCGCATATGGATATTCCCATATTTAGTGCGTGTACATTTTATCAAATAAATACAAAATATTTTAAGAGAACTTCTTTTTAGTATTTTTCCAGCTCATTTAGCAACATTTTAAAGTGATTTTACAAACAAATTTAAGAAAAGAAAAATTCAGGCATACATGAGTTTATACGCAATATAAAAAACACGTAACTGATAAAAATTAAATTTTAATCAAATTCTGTGAATAACCACTAATCTGTGCTAATTATTTCGTATAGCCCTTGTATATGATCTATAAAATTAAATACACACCACGTAATAGAAGAAAATTAAATGTTTGTGGAAAACCAAGTTCCAGCAATTATTGAACATAATCATTTCTGCAACCAAATACTTTTGTTTGTGCGGTTCTGTAAATGAATAATAAATTCTGCGCACTTCATAATGCATAGGAAACATTTATAATGTATGTAAGTGATCTTGTTAACACTTTATGTACTGAATTATGAATTCGTGAACATTCTATTTTCTAAAGCCTTTTTCATGAACTTTTGAAACTACATTAGAAGATTTACGTAATCATTTAATAAATTTTAGAAGGATTTTAGAAGGATTGAAGGACTTAGAAAGATTAATTAAATTTGAATTTATAGGGTTTTTGGCAATATTTATAAACACACTCAAATCTTTTATTTTAAATATTTTTCTGAGTATTTTGTAGAATTAGGAAATGTACAAATATAATGTTCTTACAATAGAAATATAGAAATATTTCCGAACTAAAAAATTCTCCACCCCCCCACCCCCAACCCAATCTCAAGAAATCTGAAGTGATGTAAAGTGAAAAAAAAATCAACCTTTAAAAAAGATTTTTGTTTTGTGTAACCAATAATGCTTTTGGAACAAAATAAAGTAATGCATCTATAATTCATTCAAAACTGTATTACTACGAATCGATGTATTAAATTGATTTTATAACAAGTTATTTTAATTGTATTTATAAGTACCTTGAGTACATAAATGGTTAATACTTTTCGATGCAGTTGAAAAGAATGTATGAATTATGTTTGTCTGTCCGTGCTCTGTCTCGTATAAATATTCTCGAGTTGCTGTGTAATTGATATATGTCAATGAGATTTACCATGGCATGTTTAGTATTCAAATTGAACTGTGTACCATTTATGGGTACTGTACAGGGACAAACAAGAGTATTCTGATATCTTACAGTAAATGGGAAAATATCGTTTTCAGCTCATTTAAATATTGTTACACTTCTTCAAGCATAATGAAATTTATGAGCATTACTAGAATGGCCTACAACGTGTTTTCTATTATTTAGTATAGAATAAATAGAAATTATAGTTCGTCCACATAGACACTCAAAATATTTCATTATATTATGCTCAATGGAGAAAAATCGTTTGCATCATATTTTAAGGTTGTTACACTATTTGAATGAAACTGATGTACAGTAGCTGGCAAAGGTTTTCAGGCGATATGCTTTTCTCTCCAAACTTTTCTGTAAGCAAAATTTCTTAATGATGTAAATTAGTAATTTGTACCCCTTTTAAATCTCAATAAAATGCAACATTAGAACAATTGAGACATATGCATGAATTAAAAATAATTGGGAAATTTGTAAAATTATTTAAACGTTTTGAGATGTTTCAGTTTCTCTAAATATTTATTGAAATTAAGCATTTTAATGTAAAGAAATATAGCAGTATTTAACATTTAGTTACGTATTCTTTTGCTTTGAGGACTGTGGCACATCATCTGTCTTTCTAAGGTGGACCTAGGAATGTTCGCCCATTACGATTGAAGATCTTGAAGGAGTTATGCTTTTGAAGAATGCTTCCGAGTCCCGACTTTTCTTCCGATATATTTGTTCCCAAAGAGGTTCAATTGGATTGAGGTCAGGTTACTGACTCGGCCATTCCAGAACTTTAATTTTCTTAGCTGTAAATCAGTTTGTCGCCATTTTGGACACGTGCTTGGGACCAATGTCCTGCTAAAACATCCATCCACAAGGCACCATTTTAGGAGCATAAGGCAGCATGTGATCTTCTAAAATGTTTTTATAAACGTTTTGATCCATAATTACATCAATGTATACAAGGGGGTAGACGTCATCATGATGGAAAGCTCCCCAAACCATTACTGATACGTTTCCGTGAACTGCTGTTGGACAATGGTACCGGGGATCCATTCTGGTGCCTTCTGGACGACGAATATAACGTTTACCATCACTTCCAAACAAATTGAATTTGTATTCTTCGTTCCAAAGGAGTCTCATCTAATCCGTCGTTGTCCATGTTTCGTTATCCTTATCTTTGCCCTGATGGGATATTTTTCAGGGATCCGTGGATCTGTGCACGCAATACAGTGGCATCCAGACGACGTCATATGCTGTCATTACTCACTGTGAGTCCATGTTCGGTTGGCCATCTCCTTAAATATTTCAGAAGCGTTCTTGTTTGGGTCAGCGACTGAGTTCCTTCGGATCAACGCGTCTTTACGCTGAGTCATTTTTCTTGAATTTCTTAATCTTGGAAGATCGCGCAACCTTTACCATCTTTACACTTCTTTACTATGTAGCCAACAGTTGTTTTTAGATTTCCCAACTTGCTGCGATACCAGAATATGACATTTTGATGATATTCTGTGGGTCGGGATTCGAACCCACATCTTCTGCATGGAATTCCTCTGTTCCAGCCACTCAGCTAGTGGAGCCATTGTGTGTGTAACAATATCACATGTATTTAAGTCCAGTATTAAAAACTGGAATTTTATTAGATAGTCTCAAAACTTCTCCTTTCAACTTTTCCAATTCACGTTTGGTATTTTTTAAATAAACAATTTTTACACATATCATTAGTTGAAACCATGTAGGCTGACTAAAGCTACAAATTACTAATTTATATCATTAAGAAATTTTGCAAGCAGAAAAAGCTAGGACAGAAAGACATATCGTCTCAAAACTTTTGCCAGCTACTGTACATTATTGAAGTGCACTACGTTTTCTATGGATTAATGACGTAGGATTTATCGTTTATTTACAGAGACAGTCGAAAGCTTCGTTTACCATACCAATTATAAGGCATAAATGCTGGATGTAGGTTTTCAACTGTTACAGGCATTTTATGACTTAGCTAATTTTGTCTATCATGAGGTGTGAAGATCATATGCAGGGCAAAATTAGCAAACATGCTGGCTATGAGCAGCATTTTCTGAAAATGAAGTTTTATTGCGTTGTGTTTATTTTAATGTTTATTTAGATATGTCATTTCATTGTATGAAAGAAAATGAAATTTCTTAATAAAGCTCCGATACTTTTGAAAAGTGTCTTATATTCTATACCTTCATGCATGGATTTTCGATCTTGTTTTAATTGATTAATTTTTGAAGTATCATAATATCAGTAAAATGCACTGAAAATTTTTTTTTATCCATAGATCATAATGTAATTGAATTTTTTGTGCGTCATTTCCTTGGATGTGAACTATAAATTCTGCTTGTTCTATACTTCTCAGAAAGTATTTGATAGTCGATCTCAGTGACGCATATTAATTGTATTATGTTTAAAATACTGTAACACAAATAAAATGCTTCGTAAGCGATTTCCCACTTAGACCATAATTTAAAAGAATTTTTTCTGTTGTCCCTGTAAAAAAAAAAAAAAAACATAAATGTTATTTATTTATACTGCTGAGAAAACATATTGTAGCCTCAGTGGTTCATATAAATTTCATTATGCATGGAATATCGTAACGCTATTGAAATACACCGCAAAGAATAGTCCCCTATGATCATAATATTACGAAAGTCTTATGTGTGTCCATGTAAAGTAGCTGTAAATACTTTAAAATTTATCTTATATGCTAAACATTCTGTACTAAACCTCAATAACATATAAAAACCTCAATGAATACCGATACAGACAAGCGGCACAGCAGTTAGAGCACAGACAGGCGGCCAGTCAGCCAGGCGACCAGAAAGACAAACCGAATTCATAAGCAATTTTCAACAATGTTGAGAAGTGTAAAAAAAACAGAAAATAAAAATATTTATATTTTTTGGACAAAGATATAAAACCTACTACATAATAAGGTCCATTCAAGCTAATAAAAGTCTTTCAATTCGTGAGTACTTTTGAAAATTTTATTTAAAACCATTTAATTTATCAAAATCCTTATAATAGATATTTATTTTCTTTGAACAAATTTAGCACACAAAAGAGACAATACTACATCATACTCCAATTATAAACATACGTCTTTCTTTACTGACTCAGCTTTAAGAGATAACAAGTAAGCTACCGCCGGTTTCTTCAATATAAACAATTCAGGAAAACTTATCTGAATACTCGTTTTTTTCCTACTAATAATATCTTCATGACGCAAAAAATAAATGAAGATGCTTTAAATATTGACAGAGAAAATAAAAAATCTTAATAACAATTACCTTAATAGCACAGAAGAGAAAATACAACACCACACCTCACTCATAAACATACGTCATTCTTAATGATTCACTTTTATGAGCGAACAATTAAGCCACCATATTTCCATTTCTTCATTCTAAACATTTCAGGAAAAATCTCAGAAAACTAATTTTATTTTCAACTAATTATATATCTTCATGGAGCAGAAATAGAAAGATTATGCTGTACATACTGACGGCGAAAATAAATAATCTTAATAATGAGACAATACAACATCATACTTCATTCATAAGCATACGTATTTCGTTACGAACTCAATTTTAAGAGAGAAAACTATACTTACCACCTTTCCATTTCTTCATTCTAAACATTTCAGGAAAAATCTCCGAAAACTCATTTCATTTTTCAACTAATTATAGATCTTCATGAAGCAGAAATGAAAAGATTAGGCTGTACATACTGACGGCGAAAATAAATAATCTTAATAATGAGACAATACAACACCATATTTCATTCATAAGCATACATATTTCGTTACGAACTCAATTTTAACCCTTAAATTGCCTGATTTTTCAAAAATCATTGTAATAATGTTTTTCGGCTTTCATTTTATAAATAAAACATGGGGAAAATACTTAAAAAAATCATATTTTGTTTTAAGTACAGTTTACGGCTAAAAACAGTTTGTTACTAATCGGCAATACTGGTGTTTAACTGAAAAAATAATTTCCCTTGATAAAATTCTATAATATTAAACATACAAGAATTTTAGGAGCTATAATAAGAAATACATTTTACTTGCTCACTGCAAGTCAAAATAGGATATTTTGCAAGCTTCCAAACAAAACATAAGGTACAAGTAGCAACAATTGAAAAAATAAATCTATCTTTATTCTTAAACAGCACAAGTGTTGCCATCTACATGTTAAAAATCGATTTAATAATATTTTCAAAATGTATTTTATTGGTAGCATTAGGCATTATAGCTTCAATATTATTCTAATAGTATTTTAGAGCCTAAATTGGGTATGTTGCCGAAAAGCAACACCAGGCATTTAAGGGTTAAGAGAGAAAACTATACTTACCACCTTTCCATTTCTTCATTATAAACATTTAAGGAAAATCTATCTGGAAACTCATTTTTCCAACTGATTATAACTTGATGACGCAAAATTTAGAAGAAGATTATTTAAATATTGACATAATAACTTTAATAATTATTTAACCTCCCCAGCGCGTCGAACTGATATATCAGTTCACTAAGCTGCAGGCTCCACTGCAAGGAAAAAATTATTTAAATGAACCCGGAAATGTCCAGGGTATAATGCTTTCCAGATATTGCGTAATGCAGAGGATAGGAATTCATACCAGAAAAGTCTAAATATTAAATTTCGGTTATTATAATGACGAAATGTCTGTTATTAAACAAATCAAAAATTTCCATTTTAAATTTCTGGTGTGATTACGGAATATGTGAATAAAAAATCTGCTGAATCGGGAACACTTATGGTATCATAAATGATACCATAGGCGTTTAAGGTTTAATATAATTGATGATTAATAGTTGATTGATGATTAAAAATCTCAAGGTTAAACTCATATGAGTAATTAAGTTATGTCATGTTCGAAAATTAACTTTTTTTTTATTATTATTATTTAAAAAATTACGGGGAAAACAACATTACAATTTCGCCTTTTGCTCGGTCGTCAGGGGGTTAAAAAGTAATACCGCTATTGAAGATTTTGGTGACTTTAATGTTTCAACAAAAATATTAAGTGTAGGTACTCATTTTACTCAGAATTTTAAGCTCTACAACATTTGTATTGACATTGTTTTTGACAGAGTTAGCTGTTTTGAGATATTGTTATGGTATCTTAAAAAAAACGTGTTTTTTTATTAAAACAATTTCCAGCTTTCCCCTAATTAATTTCGAATTCGGCCTTTTTTTTTCTTCCCTACCACTAGGTTATATGTATTTTGATTTATTCGATGTTTTTAAAATTAAAATATGCTCTGTTTCATTCTTAGTGAATAAAATAATTTTCCCAATGTGTTTCGATCTCTCGTGCGGAAAGGCATGTTTAAATTATCTAAAATGCTACTATTCTGAAACATTCATTTGAAACTAGCCTGTGAAACAAAGTGAAAATAAATGAGATTTAAAGTGAAAAGGGAATTCGGAGAAACCTGACCACGTGAAACTTCCTAATCGGTTCCTTTTCAACTCTCGTATTTGTTGTGTGAATGGTTGCGCCCACACTTCTCACTGAGAATTTTAATTTTAAGGTAGCTACATTGAAATGAACTTAGAGAAATGACAAATGAAGTATTTTAAGCATTTTCTATGTGTTTGAATAATCTTAAGTTAATTAATTTGTATTTTTTTTACACTTTCTTCTATCTTTACAAGGAAAAAGTACTAGATTCGTGCAAATTTTCGAATTCCGGTTTTCGACGGATTTACACATAGGGGTCAGAGATCCCGAAAAATATGTCTTCACAAAATGTCTGTCTGTGAGTCTGTGTGTGTGTGATACAAATTTTGTGGGCGCTCTATCTCAAGAACAAATGAACAGAATTGAATAAAAATTTATATTCAGTTGTCTCTGATATAAATTGGTGCTGATTAGTCTTTGGTGCAAATGTCTCAACAGGTGGCGCTTATGCTTCATTGTTTTACGATTTCCGCAATCCTTCTATCTCAAGAACTAATGCACGGATATTTATGAAACTTCAGATTCAATAAGTCCTTGATATGTGTTGGTGTGTACTACGTTTTGGTGTAAATTTCCCTACAGGTGGCGCTGCTATACAGCATTGTGCACGATTTCCGCATTGGCTCTATATCAAGAACTAATGAGTGGATTTTCATCAAATTTCAGATTAAGATCGTCCTTGATATGAGTTGGCGATTACTACCTTTTGGGTGTAAATCGCTCAACAGGTGGCGCTGCTATGCCTCATTTTTAATGATTCGCGCAATAGTTTTATCTCAAGAAGTAATGCACGGATTTTAATCAAACTTCAGATGCAGTTTCCAAGTTGACTTAAGTTGTTGCTAATTAGGTTTTGGTATATATAGCCAATCAGGTGGCGCTACTATGCAGATTTTTTTACGATTTCCGACATAGCTCTACTCAAAAACAAAAGTACGTATTTTCACGAAACTTCAGATTCAGATATAAGTTGACATAAAATTTTGCTGATTAGATTTTGGTTTAAATCATGTAACCGGTGGTGCTGCTATGCTGTATTTTTCAAGAAGTATTAACATGTATGAAATAGAAAAAGCTTTGGGATTGCCACATCCGACTAGTTTAATTAAAGGATAAAACAAAAAATTCGCAAATATCATTTGTTTCTAATAATATTTTACAATAAAATTTCAATAAATGAATTTTTCGAAAGTAGGAAAAATGAATTTGTATTCTGAATAGTATTTAGAAAGTACTTCAAAAATCATTATAACTTTTTTTTACATATATAAATCAGGATTCCTACATTGTCAGCTGAAATACCAGTATTTTTTTGTACAAAAACGCAACTTACATAACATCGCGATAACAAAAGGAGATTTTTTTTCTCTAAGAAAATACTGGTGTTTATCTGACCTAAAGTGAGGTATATTGTCTGAACTGTACGAACACTGTAAAATATTTAATAACAACTAAAGTATTTTAATCATTTTCTGCGTGTTTGAGCATTTGTAACTTAGTTAATCTTGTTTTTTCACTATAGGATGGATCAGAAAATTTAAAAATTTCAACTAATTGTAACTAACTTTAAAGTTTATGTTTTACAATAAATTTTTGAATAAACGAATTTTTCAAAAGAATGAAAAATGAATTTATATCCTAAATGCTATTTTAAAGTACTTCAAAAGTAATTATGAGGATTTTTTAGTATAAAATATTTAATAATGACTGAAGTTATTTTAAGCATTTTCTGCGTGTTTGAGCATTCGTAACTTTGTTAATTTGTATTTTTACTTTCTTCTATCTTCAATAGAAGAAAGTATTGTAATCGAAATTTTTTTCGACTTCCGGTTTTCGACGGATTTGCATGTTTTAGGGGTCAGAGATTCCAAAAAACATGTTTATAGAAAATGTCTGTCTGTCTGTGTGTCCGTCTGTCCGTCCGTCCGTCTGTCCGTCCGTCCGTCTGTCCGTCTGTCCGTCTGTCTGTCGCCATTGTACCATCAAAAAGTGTATGAAGTTATGTATAGAATTAAACCAAAATTTTATTATAAGTTTTTGGCTATGGCAAGCAGGTCCTCCCGGAATTTGGAAAAAAATCGCCGGTAGGGGGCGCTGATATAACAATTTTTGTGCGATTTTGAATATTGTACCATCCAAAAGTGTATGGAGTTATGCATAGAATTAAACCAAATTTTTATTTTAAGTTTTTGGCTATGGCAAGCAGGTCCTCCCTGAATTTGGAAAAAAATCGCCGGTAGGGGGCGCTGTAATAGCGATTTTTGTGCGATTTTGAATATTGTACCGTCCAAAAGTGTATGAAGTTATGCATAGAATTAAACCGAATTTTTATTTTAAGTTTTTGGATATGGCAAGCAGGTCCTCCATGAATTTGCAAAAAATTCGCCTTTAGGGGGCGCTGTAATAGCGATTTTTGTGCGATTTTGAATATTGCACCATCGAAAAGTGTATGAAGTTATGCATAGAATTGAACCAAAAAAAAAAAAAATTAAGTTCTTGGCTATGGCAAGGAGGTCCTCCCTTAATTTGTAAAAAAATCGCTCGTAGAGGGCGCTGTAATAGCGATTTTTGTACAATTTTTGTGCCATTTTGAATATTGTACCGCCGAAAAGTGTATGAAGTTATGCATAGAATTGAACCAAATTTTATGTGTTTATTTTTGGTCATGTCACGAAGGTCCTCCCTGAATTTGGAAAAATTCTGCCGGAAGGGGGCACTATAATTGCGATGTCTGTACCATTTTCATTATTGTACCATCGAAAAGTGTATGAAGTTATCCATATAATTGAACCAAATTTTTTGTGCATGTTTCTGGCTATGGCAAACAAGTCCTCCCTGAACTTGAAAAAATTCCGAAAGAAGGGGGCGCTATAATTCCGATCTCTGTGCCATTTTCATTATTGTACCATCGAACAGCGTATAAAATTATGCATACAATTGAACCAAAATGTTTGTGCTTGTTTTTGGCTTTGGCCAACAGGTTCTCCTTGAATTTGGAAATATTGCGCGGTTAAGGGGCTCCATGCTAGCGATTTTTGTATACTTTTCTTGATTTTTCGTAGTTCTATTGTCCATCGGCGGCTCATGCAGCGGCGGGAACTCGCTTCCTGCTATGCCGGCTATTCGCAAACAGCTGATAACAACAGAATAAGGAAAAATTAATAATTTTAACAAATATCATGATATAGATTAACTCGTTTTTAATCCGTTTAATTGACTTGAGCAGAAATTTAAGATGAAAATCAAAGTTGGTATAGTATTGAACTAATAATATTGAAGTATTAACATGTGTAACTAGGTTTTGAAATATTAAGATGTATAAGATAGAAGAAAGTTTTGGGATTGGCACATCCAACTAGTTTCATTCTGGGATAAAACAGAAAATTTAAGAATATCAATTCATTGTAAATAACATTTAGACTTATATTTTACAATAAATTTTTCAGTAAACGAATTTTTCAAAAGAATGAAAAATGAATTTATATCCTGAATGGCATTTTAAAGTACATCAAAAGTAATTATGAGGATTTTTCAGTATAAAATATTTAATAATGACTGGAGTTATTTTAAGCATTTTCTGCGTGTTTGAGCATTCGTAAATTTTTTAATTTGTATTTTTTCATTCTGTGATAAAACAGAAAATATAAGAATATCAATTCATTGTAAATAACATGTAGGCTTATATTTTACAATAAATTTTCAATACACGAATTTTTCGAAATTAGGAAAAATGAATTTCTATCCTGAATAGTATTTTTTTAATGCACTTAAAAAGTGTAAGGATTTTTTATCTAATATATTTAATAACAACAGAAGTATTTTAAGAATTACCTGAATGTTTGAGCATTATAACTTAGTTAATTTGTATTTTTTCACCTTAGAATAAAACAGAAAATTTAAGAATATAAATTCGTTGTAACTAACCTTTAGATTTATATTTTAGAATAAATTTTCAATTACCGAATTTTTCGAAAGACTGAAAAATGAATTCGTATCTTGAATTGTATTGGGTCGATCGGTAAGTCATGTCGTGTTGGGAAAATCAATTCGTATCTGAAAGTTCTGCCCAGTAATTATTAGACATTAGATATCGGAATCAATAATAATTAAATGATAGAATTTTCCGGTACGAATTGATATCCCCAACACGACACGACTTTCTGATTGACACAATATTTTGAATGTACTTCAAAAGTAATTATAACGATTTTTTCGTATAAAATATTTCATAACAACTGAAGTACTTTAAGCATTTTCTGCTTGCTTAAGCATTCGAATCTTAGTTAATTTGTATTTTTCATTATAGAATAAAACTGAAAATTTAAGAATATCAATTGATTGTAACTAACCTTTAGGTTTATGCTTTACAATAAATTTTCAGTAAACGAATTTTTCGAAATTATGAAAAATGATTTTTGTACCCTGAATAGTATTTTGAAAGTACTTCACAAGTAATTATAAGGATTTTTTATATGAAATATTTAATAACAACTAAAGTATTTTAAGTATTTTTTGCATGTTTCAACATTCGTAAGTTAGTTTGTGTTTTTTCAAAATAGGATAAAACAGAAAATTTTGTTTTATTTATGAAAAATCAATCATCTTGTAAAGCAAAAATCAGAGTTAAAACTTTCCGGTAAGAATTTGGAATGTCAGATGAAAAAATCAGCCATATATCATTGTGGGGAATGGACAAAATAGCATGAAGTCATAGAGCGCAAAACGTTAAACTTCATTTAACATTTCATAAAACTAAATTCAGCGTAGTAATTATCTTTTCTTTTTAAAGTATAGCTAAACCAAAACACTTGTTCAAAGTATAAGCTTGGCATTGTGCTAAGCGCGCTTCGAAGGGAGGTCGCAAACCTGCAACGTCACCTTGGTCCGTGCCGAGTTTCTCCAAATAGGCTAATTAACGTTTAAAGACACAGGAAGCATATTGAGAGATCCACTCAATGCAAACTAGCTGGAATCCCATAGTATTTATGCGAATAATTCTCATTAAATTACTTTTTTTAACTGTTTGATGTTTATTTCTTTTATCCTACTTGTTTTTATTGCTACTAGCCATTGCGTTACACAAGTATGTCATTGAGGTTTGTTATGTACGCTTTAAAAGTCCATTGTACATAGCGTACGCAGCGCTTTCATTATGTATGTCCAAACCGTCCGTGTCTTTTAAGGTTAATATCTCGACTAATTACCGCCAATTTTTTTTTTTTTTTTTGAAAATATCTATCAACAATGATTTTATACCTCTGATACGATAGGTACCTCAAGCGCTGCACGATAATTTTGCTGAATGACCGTAAATTGAAATTTGTGTTTAACGGTAAATTGCGAATTTCTCAAAAATTATGTGACCTAGGGTAATCACTATAATTTCCCTGCAAGGTTTGGCTTAACGTCTACTACCTCTAACTTTTTCATAATTTTAGTTTCAGTAGATTCGGAAATAGAATTGGAGGGGGACATATTTCTGCATTACATTTTCGGCGATATCTTTGAAAATATAATACGTAAGATTTAAAGAAATGTATTTTTGAGTTCAGCGTTACGAAAGCTTTCACACGATACTTCATTCGATGTACAAAGGAAAGAGTTTTTTTCAAGTAACTTAATTAGACCCTCTACAGTTTTCCTAAATATATTTATGAATGCTTAATAATCTGTAAATATGTGGGTCAGTATTATTTATTACTTCCCCCAATTTCAACTGTCCACGTTCCATAGTTTACGAGTAAAATGGCTGTGACAGACGGACAGACAGACACAGGAGTAATCTTATAATGGTTCCGTTTTTACTTTTTAAATTCGGAACCCTAAAAAATAGCTAAAAAGTATATATATATATGTATATGATTACTAAAAGTAAAAATAAAATTCCGCTGCAACATCCAGAATAATTGAACCTTGTTTTAATATAACATCCCATAGCTTTTGAATCACGGGGAAATTCTGAAGCACTTTACATAAACTTTAAAACAGTCGGCAAAATTGGATGCTTAATTAATGTATTAGCTGCTTATGTCACACGCAATGAAATTATTATTATTCTACTCAGACAATTAAAGATTTAGAGAGGTTTATCTCAAGTTAATTAAATCATGCTACTAAATACTATATATTATTTTCTGTAAACTACTTCAAACTAATTTAATTTGTCGCATTTTGAATAATTGAAGACCAGTCGGAAAAAAGTTAAAAACATATTTAAGGAACATTTATATTCAAATCAAATGCTTATTAAACATATGATAATGATTTTTTCATTTTTATGTGAATCTAAAAGAAAATTTTTAACTGTAGAAAATTCATATTTCTGTGAACATACATATCTTCTATAAGTTTTTGCTATTTCTATTAGTTCTACATTTTTTTACGTGCTTAAGTTCTAATAATCCCAGCAAGAAATTTCATGTCCGTTAACGGAAAAATTTACTTTTATATCAATTTATTTCGTCTCACTCATTTAAAATTCATTTCAAAATATACTCCGTTCCAAAAAAATATATGCATTCAGGAAGAATTGAGTCAGAGTTACGAAACTAAGTCTGCTGATGTGATTTGACGAGTTATGTAAATGATTAAAATTTTAGCACCAATGACCAATGAGAACTTGTAAAATGCGCATTTAAATTGCGCAGCGGCCAGCATTTAAAAGAGCCGGTACTCTAATCCACGGGTAATTATAACTGGGTTACCACTGTTGATACTTTAGATTTGAAAGATTGATAGCGTCATTAAGACAAAGACGTACTCGATGGCACTACGAACAGTTGTCCAACTTCGAAAGAGGTCAATCATAGGCCTAAAAAAGCGCGTTTGTCCAACAGACGTGTCAGCCTCATTTTGGTCAAAGCGATATTGTAGATCAGCGGTTTTGGCATCAGTGGATCAGAGCCAGCCATGCATCTAGCGTCTCAGAACGCGCCCGGACCAGAAATGCATGAGAGGATTTAGAACTCAGAAGAGCAGTATTATCTACATCAACAATGTCACTATCATATATTCGACGTCGTTTGCCAGTTAATATGGATGCAGTGATATCAAGGCGCACCATCTGCAGATGGCAGGCCAAATCTCGGCCCAGCTCTACACTTCCATTTAGGCAGTTGTTTCTAACCATTCAAAATAGGCAGTGTCGTCTGGATTGGTATCGATCTAGAGCAAACTGAGCAGTGTCTGTTTGGTTGATTGTATTTATGGTTGTGTTTATGACGGCCAATTATCAACACGAGGGATATAGGCCCAAAGGGGGGGAAGTGCCCTTCGTGGGGGTCTTTCTAAGGGAACCTAACCCGTATTAACTCTTGGAAATCCAAGTTTCAAAGAAAACCACGAAAACTCCGAACGATTAGGTCGAGGGGCGCGATTGGGTTCGAACCCAGCACCTCCCGTCTACCAGCTTCGAGAGCAGAACCTCTCGGCCACTGGGTGTCTGTTTGGCGAAATGTGATATTCAGCGACAAATCCTTCTTTTCTCTCAGTGCTGGTGACTACCGTACGTATGTAGGCAGAGAGGTCAGCGTTCCAATCCTGCATTTGTTATTGAGCGGCACACTGTTATAACAGCAGGAGTGACAATCCGGTGTGCGATCTGCTGGGACAGCTGATCACTTTTTTCTCGTGCTGCGAGGTATTCTAATGACTCGCCGGTACTTCGACGACATTTTGCAGCCAATAGTAAGGCCTATGCTATAATATCGCCCAGGTGCCACTATCAGCAAGATAACTCTCTCGGTCACATACTGTACGACCTTCGAAACATCGACAACATGGATATAATGTCCTTTCCATGACCTGCCAGATTGTCAGACCTTGCTCTAATAGAGAATGTTTGGGACATGTTGGAAAGGCGATATCAGCCGTCTCGGAATATTACCAAACTAGTTTATCAGTTAATACCCTTATGGCAGAATCGACCGCATAGTGACATCCGCAACTTAAAAGACTCCATGCGTCACGCAGTATCGGCCTCTTATGGATGGCAAATGTGGCTTAACAACCTACACTGTAAAAAAATACGACTAGTTTTCCTGTGGAAATCGGGAAACAGTTGCCCTTATCGTACCGGAAAATTTTCCGACCCAGCTCTGAATAAAATCCGTAAAATCGGAATAAAATCCGTAAAATACCGTTTTATTGACTATTTCCTTTTTTTACGGATTTTATTCGAGCTGGGTCGGAAAATTTTCCGGTACGATAAGGGCAACTATCTTTCCGATTCCTACAGGAAAATTGGTTGGATTTTTTTTTTTTTTTTTTTTTTTTTCAGTGTACTGAAATTGACATTCTTTTTGCTGCTACTAATCTATAAAATGATTTTTGTTTTGAGTTTATAATCATTTGCTCATCTAACCAAAAACTATTCACGTATCATGTTTCCTGGTCGTGCCTCAATTTCTTCAGGGTACATACATTTTTTTGCAACAGAGTGTATATTAAATTTAAAACTGGTTTGGAGATATTTATAGAATTTATAAGAACTATTTGCAAAGTTTCTCGAGCTAATGCTGGCTATTCGACGGTGCGTTACCTCCGACTCCGCGAGCTGCGATAGAACCACACCCAACGCATTTGAGATGGTCCAGAACAGACCCGGATAAGAGAAACCGTCACAATCCCACAAGGAATTCCACTATCTGAGGGCTAGTGAGAGTGACAATAAATTACTCTACCTTCCCTCAGGAACGAGGATCCCTATGAAAGACTACCTTTATATACGTCCTGGTGATAAGACACCAACGCTTGAGCGCAAGGTGCGTGACGCGCGTTGGGTGGTGCACATCCTTGGGCGATTGAGGGTCGGCGGTGGCGACTTTGTGAGGGCTCATCCGTGCCAGCTCCGCGCATTTCTGGGCCCTCAGAGACCTATACAGCAGGTCGAAAGCTCGCAGCTTAGCGGCGAGAGCTAGTTTTTATACTTCCTGGCGATCGGAAAACACAGACACATAAAAAGGCAATACAAACATAAAGTGCTAGTAAATGACAGTGTCGCTAAACAGAATAAGATCACACCACACTATGCTCTAGGGCTGTATAACTCATCATTTATTATTTCACTCACACAAACTCAACAAATTTGCGAAGACACCTCGCCATTTCACAACATCAAAACAGAACTCGTCGAACTTTACACTCTCGCACTCAATACCACTTTTTCACAGATGGCGCTGTTCCGGCGCTTGCTATTAGGTATGGAACAGGTAGAATAAAAAAAAAGGAAAGTTAATATCCCGCACCGTGCGTAAAAGGGTCAAAACAGCATGTAAAGTCTACGGAAAAGAAGAAAGAGAAAGCAAAAATGTTTGGCCCGACCGGGGCCTGTGGCAGCCGTCTATGTCCCATTAGTTCACTTGTTGCCAGGTCCTTCACTTGCTTGAAACCACCGAAAGAAGACTGCGCTTCACAGCCTCCAATACCCGACATGCACCCTGTACTGTATTTTCAATCATCCCTCTGTGATCATGGTGGACAGGTTGATTCGTGGCGGGAGACGGTTGTTCCGCTCGATAATTCTACAGCGTAAGCTGTCAAGGTGCACGTTGCACGGAAACGTAATCTCCGAGCTAGAATTAACCCCATCCATGACCCTTTGGACGATTTGGGCTTCTTTCAGAAAGGAAACACGTCCTCGGCCGGACTCCCGGTCATTCTCCTGCGACGAAGCCAGGTTGGTTCAGGAGCACCCGGAAGTGCATGCAACATAGATTATACTAAGTGATCTAAGCACAATTTAAAAAATATATTAAAAAGAAACAAATAAGCTTTTATAGTTATTACTGGAAACGTTTTCTAATATTTCCGTAGAAAGCTCTTTTTAAGGATCTTTGCATGAATTGACGTTTATTTCTTGTTTATATTGCTTGACGATATTACAGCCCATCTGCAACAGAAGAAAAAAAGTATATAGGACGAGAAACTAATTGATATTTTTAAATCAGCGTGTGAAGAATTATACACTGTAAAAAAAGACAAATATATCTTAAACTAGGAAAATATAATATAAACACTAATGAAAATATACAATAACCACTTCCGAGTTAAGCACGTATCCAAAAAGCTTTTTTTATCATTAGAAACTTCAGAAAACAATGTATTTTCGCGATTAAAAAAAACCGTTACAAAAAAATTTTTTTTTTCGTTGCATTGATTTTCGAAAACGTTTCTGAGTAGTTTTATAATGTATTAATCAGTTTTTTGAACCCATAATATAAGTTCTTCAAATACTATGAAATCTCAAGAAAAGAATTTCATATTCAAGAAACATGTTTTACTGTTAAACATGATAAATGAACAGAAGTAACATCAATATTATTTTGTTACTCTTGCATGTATAAATTCAGATGAGCTTTTCACAATGTTTGATTGAAAATTGATAGTATCCTAAAAAGCGATATTCCTGTTTTTGAAAACTGATTAATGCACTAGAAAAATACTCGGAAATGTTTGCTAACGACAGTGGTAGCAAAAGAAATTTTGTTTTTACATATGTTTTTTAATCTCAAAATTATATTGGTTATTAAAGTTTCAGTTGAACTTTTTGTTCATAAAAAAATTATTGTTTTTAAAATAATTTTACAAGCTGATAAAAATTATGCTGATTAACTCTTTATGTACTGAATTATGAATTCGTGAAAATTTTGTCCTCTAAAGCATTTTTGGTGAATTATTTAAACTACATTAGAAGATTTACATAATCATTTAATAAATTTTCGAAGGATTTTAGAAGGATTGAAGGATTTAGAAGGATTAATTAAATTTGAATTTAGAGGGATTTTGTGCAATATTTATAACCCCACTCAAATCTTTTATTTTAAATATTTTTCATAGTATTTTGTAGAATTAGGAAATCTAGAAATATAATGTTCTTACGATAGAAATACAGTAATATATTTCCGAATTGAAATCTCCCCCCCCCCCCTCCCCAACGCCATGAAACCTGAAAAGAGGCAAAGGCAAAATAAATCATCTTTTTAAAAATATTCTTGTTTTGTGAAACCTATAATGCTATTGGAACAAGATAAAGTAATATATCTATAACTCATTCTAAACTGTATTACAACTAATCGACGTATTAAATTATTTTTATAACAAGCTGTTTTAATGGTACTTATAAGTCGATAATGGGTTAAGTTGTGTAGATTTAAATATACTTAGCATAAGCCTCTTGAGACTTGAAGATAAATAACCCTTCAAATATACTATCTTGATTTTACACAAACAAAATGACACCATATATGACAGAAAGAGGCCCTTTTTCTGAAATTGATACTTTGGGAGACTGGTCATTTACATTCAGAAATATGGAGCTAAAATTACTATCCCCCTTAAAATATAAATATAATTATCAATAATCTAATTTAAACAAAAGCAAACTGGAGAATCAGAAGATGTTACTATATATTTTCGTTCGTGGTTATAATAAATTTCCCTACATTAAGAAACATTTGTCTTTTTTCACCTACACGTGATAGAAAAAAAACACTGTTTGTAAACTGATAAAAATTTAGTTAAATTATTTGGAAGCAGGATGATTCAAAGTAACGTAGTCAAAATGAAAGGAAAAGCAGGAATACAAAAATAATCAAAAATCGCAAAGGAGTGTCGCAAACGACATCCGGGGCCACTAGAAAGGGCTGTAAATTATATGTACTGCAAGAAAAACAAACAAAAATCATGCTACATCATTTTTTTATCCTGAATTTCCACGCATGCTAATCATTTACCACCAGCACTACCACAGGAGATGCTCTTTTTGACAGACGCCTGGAGACACGCAGTATATCGACGCACCATGGACTGGCGCGCCGTCTCAAACACATCTAACACATCCTGATGCGTAATGCGTGTCTCCAAGAGTCTGATGAAAACTTTAAGCATCTGCTGTAGTAGTATTGGTCGTAAATGTGTAACATGTGTGGAAAGACAGTATAAATAAAATAATGTAGAATGATTTTTGTTTATTCTTCTTGCATTACATGTAATTTGCAACTCCCTCTATTGGCCCCGGATGGCGCTTGCGACCCCATGCTCCTATGTGATTTCTGATTCTTTTTCCATGCCTGCTTTGACCTTTCATTTTGGCCACTTTATTATGAATATTTTGAAAGATATTTATTACTCTTCAGACCTGAAGGTAAAATAAGACTACAAATACACATTCTTGCTTTTACACAAACGAAATGACACCACAGATAACAGGAAGATGATCTTCTCTGAAATTGATACTTTGGGAGACTGGTGAGTTACGTTCATAAACATGGAAGTAAAAATATCAATTTTATTATCAATAACCTAAACTACGCAAAAACAAATTGACAAATCAGAAGAGGCTATTATCTATTTTTGTTCATGGTTATATTATATTTCCCTACATTAAGAAACATTTCTGTTTTTTTTTACCCTGCAGGTGACACAATAACAAAACCCTGTTTATACAAGAATTTTACAAATTGATAAAAATCACGTTGATTAAGTTAACTGGATTCCAAATATCCTTACCAAAGCCTTCTGAGACCTGAAAGTAAAACAAAACTACAAATACACATTCTTGCTTTTACACAAACAGAATGACACCACAGATAAGAAGAAGATTATCTTCTCTGAAATTGATACTTTGGGAGACTGGTTAGTTACGTTCAGAAACATGGAAGTGAAAATATCAATTTTATTATCAATAACCTAAACTACGCAAAAACAAATTGACAAATCAGAAGAGGTTATTATATATTTTTGTTCATGGTTATATTATATTTCCCTACATTAAGAAACATTTCTCTTTTTTTACCCTGCAGGTGACACAAAAACAAAACCCTGTTTATACAAGAATTTTACAAACTGATAAAAATCACGTTGATTAAGTTAATTGGATTCCAAATATCCTTACCAAAGCCTCTTGAGACCTGAAAGTAAAACAAAACTACAAATACACATTCTTGCTTTTACACAAACAGAATGACACCACAGATAACAGGAAGATGATCTTCTCTGAAATTGATACTTTGGGAGACTGGTGAGTTACGTTCATAAACATGGAAGTAAAAATATCAATTTTATTATCAATAACCTAAACTACGCAAAAACAAATTGACAAATCAGAAGAGGCTATTATCTATTTTTGTTCATGGTTATATTATATTTCCCTACATTAAGAAACATTTCTCTTTTTTTACCCTGCAGGTGACACAAAAACAAAATCCTGTTTCTACAAGAATTTTACAAACTGATAAAAATCACGTTGATTAAGTTAATTGGATTCCAAATATCCTTACCAAAGCCTCTTGAGACCTGAAAGTAAAACAACACTACAAATACACATTTTTGCTTTTACACAAACAGAATGACGCCATAGATAACAGGAATAGACCCTTTTTCTGAAATTGTTACTTTAGGAGACAGGTCATTTACGTTCACAAATACGGATAGAAAATTACAATTTATCTTAAAATATTAGTTTTATTATCAATATCCTAAACTATGCAAAAACAAATTGACAAATCAGAAGAGATTATATATTTACAATCGTGGTTATATTATATTTCCCTATATTATAAAACATTTTTTTTTTTTTTTTTTTTTTTTACACTGCACGTGATGCAAAAAAAAAAAAAAAAAAAAACCTGTTTGTAAAATAATTTTACAAAGTTATAAAAATCACGTTGATTAAGTTAATTGGATTCCAAATATCCTTACCAAAGCCTCTTGAGACTTGAAAATAAAATGACACTACAAATACACATTTTTGCTTTTACGCAAACAAAATGACGTTATAGATGACACGAAGAGAACTTTTTTCTAAAATTAATACCTTAGGAGACTGGTCATTTACGTTCACAAATGTGGATCGAAAATTACTATTCACCTTAAAATAACAATTTGATTACCATTAATCTCAATTAAGCAAAAACAAACTGACGAATCAAAAGAGGTTATTACATATTTTTAATCACGGTTATATTAAATCTCATTACATTTGAAAAATTTCTCTTTTTTACCCTGTACAA
Source organism: Maratus speciosus (assembly GCA_963932465.1). Taxonomy (NCBI): domain Eukaryota; kingdom Metazoa; phylum Arthropoda; class Arachnida; order Araneae; family Salticidae; genus Maratus; species Maratus speciosus. The sequence continues at coordinate 458,784,622 of OZ010792.1, forward strand.
AGCACTGTTTGTAAAATAATTTTCAATCTGATAAAAGTTATTTGGATGTAATCACAATATTAAAATATTTATTTGCTTAAAAACGTTATAAAAACACATTAAAAGTAAATAAAAAATTAAAAAATAATTAGTAAATTAGTAATTAGTAATTTTTTTTATTTTTAATTTAATTTCAATGTGTTTTTATAACATCATTTAAGCAAATAAATATTTTATTATTGTGATATGGTTAGTAGTGGACGTAATTTTGACTTATTAATCGAATTTATTTACATTTGTATTTGGATGTATATATGAATATTTTGGGTGATATTTATTAGTCTTTAGACATGAAAATAAAATAGCACTACAAACACACATTATTGCTTTAGTACAAACAAAATGACACCACAGATGAAAAGAAGAGGCCCTTTTTTTGAAATTGCTACTTTAGGAGACAGGTCATTTACGTTTACAAATGTGGATCTAAAATTACAATCTCCTTTAAAATATCAATTTATTTATGAATAACCTGTATTACGCAAAACAAAAGAAGAATTTTAAACGAATAAATGACGTACAAATCCTAAACAAATTTTATTCTAAAATGTTTAAATTAAATATTTATGAAAATTTCTTAGTTTCTTGGCCACGCTGTTTTAAAGGCATTTTGCAAACTGGGATAAAAATAACATTTATTTTATGAGGAAATAAACATCAGTACTCCCATTTATTGGTTTAGTTCAAAAGAAAAAAAAAACATTCAGCTGTATAGAAGTAAAGTGAAAATGAAAAAATAAATATTAATATATATTGTATTATACAGGGTGTCCCTAAACTCATGGTACACACGTTGGGGGATGATAGAACACAAATCACCACACAATCCATGGTCGGAACGCAAGCCGTAAAGCGCTAGAGGGCGACTCCCAGCGACCGCAATAAAAAGGCTGATCACCGCAGCTGTTTTCATTCATTCTGTGGAAAATCGATCAGATGGATGCGTAGTCAAATCATGAGAAGGCCGATATGCATTACATGTACGGAGCGGCAGACGGCAATGCAAAGGAAGCCCAAAGGTTGTACAAATCGACTGGCCCGATCGCTCTCCCGATTTATCATATCCGTAGTTTCTGATCCATATGAGAGATGCCTGGTGATTTCGCCAATGTACGGCGGCCACTCCATCGACGGTGTGAAGCCTGCGTTGCTGTTGACAGCCGCAATTTTGAGCAGTTGCTGAGATGGGGGACGTACGTGTTGTTTACTTTCATTTTGTTGAATACAATGATTTTCTTCATATTATCGGATTCCTTTCATTCCATCGCTGTCTATCTTCTTTTTCCTCATTTTGTGCCACAGTATGTTTCTCGCTCTGCACTGTTAAAGATATCGTGAACAATTACTTCTGTTTTTAAAGATTATCTAGTTTCTGACCAATGAGAATGCTCCATTGGCGTTTATGTAGCGTTCTCATTTGTCAGAAAATAGATAGTCTTTGCAAAATGAGGTATTTTTTCTCGATATTTTTAACAATGTAGCTTTTTATGGCTTGCGTTCCGACCATGGATTGTATGGTGATATGTGCTTCTCTAGTTGTATTCTATCACCCCTTAGCGTATGTACCATGAGTTTAGGGACACCCTGTATATTACATAATCCGTTTAAATCATCTATGTGTTTGTTTTCTGCATATATTATAAAATGCCTCGTGCACTATCCATATCTGTTTCATGCATCGGTAAAATCATTGGTCTTGCACTCTAAATTAACGCACTGAGTAAATTATATACATTTTTGCATCAGGCATGGAGTTTTAAACAATTTTTAATAATAATAGAATGTTATAAAGAAATTTAATTTTTTCATTCTAAGAAATGAGATAAATAATTTCAAAACACGTAACTCAGTAAAAATAGAAATCATATTCTACATATTAACATCGGAGCTCCTTTTTTAATTTCCTTTTGTTTGAAGTGCCATGACTGTTAGGTGCTATAGAGGAGATTTATTAGAGACTCCAGGTTCATGAATGAATGAAAAAAAACTCCAACACGAGGATTTCGAGGACTTACTTCTTTATTATGAAACTTTTTAAGAGGAGGGCCATGATGGTACAGTGGAAGGGAGAAGTCACAGACGCGACTGCCCGGCGGGGCAGCTCCGAAGGGCAGAGAGCCGAGGTCTGTCACACTCAAGTTCAGAGGCAGTAGTGGTCAAATATTCATTACAATCACTCACTCATTGGCGAGATGAATAGCAACATATGTACAGTATTGGCGATGAAAATTGATGGCGTGGACAAAGGAATCAGAGGCATCTCGAAGTATTACCTAGAATTCAAAGTTACGCCATGGCGCGGCTATATGGTTACACGTATCTTGACATTCTTGCGGCAAGGAAAAGTGGTTAAAGAAATAGGAACACGTGATTTTCATATGCACGTTACAGATCTAACTACAGCTGCAAATTAGTCAGCAATGGGCATATGGTTTGTATCCGACAGAGTACAAGGGTGAGAATTGAATACTAATGCAAGCCCAGAGGCTGGGAAAGTATGCATTAGATAACGTCGGCTGCAAAGCGAAAAGAGATTCATTTGTATTTTATTCTTCTACTTTATTTCAATGGAAAATAATTGCGGTTAAGATCTTTTTCTATCGTGTGAATTTGAAAGACAGAAAAAGGAACAGAGATAAATGATGTCTGCATTTGAAAAGAACTTTAAAAAGTAAAAGCGAAACTTACAGTAGTGAGAGGGGGGGGGGGGAGAGAATGAATAAAGACATATGAAATTAACTCTAAAATGTCAAATTTAAACTAAATATTTTATTTGAAGGGGGGGGGGGAAGAATAATGACAATTTATAATAAACCAGTAAAGTTAAAAGTTGATTTTTTGAGGGGAAAGGAGGAATAATGAATATATAACGGTAAAGCCGTTATATATATCACCCATTACCACCAGAAAAAAAAACTGTGAATCTTGAAGAACAGTTTTTTTTTTATATTTGACGACTACTTTGTCCACCCCATACATATAAGTATTTAAAACAGATATAACATAATAAGAAAGATAAGCCTCCATATATATATATATATATATATAACATATAACTGTGTGCTTGCAATTCTTTAAATGTTTGCATAAAGCAAAACTTTTCAGGTCATGATAAATGGCGCCTTTTTTTTTATTCTTATCTTGGTATTCATTAGTCAGTCACCAAGAATGTGCAAATAATATTTTTGATTTAACAGGATCCTTTTTAAACATCTTTTTAGTATTTGATTAAGAGGCTGGTACCAGCATTTTTCATGACCAAAATAAGAGAAGTAAATATTTTCTTTTTTTTAGTTACTTGTTATATCTTCTCAAAAATAAAAATAATATAATATAAATGCAAGCAACCAAATACACAGATACTACTTTAAAATGAAATAGAAAATAAATGACATATGCATGTCTGTGAATAGAAGCTAAATGAAAAAATATAAAAAATAAAAAGAGTAGAAAATTGGTTTTCGTGCACACCGCACAGGACTACAAAAGAACGGGATGCATATAGTATGCCTATGAATGGGTGTAGCCCTTATTCTTGTTAAGTAACAAGTGTGATGGCGTCAGTTTAGAACATCAGCCCTAGGGGGGGGGAGTTATGAGACCCAGACACCAAGTGATACCTAGGTCCCTGCTCCCCAAAGATCACATTGATCTTCAAAGGAGCATGCGTCAATGTATCATATAAAAAGTTATGTTTATTGAATCGAAACAACAATTCAAGGGTTTTGTCTCTCTACACAATGAAGTTTGGACCCTTAGGGCAAAAATTTTGAACGGGAACAAAACTTCAGAGGGGATAAATTAAAAAAAATAATAAAAAAACTGAGATAAATATCTCACATATCAAAGGTAAAAGGACAATCCGAGTGTGTGGAGAGACTGGTGACATGATCGGGTAAGTATAACAACCACAATTTTTTTTTTAAGTAAATTCTAACTTTGTAGTCCTTACAATGTATCGAGCAGGATCTGAACTGTATGTGTATTGTATGACCTTAACTAATGTTTTGAAACATTTAGTGTAGCTGCACTAGGTTACTAATGCTATAAACAAAAATTTTGTGTTATTGTGAAGCTATGTTATTACAAGAACGACATAATATCTTAGACGTGTGTATTGTCTAAGTGAAGCTTAACCAGAGATTTTATTTAATCTCCAAATTTAAAAGAAAACGTGTAATTATGTACATGTAGAAAACCAAAACAAGTGTGATGAAAACAATAAAAACATCATAAGTTTAAAATTTAAAGAAAATGCATGTGAAGGGGTAGCATCCTGTAAACTGGGCATTCTTTGTTGTGAAACAAAGTGATGGTGACATGAAATGTCATGGCATAAAAGAAATATAATAATAATGGAAAAATTAAGAATGTGTTAAAACTTAACCTTTTAATACATGTTTAATTTGTGCATATCATGTGAGGTCAAAAGTAGTTCCTGGTATAATGAAAACAAAAAGGAAATATCCTAATGTGTAACGTTGCAACCTAGAAACAAAACATTTTCAATTGTGTATAATGTGTGTTTTTTTTTACCAAACGAAATATCAATGAACTCAATTGTAATAACAATGAACTAAAGTGTAATATCAATGAACTAAATTGTAAGTCTATCTCTATGAACCAAAGAAAAAAAAATGTGTATTTCAATGAATGAATCAAAGAAAAAGTATTTCACTATGAACTAAAACAGTGTATGTCAGTGAACGAAAAGGAAAATCTCAACGACTTAGATGTATGTTTGTGAACACAGCAGTCTAAGTACCTCAATGAACAAAGTATGAGCAAGTAATTCACTGACTTAAAGTGTAAAAGTAATACGATGAACTCAAATGTGTGAAAAAAATAAAACTTACAATGAACTCATGTGTCTAACAAAAAAAAATATTCCAATGAGCTGAAGTGTCTACCAAAACAAAAATTGGTATGAACTGATCTGCAAGACAAATCACAAGAAGGAAAACAAACTATGAACTAATATGTGTAAGGAAAAATTCTACGAACTAAGTATTGCCATGAAAGAAAAATGATAGTGCAATTGGTCCCTGAAGTACACAAAGAATTGACAATGCTATGAACTCGTGTAAGGTGTATTTTTCTATGAACTCAATGAACTATGAACTCGTGTAAAGTGTTTTATCTATGAACTCGTGTAAAGTGTATTTTCTATGAACTCAATGAACTATGAACTCAGTTGTGTAACCTATGAACTCAGTTGTGTAACCTATGAACTCAGTTGTATAAACTATGAACACAAACTCATTGTGTACATATGGAACCAAGAGCATTGTATCACAAGTACAAAAATGCATCGCCTAAAGTTAAAACAAACCAACCAACAACAAAATTGTGCTTTTAATTAAAGGAAAGTGAAAAAGGATAAAATGTAACCAGGAAACGCTACTTGTGTGATGAAATGTAACTAAATAAACTTAACTAAGATTAACAAGTGAAATTATATCCACATTTCTAAAAAAATAAATCTACAAATTTAACTAGTGTAATGATGAATTTTTTTAAAGTTGAATTAATGTGTACTCTTTCAGTAACATCTACCTCAAATGTGAAAATCCCAATGTCTGACGACCCGCATCAGAAAAATTTTCACAAATGCTCCATTTCGAGATTCATTTAACTATTTGCCGGCTAAATAATCAAATGAAAAAGCAACCTACTGTACACTTGTGTTTTGTAAAAAAAAAGTCTTGAAAGAATTAAGTTAATTTTAAACATCAAATCAGTATGAATAATGCTGTCGAAAACTGACATATGTATGTAAATGTATAGGAAAATAAAAATTTTAAAAGGAATGCTGTAGATAGTAACTCCTTCACAGTAATGTGTGTTAAATAAAAACGAAAAATGTATGTTACATTGTTTTGTTTTTTTTTCAAAAAGGAAGCTGTATGAGATGTTTATGGGAATGTATTGCAGTTGTATACTTTTTCTCGCATTTGCTTGATGAATTTTTTTAATGATGGACAATAAGGTGCAAAAGCACTGTGGAAAATGTCAAAGTTGGTGTTATTGCTATCATTATTTCTAATGCAATTAATGCATTTTGGAGGATTTCTACACTGAGGGTCAATGTGTGGCAAGGCACACACAGAGCATCTAATGTCATTATAACATGAAATTGCAAGATGATCATTGTATACCTGACACTTAAAACAACGTTTAAGATTTATATATGGTTTAACAGGGTACGGTTTTGATTGTATGATAATTTCCTTATGGATTAATAATTGCCTAGCATCCTGTGGTGCAAGCTCAAAGATCCAATTAAAGGACTTAATATGTAGGAGCTTGTACTTTTTAACAAAGTGAAAATCAGGATCAGGTATATGTATTACATCTGAAATACCAAACAAGATATCAGGAATATTTAAATTTTCAGGGAGGTTAAAAATAATGACACGAATAGGCTTAGGTACATTAAGTTTAGCAGGGGATAAGGACTTTATAGAGGAATCGCTAATATCTGTAAATTTTTCATTGTGCTTACCTTGAGTGTGCAGGTCGGAGCTAAGATATGTGTTTCTTTTATCATTTTCCAGTTGTGGTAACTTTTCTTGTTTACACATATAAGAGGGGATAGTTTGTGTAGATTTATCTAGGGCAGATGGAGGGAGTTTGTTGTTGACATCTACCACCTGATCAACCATAGTCTTACTACATTTAGTAAGCTTCTTGTTTTTCTGTTTGGCTGTGATTTCATGTAATCTCTCAATAAGTTTCTGATTTACAAGAAATAAATTATCTTTATCCTGTTTTAATTTGGAAAAATCATCCTTTAGAACATTAAAGTTTAGTTTAAGCACATGAAAATTGAATTTAATGATCTGAACCAAATCTATAATATTTACAGACATGGATGCAGCATTTTCGGTCTTAAGTGAATTTTGAATAGATGTGGCTTCCATATTAATGGAATCCGAATATCTGAATAATATCTCCTCAAAATAATCTACCCATGGAGATACAGAAATGGGGTGATTAAAATCACAAATAGAATGTACATCATTTGCTGCCATATTGTAAAAATAAACTGGTAAAGTGTCTGTTATCTGCAAAATCAGTTTTTTTTTTTTATCTCGCGTTTATATAATTTCTGTTGTTTACCTCTTTTTTTGACCGCCAAAATGGAAAAAAGGAAGGAATTCTTTTTTTTTTTTTTTTTTTTTTTTTTTTGAGAGGGCAGCACAAATAATGCAAAATAAATAATACTAGTATTTCAAAAAGGTGTATGTATGCAAAAACTCTAGTTAGCAGAAGTGAAATGCATGCACATAAAATAAAACACAATAAGTTGCATAAATAAATTATACACAAAAGGAAAAAAAACATGGAGGGGGGGGGGGGTAAAAAAAAATATGAGTGTATCAATCACAACATTTCTGAAAGTTAAATTTCTGTCAACATCTAGTTGGATTAAAGTTTCCGAAGTTCAATAAAATAAAAAAAAAACAGGTAATTAAATTGTAATTCAGGTTAAAAATACAAATAAAAAACAAAAACAAACAAGGTCAGAGTCTAGCAACACATGCTGAGAGTAATTCTGCAAATGTCACACACAAGTGAAAAATGTGCAAACGTTGTGAGCGAAATATGCACATATTTATATAAAATATCAAATACTGCAAAACTTGGAGGAGAGAATTTTTGTTGCCTATCGGCAGAATAAGTGTACTTTCAAAATATACTAGTGGGGCTAAAAGGCTAAACACTAGATTTTGAATGCATAAAAATCATTTTTACGAAAAAGGAAACATAGCATGTTTATGTAAATTCACGTAAGAGAAAAAAATATGAGAAGTCTGTCATGATTTAACCATAAAAACATTATAAGTGAAATATTAATAAAAGTATAATAATTTTTATCATTTTAACTGCAAAAAGTACTTAAAAAAACAAACAAACACACAAACGCAGCTTGGAAGAAGATAAAAGGAGCAAATATGCTATCACTGTTAAAAATATTATAAAAAAATAGTTCAGAAGTGATTTCTTCGTTCAAGCTGATAAATCAACAAACTTATGAAAATCCAAATGGTAAAAGTACAAGTATGAATAGGGAACCATAACATGGATAGAAACTGATAATATTTACTGATATTGAAAAGAAAGAATAAAAGGTTATAACAATTTAGAGAAAATAATTTAATGTAAAAGTATTCCCTGTTCATACTTACATGCAAAGTGTTTGTGGCTTTATGAATTCTTTTTGTTTTTGATCTAACGTGAGAAAATTTTCTCTTTCACTGTAAACTTACAAAATCCATTATGTCACATTTTGTAGATAGCATACAGCTTTATCTTTGAGCACGAAAACAGAGCGATATGAAAAACAACGCCTTCTATTTTTTTTTCAATTAAAATTAAAATGATTTCAGTAATGAACTGAAATGGGCAAATTTTGAAAACGAGTAAATATAATTAACGTTCTGTTTTCATACTTCCATTATTCTTTTATGACTAATTGCTATTGCATGTTTTCTTTGCAAGAGCACCTAATAAATTTTTGAAGACATATCTTGAAAGAAAACTGATCAGTAATGACGTAGATGTAGATTTGTCATGATTTACTTTAAATAAATCATTCCCAGAATATGTTGCTCCACTCTAACCTTGTTTCCTTTTTTCTGTATTTTAAACCTGAATGGTGATATATATAACGGCTTTACCGTTATATATTCATTATTCCTCCTTTCCCCTCAAAAAATCAACTTTTAACTTTACTGGTTTATTATAAATTGTCATTATTCTTCCCCCCCCCCCCTTCAAATAAAATATTTAGTTTAAATTTGACATTTTAGAGTTAATTTCATATGTCTTTATTCATTCTCTTCCCCCCCCCCCTCTCACTACTGTAAGTTTCGCTTTTACTTTTTAAAGTTCTTTTCAAATGCAGACATCATTTATCTCTGTTTCTTTTTCTGTCTTTCAAATTCACACGATAGAAAAAGATCTTAACCGCAATTATTTTCCATTGAAATAAAGTAGAAGAATAAAATACAAATGAATCTCTTTTCGCTTTGCAGCCGACGTTATCTAATGCATACTTTCCCAGCCTCTGGGCTTGCATTAGTATTCAATTCTCACCCTTGTACTCTGTCGGATACAAACCATATGCCCATTGCTGACTAATTTGCAGCTGTAGTTAGATCTGTAACGTGCATATGAAAATCACGTGTTCCTATTTCTTTAACCACTTTTCCTTACCGCAAGAATGTCAAGATACGTGTAACCATATAGCCGCGCCATGGCGTAACTTTGAATTCTAGGTAATACTTCGAGATGCCTCTGATTCCTTTGTCCACGCCATCAATTTTCATCGCCAATACTGTACATATGTTGCTATTCATCTCGCCAATGAGTGAGTGATTGTAATGAATATTTGACCACTACTGCCTCTGAACTTGAGTGTGACAGACCTCGGCTCTCTGCCCTTCGGGGCTGCCCCGCCGGGCAGTCGCGTCTGTGACTTCTCCCTTCCACTGTACCATCATGGCCCTCCTCTTAAAAAGTTTCATAATAAAGAAGTAAGTCCTCGAAATCCTCGTGTTGGAGTTTTTTTTCATTCATTCATGAACCTGGAATCTCTAATAAATCTCCTCTATACAAATGGCCGTGATCGTATAGTGGTTAGTACATTGCGTTGTGCCCGCAATAACCCAGGTTCGTATCCTGGTCACGGCACCAATTTGTATAGAGGAGATTTATTAGAGATTCCAGGTTCATGAATGAATGAAAAAAAACTCCAACACGAGGATTTCGAGGACTTACTTCTTTATTATGAAACTTTTTAAGAGGAGGGCCATGATGGTACAGTGGAACGGAGAAGTCGCAGACGCGACTGCCCGGCGGGGCAGCCCCGAAGGGCAGAGAGCCGAGGTCTGTCACACTCAAGTTCAGAGGCAGTAGTGGTCAAATATTCATTACAATCACTCACTCATTGGCGAGATGAATAGCAACATATGTACAGTATTGGCGATGAAAATTGATGGCGTGGACAAAGGAATCAGAGGCATCTCGAAGTATTACCTAGAATTCAAAGTTACGCCATGGCGCGGCTATATGGTTACACGTATCTTGACATTCTTGCGGTAAGGAAAAGTGGTTAAAGAAATAGGAACACGTGATTTTCATATGCACGTTACAGATCTAACTACAGCTGCAAATTAGTCAGCAATGGGCATATGGTTTGTATCCGACAGAGTACAAGGGTGAGAATTGAATACTAATGCAAGCCCAGAGGCTGGGAAAGTATGCATTAGATAACGTCGGCTGCAAAGCGAAAAGAGATTCATTTGTATTTTATTCTTCTACTTTATTTCAATGGAAAATAATTGCGGTTAAGATCTTTTTCTATCGTGTGAATTTGAAAGACAGAAAAAGGAACAGAGATAAATGATGTCTGCATTTGAAAAGAACTTTAAAAAGTAAAAGCGAAACTTACAGTAGTGAGAGGGGGGGGGGAGAATGAATAAAGACATATGAAATTAACTCTAAAATGTCAAATTTAAACTAAATATTTTATTTGAAGGGGGGGGGGGGAGAATAATGACAATTTATAATAAACCAGTAAAGTTAAAAGTTGATTTTTTGAGGGGAAAGGAGGAATAATGAATATATAACGGTAAAGCCGTTATAGGTGCCAGAATCCTTGAAACAAAAACTCTTACAATATCGCAGACTGTTATTGACTTATTCATTTTCTGTTACTTTCTTTTCAGTGTCACATATGTAAGTGTTTCGGCCCAACCCTGCCTAACTGCGGTTGATGTTGGACTTTGGCAACTGTATATGTATCGGTTTTTCGCGCACCCTTTTTTCTCTCTCTGTCATGTTTTTCTTATGGAAGAGAAGAGGTGCCTTTTTCCCCTCTCTCTCCATCCTGTGTAACACAGAAGCATCATTAAATTTTTTAAATGGAAAGAAAAACAGTTTCGGGGCTTAAGAGTGTACGTTACATATTGAAAGGAAAATATTAACGAACAGAGCCATATTTTTTTTGTACACATTAGGAAATCATATTGTGAAATATGCCCAAGCATCTACTGACGGTTTTCATTCATGGATCGGGGCGGACCCTGCTACATTTTGAGGTAAGCAAAATTCTTTATCTCTCCCTTTGATCTTACTTTGAAAAATTGATTTATTAGAACATATAAGGATTAAAAGGTCACTCCTAACAACAGATTATGAGACTGATTTGTCGCATTGCTACAGAGGAAAATTAGAAAATTATTACCCTTTTATCTTTAAGAATAGTATCTGAAAATGTTTGAAATATAGAACTTGATATCATATGAAGCTTTAGAAAAATGTTTTATAATAAGTATTTTCGCTATGCCTAAAAAAGCATAAGCAACTTAAACTAACTATTAACTAACAACTTAACTATTGAAACATTATTATTTAAAACCTTTTACTCATATAATTTGAATATTGATATAATATTTATATATATATAAGATAGTAGTCTATATATGAAAAATGAGTATCTTAAAGGATACTGTGAATGAAAAACTGAACGCAAGTAATTATAATGTTTGGAAGTTCAGATTAGAAATGTATTTACAGAAGGAGGTCCTCTATAGTGTTATCAGTCAGGAATCGCCCGATCCAATGACAGATGATTTTAGAAACAAAAATAGGAAAGCGCGTGCTATTATAAATTTGTTGATCGATGATGATCAAATTATTAATGTGAAGAATTTAGAAAGCGCGCGTGAGTGTTGGCTTACTTTAAAGGAAGTTCATGAACGTTGTAATTTAAGTAGTAAACTATTTCTTTTGAGAAAATTGTATTCCACCAAATTAAACGAAGGTGGTAATATGATTGATCACCTTACCAAAATTTATGAAACTCGTGATAAGCTGCAAGCTATTGGAGAAAATGTAAGTGATCAACACCTTGCCGCTTTAATGCTCTGCTCTCTCCCTTCCAGTTATGACGGTCTCATTACCGCTTTGGAGGCAAGGGATGAGCGTGACCTTAGCGCTAGTTTTATTCGAACAAAATTAATAGACGAGTACTCAAAAAGAATTGAAAATAACCGCGAAAGTGATAACAATCACTCCGCATTAAAGGTGGTGAAATTCCATAAAAACAAACAAAATAAATTCAGCCGGTACTGCAAAAAGAATTCTCACAATATCGATGATTGCTGGACCTTGAAAAATAAAAATAAAAATAATCCTAAGCAGTACCAATTCCCTAATCGTTTTCCCAACCAGTCACAAAAATCGGCTATATGCTCTCAAAGGCAGCGCATATGCGAATACTAACAAAAATAGGAATTTTGAAAAAGAAACACATAATGATAGAAATGTTACATTTTTTGTTGGGGATAATGTAAAAGATCTCTGGGTGATTGATTCAGGGTCTTCAACTCATATTTGTAATAACAAAAACAAGTTTAATGATTTTCATAACAGTGCCTCTAGCGTAACAATCGCAAACGGTCAAGAGCTTTTCTCTGAGGGTTACGGGGCTATAAAATTAATGTCGGATAATGCACACAGAAAGATAACATTAAAGAATGTATTGTATGTACCTGAAATTGAAACAAGTTTAATTTCTATAAAAAGGGCTACTGAAAATGGCTGTAAAGCCATTGAAAAACAGTCTTGCAAGATAACTCACGAAGGTGTTACGTACCTCGGGGGCTATGTAAACAATAATTTATATGAATGTAAAATAGAACAAAATATGTCTCACAATGCAAATATTATAAATGAATGCGAAAATAAAAATTGTCTACACAAGTGGCATAGGAGATTAGGCCACAGAAACGTTAATCATATTAAAGAATTAGTAAATAATGATATGGCGTTAGGAATTAAAATTGACAAATGTAAACACGGTGATACATGCGAAACATGCATAATTTCTAAACTCACTAGTGATCCATACCCCAAAGTCGCTAGTTTTCGAGCTACAAAGCCCACAGAATTAGTGCACTCCCATTTATGTGGACCTATGCAAACAGCGACGGTCGGCGGAAAATACTATTTTTTGACTTTTGTAGATGACTTTAGCCGGTTTACCATAACGTACTTACTGAGAGCCAAAGATGAAGTTTTCCCCAAATTTAAGGAATATGTTGCAATGACCGCGAATAAATTTGGCAGGAAGGTGCGTGCTATCCGTACCGACAATGGAGGGGAATACACAGGGAAGGAAATTGAAAATTATCTAAAAAATGAGGGAATTAACCATCAACTTACTGTTCCGTATTCCGCACCCCAAAATGGGGTTGCGGAGCGTAAGAACCGTACCTTGACGGAGATGGCTCGCTGCCTACTTAAAGACAGTGGTTTACCCAACTCATTCTGGGGCGAAGCTGTCTGCACCGCAACTTACATACAAAATCGCCTCCCGACTTCATCTAACGACTGCACTCCCTACGAAAAATGGACTGGTCGCAAACCAGATCGTTCAAATATTAAAACCTTCGGTTGTCGTGCCTTTGCTAATGCGGAAAAGACTCATAGAAGAAAAATGGATAATACAGCCATAGAGCGGATATTCGTAGGTTACGACAATAGGAGCAAGGGCTACAGAGTTTGTAAGGACGGTAAGGAAATCGTAATAAGTAGAACCGTAAAATTTCTGGAGACTAAAGGTGAAAACATAACTGAGGATAGCATATCAAATAAAACCAATGAAATACCAAATTCTGAAGATCCGGTTCCGAAATTACAATTAATCGAGGATAATATTGACAGCGCCCAACATACAACGCAAAATCAAAATGCAAATTCGGATACAATGCAGAACGTCCCGCGTAGATCAAACAGACCGAGCAGGGGAGTTCCTACCGATAGGTTTGCGTTCCTAATAAATAACGTTAAAGTAGAAGATCCGAAAAGTTGGGACGATATAAAAAATATGCAAAACCCGATTGAAAAGGAAAAGTGGATAGAAGCGACTTTAGAAGAAATGAATTCTCTTCGCGAAAATGATACATGGGAATTGGTCGAAGTCCCACCGGGAACGAAAGTGATCGGTTGCAAGTGGGCGTTCAAATCTAAATACAATAGCCAGGGTTTGTTGGAAAAGTTTAAGGCTAGGCTGGTCGCAAAGGGTTTTTCCCAAAAATATGGGGTAGATTATGATGAGACCTTTACACCAGTTGCGTCTCATACGACAATTAGAAGTTTTTTAGCAATGGCATTGTATAAGGATCTGAACATAAGGCATGTAGATATAAAGACCGCTTTCCTTCACGGGGAATTGCAAGAAAATGTGTATATGCATCAGCCTGGAGGCTATGCAGTTCCGGGAGAGGAGCATAAGATATGCAGACTCAAAAAGGCCATTTATGGTTTGAAGCAGGCAGCCAGAGCGTGGAACCTGACATTACATAAATCATTATCTAAATTAGGTTTTCACCAATGTAGGATCGATAAATGTTTATACAAACAAACAACCAATTAAACAACGACTTACGTAATCATTTATGTAGATGATCTCCTCATAGCTGGGGAAGATGAGAACATTAATAAACTTGTAAACGAATTAAACAAAGAATATCCTGTAACTGACTTAGGTGAAGCGAAATATTATCTGGGGATAAATATAAATCGGCCTGACAAAAATACCATGACGCTGGATCAAATTAATAAAATTAATGATTTGATAATCAAATTCGGCTTAGAAAACTCGAAACCAACTAATATACCAATGGAACCAGGATACGTTAAATTAGCGGATAATGAAAATCTCCTTCCGAATAATACGAATTACAGACAAGCCGTAGGATCTTTACTATACATCGCAACTGTATCTAGGCCAGATATTAGTGCCGCCGTAAATATTTTGAGTCGCAGAAATGAGCGTCCAAGGGCTAAGGATTGGAAAGCTGTTAAGCGAACAATCACATATCTTAAAACTACAATTGACTTAAAATTAACATACACTAATTTAGAGAAACCTGTCTTGAGGGCATATTCTGATTAAGACTGGGGAAATGACCCTACTGACCGAAAGTCAGTATCAGGAAATCTACTCATGATTGGAAATAACCCACTTCTGTGGACATCAAAAAAGCAGGCTTGCATTGCCATGTCGTCAGCTGAGTCAGAGTACGTGGCTGCAGCTTGTGCAGCACAAGAGACAGTTTGGATTCTACAACTCCTGAAGGAACTGGACCTCGAGCAAGAACCTATACAACTGTTTGAGGACAACCAATCCTCCATTAAACTTGCGGAAAGCGACAAGCATCATCAAAGAACCAAGCCTATATCCCTTCGGTATCATCTGCTGAGAAAGCTTGTCGAGGAAGGGGTAATAACTATGACTTATCTTGAAACTGCAGCAATGACTGCCGATCTGCTGACGAAACCCCTGCCCAAGCCTCGGTTCGTGCTTCATAGAAAAACCTTATTAAACCTGTAAAACTTTTTGTTCCGGCTTCAGCGGGTGTGTTAGGTGTCAGAATCCTTGAAACAGAAACTCTTACAATATCGCAGACTGTTATTGACTTATTCATTTTCTGTTACTTTCTTTTCAGGGTCACATATGTAAGTGTTTCGGCCCAACCCTGCATAACTGCGGTTGATGTTGGACTTTGGCAACTGTATATGTATCGGTTTTTCGCGCACCCTTTTTTCTCTCTCTGTCATGTTTTTCTAATGGAAGAGAAGAGGTGCCTTTTTCACTCTCTCTCCATCCTGTATAACCCAGAAGCATCATTAAATATTTTAAATGGAAAGAAAAACAGTTTCGGTGCTTTAGCGTGTACGTTACATATTGAAAGGAAAATATTAACGAACAGAGCCATATTTTTTTTGTACACTTTAGGAAATCATATTGTGAAATATGCCCAAGCATCTACTGACGGTTTTCATTCATGGATCGGGGCGGACCCTGCTACATTTTGAGGTAAGCAAAATTCTTTATCTCTCCCTTTGTTCTTACTTTGAAAAATTGATTTATTAGAACATATAAGGATTAAAAGGTCACTCCTAACAACAATGACATCATTAAAATGTACCGCAAGCGGTTTTACCCTAAAGATCATAATAAAATGGAAATATTTTGCGTGCCTCTTTTAACCAACTATAAAATTTGCAAATTAGGGTGGGCAGAAAAAAATAAATGTTTCATTTTCGAAGCACTTTAGTGTGGAAAAATTGCCTATTGTAATAAGAAAAAATTCGGCATACAATTTTTAAAAATCGGTTAACATCTTCCGTTCGCGCATCGTGCTTAAAGTTTACAAAAAATTGCAAAATTCGCGACTTTTTTGTAAATACCAATTTTTTGTAATTTTCACGGGGCAACTCTTAGTTCGTTTTGCTAGAACAAAATGACTCAGAATTCACCACCTACAATTCGTTGCACGTTGAATTCCACCCACACCCTACCCAACCAACCATTGAATTGTTGGGTGTGGTATTTATATTACATTTACAATTATTTACAAAGATTTCCCGTAGAACAGCATCCTTTGGCTTACTGGGTTGTTTACTTTTCTTTTTTATATCTACTTCCCATTTAAAGTCTGATTGTTTACAGAAATGAAGCATAACCGATCTAGAATTCAGTGTTGGTCGGATATAGCCATCTACAGCTTCATGTTCATATATTTTATTCGAGGCTTCTGTCACAAGTTTGACGCACACAACAGCCTCGGCGTGAGAGGAAAAGTTTAATATTTATCTAATGAGCTTAATGGTAAAATTGATGAGGATTTAACATCATCTTCACTTAGACCGTGCAGCTTTGGGGAAGGATACACCGTGTAAGAATTCCAATTAATAATTTCAATGTAATCGGAAGCTTGAAAATTTATCTTCCGTCGTACAACATTTCTGACGGTCTACCTCTTTGGGACGGTTTGTCTTGTTTTTAAGGTCCTTCTATAACCGAGCTTCCGAATTTCTTCTCTTTCATCGACAATAATTGCCAACAGAACATTCTCTGGGTGCGCAAAGAATGCATTTCGTTCTATTACTGGTTGGGCAACTTGTAGTAATCGTTTATTAAATAGCGTGATGTTTGGATTGCTTGAAAGACCTGTTTTGGTCCGCCAGTAAAATATTTCCTTATTTTATGGCAAACCGCGCAAGCATGTATGATCCTACCCTATGTATGAGGCCACCTATTTCTTTTAATTTTTCGGATGGATCTTACTAACTCATATACAAACTCCGGACTCGGTTGGTCGCAGTTAGTCATCTAGAATTGGATCAAGTACCAGGGCGCGATTTGCCAAGTCTTCTAGACAATATTGAAAGGTGATAGCATTTGAAATGTCCAACAAATACTGTTGTTCTTTGCTCAACAAATTCCTGTCTATATCAGGAATCGAACAATCTATGTGTTCACAATCGACCACAGGAAATTTTTGACAGCACCTGAGCTGCTGTCCTATTGGCGTACTAAAAGATTTAGGCCCTTCAGTTTGGCCGTCAATAGGTTGGAAAATGTGGCGAAAAGGAAGCTCAGTAAAATGCACGAGTCATATGCTCCACTGATTTATTTTACACTTACCAACCACATAAGAAGAGTCTGTGTCGGTTATCATACTAAATTTCATACAACACTTGACGCTATGACAACTGTTGGCCCATCAGAAACTCCAATCCGATCAATGCTTAGAGTGGTTGCTTTAATTTTAATTCTCATCTGCCATTTGTGCTTTTAGTCGATGTACTTGGTTTGTATTCATCTTCTTCATATTCCGAGTCTTCAAAAGAACTTATTTTGTGCTCATCAATTTCCGAGAACTCTATTACTTTATGAACTTTAGAACTATTTTAGGAACCACCCAGTGCTCACTGAAGATCGCGAGCTTTCCGCTCGGTCTTTACATTTAACTTTTTAGTAACGCTTTTGTCAATAGAACCGATTTCCCCCCAAATTGTGATTCCTTTAAAGAAACATGAAGCTCTACTCAAGGACAGGAATATTTTTAGTTTTTTTACATAAGCATTTATTTAAAAATGTATATTTACATGTATCTGATCATTTAATATAATGTAAATGCCACACCCAACAATTGGATGGTTGGCGGGGAAGGTTATGAGTGAAACTCAAAGTGCAATCAAGACCACGTGGTGAGTTCTGGGTCATTTTGTTCTAGCAAAACGAACTAAAAGTTGCACGGGAAAAATTGGCAAATTTATGTTTTTTATTTAAGATGTTGCGCGAATGAAACAAATTAGATTATTGATCAGAAATTAATTTCTTTGGATTATTTAAACCATAAAATAAACATAAAAATCTAAAGTGTGTTTATTTTTATAGTTTTAATTAACTTAAAAAAATTACAAGAAAGGCGCGATTTTTGCAATTTTTCATTAATTTTAAGTACGATGCGCGAACGGAATATGTTAACCGATTTCAAAAACATCTATGTCGTTTTTCTTCTTATTACAATAGGCAAGTTTTCCGCACTAAAGCGTTCTGAAAATTAAATATTGATTTGTTTCGACCCACCCTATTCTATAGCCCTGTTAAAGCATGTGTTGTACATCTTAATGATGCATATCTATCTCATTATGTTTGAAATATCGTTACATCAATAAAATTAACCGTAAACAATTTCCCCATAGACCATAATGTGACGGAATTCTTTAGTGTGCCTCTGTAAACGAGTTGTCACATACTCCAGTTTTAATACCGAATATTCTACCATTTCTTTTCTATACCATTATAACATAAAAAATTACATAGAAATCCCAGTATATTTGTTAGAGTAAGGTAACAGCTAGACTGGCAGACATACAAACCAAATTCATAAGTTTATAGTTTCTTGGAATGTGTTAATTAAGACACTAGTCGGATGTGGCAATTCGAAAAGTTTCTTCTATCTCATGCATGTTAATACTTTAAAATTCGCTATCACAGTGGCAAAATTAAATGACAATTTATGTCCATCGTGAGGATTCTGAAATTCCGTGCATTAGTTCTTGAAATAGCACTATTGATACCGGGAAAAATGCAACATAATAGCGCCACCTGTTGGACGATTTACATCAAAACATAATCAGCAGTAATATTTATCAATGTATACCTGAATCGGAAGTTTGATGAAAATTCGTGCATTAGTTCATGAGATAGAGCTATTGCGGGAATCGGTAGAAATTCAGCATAGCAGCGCCACCTGTTCGGTGATTAACAGAAAAATCTAAAAAGAACCAATTCATAGCAAGGGTTAACTGAATCTGATGTTTGAAGAAAATCCGTGCATTAATTCTTGAGATAGAGCTACTGCGGTAATCGTGATCATGCAACATAGCAGCGCCACCTGTTGAGCGATTTACACTAAAATGTAAACAGCATCAATGCATGTCAAGGACTAACTGAAAGTGAAGTTTCATGGAAATCCGTGCAGTAGTTCTTGATACAGAGTTGTTGCGGAAATCGTAAAAAATGCAGCATAGCAGCGTCAGCTGTTTAACGATTTACACCAAAATCTAATCAGCATCAATTCATATCAGGGACTACCTGAATATAATTTTTATTAAATTCTGTGCTTGAGATAGAGTGCCCACAAAATTTATGTCACATAGATACAGACAGAGTCACAGAATCATAGACTCACAAACAGACATTTTGTAAAAACACATTTTTAGAAATCACTGACACTTAAAAGGTGTAAATCTGTCAAAAAACAGAATTCTAAAATATTCACGAATCCAATACTTTCTTCTTGTAAAGATAGAAAAAAGTAAAAAATCACTATGTTATGAAAACTATAAAATACTGGTTTTGTTTTAAGTTTGTTAAGACATAAAAAAGGTTAAAAAAAAAATAAGTTATGCTTAAAAGAAACATATCATTAGCAAATGCTGAGTTAAATACTTTGAAATATGCACATTAAAAAGTTCAATTATCAATTTGTTAAAAAACATTGTGTAACTTTCTTTTATAATCATTTTATAAAGAATCCGGAATTATTTATTTAATTAATTATTTTATTTTTTTTTTATCCTCCAATGGCATACCAATTTCTGATTCCAAATTAGAACCTCTTAGCCTTAATGTATATTGATCTTAAAATATAATTCTTCTCGCAATTATTTTGCTTAAGTATCGATTTTTAATTGTAACGAAATACTTCTTTTTAATGGGAAGTTAAATTTACTTTTTAAACTAAGATTGATAAAAGGTGACATTAAAGAATATAAACCTTTTAATTAGTTTTTTTTTTCAAAGTTGAGTTATTGAAGAGCACCTTTTAATAATAAATGCTCTTCCCTTTATGCATTCATCATATTTACTTTCTAAAATAAGAACTTTGCTTTTTTATTTTTATTATATATTTTAAATGAGTTAAAAGACGTGAATTAAATTTCAAAAGAAATGCAATTAAACGGAACACTATAATTAAGAACCAATTATAATCTTAAAGCAGTTAATTGTAAAACCGACATGAGGAAATTAATGAAATTTGTATATGGTCACATATGTAATAAAAAATTCAGGGTGCCTCATATAATACAAATTGTATTTCCATTTATAACATTACCAAAAGTAAAACAATTGTAACAATATTTTCAGAGAGTTTACTTTGCTTTGTGTAAAATGTGATGTCAAGTCACGAGATCCTGGAAATGGCCAAAAATTCAATTAAATGGAACAATATAATTAAGAAACAATTATAATCTTTAAGCAGGTAATTGTAAAACCGAAATGAGGAATTGAATGAAATTTATATATAGCAACATATACAAAATTCAGGGTATCCCACTTAATACAAAACTATCTGTAAAGTGTGATGTCATGGCCAGAGTTGCTTTAAATGGCCAGAATTTCAATTAAATGGAATAATAAAATTAAGAGACATTTACAATCTTTAAGCAGTTAATTGTAGAACCGACATTAGGTAATGAATGAAATTTATATATGGTCGCATATGTAATTAAAATTTCTGGGTGCCTCATATGATACATATCATATTTCCAATTAAAACCGTACCAAAAGGAAAAATATCGTAATCATATTTTCAGATAGTTTACTTTGCTTTGTGCAAAATTTGATGTAAAGTCGCGAGATGTTGTAAATGGCCAGAAATTCAATTAAATGGAACAATATAATTAAGAACCAATTATAATCTTTAAGCAGTTAATTATAAAACCGACATGAGGAAATGAATGAAATTTATATATGGTCACATATGTAATAAAAAATTGAGGGTGTCTCACTTAATACAAAGCTTTGTGTAAAATGTGATGTCAAGACGAGAGATGGTGGAAATGACCAGAAATACAATTGAATGGAACAATATAATTAAGAAACAATTATAAGCTTTAAGCAGTTAATTGTAAAACCGAAATGAGGAAATGAATTAAATTTATATATGGCAACATATGTAATACAAAATTCAGGGTATCTCACTTAACACAAAACTGTCTGTAAAGTGTGATGTCATGGCCAGAGTTCCATTAAATGAGCAGAAATTCAATTAAATGAAACAATGAAATTAAGAGCCATTTATAATCTTTAAGCAGTTAATTGTAGAACCGACATTAGGTAATGAATGAAATTTATATATGGTCGCATATGTAATTAAAATTTCAGGGTGCCTCATATGATACATATCGTATTTCCAATTAAAACCATACCAAAAGTAAAAATATCGTAATCATATTTTCAGACAATTTACTTTGCTTTGTGTAAAATTTGATGTCAAGTCGCGAGATGTTGTAAATGGCCAGAAATTCAATTAAATGGAACAATATAATTAAGAACCAATTATAATCTTTAAGCAATTAATTATAAAACCGACATGAGGAAATGAATGAAATTTATATATGGTCACATACGTAATAAAAAATTGAGGGTGTCTCACTTAATACAAAGCTTTGTGTAAAATGTGACGTCAAGACGAGAGATGGTGGAAATGGCCAGAAATACAATTGAATGGAACAATATAATTAAGAACCAATTATAAGCTTTAAGCAGTTAATTGTAAAACCGAAATGAGGAAACGAATGAAATTTATGTATGGTCGCGTATGTAATAAACAATTCAGGGTGTCTCAGTTAATACAAATCTTTGTGTGAATTATGATGTCAAGATTAGAGATGCATGAAATGGCCAGCATTTGTATCCGTACAAATCTGCAGTAGACAGCCAGAAGACTCAGAATGGAGTTAAACTACATACGATGTCAATGACCAAATTATATTCCATTTCCAGTATTTCACATATCATATATTTCTTATAAAATAACATTAGTGTAATGAAAATATATTTAAAATATCTACATATTACAAAGAAATAGCAGAGTTTGGCTTGGAAGAAACACTCTCTATTTTACACGAAATACGCGAATTGGGATACTAAGTTTCCCTAAAAATACCATTCTGTCTGATTGGTTATATCAATCTTTCACTTTGTTAAAAAAGTTCACGATCAGACCCTATACACTGGGTGTTATAAAAAGATTAAAACACCCTTTAATTTTTTACCCCGTGCAGATACGTAAGCAATGTAAAACGCAAAAATGTTCAAAATAAGGTAATGCTGTATTTACTGGCATAATTTGCCTCTCCAGGTAATTCACACACATGCTGTTTAAAAAAAAAAATTGGATAACTTTTGCTCCCTCTAGTTTTGAAAGAAAATTTCTTAAAAAAAATTAGTAACATAATGTGAAATTTCTACACGAATAATTTTTATGATTGTTTGAAATAATGGAAAAGAATTCGAGATCGTTACCGCAACGAGTATAGAAACATTGATTTTATAATCAGTGTAATCAGAAATCCAATCAAAAAAGATTAAAAAGGATGAAAATCCTCAAATGTTACTTTTGCAGAATATTTGTCATTAAAGTGGTATTGTGGGATGAGACTCCTATTTATAAACCGTAACTCATTTCTAAGACAAACACTGACATTTATTAAGACGAAGACAAAACAAAAATACAGATAGTAGCACTTTTCACAATCGATATTTAGCTTAAAAGCGACAATCTTTAGATTATTTACTTAACATCGGCGAATATTTCCTAAGATTTTTATACGTCATTTAGTCCAGGCAATAGAGACCGTATAGGAGCTCTACCTAGCAAAATTATTGGAAGTTCTGGAAATTGGCTTATTTTATGTTTTTTGGGTCGCTGAATCCGAATTTGTAACTTCCCACCAAAATTTCCTCCGGCAACCCCCCCCCCCCAATTTTGGTAAAATCCCCTCCCCCAAAAAAAAAGGTTTTTATAAAAAAATCAATTTTTTAATTGTTTTAGGGGAAAAGTATCTAAAAATTCAAAAAGTAGACAAAATTTGCAACAAATTAGATATATGACTTTATGACTTAGGATGAAGGGAAGGGTGGGTCTGTCTCGGAACATGCGCGTGGTGCTGTGTGGACTAAGTTGTGCAACTACACTTAACCACTCACACGTTTACATTTGCCCTCCTATCTCCCCTCCGAACTTTCTCTATAAGGTTTACTTTAAGTTTTTTAGGTCGCTGAATCCGAATTTTTAACTTCCCCTCAAAATTTTCCCCCCGAAAACCACCCAAAATAGTTGTTTTTAACTTAAATTTCTTATTGTTTTAAGGGAAAAGCAGTACGAAATTCAGAAACTAGACAAAATTTCTAACAAATAGGATATATGACATTATGACGTAGGATAAACGGGGAGAGAGGGGGCTGCCTCGGAACATTCCCCACGCGCTTTTCTCAAAAACCAATTTTTTTCAAAAAATCAATTTTTTGGTGGGTTGCCGGGTGAAATTTTGGTGGGAAGTTACAAATTCGGATTCAGCGACACAAAAAACAGAAAGTTAGTCGAAATCCAGAACTAGTATTAATTTTGCCAGGTAAAATCCCTATTGCCTGGACTTCATAACTTAGTGCACGTAGCGCCGCAGTGCATGTTCAGGAGGAGCCCTCCTTCTACCCGTTCGTTCTACGTCATAATGCCATGTATCCTATTTGTTGCAAATTTTGTCTAGTTTCTGAATTTCGTAATGCTTTTCCCCTAAATCAATAAGAAATTTAAATTAATAACAACTATTTTGGGGGGTTTTCGGAGGGGGGAGATTTTGGGGGAAGTTAAAAATTCGGATTCAGCTACCCAAAAAACTTAAAGTAAACCTTATAGAGAAAGTTCGGAGGGAAGATGGGAGGACGAATGTAAACGTGTGAGTGGTTAAGTGGAATTGCGCAAATTAGTCCGCGCAGCACCGCGGTAGATCCCCCATTCCCCTTCATCCTAAGTCATAATGTCATATATCTAATTTGTTCCAAATTTTGTCTACTTTCTGAATTTCTACATACTTTTTCCCTAAAACAATAACAAAATTGATTTTTTTAATAAAAACCTTTTTGGGGCATTTTACCAAAATTTGTGTTTGGGGTGCGGGGGAAATTTTGGTGTGAAGTTACAAATTTGGATTCAGCGACCCAAAAGACATAAATAAGCCAATTTTCAGAAATTCCATTAATTTTGCCAGGTAAAATCCCCTATTGCCTCGACTAATTTAAATTTTATATGGTCGAAATATTCTGTTCTTTTTAACAACAGCCATCGTCGAATTCTTTCTGCGTTCTATTTACTTTTTCTCCGTTTCCACTTCACGTAGGTTCGTTACCTTTTTAATCTCGAAGCGGAGGGCAGCGTCGGGAACATTCAGTCTGAATGTAGGTGTTACTTGCGAAGTTTCCCACATGCGGCCTTCCTGACGTCTGAAGCTGCCGCAGCGACATGTGCTAAATAGAATCTGAAAAGAAACAAGACAAAATCCAGTAACTGTTCTTAGGAGAAAAATTAATCTGCAAGCTGAGAAAGATCACTCAGTCTATTTGAAATGGCGTAATATCATATGAAAAATTCTTTAAAAGCATTGACTTATATAATTTTCACAAACACACAAGAAGGAAAGATTGAAAAAAGATTTTTTTTTTTTTTTTAAGTTTCAGTTTTCGTCAGGCCAAGGTTCCATGTATTCATGACAAGATCTAGTATTTATCCGTCCTTCGGTTGATGAGAGATTTCGCTACGCCGTAGGTGTTGTTAGACTTCACTTTGGTTACTTTATACAGACCTAATAATTTAGATTCGAACTTTAAACCTGGTCCTTGCTGGGTTCTCTTAATTGCTACGAGGTCACCAAGGTAGCACTTCCGGGGTTTCATACGTCGTAAATTATAGTGCTTGCGATTTTCTTGCTGAATTTCCAGAATATTCTTCTTGGCTTCTTTACGGAGCTCTTCTCTGTCTTTCAGGAACTGCAGTGTTTAAGAGGTCAATCATTTGTACATCTTCTTTCTATTTCATTTTTTTACCAAATAATATTTCAAATGATGTTTTCTTAATTCTTCGTTGGAAAGTTGAATTAATGACTTGTTGAACTTTTTAGAAACATGTTTGTACCATTTGGTCGATTCGTCTTTGGACATTTTAGAGATTACAGAAATTATGGTGGAATTAAAACGCTCTACTTGACCATTGGCACGGGGGAAGGGCAGTTGTAACTGTCTCGTGCTTTATATTTTAATCTTGACAACAATCAGCAAATTCTTCACTTGTGAAGGCAGGAACTTTATCGCTAATTATGGTGGAAAGATTGCCAAAAGTATAACTTTGTTGTCGTAGTTTTGATATAACTTCGGTAGCAGAAGTGGTTTTACAGGGATACAACCAGACGAATTTAGTAAATGCATCTATTAAAGACAAAATATGTTTGTAATTTTTGTTAGTCGTTTCAAAAGAGCCTAAATGATCAATGTGTTTGGTTTGGAGAGGAGTCACGTCTTTAGGTAAGGGGTGTAATTCCCATTCTTGTTTTTCACATTTGCGATTATACAAAAGGCATGTTACACAATTTGCTATAATTTTATCAATTTTATTTGACATATTAGGGATGAGAAATTCTTCATTAAGGATTTCTTTACAGCGTTTGCGGCCAAAATGTCCTTTGTCATGAACGTGTTTAATGACATTTAGCTGCATTCCATCCGGCACAGCTACCAGATCGATACTTTTATGATTTTTATAGACAACGTTATTTTTAAGGAAATAGTTGTCATATGGCTTTGTTTTCAAAATTTCTTTGATGGCCTGTATATGTTCGTCAGTGTTCTGTGATTGTATGATTTTGAAAATAAAACTATCTTGAATGATCATACATATTGGATTTCTACGTAAAGCGTCGACATGGCGCATGCCTGTACCTTGTCTGTGTTCGGTTGTATAGTAATAGTCAGCTAACATTAAAGCCCATAGAGCAATCTTGGTGCAAAGATCTTTCTTTTTTATTCATTGTAAGGGCAAATGCGTTGCAATCTGTGACAATCTTGAAATGAATGCCTAGAATGTAAACGTGAAATTTTTTAAGCGCTTCTATGACAGCTAAAGTTTTTAATTCATAACGCGAATATTTACGTTCGGTATCTGGGTTTTTTTTCTCATAAAGTAGACAGGGTGAAATTGATTGGTAATGTAAGACTTTTGAAGGAGGACTGCTCCGTAACCGCCAATAGATGCATCGCAGTGAACTTCTGTTTAATTACTAGAGTTATAAATGCTTAAACCAGGACCTGAAGAAAGGATGTGTTTCAGCTGATTAAATGCATTTCGTTGCTGGTCACCATAGGGAAATTTAGTGTCCTTTCTAAGGAGATCTGTTAAAGGCTTAGCTATTAAAGAGTAATCTTGGACGAATTTACGAAAATATGAAGTTAATCCGACAAATGAATGTACATCTTTTATACTTTTAGATTCTGGGAAATTTAAGACAGCTTTAGTTTTTAATGGAGATGGATGCAGTTGACCATTTTTAATGTGGTAACCCAAAAATTCAATTTCTCTCTGTAAAATGTGGCATTTTTTAAGATTCAATTCTAAGCCATATTCGGATGCAGTTGTAAGGAAGTGTTGTAATTTCTGGAGTGCTTCGGCGTGGTTTTCAGTGGGTATTATGAAGTCATCCATATAGACAATAAGTACTTTTTCATTAATGAGGTCTCGAAAAACGTTATAAATATATCTCTGAAAAACTAAGGGTGCATCGATAAGCCATAACTCATATATAAGAATTCAAATTGGCTAGAATGAGTTACGAAAGAAGTATATTTTCTACTATTTTCTGCTACTTCGACATGAAAATATGCATTTTTAAGGTAAAGAGTAGTAAATACTTTTGCTGAATGCAACTGATCAATAATGTCATCAATTACTAGGAAGGGAAAACGTTGTTTATTTGTTTTAGAATTTCACTTCCTGTAGTCAACACACAATCTATAAGAGCCATCTTTCTTTTTTAGTAGGACAATGAGTGATGAAAAATTACTAGTGCTTTTACGAATAATTCCTTTATCGAGCCAATCAGAAATTTGTTTTCCAACGAAGTTTTTCTCTATTGGCGCCAAGCATCTGGGAGGACAAGTGACAGGTGTTTCCATTTCCTGATGAATTGATAATTTAACATCAGTTGTCTTTATATTTCTGGGAGAATAATTTTGAATAAATTCTGAAAATTTTCAACGTATTGTTTCATCGGTAATATGAGATAAATCAAGATTAAGATCGTCTAACACATGAGCAACATTAATGAAAAAATTATTGGACGTATTGTCATTTTTCTCGATTTTTTGCATCGAAATATTATTTCCCGAAATTGTTAAAATGCTTTGTTGTATAACATCTGTACCAATAATAAGATCAAAATATATGGAATAATCTGGGACTACATAAACCTTAGTTGTATAATTAAAATCTTCTATCCTAATGTCCGTAGAGAAAAAACCCAGGGGTTGATTATAGTATTTTCTAATCCAAATAATGTGATGGTTGAATGTTCAAGGTTCGAGATTGTAGGGAGTTTGCGGTAAATACTTTCCTTTAGCAAACTTCTTTCACTGCCAGTATCTACCAATGATGTAACTTTTACAGACGAAATAAACACTTTTTTGGTCATGAAAGGGTTCAACATAACTGTGGAAACATTGGAGGGTTCTGACTTAAATCTAGGCCTCCTTAGTGGATCACATTAAGCCGATATATGGCCAAAATTCGAGCGATTGAAACAACAATGGCCTTTGTCTTTATGTCTGCATTGGCTACTTTTATGATTTGACAAACCACAATTAAAGCAAAAAAGATGAAATTTTGGTCAAAAGGATTACTCTTTCACTGGCATTTCAGGTTTGACTTTACGAAATTCAGTGTTCTCATAGTCATGCCGAATTTTCTCATAAATTTTGAGCTTTTGATTGAGTTCTACAATGGATCGGCATCCATAAAACATTGATTTTCTAAAAACAGTGTCGGGTATACCATTTATGATATATTACATTAATGCGGAATCCTCGATGTTACTACGTGAACATAGTTGTTTCATAACTGGAAAATATTCTTCAAGTGATTCATTTTCTTGCAATTTTCGTTTATTTAATATGCCATGTAACTCGGCAGAGTTTTAAGTGGAACTGAATTATGAAATTAAGAGTTGTCTAAGTTTGTCATATGAATTGATATGAAATTCTGTCTGCACTAACAACTGGGCTTTTCCTCGTAAGGATCTTTTACAAAATATGAATTTATGAAAGTCAAATAAGTTAAACATACTAGTAGCATCGTTAAAATTACTGAGCCAAACATTTATATCTTAAAAAAGAACTTCCGTCAAAAGGAGGTACAATACTTTCAACATCAGTAAAACCAATAGATGATGGCACAAAACTTTGAACTGGAAATTGCTTTTTTTATCAAAATTTGATGATTCCGTGTCATTACTTGCAGAATGATTATTTAAAGGTAATTCGGGTTCCGAATCTGTATCGCTGTCATTCTGAACATTAGCTTGTAGTAAGCTTAAATCTGATAAATAAGTAACTAATCGCTTCGTAAGAATAAGGGCGAATCAATTTCTATAGCAATGAAACATGTTTACTTACATTCTTTTTTCAGTTGTGAGCTGGGGTTAATAATTATTTTCCTGTTTTCGCGGTATCCGATGTAATCCTGGATAATCACAAATACTGCATTGCTGCCGACAGTCGAAGTACGCTTGGCTTTAAAGATGGAAAATATGATTTTTTTTTAAATTGTCTGTTAAATATATCATTTTTAATAACTCGAGAACTAATTAACAGAATCTGATGGGGGATTTTTTGCCATTTTTTTTTTATTTAAAAAAAGAAAAATATTTGATACCGGTTACATAATGTTTGCAATAAAAGACGCTGTTTTTCCGACTGTTTACGATTTTTTCAGCAACTAAAAATTAAAGCGTATAATATTATCTACAGGTCAGAAATTAAATCTTCATAGAGTAATCACTAAATATTGTGCTTCTCGTCCATAAGGGGTTAAAACAGAAGCGTGACCCATAACATTACATTCGTTTGATATAAAATTATACAAATTTGACATATGATTGTAAAATAAAGTGAAGCTACCAAAGGCAGTGAGATTCTAAACCCTAAGTGAGTTTGGAAAGACTCTCAATAATAAAAAAAAATATCTCGATAATTCGAGATCCGTTTGATTGGATGTCAACGCAGACGTAGCCCTCCTGGTTGTATGCTAACTTAAGCAATGGGACACCCAACCGCCATGTTTGTTTCGAAAGAATTTCATTTCATTTGATGTTCGTTTAGAAAAACTGACATGCGAAGCACCTCCATTAATGAAATAAAACATGAAAAATAAAACTATCGTTACAGGGACCTTATTACAGCATCGGATAAATACTATCTTCTGTTATTCAAACTTCCAGAAAACGTAATGAAAAAATACAGCGGCTGTTTTAAAAATTACAATTTTTTTAATTTCAAGGAATCAAATTTGTAAAATTTACCATTTGTCTGTCTATTTCAGATGGAATACATACTTTTTTGGAATGATTTTCATGTCATTATAAATGTTGCATTTTTCTGTTATTTTTCGCTTTAAAATAAAATGATTGTTTGCAGTTATTTAAAAAATATATTATTTTATACGTAATCATATTTTAATGTACTTATTTTGTTATTGTTATTGTAGAAATATCTTAACAAATGCTCTGAATATTTACGTTTGTGAATAAATATATATAAGGATGATATTTTACGTTGAATGCATTTTACATTCGTAAAATTATTAAATAAAATATACCTGGTTATCGTCCACCTTACTATCTTATATATTAAAGAACTTTAAGCCCCTTCACCTAAAGATTTTTCTCTGTAAACAGTTTCATGTTACACACAATCTTCTTAATTTTTCGAGTACATTAGTCTTAAAAGAAACTAAATATCTGCTACAGAGTTTTTCGAGTTTGTAAAACAAAAAACTATTAAGAAGAGTCACAATGAAAACTCATTATCTTAATTAGTTAAGTATAAGAGAAAGATTTCTTTTTTAAATACAATTTCTTGCAGTTAATTTGATAATATATTTTATTTATTTACTGTATAAAACATTTATAGTAATAAAATAATTTGTAAAGACTTTTGCGAATTATTAATATTAAAAGTACTAGCATTAGAGATGTGTAATCTCTTGATTAGAGGTGTAATTTAATTTTAATTAGTCACTTTCAAATTAAAAAAAAATGTTTTATTCAATGATTTATCAATTAATGTTCCCGGCTGCTGTTTTAGCTGTTGTAAATAGTTGCACTGTTTATTGTTTTGTTATTATTTTAATAAAGTTTTTTACATTAGATGTAGTACAGATGTGTTATTATCTATTAATAATAAAATACTTTTATATTTTTTTACTTTTTAAGGTATTTTCTTATTATATTGTTGTAATCATACACATGTATTTGTGGTATGTTCAATCCATTTCAAGTGGTCCAGCACCGGTTACTCGAACATTTTTAAAAAATCTGAAATTTTTTGTACAACAACCCTAACATGATAGAAGTTCAAAATGACTATTATTTTAATTTTATTAATTTTTGTTTGGGCATGGCGGCCATCTTTGTTTCATCGTCTGCAGCAATTTTCTCACAAGAAGGGTTTACGGAATTGTAAATAATTAATCGTTTATTTCTCCAATTCAAGTGCGGATTAAAGCAATTTGTACAGAATACATTGGGCTAAAAATTTGGTAATGGAGTAGTTTCCTAAACTAACTGCTTATTGATAAAATTTAAGCGTAAAATTTCAGTTTTTTTCCAAAATTTGTCCGTTTACAAGAGGAAAATTTTCTAGCAAGGAAAACTGGCAACATGACAAATTTTTTTTACAAATATGCCGAAAGTACTTGTACTCACACGACGAGTTCCATATCTGGGACTTGCTTTCTCTTCGCTAAAAGAAAAAAAAAATCCCAAATTTTTCAAAAATGACAAAAATTGCACTTTTCAGGCTTTGATATCTCTGGAGGGGCACGAGATAAAAATCTGATTTTTTTTTATAAGAGTATTGTATGGTAGTGTTATGGTAGTGCACAAGAAATTTCAAGATGGAGATTTGACTACAAGCTGAGATATGGCAAGGGCAACATGTCAAAACAATACTGCCAAACTATTGTTTTGTTGTAGTCACAGCTAAGTACTTATCTCAGAGTGTCATTTGAATTTATGTTTTTGTTTACCTTTAAATAATAGTAACATAAAATAAAGCCCTTTTCTAAGCTTAGCAATTAATAAAAAAAATAATTATGCCTAAGGCCATACATTTTGCATGGTTTCAGTAATTTTTGTTGTAAGTCATTTTAGTAACTAAAAGAAACCTCAGCACTTTTACATAAAGAAAAAAATATTTTTATACAAGACCTGAGACAAAAACAACATAGGGAAAATGAAAAGCTGTTAATGTTGTCATACTTGTTGAGACATGATCAAACGTGTCAAAACACATTCTTGCTTGTTGGTTCAGAAACCACAATTTTGATCTTTCTCAAAATTTTACTTGTAGGAACCAAGTCTTGTCATCTCTTGATAACTTGAAAGAAAGATCTTGGCCCTGCTGGCTCCTAGAAATATACTTTGAAATCACTATGTGCAAGTCTCAATTCATTAACAAATCCTAGTTTACTTCTTATGAAAAAAAATGTGATTTTTCTGCAGTATACATTTTGAAAAGGCTTTGGGTATCTTTACTTTCTGAAAATTACTTGAGGCCAGGGCTTAATTTGCGCCGGAGCCCACCGAAGCCCGGCTCCGGTGCTTCTCTGTTTTTAGTAAATATTTAAATATTGGTCGGAATTCACCGGAGCTTATAAATACAGGGCTCCGGAGCCCAGTGCAATAGCGCTTCCGAAATACCGAAGCCTAAATTACCTTTTCCTTTCCTTCACATCGCCAAGCTTTTGCATTATTTTTTACCAAAACACTTATATGTGACGTAATGCGTCGTACACGTAGGAGATGGAGATAAAACGGACTCAATTTTTGTATCAGTTTTTGGGCTTGGACTGACTCGAACTCAATCTGTATTACATTTAAAATTTTATTTATTCATGTATAGAAAAAAAAAACTTTTCCCCCAATAAAATTACGTATTATATTGTATTTCAAATCATTTTAATGCTATTTTGATCAGAATGAAGGGGGAAACAGCAATCGTGTTTTTCTATTTCAAATTTATGTCCGCGACGTGTTGATACGGCGCACTCAAGAGAACGAACAATGAATTTGCTTTCAGTTCGATTTTTTTTGTGACAGTTGGATAATTTTTGTTTTTTTATTGGCTGGGTTTTAAAAAAAATATTTAGATATCTAACCGGAAAAGAATATTTTCTATTTTAGCCAACGAGTTTCAGCTTGAGGTTTTGTTTGTTTGAGGTTTTTTGTTTTCTATTGCGTACGAGTATAAAAATCACGTTAGTGATTTTTCTACTTATTTTGTATCATGAACGGTACCCATGCTAAGGCTCTGCTCTGCACATTTACGAAGTCACCTTCATTTATAAGTAGATATAATTTCCATGTATTGTTATTCTGATACATACACTGTAAAAAAAAAAAAAAAAAAAAAAAAAATACGACCAGTTTTCCTGTAGGAATAGGAAAAATAGTTGCCCTTATCGTAGCGGAAAAATTTCCGACGCAGCTCGGAATAAAATCCGTAAAATGACGTTTTATTGACTATTTCCTTTTTTTTACGGATTTTATTCCGAGCTAGGTCGGAAAATTTTCCGGTACGATAAATGCAACTATTTTTCCGATTCCTACAGGAAAACTGGTCGGATTTTTTTTTTTTTTTTACAGTGTAGCAATCGAGCAGTTTTTCGCTCTTTTTTATAAAAGCATCGAATCTTTCCGATAATGGTGTCAAATTTTTAATTTAATCTGGTTTCCAGGGACTCGCCACAAAAGATTGTTATGCGGAAGTAATCGATTATAGTTTAATCTATGCACCTTTTATAAGAAATTGAAAAACATTGTTCCATTCTTCAGCATATAAATATTAATTTCTGTAAATTTCATTCATTTTTTCTTAAAAATGCATAGCTGCGAACTACCCCTTTTTGTGTTAATACTATTTCCTAATCATAATCCTTACCATATTTAATCGCAGAATTCTGCAATTAATTAACATTAAAATTAGGTAAAGATTACTATTCAGAAGGAGTGATAACTAAAAAGTAGAATAGTTGTTGATAGCTAAGTATATGCTGATAGATATATTTAAAATTTTTATTTTGTTAAACAAAAAAAAAGCTTTAAATTTTGCAAATAATGTACGAAATATAAATATGCAGATTGGAGTGACAAGTGGGGAGAAGGGAACGGTATGATTGTGGTACCGGTACCGCAGAATATTAGGGCTCCTGTACTTTTTTTGTTAGAAATTAAGCCCTGCTTGAGGCTGATGCATGGTAACATCGCATAATGTTTCATTTTCAGAAACATACTTATGGTAGGAACAAGTTTCAGGGACTGGCAAGCAGCATTAAAATTGTGGTTTTTTAACCAACAAGCAGGAATGTGTTTTGACACGTTTGATCATGTCTCAACCAGTATGTCAACATTAACAGCTTTTCCCTTTCCCTATTCTGTTTTTGTCTCAGGTCTTGTATATATATATATATATATATATATATATATAATTAAATTGGAAATTATAAACGGAATTTTAGTAAATAGTATTTATGATAAGAGAAATTATTTTGATTTTGATACAAGAAAAATATTAAACTTTAATAGTAACGTGCATGTTTCAATTTTTAGAAATATGTATTTCAATGGTTTAAACCGTATTGCAAATGTGTGTTCAAATGTTGATAAATTAGTTGGTGAATTTTTTAACTTTTACATAAACGCCAGTAAACAAAATTACCCAATACATTTTCTGAATGTTTTAACTCTCAATTTTATAAAGAAAGAAAGCTATCTAAATAAAACATTGGAATTGTTCGATGATGGTGATATATCGAAACGTGATTTGTATCGAAAATAGATTGGCAGTGAGGATATTCACGGATTTCATTTGACGGCTTTGGGTTAGTTTATGATTTTCATTTTTTCAATTTCTATTTGTTTGGTCTTGGCAAGTGAGGGGGAATGTTGTGCACGTAAAACATGTTTAACCCCGCAGAGCAAGTCATAAACCTTGCCACTTGTCTTCATATTTAGTTTTTTCTTAGTTACTCTTGGTTTTGTTATTTATTGTTTTAGTTACAGTTTGTTAGATGTTATTTACGTGTTTTAAATTATATGAATTTGGAT
The DNA here is from genome assembly GCA_963932465.1 of Maratus speciosus. Classification (NCBI taxonomy): domain Eukaryota; kingdom Metazoa; phylum Arthropoda; class Arachnida; order Araneae; family Salticidae; genus Maratus; species Maratus speciosus. Next base: position 458,819,248 of record OZ010792.1, read on the forward strand.
TTTTCAATATATATATATATATATATATATATATATGTGTGTGTGTGTGTGTGTGTAAAAGTGCTGAGGTTTCTTTTAGTTACTAAAATTACAACAAAAATCACTGAAACCATACAAAATGTAAGCCTTAGGCAAAATTATTTTTTAAATTAATTGCAAAAGATTTATTTTCTGTTACTATTATTTAAGGATAATCTAAAAAATAAATTTAAATGATACTCTGAGATAAATTCTTAGCTGTGACTGCAACAAAACAATAGCTTGGCAGTATTGTTTTGACATGTTGCCCTTGCCATATCTCAGCTTGTAGTCAAATCTCCATCTTGAAATTTCTTGTGCACTACCATAACACTACCATACAATACTCTTATAAAAAAAATCAGATTTTTATCTCGTGCCCCACCAGAGATATCAAAGCCTGAAAAGTGCAATTTTTGTCATTTTTGAAAAATTTGGGATATTTTTTTTTTTTTCGAAGAGAAAGCAAGTCCCAGATATGGAACTTATCGTTTGAGTACAAGTACTTTCGGCCTATTTGTAAAAAAATTTGTCATGTTGACAGTTTTCCTTGCTAGAAAATTTTCCTCTTGTAAACGGACAAATTTTGGAAAAAAACGGAAACTTTATGCTTAAATTTTACCAATAAGCAGTTAGTTTCGGAAACTACTCCATTACCAAATTTTTAGCCCAATGTATTTTGTACAAATTGCTTTAATCCGCACTTGAATTGGATAAATAAGCGATGAATTATTAACAATTCCGTAAACCCTTCTTGTGAGAAGATTGCTGCAGACGATGAAACAAAGATGGCCGCCATGCACAAAAAAAAATTAATAAAATTAAAATAATAGTCATTTTGAACTTCCATCATGTTAGGGTTGTTGTACAAAAAATTTCAGATTTTTTAAAAATGGTCGAGCAACGAATATGACATTTTCTGGACCACTTGAAATGGATTGACCCGGTACATTTTAGCAAAAAATCTTGTAATTTCATTTATTGTTTAATCGCATTTTAAATTTCTATTAAAAATACACACGTAACTTATCATGTAAAAGAATCTTAAAACACGAGATATCAGCAGACCTAATTAGAAAGTCGTTTTGGTTATATTTTTGTGTGCTGATAATTGAAGAACCAATGTCCATTTCTGACAATTTGAGAAACAACTTATTAAATGATTTTTACAATTCCCACACTCTTTTATATTTAACTTATGTAAAAATAGGATTTTGTTATCTATTTTAATACACTTTCTGAAGTGCTAGAATCATAAAAATATTTTTGTTTCAGCATTTAGGCCTAGTATTCATATAACTGTAACCTGCTTATAAAATATGAGATAAATATGTAGGATGAGAAACTCTAAATCTTTCTACGAAAGTTGTCACTGCGTATGCTCTATCTCAATACCGATTTGATTTTGCATTGTCTAACTTCTAGCGAGGTTTTAAGATTGAATCAAACTTAGCAAAGGCTGAAAAAAGTATTGTTTAAAATTTTGTCTACACTAAATGAGTGCATAGTAAGTCCGTAGTACACTGTAAAAAATTTTCGGAACGTTTCAGGAAATTATTCTGAAACGTATCGCATATTTTACCGGAATTTCGAATTTCTTTATGTCCGACGTCAATTACGGCAATAATTCGTGTAATATTTTTGAGAGGTTTCAACTTTTCCGTAAACTACTTTCTGCGCATGCGTACTTAATGTTTTTTCTTCCATTAGCCATTTTGATAAATAAAGAAGAATAAAAAACAGCTGCCTAGGTACTTAGAGACAAATTTATTCTGAACAAATGCCATTCTTTGTTTGGATATCAACAAATAAAGTAAGTAGCTAGTTTAAACCTTTTTGAAGTATATTTATTATTTTTTTATAATGTCTGACTATGAAATAATTATTCTTTGTAATAAAAACTGAATGTATCTCCCAATTGAGAAATTTGTTTTAATTAAAATGTATAGATAAATAATATTTTTCACTTTTCTTTTGAAATAAGCTTCCTAATATTTAATACGAATAATGCATTAATAAGTTTAAAACATTATTAAATTCATTTTTTAAAATAAACCATCATATTTCATTTAAAAACTTTCACAGATTTGCAGTATAATCAAATTCAATTATGCTGTTAAAAATTAATATTTTTATTAATTTATGAAATAAAGCATATTTAAATAACCCACAAACGGTTTTTGTAATGTTTGTATTTCTTCATGAAATTTAGATTTTTAACGAGTGCCGTTTGCACGGCGCAAACACCAAAAATTTATAGTAAAATACTGGTTGCAAAGCATCGTAATTTTGACATATATCAGTGCCCTTCAAAGAATTAATGCATTTGGAATCATAGAGCAGATGCTACAAGTGTTTTTATTTATTTATGTAATTTTTAAATGAGTAATAAAATCAAGTCCATGTTAACTTTTGTTATTTTTCAAAAAATTATATATTTTATTAATCAGCTTTTGTACTTTCTTTAATTTATAAATTAAATAAAATGTACTTTAAATACATCATTAATCCTATATGTAAATTGTTTTCAAAAATCTCATCCGTTGATAGAATCATACATTGTTCTTTTTTTACGTCTAGTTAATTATAAACAAAATTATTTTAATAAATTTGTGCCGTAGGGGCAGTTGAAATAATTTTAGAATTTTTAATGTACCGCCTTTCCTATTTATAAAATATGATATAGGTAAAATAAGTGTAATGTATTACTTCTCGAATTTTATTATGTAATATTTGGAAAAAAAATTAACACATAAAAGTAGTTTTTGCACATTTTATACTTATCTTTTGTATTGCTTATCGAAACTTCTAGCAAGGATGTAAATTATTCAACCAGAAGAAAATTGATCAAAAGGAAATTTTATATTTTCTAAAAACTTATGATTTTCATAAAGGAATAAAAATAATGTTTGCATTTAAAAAAAATATAATTAACAGTTTAACACTTTATTTACTCTCATAATTAACAGTTTTACACTTTATTCACTCGCTCAAGTCCGAGCTCGGAACTCATTTTTAGCAAATACTTTTTAGCTCACAGGCTTTTAAACCCGTAGAGCTAATGTGCCCGCAGGTTCGGTATGTACGTACGTACGTACGTATGTATGTATGTATGTATGTATGTACGTAACACGATAACTCTTGATAGAAATATCCGATTTGCTTCAATTTTTTTTCTAGGAGCATTCTGATAAGGTGCCTCCCTGATTAGTTTTGGGGGTTCATTGGTTAAGTATAAAGATGGGGTACGGTGGGCTAATCCTCCATTAACTTAGATAAATGGGTTTTTCATGCAGAATTATCAGATTTGCTTCAACTTTCATACTCCGGTTAATTCTGATAAGGTACTTCCCTGCCTAGATTTGGAGGTTCATTGTTTAAGTATAAACAGGGGAATGGGGGAGCTAATACCCCCTTAATTTAGATAAATGTGTTTTTCAATCCGATTTGCTTCATATTTAGTATACCGGTTAATTCTGATAAGGTGCTTCCCTGATGAGATTTGGAGGCTCATTTGCTAAATATAAAGATGTGAAACAGGGGGGCGGGTAATCCCCCTTAATTTAATTTTCGAGGGGAATTATTCTTTGAAATAAGAGTATAATGTTCAATTAGTGTGAATAGCCTGTGAGCTCAATGCCATTGGTTTAATTAGGAACTTTTATAATTACATGTTTAGTCATGAGTTTCGATTAATATATTTTTATTGTACAGCTTCGATTTTGTTACCTGATAAATAAAAAATTACATTTTCAGTATTAATGCGCTTTCAGCTAGATTCTAGTGTTAGATTTTAAAACTAACACTAAAGGTTAATTTTGTACAATGTATGAGAATTACATCAAACAAAATATGTTAAGACTATATGAAGTGAAAACTATTTCTTCAGAAAGGCAACCAAGAAAGCTAATAGCATATAAAAACTGAATTATTAATATTAATTAGCTATAGTAATAAGCAGTTTTAGAAATTTTAAAATCACGCTGTCTCGCGCTGCCGCCGACGAGGAATTTTACCCGGCGCACACCTGTAGTTGCTGCCCGTAGCAAAGCTGCAAATCCAAGTCAGAAAAAATAAATTCTTCTTATTATTTTTTTTAATGTTTCCCAGCGGTTGAATTCTTAAAAAAAATAATAGTTTACCAATATGAAATTAAAATACGCAAGTTGAAATTGCACGTCAAACTTGGCAAATGAGGTGCGTTCGTACTCTTACTAGTTTTAAAAATACTTTGGCACCGCATATTCTACTGAATGTATATTTTCGTGCACTTTATAAGTGCATATCCATTTCATTCTGTTCGAAAAGCTGTAACATCATTAAAATGCACTTGAAATAATTTTTTCCCGTTGGCCGTCATGTAACGGAAAAAATTTGACTGTCCCTGTAATTAAATTATGCATCCGATTTTCATAAAATTTGAAATGACTCGACAAAATTTTACAACATCTATATACTTAAAATTTCAGACCATTCGGTTGGGTAGTTTTTGCGCTGTTATTTGCGGACGGACGGACAGGCAGACAGACGGATTGAACGGCGATTATAGGTGCTACGTATTTATATAATTACGAACGCACCTTAAAAGCTATTTGAAATTTATTTGCAATATTTAATGTTGAGAAAAGCGATAGATCTGAAAATAATGTTTCCTTTTATGTATTCACATTTTTTATGTAATATTTTAACGTATCATAACATGATTTTTTTTTTTTTTATATATTGAAAAAATTCTTTTTTTTTCCTCCGAGCTTGCATTTATGAACAAATATAATACTCTTATATTATTTGTTAACCTTGACTGTAAAAAAATTTCCGGAAGGTTCCGGACAAAAGTGGTGGCATTAAGATGCCACGGCTTTTTGCTGTTACGTTTCACAATAAAGTAGTGAAACATTCCACTTTTTCAGAAACATTCCGTAATAAATACTCCGAAACCTTTTATAACTGTTATGAAAGGTTTCGGAGTATATATTACGGAATGTTTCTGAAAAATTGGAATGTTTCACTACTTTGTTATGGAAGGTTTTGGAGTATATATTACGGAATGTTTCTGAAAAATTGGAATGTTTCACTACTTTGTTATGGAAGGTTTCGGAGTATATATTACGGAATGTTTCACTACTTTGTTGTGAAACGTAACAGCAAAAAGCCGTGGCATCTAAATGCCACTACTTTTTTTCCGGAACCGTCCGGAATTTTTTTTTACAGTGTACGGCATTTGTCCCCAGTTCATTGCTGGCGATGGGGGACACATTGAACACGCTTGATTTGATTTTTTTAGTACCAACTAAACCTTACTTCATGTAAACATGTTATAAATAATCGGGAATGTGCCTTATACACACTTCTGCATGCGGTAAGTGACATATTTAAGTTGGTATTTGGACATAAAAAATTACGCTTTAGTTCGTCCACTAAAGTTATTTTTAACTGTGTTACATTATTTCATACTACATAGAAACCAATCTGCACTTTTGCAATAAAAAATGTTTCATAATCTCTCATAGTATTCAAGATAGGATCGATAACTTCCAAACTTCGTCACTGTTGGCACCATTAGTTTTGCATTATATCCGACGTAGTCCATTCTCCGTGCTGTTATCCAATTTGCATTGCTGTAGTTATTTTCATTCACAAGTATTTTCAGAAGAAAGGAACTTTCCTAAGCACCCTGTAGATATAAATAGAGTAAGGTGCCCTATATTTGTCACCAGTCACTTTTAGGCCCTCGGAAACTTTTATTTTCAGCAAACACCTACCAAATTTGGATTTTACATAGACTAACTACCCACTCACATCGAAACATAGACAAATTCCGTACAAAAAAATTTTAACATTGAGAAAAATTGTTTTTTTTTTCAAAAGTATATATATATAGCAAAAGAAAAACAGAAGGTCGCAATTTCGCCAAGACAATACACCGAGGCTTAACTTATAACTAAATCAAAATTTATTTCTAAATGAGTAAGTAATTTAATTTACATTAAATTAAGGCGCAAAGAAATGTACTAATTATCAGCGGAAGAATAACATAATGAAACATTAGCCAGCCAAACATGAGGGATATATATCTTTTGTATTGTTTTTGGCTCCTGAGAATATTTTGTGTGACCAAGTATAGGACAGAAAGCACTGAATCCAGTATTCTCCACGTTAGGGCACTCTGCATCATTGCCGCTATCATTATCACTTGTATTATCACCATAAGGAATGTCAACAGAGGAGTCACTTTCGTCATCAGAATCGCTGGGTAGGTCACGTTTGGACATTTTACAAGAGTGATTCTTTTCCTTTCCCTTGAGAATGGTGGGTGCTGAGCGTTTCTTCTTCGCATGGGAACATTTCACTTTGCTTTCATATGGAGATCCTCAATGTCGCCGAACCTCTTCGCCCGAAGTTGCTGATGCAATCACTGGCACTTCCTTGATCTCTTTTGAGCTGATGGCAACAACAGCTTGACCGTTTGATGATGGTTGATCAGGCACTCTCGTAGGCTTCATTGAAAAGTTGTGCGATTTGTAAGTTCTCAACTTTTCTGCCAGGATAGCTTGACAGCGAATTTTCTATTCCTTTCGTATATATATTTTTAAAAGAAAACATAAACGCGACTCTGAGAAGTTGCAGTTTTGCTGTTGAATGATGAAGTGTACACACGATTATAACACGGTTCTCCCGTGCAAAGCTTTATCGCATTTCTTCCATGGCACCAACTGCAACAATCAAGACAGACAATATTTTTTTCTTTTAATAAAAATAAAAGTATTTTAAAAAGTAAAAAAAAAAAAATTAAAGTAAAAAGACTTTTTTCGCTTCGAATTTTATTTTAAACTTTTATTCATTTTATTGTATTTTAGTTGATTACACTTATTATTTTATTTTATATTAAACATTATTTTCATTTTGAATTTTATTTTAAACTTTTTTCATCTTATTTTATTTTATTTTATTATACTTATTATTTTAACTTATATTAAACTTTATTTTCATTTTGAAATAATTGTCATGAAAAAGCATTCCTAATTTCGCCCACGGGATGAAAATAAGAACTGCAAAGGGGACGAAATTAGGACCACGCTACTTCCTAAATTGGCGGAGCTTCAGTTCACGTAAGATGATTTGATCGTCCTAAAACTCACTGTATGCTACTGTCAGCATCTTACCTACGTAACATACATACAATGAATAGGAATTAAATATTTACTGTACAGTAAATAACGTTCTACAAACGATGTAATAAGAATTCGGGTCTTCTAAAAGTAGGAAATCTGGCGTTTTTAATATATGTAGGCGTCTTGGCGAATGAAACTTTCACTACTGACCCGTTTTACCTTCCGTTCCTTGTGCCTTGCGTGATACGTGGCTCCACTTTCGCAGCAGCGAAGAAGTAAAGGGGGGGGGGGCGAAATTAGAGCACTCTACCCTATTTAATTTATAGATAATAGATAAATAGAAAAAATTCGAATTTTATAAAATGTAAACTTGTGTGATATTGCCTGATGTTGTATCTTTTCTTTCAGTTACATGCAAAATTTCAGTTGAAAATCCCCATTATTTTAAATTTACACAGCATTTCTCAATAACGCTTGGAAATGCTGAATTGGAGCGTGAAAAATATGAATTTTTGAACTTTGTTTATGTTTTTAGAACTTAATTATTAATTGATTGATTAATTTTAAAGCGATTTTCAGTTAGCTGGGAGCAGGTTATAAATAGCCAAATAATAATTATGGTTGCAACAACATATGATTTACATCGATAATGGATTTAATTATGCAGCAGTCACAAGTTCACTTAAATTATGTCATCTGTGTGGGAACTGCCGCAATTGAATATTTTAAGCACGAAAAATCAGAAAACAAAAATAAAATTAAAGAGTGTAATGTACTTTTCTAAAATATGTTTTATCAATCAAAAATTTAATATTGATAAATTGTGATTGTACGTTAGTAAAACACTTTAAAAATCCTAAATACATAGTTTAAATAAGGTTTTCATTTCTTTCCTGTTGCCATACCATAAAAACGGAACAGACCAAAATTCATCAGTTACTTCTACCAAATAAGGTTTTGCTCTTAATAAGGCCATCAGCTTATATCTTGTGGAAAATGTTCTCAGGCCGACAAATGGTAGCATATACCTGGCAGTTTATGTATCCTTGACATGTGGAGGTATTTTCAACTACAACCGATGCTGGCTTCGTTGTCATTTTCGGATCGCTGAATCTTTCGACATGTTGTTTATAAAAACAGTAAGTAAACTTTTATATGAAATTAGGGTAAATTAATGATTGAATGTTGCAATTTTTGCATGCTTTTCGAGATAATTTAACGATATTTTAAATTGTATATTGGAACATTCTGTATTTTTAATTCTGTTTTTGTTTGAAAGTAAAAAAATGTGAAAACCAGAAACCCCCTTAGGAGGCCAGGCTGTATAAGGCCTGGTGTCACTAGGGGAGACTTATTTTTATCGCATATTTTCAAAGTCTAAACTAATTAAACATTTTCTCTGTCAATATTCGTTGAAAACAATGGAATCTATCAAAGCGTTGATAAAGATATATAGAGCTTTTAATAGAGTGATGGCCAAATGGAATCGGCAATTTTTGCTGTTCGAAACGGCATGCCCGTAAATAGAGAAGCCAAAGAATATTGTACTAGAAGGAGAACATTTTGTTCTAATTCGGTATACTACCGTCAACCGGGGCTACTTTGGGCCACTTTTCCTGGTTCCACTAACATTTTCATTTTTTAAAATATTATATATGATTTTTCAACGTCAAAATTGAGTTGTAAACAATTAACATGAAACAATGAAGCAAACTGTATTGTTTTAACGAGGCATCTTTTTATTTTTTTTTATTTTTTAACTATCTTTAAAATTTTGAAACAAAGTAGCTCCTGCTAGGGGCTTCTTTGGACCATTCACTTAGTTTCATATAAATTGAATACATTTCATATGTTGAACTATTGAAACCCCCTTGCAAACAGGATCTTCTAATGAATTAACACTGCAAACTCCATAAACAAATGTTTTTTTTTCGTTTTATTACTTTTTAAACACAATAAACCAATTGTAAATATTAAAGACACGAGAAACAGTTTTCGTCATCTTATCCTCAGCAATTGGAACAAAAACAATTGATGTAACATTTGAAAACAATCTTACATAAAACATTTTTTAAGAGATTTGGTTGTATAAAAGCCATTTCCAAGTAAATGGGCTACTTCGAACCAAACCAAGCCTTGCACAAAGTAGCCCCGAAAAACTAGTCTTCATGTTAGCTTTATGAAAACTTAAACATTTTTTGTGAAAATAATAAGTTAAAGGAAAATTTATGATCACATATGGGTTACAGGTTACTAAAGGTAATAATTTGACACTTACCTTATTTGTAGAACTTAACCAGATTGTTTCATTATAGAAAGTTTGGAGAGTTAAAATCTACACATGAAAACGGTTGTTTACAAACACGTCCAGTATTGCCACTAATAAAAATTAAAATTACCCCAAACAATTTAAATATCCTAAAGTAAGGTATAAAATATTTTTCAGGGGCAAAAAATCCAAATGATCTTGTATTGTTTGTTCAATACAAAGAATAAACTTTTTTTTTTTTATGTGATGGACCAAAGTATCCCTGTAAGGACCAAAGGATGACGGTACCTGCAAAAAATGTTAATTAAAGTTGTCATCATGTTATTTTGAAAATTATGGCCTTATTTAAAACACATATTCCCAAATTCTGCTGGCCAAAATTAAACAGTGACAACAGAATGCATGACTTAATATTGTAAAATTACTTATAAATATTACATTCAACAGCCTTTAAAATGTTAATTTGTATATAACAAACTTTATTGGGATATGAAATCTTTGAGTGTCCTTATATATGCAAGTACCTTATATATTTTATTAAAATCAGTAGTTCACGCTTTCTACAAAACATAAACCAAAGCAGTGGGTTATTTACAAATGACTTTTTTTCAAGACAGATGTATGAAATTTTATTAAGGAATGTTTATGTTATGTTTTTAATAAATTGTCTTCAGGATTTTCAATTTCCTGTGAATATCTTAAAATATGATCTTCAAAATAAAAATTGCTCTCAAAAATCTTTTTTTTAACTTTTAAAATTATTATAACTTTTGTAAGCTTTTTTTTTATGTAAATCCTGAAGACAAAATAATAAGAAATATTTTCTGCTCACAATAGTGGGAAAAATAGTCAAATCAAGTTATTCCTGAGTTATATCAAAAATTAAATGACTTTAAAATTTTTTATTTTAATTTATATATATTTTTAATTTCATAACTTAAAAAAAATATTTGAAAAGTAATTTTTAAAGAAAAGTACGATGCAAGAAAAAAATCATTAAAATATGATTATAAATAAAGGAAAGAAAATTTTGACCCCGGACCCACTTAAACTCTGATTTTACGTAAATTTAGCACATGACGGTTCGGTTAGAAAAGAACATTTGAGTTTTGTATAATTTAATTTATAATACTATTAAAAAAAAATTATATCCATAGAAAATTGTTACTTGGGAAATGTTGTGGGAGTGTTTTTTTATCTTTTACATGACCAAATTCGGAGTAATCTACTGGGCGTCCACTCTCAAAGGTGTCCAAAGGTTAATTCCTAAACCGTTAGTCATAGACATATAATCCCAATTACAAAAATGTTTTAAATGAGGTAAAAAATATATTTTAAAAGCGATTTGGATCATTAAAAACATTCATTATTATAATTAGTCAATCATCGTTATATTTCGTAAAATCTTTCCTATTAGACTGACAATACAGACAAAACAAGTCCCTTTCATATAACACTAAAATTGACCGAGTTATGAAACTTTAAATATTCATGTCTTATCCGATTTTTCTCCACCTGAACACTAATGAGTTCTTCCATGCTTTGAGGGATCATATACCAGGTGCTTAAAGTATTCGAAGAACTTATTTCATGTGTATCTGCGCTTTGAAATAAATCATACAAGTATTACGACTGAGTTAACTTTTATTAAGTTTCAGATAGGCTAAAATAATTGTACATATGTTTTATTTTGTAAGGATTTGAGACTGTTTCTTTTTACGATTTCTTTTTACAAAAATTATGTTTTTTTATAAGTTTTTATTTAACTTCAAAATTTGTACTCGAACTTTAACTCACTTTCAATTATCCAATCGAGATTAAATTTTACGTAATGACGTAAATCCGATGACATTCTAATATTATTACGATTTTCTGTGGTTATCATTTATGCTTATTTTACAGGATAACACAAAAAAATGCCGATAGATTACCGCCAAGAACTTTAAGAAAAAGTTTTAGATTAGATAAAACGCGATTGCGATGGATGTATTTTTTAAGTTTTATTTACTTTTTACCACTGAATCCGAAAATTACCTTAATTTTAAACCATCGAGTCAGGATTTTTTGCAAATCATAAATTGTCAAAGTTAAAAAATAACAAAAATCGGATACTATTAAAATAGAGAAGATGACTGTGTTTTTTAACTTTTGATAATTAATTTTTATGTACTTTTAGCACTGAATCTGAAAATTACCTTCATTTTTAACCATCACATCAGAATTTTTTTGCAAATCGCAAAAGTCAAAGTTAACATATAGCGAAAATCTGATACTATGAAACAGATTTAAAACATTTTTTATTTTATTTTATTCAATAATTTATAAAATTTTTTTCGCTTGTACTGGGATTCTAACAGCTAAACAGCTGAGGGGTCCGATGAGGTGGGGGAGGAGGTTCAATTTTAGCTTTGAACCTTTTAATTTTGAAATTCCCAATTTACTAAACATCGCGATGTGATGGTTAATAATGATGGTCATTTTCGGATTCAGCGGTAAAAAATACATAAAAATCGATTATCAAAAGTTAAAAACACAACAATCACATCTATTTTATAGCATGAAATTTTCGCAATTTTTTTTCTTTTTTTAACTTTAAAATTTGCTATTTGCGAAAAATCTTTAAGTGATGGTAAAAAATGAATGTCAATTCCGGATTCAGCGGCACAGAATACATAAGAATCAATTATAAAAAGCTAAAAAACAGGACATATCTCAACTTTTGCAGGCTAGTGCAATCTAATAACATTTTAAAATATGTATCATTTTGTAAAGAATTGAGACTGTTAATTTTCTGAAGAAAATTAACAGAAAATTAACAAAAATTCTGTTTTTTTTTTTTTTTTTTTTTTTTACTTCTTATATGTTTATTACAAATTATATATTTCGCATTAAAATGTGAGAATGAGTAAAGATTTCAAATTTATATTGTTATAATGTTATTTTACCCTCAACCTTTTTTTTTTTTTAATTATATCTAACGAATTTATATTTCTACTAAATTTGTGTATGACCCCTAATTTGCAGCAAAAAATATACTCCAACTTTAAACAGCTATTACTCGGCCAATTTTAATCGTAGAATAACGGGACTTTTCCTGTCTCACTTGTCAGTGTAACAGGAAAATTTTACTAAATATAACTTATAGAACCGGGGGACCGTATAAAAATTTAATTTTCGTAATTTTCTAAGAAATGTGTTTATTGTTCCAAATCGCTTTTAATATTCTTCTTTACCTCATTTAAAACATTTTTGTAATTAGAACTGTATGTCTATGACTAACGGTTTAGGAATTAGCCGTTGGACACCGTTGGGAGTGGACACCCTGTATATTTGAAACATTTTTTGAATATTTCGCCTTCTGATGTCTTAAAGATATCATCAAAATTTACAATGGTGAGAAATATTTTTATGTGTGCTTTTTTTATATTCCAATAATTTTGTAATATAGGATGAATTTTCAAACTGATATCTTGAAACAAATACGTCTTAAATTTCATTCCATATCCCTTCGAGGGTACGGACGCATGAAGCTCATTTATTTGCATTAGTTAATTTTTACTTTCTTCTATCTTTACAAGAAGAAAGTATTGGATTCGTGAAAATTTTCGACTTCCGGTTTTCGACGGATTTACACGTTTTAGAATGCCCAGAACACGATTTGATGGTTTTTAGAAAATCTGTCACTCTGTGTGTGAGTCTGTATGTGACAAAAATTTTGTGGGCGCTCTATCTCAAGAACTAATGCACAGAATTTCACAAAACTTATTATTTAGTTATACCTTGATATAAACTAGACCTGATTAGTTTTTGGTGAAAATCGCCCAACAGGTGGCGCTGCTATGCGGCATTTTTCACGATTTCTGCAATAGCTATATCTCAAGAACTACTGCACGGATTTTCATAAAACTTCAGATTCAGTTAGTCCAAGATATAGTTTGGTGCTGATTACTTTTTTGTGAAAATCGCCCAACAGGTGGCGCTGCTATGCTGCATTATTCATGATTATCGCAATAGCCCTAACTCAAGAAAAAATGCACGAATTTTCCTCAAACTTCAGATTTCGTTAGTCCTTGATATAAATTAGTGCTGTTTAATTTTTGGTGTAAATCGCCCAACAGGTGACGCTGCTGTGCTGCATTTTCACGATTTTCGCAAGAGCTGTATCTCAAGAACTATTGCACGGATTTTCATCAAACTTCAGATTTAGTTAGTCCTTGACATGAATTGACGTGTGAGTTAGTGCTGTTTAATTTTTGGTGTAAATCGCTCAACAGGTGGCGTTGCTATGCTGTATTTTTTGCGATTTCCGCAATAGCTTTATCTCAAGAACTAACGCTTAGATATTCAACAAACTACAGATTCAGGTATACCTTGATATCATTTAGGGCTGTTTATTTTTAGTGTAAATCGCTCAACAGGTGGCGCTGCTATGCTACATTTTTCAGAATTCCCGCTGTAGCTCTATCTCAAGAACTAATGCACGAATTTTCATCAAACTTCAAATTCAGATATACTTTGATATGAATTGGTGCTAAATTCATGTAATTTCTTGTACTATTTAAATGATTTAATTGATGTGATTCATATAGAAGAAAGTTTTGTGATGGCCACAACATACTAGTTTACTCTGTATTTACTTTGATTATATAACTATATATCTTTTTATTCAGCATGTGTATCTTTTCAAATTATTAATTAATGATCTCGAAGCCGCTGCGGTCGTCCGACATACTTTTAGTTTATAATTATATATTTGTATTCAGTATATGTATATTTTCAATTTATTAATAAATGATAAGTGGCACGGTCTCCCGAGACTAATGATGAGTTCGAAGTCACTGTGGTCGCCTTATAGCTTCAGTGCCCCGAAACTGAACCTTCCTTCTTTTCTATGTCTTTAATTTAATCAATTTTCAGAAAAGAAAAAAATTGAATAATCGAAACCGGACGTATTTAGACGTCCGGTTTCGATTATTCAATTTTTTTCTTTTTTTCTTAGCTTCCGCCAGAGTCTCGACAAACGGGTTGTAGGCAGGAACCTCAGATGGACAGGCAGGACGCCGCGCTCCGCGAAATGCTCGGGCTGGGAGACCGCCGCTGAATTCGCGGAGCGCGGCGTTCCGCATGTCCGTCAGAGCTAACTACCCACGTTCCTTTTGCCGAAACACTGTAGTGGAAAAAAATAAATAAAAATGAAAATTTGAAAACGGACAAATTTAAAGGGAAAATTGATTAAATTAAAAACATCGAAAAGCGGGAAGGGTGGGCTCGGGGCACTGAAGCTATCGTACAAACGCAGAGGATTCGAGCTCATTATTAATCAATTAATTAAAAATAACGACAGATACTTATATGTCCTGTTTTTTCATTGCACAGTTCTGTTTCAGTAAAAAAAAAAAATAACGAAGTTTAAAACATATTCTTGAATAGAATCATTGCTTTCAGTTTAAATCGTCAGTGATTTAAAAAATTACAAAACCACAGACAGGCGCTCACCTATGAGGACGTATCTTTGTTTGAGACGACTTAATATTTTTACCCGACTGAAAAGAAGAGTTATGTGTTTCACGCGTATCTGGGTATGTGGATTTCTTTATACCCTCAAAACATCCCAACGGCTGAATGGATTTTAAGGAATGAGGTCTCTGTCGATTCGTCTTAACCGTCCGATGGTTATAGGCTAGGTTTTGTTTTCATAAATTGAAAATGGCGGCCGTAAAATACAAAATGGCGGTAGAGACGAAAAATTGTTCTTACGTAACCTATTGAGTGACATATCATTAGATAGGTCTTTCAAAATGAAGACTATGTTTCATTGACTATTTTACAGACAGAAACTCCGTTTAAATATTACACAACCTGGAAATTGTGTAGGTAGAATCTCTAGCTTTCTTGCAACTCTAACCATCATAGGCATTTATAGGCCTCATCAAAACAGTTTTTAGAGATAGGAACTAACAATTAAACGCAACTTAAAAGACATCAATGCAAGTAAATAAAAAAATATATAGGTATGTAATATAAAAAAAAAAAAATAGTTTCACGTTGATGAGAAATAATTAATTAGCTCGCTTTTTACGCAGCCGGGTTTTTTTATTTTTTAAATTTAATTTTTTATTAATTTATGGTATTATTATTCATACAATGGCACTATTCCGAATATAGAGTCTTCTAAAAATGAAAAAAAATGGATTTCATTCCAGAAATGTACGTTTATGTTTAAAACAGATTGAAAATTAGTTCTAAAAATATAAATTCCACGTTTCAAAGTAAATTATTTATTGCAATACGTGACATGGTTTTACGAGCTGTTTGAAAGCTTGTTGACAGTCGTGATTCACATTCTCAACTTCTATAAATTAAATTGCTCGAATTTCGTCTTGTTAAAAGCTTATTTAATCCATATATAATTTAAACGTGGCAAATTGAGAAGTATTTACATTCATTTACTCAAAAGACATCGTTATTATCATCGTTTTCTCCCTCACTCTTCATTTGAGTTGCATGATATATTTATTGAATTTCCCAAGGATAATAAAATTCTATTCGAAGTTATGTTAGGGGCGTTAGTACCTTTCGGGACCCATTTTTACTCATAATAGCACATTTTTTTTTCGATTCAACATAAATAAATAAGTTTTGCATATTTCGGAGTGAAATTGTTACACTTTCAAGAATTGCTCTGAAAAATTGCTACAACATTTGAAAATTTAAAAATATAACATATCTTTAACAATATATAATGTATACACAAAAGTAAAAGGAAAATTATGTACTTACTTATCTTTCCTACAATATAACTTTTGAAAAATACATAAGATAAACCAAATTTTTATGTAAAATTGAAGCTCAATATCACATTTATTCTATGAACCTAAAACATTGAACTTATGAAATGTTCTAATTTTTTTTAATTAAACGTTTAGCACGATGATTTCTCAAAATTAAAAAAAAATTAATTGTTAATTTTCCGGCTAAAGCTTTTTTCCAACACATGTTCCGGAAAGATAGAGAAAGAAGAGAAGAGCAACGGAACATGCATTTCTTTGGAAATTACTTAAATAAATATACATATATATAAATGAAAAACTGATCAATATCATTAATGCATTTTATTACAGTAACAGCTGTAGAAGTAAACTTGTAAATAATTTGTCTGAACCCATTACTAGTACTATAACTAATATCAGGTTGTAACGGAAATTTTCCGCCAAAAAAAGTTCTTAATAAAGTTAGGAAAAAAACATGAAAGCAGTACCTTTAGTGAGGATAGTAATCACCACCCAAATCTTTGGTTTTCTGCCAAGGTTTTGGTAGTTTTTCAAAGTCTTCGGCCCAGAAACTTGGGGGCTGCGGGTCCAAAAACAGATCAACCTCATTTCAGGCGTCCTGTGCAGAATTAAAGATAGCACCAGCAAAATGTAGCTGCAAGTGTGAAAAAAGGTAGTAGTCCGAAGAAGTGATGTTGGGGCTATATGGTTGGTGTGGCAAAATATCCCATTTGAGTCCAAACAGAGTTCAGCCGGTGAATGCAGACATATGTGATCTATCATTATCTTCTTGCGCCGGAACTCATTTTGACATTTTACCTTGATAGCAGCATCAACACAGACTAGCATCTTGCTGTACACCTTACTGTCCATGGTTTTACCATTTTCCAGAAATTCTTTGTGGATATTACCACGGCAATCCCACTAGAGAAAAAGATTATCTTTTTGTTAGTCAAATTGCGCTTTGCGACGCTGCCGACGGGCTCACCGGGCGTACACTGTAAAAAAAAAATCTGTAAAGTTACTAAAGTTTTTCAAGGAAACTGGGATTCCTAAAACTTTTTATGTAACGGCAACAACAAAAATTCCTGTAACAGACGCACTTTTGCACCGAAAATCAAAAAATCTGTAAGGTTACTAGAAATTTTTTAGGAAACTGGGATGCATAGAACTTTTCATGTAACTGCAACCCAGGTTACAGATAAAATTTTAGTAAGATTACTGTAAATTAGCAGATTAATTTGTACAGTTACAGATTTCTGTAGCTTTACAAAAACTAGTTTTGTAGATTTGCAGATTTTTTTGTACAGTTACAGATGAAAGTTTGGTAAGCATGTAACTTTACATCTGTAGAACTACAGATTTTTTTTACAGTGTAGTGCATCCCCTTTTTCGGCTTATGTTGTTGAAGTGAATCCACTTTTCGTCACAAGTGACGAAATGGTCCAGAATTGTGTCCTTGCGTTGATATTCGAGCAGATTAGTGCAGACCTGAACACGTCTGCACTTATCTGCTTGAGTCAGCTCATGCGGCACTGAGCGATTGAACTTCACTGTAAAAAAAATCTGTGAAGTTACTAAAGTTTTTCTAGGAAACTGGGATTCCTAGAACTTTTTATGTAACGGCAACAGCAAAAATTCCTGTAATAGCGTCTGTTACAGGAATTTTTGTTGTTGCCGTTACATAAAAAGTTCTTGGAATCCCAGTTTCCTAGAAAAACTTTAGTATCTTTACAGATTTATTTTTACAGTGTTGTACGTCAAGTTTATGCAATGCATAGTGCGGCTAATGGACATGACACTAACGTCTAACTGCATAGCTAGCTCTTCGGTGGTTGAGTACTGATATTCTTCCACAAGTTCTTGCAGGCGGGCCACATCAACATCAGTAGGACGGCAAGAGGACTGTGCTTCTTGAATGTCATAGTCCTTGTTTTTGAACTTTTGGTAGCAAAACATCACAGTGTCATATGGTTCAACAGTAGTGCCTAAAGCTGTACACAAGATTCGGTGACATTCTGTAGCTGACTTTTTGCAGCAGAACTGGAAGTAAATGATGGTTCTAATCTGGTAGCGTGATAGTTTCATTTCAGACACATTGTATTTAATGATAACGATATTTTTATACAAATTTCACAACACAGTGTTATAAAGCAAGTCTCTTTCTTTCAAATGCCAAAAATCGTTTGACAAAGTATGAGCAAATACGACAACGCGAGCTGTTTGAAAAGACGATATTAGCTGCGGCTGGAAACTTTCGTTACAACCTGATAAAAGCCTTTTGCAATGTTGTTGTCTCTCACCAACTTTAATTATAATATATATTGATTACTGCCTCAAAGATTGTACGAAGAAATTTCATAAAAAGATTTTGAAAGTGAATTATAGTAAACATATCCATCATTTATTGTTCACGAATGTCAAGTTATCGTAGATGAAAAGGAAGCCCTTTACATGTTTCGTAAATTAAAGGATGCTTGTGTTGATTGGAGATTAAACATATATTAGCTGCGGCTGGAAACTTTCGTTACAACCTGATAAAAGCCTTTTGCAATGTTGTTGTCTCTCACCAACTTTAATTATAATATATATTGATTACTGCCTCAAAGATTGTACGAAGAAATTTCATAAAAAGATTTTGAAACTGAATTATAGTAAATATATCCATCATTTATTGTTCACGAATGTCAAGTTATCGTAGATGAAGAGGAAGCCCTTTACATGTTTCGTAAATTAAAGGATACTTGTGATGATTGGAGATTAAACATACATTTGAGTAAAACTGAGAACTTAACAACAAATCTGAAAGCTGATAGTTTATTGGATGATATAAATAAAAACTGATGAGGAATTGAAATACATTGCATGTTCCATCAAGATGATTCATGCCAAAGAGATCTGAATATGAAAACTGCTGAAGGCAGAAAAGTCATTTCAATGTTGAATTCTGCTCTAGTGAGTAGTAATATTCGACTCAAAACTGAACGATTAATTCATATTATATATTAATTATAGTGAAGTTGTGCAAAACATCAAGCATCTTACTCTGTGGTTACGTGACATGCACTGAAAAAAAAATCCGTAAAGTTACTAAAGTTTTTCTAGGAAACTGGGATCTTAAATCCATCGCATAAATCAACTTTTTAAAAAGTTCTATAAAACTATGTACAATCTACCTAACCAAATCATTGAGGAACTACCCGACTACGAGGTATCCGAACCGACTAATAGAAAACGCTCTAAATACTCGCTTTTGCTTAACAATGAAGACTGAGGTTTCCTCACCCTTCTAATATACATAACCTTTCTGTTTGTTCTGTCTTGTTTTGTTTCAAATGTATATATATATATATATATATATATATATATAGACTATATGGACATTAATGACAGGCAACTTTCAATTTTACACATTTTGTCAAATATTTAGAAATATACTAGACAGTTTCATCTGGAATTTCAGGATTAAAATGAACAGATATGACATCATATATAGCAATGTCGAATTGTTAAGGGGAGCAATTAGGGGGCCAACAAAAAATCAAAGGAAAAAAATAATACTTGGGATCACCCTGTAAAATAAAATGCACTAAATGATCTACTGCTGCCCACTATAAGTAAACTGACATTGTGCAATATGCGTATTCTTTTGTGTATGAATAGCACGTATATTAATAGAGATATAGTGATTTATTTAAAAAAAAATAAAAAAATTCTTGCAAATTTTTTGCTTATAACATGCAGGATTTTCAACCAAATTTAACGCCGGTTTCAGAAAAATTGACAAAATATAGTAGAAACAATATAATGCATTTGGAATATATATATATTAAACATTTTAGGGAATATGAGTAGTTGTATGGAATAATTTTTATCTGCGCATGCGTGAAAGATAACAGGGATCATTTTACATAATTTAATAGTCAACTCTATGAAGCAACTTATTAAAAAAATGTAGTCAAATATCGTAAAATTTCAGAAAGATATCGGCGTTAAAGTGAGCAAATTTTTAGTTGTTCTCTAAAAGCAGCTGAATGATAAGGGATTTTACACAAATTGTCATTTTTATTAACTGACTTTCAGAAAAAAGTTAGTATTTAGTGAGTATCAGCGAGAAAAATTGCTTCGATTTTGATACTTCTTATGATAATAGTATAGGCTCTTTCTGGTGGTTATCCAAAAAAAACTAAAGCATCAATAAAAAATGAAAAAAAAAAAATAAAAATAAAAAATGACAATTTGTGGAAAATCCCTTATCATTCAGCTGCTTTTAAAAAACAACTAAAATTTTGCTCACGCTAACGCGGATATCTTTCTGAATTTTTATGATATTTGACTACATTTTTTTTAACAAGTTGCTCCATAGAGTTGACTATTAAATTATGTAAAATGATCCTTGTTATCGTTCGCGAATGTGACGATAAAAATTATCTCATACAACTGCTCATATTTCCTAAAATATTTAATATATTTATATACCAATTGCACCATATTGTTTCTACTATATTTTGTCAATTTTTCTAAAACTGGCGTTAAATTTGGTTGAAAACCTTACATATTATAAGCAAAAAACATGATTTTTTTTTTAAATAAATCGCTATATCTCTATTAATATACGTGCTATTCTTACACAAAAGAATACACATATTGCACAATGTCTGTTTATTTATATTCGGTAGCGATAGATCATTTAGTGCATTTTATTTTACAGGGTGATCCCAAGTATTATTTTTTCTTTGATTTTTTGTTGGCCCCCTAATTGCCCCCCCCCCCCTTATAAAATCGACATGGCTAAATATGAGGTCATACCTGTTCTTTTCAATCCTGAAAATCCAGAAGTATCTGTCAAGTACATTTCTAAATATTCGACAAAATGTCTAAAATTGAAAGTTGCCGGTCATTAATGGCAATATAGTGTATTTTCTTTTCTGCTATATATATATAGCATTTTTACCAGCTTAACTTATGTATGGTCCCTTAAAAGAGTCTTTTTATATGATGGGGTATCCCCCAGTAGCTGTTTCGCCTGTCCTATTTTTGGAACTAATGAAATTTTCTTTTTTCTAAATTTTTAAATTTTTCTATTTTTTTCTTATTTTGTTCTCTCTTACAATGTTATATCTTAAGTAGTGTTGTGCTTTTTATATAGTTACTCTTTTATTAATATTATATAGTTATTTTCTTATCGGGCCTAACAGCCACGTCTATACATGCTCTTTTTTAAGGCTCTCTAATGCCCTTGCAACACGATCACCTCTACACTGGATGTAACGTTGCCACGCAACTAGGCAGTCCAAAAAACAGATCACGTTGTTCCATTGTTCCATTAAGTTCATATAGAGATGGTTTTGTAATAATTTTGAATATACAGTTGGAAAATGATGTCGTTGACTAATAGGTTCTGCTCCTGAATTTAAAGAAAAACATGATAAAATTGTTCAATTTAGTTTAAAAGCTTATGTTACACGAAAAAACTACAGTGAAACCTCCCTGTGCGACCTCCTAAATTAAGCGACCACCTCCCTGTTCGACCATTTTTTCATGGAACGAAATTCATTCCAATAGGCAGAATACTAAATATACCTCCATTCAGAGACTATCTCAATAGAACTCCCTCCATCAGCGACCAATTCCTTTGAAGAAAATGAAACAAATTACGTTTTTTTTCTGGTCGCTTGAAGAGGGTTTTATTAGAAAAATAAATCCGGAGGGCGCATTATTCATCAAACTTCTAAATTAAGTTTAGATTTTTTTTTATTATTATTATTCCGGTAACTTTTTAGTGTTTAAACCCCTTTGTGCCTTTTTTGGCACAAAGGGGTTGAATTTAACTCTGATGACAAATTAAAAATGACGGTCTATAAACTCCCATGCCCTATTTTGTCAGAAAATTCCCGAAGAAATAGATAAATTAATGAAATCGTCATTATTTGTTCCCGTAAAAAAAAAAAAAAAATACATTTATTCACTGAACTTTGAAAGGATTGGAAATAAAAGTTATAAAAGATAAAACCGTCAAATCAAAGCAAACGTCAATATATCCATTTTTTAAACTCTGCAGTATTTAAATTAATTATATTTTGTCTTGATACTTAATTATCATATTTTTTCCTAATGTGAAAAGTAAATTTTAGTAACATTAATTGTTTCCTTTTTCAACAATTAAAATCTAGATTTAACCCTTAAATGCCTGATGTTGCTTTTGGGCAACATACCCAATTTAGGCTTCTAAAATACTATTAGAATAATATTTAAGCTATAACGCCTGATGTTGCCAATAAAATGTATTCTGAAAATATTATTAAATAGATTTTCAACATGTAGATGGCAACACTTGTGCTGTTTAACAATAAAGATTTTATTTTTTCAATTGTTGCTACTTGTTTTTTTTGTTTTGTTTGGAAGCTTGCGAAATACTCTGTTTTGTTCTGCAGTGAGCAAGTAAAATTTATTTCTTATTGTAGTTCCTAAAATTCTTGTGTGTTTAATATAATAGAACCTTATCAAGGAAAATTATTTTTTCAATTAAAGACCGGTATTGCCGATTAGTAACAAACTGCTTTTTAGCCGTAAACCATACTTAAAACAAAATATGATTTTTTTAAGTATTTTTCCTATGATTTATTTAAAAAATGAAAGCCAAAAAACATTATTACAATGATTTTTGAAAAATCAGGCATTTAAGGGTTAAACATGACTTCCATTAAGAGACCACTTCAAGCAGCAACTAATTTTTATTGGAACGGAACGTGGTCACATTAGGGAGGTTTTACTGTATTTGAAACCACTAATAATATTATTTTATTGTCTGAAAATCGCATATCAGAATTCATTTTGAAATACTGTCGAATATTCAGTAGTAAAAGCTGTTATTGTTAACCCATTAAGCGCCATTGCTCCCATTTTGAGAACATTACTTTGAGAATTTTTTCTAAAATGCGTATTTTATATATTGTCAAAAAGTTTATGTTATTTGTATTTTGAATATATGAGATGACTTCTGTAATTTTTTGAAAAAGTTTCATTTGCATTTTCGATTTTTTAAAACTTGTTTAAAAAGACGAAATTTAGCTTTTTGACCGCTTTCGCAAGAAAATGTTTTAAAAAAATAACTTACTAATGAAAATTATATTTTTTATTTAAAATATGTTTATAACTATCTATTGTCTAATACTGCCTAAATGCGTAGTTAATAAGTATAATAGATTGATCATAATTCATGAAAGAACGAGTTGCTCCCGTAACGGGAGCAATGGCGCTTTCGTTAGTTTTCAAGTCCAGACGGAAAGTCCGAAATTAGGAAGACCCAATACGGTGCTTTTATTATGAGCGTGAAAACAGTCTGTATAGAAGCTTTAGAAACGTTTTTTTTTTCATTCCTAGTAAACTTTTCTTTGAAGTGTTACTCTTAAAATATATTTCTTTCTTTATTAGATGTCTTCTTTTTGCTAAAACATATACTTTAGCAGCTTTTTAATTTGTATTTCGATTTTAAGGAAAATATGCCTGTGAAATGTATAACTGTGTCTCAAGCGTTGGATTATTTTGAACAAGTAGGATCACAGGACCTGACTAGCAAGTTTCTGTGTCCAGGACACTTCCAATTCTTCGTGCCCCCTTAGATTGGTTGATTTACTGATACATGTTCTTTTTTACATGTTACACACTTATTCTTTATCTTTTCATCGCATTAATATCTCAAATATCACATTTTTTTCAGAATTATGACTTTTTAAATGGAAATTTAGATGAAATTATGAACAATTTTGTGCCTGTCAGAAATTTCGTGCCCAGGGCATGGGCCTTAGATGTCCGTGCGATAGTCAGCGCCTGTAGGTTCAGTTATTATTCGTTTGATCCGGAATTCGTTTGTTTGCCACCTGATCCCGGAATAGTAACAGATGAAGAATATGTAATAGAAAACAATTTATGCGACAATTTACCTCGTGATATATCTGTTGAGGTTGAGCTTTCCATACATACAAAATCAAAAGTCAACGAAGAAGTATGTAATTTACTAATTAAAAAAAGAAATAAAAATTAAACGTATAAAAATTATTCAGTCGTCTTTTATGTAAAATAGAGAGAAAAAATAATGAAATGAGGAAAAATAAAGAGATATGTAATGAAAATGCTTATAAAAAGGTAAGTTTTTTTTTTTTTTTAATTATAAATGTAAATGTTTATTATAAATGTAGATGTAATTTATCTGATTTTCTCATAAAATGTCTGTTTCAGAATGATATAGTCCTTTTTATTTTAAAAGAATTGAAAAATAACTAATATAACTACACGAAGGCAAAAGGATATTTTTGTAAAAAATTTTACCCCATTAAGCGCCATTGCTCCCATTTCGGGAACATGCTGTTTTTCATAAATAATCAAATTTTCTTAAATTTTTTTTCAGAAGTACTTTAATGACATCCTGTTCATTAAGAAAAAACAATGATTCCATAAAAAAATCGGTTAATTTATATAGCGGCGCTTAATGGGTTGTTGTTAAATAGGTTCTACTTCAGAATCTAAACAATATAATGACCAAAAATGTCTTTTTTCTTTCTCTTTTAACTTTCTACTTTGTGGTAAATTGTCAAAAGTTTAAATTATCAGAAAAAAACTATTAATAATATTTTTTTATTGTTTCTAAACTCCATATAAGGCTCGTTTTGTAATTGTCTAACGAACATAAGTTTTACTTTCATCTACTGTACAGTAATCGAAAATTTTTGGACTTCCGATTTTAACGGGTTGTCACGTTTCAGGGCTGAGAGATCCCGAAAACTACGTTTTTATATGATGTCTGCCTTTCCATGAGTGCGTGTGTGCGTCTGCATGCCTTCATTTTATCAACGAAAAGAGTACAAAATTATGCATTGAAATGAACCAACTTCCATATACTATATTATCTGGACGATGTCTGTCGGGTCTAAGATATATTTGGGGATATTCCCCCGGAATGTGGTGCTGCGATGGCGCGTTTGTGCCATTTTTAGTTTCTTCTATCTTCAATAGAAGAAAGTATTGTAATCGAAATTTTTTTCGACGGATTTACATGTTTTAGGGGTCAGAGATCCCAAAAAACATGTTTATAGAAAATGTCTGTCTGTCCATGTGCCCGTGTGTCCATCTGTCTGTCGCCATTGTACCATCAAAAAGTGTATCAAGTTATGCATAGAATTGAACCAAATTTTTATTTTAAGTTTTTGGCTATAGCAGGCAGATCCACCCTGAATTTGGAAAAAAATCGCCGGTAGGGGGCACTGTAACAGCGATTTTTGTGCGATTTTGAATATTGTACCACACAAAAGTGTATGAAGTTATGCATAAAATTGAACCAAATTTTTATTTTAAGTTTTTGGATATGGCAGGTAGGTCCTTACTAAATTTTGAAAAAAAATTCGCCAGTAGGGGGCTCAGTAACAGCGATTTTTGTGCGATTTTGAATATTGTACCATCCACAAGTGTATAAAGTTATGCATAGAATTGAACCAAATTTTTATTTTAAGTTTTTGGCTTTGGCAAGCAGATCCTCTTTGAATTTGGAAAACATTCGCCGGTAGGGGGCACTGTAACAGCGATTTTGTGCGATTTTGAATATTGTACCATCGAAAAGTGTATACAGTTATGCATAGAATTGAACCAAATTTTTATTTTAAGTTTATGGCTATGACAAGCAGGTCCTTCCTGAATTTGGAAAAAATTCGAGCCTACGAGGCGCTGTAATATCGATTTTGCATATTGTACCACCGAAAAGTGTATGAAGTTATGCATAGAATTGAACCAAATTTTTATTTTAAGTTCTTGGCTATGGTAAGCAGGTCCTTTCTTAATTTGGAAAAAATTCGCCGGTAGGGGGCGTTGTAATAGCGATTTTAGTGTCATTTTGAATATTGTACCATCGAAAAGTGTATGAAATTATGCATAGAATTAAGCCAATTTTTTTGTGTTTCTTTTTGGTCATGGCATGAAGGTCCTCCCTGAATTTGGAAAATTTCCGCTGGAAGGGGGTGCTATAATTACGATGTCTGTACCATTTTCTTTATTGTATAATCGAAAAGTGTATAAAATTATGCATACAATTGAACCAAATTTTTTGTGCACGTTTTTGGCTTTGGCCAACAGGTCCTCCTTGAATTTGGAAATATCGCTCGGTAAAGGGGCTCTGTGATAGCGATTTTTGTATACTTTTCTTGATTTTTCGTAGTTCTATTGTCCATCGGCGGCTCGTGCAAAGGCGGGAACTCACTTCCTGCTAAGCCGGCTATTCGCAATCATCTGATAACAACAGTATAAGGAAAAACTATTAATTTTAACAAATATCATGATATAGATTAACTCGTTTTTAGTTCATTTAATTGACTGAAGCAGAAATTTAAGATGAAAATCAAAGTTGGTATAGTAATGAACTAATAATATTGAAGTATTAACCCTTAAATGCCTGATTTTTCAAAAATCATTGTAATAATGTTTTTCGGCTTTCATTTTTTAAATAAATCATGGTAAAAATACTTAAAAAAATCATATTTTGTTTTAAGTATAGTTTACGGCCAAAAAACTGTTTGTTACTAATTGGCAATACTGGTGTTTAATTGAAAAAATAATTTGCCTTGATAAAATTCTATAATATTAAACACACAAGAATTTTAGGAACTATAATAAGAAATAAATTTCACTTGCTCACTGTAGGTCAAAATAGGTTATTTCGCAAGCTCCCAAGCAAAACAAAAAGAACAAGTAGCAACAATTGAAAAAATAAATCTATCATTATTCTTAAACAGCACAAGTGTTGCCATCTACATGTTGAAAATCGATTTAATAATATTTTCAGAATGTATATTACTGCCAACATTAGGCATTATAGCTTGAATATTATTTTGATAGTATTTTAGAACCTAAATTGGGTATGTTGCCGAAAAGCAACACCAGGCATTTAAGGGTTAACATGTGTAACTAGTTTTTGAAATAGTAAGATGTATAAGATAGAAGAAAGTTTTGGGATTGGCACATCCAACTAGTTATTATTATATCCACAAACAGAGTATGAAGATAGAACAGGATTGAAGGAAATTTCACGTAACATGTTTTCGTCTATGGCCAGCAAGACATGGTTCAAATTGAAGACAATCCGCCAGAAGGGGGCACCATGATAGCACTTTTTGTTTCATTTTTAGGTGCACTCATAAATGTATAAATACGTAGCACTTATTGTCGTCGTCTGGTCTGTCCTTCTGTCTGTCTGCCTATCTGTCCGCATATAACAGCGCAAAAACTACCCAAACGAATAGTTTGAAATTTAACATATATAATCGTTGTAGAATTTAGTCGAGTTATTTCAAATTTTATGAAAAACTAATCAAAATTTAAAAAGATATTAATCAAATTTTTCTTCCTTCTATTAAATTCCATCATACGAAGTTAATTCAATGATATCCGATGACAAGTAAGACGGGGTCCCATCTCCCGTTCCCAGTCCCTTGCAGGACCATATGTCTACGCACAGAACGACCGCCGTTCCATACCCCGCGACGCGTCCCGAAGGTCGCCCCCAGGAGTGGCCCGTCAGGGCCGGTCCACACGCAAACTCCGGTCAAGCCGGTGCACTGCCCATCGCACGTCACACCGGTTATTCCCAAGAGGATGAACGGTCGCATGCGACAGATCCCACCACTTAGCTAGAGGAGCCAAATGGTTCTTTCTCTTGGTTCCCGACCCGGTACGCGCCGACAGTCTGCAGGAACCGAGCACCTATAAAGGAGTCGGGCCCACGAACCAATTCGAGGTTTTCCGAGTCGGAGTTGATGTACGGAGGACCTTCAAGATCAAATACCATTTTCCGGCAAAGACATTTATCCGATGACAGGTAATGATTCTAGGTTGTCATAGTGATTAGGTCCTTTTTAAGATGGAGTGATATCATTTCCGTATTAGCGAATTTAATATGCATAATCGTAATACATTTTTATTCATGCATTTTATCATAAGAGTGCAACAGCTATATCACCAGGATCTGAATAGTTATAAAACTAGTTATAGTACGAACCCACCTCATTTTCCACGTTTGACGCACAATTTCCGACTTGTCCTCATTGCGTTATTGGAAGGCGTATGAAGTTATGCATAGAATTGAACCAAATATCATATGTGTGTTTTTGATTATGGACTTCAGCTCCTAGCTCACTATTGCGATATTCTTCAGGAGAAGGGTGCAGTGATAGCAATTTTTGAGTGATTTTCCCGATTTTTTGCAGCTTAAATGAACAAATTATGAATATTTTTCAAAGAAATTTTATATTTATGAATAATATTATAGGCCGAGGTTTGTATAAAATTTTAGAGAAAATGAGACTGAAGATATCGCTGCGAAAACGAATTTTGTTCTATTTTCTGAACTAGATGTTGAAAAGTCCAAACTCTGTTTGCATTTTATACGCTGACCTTGCCAGTATTTGATACCCTTCCAGTAATTGACCAACTTTTTGAAATTGTGCCAAGTCAGGCGCAACTGAATTTTATAGCACTTATTTGTGTTTGAATGTTTCTGCCCCTGTTGTCACATTGTTGTCAGCTGTCTACTGTGTAAGAGAAGCCATTTTCTGATTTTTTTTTTATTATTTTATTAGAAAATGTAAACATTTAGTTTTTGATTAGTTGGAGACAATTACGGTAAGTTAAAATAATCCAGTTCCACCTTACTTATTTCAACTAATATTTTTATTAGAATTATTGTTAATCACAGCCCAAGAACGATATTTTAAAGATTAATTTTTAGATTTGCGATTGATTTCTTCCGCCTGATCAACCACTGGGAAAATGACAATTAAAAAAACTGTTTATTTTTAATATTGTTGCTATTTAATTTTAGCGGATTTCATTATTGTCCATTATAGGACTTTCATTAAGGGTTTTAGCAATCATGTTAGTTTACTTCTAAAACTTATAAGAAAGGAAATATAATAAAAAACCCGTAGCAATGACTTTATTTGACCAATTACTGGCTTGGTCAACCTATTTGAAATAAGCAAAAATTTTAACGTTTTGTAACTACATTGACAGGTTATAGGAAGAAAATATAAAAAAAATCGTAGCAATGACTTTATTTGACCAATTACTGGCTTGGTCACCCTATTTGAAATAAGCAAAATTTTTCACGTTTTGTAATTCCATTGACAGGTTATAGGAAGAAAATATAATAAAAAACCCGTAGCAATGACTTTATTTGACCAATTACTGGCTTGGTCACCCTATTTGAAATAAACAAAATTTTTCACGTTTTGTGATTACTTTGACGGGTTGATTAGAATTCATTACCAAATCCCCCTCCTCACCTCCCAGAGTTTACGGTTTTAAAATCCTTTTTTATTAAAAACGTGCAGGAAATAAAAAAATCAATAACTGATATGTCATCTAACCATTTTTTGTTTCTAAAATTCAGAATAAAAAAAAAAAACAAAAAAAAAACAAAAACGCTTTTTGAGGTTTTAAAATGTATGAGATATATGAAAGTTTCGGGATTGGCACATCCGACTACTTTTAATTTTAACAGTTTTCTTCTTCATAATCCATCTGAATTCTTCTTTCGGTGCGCAAAATGTAACTTTCATCTATTTAAAAATACCTAGAGAGCCAACCCGTGCTCCCCGTGCTACAAAACATGCTACCCGGTCTATAGAACATAAGAAAAAAAATTTTTTTTTTGAAAGGTCGTTTAGATATTTCAACCTAAATGTTTTTTTTTTTTTACATAGTAATGGTACCAAAAAACGATTTCATATTGAAAGTATCAAATACATAGTTTTGAAATTTATTAAAAGAGATAATATTACACAAGATTAATTTTAACACAATTATTGTCATTGGTAAAAATATCAAATGAGATGTAAATTTCCTGGGCGAAAAATGCCTAGACCAGGCCCCACCAATGGCTGACAGGTTTTGCTCTCAACGCTGGTAGACGTTAGGTGCTGGGTTCGCGGCCGTCGGTTTAATCGTTAAGTTTTCAGTGGTTTTCTTATAACCTTGCTTAAATATGAGGTAGGATACCTTAGAAAAGACCCCCCACTGAGAGCATACCCTCTCGGGCTTATATCCCCAGTGTAGATAATCGACCGTCATAAACATCACCAATACAGGATCAGGATTCTAATCAGTGATCTCTTGGTTAAAGCTGCCCTGGCCCTTGGCTCGAATCCTGGTGCGGACGTTTTTCGCCGAATTGGAAATTTGCATCTCATATCATTTATTAACCAATTAGAATAATAGTGTTAAAATTAATCTACACTGTAAAAGAACAAACTAAAATACGGAAATTTTACTGACAATCGAGACGCCAGTTGTATTTCCGTATTTTAAAGGAAAATTTCCTGGTAATTTTCCCGTTAAGAACATTTTCCGTTCTTCTGGAATATATGGGGGAAAATTTCCGTTAAAATACAGAAATTGTACTGGCGTCTTGATTGCCAGTACAATTTTCTTATTTTAGTCCGATTTTTTTTTTTTTTTTTTTTTACAGTTTAGTGTAATAACATATCCAGCGTTTTCTGGACTTTTATTACTTGCGATTTTTTCTGTTTAGCTGATTCAGTTATCAGACCAGATGCTAAAATCAATAAGGATAGCTCAGTGAATATGATCCACCAGATTCGTCCGGAATACCTAAAATGGAAGAGCATTGGCGGATTCAGCCAGAAGATCCCCGGTCCGAATCCTTGCGCGGACATTTTTCGCCCAGTAGGAAATTTACATCTCATACGATAATATTAGCTTCATGCCAGTGGATAATAACCAAAGCAATTCACAAAGATTTCATTAATCGCAGCAGCCTTTTTGATGCCGATTGCTTCAGTGTTTAAGTGCGAAGTAATTTATTTTTTTTATATTTTATTATTTTTTTAGCCCGGTACGGTATGCTATTTCTTTCTCCCAGCTTATTTTGTGTCATCTTCAAAAAATAACGTTACCTTACAGAAGCCAGCCGTAAAGCAAAGCAGTACTTTTAAATACTCTATAGCAATTTTTTAAACTTCTAAGCAACGCACATTTTCCATTTTTATACCGTCGTATTGAGAAAAAAATACTTTTAAATGCAACTTTTTTTAAAACTGTAACTCCATTTATTTTTGAGATATTAAGTTTTTTGTAGTTTTTGGAGCCATTTGCTTAATATTGGCCACGGAAGTTACTTCATTTCTGTAGAAAGTAATGGTAAATAGTTGTAAAATATTAATTATATATTTTTGTTGCCATTTTTTCATAAAAAACGAAAGAAAATGTAATTAAAATGCCTGCTATTTTGAAAACATATAAACGAATGATTTCTGTTAAAACAATAGAGCTATTATAAACTATATTTAAAATATCTATGAATCATTAGATAGTCGTCTTTTTTTGGCGATTTTCTTGAATGACGGCATCTTTTTGCTACATTTGTGCATTATTTCGCGATATTTCGTACTATGCATGCTTTACTGTACATATTTTAGAGTAGATCGTAAATATGGAATACTTAAGCGGATGCGAATGACGTCATTTTACATAAAATAAAACGTGTGCTTTAAGTCTTAAAATTGAAATATATTTTGTACTGCAGTAGAGTCGGGCGCGACACTAAATTCTGAAAATGCAGAATTCCTGTTCTCTAGTTATGATATTTATTTAGTTACTTTTAGTTTCATTATAGATTATTAACTGGATACACATTCAGAACTATTTATATTGTTGTAAGTACAAACTGGTTAATTTCCCATAATCAATGTGTTCGCAATATATATATAGATTAATATACAGGGTGCAATATGTTATCTATCGCCGACCTTTAATTTCTCTACCGTTGGTCGTACACATATAGTTCCAATTACAAAAACCTTTAAAATGAGCTAAATATTCAAGTTGTGGCATTATTTAAAGTCAAAAATCAATTTTATAAAAATTACGAAAACTAACTTTTTATACGGTCCCCCAGTCCCTATGGTTATATTTAGTAAAAGTTTACACATATCATAACAGATATAACACAAAAAGTTTGACATCTGTACTACAAAAATTGACCCAGTTATTAAAGTTCAAAGTTTGAGATTTTTGCACATGATTTTGTCACCAAATCGGGGAATCACCAAATAGGGTTATTTCATCAAAAAATTTGAGCTAACTTTTATGGGTCGAACAATATTCAAAAGTACCGACGATACCGGCTAAAAGTGGCTTCACCGTAAAAAGGACATTGCACCCTGATTTTGATCTCGAATTACTTTAATTCATCTTTTAACTGATCCCTCAATGAAAGACAAAATCATGTGCAAAAATCTCAAACTTTGAAATTTAATAACTGTGTCAATTTTTGTAGTACAGATGTCAAACTTTTTGTGTTATATCTTTTATGATATGTGTAAACTTTTACTAAATATAACCATAGGAACTGGGGGACCGTATAAAAAGTTAGTTTTCGTAATTTTTATCAAATTTATTTTTGAATTTAAAAAATGCCACCGTATAAATATTTACCTCATTTGAAACGTTTTTGTAATTGGAACTATATGTCTAAGACTGTCTAAGGTCTATATGTCTAACTATATGTCTAAGGTTGAGAAATTAAAGGTCGGCGATAGATAGCATATTGCACCCTGTATATATATTACAGAAAAGTATTTTAAAAAAACATTAAAAAAAAATCATTAAATTGAAACACAATTTTTCGACAAATTGCATTTGAAAGTACATTTTCTTCTTTTTCGTCGGAGTAAAAATATAAATTACAATTATTAGACATCGAAATTGTTCCTAAATTAAGAATTTTTAACAAATTTTAACATAACAAATAACATTTTTTTCTAAATTAACAAATTCTCCTAATTTTATTTTTCTACACTATTAAACAATGGCGTTAAACACGCGGTTTAAAACAATACTGTTAAACGATGATGTTGCAACATTCGTATTTACATTTCTAGATAGACCATAAATTGAGTGTGGGGATATTTATGTTTACAATGCTGTCTGTTCATGGCAGATAGAACGGAATCATATTTGTAGTGTCGTCGCTACATTGTTTGGCCACAGATTGCGTACATAGATGTGTGAATGGGTCTGTGTCTCATGTCAATCATTTCATGTTTCCATCAAATATGAGTACTCAGATAAATTAGGAGATCACAGCATTTAAACGACATTATATTTATAAATGACTTGTTGATAAAGAGAAATTGAAATTACGATGTTTTAGTCTAGTGTGTAGTTTAAATCTGTAGAAGCAACCGTCCTAAGCAAATTTAGTTTCCCGTAGTCAAATATCAAAGAATGATAAAAATGTATATATTTTTAAGGAAGTCTGTTTTGTTTTGTAAGTAAAATGAAAGTTTATATATATATATATATACACTGGTGGACAAAACTTAAGGACCACTGTTATTTTCAACGGTTACAGTTAGAAATAGATCCGCATCAGCACGTGTAAATTTGCATGAATGCGGGATGTACTCTGTTTTGTGAAACTGATGCAAATTTTATACTTTTGTTTTTGTGGATCACGTGACAGCAGAGATAAGAGATTTTAGGCAATCGGCGGGTGCTGCGAGTTTTCATTAGATGTAAAATTTGAAGGAGATGGTGTGAGGCTTCAACATTGAAATTTTGAACATGTCTTCATGGCATCATTTAGAAGATATTACCCGTGGTAGAATAATCGGAAGAAAGATGCAAAATGAGACATGCTGCCTATGAATTTAACATCGCGCACAGTATTGTTTCTAGGCTATGGGCGGCATTCCAAAAGAGTGGAATATGCAATAGGTTCACGGGAGGAGGTCGTCCTAGCAGTACGACGTCCCAAGAAGTTCGCTATATTGTTATATCGGCAAAAAGGAACGGACGCAGCACAGCTGGTCAATTAGCAAATCAACTTTGTGCTGCCACAGGAACTAAAATGTCACGGATAATTGTTGCAAGGCGTTTGAAAAGGGTGGACTATAAGCCGAAGACCTGTTGTATGTGTCCCATTCTCGAGACGCCAACGTAGTGCCCGTTTACAGTGGTGCCGTATGCATCGCAATTGGACTGATGACTACTGATCTACCGTGCTCTTCTCAGATGAGAGTAGATCCAGTCTATCGTCTGATTGTAGATGAAAACTGATATAGCGCTAGGTTGGTAGTGGTTACTGCTGCGAAAATATTCTAGAAAGAGATCGATATGCGATTTCAAGTATCATGGTGTGGGTAGGCATCATGTTCAATGGCCATACGGATCTACATGTGCTTGACCAGTAGACGATACATTGAAGACGTCCTGCTTCCACATGTTCGACTTTTTCGAGGTACTGTCGGCGAAAAGTTTCATTTTATGGACGATAACGTACCTTGTAATCGCGCACAGTCTGTACAAGATTGTCTTGAGGCCGAAGATATTCATCGCATAGACTGGCCAGAACGTTTCCCTGACTTCAATCCTATTGAAAATGTATGGGATGCGTTGGAGAGACTTATTATTGCTCCACAATTTCCTCCCACAAACAAGGAAACCCTCGTTTGTGCAGTGAAGGAGAAATGGGGAAACTTGCTTCAATAGCTACTGAATAATGGTGTTCTGAATATGCCACACTGTGTTGAAAGTTGTCACGCATTACATGGTGGCAGATCCCTTATTGATATGGCACTGACGATTGTTAATTGTGAGTATTTTGCTTTCTTTGTACAGTCATGTTTTCGAGTAATATTCACGTTTCAGAAAAAGAACCTCTAGTAATACCCTTTATACATCCTTTCTACAAATTTTTTATATTAAGTCCTGTGTAACATTCAGTTAATACTATTGTTTTCTTCTTGACCCACAATATCATGTAGATTCTCAGTTACGTGTACATTTCTCTTTGGTCCTTAAGTTTTGTCCAAAAGTGTATACAGGGTGTGTTTATAATCATGGGACAAACTGTAAGGGGAGATATGGGACATCACAAGGATTCAGATTTGGATAGCAACCCATGGCCGAAAATGCTTTCCTGGTGCCGTAGTGGCGACATAAAACACAAGAAAAACAGGACATGAATAAGAGGAGAAAACATGTTTATTATCCTTAGTACGGCAAAAAACTAAGAAAAAAGAACAGTAAAGAGACAATGATAGTCATCAAATTAGGTGTTCGAAATTACGACATCGGGCCGTGGTGCATGGAGGCGCATCTCCAGCCCATGGAAGATCTCATGTTCCCGAAAATACCGGGAGTGTCCCGGAGTTCCCCAGCAGCTGCCAGGATGCATGCAACAAGTTCCTCGGCACTGTCCAGCATTGTTACAGGAATTTTTGCAGCTCTAACAATAATAAACGTTTTCTCTTTCTGTTCGTGTTCTTTTTTTTCTTGTGTTTTGTGTCATCACTACTGCGCCAGGAAAGCATTTCCGACCATGGGTTGCTATGCAAATCTAAGTCCTTGTGATGTTTCCTACCTCCCCTTAAAGTTTGTCCCATGATTTTAGACTCACTCTGTAGGTATATTTAAAAGTGATTTTTAAATTGCCACAACAAAGTATAGTTTAGCTATTCAATGAGTATGTTTTTTTTGTTGTTGTTGTTTTTTTCTTTTTGCTTAAGCAAGGGATTTGCGTATTTTTAGCGGAAAATAGTTAAGCTGTTACAAATGCAAGGTATTTTACAGCAGTAATAAGAGACTTATAAAAAGAGCAATTATACATTTAAACGGTAGAAATTGAATTTGTTTCGTGGTGTCGTTTTTGAGAAAGTATTATAAAAATCACATTTTTTGTAAAATTTGCGAATGTGCGCTCACTGGAAGATTAACCAAATTGGTTCAGTTAACTTTAAGTCGGATTAAATCTGATGAGTGTTATTGTATCCCTTTAAGACCTGAAGATGTCTGGTTGAAATGAAAAGTTTTTGTGGTTTACCCTAATTAATGGGATCATATTTCATTAAAAAATTATTAAAATAAACGGTCAAGTGCGAGTATTACTCGCGCTCAGAGGGGTCCGTATAATAAATATATAAATTATTGACTGTATTATTAGAAAAAATCAGTGCTAAAAGAATAATAAGACTTTGTATAAAACTATACAATAGGGTGGGTCGAAAAAAAGAAGTTTTTGATTTTCGAAAGGCTTTAGTGCGGAAAAGTTGCCTATTGTAGTAAGAAGATAAACGGAATAAAAAATTTTAAAATCGGTTAACATCTTCCATTCGCGCTTCGTACTTAAAGTTGATGAAAAATTTCGAAAATCGCGCCTTTTCTCTATTTTTTTAATTTAATTAAAGCTATAAAAATAAACACGCTTTAACTTTTTACGCTTGTTTCATGGTTTGCATAACCAAAATAAATTAAATTCTAATCAATAATCTAATTTTTACCGTTCGCGCAACATGTTAGAAAATACATAAATTTAGCAATTTTTAGCAATTTTCACCACTTTGCTCGTTTTGCAGGAAAAAAAGACCCAGAACTCACCACGTGAGAGGTTGAACGTAGAGTTCCACCTCCACCCTACCCAACCAACCATCC
This sequence comes from Maratus speciosus, assembly GCA_963932465.1. NCBI lineage: Eukaryota > Metazoa > Arthropoda > Arachnida > Araneae > Salticidae > Maratus > Maratus speciosus. The sequence goes on from OZ010792.1 coordinate 458,855,913, forward strand.
AAATGTTGGGTGTGGCATTTACATTATATTTGCAATTATTTACAAAGGTTTTCTATGGAGTAGCATTCTTTGGCTTACTGTGTTTTTTGCGTTTTCTTTTTCATATCTACTACACATTTAAAGTCTGATTTTTTGGAGAAATAAGGCATAACCGATTTATCCATCTCTACTTTCATGTCCATATATTTTATTCGAGGTCTCTGACACAAGATTGACGCACATCGTAACAGTATCGGTGTGACAGGGAAACATTCCTATTTCTCTGATGAGAGTACTGTCAGAAGTGATGAATGATTTAACGTCATATTCACGTAAGTCCCGCGGCATTGGGGAATGATACACCACACAAGAATTCCAATTAATAATTTCTATGTAATTGAAGGATTGAAAGATTGCATTCGGTGGCATTACATTTCTAACAGTTTTCTTCTTTCTGACAGTTTGTTTTGCTTTTACGATCCTTCTGTAACCAATATCCCGAGTATGTTTTCTTTAATCAACAATCATTGCCAACAGAACTTTATTTGTGTGCGCAAAAAACCAAATTTCGTTCTATTACTGGATCGACAACTTGTAGTAGTTCGTCGGATAAATAGCGTGACGTTTGGATTGCTTGAAATACATGTTTTGGTCCGTCAGTGAAATATTTGCTTATTTTCTGGCAAGTTACACAGGCATGTATGATTTTATGATGAAACCAGCTATTTCTTTTAAGTTTAGAGATGAACCTGATACAGTCTAAGGACTCGCTTGGCCGCAGTTTGTCATCTGGATTCGGACAAAGTCCCAGGATCAGAATTCGCCAAGTCTTCTGTACAATGTCCCAAGGTGATTGCATTCAAAATGTCCCAAAAAACTGTTGTTCCTCGCTCAAAAAAGTTCTGTATATATCAGGAATAAAAAAATCTGCGGGTTCACAATCAACCACAGGAACATTTTCACAGCAAGTGAGCTGCTACCCGCTTAACGCACTAAAAGATTTAGGCTCTCCAGTTTGACCGTAAATATATTGAAAAATTTGGTGATAAGAAAGCTCATTAAAATGCCGGATGCATATCTCCACATTTTATGATTTTCTAGTCGGTGTAAAGCATCGTTATTCCATCCAGTGATTGTTACACTACCATCACATTCTACTACTCTTAGTTTTTCTAGTGATATTGATAGTTCAGACAAACAAGAAATAATGCTTTGACTTATATCATTTGATGAACTCGAGGAAGGAGATACATGTCCAATATAAGTTGATCCAGATTCCTGGATAAGAGAGTAGAGTTCTTATTTCACATTCCTGTGAAATTGCTTGGCATTAAATTTTTCGACGAACAAAGTATCTCCTTTTTGTCCGTCAAAAAAAGTCCGACCTTTCTTCAGGGGGTGTGAATCGGTTTTTCAAATTAAAACGTCTCTTGTCTCTTTTTATTTTACACTTGTCAACTACATCAGAAGAAACTTTGTCGGTTATCCAGAAGACTTGACGCTATGACAGCTTTTGGCCAATCAGAAACAAGGAAACGATCGCTATTTAGCGCTGTTGCGTTAATTCTAGTTCTCATCTCCCATTTCAGCTTTTAGTCAATGTATTCGGTTTGTATTTATCTTTCTCATAGTCAGAGTCTTCAAAAGAAGTGTGTTTGAGCTCATGAATTTCATAGTACACTGCCACTTTAGGAGCTTTAGAACTATTTGAGGAATCACTCAGCGCTTGATGAAGATCAGAGCTTTCCGCTCGGCCTTCACATTTAACTTTTTTGTAATTGTTTTGTAAATACATACGATTTTCCTCCAAATTGTAATTCCTTTGAAGAATCATGACCCTCAACTCAACCACATGAATTTTCTATGTTTTTTTTTTTTTTTTTTTTTTTTTTTTTTACATAAGAATTTAATTAGAATTGTACATTGACATGCATATGGTATTTTTAATATAATACAAATACCACAACCAACAATTGACAGTTGGTTTTGTAGGATGCGGGTGGAACTCATTGTGCAACTACCAAAACGTGGTGAGTTATGTGTCGTTTTGTTTTGGAAAAACGAACTAAGATTTGCATGGTGAAAATTGCGGAAAATTGGTAAATTTATGTTTTTTCTAAGTTCTTGCGCGAACAAAAAAATTGGATTATTGATCGGAATTTAATTTATTTAGATTATGTAAACCATGAAACAAGAATAAAAAGCTAAAGCATGTTTACTTTTAAAGTTTTAATTAACTTAAAAAAATTAGAAAAAAGGCGCGATTTTTACAATTTTCCATCGACTTTATGTACGATGCGCGAATGGAAGATGTTAACTGATTTCAAAATTTTTTAGACCGTTTTTCTTCTTATTACAATAGGCAACTTTTCTGCACTAAAGCGTTTCTGAAATAAAAAATTTCTTTTTTTCAACCCACCCTACTATACAACGTAGGGTTGGGTATCGTGCTATATACTGGTGTATATACTAGGAAAGTATGAATGGGTATACCATAAATGTTCAAAAGAGATATGAAGTCCAAAACATCTGAAATATTGCTATTCTGTATATTTCTTTTTTGAACCTTATCCTAATCCTTTTTTATGAACTATATTCGGTACTGACGATAAAAAATACTGCACATTTAAACTTCATTTATCATTTTATAAAACTAAATTCAGTGTACTAATAATCATTTCCTTTTACAGTGTAGCTAAAACAAAACCCTTTTTCAAAGTTTAAACGTGGCATTTTGCATGCGCTTTTCTCAAAAACTATGTGGCCTAGGGTAATCGCTACAATTTTCCTGCAAGGTTTAACTTAACGTCTACTGCCTCTAATTTTTTCATAATTTTAGTTTCATTAGATTCGGAAATAGATGTGGCGGGGGCGGGGGGGGGGGACATATTTTTGCACTACATTTTCGACGATATCTCTGAAAATATACCTAAAATTTAAAGAAATGCATTTTGTAGTTCAGCGTTACAAAAGGTTTCTTAGGATACCCCGCACGATGTACAGAGAAAATATTTCTTTTTTCAAGTAACTTAATTAGCTCCTCTACATTTTTCTAAATGTATTTGTGAATGTTTAATAATCTGTAAATATGTGGGTCAATAGTCTTTATTACTTCCCCCAATTTGAACTTTCCATATTCCATAGTTTACGAGTAAAATGGCTGTGACAGACAGACAGACAGACACAGAAGTGATCTTATAATTGTTCCGTTTTTACTTTTTAAGTACGGAAACCTAAAAAATACCCGATGTCAGATTATACCAAGGGAGGAATTGTGTGAGGGTCAGGATCGACTTTAAATAGCACAAAAAGAGGAAAATGTTCTTTCTTTTTCTTTAGAATCACCTACACAATTCTTTAGGTGAGGTTTTAAATGGGTATATGCGTGAAAAAGTGTCATTAATGTGATGTACAGTCGTGGAAAAAAAAAAAGTAAACACCCCGTACTAACTCCTCAACAAATTATCGTAGACAAAAGTTACTGGTACTGGACGATTGGAAATAAAGTCTACTTTTAAATGATGTGTATAAAATTTGCTTAGGGGGCCATATACATATTAAAACGAATCCAAACTTCATTTTTTTTCAATGGCAGTACCCAAAATTAACGAGCTATTTCAAATCTTCGGTTCAAAATATGCCTAGAAACCAAATTTCAAGTCATTCGAATGATAAGTTTTTGAATTATAGACATTCAAAATTTAGTACTTCTAATGTTAAATTACATTCTCATATTTTTATTTATATCTCCTGAAATTATGCTCCTAATGAGCTAATTTTTTGTGTAACAATAATACTAATATACCCAAACATAAATACGTTGAATTTGCAATTTTTATAATTTTATGATATGAATTATGAATTATGAAATTAATATTCGAAAAAATTATGAATTGCAACCTACAATTTTTTTGATGGATTTAGATTTATTAAGTCCTGCTTTATGGAAATCCGAAATTTCACATTTTTCTTCCAAGTAGTTTTCAAATTATGCTTAAAAAACGGCAAAATGATGGTTTAAGGGGCCGTCTATGATAGAAGTGAATAAATTTTTGAAATTTATTCTTCTATCCTGTAATCAAACAGGTTTCATTGACACTTAAACGTGCCTTGATCAAGAAGGCGGCTGTTTCGCTTAACAATCGAGTTCGGAACTTCTATTTGGATACAGCCCTTAAAATACGCTCGTTTTAAAATAATTAATTTCTCGGAAACTTATGGCACGAATTGCATAAAAATTTGTTTATAGGCTAATTGAAAGGTGTAGAGTTCATTTATGCTGTCAGATTTGTGTACTGCCATTGAAAAAAACAAAGCTATGGTTCGTTTTAATATGTAGATGGCCCTTTAAACAAATTTTATATACATCATTTAAAAGTAGACTTTATTTCCAATTGTTCGGTACGAGTAACTTACTTCTACGATAATTTGTTGAGAATTTAGTAGGGTTGTTTACTTTTTTTTTCCACGACTGTACGTACGATTTCAAGAAATCGATTAAAAAACAACCAGGAACGCATATTTAATTACTTTGTTTTGACATCTTTTAAGATAAAGTGTTTGGCTCATCGATCAGTAGCTGTAAGATTTTTGAAGGTTGTGCCCTGGTCGACTATTTTTATTTGAGATTTTAGATCCTGTCGTTTTCAACTTCTAAACCTTTAATAAATATATATATCATTTTCATCAATAAAGGTTGCATAGCAATATTAACGAGATAAATAAATTTTGGACGATGTTGGGGATCCAAATACCAGGAAAACTCCTATATCGTCCCGTGTCCCTAATGCTGATTTTTCAGTTTGGAGATGTCTGTATAAAATTGTTTCAATAAAAGTAATTCGATATAAATTTCTTCCGAAACTGGGACAATTGTTTTATATAAATATGCAGCAAAAAATTAACCTGCACACATTTTTACGATTGATATTATTTTTTTAACTCTGTCCGTGGGTTTTAGATTCCTTACCGTCCCTCTTGCTAAACTTATTCAGAAAATTACTTCAGATGCAGAAACAGAATTTTTTTTCAAGTTTTTTCTGATGCAGAAGTATGCTACAGAAAGAATTTCTAAAGTTCTTTGACAGGAAATTTACTGCAGAATTTAAATCAGTATTTAAATATCAATTTCAAGCATCGTGGCTTTATTGGGAGTCTTACCGTCCCCAAGGTTTATTCCTGCACTTTTCGAGGTAAATTATTATTTTTTTTTTAATTATTTAGTCCAATATAAATAACTGTTTCTAAAAATCAATGAACATTGTGGCTATCACGCTTAACATGATTTGTCTAAAAATAGTGGTAATTTTCCTTACCATACCTTTTTTTCCATTACCATCCCTTTTTTCCTATTCCATCCCGTTTTTTGTTTGCCTTCCGTCCGTTCTTTAACACCCCTTTTAGACAATGTTATACCAAAATTTTGTACTAAAAATACTATATTGTCATTATTTCTTATTTGAATGTCCTATAGGTACTATGCAAATTCATTATAAGTAAAAATTTAGAAGAAAATAGAAAGTTATAGTGGTAAATTATACTCGGAAGTTTAACGTAAACCTCAGTTGAATAAAAATTTTTCGCTGCTGACCATTTTTTCTTTATTTTGAATCATTAAGACATTCGTCTATCAGATTAAAATGTTATTTTAGTAAGTTTAGTTTCACCAGATTTTTATTACCGAAAGTCAAAAGATTGTGAGAATGCTCCATATATGTCATTTTCATCAATAAAGGTATGTTAAAATTCTAGCACTAAATTCACCTTGAGTAAATAATTAAAATTCATATGACACCCATGGAGTTTGGAAAGAATTGCTACACAGTAGATTAAAGCTTGTTTTGTTAAAAATTTGAATACAATTTCATCTCAATTTATCCCCGATCCCACATTTAAATTACAATAGTCTCACCTTGACGAATAAGCGCAAAGATAAATTACAACATTTAAATAACCACTGACGATAGCCGTGTGAATTTGGCTGAAAACGTTTTGGGATTTTAATTTGATTTTTAATGTATTTTTAAGGTATTTTAATTAATTATAATAGTTAATTGTAATAGTTAATAATAGTTATTTTAAATAATTTTATGTTATATATATGCAGGTTAAATCAATTTTAGTGCATTTAATTTTGCTATATACTAATTTTTATCATTTTCATCTTTCACATATATATTTTCAATTTTGCAGGTTATGCCCTGATCGACACTTTTTATTTGAGATTTTTAATCCTGTCATTTTAAATTCATATACCTTTAATAATTAAGTATACCATTTTCATCTTCAATATTTACATAGTATTTATTTGATTGAACATACAAAGCTCATTATTTATGGAATTACACTAAAATTTCATCACACGAGTTTTATGTTGAAATCTTTTCCCATTTGGTAGTGTTAGTTGGTAAAATTTTAATGCATACAAAAAATACCAAATATATTTATTGAAATAAAAAAGCTCTATCTTATAGATATTTCCCAATGTTTCCTAATCTCTTCATTCGTTGATTATATTTTATATTATGCATTAAAGAGTTATCTGATCAAGTGAAACTTTAAAATAATTAGTAACAACCTAGTAATGCATATTATTAAATACAGTTTCAGAAAAACATTTAATTACCCGAATAAATGAACAAAGTGTTTATATTATAATACATTTCATTTTTTAATCACGTTGTCAACACATTTAATTTCATATCGCCTATTTAAATGCTTTTTTAATAAATTCTTAGAAAATAGATAAAGTAATAAAATACATTAGAGAAATCTGATAAATGTAAATTTGTATTTGTTGTAACTTATGGTAAACATAATAGTACATGCAGAAATACTTTACTGATTTTCAGTGCAAGATTTATTTAATTATTTTTAAAAGGTGTTTCATTAATTTCAGTATTATAAGAGAAACAGCGTGAAAATAAATGGTGCCATTTACGGATAAAGAAGACAGTAAATTTATCTAGAATTTATTTATTTACTTATTTATTTATTTATTTTGTATCATTTTCTATTCAGAATCTATGTATTTCGACGCAGTTATTCACGCATTGCATGCTCAAAAATAACAAAAATGATACATGAACGTTTACTGAGAAATAAACATAATATCTAGTTAAATTATAGACTACACACATGCTTTAATTTCTGTTACATTTGTTATTTTTGTCTGGCTTTAAAAATTAAACAAACGTGATAATATTGCTATCAATGTAAACATTACCTAATATAAATACAATTTAGTACTTATAATAAATATTAACTAATATATAAATAAATATTAGTTTTAATATACCAGTTGAAATTTTGCGTGACTTTGAGATTAATTCCTGATGCGTTCTTCTATAGATTTATAATTAATTGTACCTTATAATTAAACAACGTGTTTTAACGAAATATGATTGCACTATGTCAAAAGCCTGTTCAAAAACTGTTCATAAAATACCGTATTCACCACTGTCAGATTTTTATGTGCATAAAAATAAGGATTTTTAACACCAGAAATATTATTATATGATATTTATAGTCATATTTGAGCACTACTTAAAATTGAATATCATATAGTAACACACTTATCTAAAGACTCGGAAGCCCTTTAAAGCAGTTCACACGATTTAGCCAGTATTAACCTTCTCGCTGCGTAATTGTTATATCAAAATAGCTTCAAAAATTGCGTATTTAACCCCTTCGCTACGAGCGTCTTTTAACAATTTTTATTCTTTTGTAACCGTTTTTCAAAACAAAACTTTTTGTCTAATTTAATCGGAAAATGCTCAGATTAAATAAGGCATAATTTACAATAAAAAAATAACTGGTGGGAATAATCAAGGAGGGTTAATTAGATTAAAAATATGCATCCCCGAGGAAACTCGGGTTGTGCAAATTTTGCTACTTTTAATTTGCCCAAGGAAATCTCGGGTTGCGCAGCGAGAGGGTTAAATATTGAACGATATAAAAAATGCCACTTTTTAATAACAATAATATATATATACATATATATATATATATATGTACTGCTATTAAAAATATCTTTTTTTATTATTCTGTGTTTTTTGCCACTACTTCCTTTGCTTAGAAAGACTTTTACTCTGCTAAAAACGGTGCTCAGGTTATTGTTTCTGCTATTTTATTTTTTTTTAAATTAACATTTTAAATTTTTTATTAATATTCACATTAATTAATTTTTTTTAGTCTTAATCTATACTATTAAAATCTGTGCGCGTATGTTTGTAACCACAAAAACTCGGAAACCAAAAGGTGCAAGGCTACGAAATTTTGCACACGGGTTACCGGTAGGAAGGCCATGAACGACTGCGGAAAAAAATTCGAAAATTTTAAATAGACTTTTTTGCCTTTTTTATGTTCAATCCGTAATCGCGCAAGTTCAAATCAGTTCTAAATGTTTACTACAATGTGAGATATACATATTACGTAGGCCACGCTGCAACAGCAAGAAGATGTAGCGGGTATTACGATAATTCTTTGACCTCGCATGCAAATAATTAGAGATTATTTAATTGTGCTTAATTATTACCTTATTGTAAAAATAAAGAAAACTTTTTATTACGAACATCAACAAAACTTTTTATTCTGTTTAATCCCTTATTCCAAAAATATCATTTTATAACGTCTGCTGCCATAGCAACATAATAAATTAAATTTCATTAAAAAAAAATGCACAGTAGTAGAAACATATTTTTCGACATATACTTATTACGTACGCCACGCATAAATGAACGATATGTTTCTGCACCAGAGGCAAGGTGGCGACTTCTTGAGAAGTCCATGCAGTACAAGTCTCATGCTATTATTAGATTTGCCGGTGCATCTACAAGACATGCAGTCTGTGTATTTTAGGGAAGCGGAGAAACGTGAAGCTTTTGAAACAGCAAGAAATAAAGACACCATGCTCACTGCTTGGTGTCTATTTAACAGTTCTGATCCTTCAGCAAACACCTATATCTATACAGAAATTCCAAAGCACTTTGTATGGAAAGGCAATGTGTGGCAAAGGCGAATTACATTAGGTGACTTCATAGTATCAGGATGTATTCTGTAAGCAAAAAGGATATTGAGCGATTCGTATGCTGCTTTGTCATGTTCCCGGTGCCAAGTCTTTGGAGGAGTTAAGGACGTATGAGAAAACTGTCCATGAAACATTCAAGGGTGCATGCCGGGCTACAAATTTATTAGAAGATGATAATGAATGGCGACATTGTTTAATTGCACTGTAAAAAAAAATCTGTAGGTCTACAGATGTAAAGTTACATGCTTACTAAACTTTCAACTGTAACTGTACGAAAAAAGCTGCAAATCTACAAAACTAGTTTTTGTAAAGCTACAAAAATCTGTAACTTTACAAATGAATCTGCTAAAATTTCAGTAATCTTACTAAACTTTTATTTGTAACCCTGGCTGCAGTTACGTGAAAAGTTCTCGGAATCCCAGTTTCCAAAAAAATTCTTAGTAACCTTACAGATTTTTTGATTTTCGGAGCAAAAGTGTGTCTGTTACATGAAATTTTGTTGTTGCCGTTACATGAAAGTTCTAGGAATCCCAGTTTCCTAGAAAAACTTTAGTAACTTCACAGATTTTTTTTTACAGTGATTTTGGAATTCCACCTAAACTGAGACAACTGTTTTCGTTCATATGTGTTTTTGGCAATCCAAATTTACCGATTAATTATGGGAACAGTTTAAGTCAGAACTCAGAAGATTTTGCTCGCTATCTCCCGCTACAGGAGAGTAGAGAGAGCCCTTCAAGAGATAGCCAGTCATCTACGCATACACAACGTGACACTTCAGAACCTTGAATTACCTAAACCCTCAAATGCGATGTCTATGATTTACAAGAAGAAAGAGCGGAGGGGAAACGATTGTTAAACATGCTAAATCCGGAACAACGTATAATTTTTTATGCTGTCATTCGGAAAGAGCCATTTTGTGTCCCAAGAATGAGGATTTTTTGAGATTGAATGAGGAGGTTTTACAAAAAGTACTTGGCGAAGTCAAAACTTATTTTTGTGATGGTACAATACTTTGTGAAGATAAAGAAGAACAAAAGAATTTGCAAATGGATTTCATCAATAGTTTAACACCTTCTGGAATGCCACCACATCAGTTAAATCTCAAAGTTGGCATTATTGTTATGTCGCTTAAAAACATGAATCTGTCCAGTGGTCTCTGTAATGAAACACGTTTAATAGTCAGAAGGTTGTCGCAAAATGTTATAGATGCAGAAGTTTTGACAGGGCATAGGAGAGGCACCCGTGTTTTCATACCGATGGTCCTGCTTTTACTGTCGGATACCAGTTTACCTTTCCAATTACGCGCCGTCAGTTTCCCTTAGGATCGCCTTTGCTATGACTATCAATAAATCTCAGGGTCAAATCTTGAAAAAAGTTTGAATCTATCTGCCCTATTCATATTTTTCACATGGGATGTTGTATGTAGCCTTTTCAAGAGCAACTTCTAGAGGACGCGTACGTGTTTGGGTCAAGGACGAACCAAAACAAGGAAAACTTTTTTCACAGTCTGATAAGGCATTTACACAAAACATTGTCTTCCGTGAAGTTTTATCTTAAGTCGCAAATATTTTGCTGTATTGTGAAAAACAAACAAACAAACAAAAACGAGTCTACTGCACTTTACCTCATGGATGACGTGAAAAACAATGCAAAAATTTTTTATTTTAAAAGAAATTTTTTCAAATTTTTTAAATTTTTTTAGGTTTTTGGCAATGATGATGTACATTTCATTCTTTCTTACAAATTTTTGTGTGGTTGTGTAAATATCGACTTTATAACTGATTTCCTAAACTTTAATTTGTTTGTGTAAATAGTCACTAAAAAACGAGTCTACCGCAATTTACCTCATTAGTAAAGTGGAAAACATTACAAAAATTTTTCATTTAAAAATAATTTCTTCCATTTTTTTGCAGTCTTGATGTAAATTTCATTTTTTCTTACAAATGGTTGTTTGGTTGTGTAAATATTGACTTTATAACTGATTTTTATATTCCCAACTTTAATGTGTTTGTGTAAATACTTACTTTTATTGATATTTTAATACACACCTGATTTTTTGTGTACATATATATTTCATATTGGTTGTGTAATTACTGTTTTTTAACAGAAATAACACATTTTTATATTCATAAACTTAAATTTGTTTGTACCGATTTTTATTTTTAATTTTGGTTTTAGAATTAAATTCATGAACATCCGTTCATAGAACGGGTTAAACAGCTAGTAATTAACATTATATGTTTACATTTTATATTTTACCACTTTTTATTAATGTTAATGGTATAAATTCATTACAATTATCTAAATACTTAAACTACAGCAATGCTTTTCTCAATGGCTCATGTAATTAGTAAGATATTTATCTGTAGAAATGGGAATGACACTTTGGGTCAGCTCAAAACCCCTCAAAGATGATTACACTGTTTAATATTGAATATAAACTTTTTATAATAACTCAAACATAAATGTTATAAGAGCTTTTAATTATCAAAAACTAATTTTATTCAACATATTTTACGATTAAGAAATAAGAAGCATCAGATTATATATTAGTAAATGAAGAATTTAAACATAAATTTAAAATAAGGGAGGACACATGCCTCTACTCTCTGATTATAAATCAGTCAGGATGACTGCCAGTCGCTATTATGGTGATCTCCGCACAAAACATGTAAACATACTTTGGCTACGATAATTTGAAAACATTCTTCAAAGAGTTCACTATGCTATCGGAAAAGAAAATAGATAGCAGGAACATTTCGTAAAGTAAACTATTTAAGGCAGGAGCAACAACAGTTTCGAAATCCTACGAAAAACAGCTGATAATATTTATATATCATCTTCTCGGTAACTACTGGAATGATATGAGTTTTTTTTTTATATGTTTTTAAAACTAGATGTATTTAGAAAACTCTAGTATTTCAATTTTCTGGAATCTCAGTTCTTTTATCAGTAATGTTGTATTGATTAGAATTATAGTTCCGTAACTATTGCACTTTTAACTGGTATTTCTCCCTGAACGATGTTTATTACATAGTTTAGCAACTATTATACTGCTTCTCTTATGATATGTATACTCGAAATGAAGACCATGCAGATCATTAAGTTGTGAGAATGTTATCTTGACGTAAAAGCGATCGAACATGGTCTAATAATATTAGTCAATGGAGCATGTCTGGGACACACGAATAATATATTGTACCATGACCGATTCATCCAACGTCCATTTATGAAAGGATATGTTTTATAATGGAATAGAATTCCCTAAAGTCTAATCCGAAATCTCATTTCGTAAATGAAAATAAAACGACATTTTAGGGGTTGGAGTGGACAACATACCTTATTATATAGAAGATACATAACAGTAAAACAATGCATCTTTCTTCATTTATAGATATTAGAGGATGCAAACCGGTCTCCGCGAGTTACAAAACATACTTCTTGCTGATGAGAACATATGAGAAAATCTTTTTTTTGGGGGGGAGGGGGGACTCTAACAGCTTTTTTTTCTCATTTAATATGTATTTTTAGATTGGTCAATAAGAACACTAAAAAACATTTTTTTTGTCTAAAAAATATCCATTATGTACTCAGTTTTGAAGTTTATTGAAAGAGATACTTTTGTATTAGCCGCATGACAGGGGTGGAAATAGCGGAGAAAAAAGCCAAAGATTTTGCTATTTACAGCAAATTTTTGATTCTGATTTTTTCAGTTTTTAAGTGCTTATTCGGAATACATATCTGTTAGATTATGTTTTATTTACACTGTTATATTTATTTTTTTTATATTTATTGATAAAATATTAATTTCATTGTTGAAAATGACTCAGAAACAAACAGTGATTGAACTATTCATATTGCTTACGATGCAAAAGATTTAATCATCCCTAATATAGATTTTTAGGTAGCTTTCATTATAAAAAGCTACCTATTGCAGCCGTTCGGAGGAAAGCGATTTCAAAAAATTTTGGTATATTTTCATCGATCATGAACCCCAAACCCCGAAACCACCCTCCGTTCAAAAGTTGATATATATATATATATATATATATATATATATATATATATATATATATATATAATCTTTGTCACACTGTAACTCTCGTATTTATGAACCGATTTGGATGAAACTTCGTGTATATATAGTACATACCAATGTCTCGACCGAGTTCGTTGGCCAGCTTCATCCGCCATTTTGTTTCAAAATGGCGGCCATTTAATTTTTTTTAATTTAAAATTTGAAATGTGGTACCAAAAAATTGAAAATTAAAAAATATTTTTTTCTTATGTGTTTGACCTTGATACAAAGATTCCGGAGCAGTTTTTGTTTCGTATATATCTTAAAAAATGGCTGAGTTATAGCACTTTGAATTTCTAGCGTGGCTGACATCTTGAAACGACCTGATTTTTGTCACTCGATAACAGGCGTATTTATGAACCGATTTGGATGTACCTTGGTGTATACATAGTACATACCAATGTCTCGACCGAGTTCGTTCACCACCTTCATCCACCACCTTGTTTCAAAATGGCGGCCATTTAAAAAAATTAAAAATTTTAAATTTAAAATGAGGTACCAAGAAATTGGAAAATGAAAAAGATTTTTTTTTTTTTTGTATGTGTTTGACCTTAATACAAAGAATCCGGAACAGTTTTTGTTTCATCTATATCTAAAAAAGTGGCTGAGTTATAGCATTTTGAACTTCTATTGTGGCTAACATTTTGAAACGACCTGATTTTTCTCACGCAATAACAGACGTATTTATGAACCGATTTGGATGTAACATGGTGTGTACATAGTACATACCAAAGTATAGACCGAGTTCGTTGGCCAGCTTCATTCGTCATCTTGTTTCAAAAGGGCTGCCATTTAAAAAAAAAAATAATTTACAATTTAAAATGAGGTATCAAAAAATTGGAAAATGAAAAAGTTTTTTTTTTATGTGTTTGACCTTGATACATAGATTCCGGAGCAGTTTTTGTTTCGTCTGTATCTTAAAAAAATGGTTGAATTATAGCATTTTGAATTTCTAGCATGGCTAACATTTTGAAACGATCTGATATTTGTCACGCGATAACACGTGTATTTATTAACCTATTTCGATGTTAGAAGGCATGTGGATAGTATGTAGCAATGTCTTGCCTAAGTTCGCTGGCCAGCTTTATCAGCCATCTTGTTTCAATATGGCGGCCAGTAAATAAAAAAAATATATATTTAAAGTAAGGTGCAAAAAAATTAGAAATTGAAAAGGGTTTCTCTTTTGGGTGACATTTTGAAAAATCTGATTTTTTGCCTGCGACAGAACTCGTATATATCAACCGATTTCGATGTGAGTGAGCATGTGCATTGGAATTGTTAAGGTCTCGACCAAGTTCACTGGTTAGCCTCATCCACCATGTTGTCTTAAAATGGCAGGCACTTCAAGATATCGCCGAATTTGGCAACCAAATATAAGTTACTTTAAATAAAAACAGCTTGGATAAAGCTGAGTAATTTCGCGAAATTCTCATTCATAATGATTTAGTATTAATAAAAATTAGTACTGAATCTCCTATAATCGGTTTCCACTAAATTGAGCCTTGTGTGTTTGAATAATATAAGCTGGCTTTTTTAAAATAAGGAATATGAAAGCTACCTCTTCTTCCCAGCACTGGCCGGAAGGACTTTTTTTATTATGCTTGAAAATTATTTAAAAAGCCATAGCAAATCAGTAAATTTTGAAACATTTTTCAAGCCTATTGGTGTAAAATTTAAAATTGTTCTATGGATAAATTCTTTAAAAATTACACCACCAGGGCATGGTCTTTCTTTATACCTCAGCTACCACCTTTTTCGAACATTAATCTCCTTTTTCAGCATCAACTTCCGTCTACTCACTACAGCCGTAAATTAAAAATCGCTTTACTTTAAAGGTAACTTTAGGCAAGGGATTTCATCCGTTTATTAAATATCGTGTTAAGGCTAACAGTAATTCATGAAATTTACAAAGGGAGCCTTCCACCGCTTGGGGGCGTATTTTTTCCTCGGGTTTAAGGGCCCAGTTTCAACGGGATTTGCTTCCTTCAACTTAGATTACAATTCAGCTACTTTCTGTATTATGAAATTTTACCTTACACTTCAGTTACCAACATTTTCTAACATTAAAAGCATTTTTTTTTTTTTTTTTTTTCTATGGGCTTGATTACTACGAGGTTTGGCTCACTGAACTTCGTTTTATACTGTTTCCAGCACGTGCGGGGCACTTCCGGTAAATGCTGCCATAGGAAGAGGGGACTCAGATTACAGGTTCGTTCGGAAAGAAGTTTGTTGGGAAGACACTAGACGCTGAGGAAGGCAATAGGGCCTCCAAAATTAGGTTCATTTAAAAGAATTTCAAAAGATGTAAAATCATACAAACTTAAGTTTTGTTTATGTTATTATTTACAAACACCCGGCAACGCCGGGCGTGTTTAATAGTCACGAAAAAATCCCCTTGTGTATAACAGTATTTCTATATCTAAAAGAATTAAATTATAAATTATTAAAAAAAAATAAAGAAGTGAAATAAAGAAGTAAAGAAGATGACCACGTATTTGCTCTTGACTATAACATGACAATTAAATAAATCAATAGCATAAGAAGGAAATCCCATTTGCATTTAATTTTAATTGCTGATTAATGATGAAAAATAAATTAATTGGCATTAATTTAATTATACAAAATTATTCTAGAGAATAAAAGTGAATAAAATTTGGAAAATATTTTAATTTTTTCTTTTGATTAACAGTTTTTGAGAATTTTTTTCTCTGGTGCTGCATATTTAATTGCCTCGTATGTAATCTAATAATCTCGACGAAAAATTTTAATTTTGAAAGAAATTATATTTATAAAACAGAAAATTTAATTAAAAGAAGATATAATTATAAAAATAATTATAGTAATAAAGATATTTTAGAATTTTTTGTCTAGTTATCGTTTTCTTGCTTTTTTCAAAACTTTGGTGCGGCATCTTCCTTAACTACTGCAAATTTTAAGAATTGATAGTACAATTAAACTTCCATTTACGAATTCTGATCGTTACACTTAAGGACTTCGTTATAAAGAAAATTCGTTAAATAGAAATCAGCTCAAATTCATGTAGTTTGTATAATAAAATACACATGCATAAAATGAAAAATATACATAAGATAGAAATATTGGAAAAAATGTATTTTAATTCGGGCAGAAACTTTTTTTTTCAGTGAAACTTCCATTTAACGAATAATAATAGTTACACTTAAGCACTTCGTTAAAAAGAAAATTCGTTAAATAGAAATCAGCTCAAATTCATGTAGTTTGTATAATAAAATACACATGCATAAAATGAAAAATATACATAAAATAGAAATATTGGGAAAAAATGTATTTTAATTCGGGCAGAAACTTTTTTTTTTCAGTGAAACTTCCATTTAACGAATTCTGATCGTTACACTTAAGCACTTCGTTATAAAGAAAATTCGTTAAATAGAAATCAGCTCAAATTCATGAAGTTTGTAGAATAAAATACACATGGATAAAATGAAAAAATATACATAAAATAGAAATATTGGAAAAAATGTATTTTAATTCGGGCAGTAATTTTTTTTTTTTTTTTTTTTTTTTTTTTTTTTTTTTTTTTTTTTTTTACAGTGAAACTTTCATTTAACGAATTCTGCTCGTTAAACTCAAGCACTTCGTTATGAAGAAAATTTATTAAATAGAAATCAACTCAAATTCATGAAATTTGTATAATAAAATACACATGCATAAAGTGAAAATACACATAAAATAGAAATATTGGAAAAAGTGTACTTTAATTCGTGTAGTAACTTTTTTTTTATGCGATGTAGACATATGAGAAAAACTCAATTAGAATAATGTCTAAAAAAACACATGAAAAAGAAAAGTAAATAAAAATTGAAGCGTAGTATTTCTCTATTTTCTCAGTATTACAAAACCTTAACTTTAAAAAAGTCTGTATTATTATTTTGCAGAGATTTCTTATAAAAAATACATGGTTCATAAAATTTTTGCGCTTTTGCAATTATCCGAACAATTCGCCTGTAACATTCTTATGAAACTGGAATATCTTTCTCCGAAGGCTTTAATATTTCTTCTTTTAAATGGAAAGGATTAAATAAATAAATAATTTCATTTTCATATAATCCGCTGACATAAATTCTTACACCCATCGCATCAGCAACTTCTCCGTTTGTATATTGTACACTCAAGAAAATGAAATAAACTTCGTTATATAGAATATATTTTTTTATAATATGGAGATTAGTTTACATGTTAATGGTGTTCGAAGTCAAGGTTTAGCTGAAAATTTCGTTAAGTAGAAAACTTCATTAAAGGGAAGGTCGACTGTAGTTTCTATTTTTAATACAATATATTAATTTATTTCCTATGATAAAACTATCCTGAAAAATTAGGGTTGTGTTATGTTTTTCAGTTTTAAATCGATGATTCTTATGCATTTTGGCCCCACCAGTGGCTGAGAGGTTCTGCTCTCGAAGCTGGTAGACAGGAGGTGCTGGGTTCGAACCCAATCGCGCCCTTCGGCCTAACCGTTTCGGAGTTTTCGTGGTTTTCTTCGAAACCGTGGATTCCCATGCGTAAATACGGGTTAGGTTCCCTTAGAAAGACCCCCACGAAGGGCACTCCCCCAGAACCTATATCCCACGTGTTGATAATCGGCCGTCATAAACACAAAATCTTATGCATTTTGTAGTACTGAATTTGAAAATGACCTTCATTTTTAAGAATCACCTCAGGTTTTTTTCGAAAATCATAAATTTCAAAGTTAAAAAGTAAAAAGGAAATCTGATACTATATAAAATAGATGTGATGGTTCTGTTTTACGGCTTTTGATAAATAATTCTTATATACAGGATGTCCCAAAAGTCTCCGTACAACTTCAAAACTTTATTACAAAAAAAAAATAATAGGCCTACAGCAAAAATAATTACAACAGTACATAGAGTAACTCAAAATGTTTTTTCTACATCTTAGTATACTTCTACATGAGATCTTTTCATTTCACGTGTCCTTGCGATGAAGCAGTTCAACAAGTGCGGAACGAGTACGTGAAACTTTTTCTGGGAGCCCTGTAAAATCATTCGAAAAGCATCGCAAGAGCTTATTATGTTAAAATTCGCAACACACAGTGTGCTTCATAAACGATTACAACTTTCAGCGTGCAAAATTCAGATTGTGCAGACGTTACAAACTGATGATTATGCGAAACGCTTCGAATTTGCAGTTGAAATGCTTCATCGCATGGAAACGTCGCATGCAACGAAAATATCTCATGTAGAAGTATACTAAGGTTGTAGAAAAAAAATATTTTGAGTTACTCTATGTACTGTTGTAACTATTTTTGCTGTAGGCCTGTTATTTATTTTATTTTTTTAATCAATTTCTGAAGTTGTACGGAGACTTTTGGAACACCCTGTATTTTGCAGTGCTGAATCTGAAAATGACTTCCATTGTTTGCCATCCCATCATGATTTTATGTAAATTTCAAATTTTTAAATTTTAAAAAATTCGAAATATTACGAAAATTTGATACTATAAAATAGATGTAAAAAATATTCATAATAATTGATTCATCTTTTGGCTTATACTACGCATATTTACAGTTAAACGTTACAAATATTGTGTATTTAAAATCCTTACATTTTTATTCCTGGAAGTTTTTTTGGATCGCTCATGCTCTGCTTCGCTTTCTTTCTTTTATATTCTCTATGGAGTTCATCTCTCTGTGGTCTTTTATTTTTGAATTTAATAAAGCTGGAAATTTGTTTCAGATCTATTTAAAACCTTTGCCTTCTTTTTGTAAGACTTTGACAGATTTTCACTATGTTCTTTTTTACTTTTTAACTTTGAAATTTAAGACTTGCGAAAAATCCTGACCTGATGGTTAAAAATCAAGGTCATTTTCGGATTCATCGCTAAAAAATACATAAAACCATTATCAAAAGCTAAAAAACACAACCATCGCAGGTTTGTGTATTCAGTAATTTATTTTTTTTTAAATATTAGGTACTAAAATATGTGTAACATCAATTTTTAAATATTAAAATTTACAATAACCAATAAAATTTAAAGATTTTGTAATTTTTTAACTCATATTGAATTGGCAAACTTTACAATATATTTTTTGTAAAATATCTTGGGTTGGATTACGTTCGTGCATATATACAAAATATATACTTATACTCAACATCTAATTAATAGAAATAATTTCATTACCGTGTGCACTATATTCTTTAAAAAAATCCAATAAAGAAGTTATAAATTCTGTTTTCTTTGTTTACCAAGTAATACATACGTTGGTCTTTCAAGGAATTACTTCTGTATTCCCAGCTTTTGGATTAAAAATAATGAAAAAAATACATAAATATCAGTTAGATTTCTAAAACTCTGTATGAATTTAGTTTTAACTTCCATAAATTCGTACATTTTTAACTAAAATTAAAAAAAAAATTGTCTAGAGCTAAAATACCAGTTAAATTCTGTTGAAAAAATTTATAGAAAGGTTTTATTTTATTCATTAAAAACTAAATAAATCATTCAACATTGCTTTTATAGGGATTTCTGAAATTAAAAAAGGGTTTTTTTTAGAAAATAAAACAATGATTTATTTTCCTTACAATTTACACATATTTATTAGCTATGTTACTAATAAAATTCATAAAATATGTTTGATATCATGGACATTACACATTTTTTGTCTATTTAACACGGTTAAAAAATATGCTACATGAATTTGCAATTTTTTTTAATTAATTAAATTTCTACAAATGTTTTTTAAAAACGATAAAGAACTAGGCAAATATATATAATTTTTAAATTATAGCGCAATCTTATTAAAAAATAAGATTTATAACTCTTCATATGTTTCATTTCCGTAAAAATGTCCAGTGCAAACTCTGCATATATGTTGGTTATCTTAAGTAGAACATTTTATGTGTTTCATTAAAAAAAAAAAATCTTTCTCAGAGCTTGTGAAATGTTAAATATAGATTTGAAAACTATATACACTTTTACACTGAATGGATAAATACCAAAGCAGAAGTAAGTGACATTAAAAGTTTGCAAGTATTTAGATAGTGATCAATAAATTCTTGTCCTCAAAAGCAGGAGTGCCACTGATAACTATTAGGAAAAGTAGTATTTTTAAACAATAATCATTGTTTAAAATGTATCTAAAACATTTGAATGTATCAGGAAGTTCATTGTTTTTAAATAACAGAAGCCATATTAACCACCAGTACCTCTGCAAAAATATCACAAATGACCCATAATCTCAAATTTCGTACAGAGGTTCTCAAGCGTAATATCAATTTCTAAGAATAAAGAAAAATAATTTTTGTGATACTTTCCGGAAAATGGGTACAGATCATCTTATGTGCATAAATAAGCTAAACTCAATTAACATTTAACCAATTTTAACCAAATAATAGGTAAAGCACTGGCACGGCAAGCCAAACATTCAAGTTCGATCCCTGGTCTGGACATTTTTCGTTCTGGTTGAATAAACCTTAACTGTGCTACAGCAGCTTTGAATATAACATATAACATTTGTACTGAGATAATGTAATATACTTTACTAGTTTTAAATGTGATTGGTAGATTTATAAATGAATGAAGTTAGGGGGACGCATTCGTTTAACCTTAGCAATATCTTTCGTAAGAATTGTTTAAAAAATAAAATTAATAATTAAGACTTTGATTAATGCTTAAATATTTATGATAATTTGGATGTCACATATAAAATATAAAATTTGTGCTTTCTGTGTTCGTATTTATTCTATACATTTTTATTAACTGGTTGCCAACAATAGCAGAGGTTATACTGAGATCATAATGCGGCTCATAAGTGTCATGGGAAGCATGATTTAGAAGTTCCAGAAAAAGATATGATTTCTCGAGAGAATCATAAAGGAAGGCAAAAGAAATGGGCGTGGTTTTATCTTTATATCTTGCTATCGGATAAAAATGTTGTTCTTCTCATGTTCTCCAAACAAAAAATTATTACGTTAGTTTTACTTGCGCTTCTTTCCATCCTACAAAATAGACGTGATTTATTTCGTCATAGAGAATATTTGAAATTTTCTTATAAACTGTTAATAAATAAAAATATAACAGATATATTTTTTAATCTTCGAGAATATATTATAATCATGAAAGGAAATATACATTAACCTCCTTTTAGTTATCCACTAATCTGAAAAGCGTTCTTTAATTAAAAAAATATCCAAAACAAATTTATTTTCTTGATTAAAAAAAAAAAAAAAAAAACACTTATAACAATTTTTTTCTGTTGCCATTTATTTTAGAAAACATTTCCGAGTAGTTTGTATAGCGCACTGATAAATTTTCTCAAACCGAAAATATAGGTTTTTAAGATCTCATAACGCTGCATGCAATTTTATATTAGATTAATTTTTAGCATAATTACTCAAATGGTAAATAAATCAAAATACTAACTATTATTATTTATTTACCAATAGAATAATTGTGTTAAAAATTTATCTAATATAAAAATTACTCGTAAACATTTCCGAGAATCGGAATCAGCAAAACAAACATTGTTTTTATTAATGTTTTTTTTTTTTTAAATACAGAAAATATATTGGTTTCTGAGGTTTCGGAAGATAAAATGCGTTTTTCGGAAACATACAAACGAAAATATTGCTGGTACAAACGAGTACAAACGAAGTATAAACGATTGACGCTAACAGTTCTTTTAAATATCTTGGTGGGGGCTGGCCGTTTCTCTAACCCCCTCCACTAAAAACCGTTTATTACCCCAGTCCAAATGAGGTACAAGCGAAAATATTATTGGTACAAACGGGTACAAGCGAGGTATAAACGATTGACGCTAACAGTTTTTTAAATATCTTTGTTGCGGGGGTGCGTTTTGCCACCCCCCTCTAAAAACCGTTTATTACTCTAGTCCAAATGAGGTACAAACGAAAATATTGTTGGTACAAATGGGTACAAACGAAGTATAAACCATTGACGCTAACAGTTTTTTTTTTTAATTTCTAGGAGGTCCCCCCCCCCCCACTAAAAACCCTTTATTACTCTAGTCCAAATGAGGTACAAACGAAAATAATGTTGTGACAAACGGGTACAAACGAGGTATAAAAGATTGACGCTAACAGTTTTTTAAAATATCTTGGTGGAGAGGCTGGCCGTTTCTCCCCCCCCCCCCACTATAAACCGTTTATTACTCAAGTACAAATGAAGTACAAACGAAAAGATTTTTGGTAAAAACGGGTACAAACGAGGTATAAACGATTGGTAATATTTTCGAAACAAATTGAGTTGATGGGTGGGTGGTTGGGGGGGGGGGGGGTTGCTGGAGAAATGCACCTTTGGAAAAAGATTTCACTAACTTATAGTTACAGCTAGTGCAACACCAACACTTAGTTCAAAGCCGCCCAAAATTTCTAACAGTGCACTAAGCTACCTGTAAGTTACTGGCAAAGGCGACAAATGACTTGATTGATGTGTCGTCATACAATCACGTGTCCTGCACATTCCAATATCACGCCTTCTACCACGTTTTCACCGGATATTTAAAAAAGATCTCAGATCCCCGAACTCACTAAGAAAGTTCCACAAACTCACATAAGAGAGTAAAATTTCTATGGTTATATACCGACACTACCACTCACTCTGATTGGCTGGGGAGTTTCGCTTTAACTTATCCCAAGCGCACACTTCACACTTGTTCAGATCTCAGCCACAGTGACGTTAAATGATTCAATTTAATAAAGTTATTTTAGATGCGTTTTGAACTGTAAACAGGTATTCTAATTTTGGGACATATCACTTCAAAAATTGGGGGTTAAGATATCTTAAAATTCCGGTGTGGAAGAAGAATTTCTTTAACTCAAATAAACCCGTTAATAAATCAATTCTCAAAGTAGCACAACTAAAGAATGAAGTGAATTGAAGTAAAATGCACAGTGAAAAGGAATACATTCTCACTTGGAAATGCATTTCATTGATTTCATAGGAGAATTCCTAAAGAAAAGCTATAAATAAAACAATAACAATGTTTTAGATTTTACACACCAAAAATCAGTCGGTGGGAAGAACTTTCACTTTTATATTGGAAAATGTAATACGAAGTTTTTAATGCAATAAAACTTACCAATACGGAATCTCCAAAGACCAGAAAAATTTCCCAGCTTTCTGTCTTAGCATGTTAATTTTATGTTATTTATTTCGCTGAGTCTGTGATTTGTTTCAGTTTTAGACGGAAATCTTTTATAGACATGTTCCGTTTTAACAGGTTTTACTTGTAGTTGAATCGTCCGTTAGAAGAATGCTCTCAAGTCAGGAAATGTCTTTTAAGCCTACATATGGATTTCGTCGTTCAGCCTTTGGTATAGGGTAGGGGAGTACACAGTGAGACAGCAGCCATTTTGACATATAGTTATAGATTTTTCTCCTAGCTGGAACACACACTGAACCACCTCATCTTATGCAACACGTGGATGTAGTTTCGGCACTTCGGTTACTCGTCCAACAAAATAGTAAGTAATTATTTATTTGTACCACTGTGTACCACTTGTGGTACACAGTGAGACAATTTTCGATACTCCGTTATGCTGCTTCTGTGCTTTTATAAATAACTTTTTAAAAAAAAACATTTATACATTAATGTGTAGCGTATTTGTGTAGTTTAAAAATGTAGCAATTTTTTTTTTCAGAAGAATAAAAATCGTTTCCATTCGTTAAGTAATAATAATTTCGTCTCACTGTGTACTACCCTCCCCTAATAATATTTTCAAAACTATAAATTTGTTTGCAACTCCCTCAATATTTTTGCCAACAGATGGTACTGGTTAAATGCTTACAGCAAATAGTATTTACACTTTGATATTTTGTCCCAATTTCATTATATTTCAACTAAATTCTAACATATGTCTAACCAGACTTTTGCTGATTTTATGTAGTTTTTTTTTTTTTTTTTTAACTTTTCGTAGCCATTGTTTCTGAAAGATACACAAAGCATTAAATTTTATTCACAAGCATATTTCAGAGTAAGTTATTATTTATTAAATTCCTACTATTAGTTCACACTCTCCCTATATTTATTTATTTATTAATTATATATCTTGTTCAAATTTTCATTCGTTAATAAAATACTTATTATTCATCCTATCAAGTTGAATTAAATTTTTTTAAACTGTACTGGATGACAATTGATGATAATACAATTTTTTTCAAATATTAATTCATTAATTAAATTTTAATTAATTAATTTTAGTTTTACACAGGAGACAAAATGGCGGCCATTAGTTATTGAAGCATTTAATGCATCTTCATATCTATAAGGGGGGTTACCATCGGGGGGACCATGTTCTGTCTCCAAATACCGCCAAGTTTGTCGCCAACTTGGCGATATATCGCCAAATTTGGCGACCAAAATGAGTCGCCAAAGTGGCGCTAACTTGGCGATATCTCTAATATTTCGCCAAATTCCCATACACTTCCTATGTAAATCTACTTGCTTATAGAAAATCAACAAATTGAGATATTTTAATGCAACAAAAACTAATATTACCTTACGGGATTATATTAAATTTTTCTTTGATGACCTAAGTAGGAATTGGCTTTAAAAACAAAATTTTTATATTACTTGTTATTATTATTATTAAATTTCCACTTTGCTAATCTGCTACTTTGTTTATTTATTTATGCTGCATTTGCACTCCCACTTATGTAAACAATTAACGAAAACCTTCGAAATTTAAATATTTTTAACCTATCAGAATTCATGATGTTTATAGTTATTTTACATGCTTTTTTCCATTATTTTACATACAGTAACTAATTTTTTTTATTTAATTCAGTCGGATTTTATAAATTTCTTTGGTACTTCTCCATTATGGCATCGACCACTTTCCATAAAAATAAAAATAAATAAATGAAATAAAAGTCTCCAAAATATGGTATTTAACGCCAAAAATAAATGATCGGGGCGTCAAATTCCCTTGACGTCAGATACGTTAGACATGTTTTTTAAGTAGGCAAGTGATTTTTAATTAGACGTTCATCTGTATTTTGGATGATGTTTTACTAATTTATTTTTTAATTGCTGATCCGCCCGGCGTTGCCCGGGCCCGTGATGAATGACCCTTAAATGAACCCGAATTTGTATGATTTTATATCTTACGTCCGCATAACTCCATTTTGTTGATTTTATATTTTAAATTAAAAAATCACGAACAAATATTGAATTGATATTATATGTTATTTCGTATTTTATTTTTTGTGTAATTTCATATTTGTAGTCTATGCGTACCGAAAGCGAGCAAAACCCATAGAATCAACCACGTTTTTACCGATTTTGCCGAAATCACGTATTTTTCACGCATTTTATTTTGTAAAAAATATTTCTACCCGTTCGAACTTTTCAAAATTTTTGTATGTGATGTAAATCTGGTCTATTAAGATCCAGATGCTCTAAAAAGACTGTAATAAAATACGGACGTTTCCTTACTTTTAGCATAGAAAAAATATAGTATCCGTGAGGCGCGAGGTCACCTGCGTTTTTGGGTGTGTTTGAAAGGGTTAAAATTAATATTTGTTAAGATTTCAGCTTTAGGAATATATTTTATGTTTGTGAGTACCTCTAAAATTCTGTTCTGGAGGGGTGAAACTGCGACGGAAAACTCAGGTTTTTTATCGATTTTGTCGAAATTTTCACACATTTTATTTTGTAAAAAATATTTCTACTCGTTGGAAAGTTTCACAATTTTGTAGATGGTGTACATCTGGTCTATTGAGATGCTCTCAAAAGATTGTGCTGGAATGCGGACGTTTAGTTACTTTCAGCGCAGAAAAAATATCGTTATCGTGAGACGCGAAATAACCTGCGTTCACCGGTATATATGAAAGGGTTAAGGTTGGTATGTTAAAAAATAGATAAGAAGGTTTTCGTTTCAAGACCATATTTTTGGTTTGTCAGTAACTCTAAAATTTCGCCCTGGAGAGCAGAGCCCGATCAAGCTCAAGTTGGGCCCAGGGCCTGTTAAAAAGTTGCCCATTCCCGGCGACACTTTCAGAAAAAAAGTAGGTTTATTTGATGAGTTGACAAAGTTGTTTGGGTGAAAGTTTCAAGTTTACAAAAAAAAAATTAACTTACAAGATTAATCAAGAAAATGAATTACCGTCCATTTTCTCAAATAAGCATTTGTATAATTCACAAACATCTATGATCCACAGTTTATATTGCAGAATAAATGAGGACGTCTTTTTCAAAATTCGCCTTATCCAAAATCATAAAAATTGTGTTTTCCATAACGGTCTAGCAATCATTTTAAACTATAATTGTGACATTGTAAAATCCTCGTTTATATTGAAATCAATAGACACAGTATGCAGTTTTTGGCATTTTCCCCAAATCTGATTTTCTGGATGCGGCAAGTTTTGAAAATTATAGGTACTCTCAAATTGAAAAGGACTTTTACAGAAAAATTAAATATGGAGGGTTTTTATTACATCAAAAGTTTGTTTTTACGTCAGGGACCAAAATATAAAATACAATCAGTAGAAAAACTTTAATTGTGAGAAATTACACACAAATTTATGGACCCCTGAAATTGGTGTGCCTATAATTAGGCCCTGCTGGAGGGGCATTGCAATAAGGGGTAAAATTATCCTATTTGAATTTTATTTTTCAAACGGTTAACTGCGACATTTTTTTTAATTGGTTGCGCCATTTAGAACGTAAGAGTACAGTCTTTCGGAATATGTCTTTCTATTTTAACTGTGCCGAGCGGTTCAGCCAGCTTGGGTTAAAATAAAAATAATAAACGAAACAGAAATACAGTCGAAAACCTTTCTTCGCTAGCGTCTGATGAGTAAATGAGTTTGTACGAATGCGCACGTACTTTCTTTGACCGGAAATCAAATAAATGACTTTTTGATGAGAGTGAGTTGCGTTTGTTAAGTAATAACTCAACTATTTATTAACCCTTTATCGGTTAAGTCAATTCTGGGGCTGAAATGTTGAAAAGATTCCCTGGCACCAGAATCCACAAACACATTTTTTTTTAATATAAAACGCGATTTTACTTTTATTAATCAGCGGCATTATAAAAACAAAATATTTTACTAAAAATTCCGTGGGAATTGACCAGTTTCCAATAAAATTAAGTGGTAAGTATATTACCATTGCCCGATAAAGGGTTAAAGTTTTAAAATTCCGAGACTGAGGTGCATTAGGTGAGGCCTTCGACTATTTTCACAAAACATTTCAACCTCGTACGTGCCGTAGATTCCGCTAGCCATTGCAAACACACACAAACACACACAGACAGAGTGAAACATTCTTTTATTAGTATAAATTGCGCTAATTAAAATAACAATTACGTCCTCAAAAGGCGACGCCGTTAAATTGAAATAGAGAATTAAAAAAGAAAAAATATTGAGATACATAGTTACGTACAATAGATCACTTTCAAATGCCCCCATAAATAATCCTTACCGGAGAGGAAAAATTAAGAACAAAAATCTAAGTCGATGAATATCCAAGATTCTTTTTAGGGTTCCGTACTTAAAAAGTAAAAACGGAACCATTAAGTTCATTCCTGTGTCTGTCTGTCTGTCTGTCACAGCCTTTATACTCGTAAACTATTTAACGTGGAAAATTCAAATTGGGGGAAGTAATAAAGACTATTGACCCACTTATTTTCAGATTATTAAACGTTCAGAAATATATTTAGGGAAAATGTAGAGGGGCTAATTAAGCTACTTGAAAAAAAAATATTTTCTTTGTATATCGTGTGGGGTATTGTATGAAAGCTTTCGTAACAATGAACTCAAAAAATACATTTCTTTTAATTTTAGGTATTATAGTTGTAGAGATATTGATGAAAATATAGTGCAATAATGTGTCCCTCCCCCCATCTAATTCCGAATCTACTCAAACTAAAATTATGAAAAAATTAGAGGCAGTAGACGTTAACTTAAACCTTGCAGGAAAATTATAGCGATTACCCTAGGTCACATAGTTTTTGAGAAAAACGCGTTTTTCCGTTAC
This sequence comes from Maratus speciosus, assembly GCA_963932465.1. NCBI lineage: Eukaryota > Metazoa > Arthropoda > Arachnida > Araneae > Salticidae > Maratus > Maratus speciosus. The sequence continues at coordinate 458,883,996 of OZ010792.1, forward strand.
ACACAAATTGCGATTTGCGAGCATTCAGCAAAGGTGTTGAGGATCGCTGATGGTATCTTTCGTGCAGAAGTATAAAAGCATTGTTCAGAATGATTTTTGAAAAAAAAATCGTCGGTAATTAGCCGAGATATTAACCCTTAAAGACACGGCTGGTTTGGAATACATAATGATAGGGGCGGCGTACTGTATGTTTCATCGGCTTTTAAAGCGTAGATAATAACTTTTAATGATACATTTCTGTTATGCAACGCTCAGTAGTAGTATAAAAGTAATAAACGTCAAATTGTTAAAAACAAACTAATTTAATTAGAATTAATCACAAAAATACTATAAGATTCACGACTAGTTTGCATTGAGTGGATATCACTATACGCCTCCCGTGTCTTTAAAAGTTAATTAAAAACCCATCTGGAAAAACGCGACACGGACCAAGGCGGCGTTCAAACTTTACGACCTCCTTTCAAAGCGCTCTTAGCACAATGCCAAGTTCAAACTTTGAACATTTTTTGAGGGATTTTTTTCAGATATACTGTAAAAAAAAAGATTATTACTACGCGGAATTTAGTTTTATGAAATGCCAAATGAAGTTCAAATAGGCACTACTTTTTATTGACAGTACCGAATTCAGTTAATTATAAACAGATTAGGATAAGATAAAAAAAATGTTATTAATAATAGCAAGCAGTATTTGCTATTATTTAGGCTTCATATCTCTTTGAATTTTTTTGGTATACCCATTCACACTTTTCTAGTATATACAGCTATACCAAACCCTACGTTGTATAGTTTTTTACAAAGTCTTATTATTCTTTTAGCAACGATTTTTTTAACAATACGGTTCATAATTTGCATATTTATTGTACGGAACCCTCAAAGCGCGTATAATACTTGCACTTGACAGTTTATTTTAATTATTATTAATATGTTGTAAAATTTATTGTTCAGTGTTATTGATATAGTTGAAACTTTAATGGGTGGGACTTCTCTGAATATCTTGTATTTTTTTGAGTTTCCAATTACAATATTCTTCCATTAGTTTATTGTGCGTTACAGGCTGTTGAATAGTTTGGCGTAAGATTTCTTTTTTTTTACATAAAGTGGTCGACCGGATAATGGGGAGTTCGCTTTCTTTATAAAATAATTTCATTATTTTACAGGAAAACTCACATTTTGATTATCGAGATTTATTAAGTTCTTATAACTCGCAGTTCTCCTTATAAAATGTTATCTACTGCGTGTCCGAAATGTATCTTTACGTTTTTATAAAGTAATTAAAAATAAACACGAAATGATATGCACTTAAGGAAAAAATTCATAAAGAAAATATTAATGTTTTTTTTTTTTCACTGTTTTGCCACACAGATCTTCAATTTTTAGTTGCCAATGTTGACTAGTTCTCCAGACATAACACCTTTGGACTTCTTCATATGTGGACACGTGATAAATATTGTTTACCAATCCCAAATTCTGACACTTATGAACTGAAATTTAATTAACGCCATAACTAACTGTAACCATCATTAACAGTAACCATTTACTGTAATCATGTTAACTACCATAATTAACTGTAAAGTTATATTATATTATAAAGACGAATTTTAGCATTCTGAACTAGTTTATATTACAACTGAAAAGTCGAATTACAGCGACCATCCAGGCTGTTGATTCTGCAATGCTTCAAGAACGTGGTTAGAAATCCCGTATAGACTACATGTGGTGCGCGTGACTAGTGGTGCCCATATTGAAATTGTGGCATAAAACATAAGAAAAAAAACCTTTGGTATTTTCTTTATTAAATATAAAATGCCGTAAGTGCATATCATTGTTCGTTTATTTTTAATTATTTTCGAAATGTGTAAAGATTCATTTCGGAAACCCAGTATTACTTTTTGCAGTGGTATTACATTCAAGGTACACAATGCATTGAATATCTTACTGACACAAGCTTCACTGCATGCGATTAAAATGTTTCCTAATCCGCTTTGCTTATAAACAAGTAATATAAAAATTTTGTTTTTAAAGTCAATTCCTACTTAGGTCAACAAAGAAAAATTTAATATAATCCCTTAAGATAATATTAGTTTTTATTACATTAAAATATCTCAATTTGTTGATTTTCTATAAGCAAGTAGGTTTACAATGGAAGTCTATGGGAATTTGGCGAAATATTAGAGATATCGCCAAGTTGGCGTCACATTTGGCGACTCATTTTGGTCGCCAAATTTGACGATATATCGCCAAGTTGGCGACAAACTTGGCGGTATTTGGCGACAGAACAGGGTCCCTCCTATGGTAACCCCCCTATAGATATGGAGATGCATTAAATGCTGTTCAATAACCAATGGCCGCAATTTTGTCTCCCATATAAAACTAAAATTAATTAATTAAAATTTAATTGGTGAATTAATATTTGAAAAAACTGTATTAACATCAATTGTCATCAAGTACAAGTTTAAAAAAAATTATTTCAACTTGATAGGATGAATAATAAGTATTTTATTAACGATTGAAATTTTGAACAGGATATATAAATAAATAAATACTAGGGGGCTCTGCCCCTACGAGCTACGCTCGTCAACCCCCGTTCAGGCACCGCAGACTCTAACAGCACGCTAATTTGACCGGCTTTAAACAAATTTCGGAAGATTGAATTATAATTTGAATCTGACAATTATAACCTGACGTAATTTTCACCAAACTTTTCTTTCTCTTTATATATTCATGTAAAAATACTTTTGTTAAAAATGAAATATTATGATCATCTTGAAATATGAAATAAATGTCTCCGCAATTTTTAAATTTAAACTGTTTCGAAATATTATTTTTTGTTCATTTAACGTAATAAGTATAATGTGACGTAAATTCTTCTAGTTAAGACTTCTAACGCCTGTTAATGAATTTATTATTTTACAATATTCTTTCTCTTTTAAAATTAACGTGTAACTACAGTTTTTATGACGTAATTTTCAATGAGTTCCTGCTTTTTAGCTCACAGGCTATTAAAGCCTGAGAGCTAATGTGCCCGCCCGTTCTTTATGTATGTATGTATGTATAAATGTATGTACGTACGTACGTACGTATGTATGTACGTAACGCGATAACTCTTGATAGAAACATCCGATTTGCTTCAAAATTTTTTCCTACGTTCATTGTGATAAGGCGCTTCAATGATTAGTTTTGGGGTTCATTGGTTAAGGATAAAGGGGGAAAAATGGAGTTAGTCACCCCCCTTAATTCAGAAAAATGGGTTTTTCATGCAGAATCATTCGATTTGCTCCGAATTTGGTATACCGGTTTATTATGTTAAGGAACATCCATGATTAGTTTTGGGGGTTCATTGGTTAAGGATAAAGGAGGAAAAACGGGGTTAGACCACCGCCCCCCCCCCCCTTAATTCAGAAAATTGGGTTTTTCATGCAGAATCATTCGATTTGCTCCGAATGTGGTATACCGGTTTATTATGTTAAGGAACATCCCTGATTAATTTTGGGGGTTCATTGGTTAAGGATAAAGGGGGAAAAGGGGGGTTAGTCCACCTCCTTAATTCAGATAAATGGGTTTTTCATGCAGAATCATTCGATTTGCTCCGAATTTGGTATACCGGTTTATTATGTTAAGGAACTTCCCTGATTAGTTTTGGGAGTTCATTGGTTAAGGATAAAGGTGGAAAAGCGGGGTTAGTCCACCCCCCCCCCCCCTTAATTCAGATAAATGGGTTTTTCATGCAGAATGATTCGATTTTCTCCGAATTTGGTATACCGGTTTATTATGTTAAGGAACGTCCTGATCAGTTTTGGGAGATCATTGGATAAGGATAAAGGGGGGAAAACGGGGTTAGTCCACCCCCCCTCCCTTAATTCAGATAAATGTGTTTTTCATGCAGAATGATTCGATTTGCTCCGAATTTGGTATACCGGTTTATTATGTTAAGGAACTTCCCTGATCAGTTGTGGGAGTTCATTGGTTAAGGATAAAGGGGGAAAAACGGGGTTAGTCCACCCCCCCCCCCTTAATTGAGATAAATGTGTTTTTTATGCAGAATGATTCGATTTGCTCCGAATTTGGTATACCGGTTTATTATGTTAAGGAACTTCCCTGATTAGTTTTGGGGCTTCATTGGCTAAGGGTAAAGGGGGAAAAGGGGGAAAAGGGAGGTTAGCCGCCCCTCTTAATTTAGATAAATGGGTTTTTCATGCAGAATGTTTCGATTTGCTCCGAAGTTGGTATACCGGTTTATTATGTTAAGGAGCTTCTCTGATTCGTTTTGGCGATTCATTGGTTAAGGATAAAGGGGGGCTAGTCCACCCCTTAATTTAGATAAATGTTTTTTTTTGCAAGATTATTCGATTTGCTCCAAATTTGGTATACCGGTTTATTATGATAAGGAGCTTCCTTGATTAGATTTGGAGGTTCACTTGTTAAGTATAAAGGGGGTAAAGGGGGGTTAGTCCACCGCCCTTAATTCAGAGAAATGGGTATTTCATGCAGAATTATTCGATTTGCACCGAATTTGGTATACCGGTTTATTATGTTAAGGAACTTCCCTGATTAGTTTTGGGAGTTCATTGGTTAAGGATAAAGGGGGAAAAATGGGTTTAGTCCACCCCCCTTAATTCCGATAAATGGGTTTTTTCATGCAGAATCATTCGATTTGGTCCGAATTTGGTATACCGGTTTATTACGTTAAGGAACTTCCCTGCTTAGTTTTGGGGGTTCATTGGTTAAGGATAAAGGGGGAAAATGGGCATTAGTTCACCCCTTTTAATTCAGATAAATGGGTTTTTCATGCAGAATGGTTCGATTTTCTCCGAATTTGGTATACCGGTTTATTATGTTAAGGAACTTCCCAGATTAGTTTTGGGGGTTCATTGGTTAAGAATAAAGGGGGAAAAGGGGGGACTAGTCCACCCCTTAATTCAGATAAATGGGTTTTTCATGCAGAATGAATCGATTTGCTCTGAATTTGGTATACCGGTTTATTATGATAAGGAACTTCCCTGATTAGTTTTGGGGGTTCATTGGTTAAGGATAAAGGGGGGAAAGGGAGGTTAGCCCGCCCCTCTTAATTTTGATAAATGGGTTTTTCATGCAGAACGATACGATTTGCTCCGAAGTTGGTATACCGGTTTATTATGTTAAGGAACTTCCCTGATTAGTTTTGGGGGTTCATTGGTTAAGGATAAAGGGGGGGTTAGTCCACCCCCTTAATTCATATAAATGGGGTTTTCACGCAGAATCATTCGATTTGCTCCGAATTTGGTATACCGGTTTATTATGTTAATGAACTTCCCTGATTAGTTTTCGGAGTTCATTGCTTAAGGATAAAGGGGGAAAAACGGGGTTTGTTCACCCCTTTTAATTCAGAGAAATGGGTTTTTCATGCAGAATGATTCGATTTGCTCCGAATTTGTTATACCGGTTTATTATGTTAAGGAACTTCCCTGATTAGTTTTGAGGGTTCATTAGTTAAGAATAAAGGGGGAAAGGGGGCTAGTCCACCCCTTTTAATTCAGATAAATGGGTATTTCATGCAGAATTATTCGATTTGCTCCGAATTTGGTATACTGGTTTATTAAGTTAAGGAACTTCCCTGATTAGTTTTGGGGGTTCATTGGTTAAGAATAAAGGGGAAAAGGGGGGCTAGTCCACCTCCTTAATTCAGATAATTGGGTTTTTCATGCAGGAGGATTCGATTTGCTCCGAATTTGGTATACCGGTTTATTATGTTAAGGAACTTTCCTGATTAGTTTTGGGGGTTCATTAGTTAAGAATAAAGGGGGGAAAGGGGGCTAGTCCACCCCTTTTAATTCAGATAAATGGTTTTTTCATGCAGAATGATTCGATTTGCTCCGAAGTTGGTATACCGGTTTATTATGTTAAGGAACTTCCTTGATTAGTTTTGGGGGTTTATTGGTGAAAGATAAAGGGGGGAGGGGGGCTAGGCCACCCCTCTTAATTTATATAAACGGGTTTTTCATGCAGAATTATTCGCTTTGCTCCAAATTTGGTATACCGGTTCATTATGTTAAGGAGCTTCCCTGATTCGTTTTGGCGATTCATTGGTTAAAGATAAAGGGGGGCTAGTCCACCCCTTAATTTAGATAAATGTTTTTTTTTTGCAGGATTATTCGATTTGCTCCAAATTTGGTATACCGGTTTATTATGATAAGGGGCTTCCCTGGTGAGATTTGGAGGTTCACTGGTTAAGTATAAAGGGGGAAACGGGGGCTAATTCCCCTTCACTTATTTTTTTGAGGGGCATTATTCTTTAAAATAAGTGTATAATATACAATTAGTGTGAATAGCCTGTGAGCTCAATGCCATCAGTTTAGCTGGGCGCTTTTCTTTTTTATTATATTTTCTGTTTATAATAGTCACGTGTAAAATAAATTTTTAATTTGAAGCAAACTTTAATGTTTGCGCTGTTTATACAGTTGGCAACAGTTTAAATTAATACAATTTTCTAAATTTTGTAAAAAACATCTCTCGAAATGCTGAAAATTTGAATTTAAAATAGAAACAAAACATCAAAAAATGAGTCAAATTAAAATATTAAATGCAGACTGCACACCTGGAAATTCTGACGCATAAAATGATCTAAAAATGATTAAATTCTTATCTACAGTTTTTGCTCCTATAAAACTTTTTTAATGGAACGATTTTGTCCAACTTTGGCATTAAATATCTCTTAAAATAATTCTTCGATTTGAAAACTGTCTGCATCAGCGTGTTTATCAAACATTTTTCTATAATACTACCGATTTTCATATTTTTGTATGCAACAGTATTTTTAATATTAACGAAGAAAGGCCATCCTTAAGCTTTCAAATTGGATGCCGATCTGCCGGGAATATCTACGCAGATTCTCATTGGTCCATTTCCAAATCGTAACTTTTTTTTTATATACATAGAAGGATATGTACTAACGACGAATCATTCAGATCATTCATTTCTAATAAAGAGGTTTACGGCTGTTTTGATTCACCTTGTTGCAACATCTACACAACAAAACAAATATAATTATATACATAGAAAATATTTAATGGGTAAATAATCACTTTTTTTTATTTATTTTTATTAATACATATATATTGTAATGTTATTACTTACTTTATTCACTAACGAAGAAATCGATTCCTCACTTGAGTTAAAATCCGGAAATTTATCAGAGTTGCGTACTTAAAGTCACCTTACCCTCGCAAGTCTAACAGTGGAAATGCTAAATGCTGCGCTGCTTTTCGAGTCACCTTCCCTCACAAGCCTAACATTGGAAATGAGAAATGTTGCGTTGCTTTTCGAAAATTTATATTACTAGGGGGCTTAGCCCCCTGCTCGCTACCGCTCACCAACCCTCACGTATTGTTACGCAATTCTTATTGGGATCGCTACGCGATCCCAGCTCGCTCGCCACTATTTATGTCAACTCTAGCCAGAATGAGTGCTATCATAAATCATTACAACGTATTAAATTTACAAATATTTTTAATGTATAAAAAAAAATCGAAAACTGTTGAAAATGTAAATAAAAACGTACCTTGGAAACAGAATTAATTAAAAACCTTAGTGAAAACAAAATAAAAGTTATTTTTAGTTGGGCCGCTATGAGATCCGAGCAAGCAACATATGAAATTTAAAAATATTTTAATTCATAAAAAAGTAATTGAAAATTTTGTTGAAAATATAAATAAAAATGCATTTATCAAAAGTTTGGCGCTATGACTTGTTGATCATCATTGAGAAAGCTGAGCGAACCGAAAATTGACGCCGTTTAAATTTAAATGGCATGTTAGTGTCAGATGGGGTCCTTCTCCTTTCATTTTGTCTAGACTATTGAAAATCACGACTTAAATTAATTTAAAACTATAATAAGACGCTATAAAACATGCTACGTATCACGCTATCGAAATGTAAACAAAACGTTTTCGCCTGTGTCTAAATACAACGTTGGATCAAAAAGCTACGTCACCGTAAAACGGACCAATAGCAATTGTCATTCATGTATTGCTCAAACGGTTTACGTTAAAAGAGAGATCCTGTCTGGATTTTGATTTGCCGAGTGTTTTGCGACATGTGACCGTAACTACCACTGAGAAACGTCGCTTGGCTGTTGCCAAATAGCAAGCTACAAATACAGCCCTTTTTTAGCGCTACGTAAGAGAAATATATAGAGAGATAGGGAGAGTGTGAACTAATAGTAGGAATTGAAAAATGGATGCAGAAAAATAACCTTTTCATCTTTTTACGCAGTATGGGCATTTGTTTTATATAAAAAAAATGACCGGAATTCTTTAAAATTTTTGTATTTTTCCTTGCCGGTGTTCATGGTGTTTAAGGGAACAGTTTACCTTAAAATTGGTCAAAAAATGATTTTTCTCTTTCATTATTAAAGGAAAGCATGTTTAATTGTGAATATTTTGACACCTCACTTTTCAGTATTTGAGATCTAGGATTAAACTTTTTTGTACACGTCCTTTATTATATTTGTGATAAATCTGCGCATGGAATTTGCCTGTAGGTTTTTTGTTATTTAAAAAAAAATAAAACTATATGAAGATGTGTCAAATTTCATCGTTTTACACTATAAGTATCAGTAAAAAATTATATTTAATGTAATGTTAGATGTATCTAAAAATCCATGCGCAGTCTTGTGTAATACACATTTGAAAATAATAAAAAAAAAACTCGGCGAAAATATCAATTTTTTAAAAAGTATTTAGGATTTTAAAAAATTTTAATTTTAATTTTTTTTTTATTTTAATTAAAAAGGCAGTTAATTTTTTTCCTCAAAATGTACTGTTAGTTGAATATTGAAATGCAGTAAGCTCACAGTTTGAACCGTATTTTTTAACCTCTTAACTTCCCCGGACGTATATATATACGTCTTTAGAAAATGCGTGCATCTATTAAAGGGATGGCAAATTCCAATTAGAGCGAGGCAATTTTCACCGCCTGAGCCATTATATATAACAGTATAACATGTGCATTTTCTTACTGTTATTTCAGAAAACTGATAAACACTTTCTATAATTTCAGAAATGTGCGATTTAAATAATCATTATATATAACAATATAACATGCGCATTTTCTTACTGTTATTTCAGCAAACTGATATACACTTTCTATAATTTCAGAAATCTGCGATTTAAACAGGGCACTGGAGATCGACCAAGATTTCGTCGGTAGTTAAGGGGTTAAAATAAACAAAATTGTTAAAAAAGGTAAACTGACCCCTTAAAATACATATTCTTATGCAAATGATCACATTCTTCCAATCACCGATTTTGTATTTGCTTTAAAACTTTATATAGCTGACTTTAAAGCTTTTCATATGAATCTACTTCATTATCTAACAGAAAAAGCGGTTTGAAGTTTCCGAATTGTTTCAAGTTTTTATATCTCACAAAACTTTTATGAAAAGCCACTGGGGAGAAAATGAAACAAAAACATTCTTTTAGAACTTAATTTAAAAATACAATATTATGATACAAATATGAAATGAAAAATACAAAATTCGTTTCAAAGTATTGCTACTTTCTCTCTCTAGAGTTTAGCGAATAGATTATCATTCCTGGGAAAAAAAAAGTTTTGTCAACAAAAGAAAAATATTTCAATAAAGATTGGCACGATGTCTAAAGATCTAAAAGTCTCCAAAGTTTTGAAATAATTGCACATTTTAATCCAAGATTATATTAAAACTTCAAAAGAATTGTTTTATTTACCTACACTATAATTCTTCTTCTTCATGTAATATTTTAACAAACTTTTGTTTAATTTTTTTTAATCACAGAACTGTGCTGTACTATATTTCTTTTTTGAATTTTAAATCTTTTTTATTCACTATTCTTTCTAGGTAATATATTATTCAAAAACATTTTGCTAGTCAGGATATGCATATTTTTAATTTCAAACTGCTTATTTGTACAAATATTTAAATAATGTAGTGACGTATTTTCTCATGTATAGTGTGCACTATATTGAACTGTAAAAAAAAGACACGTTTTTTGAGCTGCGACAATATAATGTAAACATGTACAAAAATATAAAATGAGCTCTTTCAAGCCGAATAAACAAATGATCAAAAGTGTTTGTTGATCCAGGACAATATAATATAAACATGTACAAAAATATGAAATAAACTCTTTCAAGCCAAATAAGGAAATGATCAAAAATGTTTGTTGATCCAGGGTAATATATTATAAATATAACAGATCTTTGAAACCGAATAAACAAATTATTAAAAATATTTGTTGATCCAGGAGAATATAATATAAACATGTACGAAAATATAAAATAATCCCTGTCAAGCCAAATAAAGAAATGATCAAAAATGTTTGTTGGTTCAAGACAATATAATATAAATATAAGCTCTTTGAAAATGAATCAAGAAACTATACAAAACGATTGTTGATTCAGGACAATATAATATAAATATAATATAAGCTCTTTCAAGCCGAATAAACAAATGAGCAAAACTGTTTGTTGAAACTTTTGCGAGTAGTTTTCAGAGTATATCAATAATTTTTTTTCAACATGAAATATCTGTTTTACATTGCTATCCCTTCTAAAATTAAACATATGCAGCTCCATAACTTAATCCATACTGGCAAGAATAACAAAATAATATTTGTTTTTTAATATTAATGTTAATGCTGTTAATTTATCCTGTTGAACATAAAAATCTTTACCTGGGAATAGGTCGCAAACTGAAAAAGATAAAGTACTCAAAAAGGGGTAAATGAAGGTACTCACATCGAAACGAGTATGTTTGGATCCAAAATTAACCTATTCAGGGCTGCCACAGGCGACTATTTTTCAATTCCCACTATTAGTTCACACTTTCCCTATATTTATTTGTTTATTTATATATCTTGTTCAAATTTTCAATCCTTAATAAATTACTTATTATTCATCCTAGCAAGTTGAAATAATTTTCTTAAAACTTTTACTGGATGACAATTGATGTTAATACAGTTTTTTCAAATATTAATTCATTAATTAATTAAATTGTAATTAAATAATTTTAGTTTTACATGGGAGACAAAATGGCGGCCATTGTTTATTGAAGCATTTAATTGCATCTTCATATCTATAAGGGGATTACCATAAGGGGGACCCTGTTCTGTCGCCAAATACCGCCAAGATTGTCGCCAACTTGGCGATATATCGACAAATTTGGCGACCAAAATGAGTCGCCAAATGTGACGCCAGCTTGGTGATATCTCTAATATTTTGCCAAATTCCCATAGACTTCCATTGTAAACCTACATGCTTATAGAAAATCAACAAATTGAGATATTTTAATGCAACAAAAACTAATATTAGTTTAAGGGATTATATTAAATTTTTCTTTGATGACCTAAGTAGGAATTGACTTTAAAAACAAAATTTTTATACTACTTGTTCTATTCTATTCGCACCACTATTGAAAAAAAATAATTAGTACATTTATCTTGCAAATGTTCTCAAACAGTACGTCAATAATTTTTGTTTCGAGAAAGAGGTGCGGAGTATAATTATAGTTTCCCGTCGCAGCCCTGCTATTCTTTCTCAATTTTGAAACATCACATGTTATCAAATCCAAACGAAACGATAATGTTTTAATTTGTAATGGTTTACTTCATTCATAGCTCCATAAAAAGCGTTTATCAATTGGAAAACACTGCAATATACCCTGGAAATCCGGGAATAATGTTACATTTTTTATTCTTCGGAAGGAATTATATCTTGCATTTCTTTGTAATGCGAATAATACATAGATTTTTTATATGAGCAGTTCGTATGACCATAGGCGGTAGTCTTTTTGCCTGGTCTGTGTACTCATTGAGATTTGTTCGTATGAGAAAAAAATAATAGGATTTTTACGAATTCACCGAGAAATTTGAAAGTAAGTGCTCTATGTTAAATATTGAATACACATTTTTTGTTATTTTATGCAATCAGCTGTACCTTTTGTAAATATCAAATTATGCCCAGTATTTTAAAATAATTCGAAGTGCTTGTAAACAGTGCTAGTGTGATAAAAATATTTGATTACGGTAACTTGAAAATAATTTTGCATTTTTTTTTCTTAATAAATAATCTATTAAATATTTCTCGTTACTAAGTTTGAGCGGGAAATAAATGTGAGCACATTTTTATTTTAATATGTAGTTAACAGAGTGAGGGGATGGGGTTCTCTTGACAAGGAAAATATTTTTTCCCCATTTAACTTCTTTTAGTTTTTAATTTTTTTAAATGTCTTTTAGCCCATGTTTTTACTTTATTTTGGTTTCGCCCGTGTTAATAATGGGTCATCTTCGATGTCATCTTGTTTTACTTCATATTTTTAAGACGAAAAAAAAAATGTTTTCAAGCACTTAAGTCATTTAAAAAAGAATGTAGTGTTCAAAACTACATAATCATTCTTCCATAAAACTTTTTGAGAATTGTCTATATATTGCTGTATGGTGCATCTACTTAAAGGATTTAAATTGCATAATAGTTTTCAAAATTGTGGCCTGTTATATGAGCAAAAACATGGCAATAATTTTGAAAATCTGATAGTTGACTTTTCGATCATCCCTAAAATTTTTATTTAATAAAATATCATTTAACTTCTAGTAAGTGCGCTACATAAAAGCTGATAGTTTACTTCAGTATATTTTTTATAATAAGTTTATTTGTTTTTCATGTAGCATTTTTTAAGTTTTTGAAAAATGTCTTCAAATTTCCATACACATTTCATATTTTTGTAAATTCATAGGGATAAATATATAATTTTAAACATAAATTAGAAATTTTAATTTAAACTAAATCAAAAAAATATTAATACAACGTTTTTTTGCAAAGCTTTTTTTTTTTTTTTTTTTTGTAAGTGCTCTGTCTAAGGGCTGCATTTAGATGTCAATACCGATTGCACAACTCTTATCTATTATACTCTTTCAATTTCAGAGTTTTACTGTAAAGACATATCAAAGACTCCAATAATTATGTTTACTCGATTCACATCTTATAATTTTTAGAGCATGTATTTACACGATCTGACTTTCTAATTTTCATACCTAGCTGTTTACTTACTCGTAAGTCCTCTTTAGCTAAAATTCCTATTGGCTCATTTCTGCATAATATTTTGAATTATTACTTTTCCATACATATATCAAATTGTCAATCTGACAATGACATTTTAGTAAACTTTAATACAAATTTTTCTAGAAACTTCATTTCCACCTATGCAAAATCCCCTTATGTAACATGAACTCTGAGTACACATTTTCTATGCTTTGAAAGTCAACGTAAAGATTCTGCTAATTAAACAAATTTCAAAGAACCCGAATATACAGGGCGTCCACGAATGGTGTCCTTGATTTCAAAATGTAAAATCTCGAAAACAAAGATCGACAGCAGAATGAAACAAACGGTATTTTTTATTGTGAACGCTCTAGAATTTCATACAGCAAACGCAGAATAAAATTAGCCATTACATCCTGCAATGTCTCAGCCGAAGTGAATTAGAAAAAGTATTAATATGCTTTAATGTAAATTTTAGTAATAAAAATCACAATCGAATATATTATTTTATATTTCAGGGTTTGTAACGATTTACAGTCGAAGATTTTCTTACTTAACATTGCACCTCAAGGTTAGTTTTTGGAAAATTTTACTGCGATACTTTTTATAGTATATTATCTCCAGATTTTCTTGGCTATGTTCCATTACTAATAAACATGGACTATAGTTTTAATAATAAATATATTTAGGAATTTCCGTGTAATAATATATTCAGTTAAAATAGGCTTATGCAATCAAGTATACCAAGTTACTTTTAAATTCATTTCTTCACGATTTTATAACGAGGGAGTTGTGAGAAAACTATTTTATCGTAAAATTTTATTGAGTCTTACATTTGCATAAAATTATCATTACGTTACTTCCTTGATACATAATCATATTTCAAAGTATCAAACCCATGAATAAGCTTGTTATTTATCATAAGCCCTATATAATTTAAAAATGATGAGTTTTGGATGATAACGAGTTCTTTTGGTGAGAAATGCCTGTCACTACTTTGCACAAAGAGCTACAATGTTTAAATGCATATAGAGATACTGTCATAAATATAAATTCTCTTTCATTCCAAGAATTACTAGGAGAATTTCTTTGAGACTGTTTCATTATAGCAAATCACCGTTTTCATCCAGTAATCACGAGTAAATTCTTCTTTCAAGAAAACTAATCATTATTCGATATTAATTTTACAATTCAAAACAGAATTATAGTATCAGGAAAAAGGATAAAAAAAAAATGATTGTAATATCAATTCATGTTATATTTGCGTTCATATATTTTTTCGCAAAAAAATAATTTTTTCTTGAGTTAGTCAAATTTAAGTACTTCGTGATGCTTTAAACAAATTTATTTACTCTGGATCATAAATTTCTTTAAAATTCTAAGATGTTCTATGGAATATTTATGTAATTTTTAAAATGTCATTTTCAAAGTTTGTTTATTATGATTAAAATTTTTATCATCTCTTGCCGTTTTTTGTCTATCTTTTCCTCCGTTATCCATTGTGTAAAAATATTTCTTCAACAATCTAGACCTTTCTATTAATGTACCTCTAATATTGAAAGTTAAGATCAATCATTTAGTTGCAATATTACTATCCTAATTTGGATATTCAAAAGACTGAAGTATACAAATAAGCAAGTAAGTAAAACAAGATCTAATTATGTAACTAAACAGTTTTTTTGTATGTTTCTATGTATGTATACGTAGGAAAAGAAACATACTTATACCAGTTTATTTTCATTCTCAAATTACAAAAACTAGAAAATGAACCTCGTACTGTAATTTTGTAAAAAGTCATATTAACACAATTTTGAGTTTCTCACCACAATGCTAAGAAAAAGTGAAAAAATATTCTTTATGCAAAAGGCTACAATACACATATATACAAAGTACATGAAATTGTTTACTATATTTTCACGTGCACTATAGTATTTTCCAAAATTTTAGAAGTGAAAATCATGGAGGCCATTACGTACAGGATGTTCATTTGAAAATTGATAGCAACCGAAAAAGATACATTCCGGATTGAGAAAACTTATTAATACACTATACAAACTACTCCGAAATGTTTCCGAATGTCACTGGTAGCAAACAAAACTTTCTTTTTATAAATGCTTCTCGATATATATATTGCACTAATACCTCGACTTGCGTCAGCCATTCTTTCTAAGACTAGCGACGTAAATTGAGGTACATTTAGATAAGCAAATAATAATTTAAATTAAATTTAAAAAATCAAAAAAACCGGCAGCGTGAAAAGCGAACTAATTAATTATTTCTCATCAATGTGAAACTGTATATTTTATTTTTAAGTAATTGTATTGGTGACTTTTAAGTTGTGTTTAATTGTTAGTTCCTATCTATAAACACTGTTTTGATGACGCCGATAGATGTCTATGAAGGCTAGAATTGCAGTAAAGCTAGAGATCCTATCTACACAACTTCCAGGTTGTGTAATATTAAAACGGAGCTTCTGACTGTAAAATAGTCAATAAAATATCGTCTTCATTTTGAAAGACCTATCAAATGATATGCCATTCGATATGGTGCGTAAATTGTTTTTCGTCTCTAGTGCCATTTTGCGTTTTACGGTCGCCATTTTGAATTTATAAAAACAAAACCTGACCTATAACTATCAAAAGGTTAAGACGAATCGATAGAGATCTCATTCATTAAAATCCATCCAGCCGTTGGGATGTTTCGAGGGTATAAAGAAATCCACATACCCAGATACGTCTGAAACACATAACCCTTCTTGGCAGTCGGGTAAAAAAGGATAAGTAATAAAATTTCTCCAAAATCTAATGAACGTATTCTTTTGTATTTAGAGGGTTTATGGTGCCTTTCACATAAGCTAAAAAACACGTTTGCAATACAACAATTCGGAATAAAACAATAAGTTGTTAACTTACAACTTATTGTTCTTCTAGCCGCCTCTTTCGAGTCTTTGAAGATGCGAAAAAATATTGAAATAAAGTTTGACCCGACAAATTTTTCTTTTCTACTTTTAGAAGCTCTTTGTAACAGCAGAATGAGTTTTCTTAGCTTTTACTAGAGACATTTTTTATTTGTGTGTCACTATTGCTTGACTTTCGTGGGAAATTTTACCTTCACAGAACAAAAAGTTTTCAAAAAAGTTCAAAATGCATCTTAATAAAGAAATTTTTTCAGGCCAGACGACGTAAATGCGGGGTGACGTAAGTTGGGGTACTATTGTCGTTTCTTCAGTTCCTATATAGAAAGAAAACTTTTAGGAATCGTGGGTAATTCGTAAGTGTGTATCGTATATTTTCGTTCGTAGTTATGTTAGGTTTTTCTATAATCAGAAACATCTGTCTTATTTTTACAGTGCACTTTATCATAATGTAAAATTTTCAGCTTAAATTCGACGGAGTAACTTATCCATTTTCATATCATAATCGCTCACTCCCTGAAACTGAATAATAAACACAAATACGCAATACAGAATTTTCTTTTAACAGTTTTTATTGTCTATAAATAATATTATTTTCCTAGCGTCGAACAAAGTCTTTGAAGTGAGAAAAGTGTTTATTGCGTAAATCGTAATTTTTATAGTATTTTATGGCATGGTAAATACACAGGAGACAGGATGCATATTCCTGGGTAGACGACCCAATGGTTTTAAAGCCGGAAATTATCCTTAAAGCCCAGGAGGAAGGATCTATATATTCTGAGCTCAGCCAGGGAGGACCAGCGAGGAATGAATCTCTATTTATTGAATTTCTTAAGGGAAAATAAATACATTGTTTGTAAATAAAATTCCAATTCGGGATTTTGATATATAAGATTTTGAATGTTAGGATTTAGAAAATATAAATATTTATATTATTTAAAAATACATATATACATGGATGATATAATAATATCAGTTTATAAAGTTCATAAAGTTTATTTATCTCATACATTTTAGTTACATTAATTAACAGGATTGGATTACATCACTGCGAAGAAGGGAAATTAAATTTTGAAGGGTCATTTTTATTAAAAATATATTCTTTTAGAATAAACAACTATGTAAAGAAGTAATTAAAACAAAACATAAGTATACAAGTAGACATGTCCATATATGTTTTTATCTTGTATACTGAGGGAAAAAAAATAAACATATACCTATTTATTTTCATTCTGAAACTGTTGAAAATAGAAAATTAATCTGGCACTGTCATTCTGCATCAAATCGTATTAACACAGTCTTGGGCTTTACTCACTAAACTTACGAAAAACTTACAAAAAATGCTTTATGAAAAAGCTTACAAAATACATATATGCTAAGTATATGAAAATGCATACCTATTTACACTCAAAATTTTAGGGGTGAAAATCGTAGTCGGCATTATGCAAGGGATGTTCGTTTGAAAGTTGATAGTGACTTGCACTTTTTATTGTTTATAAGTGATATTATTTTTCTAGCGTCGATAAATATTTACAAAGTTTTATATATATATATATATATACAAAGTATAAATATAAAACATTATTATATATTTATTATATATATATAAAGTATATATAAAAAGTTTTTGAAATGAGAAAAGTGTTTATTGCGGAAATCGTAATTTTTTATACTATTTTATGGCATGGCAAATTAACAGGAAACAGGAGGCACGTTCTTGGGGACCGGGCTTAGCCAGTGAGGCATAGCCAGGAATGAATTCCTATTTATTGAATGTTTTAAGGGAAAATAAATGCATTGTTTTAAAATAAAATTCCAACTCGGGAGTTTACATATAGGATTATGAATGTTAGGATTTGAAATATATAAATATTTATCTTATTTTCAAAGAATAATAGAATACAAACAAGTAAAAATTAAATTTAAAAAATCAAAAAACCCGACTGTTTAAAAAGAGAACTAACTAATTATTTTTCATCAATGTGAAACTTTTTTTTAATATTACATACCTATTTTTTTTTATTTACTTGTATTGATGACTTTTAAGTTGCGTTTAATTGTTAGTTCCTATCTATAAATACTGTTTTGATGAGGTCTATAGATTTCTATGATGGTTAGAGTTGCAGTAATGCTAGAGATCCTACATACACAACTTTCAGGTTGTGTAATATTTAAGAGGTCTCAGGACTCTTAAAATTGAAAAAAAGGAAAAAAATACCATTTTTAAAATTTAATATCTTAAAATGTATTTGAGTTTAAGACACAATTTTAATTGTAATAAAATATATAAGCATGTTCTTTTATTTCATGTATTTAAAAAATTATAAGATGCAGAATTAGCATTTACAGGGGGCTCCAAACTGTTAGACATTTTTCGAGCAGAAAATCTGCATAACAGCTTACGCGCACGATTACAAAATAAGTGTTGCAACTAGAATGAAAATTTTCGTACCTACTTATACTTCAGATTGTAATAAATACCCTGAACCTAAATAAATTTCTATTTAAAGCTTTTTTATATTTTTAATATAAAGTTGTATTTAGCTAATGCAAAATTAAGAAAATTTCAACAGTATAATCACCTAAAAAAATATTGTTTTGAACAATAAAAAGGAAATTTAAGTTCAGTTTATACAGACTAACATGAAACATATGTTTTGAAAATTACATGAAAAAATATTCATAAGTTTTTGAGATATCCTGCACGATATGCCCAAAAACGTCATTTGGACAAAAATGGCTTCAAAGTTTCCGAATCGACGCTTCATCTATTGAACGTGTATAAATGTAACAGCCATAACTTTAGTTCTAATAGGAATTTCAACGAAACAATTATACCAAACTGTTCAGGAAATATAGGAGTTTAACATCTAAAAAATTTTAAATTTCGAAAATTTTAAAGCTTTAAGAGTCCTGAGACCCCTTAATCGGAGCTTCTTATTGTAAAATAGTCAATGAAACATTGTCTTCATTTTGAAAGACCTATCAATGATATGCCACTCAATAGGGTGCGTAAAAATTGTTTTTTGTCTCTACCGTCTTTTTTGTATTTTACGGCCGCCATTTTGAATTTATAAAAACAAAACCTAGCCTATTACCATCGATTAAGACGAATCGATAGAGACATCATTCGTTAAAATCCATCCAGCCGTTGGGACGTTTCGAGGGTATAAAGAAAACCACATACCCAGATACGCTTGAAACACATAACCCTTTCTTGGCAGTCGGGTAAATAGAATATAAAAAATACAAAATAATAATAATATATATACGCGTGCATGATATAATAATATCAGTTTATAAAGCTCATTTACTTCATACATTTTAGTTTTATTAATCGAAAGTATCGGAATGCATCACTGCATAGTTAGGGAAATCAATCTTCACGTTTTTGTTAAAGCTTCTTTTAGGAGGAAAAGCAGTCGGCTCTGTAACGAGGAGAACTCTTCAGTTATTTTTAGAATAATTGAAAAATTACTCTATCGTAAGTAAGTTTAATACTATGCTAAATGCACAAGAATAAATACGAAAATTTATCTTCGAATTTCTTTCTTGTGAGTCATGATTTTGCAAAATATTTTTCGAATTCATTGATCTTTTGCCGTTCAAATACCCTGTGAAATAATATAAATGTTCATTTTTAAAAAACATGCTTTTATTAAAATTCAGTAAAATGTATAATATATATATTTAAATGCACTACTAAATTTGGTGATACTTTGTCAAATTGGACAAAATTTCGCCCTATTGCGATAACCTTTCTATTAGTACTTTTCCACAAATACTCATTGTTGAAGCTGATGCCGATTTTTCTATATGAAATCAACCTAAAATTGAGTAGGCATTAAATTTAAATTGCATTTTTTCGATGTATTTCTTAAACGGCGGGCGCTTGGCGGCAGGTCTCCCTGTTGGGGTGCCGAATTTTGAAAAATTCTGAAACACACTAATTGTAGTTATACTGTATTATTGTTGTTATACTGTAGCATGTCAAGTTTCAAGATTTTATTTCCGTTGGTTTATGAGATATGGGGATTTTTTTAAATTTGCTCTTTTGCCCCCCCCCCACCCCCCCTCTTAGAAATCGAATTAAAAAAAAAAATAAATGTCCATTTCATATATTGCCTTCAAGAATACATATATATTCCAAATTTCAGAGCTCTACGTCGACAGGAAATGGGTGAAAAATGAGTAACAATATTCGACTGCCACATACAAACAGAATTGTAAGTTTAAAAAAGCATATAAAAACAAATATTTCTTAATCTGGGAAAAAAATAATATAAGCACAACAGAAAACATACAATAACCTCTTCCGACTTACCCATGCTTTTGAAAAACGTTCCTTATTTTTTATAAATTCTAAAATACCAACAAATTTTCTAGTTAAAGAAGAATTTATGTATAAACAAAGTTTCTTTTGCTGTCCTCTATTTTCGGAAGCTATTCGGAGTAGAAGTTACAGTGTATTAATCGGTTTCCGATTCAAATGTACTCAAACTTGAGAAGCACGTGTACTAAATTTTGATTCCACGGATGTGTTCAAATAATATAATGTGTTACAAATAATATAATGCATCGAGTTGTAATCGCATATGTATCATTATTTTTGTATAATTATGCGTCTCCTAAAAAGGAATTAATTTTCACTACAATTAATTTCAAAGCTTAGTTTCAAATTACGAAAATTTTGAAATTATAAATGTTTCGAAATACTTTTAAGCGAATTGAGACATTAATTTACATTTAATCAAAACGATGGTTGAATTTTAAATTGAATGCAAGCCCACCTCTGAGAAAGTTATTTTGTAGAAATTTCCTATGAAAGCGAGTTCAAATTAATTTGTTAAATGTAAAGATAATTTTACATATCTCGATTTTAAAATGAAATGATATTTTTACCCATCACAATTTTAAATTAAATATTTTTTTCCCGAAAATTAGCGTTTGTATATGAACAAAAGGTTTTTAAATATTGTGAATTTTTTTGCTATTATTATCTCAATAAAGCTGATTTCTTAATGGGATTTCTTGCAAAATGTTGCTATTAATTATTAAAATCTTCTAAATATTTAGAAGATATCGATCAAATGATTAGCGTATATACGCTAATCATTTGATCGATTCCGAACGTATGACGTTGGAACGCGTAAACCAGTTTTACTTTGTTATTTAATCTAGAAATTTCCGTGACCTCAAAGAAATTATTTGAATGGATCTTCGGAATTACTTGAATTGATTATAAAACTGATTACTCGCAAAATCATTCACTAACTTTATAAGATGCACCTATATTCTAGATAAATCCGTGAACAAAGTCTTTAATTAAAATAGAAACAGTATTTTATAAGTGGGTTGAGATTTCATTAATTTTAACTTCAAAGAAAAATTAAATGTAAAATATGGTCACAGGATTTATGGTATCATTTATAAAGTTAAAGTACAATTTTACTATTCATTCCACATTTTTATATTACGACGTAAGCAAGAAAAACGAAAATTAATTTTAAAAGCGAAAATTAATTTTAAAATAGAAATTTATAATTTAGTTTTGTTACTCTTAAAAAAAAAAAGATTCGCAAATATTGCCAAAATATGTCAAAAAATTTATTTTAGTTTTTCTTTTATCTCCGATATCAAATTGTTTCTACCTGTAAAGAACTAAATTGATATTCATCAAATATTTTTCAGATTTGCAATAAACAGTGACCTGTCACGTTCAAGCCTTCCAATTATTTTATCTTTTACTGTCACAGTTGCACATCTTTCTTTTCAGATATCGACTGGCTCAGCATAGAAAAAAAAAAGGAAATTTTTTCCTCACGCATGTGCCGTGTTCTCCGAGTTATACGAAGCTAAATTCAAATTGTCATTAAACTTTCATATAAGTCTTAGTTTTGCGTCCAATTTAGTTTTCTTATTTAATTTTGTTACATTTTAAACACACTTTTAGCAAAAGTGATTTACAATCCTCATGCATATTTTTTTGAATATGTTTACCTATGCGTAACTTTTGAATGGATGCAATCGTATATAATTAAAATTTACAAATTATATATTTACTGTCTGTCTCTTCTTTCGATATTCTATATATAGTGAAACCTCCTTGAACGGTCCCCCTCTAAACAACGTCAACCTCCTAATACCTGCCATATATTGATGGAACCAAACACATTCCATAGGACTGACATTTGTACGAACCTCTAGATAAAGAATTCTGAACAACGGCCTCTCAAAGTTATGAGATTTTTTTTAACAGTTTCTGACACAGTTTCATATGTATTTAGAAACCAAAATCTGAAGCAGATCAGACAAAATTTACTTAATATGTCAACAAAATGTTACTTAATCTCTTGAACACTTAATCATTTTCCAAACTAGACATAGAAAATGGAGACATTAATAATAATGGGAAAACATAGATACTATTGTTAAAACAGCAAGCATAACTAACACGAACGCCAGTAAGTTTGTATGTCTGGCCAAAGATTTGGCAGTTACTGCTACATTTGATTCATACACCAAATGGTGGAAAATAGCGGAGAGGAAGAAAAAAGTGATGCAGAAGGGGATATGTAAGAGATTATAGAATCAACCAAAGTTTCCGATATTAACACATATACCGAATTTTTGACAAAACTGCGTGAAATCAAAAATTTTGCAATAAATCATAATGATGAAGAGTTGTACAGTAAAACAACTCATACTATTATTTCTTTGGATAAAAATATTTGCAGAAAAAAAGTAATTGCAAATCAGTGATTTTTTATGTATTAAAACAAAGAGGATTAATTAAAATGACTGTGCATTTCTATTTAAATTTATGCAATTATGATTTTTTTTAAATGAAACCTCTGAATAACACCCACCTCTGAATAGCGGTCACTTTTCATCGGCCCCACTGGTAACCGTTATTCAGAGGTTACACTGTACTAACTTTGGTAAACATTGGACAGTCGCTACAAAATTTAATTTATTTTTAAGGTACATATTTGTATATGTAGACCTGTCAGGGCATAAGGAAAAAGTTATGTTTCATCCATTTCAAAAACAAACCAACATGACGTCATGTTTCTGCAAAATCTGATGAAATAAAAATTTAGATTCAAAAAATATAGATATGCATTTACATTCCTGAATATTTCTTTTTTATTGATTAGAGGTATTTATATTTAACATTTACGAGGGCAAATCAAAAAATAAGTTACACTAACCAGCCGCGAGAGCGCGCTGCGTGTCGTCACTTTGGACAATGCGGAGAAATGGACAGTAACTGCTGAGGCGTCCGATAGGAAGGTTGGTGTGATTTCCCGTGGTGTTGTGTGTGCATAGCGGGCTTGGATCAATGGCGCGTCAACTGGATGCTCACTTAAAATTGGAGGTGCGTACAACGATCAGATTTCTATGGGCTAAACGGTTTAATTGCACGAACATTCTTCGTCAAATCGGTGCTGTACATGGTGATCGTGCAATTTCTAGGCCAGGTATTGTAAAGTGGTGTCCGCAATTCGATGCCGGACGCACGGATATCACGGACGAATATCGCGAAGGCAGCCTCGTAACGTCCAGTACCGTTACAAATGTTGACTGTATGGATGCTATCATTCTAGAGAATCAGCGCATAATACTCCAGGAAATTGCCAGCATGCTGAACATTTCGTACTGCAGTGTGTTCTCCATTGTTCACGAGCACCTTGGATTTCGCTGTCTCCGGGCGGTTACATAGCGCTGGAGGCGATTTCTACGCATCCGGAATCGAAAAGTTGATTGACCGTTCCGAGAAATGTTTTCAGTCTCTTGGGGACTATGTGGAAATGTGAACTAACATTGCTTGTTGCTGTATGTTGTCATAGCCGTGTTGCCTATGCATATATGTTTTAATAAATAGCCATAACTTGGAAGTGTAACTTATTTTTTGATTTGCCCTCGTAATATCTCATCAAACATTGTTATTTTTAATAGTTACTATACATAATAATGTGTGTATGAAATTAATTAGTTAAGTATAGACAATAACATGATCTCCCAACTATACGTGGAATGTTACCTTGACCACGCTAGTATTCTGTGAATTCCAAATATAGAACTATCCATTTGTTTATCTCGAAATTAAATCTGAAACAAAATCAAAATTCAAGTAAAAAGTGAATTAAATGTCTAGAAATTCACCTGGATTTAAATTAACACAAAAAATGTCATTTTCAACTATAATTCTAAACATGGAAACTCCGTGGTTCCTTCTAATATTGAGAGCAACCAAACTAATTTCTTACAAATATTATCATCCAACAAGTTGACTCCATAGTTTCCTGAAATCCGCATTATAACAGTAATCCTTAATAACGAGGCAAAATGATACTATTTACAGATATTACATTTTTTTAATTCCAGCAAGGGCCCAGTTGGCAGAGCGTAGAGCTCGTAGTCGAAGGGTCTCGAATTCGAGACTCGGCGCCAGCTAAAAATCCACCATGTTTGCTAATGGCACCTTGTGCATGTAAAATCCGTCGTGAGTGCAAAGTCCTCGAAATTCCCTATGAATTATACCTCTATAAATGCCTGTTCAGGTGAAGATCTCGTTACCTTACAAGGTTCTGAATTACGAAATCAACTCGGTAGAGATGGCCACACTTCGACTGTTCCTAAAGGAATGACCATCACTTCAGGACTGGTAGTCGGGAATGGCCTGGTTGCCAAGTGCCCGCCATAAAAAAACAAAACAACAAAAGAAAAATTACTCATACAGCAACTGAATATTTTAACTACGCAGAACACCTTTCAAATCCAGTTAATTAAAGGGAAACTATCTATTTATATAAAATCCAAGTCTCTGTGTGTCCCTCACGATTCCGGTAGGACCGCCTCATTGAAATGAGTAATTGTTGAAAAAAACTAATGCAGGGTTACCACAGTAGCGCCTAATGTTAGCCAACTTTGTGATAGCTGGCTAATTTGGCGAAATTCCCATTTAAAACCATTAATCTTTCATAACGGAGGTCACCGAAATTTGATTTAAGCTCCGCTCTTTTAAGATAATTTACAAAATCTGTGAGTGAGAATTTAAAGTACATCTTTACATCTTCCTCCCGATGCTACTAATAAAATAACCGCCAATAGACGACGCTGTACTGTGTGAGCTTCTAACTGCGTGATTTTAATGTGCTTTAGGTACTTTTCCAGTATAGGTGCCTTGGCGAAAAAGGAAATTCGGCAACATATTCTCCGGGAACCTTATCCACTGTTTCATTTTATATACACACGCATTTTTTTTCGATATTTATACGATTTATTTAATATAAAAAAGACGTTTCACTAATTTTATAAAGAAACAGATGTGATTTGTATATAAAAACATCAATAATATACATATAAAATAAACATATAAAACAAACAAAAACGCTCATCAAGTTTGTTTTCATAGCTGTTTATATGATTTGACAACAAATCTCGATATTTTTCCGATATACGGACACCATGCCAAAATGTATGCTAATGCGCCAATTATTTCAAAATGCTAAAAGATATTTTTAATTTTATGCCAGCAGTTTAATATGAGTTTTATTTTATTGCTTTATTTTATAGCAGTTATTTGTTCACTTATTTTAAGTATATAATTGTGATTTAATGAAATAGTTCGTAAAAATCTGGAATTTTCAAATGTTATATTTTTTAAATGCTCACTTTAGTATCGACAATGTTTTTTCTTTTATTTTTCAAATGCTTCAATTCACGTGATTTTCAATTTGCGTCATCTATTACGCTTGGCGACAAAGGTATCCGTATAACGGAAACAAACCCAAATCTTACTTTCTGATGCCCAAATTACACCATGCTTTTTTTTAAAAAACGCCAAAGCTCCTACAGTGGAAAAGTACCAAACTGTCTATTATTTTGCGCTATCTGTGTTATAGTTTGTACTATATGTAAGGGGTGTGGAGCGAAGAATTTAAAAATTAAATATTAAAGTTTCGGCACAGATGTCATATACGCGATTATGGCGCGATTTTTTTCTGACGCCAATGTCATATACACAACGGGTACTTAACTGGCGGCAAAGTGTCGTTATTTTGCTTGATATGGTAACCCGGATGTTGTTGTTTATGCTGTTGATGTTTTCGCCAAATTGGCGTATATGACAACTGTGCCAAAGTTTCTATAAAGCAGTATAAGACTAAAAAATTAAGAATAAAATAAATTCAAAATAAGACTAAAGAAGAAAGAAAATTCATGCGTTAAGCATAGAATATGAAACACTTTCCAACACATCCTGAATGCTTTAACAAAACTTCGTTATTTGGGGAAATAAGATAACTAAGTAAACATTTTAGAAGACGCATAAAAATTTTTAAAAATTTATTTCAGCAGTTACCGCCCATAGGCAATAGTATCGTTATTACATGCCACTATTTAGCCAAAATTTAATTTAAACTACTCTTAAAACTACTGAAACCACATTTCCAGATATTATCATCCATATAGACGGTTATGTATCCAATTCTTTGCGCGACCCTGTATATCATTTTATCTATATTCTACAAACATTTCTTAGTAAACTAAATGCAGTTCAGCGTAAAAACGCATAACTCCTTTAAAAACCAACTTTAAGCAATTTACTCTCATACTAAGTAACCCTTACGAATTTTTTTGTGTAGCCCTGCATATGAAATGTAGCATTTATACATACAGTATAGTATGCATAAATGTAGTGAAACATAAAAGCGCATATCATAATTAAAAATGCATTTCTAGCAATCATTGCTTATGTACAATACTTTGGAGAAAAGTTGCTTGGCGAGAAAGAAGTTTGCCAACGTATTTTCTGACAACCTATTTACTGCTCAACAAACAACAACTGCTCAACTATTTACTCACAAGCAATTTTTTCCGTATGTATGCAATTTATTTAGGTAGTTGTTAGCTATCCCGTCGACCAGTTTTGCCAAATTATATAAATCGCCAAACCACTCGCCAAATTATACAAATTGACATAATTTTTATTTTAAACAACGAAAGATCAATTAAATTAGCAAAACATTAATAAAAATACAAATATAACGTCGAATTAAAAATCACTTGATGACGTAAGAAACACATGATCATGTTTAATGTCAACCATTATTGGCATTTAATCTTACAATTTGGCGACAGTAATTTGGTCGACGGGATAACTAACAAGTACCTTTATTTAATGTAAAATAAGCTATTTACCCATTTTTTAATTATTTTTTTTTACCCATTTTTTAACAGAAGTAATTTTGGCACAGATGTCATATTCGCCCCATATTGGCGCGATTTTTTTTCGACGCCAATTTGGAGAAAACATCAACAGCATAAACAACAACATCCGGGTTACCATATCAAGCAAAATAACGACACTTTGGCGAGAATTAAGTACCCGGTGTGTATATGACATTGGCGTCAGAAAAAAAATCGTGCCAATATGGGGCGAATATGTAATCTGTGCCGTAATTTTTGCCCAGATGTCATGTACGCATCGGGGTTGGCGTAATTTTTCTCTGACGCCAATTTGGCAGAAATCTCGCTTTAGAATACCAGTTACTTATATATTTTTTAATTATTTTCTATCATTTTGAAAAGGAAATAACTATAAATAAATAAACGTTTGAATAATAGCTATAGAACAAAACTGTTTATATAATTAAAAACAGAAAATAAAAGTAAATAAACAATTTATTAATAAATAAAAAACAATAGCCAGGTTACCATTGCAGGCAAAATAACACCATTTTGGCGCCAGTAAGGTATCCCGGTTCAAATCTGTGCCGTAATTTGCATATAAAAAAATATTATATACATTTAGAAACGATTTTTGTATGTATATAAGTGCATATTTAAACAAAAATAAAAGTTCATTAGATTTGTTTTCATAGCTGTTTATATATTTTGGCAACATATCTCACTTTCTGATGCCCGAATTGAGCCAAGCTTTTTTTAAAAATGCGCTATAATGGAAAAGTACCTAAATAAATAATTAACAGAAATAACCAATTATACAAACTAAAACTTTTTATTTCGAGATCAAAGCATTGTTTGGCACAGATGTCATATTCGCCCCATATTGGCGCGATTTTTTTCGGTTGCCAATTTGGCGAAAACATCAGCAGCATAAACAACATAATCCGGGTTACCACATCAGCAAAATAACGACACTTTGGCGCCAGTTAAGTACCTTTTGCGTATATGACATTGGCGTCAGAAAAAAATCGCGCCAATATGGGGCGAATATGACATCTGTGCCCATTGTTTTTAATTTCAATTAAAAATACATATATCCTTGGATAACTTTATTTGAAATTAGGTTCACAGCTTAATATCTCATTCCATAAACCTATACAAACACAAGTGATTCATTCATCGTGAAACTTAAAAAAAATTTAAATCATTGAGGTAATCATTCACAAAGTAAGTTCTCCAACAATCAATGGACAATATTCTAATGACATCATAGTAGATAAAATGGTGGCGGTATCGTTTGTTTATGGTTTGAAATCACAAAGATTTAAATTTGCAATGTCTCTTAGTTACATTATTTAATTGTCATATTTATGAGCTCAGAACAAAAGCATATTTTGTTCATTATTTAGTTATTAAAGACGGAAAAAAATTATAAATGCATGATTTGAAAAATTTAAATAATTTTCTTTCTTAATAGTAAAAAATAACATCGGGAAGTAACAGCGGGTTTAAGTTTAATAAGTTTAACTGTTTAATTCTGTTGTAATATTCAAAATAACTGTATTTATTAGATTTCAGTAACCAACATCAGGGACCGATTAAACTTTGAAGTTAGAGGAATTACAATGTCATTTCAGGACCTTTCTTTTGGAGAAGCTTTTCTAAATTTCATATACACATGGAAACTCTTCAGTATTAGAAATGTTATTCTTAGGACTGACATAACATGAGAACGGCCTGCAATTTTACACAAGTTTTTGAAAACTACTTTATATCAGAAATTTTTCTAAAAACTGGTTACTTTTTTGTTATAGCGGCCCACACTATTAGGATTATGACAAGTTGCAGCCAATTTCGCCAACGTCGTAACCAAAATCGTGAAGCACACACATATAATACCATATAATACCATTTCATGAAATCGTATACGATAATTTAATAGTTTTTACCTTACTTCAAGAGTAAAATTTATTTATTTTTAAGGCTTAACAATCTAAATTGTCCAGTATATGAATTTAAAAAAAATGTAAACAAAGATTGAATAGACATGACCACAAAAAGCCTCAAATCTGCATAACACTTGGAACCAAACTGTGCAGATTAGTGGTCTTCTACTGTACACAGTTTTTCATAAATGTGTTTCGTTCTTTAAATGTGTTATTTTCATCTATCACTGCGGAACAAGCGAGAAAACTCATATTCTTGCACATGAGTTGTATATATCTTTATATCTTAATTTCCGTCATTTTTGACGGGCTACCTTTCTAGTACCTTTTATAAAAGCCATATGACTACGTAAACATACTTAATTGTGTATGTGGTCTCCCCTCCACCTCACTGCACTGCATACTGGATTGTCCTCTGACAACATATTACCACGTTAGAAAACTCAGAAGTATGGGGATTCCGGACTGGATTAATTATATTAGTGAAAGTCCTGCTCTCATGAACAGAATATCAGCACTAACGAGATTTATAGAGAAAAATGAAGTCATTTTTAGAAATAATTATCCATACCCCTCGGACACTTCTACACACGATGATTTTTGATTTTCTTGGTATCTTCTTTATTTCCATTGTAAACAGTTTTCATATATATTCATTAATTATTATTATTGGTATTATAGTTACTACAAGTAGTGTTTTTGTTATTAATATTTTGTATTTATTATAAATCGTCATATTTTTGAACCAGGCAGCTATATTGAGAATCTTACAGTTTATTGAGTTACTAAAGCATAAATATAATTCATTGACCAATCTTTTAAAAACTGCTGTCAAAAGTATGGACTAACAAATGGGTTTTGGCCGTCCGTAAGAAAACACTTCATCAGGCTTACAGCTTGGAGCTATGGTTCGGATTTCCCTTCCCTTCCCCCTTCACAAAAAACAAACAAATCTCAAATTCCACCGAGCATTTTCAATCCTAAGAAATTTGAAGATGAAAAGGGGCACTTGTGATACAAGTCAGAATTACATAGATGAGTTATCATTTGACCTCACGATTTCATCCAAAACTAGATATCTTTACAGTATTTTAACGGATGGGTAACAGACAATTGGTACGAGTATACGTGTTTCTCATCGGGAAGGGGTACGTCGTATAAATGAACGGTAAGAAATTAGAGACGAGCGTTATTTAACGTAATAAGTTAAATAACATTATTATTGTGTTAGAATCTGATACTGAACTAATTTGTTACTGAAAAGTCTTGTGAATTCAGTTACGATTATATTATTATACCCGGAAATTCGGTTGAAAACCTCAAGTTTGACAATTTTCTGAAGTATACTTTGACTTTATCTAAAAATTCTAAACAATACTTGATTTCGTAATTTCTGAATACGAACACTTTTGAAGGGTTTGTGTTTATATTTAATAATTTCTGTTAGAATCTGTCAGAATATTGTTAATTTAGGTTTGACCCCTATAGAAGGATTGCCTTATAGAATACACAGCGTGCGAGAACATAATTTTTCACATAAATGGGACAGTTTGAATTAAAATTTAAAATACATTGCCTATTTCTTCAAATAAAAATTGAAGTCTCATCTCAAAAAAAGAAGAAAAGAATACGGTAGCCGAAAATTTCAAGTGTCTCTAAAGAGTGTATCCAATCCCATCTACTAATCGGGAAGAAAACAGTAAAATTATCCCTATAACTCCATATTACCCTCGCAGTGAATTATTTCAAAATGTTACATGTACCATAAATACCTTTTTATCTTTCAGCAACTCATTCCTAGTCATATGTTTTTTGAAACTGTTCGAACAATAAGTCTCTTTGAGTTAAAGAAAACAGTTAATGGTCTTTGAAAATTATTTTTGCAATCTAGTTATGAACCACATACTTGTGAAAGTTTTTGTGATTACGGGGTAAAAAATGAAAAAAGCAGATAAATTCGTGTCCTCTGTGGAAATTTTCGCTTGCACTGGGTACGATAGGTACGATAGGGTGTGTGTATGTATAGAAAAAAGGTAAAAGATAGATTTGTCGATGTTTGAAAAGAGAATTTAAGGAACTCCTGTTATAAGTATTACAAAATAGAGCAATGGCACGGAAATTTTATCGGAAAATTTCCCCTCTAAATTCTATAAAACCGGAAGATTTTCTGGAATTTACGGAAAACGATTTCCATTAATATACGGAAATAGTACTGGCGTCTCCATTGCCAGTACAATTTCCGTATTTTAGCGAAATTTCTCTTTTAAAGTAAATAAGTTACTTTTTAAATAACTACGAATTTAAACTTCCATATGTTGTCTGGGCCCTGTAAGTTTTATTGAAGTTGTTCCTCCATGTTTTAACAAGCACATTAACAAAATTTCGTTCTTCTATGGCTAAAACTCACCGAGTTATAATACTTATAGCCCAGTGGTTAGGGGGTTAAATTCGGAATTAATTAGGGGAAAGCTGGAATTTTTTTTAATCCCTTCTGTTTAGGTCTCGAATGAATATGCTATGTTTTCCCCCTCATACTAGGTGAGCGTTAGGAAATATTTATAGAATTATAGTAAAAAAACACGTTTTTTTTGCATACCATACCAATATCTCAAAATAGGTAACTCTGTCAAAAACATTGTAACAAGGAAACTAAAAAAAACCTGTTTCTCGAAAATAAATATGTACATATTTTCTAACATTTACCCAAGTACGAGGAAGAAAACATAGTACGTTCATTTTAGACCTAAGCTAAAGGGATTAAAATAATTTCCATTTTTCTCCTAATTAATTCTGAGGTCATCCCCCTGATGATGGGTCTAAAACTTTGAAGTAGAATTGTGACCTTAATATTCAACATAATAAGTATTGAGTGTAGGTGCTCATTTTACTCAGAATTGTAAGCTCTACAACATTTGTAATGACAATACTTGTGACAGGGTTAGCTGTTTTGAGATATTGTTATGGTATACAAAAAAACGTGTTTTTTTTACTATAATTCTATACATATTTCCTAACGCTCACCTAGTAAGAGGGGGAAAACATAGCATATTCATTCTAGACCTAAACAGAAGGGATTAAAACAATTTCCAGCTTTCCCCTAATTAATTCCGAATTCGGCTTTTTTTTTTTTTTTTTTTTTTTTTTTTTTTGCGCCCCTACCACTGGGCTACTAAGATTTTATTAATTTTCAGCTTTTTCAATCACCAAAATGTAAAAACGTGTTTTTGTGCCAAAATATGTTGTAAATGCATGAAATTCAAAGTATCATAAGTAAGTAAGTTTTTGCCATGTAAAAATTGTTTACTACGTAAACATATTTTAATACTATTTATTTCGCTCAACTTAAAACAATGTTCTTACTTCCCGAAATAGTTTCAAGAATTGTGTTTAAAGACCTTAAAGAGGTCCGTTGGCAGCATATATAGCAATCGGTTATAATGTTACTAAAATAACAAGTTATTGGAACATGTTACCAATGAACGATGGGCGTGAAATAAGCGTATGTTAAGCAAAATTAACTACATTTCCCATCTCTGTAACAAGTGTATTTTCCATTTGAAACATTCTACATAATTAAGCAAACCAGCGTATATCATTCTATTAGTAAAAATTCAATTAATTTTAATTAATATATACACGTAACCCAATATACGAATTCACAAGTCAGATTAAGAAACCGATTAAGTTGCTTCTTTTGTAAGGCTAAACAGTGTTTGCTTGCAGAACACTAACTATTCAACATAAACTTTTCAAAAAACTACTCTTATTAAATAAATTTCAAAATACTTTCCCCGAAAATAAATAAATAAATTATTTGCAAATGATTTTGTGGTACAATGTTATTTTAATGTATGTTCAATCCAGTCACGTTTCACTTTTTATATAGAATATCTATAATTGGGTTTAGTTTTAGGAATAGTTTTCTGTTTCTATAATTCAATAAATATGCCACAAAACTACTAATGATAACCGCAAACCAGTACTTTATTCTGCGTACTTATCTTGAAAATAATATGTGTATTGATAGTTAATATAGTATTAAGTGTATATACGTAATAAAACTGGTTAATTTATGAAAAAAAGTTTATTTTCCATTATTACTTTTATAGTATATCTTTATATTAAATTTACTTATTAAAAATAAAAATACTATTTATAAAGTTTCTTATATTTAAAAAATGTATTTGAAAATATCGTTTTGTTTTCTTTCAGAAGATAACCCGAAGAATGAAGTTTACTGATTGATTTAATGTGAAAGTATCTCGGAAATTGAAATAGAAGACTCTCAACTCCAAATTGGAACAGTTGTTGAAACTAAATTGCGAATTTACTTTAAGATAAGTAATTTTTAGAATCACTATAATAAGAATTATGCTATGTGTAAAATATGCATATTCACTTGTGAGAAAGGTTAAGTGAAAAAAAATGTATTTAATAAAATGTTAATTTTCTTGCGGTTATTATTATTATTATACATTGGAAATTAGCACTCTAAAAAATTTGATTGGATTCTGTGATTTTTGACAGTTGGAGACTATACTGTTTATTCCCCATGAGCATTCCTTTCTGACATTTACACCAAATGGTTTATTTCCATGTTATTTAGTAACTCGCCTTCATGATCTGCTCACTTTTGGCAAATTTCTGCTTAAAAAATGTTTTATATTGCTCACTCCCCTGCACTTTGTAAAAATTTCGCTAACCTTTTGCTTTCTTCAGTATACAAAGTTTAATTTGTTTAAATTATATTACATTTTCTGTCTTATTTGTTACATTTTTGTTTTAAAAAAATAAATTATTCTAAAACTTTCACTACCTCAATTCTTTCTCCAGTATACAAAGTTTAAAAGTTTTGAATTATATTACATTTTCTGTCATATTTGTTACATTTTGAATAAAAAAACAAATAAATAAACGATCATCCAAATTACTATTCTCTTCCCCCTGAAATCTTGTAAATTAAACTTTAAAATTTCTGCTAAAATAATGCTTTAAATTGCTCACCCCTCCCCTTTCTAAAATTTTCACTACTCCTTTGCTTACTACAGTATACAAAGTTTAAAATTTTCGAATTATATTATATTTTCTGTCTTATTTGTAACATTTTTGGTAAATCATCTAAATTACTATTTTCTTCCCACTGCCTTCTTATCTTTAATGTTTCCGAACAGTCTTTAAAATCCTGTAATTTAAAAATTATTCCTTATTCGTAACCTAGCAGTAATGATAAAAAATAAATACATTATCTAATTATGATGAAAAAGATATATAAATATATACAGGGAGCAATATGTTATCTATCGCCGACCTTTAATTGCTCAACTGTTAGTCGTAGACATATTGTTCCAGTTACAAAAACGTTTCAAATGAGATAATTATTCGTGTTGTGGCATTATTTAAAGTAAAAAATCAATTTTCTAAAAATTACGAAATCTAACTTTTTATACGGTCCCCCATCCCTATAGTTATAGTTAGTAAAAGTTTACACATATCATAACAGATATAGCACAAAAAGTTTGACATCTGTACTAAAAAAATTGGCACAGTTATTAAATTTTAAAGTTTGAAATTTTTGCACATAGATTTTGTCTTTCATTGAGGGATCAGTTAAAAAATGAACTATAGTAATTCGAGATCAAAATCAGGGTACAATGTCCTTTTTACGGCGAAACCACCTTTAGCCGGTATCGCCAAATCGGGGAATCACCAAAGAGGGATGTTTCTTCTAAAGACGTTTAGGAGCTAACGTTTAGGGGTCATATACAAAGTGACGAATAAAATATTGAAATTAAACAGAAAAAATAAATATCAATTTATTATAATATGAGAAAACGGTGATAACTAGTGTTTTATCCCGAACGTGTGGCGCTGCGGTGCTATTATAATTCGCATAATCCCAATTTCCATGCTCGTTATAGCTCGCTATAGGTTGCAGTCCGCTGCCATTTATCTAGTCCTTAGTGAGTATGTTTTATTTACCGGGTGTCGATTCTACCTACTTTGACGTTTGAATGTTGTTCGACCTATAAAAGTTAGCTTAAATTTTCAGATGAAATAACCCTCTTTGGTAAATCCCCGATTTGCCAATTCCGGCTAAAGGTTTCACCATAAAAAGACATTACATCCTGATTTTGATCTCGAATTAGTTTAATTCATCTTTTAACTGGTCCCTTAATTACAGACAAAATCATGTGCTAAAATCTCAAACTTTGAAATTTACTAACTCTGTGAATTTTTGTAGTACAGGTATCAAACTTTCTGTGTTATATTTGTTATGATATGTGTAAACTTTTACTAAATATAACTATAGGGACTGGGGGACCGTATAAAAAGTTAGATTTCGTAATTTTTATAAAATTGATTTTTTTACTGTAAATAATGCCACAACATGAATATTTACCTCATTTGAAACGTTTTTGTAATTGGAACTATATGTCTACGACCAACGGTTGAGAAATTAAAGGTCGGCGATAGATAACATATACTGTATATACTGTATAACATATACCCTGTATATACATATATTGCATTTTGAGACTATTAGAGCACGTAGGTTTTGGTGTTAATGAAGTCTGTGCTGTAAAGCATAGTATTTTTCTGTCAAAGGGTCTTCATGAATATTGATAACGGCTTCTTTAAATAAATGTTTTGGATTGTTAATTTAACTTTTATAATTATTTATATTATCTTTAAGACTATAAGTTTTCTTAGAAAACAAATTTAAGTTAAAAAACATGTTTTAGCACAGCGAAAGACTATTACAAGCTAAAAAGTGTAAACTTTTTCAATTAACTTTTACATATTTAAAACTCTATATACATTCAATAATGAAAGTTCAACAAATCAACCAACTTTTAAGTTTAAAATTTATTTCAGCAATCAACTTTTACTTAATCACATATTTGGCAGGTTAGTGAAGTTTCACTTCAGCTACTTCAAAGTAACCACTTCTACTCTAATAGTCGCCACTTGCCCACTATCGTTTCTGATGAACAAAAAACTAAATTAACTATATACAAAGGATTAGATTTACAAAAAATGCGTTATTCAGATCAATTAAACATGAAAACAAATTTTGACATGTGCCCCATTAATGGAAACTCATGCCCCACGATTGATGCAATTTAAGAAATTGTAACCCATTCTTTGGTAACACCTTAAAATTAATAAATTACTCATTTTTTAAGTTTTCGGCTATCTAACAAATTATTTAAACTATAGAGTATATATTTTGCGGTAGTATATCAGCCGCAAAATAAAATAATGTATCGAAGACAATTTTAAATAAATACTTTTCTACGTAAATGTAGCTGTAGCGGACCATGTATCACTAATGAGACACTAATTTATTAAGTTTAAAAACAATCCTCCAACACATTTCCGAAACAGACTGAAAGAAATACCATTCACAAAAACACTTTACTGTTAACTGTCAATAAACACGTTTGAATAATTGTTTTTTTTTTTTTTTTTTTTTTTTTTTTTTTTTTTTTTTTTACTGTTAGCGGAGAAGTTTATTTTCTTCATCATTATAAAAGAATTTTTTGAGAAATTCTTGGAGGCTTCATTAAGAAATACTTATCACTTAATGAAGTCTTCAAGAATTTCTCAAAAAATTCATTTATAATGACGCTCCAGAAAATAAACTTCTCCGCCAACAGTAAAAATTGTAAACAGTAAAACAAATTATTCAAAAGTTTTTATAGACAGTTAACAGTAAAGTGTTTTTGTGAATGGTATTTCTTTCAGTCTGTTTTCAGAAATGCGTTGGAGACTTGGTTTTAAACTTAATAAATTAGTTTCTCATTAGTGGTACAAGGCCCTCTATAAATGCATTTACCTTATGTTATTGTATTCGTGTTCGTATACAACAAGTATACAAATTGTACAAATATTTGTACATGTTGGTGTCACACAGAACATCATAGATAGTATCATTTGAGCATTCAATATATAATGGTCTTTAAAATTTATGGAACACGTACATGAATTCTTTAATTAAATATTTCATTTTTATAAGTTATACATCATTGTTAAATTTTCGATAAGATATTGTAAAATACCTAAAATGAAATTCGGAAACAATACTTTTATTATCGGCACAGTTTATCTGCTGTGTAAAGAAATCACTTGAGATTTTTAGCTGCATTCTGCAACATAGTAAATAATTGTTCCGCTGATGGTTGATGGATTACTTCTCCTAGCCCATGGGGATTTATCCCGGTTATAAAGTAATCGATTTGGTGTCAGTATTGTTCTTTCTGTTTTTGTAATTATTTGTTTTTGCCGTTATTCTAATTGCATTTTATTTTCGATTTCACCTTACAATGAAAACACTATTTTAAGATTAGAAAAAAAAAAGAAAAAGAAAGGAGCTTAGGCAAAGTCAGAGTGAATAGGCTTCATATATTAAACAAAACAGCGACAATTTATAAATATCACACCGACATTAAAAACTTATATATTTTAACTATTTCAATGATTGAAGTCAATAATTTCGAAAAACAAAATTCGAAGTTAAGATTTGAAATTTGTTTGCAGCAGATTTTTTTTTAATCAAATATGATTTTTTTAAAATTTAAAACGATTCATTTTGCGACAGACTAATTTGCATTCCTTTTTTTCGAGCTATTTTAATCGTGATTTTTTTCATTTAAAAAGAATTTCTGAATTTTAACAAGGTAAAAGGAATTTTCCAGTTCTAATTTACTTGGAAGCATTATTAATAGTATTCAACACGTTTAAATATTCATGCAGATGATGTCCAGTACAAACGTTAATACTAAATATGTAAGATTTTCAAAGATCAACAGAATATTCGGCTTCGATTTTGTTTTCGGCACAAAATCTTAGTTTCAGCTAACATTCGTTTTCGGCAAAAATGCTCAAGAATATTTGTCCGGGACTGAAGTTTGACCGAAATTCTTAAAATTTCGTTCCTTCCTTCGGTAACATTCAAAATTACTCACCGATTTGGGCTGAATTGGTTATTGGCTGAATATTGATCTATTTATGAATTGCTATGAGCGTCAATACGAGTATTTATCAATTATCACTGGCTCAAGACGTAAGGTCAAACTAAAAGCAATTCATATATGACTAAACATTGCAGTAACTTTTCACGTGCTCGTTAAAATCTGTAGCCTTCATAGTGATACAAATATTTAAGTTTGAATACCACAGGTGTATTTCCAACATGCTCTAAGAAAGGTTTAGAATAAGATTACACAATAAAACAGTTGATGATCATTTACAAAAGTGATTATAAAAGGTAAATCGAGGTAATTTTTTTTAATTAGTTGAAATTCGTATGAATAGGAAATCACTCTTTGTATTGATGGATTAGTTTCATATTATTTCATATGAAAATTAAAGGTTTTGGTCAGAGGAACATATTGCTAAATTCGGGATATAGTTTTAAATAGGGGTGCGGTTTCAGAACTTTCTTAGGGAGGGAGGACAATACATTATTTTCGAGATGAGCAAAGGTGCAGATTTATTCTCAAGTATATTTTTAAAATTAAAGTACTCATGA
Source organism: Maratus speciosus (assembly GCA_963932465.1). Classification (NCBI taxonomy): domain Eukaryota; kingdom Metazoa; phylum Arthropoda; class Arachnida; order Araneae; family Salticidae; genus Maratus; species Maratus speciosus. The sequence goes on from OZ010792.1 coordinate 458,922,634, forward strand.
CGTTAAATATGTCTCACTTTGAGAATGTTGAAATAGGAAATAAAATTTATAATTATTATTTTCTGAGCTTAAAGTGTTGTTTAATTTTAATGTTCCCAATTTAGTCAAATTTGACAAGTTACTTTCGCTGTTGTGCAGTTTTTGTTTGTTTTATTTTTGCCTCACCTACGATGACTGATATATTCTTAATGGGTCTCAGGACTCTTAAAATTAGAAAAAATGAAAAAAAAGTGACCATTTTCAACATTTAATATCTTAAAATGTGTTTGATTTTAAGACACAATATTGGGATGAAAGATGTAAGTATCTTCTTTCAAATAATGTATTAAAAAATGCAAGATGCAGAATTAGCATTTACAGGGCCTTCAAAATGTCAGTTATTTGAAGAGCAGAAAATTGGCATAACAGATTACGCGCAGGATTACAAAATAAATTTTGCAACTAGAATGAAACTTTTAGCGCGTACTTATTCTTCAGATTAAATTAATTAAGATGATATACCTAAATAAATTTGAATTTAAAGCATTTTTATATTTTTAATACAAAGTTTTGTTTAGCTAACACAAAATTTTGAAAATGTCAACAGTATGATCATCTAAATAAATAAAAAAAAAAAAAAAAGGAGAAAATTTTATGTTCCGTTTATACAGATTAACATGAAACATTTTTTTTTTTTTTTTTGAAAATTTTATGAAAAAGTATTCAGACGTTTTTGCGATATCGTGCACATTATGCCCATAAACGTCATTTGGATACAAATTACTTCAAAGTTTCGGAAACGCCGGTTCAGATATTGAGCGAGTATAATTCTAAAAGCCATAACTTCTGTTCCAATGGGAATTTCAAAGAAACAATTATATCAAAATGTTCAGAAAAGATTGGAGTTTAACATCTAAAAAACTAAAATTTCGAAAGTTTTAAAGCTTTAAGAGTCCTGAGATCTCATAAATATCGCATTAATTAAGGAGGCAACTTCCCCTCCCCCCTTCTAACTTCCTCCAAATGCCTCTCCTATTTCCTAAGAGCCGCACATGTGTTCACATACAAGTGGATGAATGTGTAAGGTATTAACAATGGATTAAATTATTTTTTATTCATTTTATATGTTTATAGATATTTTTTTTTAATTATTTATTTCAAATCAAATTAACGATAAATTATTATTTACTTACTGTCGTTCCTCCGCAAAATATTATTCAGATAATATGCATATATGTAAACTGTATGTTAATTACTTTAAATTAATTTTTAAGTCAGTTTCGTTTTTCCGTTTTAGACCGAAACTAGAAAGATAACCGAAATTCGTTTACGGTCAAACACTAAAGATTTTACAGCTCCTGTCGATATAAGGATTATTTGTACGATTATTGTATTAATCTTTATTATAATATTGATAAATGTATAAGATTTTACAACTCCAGTCTATTTAGGGAGTATTTGTATTATTATTACTTGAATCTTAAAACAGATAATAATATTGTTTCGTAATTTATATTGTTAATACTTTTTTTAATTAAATGGTACTTCAAACGAATTTCATTAATTTATATTAATTATACTCTGAATGCACGAAAACATATTGAATTAAAATCTCAACTTACTGATAGATTGCGATATTTTTTAATGTTTATAATGTATTACTTTCATTATGTAATGTATTGCGAATTTCACTATGTTTATTAATGAAGGGAATAAAAATTAATTTCATCTGATATATAGTATATAATATTTCAGATTAGTTTAATTGATATATTTGGGTTATATTGCAAATATAAACATTTCATTGATGTTATTAATGCATCATCATAAGACAGATAACTCCCTCGATTATAAACAATATTTACAAAATATGATTATTATATTTTAAATATTTCCATGCAAAAATAGTAAAAATGATACTTGTGCATTGGTTTAATAATAAATTTTCTCTTGTATGGTACATCTATGAAAAAATGTCCTATATAAATTAATCTTTAATGTGTCGATTAATCTGATATTGTATTATACACTTAAAACTTGCAATAACAAGTATAATGATAGATGGATAATTTAAAATTCATGTCAATTTGAAGAACTGCATACAGCATTGAGCATTATTTAAAGTTATCAAGATTTTTTAATTATATTTTGACTTCAGTTATATTTGTAACTTTTTTATACTTATTTCTAATGGGTTTCTAAGATTTTCTCGAATTATTTTAATTGCTCATTTATAAGGAAAGTTTTCGAATTTAAATAATACAACTGGCTTCTATTTCACTGTATAAATGTGCCCTGGGCAATGTTTCAGATACATTTCTATTTAAATAACATTCTCTCTAGCGTTCCATATTTACAAATTAATTACAAGTATTACATCTAGACATTACAATGTGTAAGAATTATGATAAATTTTAAAATTAACTGTTAGATGTATTATTTACTCGAGTCGTAACAATAACGAAAAATATATATTTGAAATATTCATACTATTTTTCTAAATGCTCGTTGTTAGTCAAATTAGGGTTAATTTTGGCTTTAGATTATAACATAAAAACTCTCAGTGATTTATTTCGACTTTCGTTTGAAAGCATTATCTAATAAGTCTGGACATTTATAAATGTAAATACTATGAATATTTATGAATATAATTTTGAATTACAGAGTCAGCCTAACGGGTTTCAAAAGACTGTTTATTTACAAGTAATGGGTGTTTAAAGACGGATGATACTTGTAAAGATACATACACTCACCAACCTTCTGGTACATACTACACTGTAAAAAAAAAGAAATCTGTAATTCTACAGGTATAAAGTTACAGAAATCTGCATGCTTACTAAAATATTATCTGTACACTGTACAAAAAAGATGTAAATCTACAAAACTGCAAAAAGCTTCAGAAATCTGTAGCTTTACAGAAAAATCGACTAAAATTAAAGTAATCTTATTAATTTTTATCTGTAACCCAGGTTGCAGTTACATGACATGTATCCAGTTTCCAATGCATCCCAGTTTCCTAAAATATTCTTAGTAACTTTAGAGATTTTTTGATTTACGGTGCATAAGTGTATATGTTGCATGAATTTTTGTTGTTGCCGTTACATAAAAAGTTCCAGGAATCCCAATTTCCTAGAAAAAACCTTATAGACTTTTTTTAGCAGTGTACAAATGTTCAATGTGCGCTTCTTTAGTCACCGGGCACACATCCCAATGGTAATCCACACTATAAAACATCTGTTAAGTTACTACAATTTTTCTGGGAAACTGGCATTCATAGAACATTTTATGTAACGACAATAACAAAAATTCATGTAACAGATACACTTTTGCACCGTAAATCAAAAAATCTGTAAGGTTACTAAGAATTAATTATAAAACGGAGATGCCTAGAACGTTTTATATAATTATAACCCTGGTTACAGATACAATTTTAGTAAGATTCCTGTAATTTTAGCAGATTCTTTTCTAAAGCTACAGATTTCTGTAGGTTTACAAAAACTAGTTTTGTAGAATTACATCATTTTCTTTTGTACAGAGTAAAGATAAAACTTTTATTAAGCATTTTCATCTGTAGAATTATCAGGGTTCGTACGGGTACTGTTATTTTCAAAGCCAAATACCAATAATTTTTTTTAGAAAAATAAGTCTAGTTTAAACAGACGAAATTTCGGCTTACTTAAGAAGGCATTTTCCATAAGAAAATATTGGTACCGAAGAATTTCATAGCCTGGAAATTCAAGGACCCGTACGAACCCTGATTACAGATTTTTTATGACAGTGCAGTTCCGTCCATACTCTCAATAGCATGTTTCTGTGAATGTCCGTCATAGCAGCAGGGATGTGTTCCTACACGTGAGCCACAAGTCGGGCTTTTAAACTCGTAGATCTTATACCTCTCAATATGCAGTGTTTTTATTCCTGATGAATCATTTAGGCTTACCCTATATAATGATATTATTTAAAAATAAAAACCGCTTGATATGAAGTGTTATTATTATTTCTAAGGAAAGTCACTAAGTAGGTCACAAACTGATATGAGAGGTAGGAAATTAGTAGTAAATTGTTTTCAAATATGCCAATAGGTGGTAACATAATACGACTATAAGATGTTAATTTCGAATTTATGAGACAGCAGTTGTACAATATGAGCAGAGTCGTTCAAAAGTTGTTGACGAAGAATGAAGTGATCGTCCAGCTGAAATTGCGACAGAAGAATCAGCGCGGAAGATTGGGGAAATGGTTGCTATGCTATCCATTGTTGTTCGCATGTCAGCTCTAACCATTTCCCCAACCTTCCTTACTGATTCTTCTGTCGCAATCTCAACTGGATGACCACCTCGCCCTTCGTCAACAACTTTTGAACGACCCTGCTCATCTTGTACAACTGCTGTGTCATGAATTCGAAATTAACATCTTATAGTTGGATTATGCTGCCACCTATTGGCCTATTTGGAAACAATTTACTATTAATTTCCGACCTCTCATATCAGTTTGTGGCCTACTTACTGAATTTCCCTCGTATAGTACAATCAAATATAAAAATGTTTTAACAAAAAATAATAATAAAATTAATCTATTTCTGATCATTAACACTTTGCCTCTGATTTCAAGATCGATAGCATTTCAAATGGCATTTAGAAACAACTAGTTCCTCGTTAGAAAGAATAATGTAGTAAGACTTCTTATTTCGCTATGTCTATGGCAAGCTAAATTGGTTACACTTATTACAGTCTCAAAATATCTTTCTTAATGGCCTCTTTCAGAAAAAAATGTCAGTTTGAAGTAATTCAATTTACACGACCTTCTCTTCAGTGCTCTATATTTACAAATGAATTACATACAATATATCTAGACATTACGATGCGTATTATGAAAAATATATAAATAATTCTTAGATGTATTATTTACTGAGGTTCTAACAATAACAAAAGTATATATATTTGGAATATCCATACACTTTTTCAATATACTTATAGTAAGTCAAAGTAGGATCTATTTTGGCTTGACATTTTAGTATAAAAAATCCCAAAGATTTATTTCGACTTTCGTTTCAAAGCACTGTCTAGTAAGTATGGACAATTATAAATGTGAATGCAATGAATATTTATAAATACTTTTAACTTATAACAATCATTGAAAAATACAGATCTCTTGATATACAGTATAAATATTTTTACAATGAAGTATAAAAATGTTTTAATAAAAATTATTAATAAAATTAATCGGTTTCTGATCTTTAATATTTCTCCTGTAAAACATTTTCATCAGAATACAATATAGATAGCATTTCTCATGATATTTAGAAACAACTAGTTCATCGTTAATATAAATTATTAAGAAATACTTTTTATTTCGCAAAGACCATTGTAATACTAAATATATTAAACTTTATATAAATTCATAGCATTAATTCATAACATAATTCATAATATTAATTCGTAACATAAGTATCATAAATATCTTACGCTTTATATAAATTCATACTGCAGAAGAGTCTTAAAATATCTTACTTAAAAGAAACTTTTCGTACAAACTTTCAGTTATGAAGCAACCATCTTAAATCTGAGATATTAGATTTATTTTCTCTGTAGTGTAACGTTCTAGAAAAACTTATCTCTGGAAAATATATACTTTCTACTACAATAGCTTTATTTTATGCTGCTGATATTCATCGCTTTTATAAGAAGTTACAAAGCTGAAAATAATTGAAGTTTAAGTCCTATTTCCTTAAAATGAAATGTTTCGATTTTGTCTAGTAGCTTTTGTTGATTGCTGAAACTGGTAATGATTTATATTCCTATATATATTAATCAGCAGTAATGGAATTAAAAAAGATCTGTTTTCCGTGTATTTTTAATTTTTTTAGTTTTGAAAACAAAATTATTAGGTTCCATACAGCTTACAGATTTTTTATAAGGATTTTTAAGCATTAGTACATATAATGTACCTCTTGTTTTCTGAGAAATCGAAGATTATATTTGTGATAGTAATCTTATATAGAAAATCACTAGAAGTAAAATTGAACTATGTGTAGAAATTGTCTTTCAAATTAAATTACTTATTTAATAAAGTTGGTACATCTCTATAACAGCATAATTGTGTTTTATTCTGTATTAGAAATGTTTAAAATTTTTTTAACCATATGAATGAAATATTTTATTTTATCCAAAAGAACGAATATACAGTATTATATTTTTATTATGTTGATGGAAGAATTTATGGTGCGATCGCAGTTTACTCTCCTTCTTGGCGCAATTTTAAAAATCGCCAAATTGGCGCATTTTCGCGTACTAACTCCCGGAGCGCTGCAACATCCGGGAGAGAGTACGCAAAATTATTATTTGTTTTCTCTTCTCGTATCTCGTATGTTTTGAAACAAGTACCTATCTAGACAAATGCTTAAAATGTGAAAATACATATTCGATCAGTCATTTTTCTCTTATTTTAACCTGTATTTTTGAGTAAAAATAAAACATTTCAAATTTTTTCGAAATACATTTAAAAAAAAATACATTTCATATTTTTAAAAATACATTTTATAAAATATACCTAAAAACAAAACTTTCACTTACCCAAATTATTAAAAAAGAGCGTTTGTTAACAGTAATGGGAGCAAAACAATGTTTTTTTTTATCAGAGGGGCCTTTTTTTTTTAATCAGGGGGGCTACCGCCCCCCTGAACCCCCCGTTTTTTTATTCATAATTTTACCTTGTGCTCTAGGATGTCATTCAAAAGCATCACTCAATCTGTCACTTTTAGTCATTCATAGCTTGGAACAATCAACCTTTCTTTCGTACATAATTCAATCAATGCTCAAAAATACAGGTAAAAATAAAAGAAAAATAACTGATCGAATATTTATTCTCACCTATCAAGCATTTATCCAGATAAGTACTTGTTTCAAAATATACAAGATTGAGAAAACAAATAATAAAAACACGCGACTGCGACACAGAGTGACAACTCTTCAACGGAAAATCCACTGCAGCAATATCAACGTTTTTCCAAACAAATTCAAAATGTTCCTTGATTCTCCTCTTTGTGCAATAAGAAAGCCTTTTACAAAAAAATTAAGCTTCCAATTCGGTCCAATTAGAAAGCAGCTTAGAAAACAAGGAGTTTAACCATCAACTCTCTCCGGAGAAATCTTAGGGTTGCCAGATTTTGTGACGTCCGAGGAGCAGCCCGATTGCCACATTGGCGCAGTTATCGAAGGAGATTGGCGAAGGAGAGTATATTGCGAATTACCCGAATTTATAACGTTGTTTAGCTATTAAAAATCTTTATTTCAGATGAGCAGTGTACAGAAATTAATCCGATTCACGTACTTTCTTCGAAGTTCTCTGAACACGAGTTAGAGATACAGAAATTTGAAGATATTAACGCCCAAAAGTGTTATCTAAAGTCGTGAAATGACTTACGTCAAACTGAGTATATTTGAAAGGATAGAGTCATTTAAATATTTTTGTGTTGTCTCCAATTTCATTCTCTCATTAATCGACATAAACTTCTTAGGTAGATTTCGTAAGAAATACTACCTCTGGCAGTCGTTACCATTGTGCGTGTTTTGAAAAATTCCTTCATAACTTTTGATTATATGACTTCAGGAACACAAAACCTCCCCCACCTAAAAAGTTTATATATATATATGCATGTATATATATAAATATTTTATGTGGGGGTGGTTTTGGATATATATATTTAGATATATATTTTTTTAGATATATTAGATTAGATATATATATATATATTAGGGTGGAGCGAAAAAAATTATTTTTTTTAAATCAAAAACGAGTACGGTGCAAAAGTTGCCTTTATACTAGTACATCAACTGCGTGCAATTTTATCGCTGAAAAAAATGGCTTGAGTCTGCGCTTTTGGTCCAAAAGTCGAAATTTTGGATAAAATTTGACATTGTTTCAAAAAAAATTACGTATAGAGATGGTTATTATTTAAAGGTGTTATTTAAACCTTTATTATTAATGACTTAATGTATTTAAACGATAAACCGATATCTTTATTTGTGTAACTGGAGCAAAACTGACAACTTTCGGTAAAAAAGGGCGTTCCCACTTTGCTGTGTCATTCAACGAATTGTTGTTTAGAATACAGCTCTTACCTAATTGCTTTCAAAACTACTCAGGACATCTAGATCGGCCACGCTACCATCTGAACACAATGTTTTATTTATACAATGAATTGTGATTTTTTATCAAAGACTGGCATACGTTTTCTATGTATCAACCTAGTCCAACTCTTCTTTGTATCCACAGACTTTGGATGCTGCTGCTGTGATCTCCTTCATGTACCTTTCTACTGCTTGTGTAGGAGAAGGCGAAAAATGTAATTCAGTGGGGATGGTATTCATGTAATCTACTCAGCAGTCTATTATCTTCACCAAGATTGCAACCGATAAATGCATATTGATTAGGCATTCTGTTACCACAACAATTTTCCAATCAATTAGATTTATATAATTATCCGCTTCAAAGTTGATTGTCGATATTTCAGATTAGCGTATGCCATCATATACTCTCATCTTTCAACTATTATGTGCTGAGCAACTATCTGTTTAAAGTAATGGCGATCGTCGGAGAGCATTGAAATCAGAATTTCCTCTGCGTATGCAAAAGAATCATTGTCCTAAATAACTGGTTTTAGTATTTGTTTTATTCCGTTTTGTGTGCTGTTTAGTAGCCGAATAATTTCTCATGAGTTTTTACATCCGTTATTTACATGTGGATTACATTTGATGGTAAACCCTCCTGGGGCCAAACTTGGATTACATAGTACTTTTTGAGTGAACGTGAAGACTCTGATGGACAGCGAGTGTTCATTTAAAGGCAGAGAATTCTGTTCGTCGTTGCGATCCATTCTGCGTGGTGTATGTTTAGAATGAACCATTACAATAGATCATATGCCACCTCCAAGTTCAGTTAATTTCCTCTGCATCATTTATTAGACAAGATCGTTGGGAAAAACTGAGATTCTAACCCACAGGAATTCGCCGGACTAATAGAAAAATCTTTGTCCATATGCCATTCCCTTCTTATTTCAATTTTAGAGAGAGTATCAATTTTAGAGAGAGTTCAGTTTTAGAGAGAAAAGTCATAGAGAGTAATTTTAAAACATTATTCCTCGGTACACAGCACAGACCAGAAATACCTGCTAGACATTTGCAAAGTTATTTCATCAAGATATTGCTCAGAAGAACTAGCGAATAGGAACCCAAGACACTTGTCCTCGTAAGATGTTTCACAAAGGCGAATAAAATTTTTCGCCTTTATATAAGCACTGATTGTCCATCAGAGTCTGTAGGTTCACTTACAAAGTATGTAATCCAAGTTTATGCCGCAGGATGGTTTGAACCAAATGTAATCCACGCCTAAAAAATGCATCTAAAAGCTTATGGGAAATTATTTGGCTACTAAACATCACAGAAAAGGGCATAAAACAAATACTAAAAAAATAATTGGGACAATGGTTGCTTTGCACAAAGAGAACAAATTCATATTGAACTGCTCGCTGACGATCGTCATCACATTAAACAGCAAGCTTCTCAGCATATAAAAAATGCTAGAGGTAGAGTAAATGATGGCATACTCAAAGATAAAATACATAAATGTTGTAGAATGTTATAGTAACAGAACTCCCAATCACTATGCATTAAATGGGTGCAATTTTGGTGAAAATAATATACGGCTGCATAGATTCCATTAATTCCACTGCATTACTCTGCTTGGCTTATCATACATAAGCAGTAGAAATATACGTGAAGGACTGTCACAGCAGTATAATACAACGTCTATGGATGTTAAGAAGAGATGGACTAGGTTGATACATAGAAAACTTATGCCAGTCTTTGATAAAAAATCACAATTCAGTGTGTAAATAAAACATTGTGCTCAGTGGTCGAGCTATGCACTCTTGTGACATGAAATGCACTCATCTCCACGAGGTACCTCCTGGGTAGTTTTGAAAGCAACTAGGTAAGAGCTGTTTTCTGAACAACAATTAGTTGTTTCCCGTAAGGCATGGTGACGTTACGGCGACGTCGTTGTGAAGTCACACTGTGACTTTGTGACCGTCGATGTGACGTCACCTGACGTCGATGTGAAGTCACAGTGACTAGAATGTGAGGTCGTTATGGCCGTTTTAGAGCTCATTTGTGACGTCACATTGTGACCAATTTGTGAAGTCACGGTGAAACCAATTTGTGAAATATGTGTCATTTGTGACGAAATTGTCATTAACACTGTGATGATTCTGTGACGACAGTGACAATGTTGTGAAGTCACATTGTGACAATTTTGTGAAAATTGTGTAATTTGTGACGATTTTGTCATTAACTTTGTGACGAATATGTGACTACAATGACAATGTTGTGACAGCGTTAAGATGCAATATATTTATTGAAAAATGAAATCGCTATTCGAGTTCAATCAATGCACCATGGCAATGAAAGCAGGAATGATTATGAGTAAAAAAAAATTCTGAAGTTCACAGAAAAATTTCAGAATGTTTTTTTCACGATACTTTATTGAAATTTACGTTTTTTTTTCGAAATCCTTCGGCGAAAATTCACCTTATTTGTACGATTTATTGACAAAATTTTATGTTTTTTCACTATCATTTGACGAAATTCGCTTTTTTTCACTATGCTTTGAAATTCACAAAATTCACGTTTTTCTTCAATCTCTTGACGAAATTGCGATTCTTAGATGAAATTCACGTTTTTTTCTACGACCATTTCAAGAAATTTAGATTTTTTTGCGATCGTTTGACAAAATTCACCTTTTTGCGCGATTTATTTACAAAATTTCGCCTTTTATGTTGTCCATTGATGAAATTCGCATTTTTTGTACAATCTTTTGACAAAATTTGATAGATGAAATTCGCTTTTTTTCCTCGATCTTTTGACGAAATTTGCATTTTTTCGCGATCCTTTGACGAAACTCACGTTTTTCTTCAATCTCTTGACCTAATTGCGATTCTTAGATGAAATTTACGTTTTTTTCCACCACCTTTTGAAGATATTTAGATTTTTTTCGCGGTCATTTCACAAAATTTGCCTTATTTGCGCGATTTATTTACAAAATTTCGCCTTTTATGCGGTCCATTGATGAAATTCGCGTTTTTTTCTACAATCTTTTGACAAAATTTGCTATTCTTAGATGAAATTCGTTTTTTCCACGATCTTTTGACGAAATTTGCATTTTTTCGATATCCTTTGACAAAATTCACGTTTTATTTCAATCTCTTGACGAAATTGCGATTCTTAGATGAAATTCACGTTTTTTTCCACGACCTTTTGAAGAAATTTAGAATTTTTTTCGCGATCGTTTGACAAAATTCCCCTTATTTGCGCGATTTATTTTTAAAATTTCGCCTTTTATGCCGTCCATTGACGAAATTCGCGTTTTTTCTACAATATTTTGACAAAATTTGCTAATCTTAGATTAAATTCGCTTTTTTTCATGATCTTTTGACGAAATTTGCATTTTTTCGCGATGCTTTTACGAAATTCATCTTTAATCAATCAAGTTATTCTTTCTTTTCTATAAACATCACAGCAAGTATTAAAAACTTTTGAGAGTAAAAGAATAATTAGGTAATATTTTCTCATTCTGCTTTTGCAATAATAAATTTACAGCAAATTGGAGCTAACAACTACAGTATTTACTCGCGTAATAGTCGCACTTTTTTGCCAATTTTTCATTGTGAAAGTCTGAGTGCGACTATTATGCTTTGAAATCTACTACACAATATTGTACATTCTAATGCTAAAACATTACTGGTATAAAAAAACACATTATAATAAAATTAGTAACTTATCATATGTTTCCAAACTATATGCTGTTTATTAAATACCATTTTCTTTTTATAGTAATATTTTCATAGACGTAAAATTTCGTAAAATTTACAAATAATCTTTGTGAAAATTTTGACAAAAAATTCTCATAATAAATAACTTTCACTGAAGGTAGCAGTACCACTATTGTAATATGAATCGGTGTATGAAGAATCTCCGTCATTCCATAAAATGTCATCTTTGCTTCCGTCCAAAGCGTCGGAGATTAATAGTAATATTCCTTTGTACAAATGCAAGATGAGCTGGAAACCATATTTGCTTGTTTTGTTGTTTATGCCACTAATTAAGGGTATATTCGAAAAAAAAATTTTCCACCCTCAACAGCTCGAAATTTTCTGAGACATTTTCAGACTCATTTTTAAAAGTAAAAACACGAAACTTGCTAGGAGTGATTTTTGAAGACATGTTTAACGTGCCGTGTGATTTCATTTTCAGCTCAATTAATTAGAATTTGATTTTTAAACAATTATTTTCTCAGTACGACCCTTTTTTTCATTCCCAGATTGCACGCTTCGGAAAATTCGGTTCAAAACGCTAACTTTGACAGCGTTTAATACAGTATTTTCTGCATTTATCAAAAAATTGAGAAGCACGGCACATTATGTAGTTTCTAAATAAGAGAATTTCCCAGTTGATACTTTTGAGAGCAAAAATGAATTTTAAAATGAATTAGAAAATAAGCAGTTTGGATCGGAATACAACCTTAAATTATATTTATTTGCTGTTTTTATTAATTCTGCAATTACTTACTGTTCAATCTAGGCCATTTTTTAAAGTTGCAGTACCCTGCTCTTTTAAAAATGGGCGAAATACATCCCTTTTTTTTAAGTGAAATTCACCTTTAGTTGCAATCAGAAATTTCTTCTAAAAAACTACCTCATACAACAGTATTCCTAAATCAGTGTGTCCAAGACCTTGCAAAAATTATAGAACTTTATTTCTTCAGAAAATACAAGATATCGTTAAATCATGTCGTTATTTAATTGTATTTTTCAATTTGTAATTCATAAAATCCTTAAAAATTAATGTCACTTTATTTATCATATTAACAAATTATATACTTTTTCTTATAGCATTACGAAACACATTACTATATTACATTTACTCATGAAGCTCTGTCATCATGCTCTGTTTTTATGAACTAGCACCTCTTTTTAATGCATTTGACTAATAACACCAAAAGCATTTTTATATGAAAAATATCAATTATTTATTCAAATAAAGTTTTGAAATTCAATAGCGATACTTTCATATAAGCAACAATCCAAGAGTTAATAGTCGAAGAAATCGCCAAAGATTTTACTACCTTCAGCAGTTTTTTTTAATTATTATTAATATTCTAATAGTTTTAGTAGTTTAAGCGAGCAGTTCGATTACATGTTTATTAAATTTGTGTTTTATTTATGAACAATGTTTGATGACGTTTTTAATTTGTTATAAAGGTTTTAGAATAACGTGTGGTGAAAATTTTATATATACAGTCTGTTACAAATACAGGTAATCATATTTACTTTTATATGACACAGTAAAATAAAAAATAATGAAAATAATGTAAAATAGTTAGTCATTTTTATGTGAATAAAGTATAAAAATTCAAACCATAAGCAAAAAATAGAAGCACACGTTGGTTCATTATTGCTATTATTATTTTATTTACAGGATTAGATGATAATCATAAATAACAAGCCCCCTTTAATCAGCCTGTTTTCTAATAGAGTGTATAGTATAGATATTTTGAAGTTTATGCGTATAAAATCATTCAAAAAGTAAAATATTAAAAGTGTCTAGAAAAAAAATAATGAAATATATTTTACATTTTAGTTTCATTCATTCAAGTACATGGATATGTGTTTTAAAAATTAAAATCTTTCAATATAACCAAATTTAAATTCTCACTGGGTTGCATAATTTCTATATTTGTCAACAAATTAAGACACCGGTTTACTTTCAAAGCTTTTCGTTCATAATGTCTAACTGAAAAGTTCTTACCAGCTAAAGATATCTCTTTATAATTTTTTATAACTTTTTTCACATCGAATAATACTCATTGACACTGATTTTTCACTCTTAATACTACATATGTATGATATCCTTTAAATAGTACTTCTCCATTATGTAAAAATTTCCTATTTCTTCTAAATAGAATAAACAATCTTCTTTTCTTCCGAACATATATTAATTTTTAAATAAAAATGTGCAACGCAAATTGTTTGAGACAATCAAAAAATTTTATTCTATAAAAAGGCCTCTTTATTTAGTACGTTAAATACATTTAAATATTTGCTAATTATGTTAAACTTTGATTATGATATTTTTATATGTCATTTTAAAGTTTGAGAAAACATGTGATTTTAACCTATAATATTTTAAAAGAAAACAAATCTGATTAAAATAAATTTACATAATTGATATTAATCATCTGATTAAAATTGTTGAGACAGTTATTTATTTCAATAAATTAAATAATAAATCTACTAAACTGTATTAGGTTAATGAAATGTTTATAAGAAAATACTAAAAGCGTTATAATTTATAGAAAATCAAACTCTGGAATAAAATATTTTTTCATACCTTTTTTTTCCCCTTAACGTTCATTCTTTAAATTTCGATGTAATCCATGTTTTAGGAAGAACAAATTTTGGCAGTAGAAAATATGTCAATAATACATACACTAGCAATGATGGGAATCATTTAAACCAGACCAAAGCTAGTGTAAATATCTCGAACTCATATTTTCGTCTAAAGTATGACCTTGGGATGATTATTCCTATGAATTTTTTAGGTTAAATGTTTTTATCTGACAGGCTGCATGTTCATAACGCTACCTATTGTCCAGCAAAAAACCCCATCTGCCTGTTCCAAAAGTTAAACGCAATATGTTGTTTTTAATAGTTTTATCGTCTGCGGTTAGCACTGTTTTGTTTATCAAAGCAAGAACAGATGGCTTTTCCGTTTTTATACATTTATATGATATAATATTTTTATAAACTTACTTCCAATTAAAATTTCTTGTTTGAAGAATTTTTTGATGCATTTAACTTTTTTTTTATGTGTTTCAAAATAGTTCAAGTTTTAAGTTTTGTAAAGCTATTTATGTTTTGCAAAACAAAAAAAAATATGAATAATTAATTACGCCATGAGTTTTACATATATTTTGTATACAGTGAAACCTCCCTGTGCAACCACCTCCATTAAGCGACCACCTCCCTCAACGACCATTTTGTCATAGAACGAAATTTATTCCCATAGGCTCAATACTAATTTTACCTCCATTCAGAGACCATTTAAGTTGAACTCCCTCCATGAGCGACCAATTTCTTTGAAGAAAATGAAATAAATTCCGCTTTTTCCTGGTCGCTTGAAGAAAGTTTTATTAGAAAATTAATTCCTGAGAGCTCATTATTCATCAAACTTCTAAAGTTAGTTTAGAATTTTTTTTAAATATTTTATTCCGATAACTTTTAAGTGTTTAAACACCTTTGTGCCTCTTTAGGCAATGAATTTAACACTGATGACAAATTAAGAATGGCGGTCAATAAACTGCCGTGCACTATTCTGTCAAGAAACTCTCAAAAAATAGATAAATTAATGAAATCGTCATTATTTGCTCCCGTCCAAAAAAAGAAAAACAAATGCATTTATTTACTGAACTTCGAAAGGACTTGGAAATAAAATCTATAAAAGATAAAACCGTAAAATCACAAAAAACGTCAATATATTCATTTTTTATACTCTGCAGTAATTAACTTATGTAATTAACTTTTGTTTTGAAACCTAAATTTTCATATTTTTTTAAAATGTGAAAAATAAATTTTAGTAACATTAATTGTTACCTTTTTTTAACAATTAAAATCTAGATTTAAACGTGACCTCTATTAAGAGACCACCTCCCGGAGCGACCAATTTTTATTTGAACGGAACGTGGTCGCTTTAAAGTGGTTTTACTGTATTTTATTTTATATTTGGAAAAAGTTAAATTTATTTAAAAAATGTGAAACAAGTAGCCAAATTTATTTTTTAAGAATAACTTAAAATAATTAAACACTAGCAGAAAAATTTATTACTGAAAATATGCAAGTGTTTTTATTTCTTATAATAAAGCATTGCTTTATTACAAATTACAAAACTCCGTCACTTCCCATACCCACACACAATTTATACATACAATAATTTATAAATAAAAACCATTTTCCCGGATTATAGAATACAGGAAGAAAACATTTTCTTATTATTGAAATCTCTACAGTTAATACATTTTTCTAGATTGACCACTAATAACACCAAAAAACATTTTTATATGAAAAATATCAATTATGTATTCAAATAAAGTTTTAAAATTCAATAGCTATACTTTCATATTAGCAACATTCCAAGAGTTAATAGTCCATAAACAAAATATTTTACCACCTACAACAGTTTTTTTTTTTCATTCAAAAAGTTTTAGTAGTCTAAGCGAGCAGTTTGATTACATGTCTATTAAATTTGTGTGTTTTATTTATGTACATTTTTTGGTGATGTTTTTAATTTTGTTGTGAAATATTAGTCGGAAACAAACACTGAATTATTTTTATTGTTTGATGTGGAAACTTTTAATCTTAACATATGTTTTGTTTTATTGCGAGTTTACACTGCGAGTTACACTGTGAGTATATGGTAGGGTTTTTTTGTCATATAATGAGACGTACGTTACATGTAATGACATAACAGTGACGTCACAATTTTTTTTAATTGACAGAAAATGATCTTTTACAGTAAGTAACATGATTTGAAGAATTTTTATAATTTTTAAAAGTTTTCTAAGAAGTTCACATATCAGTCACAGTGTGACATCGCTGAGTAATGGCATTTTGGTCACAGTTGTGACTTGACCACAGTGACTTACAGTGACGTCATAATGACGTCACTGTGACTATGCATGCTATGAGGGTTGTATGACACATAGTGGCAACGCCTTTTTCTACCAAAAGTAGTCAGTTTTTCTTCAGTTATACAGAATAAAGATATTGTTTTATCGTTTAAATATGTTAAGTCATTAATAATAAAGGTTTAAGTAACACATTTAAATAATAACTATCTCTATAGGAATTTTTAAATTTTTTTTAAAAAATGTCAAATGTTACCCAAAATTTCGACTTTTGGACCAAAAGCGCAGACTCAAGCCATTTTTTTTCAGCGGTAAAATTGCATGCAGTCGATGTACTAGTATAAAGTCAACTTTTGGCACCTACCCGTTTTTGATTTTAAAAAAAAATATTTTTTTTTCGCTCCACTCTAATATATGTGTGTGTGTGTGTGTGTGTATGTACTAAATTTTCTCCGCACTATAAAAGTCGCAAAGGGAAGGAAATGGGGGGTGTTAAAATTTTTGAATACCGCAATAACATTATTCTGATAAAACCAGCTCGTACAGAAAAATGACAGGAAAAAATAAACATTTTTGCCAACAATAAAAAAAAGAATAAAATTCTCACCAACAATTACTTTTCTATTGCAAGATTTCCACATGAAAACTAAACATGAAATAAATAGTTTGACGAATTATATATTTATATAATGTATGATAAAAACCTGACTATGGAAATATTAACATATTTTAACTTTTTGAGGTTCTCTGAATTAATTTTCGCCATTTTTAAACCTGTTCCATATATATGCGTGTGCATATTACTGTATATTACAATTTTCACAAAAAGTTTAGGTCCCTAGAGCTCATTCTTAGTGAAGAAATTGGGTTTATCTCTAATCTTGATTTAGGTTTCGTTAGTGAAATTAGTACTTAGCTTCGAAATCTACCTCCGCCTGTAGGCCGAGCCGGTAGGGATTTTTTTAACTACCTCAGATGAATTTTTCGTCTATTAAACTCATACACAAAATATATTAGAAATGTTCATTCCACTTGGTGCTCCATTTTCTTTAAGCCAAAAATAGCACAGACATTTTTTAATAAAAAAAAAAATCAAGTCATACTTACAAGCACGACAGTCGCAAAATAAAATCAAGGGTTTGTTACAAAAAGGAAGTATTAGCTCAATTTTTTCCCTATTGGGAAATAAAAACAAAACTTTCAAAATTTAAATTTTACAGTTACGTCGAAAGTATTTTTCCCTTATACATTAGTCTATGCGCTTATGCATAGATTCCCACCAATATTATCCAAAAATACCTGTTCGGAGTGCCGTTTGTTTATAAAAAGAAAAGAAAGTTGACATCTCAAAAACATCAAAAAATGGAGCCAGCCACCTCTTTTTGCTGAAAACTTTTCAAATATCGCTTTCCATAAATATAATTTGAAGTACATTCTAAAAGTTTCATTGAACGACAAAGCTTAAATGAAAATATTTAGTTTAATGTTTTGCTCGATAGTCGAGGGGAAATTTTCAAAATAGGTAAAACTAATAATTAAGTTCGCGGTTACGATTTTTCACTTCCTTGTGTTGTCCTTTCCAGTAAAAAACAAACAAATAAAAACATTCATAATAATGATTAGTATTTACTCATATCGCCCTAATGAATCGACGTCGACTCATATCGAATCAAAATTAACAACTTAAAGTTTATTTTCCTCTGAAATAATCTTATTTAATTTAATATACTGTTCTGTTTGTCATAACCTTCATAACTTTGACACTGTTTTATTAATACACTCAAACACTTAGTTCAATGCATTTTTTTTTAATTTAGCAAAAACTTAGTTTCTAAGTTACTGCTAAAACGCATTTGGAATTATTTTATTATTTTTATTTATATCGTCTTATGGGAAAAAGTATGAAGAAAAATGGTCAAAAGGACAAATGCAACTTGTTCAATAATGTGAATAGACATTTCTTTTAGTAGTGAAATATCCATGAACAGAATATTAAACAGAATATTTATGATTAATGGGCTACAATACAGAAGTTTTAGTTATAACAAACAGACATTGAATCTTGTTATAACAGGCAGCACAGGTTGATAGTGCTGTCTCAAATCGTTTATATTCCTAAACCGTCCTAAAATAGCTGATGTTATAACATGCGCATCATTATATTTTATAAATATCATGAAATATTTAATTTATCATTCCTAATTTAAATACAAGTTATTATACTGTAATTTATCTTCTTTAATTTTGTAAATTAAAGAATTAATTATAATTCACTATATTCTAATTACAATGACGAAAAAAAATCCCAACACCAAGAAAGACTTGTGTTAGATAAACGAAATTTGGTAGGCGTGTTTATGCATCAGAAAGATGACATACATTCAAATTTCGCGCATAAATGTGACGCTAGTAGCGCCACACAGAACTTGAAAATCAGGTTTGCTTTAAATGTGTGCTGTAAAGTTCGTGATAGTTATTTATCTTCGAAATTTGACGTATTGAGTTAATATTAGACAAGAATGCCTTTGAGAAGACGAAACAATCATTATCAGCAGCTCACCGAGTTTGAATGAGGTCGTATAATAGGGCTACGAGAAGGTGGATTTTCTTTCTGCGATACTGCAGAAAGACTTGCCGGGATGTATCCACTGTGCATGATTGTTGGGAGCAGTGGTTATGGGCTGGTACTGCCACAACAAGACTAGGTTCTGGGCGTCCACGTTGCACTACTGAGAGGGAAGTGCTACTGAGAGGGCCACGGCTGTGGCGCATCGTACTGCGTCTGTGGCAGAAATTCAAGCTGCAGTTGGTACCACAGTGACACAACGTACTGTTACAAATCGGTTACTTCAAGGACAGCTCCGAGCCAGGCGCCTTGTAGCGTGCATTCCACTAACTCCAAGACATTGCCGTTTGCGACACCAGTGGAGTCAAGTCAGAGCTCATTGGACTGAGTGCACATCTGTTGTGTTTTCTGATGAAAGGAGGTTATGCCTTGGTGCCAGTGATGGCTGTATGTTGGTCAGAAAGAGGCCAGGGGAACGTCTGCCACAAAACTCCCTGCGGCCCAGATATACTGGAACTACACCTGAAGCCATGGTCTGGGGAGCAATTTCTTATGACAGCAGGAGCACTCGTGGTTATCAAAAACACACTGACTGCAAATTGGTACATCAGTCTGGTAATTCAACCTGTAGTGCTGCCATTCATGAACAGCATTCAAGGGGGAGTTTTCCAACAGGATAACATTCGCCCTTATACCGCTGTTGTAACGCAATGTGTTCTACAGAGTGTCGACATGTTACCTTGGCCTGCGTGATCACCAGACCTGTCTCCCGTTGAGCACGTATGAGATATCATTGGACGACAACTCCAGCATCATTTACAGCCGGCACTGACCGTCCCAGTATTGACGCAACAAACATGGAACTCCATACCACAAAGCGACATTAAGCACCTGTATGACACAATGAATGCTCGTTTGCAGGCTTGCATTCACAATTCTGGAGGTTACATCGGCTATTAATGTAACCATTTCACATTTCAAATGCATTTTCTTGAGCTTAAATTAACTTTTGATCGTGAAAATCTAATGAGTTAAACATGTTAACTGGACAAATGCATTGTCCAAATTCCATTACTGTTCTATAATATTCTCTTGATGTTGGGATTTTTTTTTCGTCAGTGTAATTAAAATGCCAGTGTGTACACATAAATTAAAAAAAAATCTTGTCTTTATTCCTACGTTTCGCACAGCTTTCGGAGCATTTTATCTATAATTAGAGCTGCTAATATTTTTATCAGTATCTATATCTGATTTTTACATACTTTTATTTAACTCAACCTGTTTTTTGTATGTAATGATGGAGTTTTGTATGGATTTTTCGCGCACGTTCTATTATGCTAGAATTATAAAACTTACGTTCATAGATGTGTTTCATGTGATGATGACAATACAACATTTTAATATTTTTAGAACTTAATTGTAAATTAATACATTAATTTTAAGGCATATTTTCATCAGCCCGCCATAGGTGAAAAATCAACAAATATTATCTCTAACTTATACAATTACATAAGAGTTGAATCAACAATGGATTTAATTGTGCGCCAACACAAATCACCACAATGGGCCAAATGTCTGTGAAACTGCCAAAATAAAATTATTTTAAAGGCTTAGAGTAGAAAATAAATTAAAAATAAAAATAAAGTGTTTAGTATGTAAAAAAATACGCTTATCTATTTATATTTTTTTCTCTTTGAAGTGTTATATTAGCATAAATGTAGTTGTATTCGCACAATAATAAATTTGCCGAAATTGATAAAAGATTACTGTAATGAAATGACCATAAGCATGCTTGCAAGATAAAACAGATTGGATATATGAACGGTAAAAATAATTAACTATGAATCATATAAAATAGATTAGTCACGCGAGATTATAATAGTTTTTCTTGATTCATTATCTTACATCTGATCCAACATCCTTACGAGTAATAGATTTAGTATCATGCTGGATAGGAGTTGGTTCAGCAGTTTTATAGATTTTAATGGACTTAGTACTTACATAATATCAATTTCAGCTCATATCTGCAATTCATCATATTTCGGTGTTACAGATCACTCTTACGTTAAAAATTAAAAATAGTGTTTTTCATAAGTCATAAATGTTTAAACGCCAAAAATATCTATTCCATAAGATATGATTCTTTTTTTTTTAATCTGGCAAAGTTTTTTTACTAATAATACAAACTTGCCTACTAATTTTAATCCTGTAAGCCATGTTCAAACAATCTTAATGCTTCATTTTGTTTTATATGAAAACAACAATCCGTTTTCTTTTCCCGATACGTGATGGTGGAATGTTTCGAAGATAAGCTTAGCATGTTTGGGGATTTCGTTTGTAACATATTGCAGTCGAGATCGTAAGATGATCATTTTTCTCTAAAAGAAATGCTTTTTCATGCTTACATTATCTTTCAGTATATGCTTTTGATATCTGTACATATTTGCTTTTTACCATCTGCTGAAAACCAAAGGAATTGGATTTTTTTGTGCGCTAATACTTGTATAGGTATACTTTCTCTTTTTTTGAAAAATCTATAAAAGAAATTGTTATTTTAAATTGGACATAGCCAATAAATTTTATTGCTGAGATGGATTTAAGTGTAACAGATTTACTGACTTTTACATTAAATCATGTTTATCCCTTGTTCAAAAGATATCCCTGAAGTTATTACGTATATTCTCCTTTTACTTGAATAAGAAAATTTTCCCTT
This sequence comes from Maratus speciosus, assembly GCA_963932465.1. Lineage (NCBI taxonomy): Eukaryota > Metazoa > Arthropoda > Arachnida > Araneae > Salticidae > Maratus > Maratus speciosus. The sequence goes on from OZ010792.1 coordinate 458,944,629, forward strand.
TTGTTTTACCATAGATTGTACAGAGCAATTTCCCTTTTCTCTAAAGTTTTTTAACCTTATGATTGGTAAGCATTTAAAAATGTATATGTAAAATCAAGTTGAACGAAATAAATTGCTATTACGAAAGTATTTCCTTAAGGCATAGAATATTTTTCATTTAAAAGGATTTACAATTCGGAAAAATACTTTTCGAAGCAAATTGCGTTAACAAAGCCCAAAACCAAAACATATATATTTTAAAACTTTAATGAATAAAAGCAACGATTGGAAAAATATAATTCAATATCTGAATTTGACTTTTCTTGTTTTCTACCCAAGGTTTTGCTGTTTATTTGGTTTCTTTTTTAAAGTATTAAAAGATAGTTCCTGGAAAATAAATTCAATTTCTTGATATGTAGTATCGATATATTCGTTAAATATTACCTGTAATTGATTTTTGCTGAAGAAATTTTATAATACTGAAAAAAAAAATCTATGAATTACACATAATAATTTGCGCAAAAATTTCATTCGTTTTGTCTTAAGTACTGCTTAACTGTATTTTATTACATACATATTCTATATGCGTAAATCATATGGTCTAAAAATTAATAGTCGTAATAATTTACTTTACTGTAACATATAATTCTAATAGTGAAAATTTATTAGAACGTATATTTGTTTCATAAAATGTAGAGACATGATTCATGCATTAATCTTAATATTGGTATATTTAGCTCAGTATGCTTTTACTTTCGTAATCTGTTTATATATTTCGTTATAAGTATTTTCATTATTTGTGTTTCTTGACCAAGTATCTTTCGAAAATTTTTACTAGACCTTCTCTAGGAATTATTCGGCACTATATGTTGCAAAGTATACGATATTTTTTTTATGCCTTAGTTAAGAAAGTGTTTTTTTAAACGCTCATCTGTGTATTTTATACTAGTATACATAAATCTTCAACATCATGTAATTCCTTTAGCATACTCATGTTTTCTCTTTTTACTGACATCGTCATTTCTAATAATTATATTTCACTATTTATCTGTAAATGCAATAAAAAAAAATTTTTTTTTTTAAATTTCTTCTTATAGTTTTAAATAATACGCAATAATTAGAGTTAAAAAAAAACCGTTTTATTCCCGAGTTGATTCCAAATAGAAGCGATTTTTTTCCCAAAACACCTGGTTTATTCTAAAAAAAATCTGGTTTATTCCCAACAACGTCCGTGTTATTTCCAAAAAGGCCAGTTTATTCCCAGAAATCCGGATTATTCCCAAAAACTCGGTTTATTCCGAAAAACTCGGTTTATTCCCAGGTTTAAACCGGGTTTTTTTTTCTAGTCTTTTTAACTCTAGTATTAGTAGAACAAATAGTTTTCTTTGGAATGAACTTTTACTTCGACCACACCTATCCGTTGAGAGTAGAGTTCTGAGAATTGATTTTACTCAAACCAGGATAAATTATTTTACCCAAACGGCGTATTGGGTATCCAGATTTTACTTTAAACCGACCCAACACACGGTTATGGTTACGTTTGGTAGAGTGGAGTATAATTTTATTCTTTGCGGATCAGGTTGTCTTTAATAGTTTCGGATTCGGGTTGAGATTTGATATTTGCAGATCGAGCTCGTGTTGGGATTTGACTTCTGAAGGTTGAACCCGGGTTGACACGGTTTTCCTAAAAAGAAGTCGAATGTTTTCTCATTAGAAAAACTATGTATGTAAAAGTTAATGAGAATATATGCATTCAATTTTGGAAATAAAAGACAAAACTGATAAAAGAATTTTTAGAGCAGTGGTTCCCAACGTGGGGGGTACGCCCCACCTGGGTGGTGGTGGTGGTGGGGGGGGGATTAGATTTTTTAGGGGGGGAATTCCGAATTTTACTCAACCATTCGCTGTCAGTTTATTTTGTCTTTTTTTAAGCAATGTTGTAGACTAGAAATAAATGGTGTACAAACGAAATTTTGAAAAAATTATTTTCAATTTTAAAACTTCCTAATCAAACATTTAAAATAGAATGAACATCAGAATATTTATACGACATTTTATTATATGATAATTATACACTACTTGGCTAATCCTTCTTTTATGTAATTAAAAATTTCGATAAATTTTCTTGATTTTATGGTATTTTTTATTTTTTCGTAAACTTTTACACCAACACTTAATACGTTACAAACTGAATTATAAAATGCGACACTGGTATAATTTTTAATGTTAAATATGAGAGTCTATACGTGGCATTTTGTGAAGGGAAATATGCAGACTGTATAACAAATTTTTTTAACATTAATTTAAGTTGGAAAATAGCAAAACTCTTTAGCCTCATTGCATTTATAGAATTATGTTAAAAACACACTTGTGACCGAAGATTAACCTGTTTAATAAGTTTTAAAATGTTAAATGGATAGTTATTGTAAAGGCTATGTTACACTTCCACCGTGTAAATTGAGTTCGCCTTTTAAATAATAACAAACATATATTACAGAGTAGGGGGATGGGAGGGGCATCGTTACTTTACAGATATTTTGGTGGGGCGTGGCCAATAAAAGGTTGGGAAACACTGTATTAGAGATATAATAACAGACAATCCTTTTCCATTTTTATATTAAAAAATGGATTAATTTTCGCCGTTAACCCTTAACTGCTGTTAGCGGTCTCACAGACCGCTGCTTTTTTCTATTTTCACGGTTTAACTTGTAATTTTCAGTTTAACTATAGATATTGGTTAAATTTTGTTTCTTTTAGACTCTAGTACTGTCTCGAGGTACTTCTGAATATTTGAATTTTAAGTATAATAATCCTGTACATAAAGTTTAGTACAAAATTGGTGTTTTATTAGTTCATGTTGCTTTTTATTCATATTTAGATTAAGCGGTCTCACAGATCGCTCACAGCAGTTATGCGACAATTTTTGTCACAGCAGTTAAGGGTTAAAGTTCGGGTTTAAGTATGTTGGATTAAGATTACATTAGGGTCGGTTTCGGTTTCACTTGAAATAGACTTTTAGGGTTCGAGTCGGATGTAATTCGTCCCAAGCAGGACTCTAAGTAAGACTATCCGCTTTTCATTCGCAATCAATTGGTAATGAGTAATTATATTTACCATATAAATTAGGATCATTTTCATTTTTCAATTAATATTCAACGCTATAATAATATTCTCCTGTAAACTTCTTAATACAATTTCCTGTGCGTAACAGGAAACTGTATTAAGAAGTTTACAAGATACTAAATTCTGATGGGATTTTGGATCCTCTTAAATGGGCGTGTGTGCGATAATGTAAATTGGGACTTGCCCTTTTTCAGGACACATATCCACTCAAGTGAATCTACTTTTTACGTATATCCAAATCGTATCTGTTGATAATATTATTCACTTTTTTTCACCATTTATTTGGAGAAGTAATTATATTCTCCAATGTATGACCTTTTTATGCTTCCTTTAAGCAAAGAAATGTTAGATTATTTGTATATTATTAAATGAGTATGAATCGACATTTTGAGTTACTTAATTTACTCATATTTAAGTTGTAATATGACTGCTTTTTATATGCGCTTAGCTACGAATAGCTACATTTTCCAGAATTAATAAATGCTTACAATATAAAATAAAGAATAATAACAATAAAAAAGTTTACTTTAGTTTATAAGTCTAATTTAGCCACTCAAAAGTCATTTTCTTCATCACAGGATTTTCAAGGTTAAACACATTATTATTTAGAGAGATTTATGGCTAATTTGAAAAGTCAGATTTGTTTATTTTTCCGCACGTTTATTTGTCTTGATGATTTGTGTCAAGCAAATTCAATATCCAATTCCTTTTATATAATTCATTGAAGGCTTTAATAGAATTACTTACATTATCTGAATGACCATTTTTTCTTACCAAGTGATAAACCTTTGTAAAATTAGGAAAAAACCTTTAATTATTAATTCCCTTTAAACTGCGCAAAATATAGCACATGTAAAATGGGCAATTCAAACACTAATTTCCTTTATCTTTACACAAAATAAACTATTCAGAACCGTTCGGCTGATATGTCAGCAGTTGAGATTTTTTATTTATGTTTTTATAAGTTGAAAGACGTCGGTTGACGTTTTCACTAGCATTAGGTAATTTAAAAAACACAATTAACTTACTAAAAATGAAGAAATCTGTTCTGAATTTGTAGCTTCAATACCAGATCTGAATTCAATAATTAAATATTTCAATGTCTAAACTTCTGTGAATGGATGATATAAAGAATCATATGTTATATTTTGATAAACTCAATGCTAGAGAATTTATTTTGCTTATTTTCACATTATATACGTAAGTTACCGCACAAATTTGGCAAAGCTCATTTTACGAAACATTTTATATGAAATGTAACTAAAGATAATGTTCTCATATTCCGGATTTTCATGCTCACTTTTGAAGCAAGAAAATTAAGCAAAATATGCAGTTGCTCATACAAGCCGAGTATAATATTAAAAGGGTGTGATTTATGAAAAGGTCTGCAAAATAATTGAGAATTCTAAAGCAATAAGTGTGATATTTATTTACAAATAAACGGTCAAGTGCGAGTATTACTCGCGCACAGAGGGTTCCGTACAATAATATATGAATTAGTAAGTGTATTATTAAAGAAATACCGTTGCTAAAAGAATACTAAGACTTTGTAAAAACTATACAACGTAGGGTTGAGTATAGCTGTATAGTATATAGGGTGCAAAGGAAAGTCCCTTTAACCTGAAAATACTTGCGAACGGAGAGAGCTGCAGTTATACAAGTGAGGTAACGGTACAGTAAAGCGACTATGCCCGACCTAATGCAAACGATAGCAGCACCCCTAGTGGCGAAATTTGGAAGATAGCCATTGCAAATCGAAAACGAAAAGAGGTAGAGCAAATTTTCCAGTTAGAAAGGTTTAGAGCATCAATTAATTAGTACGAAACGACATTTGGTTCACACGAATAAGATAAATCGTCGCCTGCATACCCAAAAGTGTCCGAAATCGATGAGTGACGATTCTACTTTGCCTATTCACATTCCAGAAATGTAGCAGTGCACAATTTCAGATTGTGACGTTATACTGTACTGTAATGTCTATAAAGATTCAATTTCCAATGCATTTAAAATTTTAGAATAACCGTTTCAGGGCCAGAATAATTCTGTTCGTAAACTGATGAAATAATTGTCTGACACCAGAATATTCAAACGAATTTCTCTGAAAACAAACACCCGCTAATTTGCACTTTCATTATAAAAGCAAAATTTTATTAAAATATTCTTGGTTCCATTTAACAGTTTTGGAATTAAAATTAGGTGGCTAGACCGTCTAGCCACCGCTCTTGAAAGGGTTAAATATATTTCGTCGTATTGGAGAGGCTTGCAATAGACGTTCCATGCTGAGAAATGTGCATGCAGAATTACTCTCACGAATACAAACGTGTATCGCGAGCAATGGCAAACTTTTCGAACATACTGAATATTAACTTTTTATCACTGTGAGATAGTTTGTCTTTTTGTGTGTGTGTGATATTATCAAAATGTATTGAGATAAGTACGTATTTATAGCATAAATTGTGTGTATTTCTTCATACTTTTGACAATTCCATTCAAACGTTTACACAAAATGGTGTGCATCGATTTCGGACATTTTTGGGTAAACGACGATTTATCTTATCTATGTAAACCAAATGTCGTATTCTATTAATTAAATTATGCTCTAAAACTTTCTAACTGGAAATTTTGCTCTATCTCTTTTCGTTTTCGATTTGCAGTGGCTATATTCAAAATTTCGCCACTAGGGGGCACTGCTGTCGTTTTCAATAAATTGAGCTTAGTCGCTTTACTATACTGTTACCTCACTTGCATAGCTGTAGCTCTCTCCGTTCACAAGAATTTCAGGTTAAAGAGACATTCCTTTGCACCCTGTATACTAGAAAATTATAAATGGATATACCATGAAAGTTCAAAGAACCTAATGGAACCTAAATAATAGCAAATATAGCTATTCTGTATATTTTTTATTCCATATAGGCTTTTAGTTAACCTTTAAAGACATAGTAGTTTATTGAGAGAGCCACTCAATGTAAACTACTCGCAAATCCCATAGTATTTATGTAAATAATTCTCATTAAATTAGTCTGTTTTTAACAATTTGACGTTTATTGCTTTTATACTGCTACTGGGTATTGCATTACATAAATATATCCTTAAAATTTGTTATCTAGGCTTTAAAAGCCGCTGGAGCATAGAGTATGCCGTCGCTGTCATTATGTATGTCCAAACCGTCCGTGTCTTTACGGGTTAATATCTCGGCTAATTACCGACGATTTTTTCCGAAATTCATGATCAACAATGCTTTTATACTTCTGCTACAATAGGTGCCTCCAGCTCTGCTCAACGCTTTTGCTGAAGCCCGTAAATCGAAGTTTGCGTGTAACGGAAAAATGCGATTTTCTCAAAAACTATTTGACCTAGGGTAATCGCTATAATTTTCCTGCAAGGTTTAAATTAATGTCTACTACCTCTAATTTTTCATAATTTTAGTTTCAGTAGATTCGGAGTTAGATGGGGGGAACATATTTTTGCACTACATTTTCCACCATGACTTTGAAAATATAATACCTAAAATTAAATGAAATATATTTTTGATTTCAGCGTTACCAAAGCTTTCACACGATACCCCACACGATATACAAAGAAAATTTTTTTTCATGTAACTTAATTAGCCCCTCTACATTTTTCCTAAACATATTTATGAATATTTATTAATCTGTAAATATGTGGGTCAATAGTCTTTATTACTTCCCCGAATTTGAACTTTCCACGTTGCATAGTTTACGAGTAAAAGGGTTGTGACAGACAGACACAGGATTGATCTTATAAAGGTTCCGTTTTTACTTTTTAAGTATGGAACCCTAAAAAATGGTTTACATTTTTGTTGTGTTTGTACTAGTGTCTATACGCTGTAATAGTTATTTATTGTGCGTTCAATGCTGCATATCGCATAACAGTTTTTTTTACAAGAAAAGGATGCACTTAATACAACAATATACCTAAAAGTATAAAATATAGTCTTTCAGTTTTAGATGCATGTCATGCGCCGTCGAGTTCGGCTGTTCCAGCCGTAGTACATAAAAATATAAAAATTGCATCTTTGAATCTTTTCTTTTTATTTGAACCATTAATATTTCATGTAAAATACTAACTAAACAGTGTCTATTCAAATACAGCACATTGTGATATTTCTAAATGGTAAAAAGTAATAAATCTTAAACTGTATAAATTTAAGATTTTATATGTAGCGTATGGAACGTTAGAAAGCAAATTCCTTTCTCCCCTAACTCTTAAAAACTCGCATGCGATTATCATGGAAGACGGTAGTATTTCGAGTGACGCAGCCTTAAGCCTAAAATCGTATCGTATCGTATCGTATCGTATCATAGAATTCGTAGATGGCGGAACTCATATATACAGCTAACTCGACATCAAAGAAAACGCGAAAAGCCGCCTTTTAATAACTCAGCTGATATATGGCTTATTGTTCTGAATTTTCTAGAACAGTCTTATATCTGCAGTCTAATCGTATACTGAAATTTTTGCATTTCTACGTGCAGTATATTTTGAGATCTAAATAGCCATTTTTAAAGTGAAAACGTTGGTATAATATCGAGGAAGTTCCTAATTTGAAAATCTCGAAAACGGTTCTAACGATTATTTTTAAATTGATACATAATATAACTGTGATTAAGGCGAGGTGAATAACACTTTTCTTTTTTCTGGGAAAACTCTCGTTCGTTAAATAATTCGATTTTTTTTTCTCTCGAAAATGACACGGGCGATTTTTTAAAAATCAAATAAATATGTTTCAGATGAACCAAATAACAATTTACTTGTTTCCAGCAAGACTCTTGTTCGTTTTATAATGCGCATGAAAAATCGGACTATATTTCTTCGCCATTCTATGGAAATTTCACCGAAAATGCATGACACTGTATTCATACACATGCTTTCTTTTTAACCACTTTTGGGGAGAAAAATTTTGTCTTCCCACTGGCTGAGTGGCTAAAGGCCATCGTTTACTGACCTTAAGAAAGGCAGTTCGATACTCGCTGGTACGTGTTTTCACATGTGAATGTTTTTTTTTTTTTTAAAGTCTGCTAGTTGACCATTATTCTCAGTTCCTTTGTAATTTTTTTAATTGCTATTAAGTTAAATAAAATTACAATTATAATGACGTCAATTTGATGATTATTTCTTGGCAATTTTTCAACAATAAAAATATTACCATAAATTTTATAAATATATTTAATTTCAATCACTTTACAAAAAATATACATTAATAATTATTATTTGAATATAAATCACACGATCAGAAACGTAAAAAAATAATTCATTTCAGCTCTTCTTTTTATAATATCATTTTTTATTATTATGACGGTCAATCAATATATAATCGCTGACATCCATAATATTATTATTATTATAATTATTATTTTCCTTGCATAAAAGCTATTGTGATGTAATAATTCTTTTATAATAAATAATTTAGTTGAAATGTTTTATTTATAAATATCAATGAAGTTTGATAACCCCGAGACAATTCTTTTTTATTTAACTTTGCAATATTTACAGTTTACATAATAAGCATATCAGAATTCTGGTGTCGCCATCTTTTGACGCAATTGCGTAGTATTATAGAGAAATGTTTGATAAAACGTTGAATTAGACAGTTTTTAAATCGAAGAATTATTTTAAGAGATATTTAATGTTAAATCTGGATAAAATTGTCTCATTAAAAAAGTCTCATAGGAAAAAAAAATATACATGGGAATTTAATCATTTTCATTCAATTTAATCATTCAATAGAAACTCGAAGTTTGCAGAGTGCATTTATTATTCTTAACTTGCCTAATTTTTTGACGCTTTATTTCAATTTTAAATTAAAATTTTCAGAATTTCCAGAGATATTTTTTACATATTTTAGAAAAGGTTATTTTAAATTGTTGCCAAATGTTAAAACAGCGCAAAGAATAATATATCCTTTAAATTAAAAATTTATTCACACGTGACTATTATAAACAGAAAAAAATCCTTTTAAATTAGAATTAAATGATAACGTGTTAAAAGCAGGAAAATATTAAATATTACGTCATAAAAATTGTTTTTACACATGCTTACTTAAAATGAAAGAAAATTATAAAATAATCAATTATTTTCAAATTAGAATTAAATGATTACGCATTAAAAGAAGGAAAACATTGAAAATTACGTCATAAAAATTATATTTACACGTGAATATTAAAAGAAAAAGAAAATTTTTAAATAATAAATTCATTGATATGTGTTAAAAGTCGTAAATGGAGGAAATTACGTCATATTGGCCAAAGTGGCCAAAACAGTTTACAAAACACATTGCAAAACATATTGCAAAACAGTGTAAATTAAAAAATATATTTATATGAGAGATTTATTTCAAATTTCGAGATGATATTTTTAACTATAGTTGCTAATTTTAAGGTAGCGCAAATAATAATATTATCTTTCTAATAATAAAAATATTTTCAGTTGAATGTTACAAAGAGAAAGGAAAGTTTGGTGAAAATTATGGCAGATTTAAAACGTTACATTTAAAATCTCTTATTTAAAATCATTTTCTTATAGCGTTGTTAAAAAATACCATAAAGCAAAGACTCTGTTGACTTAGTTCCTTTTATATTTGGTAATTTTCAAATGTTTAACTAATCTTATTTAATCAAGCAGGGAAACAGCAACTAACATCAGCTGATTCGGTTTTGAAATCCCTCAGTAAAAGGGAAACCCGTTTACAGTAAGATCGCCATTGATTTTTTAATTATACAGAGCAGCCTCGATTATCCGAGCTAATTGGGACTATTAGTAAATCGGAATCGGAAATCTCGGTTAATAGAAACTGTGTGTAAAAACTCACAGTGTTTGCGAATTTAACATCTCTTTTAAAAAAATATATAGAACGTTTTTTAAATAATAAAAGTAAATATATGTAAAGTTCTGTTTCACAGCTTAACAAATTTAAAAAGAAAATCAACTACCAGTAGTAAATTTTAAAATGCAAATTGAAAAATTTACGAAAGTTCACACAGCCACTGGAAACAAAGCATTGTTCGCTATTGACTTCTCAGGGTCCAATGTTTCTTTGGAGTTGAGGGCTTTTGGGGGCAGAAGGGCCTGTATAGCACGGACAGTGAGCTAAAGAGTGTGGTTATTTTTAAGGCTCATTCAAAAGGGGAAAAAAATATCAGACTTTGTTATCGGCTCGGTTAACAGAAACCTCGATTAATCGAAGCTCGGTTAATCCAGGTTCTACTATAATTCAATCTTCCGTAATCTTTTTAAAGCAGATCAAATTAATGGACTTTAGCACAAAGTCACATAGCTGATAACTGCCATGCTTGTTGGCCACCTTTTTTTTTCAAAAAGTTTGCTTCACCTTATTCAATTAATGAGATATCTCCGATAAAATAAGTCACATTTTCCCGTTCTAAAATACTGGTATCCAAAAATCGTAGCATGTAACTGACACTACAAGTACTCATGGAACTAGGCTATTTTAAGTCTGATTTTTATTATAGACAATATAAAATTATTAAAAATATATATTATGATAGGAACTAGCGGGCTTCGTCCGCTATTTACGTTACGGATATAAAAATCATGTTTTTTTTAGGGAAAAGAAATAAAAACCTATTTGACGATAGGTTTATAAAGACACATTTTGTATTTGTTATATTTCCGGGGATGAGGAGGGGGGGGGGCTTTTTTGATTAAATATCGCAATTAGTCTACATGGCAGATATAATTATGATAGACACTAGCGGGCTTCGCCCCTCTATGGCGCCTTATGGGTCCAGCTTCCATAACTCAGAAACTACCTTTCGGACATCAATGCAACAGATTCCAAACGTTATAATTAACTTAATAATCACCCTATATAGCATTAAAGTAAATTTATGAGTACTGCATACTATTTTTTTATCGTAATTTCTGAAGAGAAAAAATTATTTCGGTTCCATTCTTAGGTACTGGCCTGAAAATTTTTGAAAAAGGGGGGAAGGAGGGGACATGAGACTGCTGTTTGTCAAACAACACAACGGGCTCTGGCTTATTCAACTTGGTTTTTGATGACTTCAACTGGAAGGTGGTTTGTTTAAAAGAGTGCGTTCCCTGCCCCATGAAAATTGGAACTATTGGTGCTACATCTATGTAAGGATTTAATAATTATAAATTAACATTTTGGATTTATTAATTTAAGGATAAAGTGTTTTTAAAGGAATATCAAATGAAACCCTCTGTGCGATCTGCGATTATACTTACCCAGTTGTTTTTATATACAAACTGCTATAAGGAAAATTGTAATAAAATAGTAAAAATTAAATCTGCATTAAATTCCATAAGTATCTTTTTTTTAATCATTTTATCACTAACCTCAAAAAAGTAATGATATCAATGCAAAAACCCTTGACGGGTTAAAAGTTTCTGACGCAGCACTTTATCTTATGCTCTAAGAATTTTAAATATGGAACTTAAAAATACTGATATCAAATTTTGAGTGACGTTATGCTATTTCATAAAAAATATATTTGTATTTATTTCACCATTTTATTTTTGTTTTATTTATAATCGCATGTGCAAAAGTTATGTTCAACATGAAAAGCTGCATAAAATTTTATTCGCTGTTGCTTTATCATTTACATCTCTCATAAATTCAAAATATGTGTTTTAAAAGATATGATATAAAATTTAAGTGACGCCTTGATGTGACTTTAAAAGGTTTGTTTTTTAAAATTCAATTTAAATTATTTTTGACTTGGTTAAAATATTTTTTTTACATCTATACAATACTTTTAATTTTCCAATTCACTGTTAAATATATCCCTTTTATTGAATCTATACTATGCATTGAAATGTATTTATTTCAATAAATTGATTTATCTTTTGTGTCACGCTATTCAAAATTGTGAGTAAGATTTATGTAAATGGTTTCTTTGCGTCATTGTGTCCAAACTACATGAAATGTATGAAAAAGGATAGTTTGACGCAAAGAAACCATTTACATAAATCTTACTCACAATTTTGAATAGCGTGACACAAAAGATAAATCAATTTATTGAAATAAATACATTTCAATGCATAGTATAGATTCAATGAAAGTGATATATTTAACAGTGAATTGGAAAATTAAAAGTATTGTGTAGATGTAAAAAAAATATTTTAACCAAGTCAAAAATAATTTAAATTGAATTTTAAAAAACAAACCTTTTAAAGTCACATCAAGGCGTCACTTAAATTTTATATCATATCTTTTAAAACACATATTTTGAATTTATGAGAGATGTAAATGATAAAGCAACAGCGAATAAAATTTTATGCAGCTTTTCATGTTGAACATAACTTTTGCACATGCGATTATAAATAAAACAAAAATAAAATGGTGGAATAAATACAAATATATTTTTTTAAGAAATAGCATAACGTCACTCAAAATTTGATATCAGTATTTTTAAGTTCCATATTTAAAATTCTTAGAGCATAAGATAAAGTGCTGCGTCAGAAACTTTTAACCCGTCAAGGGTTTTTGCATTGATATCCTATACCAAGCTTATCGAACCTTTCACTTGGCAAAGGCGCACCTGGTGACAAACAGACGATTCATCTTTATTCGCATAACCCAAAATATGCAAAAAAATATTAGATTACTTTAGTAGCTGTATACACATATGTGCATTGCTATCACATCTATATGCATAGTATAAGGGCAATTCCACAAAAAATATCATTTTGGGGAAAAAAAATAAAAATAGTAGTATATTTAAGTGAAGGTTAGGATTAGAAAGATTGAAACTTATATTTTTAAGTTCTATAAAAAAATTCCTAATAATATCAAAAGTGCTGCCCTCTATACATCAAGTAGATTACATAAAGTTCTCTGGCAATACAAATGCAAAAAGTGTACATGTTTGCAGGTGCACGCAGCAACTCCAAGACTTTTTTCTTTTGCATTAAAATAAATAAGTAAAGAAATTATTTCATATTTTTTTTTTTTTTTTACTTTATAAAATTATTTCTATTAAAGTGCCTTTTGAAAGTGAATTTTATTGTTACGTCAGTTGCAAATTTCAGTGAAAAATTAAGTCAACTCAAAATATTTTACTTTAAGAAAATTTTCAATCAATAAATCTTTTGAAGCATTAAAAATCCTTTCAAACATTGTATTAGTTCTTCAATTTCAACTGAAAAAAAATTCTTGCCGGCCCGGCCTACAGGCAGAGGTAGATTTCGAAGTTAAGTATACTAATTTCACCAACAAAAACAAAATCATTATTAGATATAAATCCACTTTAACATCTGTCTGCTTTTGACGAGTTTTTATTTCCTTTTTATAAAATAGCTGGTTTTATCAGAATCATGTTAATGCGATATTAAAAAAAATATTTTTCCATACTCAACAACTCGAAATTTTCTGGCACATTTTCAAATTCATTTTTAATTTAAAAAAAATATGAAACATGCTGACGTGATTTTCGAAAAGATTTATAAGCGACCTGTGTTTTTATTTTTCTTTCAATTAATTAAATCTTGATTAATAAACAATTATTTTCCCAGTAGGGCAATATTTTTCGTTTCTAACAATCGCTTCGGGAAATTCTGTTCAAAATGCCCACTTTGACATCCTTTTTTGAAATATATTCTGCCTCTATCAAAAAATCGATCATTACTGTACATTATACAGTTCCTGAATAAGAGAATCTAGCAATTGGATGCGTTTGAGAGCAAAAATGAATTTAAAAATGAGTAAGAAAATAGACAGTTTGGATTTGAATGCACCCTTAATAAGATGATTTTTTTCTTTAATCGCTATGTATTTTTAATTTGTTTTTGCTGTAAGAATTGGCCCTATCAAAAACTTCTCTATATAAATATTGAAGAAAATATTAAGAAGACATATGATAAATTCATGGAGATTTTATATCTTGTGAATTGACGGAGTTATTAAAATTTTTCTTCTTCAACCCACCTTTTATGTTTTCGTTTTTAATTTTTTTTTCGGTACGAATTGGTACTATTAAAAACTTGTGAATATAAAAGTTGTAGATAATATTAAGGAGATGTATAATAAAATTATTGGATTTGATATCTTGAGAATTGACGAAGTAAGGAATTTTTTTCTCCCAAAAACCCTATTTTTTGCGCTCCTTGAGCCTATTTTAAATTTTATCAAAAATCTGTGATGCATGAATTTTTGGCGCTGTTTTTAGAAGTAATAAAAACTTTAAACTGATTTGATATGTACAAAAATTAAGAAGTTATGGGGTTTTTTCGGTTTTCACAAAACCCCTCCCTATTTCCATCCCCTTTGTCCGCTTTTGCCCATTAACGAACTTGAGCGAGATTTTATGTCCCTTGATTTTATGTATCAGTTTGAAAGAGATTTGTGCAGAATTGGGGAAGTTATCGTGTCCAGAAGAAAGTGATAACACAATTGCTTCGGGAAATTCCGTTCAAAATGCCAAATTGACATCATTTTTTGAAATATATTCTGCCTCTATCAAAAAATCGATCATTACTTTACATTATATAGTTTCTGAAACAAGAGAATCTAGCAATTGGATGCGTTTGAGAGCAAAAATGAATTTAAAAATGAGTAACAAAATAAGCAGTTTTGATTTGAGTGCATCCTTAATGCAATGATTTTTCCAACACAATCCCCTTCGGGATATTCGGTTCAAAATGCCCACTTTAACAGCACTTTTTTAAATATATTCTGCCTCTATCAAAAAATCGACCATTTCGGTACATTATATTGTTTCTGAGTAAGAAAACGTAACAATTGGAAGCCTTTGAGGGCAAAAATGAATTGTAAAATGAGTCAGAAAATAAGCAGTTTGGATTTGAATACACCCTTACTTAGATGATTTTTTTCTTCAACCACTATGTATTTTTAATTTTTTTTTCTTTTTTTTTTTTTTTTTGCTGTAAGAATTGATCCTATCCAAAACTTGTATGTACAGATGTTGTAGACAATATTAAGAAGATATATGATAAATTCATAGGGATTTTATATCTTTTGAATTGACGGAGTTGTGGATTTTTTACTTCTTCAAACCCCCTTTTTGTTTTCGTTTTTAATTTTTTTTGCGGTACGAATTGGTCCTATCAAAAACTTGTGACTATAAAAGTTGTAGATAATATTAAGGAAATTTATAATAAAATTAATTGGAATTGATATCTTAAAATTTGACGAAGTTATGAATTTTTTTCTCCCAAAAACCTTATTTTTTGCGCCCCTTGAGCCCATTTTTAACTTTATCAAAAATCTGTGATACATAAAATTTTGGCCTTATTTTTAGAAGTAATAAAAACTTTAAACTGATTTGATATGTATAAAAATTAAGAAGTTATGGGGGGTTTTCGGTTTTCGCAAAACTTCTCCCTATTTCCATCCCCTTGGTCCGATTTTGCCCATTAACAAACTTGACCGAGATTTTATGCCCATTGATTTTATGTATTAGTTTGGAAGAGATTGGTGCAGAATTACGAAAGTTATCGTGTCCAGAAGAAAGTGATATATATAGATAGATAGATACATAGATAGATAGATAGATAGATAGATAGATAGATAGATAGATAAAGTTTTTTACTGAGGGTGGTTTTGGGTTCTAGGGGTCATGATCGGTGTAGATCTGCAAAATCTTTTCAGAAATTCCAACATGGGAACGATCCCAATAGGTAGTATTTCATACGAAATCTACCTAAAAGACTGTCTAAAATGTGTAATTGACGTAACCGTAAAATGTAACTGGCATAACAAAGCATTGGTTACAAAAAGTACATACTTTCTTTTCTGCTTATACAAGTTAAAATTTAAGTGACACTGCCAGTTGACACAAATGCGTTAGTTGCTAAATCAGTATATGAAGTGGAAAAAATACTTATTTGGGGTATGTGAAGACTGCAGCTACATCAGTAGTTTTCTTGATGATCTAACATCGCATGCAGTAATTTCATCAAACTTTTACCATGGGATACTGGTGATAAAAAAGTCTAACTGAAACCACACTTTCAAATGCAAAACCAGAAGTTTTAAATCAGCAGCCAATGTTACGGAGACACTGTTTTATTTCAAAAACTCAACAACAAGAGAATGTTTCAGAGGGTGAAGATGCTCTCGATTCTCTGAAAGTTTTATTGTTCCACATCAAAATGAAATCATGTCGGCTCATTGGATTTTAGTAAGTTTTACCCTTTTCACAGTCATAATGTATCGCAAATATCTTATTGTTTCTTATGTAGTTAACAGTGACGAGTTGTCGCATGACAGATTTACAGTTCTCTGTTTTAATTCTGCTATTTTAAAACCATAATATGAATACAGATGAACTTTTTGCAAACATATATATTTTTTTAATGGAGCTGAAAGTTAATTTAAAAATACACGGCTCCCACTGCTCCGTTTTTTTTTTTTTTTTTTTTCTTTGAAAAACAGTTATTATTTTAGAAAACAAATTCTTGGTAGGTTTCAGCAACAATTACAAGAAAAACGTATTTCCAGGAAAGTTTCTACGAAATTTATAAAGAGGATTTTTTCTTTGAAAAATAGTGGTGTTCAAAAACGGGCCGAGTGGGAGCCCTGAAAATAGATTCACGCTTTCTTCACTTTTGAAACAACATGAGTTCCGACCATCCCTTAAATTTACTGATTGGAGTTTTTGTGGTACAGCTTACAGAATGGTGCGATTGATAGTGTCAAGTGAGCAGTTTGAAACTAACATTGCAGAATCGTGTTGTTATAAACACTGCTCCTGAATTCTTTTAAGTAGACAAAGAAATTTGACCTAAGATAAATTTTATTTACATTTCAAAAATGAAAGTAAAAAAAAGAAGAATTCGAACAAGAATTTAATTTATATCCTCCTAAATAAATTCTTGATACTCATAAAATTCATTATGTGAAACCGTCTACTGTCATGAAGTCGAAACTTCTATTTATAGTCCCTTTTCAAAGCGATTTTATAAAGGTAGAAATCCTTCCAAAGGAAGCTAATAGAGAACGAAATTTTCAGAATACAAGTATTAATAAATTTAAAATTGGAGATTTTCTGTTTGTGAATTATGATACTAAACAATTTCCAGGTTTTGTAGAAGAAATTCAAACGGGTGAAATTAAAATAAATATGATGCATCCTTGCTGCCGCGGTTGAAAATGGCCATCTCGCCCAGACTATATATTGTACAACATTGATGACATTGAGAAAAAATGCCACAGCCAATTAATGCCAGGGGTACTCTTAAGTTTTGAGAAGGTGTTATGTAAATTACTGTTCACAAACTAAGTTAAGTGACTTTATTGTCTTTGTAAAACGAAAGTGTTACGTTAGTTACACAGCAAAAGTTACGTCAGTTACATATGTAAATGCCATTTTCTATTTTGTTGTTAAAAAATTAATTTAAAAAGTTATAATTTGTTATTGCTTAGTGATGTCAATAACACAAAATCATTTTTAATGGATAGTTTTGATAATTTTTACGCTTCAATGAAGGCAGAAAATACGCTTGTCTGTTTTATGTTACATTAGCTACAGAATTTTTAAATACATTTTTAGGGACTTAAATAAAGATTTTAAAAAATTTGACGGTACTTGGGTATTAAGTCCTTAATAATAAATATTTTAAAGTATAAAAATTTGTTCTGGCTTTACTAGTAAATTTTCTATACAGTTTAGAAAACAATAACCGCTCATCAAATGTTACATCAGTTACTATGGAATTGACCATAAGACATGCGATGAAGACTGATGTCACAGCCGCAGACTAACATCCGTATGATCCAGGGACTTTTGGGGAGTTCAGGGAATAATTTGCAGAAGCGACACAATTCCCATCAAATTTAAGTTTTCTGACATAAAGTCTATCATTAAAATGTTTATGAAGCAAGGAAGAAAGAAATTTATGTCGTACCTGTAATAAAAAACATGGAAATATGAATGA
Organism: Maratus speciosus; assembly: GCA_963932465.1. Lineage (NCBI taxonomy): Eukaryota > Metazoa > Arthropoda > Arachnida > Araneae > Salticidae > Maratus > Maratus speciosus. The sequence continues at coordinate 458,962,635 of OZ010792.1, forward strand.
TTTTACAGAAAGCTTCTTTTAAAAGACATTTTCATTTTAGAAATGTTGGACAAGCCTACCCTATATCACCGAAAACAACTGATGAACAATGAATGATTTCAAGTTCAGCGAATATCATATGTTCATAGATGTTGTCCTAAAATAAAAGTGACCACATGTGTCCAAAAGCGCTACATCAAAGTTATCCAGCGTTGAATGTTTTTATGCCGCGAATGTCGTTTGACAATAATTTGTAATATTCCGGATCGAATGAAAACGATCACATTCGCAAATACATAAAATTCTGTTACAAATAGCCCACATTTCTACTCTAAATTATTAATGCTTTGGAAAGTTAAAAACTATTCATAACGTTATTCTTTACGTTAAAATTGGGAGTCTGTTTTCCATCCCCTACACTTGTGATTACAATGATGTAAAGATACATTCATCGGTATTTCTAAAGGTATTAATCTTGGTGCAGGTTCTTCCAGTAACCTGATATTTTCACGTTTGCGAAAAACAGATAAGGGAACCTTGTCGTGCTCAGGGCTGCCAGGGGCGACTATTTTTTAATTTTATCCCGCACCCCTTTTTTATAACAAAAATCTTTGCATACACTTTGATAACAAGTGCAAGAGAAAGGTACAGCAAAATGTATTTACTAAAAATAGTGATGCGAGTAGAATATAGAAATAGTATCAGTGGCAGCTTTGTGTGCCCACCCGCTTCAGTTTCTGGAGGGGTAATTTTCGGAACATGTTCATTTGATCGCAAACTTCATGATCGTTTTCACGGATGTTATTTAGTTAATAGGACTTTTCCTTATTTTTTTATTACTCTTATAGTTTTTAGCGCAGAAACATTATTGTGTAATCTATTGTTTAAAAAATACGTATACCTACCTCGAAAGATATCTCTGAAGGTATTACTTATATATAGGGTAATTCCGGGATTTATGCCGCACATTTTTTTGAATTTGTGTATAAAGTCCCATGGTGGACATAAAATTAAAAAAAATCCTGCTGTGCTATTTAATCTTAAATATACAACGCGTGTACTGCGACAAAAAAATTCAAAGCAAATTATTAATATTTTTTAACATTTTTTTTCTAAAACATTACACTCTGGCGCGTCACCCGTACATTCAGGCTGAGACGCCGCACTTGAGCGGTAGTTATGCCACGCTTGTAATAAGAATAGAATGAAGTTATAAATAAAAATATTAAAAAAATATTCCTATCTGGACTATAATGATGGATGTAATAACAAAATGAAACTAAATGAGTACAATGAAACGTATTAGTAGATTCAAATTAATAATAGTTGCCTACTTTCACTCTTAAAATTGTTGACTTTTTTTTTTTTTTTCATGAAATTTTAATTGTTATTTCAGCAACAACATAACATCAATGTATTAGAAAAGGAAAAGAAAAAAAGTAAAATTTTGTTTACAAAATTTATTTGTTAACCCTTTTGGGGCCGATGGCGTTTACGAAAATTTTATTCGGTTGGTACCACTTTTTTAAAAGAAATTACCTTTACTTAAATAATCGTGAAAATGCTCTAATTAAACAAAGCAAATACTACTTTTCTTTTCTACTGGTACCATAAACAAATTTTGTAACCTCTTTATGGAGGTGCGTATATGCACCTATGTTCCTGAATGGGTTAAGAGATCGACTTCAATCCACAGAAAAAGTGTCGAAAAAGTACAGTCTTTATGTAACTACATTTAAAGACATGATGCAACGAAGCCAATTACACTTCCATTGATTTGCATCTTTCTTGCCCTTCTTACTTTTTATTTCCCTCTTTTTCTCCTTTGTTTTTAGTAAACTTGATAACATGCCTAACATGGTTAGTCTGTGCAAAAAGAAAAGGAAAAGTTAATAACGCTTAATCATCCCATACAAAAGAAACTGCGGCATGTATACCGGGATAGCAGTGCGGCATGTATCCCATTTTGCACGGTGCAGACGTCGGTCATCACAATTACCAGCCATCGTTAAGGGGAATGGCGTAATCATACACACAGCACTCTATACAAACGCTACACTTAGTTTTGACTGCGAAATCATGCATGCATTTAGTAATTAGTGTATGAAAAGTATTTAAACATAAAGTGTTTAAAAGTTTGGGCAGTAAAATCACGCACTTACGTAAATTAAGGATTGCACTTCTACAAGTAAACATCGAAATGGGATTCACGCTATACACTGGTTAAAATGATCTCATTGCGCACCTATGCTGTGCGTTTGACGACCATCTATCGATAATTACAAGAAATAGAAGGGATGCGGCATCTATCCCGTATGCGGCGACTCTCCCGGAGTTACCCTATATATATATATATATATTTTTTTTTTTTTTTTAAACCAAAAAAAGAACATTTATTTTAGGACGTCTATATGTTTTTTCCCAACTTGATAAAAAAAAGTGATTACTGAGTATTCCTTAAAAAAAGCGCAACGTCTCAGTCAAATACTAATTGAAATAAATTTCGAATGCGAAATATTTCCTCCAGGTCAAACGCCAATTGTATTTGTTATCATTTACATCCCTGAGAAATAATTTTATAAATTATTTTCTCTTAAACAAACTAAATAATACACAACTATTTCTTTTAACTTTAATTAATCAGAGCAATGAAAAGGCAAACAGTATTCAGCTAATAAAGTTGTTTTTTAAAGTTTTCTACCAGAATTTGTTTTCTGCTTTAAAACATTGGAAAATTTAAGAATAGTTTTCGAGGAAATAAAATATATTTTCCATAAAGGAATATTAATAAATTTGTTCAACGCAGTTTCCAATTAATTCCTATCTGCAAAGTTTTTATTCAACACCTGAAAAGTATATATAATACATGGGGAATATAAAACTACTGCTTAGCTGTATTTTATTTTATAAGCGTAAATAAGATTTTCTAAAAAAATTAATAATCATATTAATTATAAAAATAGCAAATAAAGCCTTTGTGCAACAATATTAAAAAGCAGAAACACCAACGTTTAAAATGCACAAATAATACATGAAAAGCAACAAATAGCTGTTTCGAATCTACTTGCGAGATTCTTCTTCAGTGCAAGATAGGGAAAAAGGAACAGCGTGCTAGAAAAAGCAAGGCTTAGATTTTAAATGTTAGTTTTTCTGCTTTTTAATCTTATTAATGTTTAATTTGCTATAATTATTAAAACTTAAAAACACATTTTAATTCTATATATATTTATTATATATCATGTAGCTATTATTTTGTCATAGCATTAATGTCTATGCATTAACCATAATATGTTAAAAATATATATATTTGGATTACTATTATTTATGCCATGCTATATACATGTACAGTCGTGGGGGAAAAAAAAGTAAACACCCCCAACTAACTCCTCAACAAATTATCGCAGAAGAAAGTTACTGGTACCGAACGATTGGAAATAAAGTCTACTTTTAAATAATGTATATAAAATTTGCTTAGGGGGCCACCTACTTATTAAAACGAACCATAACTTTGTTTTTTTCAACAGCAGTACACAATTCTGACAGCATAAATGAACTCTACACCCTTCAATTTGCCTAAAAACAATTTTTTATGCAATTCTTACCATAAGTTTCCGAGAAATTAAATATTCTAAAACGAGCGTATTTTAAGGGCTGTATTATTAACCGAGAGAGCCCCCTTCTTGATCAAGGCACCTTAAGCACCACTCAAGCAGTCAATGAAGCCTGCTAGATTACATTATAGCAGAAGAAATTTCATAATATTTATCACAGACAGCCCCTTAAAACATCATTTTGCGGTTTTTTAAGCATAATTTGAAAACTACTTGGAAGAAAATGTGAAATTTTGTATTTACATAAAGCAGGACTTAATAAATCTAAATCCATAAAAAAAACTGTAGGTTGCAATTCAATATGTTTTCGAATATTAATTTCATAATTCATAATTTATATCATAAAATTATGAAAATTGCAAATTCAACGTATTTATGTTTGGGTATATTAGTATTATTGCTACACATAAAATTAGCACATTAGGAGCATAATTTCCGGAGATATAAATAAAAGTATAAAAATGTAATTTAACATTAGAAGCACTAAATTTTGAATGTTTATAATTCAAAAACTTATCATTCAAATTATTTGAAATTTCGTGTCTAGGCATAGTTTGAACCGAAGATTTGATATATCTCGTGAAAATTGGGTATTGCTATTGAAAAAAACAAAGTTATAGTTTATTTTAATATGTAGATGGTCCCCTAAGCAAATTTTATAGACATCATTTAAAAATAGACTTTATTTCCAATCGTTCGGTACCAGTAATTTTCGTCTACGATAATTTGTTGAGGAGTTAGTAGGGGTGTTTACTTTTTTTTTTCCACGACTGTGAGTGTACCTCGTTACTTTCGACTTTCGTTAATTGTTTTTATTGATCAAGTGCATTTCGAATATTTTTATTCGATTTTCTCTATGAATTATTTTACATTGTATTGTTAACTATATGATATTTATTTACTCCAAGTCTATCAAAAGTTTCTTATTGAATTCATTGATCTGCCTTATAATGGTATAAATAGAATTTCATCATAACATAATTTGATTTATTTGGAATGATACGTTTTACTAATTTCTACACTGTTTTCTATTATATTATCATTATTTCTAATTATTTTCTTTTTTTTCGCATTTAATCAAAGTGCTTAATTTGTTTTTGCTTCTTATTATTTTTACTTAGTTCTAGATTTAGAAGAAGAGAGTGTCGGATTGGTGAAAAATTTCGACTTCCGGTTTCCGACGGATTTATACGTTTTAGTAGGTGCTTAAGATGATTTGGAGGTTTTTAGAAAAGTCTGTCTGTATGTGACAAAAATTTTGTACGTGCTCTATCTGAAGAACTATTGCACGGATATTCATCAAACTTGAGTTAGACGGTGACATAATTTGATGCTAAATAAGTTTTGTTGTAAATCGCGTAAATGGCGGCGCTGCTACGCTGCATTTTTCATGCTTTCCGCAATAGCCATATCTCAAGAACTATTGCACAGATTTTTATCAAACCTCAGATTCAGTGAGACGTTTATATATATTGTTGCTGATTAGGTTTTGGTGTAACTCGCCCAACAGGTGGAGCTACTATGCTGCATTTTGCAAGATTTACCTGATTATAGCAATAGTCATATCTTAAGAACTAAATCACCGAATTTCATCAAACTTGATATTTTGTTATACCTTGGTATATGTTGGCGCTGATTAGGTTTTCATGTAAATCATATAGTATTTGGCGCTGCTATGCTGCAATTTTCATGATTTTTGCGATAGGTATATCTCAAAAACTAATGAACGGAAATTACCGTATATACTCACGTATAAGTCGACTCGCGTATAAGTCGACCCCCCTAACTTTCGAATGCAAATTCTGGGAAAAAAATAAAAAACCCGCGTATAAGTCGACCCCCTAACTTTTTACTTCAAATTTGCACAAAATCAAACCAAAGATTTCACTTGCCAATGCGAAAAGGTAGTAAGTAAACAGAAACAAATCATTGAAAAATTTTTAAATGATAAATTATTATTATTTGTATATTTTATATATTATTTTTTTATTCATACACATAAAAAGCCACAATTTTGTAGTATTCGAAGTTTTTGTTTTTGCTTTATTAACTGACTCGCGTTTAAGTCGACCCCCCAAATTTGCTTACCGAAAATTGTCAGAAATTCCTCGACTTATACGCGAGTATATACGGTAATTAAACTTCATATTTTGTTACACTTTCACATAAATAGACCCTTATTAGGCTTGGTGTATACTTCTCAACAAGAGTTTCTTTTATGCACTTTGGGTTGGGAATTTTGATTGCAGGCATCTAAAAAGGTGGGTGCCGAAATTCAATAATTTGTTTGAAAGATGCGATGCTTAAATCACCTTTTTTAATGTACACAATTTAACGAAACTATACCTTTAGTATCCTTAAGATGGGCATAGATTTTCATTTAATTTGGCACTGTGAAAGCGAAATTTAAAGTATTAACATGCAATATAAAGAAATTTTGGGATTGGCACATCCGATTAGTTTCAAATAATATGATAATAATGGAATGATTAATTTTCTTTAGTATTAACTTTTACTTTGGCTATATAAACCTGTTGTCCAAAATACAGGTGTCCATAATTAAACGACCCTACTTTAAAGTTGCTTACAGACAAAACTATTGTTCATAAGGTTGTGAAATTTTGTGAAAGACATAACAAAGGGATGGGAATTAGTTTAAGCTAAAAAAAAATGTAAATAAAAGTAGTTCAACATTTCGCCACCAGAGGGTGTTTTTTAATAAATTAAAAATTTAGCATTACGATCGTTTAGAACAGGCGCGGATCCACGGGGGGGGGCGATCGGGGCGATCGCCCCCCCCAAAAAAAATCCGTCGATTGTCGCGAATTTCGACAAATGGTCGCCGAAGAAAATCAATTTCATCAATCGTTCGCAGGTAAAAGGATCGCAAAAGAAAAGCAAATTTCGTCAAAGGATCGCGCAAAAAACGCCAATTTCGTCAAAGGATCGCAAAAAACGCGAATTTCGTCAAAGAATTGCGTAAAAAGCGCTAATTTCGCGAAAGAATCGCGCAAAAAACACTAATTTCGTCAACAGATCTCTGAAAAAATGCGATTTCTTCAAAGAATCGCGAACAAAATGCGCAAATTTCGCCAAAGAATCGCTGAAAAAACGCGAATTTCGTCAAAGGGTTGCCCAAATTAACGCACAATTAGCACCGGGAGGAGATTCCCCTAGGTGCGCATACACCGGGGGGGGGGATTAGATCGGGGCAAAGAAGGGAAGAACAAATTACCAAGTTGGTTTTTAAGAAATCAACACACCATACGCGTTTTAGCTTTTAACTGACTAGGATTAGGACATAATCCTTTTTTTTCATTCATGAAATACCCTTGAAATTTACCAATGTGGGTGGCAATAACAGTATATTTTTTACACATTATTGATTTTCTTCAGAAAACATTAAGATGCTTGAATTTTTCAAAGGACCCTTCTTTTTCTTGCTTCTTTCTTTCTTTGGAAATTGCTATGAATCCCATTCTTTTCTCAAACAATAAAGTACTCCTCAAAAATATCATTATACAGAAATTAGAATTGCAGCTTCTTTGAAAGAACGAAAAAGTTTCAACACTTCAAAGGGGTCCGAATAACGTTGCCAATTTCTGTTGTAGAGATTCAACAAAAGGTACACGAAGTGGCATCGTCCCCACTTCAACCCATTAGTGTAAAAAATTATGGCGCCATATGCCTTTTGACAGGACATAATCCTATTTTGTTCACTAACTGCCGAAACGTCAGTGAGGTTTACCAATGACACCCGAAAAGTGTTTTCGTTTGCTTGTCTGTCTGTTCCGCGAAAACTGTCGTTAAAAGCATTGGATTTATATGTTGGGGGGCGGCGACCGCCCCGATCGATCCCCCCCCGTGGATACGCACCTAGGGGAATCTCCTCCTGGTGCTAATTGTGCGTTTTTTCCGCGGCTCTATGACGAAATTCGCGTATTTTTTTCGCGATTCTTTGACAAAATTCACATTTTTTCCGAGATCTGTTGACGAAATTAGCGTTTTTTGTGCGATTCTTTCGCGAAATTAGCGTTTTTTCCGCAATTGCTTGGCGAAATTAGCTTTTTTTCTGCTTTCCTTTGACGAAATTCGCGTTTTTTCTACGATCCTTTGACGTAATTCGCGTTTTTTTCGTGGTCCTTTACGAAATTCGCGCTTTTTTGTGGTCCTTTGATGAAATGTCCGATTTTTTGGCGAAATTCACGTTTTTTCTGCGCTTTTTTGATGAAATTCACGTTTTTGCTTGATCCTTTGACGAAATTCATGTTTTTTGCGTGATCCTTTGACGAAATTCGCATTTTTTGCGCGATTTTTTGACCTGCGAACGATTGACGAAATAGATTTTTTTCGGCTACCATTTGTCGAAATTCGCGTTGGATTTATATTTTTTTATCCGAAGGGGAGGGGCTATCAGAGCGATCACCCCCCCTTCCTTGGATCCGCGCCAGTGAAAAGGTATACACACCATAGAGGTCTGCACGGGTCCGGGCTTGGCCCGAGGCCCGTACCCGGCCGGGCCGGCGGAATGAAGACGAATTTTCCAACGGGCCGGCAGAATTAGGACAATTTTTTTAAAACGGGCCGGGCCGACACACAAAATTGAACGGGCCTGCAGGGCCGGGCCAGGCCCATAAAAAAGTAATCAGACCGATATACGAGCCATTTTCAATGAATACGATTTTCTCGAGAAGTATAAATGTGCGTCACGAGCCAATGCGATTTTAACAACATCAATACAGATATATAGCATGTCCATCGTAGAGATCGGCATCGTACAGATACAAGACATCTGATTCCGGGTTTAATTTTTTTTCAGCAGACTCGTGCCGGGATGGAACTGGTCTTAATTGATCTCAGGATGTGTAGGACAGGTATTGTGTTTTGTAAAAGTATTAATAGTGATAATGAATTTCTGTTAACAGTATCTTTGGAAATATACCTTAAGGGGTTCTCATATTCACTGCTCAACAATGCGAAACTTTCAGACACATGTTCTGGCTCATTTTTAATTATAGAGGCATAAAATTGACAGGCATGACTATTGAAAGCATTTGGAAACGAATAGCTTTCTCCATATTTGATAAATTAGTTACAGAGATAACAGAGATTCTTGTCACCTGACTGTACGTTTTTCTCTTTTCCTGTGCTATCGCTTCCGGAAATTCGATTCAAAACGCTAACTTTGGCAGTATTTTCAGAGAAAGATATATTGCTTTTATCTATGAGAAAGACGGTATTTACATAGTTTCTGAATAAGAATACCTGCCAATCTTACGCGCTTCCAAAAGGAAATGAATTCATAAATGTGTCGATATGTAGCTCCTTTGGATTTGAGAAAAGCCTTAAAAATGAGAGAAATATTTTCACAAATCTACCTTTTATTATACAGCTTCAAAAGTTATGTTTTTAATCCTTTATTCTGAATTACATTAACCTTTTAATGAATCCTTATTGGAATTTTGAAATGTCTTTAGAGACGATGACTAAAACACTGTAAGTAATCGTTAATGTTTACTATTGTGTGTTTTCTGTTTTGCGAACACATAGTAATCTAAAATATACTATAAAATGTTCCCATAAATATGTATGTAGTATTCATTAAAAGAATCTTAATTGTATGTCCAGTGATGGAACAGTGCACTGTTGCATCACTGCTGCGCCATGGCGCAGCAGTTAAGCGATTGTTACCACTAACTTTTTTTAGTATTATTTACATTGAAAAATCTCAGAATTCTATCCTTAAATAAGACGAAGAATACTATTAAATTTTAGCGGTGTCAACTTATTCTCTAGTGCTACACTGTTCCATCACTGTATGTCGAGAAAAAACGCATTTCTTTTTGTAGAAATTGAGTCGGGCCGGGCCGGGCCGGGCCTGTTTCACTGATTTTTGTACGGACCGGGCAGGGACGAGAACTGTAAAAATTACAAACGGGCCGGCCCGGGTCTCGGCCCGTGCAGACCTCTAACACACCACGTAGATGACACATTTTGACTTTCTAGGATGTTAAAGGCCCGTCAGATTTCTGAAGGGGATCTTTTTTCAGAGATTATCCTCTTTCAGAAATCTGATATTAAAAAATGGATGTGATGATTATGTTTTTCAGCTTTCGGTAATTGGTTCTTGTGTATTTTTTAGCGCTGAATCCAAAAATGACCTTCATTTTGTATCATGCCATCACGTCAGGATTTCACATAAATCGCAAATTTTTAAAAAGTCTTACATCAAAATTAATTATCAAAAGTTAAAAAAGACAATCATCGCAGGCTTGTGTTACTAACGTTCTTCAATATAACTTAAAGAACAAAAAATAAGATAAATAATTACCATAGTATAAGAGTAAACAGAAAAAGAAAAAAAAAGGCATTTAATAAATAAATTCTGTTATAACGTTTTCAATTTTACGACAAAATAAGTAACAATAAACGATATTTTGAGGAGAGGTCGAGATTATAAAATAAGAGTAATGGATAACCGAGTGTTTCGGTTAATCGGATGTCGGATAATCGAGAGTCTGTAATATTTTTAAATCGCATTAATTTCATATTCATTTAATAATTAACTGCAAGGAATGATTTGAGCTGCAGAAATTATGACTACGTTGATTATATGTCACTCGATATCGCCCCCCCCCCCCCAAAACGATTCTGTGGATCCGCCCCTGGTTTAGAAATTATTTTTATTAAATTAACCTGACTCTAAAGACAGCATTTCACGACATTTTCCTAGTTTTTTTCCTGAATGTACTGCGGTCAACTGAAGAACATGCTATCTTACAATTTCAGATGGTATCTGAAAATGACGAAAGACATGCAGAACATGTTTGGTTATAACAAAATTTGTTAAACTATCGTAAATGTATGCTAAAAGTGTAATTCGCTAAAAAACAGCCTCCTATTTTTTTTTTTTTTTTTTCACTCAAACATATTCCCATACTATTATTATGTCCTCCAAAAAATTTCACAACATTCTGAATAATAGTTCCCTCTGTAGAAAACTTTAAAATAGGGTAAATTAATTATGAACATCCTATAAATAAAATTTCTAAACTATCTTAAGGGGTGTCAGGACTCTTAACGGTTTAAAAATTTCGAAATTTTAATTTTCTTAGATATTAAACTACTATCTTTTAGGAACATTTTGGTATAAATTTTTCCTTGAAATTCCTATTAGAACAGAAGTTATGGCTTTTAGAATTATACACGCTCAATAGCTGAAGCGGCGTTTCAGAAACTTTGAAGTCAATTTTCTCCGAATGACGTTTTTGTGTATAACGCGCACGATATCTCAAAAACTTCTGAATTTTTTTTTTTTTTCATGAAATTTTCAAGACATATGTTTCATTTTAGTCTGTATAAACTGAACCTAAAATTTCCTTCTTATTGTTCAGAAATATATTCTTTATAAAAGATTATACAGTTGAAAATTTCTAAATTTTGTATTAACTAAATACAACTTTGTATTAAAAATAGAAAAATGCTTTAAATACAAATTTATTTAGATTCAGAGTAATTATTATAATATGAAGCATAAGTAGGGCCCAAAATTTCCCTTCTACTTGCAAAATTTATATTGCAATCGTGCGCATAATCTATTATGCCGATTTTCCACTCGTCGAATATCTGACATTTTGGAGCCCACTGTAAATTCTAATGCTGCATCTTGTAATTTTTCAAATACATGAAATGAAAGAACATACTTATATCTTTCATCCCAATATAAAATTTTGTTTTTAAATCAATTACATTTTAAGATATAATATGTTGAAAATGGTCTTTTTTTTTCGATTTTTCCAATTTTAAGAGTCCTGAGACCCCTTAACGCTGAATGTGCAATTTATTAAAAATCGTTCTCTGGTGGCGAAATTTTAAACAATTTTTATTTATATTTTTTTAAGCTTAAACAAATTCCCATACTTTTATTATGCCTTTCCCAAAATTTCCCAACTTTATGAACAATAATTTTGTCTGCAGACAACTTTAAAGTAAGGTCGTTTAGACACCCTGTATATCCCATCCTTATTATTTGAAGCTGGTTAAACATTATTACATTTGTGAATTACGTATAATTTTATATTATTTATATTCTTAGTGTTTTTCAAAAACTTTGTGAAACATTATTCGAACGCCATAAACAATTTCATTAAGAAACTGATTAAAATACTATATTAAATTTTATTATCTAAGTTCTGTCTTCCTATAAAAAGAGACATATATGCTTGAAAGAAAATTCTTTACATACTTTCTTATCTTTAACAAACTTTTGTACAGCCTTTTCTATCTGAAACTCCTGTCAAAGTTTAAATTGTTCAACTACTTCATGGTCCGTTTATTCTGTAATTGAAAATATTTTATTACTTAACTGTATTTATGATCCAATAAGTGGGTTGTGACAGTGGTTTCGTTGATTTTTCTTTTCTGCTAGTGTGCCCGTCCAGCTCTTAAATTTTCACGAATCATTCTTGAATCACCATGTAAACAGAAATACATCATTTTCACTTCGAAGGCAAGCAATCATAAATTGATGAAAATCCTTTCGTGAATATTTAATTAATATTCACGAAAGGATTTTTTTTTTCTTAAAAAGAAAACATATTATCTGATCGTATAGATATTTGAATTATGAATAAATTTGAATGAAGATATTTGAATTTTATTCCCACATAAAAGGACAAAAATAATTTTTTTATATTTGGTAGACAACTTGCAAAATTCACTTCATGAAAAGCAAATTGAAAGCTTCTTTTTTGTTATTATTTAGAATTTATCTTTTGAATTCAACTTTTTTTTTAACCATTTGGAAAAATGGTTATTGTCCTCGTCAGGGTAGGAAATCAAAAGCATATCTGAAGATTTTTATTAGTTGAATCCGCATTTTATTCATTTTCTGATTGGTCTATACAGCAATCTGTATTTCCCTTTACTTTCAACAGAGTACAGTATACTTCTGTTGCCACTATGACAAAAAAGTAATAAAAACTATAAAAGAAAATTAATAACTCAGAAACAAATTGAGATACAGCTTTCAAACAAATTGCATTTAAAAGTACATTTTTTTTCTCTATACGACGGTGTAAAAAGTAATATTGTGGGATGTTTAGAAGTTTAAGAATGAAATTTCCCTTAAAATTGGTCTATGGAAAAGCCGTTTCCCGAACAGCCAATGAAATGCTTGGATGATACGTAAGTTTCAGAAAATCTGACGAGTCGCAGGCGATTTTTGTCGCTTGCAATTTTTACGAGTAATAACACTATTAATGTTTAATTCATGGCGTACGTAATGTATGATCAACTCCGGGCGATTTTTTATGTCTTAAATTTTAGTCTTTGAAAAAATCATTTTCCAAATGGTTGTTGTAATTTGTTAAATTGCTTTTTTTTTCGCCTAAATAGTTTAGTTTATTAAAAGGAAACATACTATGATTATAAATATTTATAATTATAATCATTCGCAAAATACTCTCTTTTTTAAAATTAAATTAAAATTAAAAACATTTCTTAAAACACCATCAAAATTTTTAAATGCGCTAGGGATTTCTAAAAAGCTTAATCTTTCTTTATCAGGCGCAAAGCAGAAGTGCTTCTACTGTGAAAGCAGAAGCAAGACTGAAGTAAAAGATAAAGGAAAGGAAACGATCTAGAGAAACAGCCAATAGGAAAACATAAATCAACAGCCAATAGGTCAGCAGAGAATAACAGCCAATCACAGAAGAGCAAAACCCAAACAGAAGAACACAGAGTAGATGGGGGGAATTAAGTAGCAAATTGGAAAATAAATAAATAAAAAATAAAATAAAATTAATTTTAAAATAAATTATAATAAAAAGAAAATACACACATACATAAAATATATGGGAAAATATAAAAAAAATCAAACTAATATTCATTAATACGAAAAATATATTATATGGTAGGAGTGAAAGGTTTTTCCAAGCTACAGAGAGCATTGCTGAATCAGATTTATCATTAATAATAATCTCATGATTAAGATAAATAGCTAAATTTTCAACAAAGTCCAATTCAAATTCAAGTCTGTTATCAATAATGGTGTGAAGAATTTCAAAAATTCAATAGACCGTCTAATAAATCTACTTTTTCTAAATCTGTGAGAAGCAAATCTGATAATTTTATTGTTATTTACTTTTATCCTCCTGTATGTTTCAAATTAGCTAAAATTTTAAAGCGTTACAATTTTAACGTTACCTTTAATCCTGTCAATAAATTCAAATTCCACTCCATTAAATCGCCAGTTCCTCATCTTCGAAAATGGGGGATTTATAATATTCCTTGTAATGGCTGTCATTTATCTCATATTGTTGAAACTAAAATAAATCTCGATATCGGCTTAAAAGAACACTCTTGTTATGTAAATAATCAAGAAATTTCTAAATCTTCTATTGCTAAGCACTCTAGGGATTCCAGCTATTGTTTCAATTTTCAAAATGCTAACAATATCTTTAAGGGTACTGGTCACTCAGCTTCGGAATTCTCCTCCGTAATGTTAAGTCTATGGACTTTTGATGTATTCGTATATTTAAAATATCTTTTCGGGAAATTCATATTTTTAACATCTTTTTTCTGTGTACTCTTTTTAAAGGATAGCTCTTTTTTTCTTAGCTTTCAAAATATTTGTAAAATCCATACTGAATTTAATATTTTATGTGCTAAAAGCAGGCGAACTGTGAGTGAGATTTTAACACTACCTATAAAATTAAGTCTATACTTTAGAAATATTTCGAGAACTAAGAAAAAAGAGACATCTTTTAGGAAGTGTGCACAAAAAATAGAAGTTAAAAATATTAATTTTCCGAGGAGATATTTTATTTATACGAATGCATATATGCCCATAGATTTTACATTAGTGAGGGGAAATCGGAAGCTGAGTGACCAGTCCCCTTAATGCCAACAGTATCTCTGAATTGGACTTTCTTTAAAATTTAGCTACTTGTCTTAATTATGAAGTTATTCTTAATGATAAATCTTATTCCACAGTGCTCTTTGCAGCTTGGAAAAACCTTTTCAGTGCTACAAAATAATACATTTTTTAGATTACTTAATATTAGTTTGATATTTTTTGTAATACTTATTTTTCATTTTGATTTCATGTGTTCTTATATATTTTATATATGTGTGTGTTTTCCTTTTATTGCAATTTTTTAAAAATTATTTTATTTTATTTTTATTTATTTACTTATTTTCCAATTTGCTACCTAATTCCCCCTTTTACTCTGTGTTTTAGGTAGATTTCGTATGAAATACTACCTATTGGGATCGTTCCTATGTTGGAATTTCTGAAAAATTTTTGCAGATCTACACCGATCATGACCCCTAGAACCCAAAACCACCCTCAGTAAAAAACTTTATATACCTATCTATCTATCTATCTATCTATCTATATATATATATATATATCACTTTCTTCTGTACACGATAACGTCCACAATTCTGCGAAAATCTCTTCCAAACTGATACATATTATCAAGGGGCATAAAATCTTGGTCAAGTTCGTTAATGGGCAAAAACGGACCAAGGGGATGGAAATAAGTAGGGGTTCTGTGAAAAGCGAAAAAAACAATAACTTCTTAATTTTTGTACATATCAAATCAGTTTAAAGTTTTTATTACTTCTAAAAATAGGGCCAAAAATTTATGTATCACAGTTTTGTGATAAAATTAAAAATGGGCTCAAGATGCGCAAAAAATATGAGTTTTGAGAGAAAAAAATTCCTAACTTCGTCAATTCTCAAGATATCAAATCCAATTAATTTTATTATACATCTCCTTAATATTATCTACAACTTTTATATCCACAAGTTTTTGATAGGACCAATTCGTACCGAAAAAAAAAATTAAAAACGAAAAAAAAAAGAGGGTTTTTTAGAAGAAACATTTCTATAACTCCGTCAATTCAAAAGATATAAAATCCCCATGAATTTATCATATATCTTCTTAATATTGTCTACAACATTTATATAGACAAGTTTTTGATAGGACCAATTCTTACAGCAAAAACATATTAAAAATTCATAGCGGTTGAAGAAAAAAATCGTCTTATTAAGGGTGTATTCAAATCCAAACTGCTTATTTTCTTACTCATTTTTAAATTCATTTTTTGCATCCAATTGGTACGCATCCAACGCATCCAATCGGCAGATTCCCTTATTCAGAAACTATATAATCTGTCTGTCCGTCCGTATATAACAGCGCAAAAACTACCCAACCGAATCGTTTGAAAATTAAAATATATAATTGTTGCATGATTTTGTCGAGTCATTTCAAGTTTTGTGAAAATTGGATGCATAATTTAATTGCAGGGACAGTCAAAAGTTTTCCGTTACATTACGGCCAATGGGAAAAAAATAATTTCAAGTGCATTTTAATGGTGTTACAGCTTTTCGAAAAGAATGAAATTGATATGCACTTATGAAGTGCACTAAAATACACATTTAGTACAATATGCAGTGAAAAAAAAAAATCATAAAACTAGTTATAGTACGAACGCACCTCATTTGCCACGTTTGACGTGCAATTTCCAACTCGTTCTTTCTGCACGTAGATAGCAGGATTTTTCACATGTCTCTGTAATTTTTTATTACATCGACTTGACAAAAGTAACGCTTTTAATCTCGGTAATATTTTTAATAGTAAATTTGCATAACTATCCAAAACACATAAAATTTATATATATATATCTATATATTTCAAATTGATATTTTGTATGGTATTGTTTCACTACAAAGGAGCAATAAACAGCACATTTCTTCAAAAAGTACGAGACACACAAATTCAAGATCGTACCACAGCAAGAAAAAATAACCAAACATTCGAAATACTTCTTATAAAAATCGGCAGGTATTTTTTTTTAATTTTGTAAAAACTGATGGCGATAGTGCAGAAATTGGTGAAAGAACTAGACGCGACCAGAATACATTAAAAACTGATCTAAAAGATATCCATTTCAGCAGATAAGCCAACCCCCTATTTATTTCGTGATATGAAAAGAAATCAATTATTAAACGTTGACAAATGCTAAAATTATAATTCAAAAGGATTTTAAAAAGCAGAAAAACCAACGTTTAAAATGCACAAATAATATATGAAAAGCAGCAAACAGCTGTTTCGAATCTACTAGCGAGATTCTTCTTCAGTGCAAAAGGAACAGCGTGCTAGAAAAAGCAAGGCTGAGCAAAATCATAGACAGAGACGCGCTGGCTTTTATACCCTATGCGGGTGGCGAAGGCGCCGAAACAACCAATGAGAGAGAAGCAGTGGAAACGACTGGGTGGACAAGTAGCGACATCTACCGGAGAAGAAGAGAAAAGAAACCAAAAAAGGGGGGAATTAAATTAACGCTTTCCAAATACTTGGAAAATCTGGAGTACTAGATAAGTCATTGACTAAAGAGTGAGAATTTTTAATGATATGGATGTCCTTGTTATTCGTTGTGAAAATGGCTTTCAGACTACCGTCTTTCGTAAACCTTTTGCTGTCAGTCTCCCACCTCACAGGTATTCTTCTCATCCCCCTAACCAGAAATTCGCTGCTTTCAATACTTTTGTTTTTCGGGCTACTAATATTTGTTCCACTCCTCAGTTACTTAGTGCTGAACTTAATTACCTCAAAGCTATTGCTGTCGATCGTGGTTATTCCTCTAATATTATCGATTCTATTTATAAGAAATTGACGAAATCCGACCATTCTGAAAAGCATTCTAATTCCAACTCTAATACTTCAGTTGTATTACCATTTTTTCCTAAAATCAGTCAGCAAGTTGCTAAAATCCTAAGAAGGTTTGATTTTAAAGTTATTTTTTTTCTCCTGTTAATAAAATCCCTTTTTCAAATCTCAAACACCCCGTTGATCGCCTAGATAATTGGGGCATTTACCAGATCTCTTGTCAGTGTGGTCTTTCTTATATTGGTCAGACTAAACGTGCTCTTAGATTTCGTTTAAAAGAGCATGAAGGTTATGTTAAAAATCAGGAGCTCAAACGTTCTTCTATTGCTCAACATTCTTGGTCTTCTCAGCATAGGTTCGATTTTTCCTCAGCCATGATTATCCAAAAATGTTCTTCTAACCTTGATCTTGATTTTTGGGAAGCTTACCATATCATTAAAAATTCTCACTCTTTAGTCAATGACTTATCTAGTACTCCAGATTTTCCAAGTATTTGGAAAGCGTTAATTTAATTCCCCCCTTTTTTGGTTTCTTTTCTCTTCTTCTCCGGTAGATGTCGCTACTTGTCCACCCAGTCGTTTCCACTGCTTCTCTCTCATTGGTTGTTTCGGCGCCTTCGCCACCCGCATAGGGTATAAAAGCCAGCGCGTCTCTGTCTATGATTTTGCTCAGCCTTGCTTTTTCTAGCACGCTGTTCCTTTTGCACTGAAGAAGAATCTCGCTAGTAGATTCGAAACAGCTGTTTGCTGCTTTTCATATATTATTTGTGCATTTTAAACGTTGGTTTTTCTGCTTTTTAATATTGTTGCACAAAGGCTTTATTTGCTATTTTTATAAAAGGATTTTATCAAGTTATTCGAAAATCATTGGTGTGCTCTATGGCAGAAGTCCCTGTATATGAGTTAAGAGTTTGTCCACAGCGGTTTTTCATCCTTTATTTACATTTAAATGTATGTTTTCCTAAATAGACTTCAGTTACTACCATTTTCTAAACTTAACGGCGTATTCCTTTATAGGGCTCCATGGGCACAATATCAGCGGGGTTTGGCACATTTAACTTGGTTTTCGATTTCTTACAGTTTTTATAGACTTACAGCCTTCGTCTTCCACCGCCAGGGGCGAATTCTTATCTTGGGTTCTATGGGCACGATTTTAATGGGGTTTGAATCATTAAACCTGGTTTTCGATTACCTTAAAGTTTTTAGTTTCACCTAGAATTCCGGAGGGGCGCAGTGCACCTTCTATACGTTGTCGTAGCCTACGGGACTCGTGCCAGAGGTTCGTTTGGAAAGAGGTTTGTTTGGAACACTCTACGTTACCGTAGGCAGTGGGGTCTCGAAACTAGGTTCATCTGGAACGACCTTTCCGGCGCGTTCGTAGCACCACCGGTATAGGGTATCGTAAGCATAGCGAACACGAGCCAAAAGTTCGTTCGGAAAGATGTTCGTTTGGAGCCAACAAACAGGCACGTGCGAAGCACGCCCGATGTATCCGGGACCAGAACCAGGGATTCATTTTTTTCGAGGTTCATATGATTTCAATGCGACTTGGTCCAGAGATTCATTTCTGCTAGAGATTCCTTTGTAGGGATTTTTTTTTTTAAATAAATCTGTGTAGCGGGCAAAGTTCGCTAGTAATTATTATATTTCTAGCATATCATGAAATGAGTGAAAAATAGATTGCAAAATTACATCTTCACATAAAAAAGGAAGTTAAGTTAAACAAGTAATGTAAAAATTTTGTTTTTAAAGTCAATTCCTACTTAGGTCATCAAAGAAAAATTTAAAATAATCCCTTAAGCTAATATTAGTTTTTATTGCATTAAAATAACTCAATTTGTTTATTTCCTATAAGCAAGCAGGTTTACAATGGAAGTCTATGGGAATTTGGCGAAATATTAGAGATTTATCTCTAATCGCCAAGTTGATCGTCGAGTTGTGAAGATCGCCAAGTTGGCGTCACTTTTGGCGACTCATTTTGGTCGCCAAATTTGGCGGTATTTGGCGACAGAATAGGGTCCACGCTATGGTAACCCCCCTTATAGATATTAAGATGCATTAATTGCTTCAATAACCAATGGTGGCCATTTTGTCTCCCATGTAAAACTAAAATTATTTTATTAAAATTTAATTAATCAATTAATATTTAAAAAATCTGTGTTAACATTGTCATCCAGTACAAGTTTAAAAAAAATTATTTCAACTTGATAGGATGAATAATTAGTATCTTATTAACGATTGAAATTTTGAACAAGATATATAAATAAATAAATAAATAAATATAGGGTGAGTGTGAACTAATAGTAGGAATTGAAATAAAAGAATGTAAAAAGGTAAGAAAACAGCGCCAGGTAAATTGAAAATTGTTATGAAATTATAATATTATTAAGTGTTCTCAGATTTTCTCTAAAACAAAGCACATACAATGCTTGGTATTTCCGAGGTATCTGACACCACTATTTCCGATTAAAAAATTTTAATTTAATGCATAAATCTCAGAATTTCTAATTCGCTTGTTTGCTCCTAAAATTGGTAATAATTTCATGTGATTAAATAATGTGAAACATTTTATTTAGTTAATGTTTTTCGACAGAAGTCACTGTCTTATTTAATGCCCTTATTATACTTATAATCATCTTATACCAATATTTCAGGCATTATTATTGTAGTAGCCACTCGAGTATAGACATATTTTTCATATCTGTAATTACATTATTATGTAAAAGAATCATGACACCTTATTTTTTATTTAAGAGATTCCTTTATCTTGCTTTGTATACATATTAAAATCAATATTCATAATTTACATTTTCCTCAATTTTCATAAAAAACTGAAACACACTTCTTCATTTTATTTAAAAGAGCATATATTTTGGCAGGTTTTTTAAAAATATGCTATTTAACAATATATAATGTATCGCCTAATACCTTTTGGCACCTTTCTGAAAAAAAAACGTTTTTATCCTTATTCCGGGACGTCTTCAGTTTCAAACGTTTTGAAATGTTTTGAATCACATTTGAAACTGAAGACGTCCCGGAATAGGGATGAAAACGCTTTTTCAGAAAGGTGCCAAAAGGTATTAGACGATACATTATATATTGTTAAATAGCATATTTTTTAAAAACCTGCCGAAATATATGTTCTTTTAAAGAAGATGAAGTAGTGTGTCTTAGTATTTTATGAAAAATAAGAAAAATGTAAATTATGAATATATATTTTAATATGTATACAAAGCAAGATAAAGGAATCTTTTAAATGAAAAATAAGGTGTCATGATTCTTTTACATATTAATGTAATAACAGATATGAAAAATATGTCTATACTCGAATGGCTACTACAATAATAATGCCTGAAATATTGATATAATATGATTATAAGTAATGTGAAACATTCTGTAAAACAATTTGGTAGAACCCTTTATATTCTGTTAAATTTCTTCATTTTTATATTCCGAAACTATATTAATAAATATTCGTCTTCTTTTAAAATGTATTCAAAATTCGATATCTCAGTATGTCATCAAAAAGTCATTAAAAGTTTTATTCTTGCTGTAAAAGTTTTTTCCGATGTCATTAAAACCTAATTTGATGAATTTGTTAAATTTACATTTTAAAGAATGTTCAAAGTATATTGCATTTTAATAGGAATATTTTTTTTTAAACGAATGTGAATCTCTTTAGCACGTAACTATAAAATACGCGTTTTTTTTTTTTTTTTGTTATTGTTATTATCATAAACTATATTCTCATTTTTAAGAATTTTCTTTCCAGTTAATTAGAATACTTTAAAGTGGGGAAGTCAAGCAATTATGCTTCCTATGTCGCACTAATACAAAATTTCTTTTGCTTCGGACCACAAGTAACACTGTACTAATACTATCTATAGTGTTACGAAAATTTTTTTAAAGAAAAGTATTACGATAAACGTGTAAGAACGTCGCAGTCTTTTTCATTCTTTTTTAGAAATGCTTTTAAAATTATTGGGAACATGAGCAAGAAAATTAACAGTAACTACAAAGTTCGCAAACTGTGATTGTCCATTGTTGTTGCGTCTATATGTGATTTAAGTATTTTTCTTCCATTTTATAAAATTTCTATTGATTCAAATGGCATGTGATCACCTTGAAGCTTTGGGGTTTCAATTATATTCAATATAAACTGTTACATGACCTACAAATTGGCTTTATCGAAAACTTTAAAATCACCAGCCTTCCACTTTGAACTTACACTAGTCCAACAAATTGTAACTACTTACTTATCAATAAGACTATTAATGAGACAAACTATTAATATACACGGTGTTGCCGAATTCGGCCGACAAATTCAGAGGGGTAAAGCGGAAAAATAATTCAACTCTAACATGGTGTGGGAAACAACCTATTTAATAACAAATGCAGGATGTTCAACCCTAACTCAAGTTGGGGTACCGGTAATGACTTTCAGAAAACTGAAGTATATGAGGATTAAACTTTTAACATATATGCTCACTTTTGTTGTAAATGTGACAACATTAAAAAAAAGTGGATAGAAATTTCCATTATACGTGCCAACAGTATGCACTGAATGCTTCACGTTTTGTACTGCGATTACCAGTTAATGCGTATCATCGATAGTGATAGAACCCCGTTTTTCCAGAACTTTTCATGGTGTTATAACATTACACATTTCATACGAAACGAGGTTCGTATCGTTACATTTCATTGCGTGATTTTTTAATTATTACCGTCAACCCGAGTTCAGTGGGCCCTGTATTTCTGACTGAATAAGTAGTTTACGACCCCATGTTCTATGGTAATTTTTTATCTTCTCGATGACTACTGACTCCCCTCTGAATCTGTCGGTCGAATATGGTAACACTTTGAAATTTTAATAACGATTACTAACTATTAATGAAAGCCTACGCTAAGTAACGAGGAAATATTCGCAAGCTAATGTTAAATGAATGATAGAGTCTTTTCAAGTATGTAGCTTGCATTTTCATATTTGTAAATGACATTTTTAATAACATGCGTAAGGGCGACATTCTTATTTTTTCTATTTGTGCTGCAGTTCTTTTTTTTTTTTTTTTTTTTTTTTTTTTTGACATTTTTGGTTTGGACCGGATTTGGAAGTGAAAGTATCTTCAGAAAAAAAACTCAGAAATGTCCGAGGCGTGCTTTTTACGTAAGTACAGTTTTAGTATTAAAACAAACATAGGCCAATTTTTTTACAATTTTATTTTCACGTGACAAGCTGTGAAAAGCTGGACATTAATTTGCTTTTCATAATAATATCTGCCTATATTAAGGCACTTACCCTGTCGTACGACCAGCCTTTATCCCATACTCGTAAAAATCTGCTGCCCTCTGCGATGAATAATGCATCACAACCATTTTGACGTCGTAAAAGTCTTTGCAGTATTGACCACCAAAGTGTCACTTTAACTGCAAAACAAGTGGTAGTCACTTGGCGCTAGATCAAGGTTAAACTCAGGATCTGATCGTGTCATATAGTTGGGATCATCAGTCTCCGTTTAGTCCTGATCTAAACAGAAGTGACTACCGTTTGTTCCTGACCTTGGCGATCAGCGCCACAACGACGATGATGACAAAAAAATGGCAGTGATGCAGTGGTTATCATAACAGGCGGCAGACTTCTATTAGGATGGGATAAATAGCTCGTCGTACAATAGATAAATGCTTTAATGCAGGCGGAAATTATGTTGATAGATGACATTTCAGGCTATTTCATCTTTAAGTAAAAATGTTAAACAAATGGCCTTGTAAGGTTTTTTCTTTTTTTTTTTTATTAAAACAATATTTACTTCAAAGATTCATTCTTCAAAAATTTATTTCTCCCTTGTATGTCAACCAGACCCACTCATTTGGACGCACTTGGATAGCATTACTTTTCGTCTGATCACTTACGGTGTAATGCAGGAAAAGTAACAAAATCTTTAAACAATAAATTTCTATTTTCGTCTTCTTACAGCAATATATTCAATAAATCTCTTATGGAACTCACAAATTCAAATAACTACATTAAACTCTCCATATTTTTAGGGCATTTTCGTTTCTTTATCGAGACGCCTTCATTATAGCCTTGAGCCGAGGATCGGCTGCCCTGTTTAGTGTTCTTTCGAATATCACGATAAATATATATATATATATGATGTACTTTTACATTTAAACAGCGAATTTAACATTTCACATTGCTTTTACCATTTCATTTATCATTTTAGTTTATTACTTTGCTTGATTATTTTAATGTTTTACTATAGTTTAAGCACTCAATATAATTTTGATTGCATTAAAATTACTGTTTAAAAAATGTAAACAAAGTAATGTCGTTAACAAAGTAAACAAAGTAATCCACAAAACTTCTGGTCCCAAGCTGTGCGGATTTGACGGAGTCTACTGTATTAAAATATGGCATAAATATAATGTTCTAACATATGAAATATTTTTAGAAGAACATAGCCGGATATTTTTGTGATCTATAAAGCATTCTAAAATTTCCTAGAGTAGAAGTTTAGTAGTTTTTGTTATAAAATAACTCTTTCGACCATTTTTGCTCATCTTTATGGAATTTTTTATAATATATTTATTTGAATATTACTTTTCTTTTTACATTTAGGAAGTTTCCCTGCCAATCTATTTTGAAGTCAAGATGCAGATTCTGAATTGTAATTAAATTAACGCTTACACTTAAAATTAAAATTTCAAATTGAAACAGTTTATTTAGTTAGGAAAACCTTTTCATTGCATTTCAATATTTTGAAATTTTTATAGTGAGTTTATTATAAAATGAATTCGAAAATGTTGCAATCATACATTTTGCTTAGAAAAGTTATGTATGGCAATATTTTATTAGTCGAATTCTAAATTTAACTAATGAATGCAAGGCTAAGAAGATCAAAATTAATTCATAAAAAGAGAGTTATAGGTTTTGCACTCATATTTAAAAAATGGATTTCTAAATTTTAATAGAATTTATGATAATACTAAAAAAACTCGATATCGCTCTCGAATTAACTATTAATGCATTTTTTTCCTCATTTATGTACATATTTTTTATTTCCTCATTATTAAATCACATTTTTTTAATTAACACGTAGTTTTTATAAATAATAATACTCTTTCATATAATCTAGAAAAAAATATATATCTATTAGAGGTTTTTATAAAAAAATATCCGCTGATTTATCAAATAGGTGATAAAAAATATATAAACTTCAAACTCTTTATCATATCGAAATTCATTTGATGTTTATTAAAAATGTTTTATGTGATAAACTTTGGTTACTAAATAGGCCCAATAACTCCATTACTGCATACACCTATAACAGTTATTGCAAACTCACCGTCAATTGATAATTTCCTCTTTTAAACTCTATGAACTAGATTCTTTTTAGGTAGATTTCGGAAGAGATACTTACCTATTACATTCTCCCTTATGTTAAAATTTCTGAAATTGTTTTGCAGATCTACACCGATAATGACCACTAGAAACCAACATCCCCCCCCCTCCCCCGGTGTTCAAAACTTTCCCCCTCTCTCTCTCTCTCTATATATATATATATATAATGCTAAAAAAAGTTTAAAACCTTATATGTTTGTGTGAGAATGTATATGTGTATGTATATATGCTTATATATTGGATGAATATGTTTAAAAAAACAACAAAAAAACGGAGTATTGTGCATTTAACATCATAAATTTCTCATACATTTTCACATATTGCTTCATAATACAAGGATATATTTTACTATCTCAATATTCCTCATTGTTTTTTAAATTTTCACATTTAGTTACATAATACAAGGCTATATTTTACTATCTCAAAATTTTCCTCACTGTTTTTAAATGTTATTTATACTCTCATTTTTTATATTATAATGTTTTGTCTTTAAATTAGTTAATTTAATCAACTGCCCTTCTATTTATTTATTTTTATATAATTCTTTATTTTCTTTTTTATTAATTTATTCCTATTCTTTATTTTATTTTGTATTTACTCAGTACTTATCAAGTTTATTCCTATTTTTTCATTCTACTTTAACTAAATGTTAATCAAAGTCATTTCTTTATTTCCTCAATCAATTTCATTCCTTTTTTGGGTAAAGGTGACAGCACTAAACATTATTCTTAATATTCCAGTTCCAATTTATTTTTTTCCTTTTACACACCAGATGGCAGTAAAGTTATGGGTTTCAGTCAGATACTCAACTGTAGGCCCACATGTTAAAATAGTCCTAACTCTGTTTTTCCATCCAGACATGCTGCAGTTTTGCTTCCTTGTATGTAATTTAGGTATTGTGCTCTATTAATTTTTAATATCCTGTGTGAGGTGTATCTTTTTTAGATCGCTTGGATTTTTATTATCTATTTTCTGTTATGTTTGCGTTATAAGGAGCTAAATTTTGTCATTTTAGGCTTAATGCCGACAAAATTGGATGAAATAACGCATCTTCTATGAATGAACCCACAAGCTTCTCTGAAGATTCTGCAGGTAATTCATAGATTCTTATTTTACATACTGGTTTCCTGTGTTCATTTCTAATTCATCTTTAGAACTTTACCAATTTATTAATATATTTGTGATTTCAAATTTATTATATATATATATATATATATATATATATGCATATAAAACTTTTCTATGCACGCGATAACTTCTATAATTCTGCACAAATCTCTTCCAAACTGATAAATAAAATTAAAGTGCAGAAAATCTCGGTCATGCTCGTTAATGGGCAAAGTCGAACGAAGGGGGAGAAAATGGGAATGTTTTTAAAAAGAAACAGAGTTTTAAAACAGAAAAGAACTATGACTTCTTAATTATGATGCATGTCGAATCCTTTTAAAGTTATTATTGCTTCTAGTAAAAGGGCCAAAAATTTATGTATGACAGATTTTTAATATAATTAAAAATGACTGCAATGGAACGAAAAAAATAGGGCTTTAAGAAAAAAATCACAAGATATGAAACTCATTAAATTTATTATATATCCTCTTAATCTTATCTACAACTTTTATGTCGACAAGTTTTTGATAGGACCAACCCTTACAGCAAAAAAAGAAAAAAAAAGGGTGCGGGACATTAAAAAAAGCCATAACTTCATGAATTCAAAAGGTATCAAATCCGCTTAAATTATTATAAATCTTCTTAATATTATCTGCAACTTTTATGTTGACAAGTGTGATAGGACCAACTCTTACACCAGAAAAAAGAATCAGAAAGAAAAGCAGAAAAGCGCCTAAGAATTTTCAACTTTTGTCTGTCCCTGCTTATTACTAATTATTTTAACGATTTCGTAATCCTTTCAAAGCAGAAAAAAATTTCAAAACAACAAATCTGTTTTTCTCTTTCATTGAACAGTATTGTAAGGTATTTAAATATTTTTTCCTTTCGTTTTTACATCTTTTTGCACAGTAACTTTCTTGCATGGTACTTTTCCTGTATGAGTTTTACTGTATGATTAATTTTAAATTTAAAACTAAAAACTAAAGTGTATTTTTTTAACAGATTGACGTCAGGATGATTGCATAATTATTCTGAATATTATTTTGCAGTTTAATTTAAATAAATTTTTCTAATAAAACCATCTTCTCCTGGGTACTGTTTTTCGTGTGTTACCGAAAACTCATAAGGATATTAGATTTTTAAATCCATTATTTTAACCATATTTAAAATAAGAGTTTCTGAAACTGATTTTTATTTACGAGAGTCACACTGCAGTTTTCAAGATAAAACTAAAGTTTACAAGTTAAACTATCTCTTAGGATATTTTTAACGAGTTCCCTCGATGATAATAAACTTTTATAGGGGAATTTTCGAATAATTTAATGCTTCAAGACATCCATTTCCTAGATTAGATGGAAATTATGATTTTATAAACTCATGAATTTCAACTTCAAACTGAAAACTACTGCCACATAATATTTTTCAAAGATTAAAATCTAGCTAAACGTCACATATAGCAAGAATAGGGGGATATTCTACCAATTTGATTTTTCTTTCGCACTAAATTCGACTGTGATCCTTGCTGAATGACAAGATGAATTGTCATTCTGACAATAACCTCCTGAAGAATTTCTGAAAGTGGTGTGTCAGTTATCTGTAGCAGCCTTTTGTCCTTCTAGCTTTAGTTTTAACCAGCCCTGTATTTTTGAAGTGGAAATGGACGTTACGACTTGGCACTGCTTTTTGACGAGCATTGTTAAATGTCCTCATCAAAAGACTCATATTTTGCTTTCTTGAAGTATGGAAACGTCAAAAAGATATGAACAGTTGTAGAAAAAAAAAGTAAGCACCCCCTGATAACTCTACAACAAATAATAGTAGAAGAAAGTTACAGGTACCAAACGTTTGGGAATAAAATCTACTTTTAAATGATGTATATAAACTTAGCTTAGAGGGCCATCTACATATCAAAACAAACCCAAACGTTGCTTTTTCAATAGCAATACCCAAGTTTGACACTATAAATGAATTCTACACACTTCAATTAGCCTAAATCTAAATTTACATGAAATTCGTACGATTAGTTTCCGAGAAATCAATTATTTAAATATGAGCATATTTTAGGGGTTGTATCCAAATTGAAGTTCAGTATTCGATTGTTGAAATGCTACAGAATGAGTAGAAACTTCTATTAATTTATTATTTCTTGCCAATATGAACATTTCACTCGCTTAATATGTTTCGACTATTGCCAGCCCAAATATTTCAAGAAAATGAGTAAAATATATTTTTTTCATCATCATCTTAAATCATCAGTTTGCCGTTTTTTAATGATAATTCGAAAAGTACTTGAAAGAAAAATTTGAAATTGAGAATTTGCATAAAGCAGGACATAATAAATATATATCTATCAAAAAAATTGTAGGTTGCAATTAATATTGTTTTCGAATATTAATTTTCATAATTCGTAATTCATATTATGAATTTTTAAATTAGAAACTCAATGTGTTTATGTTTGGGTTTTTATATTATTATAACCACAGACAAAACTACCGCATTAGGATTTTAATTTCAGGAGATATTAATAAAAATATAATTTCACATTAGAAGCTCTAAATTTTGAATGTTTATAATTCAAAAACTTATCATTCAAATAACTAGATATTTCGTTTCTAGGCATAGTTTGAATCGGAGATTTAAAATAGATTGTCAACATTGCGTATTGCCATTGAAAAAAAAAACAAAGTTTGCTCTAGTTTTGATTTGTAGAAGGCCCCTAAGCAGACTTTATATGCATCATTTAAAAATAGACTTTATTTCCAATTTGACTGGCACCAGTAGCTTTCTTCTGCTGTAAATATTTGCATAGTTAGTCAGGGATATTTACTTTTTTCCGTCTTAACTCTACTATGTATTATGATTTTATAAATATTGCGTTGCTCACCATTATTACGTAATTTTATTGTTTCTTTACTGATTCTGACAAGCCGTTTTGTGATGCTCTCTTAAAATATAGGGGGGGGGGGGCTTCAACGAAAAAAAATATATATTTTTTAATGTGTTTTAATGTCTTCTTGAATAGTTTTATGTAAAGCTGGGGATCGAATGTTAAGCTCCCTCATTATCATTTGGTAGGTACAGCGATTACAATCGATTAAGATTTTTCGCACAGCCGACGTATTTTCATGAACTACAATACACAAAGATCTTCTTGTGTGTTTTTCCTCCAGGAAAGAAATTTCACTTCTTCTAAATTGGG
The DNA here is from genome assembly GCA_963932465.1 of Maratus speciosus. Taxonomy (NCBI): domain Eukaryota; kingdom Metazoa; phylum Arthropoda; class Arachnida; order Araneae; family Salticidae; genus Maratus; species Maratus speciosus. The sequence continues at coordinate 458,991,608 of OZ010792.1, forward strand.
TTAACAATCTGAATACAGTGGCACAAGATGAGACTTCATTTGCATAGGCCAATTGTATACGCTTTACCTTCTTGGTTTAGTCCCGCTTTAAAGTCGTCGAAAATGAAATTTCACCTTCTACAGATTTTTTTGTGAATTTTTGAAACTCTATTAGAAGATTTATACGATCATTTAATATATTATAGAAGGATTTAGCCAATTAAAATTAAGAACTACAAAGATGTTAGTTAAACACCATCAAAAACTTTTAAATGCGCTAGGCCTTTCGAAAGATCTAATTAAGTCTTGCTGCAGTTTTTATAGTAGAAGGACGTCTTCTTTGCGCCAGACGAAGAAAGACTCAGATCTTTCGAAACGCCTAGCGCATTTAAAAGTTTTGATGGTGTTTAAAGAAGATCTTTGTAGTTCTTATTTATTCACACCTGTTTCAACTTATTTTCTTCAATTAAAATTAATTAAATAAATTTGAATTTATAGGGATTTTGGGCAATACTTATAACTCCAATCAAATCTTTTATTTAAAATATTTTTTTTTGGTATTTTCTAGAACTAGGAATTGTACAAATATATTGCTCTTACAATAGGAATATTAGAATCATTTCCGAATTGACACTTTTTTAGTATTTTATAGAACTGACACTTTTCCGAACTGACACATTTTTAGTACTTTATAGAACTAGGAATTGTAGAAATATAATGCTCTTACAATAGAAATATTAGAATCATTTCCGAACTGACACTTTTTTGGTATTTTATAGAGCTGACACTTTTCCGAACTGACATTTTTTTTAGTATTTTATAGAACAAGGAATTGTACAAATATAATGCTCTTACAATAGAAATATTAGAATCATTTCGAACTGACACTTTTTTAGTATTTTATAGAACTGACACTTTTTCGAACTGGCACTTTGTTAGTATTGTATAGAACTAGGAATAGTACAAATATAATGTTCTTAAAATAGAAATATTAGAATAATTTCTGACCTGACACTCCCCCCCCCCCCCACAATCTTACAACGTCAAGAAAGCTGAAAAGATGAAAAGGCAAAAGAATTCATCCTTTTATACTTATTTTTTATTTTCTGCAATCAATAAGGCTTTTGGAATAAGATAAAGTAATGTATCTATAACTCATTCTAAACTGTATCACTAATAATTGATATATTAAATGAATTTTGTGACAAGTTATTTTAATGTTGCTTTAAAGTACTGTCGGGGTATAAAAGGTTAAAAAGTTCAAATTTAAATACAAGATAGTATTTATTACTATCTTCTAATCTTTACAAGAAGAAAGAATTCGATTCGTCAAAAAAATCGACTTCCAGTTTTCTATGAATTTATACTCTTTAAAAGGTACTGAACACGATTTGACATTTTTAGAGAATGTTTGTATGTGAGCGGTCGGTCTCAAGAACTAGTGCATGAAATAATAAAAAAAAAATCTTTAAATTTAAAGCTACATTTAACTTCATATAAATTTGTGCTAATTATTTTTTGGTGTAAATAGCACAGCAGGTGGCGCTGTCGTGCTGCATTTGTCACGATTTCCGATATAGGTCTATCTCAAGACCTAATGCATTGATTTTCATCAAACTTCAGATTCAGTTCTAAGTTGACTTAAGTTGTTGCTTCGTTTACTATGTTTTGGTGTAAATCTCACTAAAGGTGGCGCTGCTATGCTGAATTTTCACTATTTCTGCAATATCTTTATCTCAATGACTAATGCACGGATTTTCATCAAATTTCATATTCTGTTAGACCTTGAGACATATTTGTGATGGTTAGGTTTCATGTAACTCATATGTTGGGTGGCGCTGCTACGCTGTATTTTTCAGGATTTACAGGATTTTAGTGATAATCATATCTCAAGAACATGAAAATGCAACACATCCGTTTGCGAAGCCTCTTAGTTGTACTAATATTTTTATGCTGCACGAATCCTGAATTTCTATTCGCTATTCTTAAAGTATGAAAATCGATTGTTCCACATAGTACCTATCGGGATCTTTAAATTCTTAATGCTATGAGTAACTTCCATTTCGATTAATAGTATTTTACAAGTTTTTATTTTGAAAAACTTTGTTAAACTCTTAAATGTATGAATGATTAATACTAAAGCAAAATATAATTAGTACAAACATATTATAACTAAAAAATTTAAAAAAGTATATATAGTTTACATCTATGTAGCATAATACTCCCTTTGTATTAATCATGTCGTTGTATTTTTCCTATTTTCCCTAGTAAAGTTTGTATAATATGTCAAAAATTGTTGAACTCTTTGAAGTGCATCCATTGTTTTCAATATACACTGCTCAAAACAATTAAAGGATATTGCAGTTTTAGGTGGATTTTGTATCTGGTTAACTGTTTAGCTGATTGATACATGGTCGACAGACATAGTAGGTTATATGAGAATAAATTACACATGTTTGGCAGAAAAAAATGCATTTTATTGCGCATTTGTGTACTAAAGGAAAAAAACACAATTTGTGCATATGAGAAAAAAAGAATAAGAAAAGGTGTTTTCTTCAAAGAAAATCATTTTCAGTAGGGGGTATGGTTTCCACGGGCGGCCAGCAACGTTGAACACCTTTGAGGCATAGACTCAATGAGGCTATTAATGACGAGTTGGGGTATTCTGCCGCACTCTTCCAGAAGAACTCTTTCCAGTTCTTGGAGAGGTTGTGGGGGTTGTTGGCGGCCAGAAACTCGTCTTCCTAGAGCGTCCCAAACGTGCTCGATTGGATTCATGTCTGGAGAACACGCTGGTCATTCCATTCGAACGATTCCTTCCTCGAAAAGTAAATCCTCCACCAGGTTTGCACGATGTGGCTTGCAGTTATCGTCCATTAAAATGAAGTTATCTCCGATTGCTGCAGCGTAAGGGACTACAATAGGTCTGAGGATCTCATCCCTATATCGGCGACCAGTCAGAGCTCCATCTCGAATGATGTAGAGGTCAGTGCGCCCGTCAATGTAGATGCCACCATACACCAACACTCCTCCACCGCCAAATCTGACACTTTCGTGCACGAACGCAGGATTATTCCTACTGCCACGGTCCCTCCAGATGAAAATACGCCTATTATCCGGATGCACAGAAAAACGGGACTCGTCAGAAAACATAATATTGCTCCATTCATTTCTCCTCCAGTTGACATGCTCGGTTGCCCACTCCTTGCGGTCGCGACGATGCCTTGATGTTAATCTAACACATACCATCGGTCGGCGAGCATACAGACCTACAGCATGGAGCCGGTTTCGGGCAGTCCGAGTTGAAATCGTGGTGCCTGTAGCGGAGCGAAGGTGTTGTTGGAGAAGAGTAGCGTTCATGGTTCGGTGTCTCCGAGCTGTTAACGCTAAATACCGATCTTCATTGGGCGTTGTTGCCCGTCTACGACCTTTCCCTGGTCTTCGGCCTGCACATCCACTCTCCAAAAAACGGTTCCAGATCCTGGAAATGACAGTTTGTGACACTCCAATGGCTTGCGCTACTTCGGCTTGAGTTTGGCCCCCTTCTAACCTACCAACAATTCTCAAAGCTTCTGAATCTGTCAAATGACTTCGCTGAGACATCGTACTCATCGAAACAAAGCAATCACTGAATGCCGATCATCCTTGTCTTCATTCTCTTTTATCCAGTTGAAAGTCAAATTTCATTCGCTGCCGCTGAAGCGACGTTTTTGACGTCGAATTCAAAATTTGCATACTCCACAGTTTGAAAACCAGAAAAATTTGCATTTGTGATTCTCTTCTTCTATTTTCGGCAAAAAAATTTCGTTTATATCTTTATTTTATATAAAACTTCAAATATCCTTTAATTGTTTTGAGCAGTGTATTACGAGTATTTATCCCATAATATACATAAAATATTTAACGTTTAACAAAAGAAAGCTATTAAATAAGATAATCATAAAAAAAGAATATATAGGTTATTTCTGTTTTTATATATAGTATTCCTTTTGTATATTTAATGTCCTAATCATGTTAATGTATTTTTTCTATTTCCCCTATGGTATAGATTTTTAATGTGTTAAAAAATGTAGTATTCTTTGAAGTACATCATCTGGTTTCAATATATTACAGGCATTTATTTGAGGAGATACTTAAACTGTTTAACGCTTAACAAAAGAAAGTCATTAAATAAGGTATTAATAAAAAAAAGAATATACAGTTTATTCCTACTTTTATGTAAAGTATTCCTTTTGTAAACTTTGTGTATAAATCATGTCATTGTATTTTTCCTATTTTCCCTGGTTAAATTTGCTTAACCCCTTAAAGGTCGCTTAATATTTGGAAAAACCATCAGAAATGTACCTAATTTTTTTTATTCCAGAAATTGAATAATTATAAGGTTTCTATATAAAATATGCAATTAGTTCTTTTTTAAGGCGAAAAAAAAAGATGTTATAGAACAAATTCACATTTGTGGAAAAGCCATCATGAGAGAATTCTCTGTTTTAATGTTTATTTTACACCATACAAATTGATGCGAATAAGACCTTTATTTTTCACATCTTAGATCTTTATTTATCATCATCAAACAAATTTTAACAAATAATATTTTAAATAATATAATATACATTAAATTTTGATTATTAATAATTTTTTTTTTTGTGTGTGATATATTTCGAAACATGCGATACAAAGTCCAATATCACAATCAGCGCCAAAAACCAAACCCAAGCTTTAACATTCAAAGACTTCACACGGGAATGCCAGTTAATTTTTTCTGGTTTCAGAAGTTTTTTTCCAGCAATAAATCTCCAGCCCGGAAATATGACGGACACGAGAAATAACGAACGAAACCTCAGCCCGTGATAGTGACGAGAGCGAGAATTAAGGGGTTATGGGGTCTCAGGACTCTTAAAATTGGAAAAAAATGAAAAAGAAGGACCATTTTCAACATTTAATATCTTGAAATGTATTTGATATTAAGACACAATTTTAAATGGGAATGAAAGATACAAGTATGTTCTTTCATTTCAAATATTTGAAAAATTGCAAGATGCAGAATTAGCATTTACAGGGGGATTAAAACTGTCAGACATTTCACGAGCAGAAAATAGGCATAACAGGTTATGCGCACGATTACAAAATAAATTTCGCACCTAGAATGAAAATTTTGGTTTCTACTTATTCTTCAGATTATAATAATTACACTGAATCTAAATAAATTTGTATTTAAAGCATTTTTATATTTTTAATACAAAGTTGTATTTAGATAATGCAAAATTAAGAAAATTTTAATAATATAAACACCTAAAAAAATATTTTCTTTTTACAATAAAAAGGAAATTTTAGGTTCAGTTTATTCAGACTAAAATGAAACATATGTTTTGAGAATTTTATGAAAAAATATTCAGAAGTTTTTGAGATACCGTGCGCGTTATGCCGAAAAACGTCATTTGGAGAAAAATGGCTTCAAAGTTTTGGAAACACGGCTTCAGCTATTGAGCGAGTATAATTCTAAATGCAATAACTTCTGTTCTAATGGGAATTTCAAGATACCAATTATATCAAAATGTTCAGAAAACATAGAAGTTTAACATCTAAAAAAAAAAAATTAAAATTTCGAAATTTTTAGAGCTTTAAGAGTCCTGAGACCCCTTAATGCGCCAAAAAATGTTGTATTCTTTCAAGTTCATTTTCTGGTTTCATTATATTAAGGGGGCTGGACCCTCAGCTTCCGATTTCCCCTCACTAATGTAAAGTCCACGGCCATTTGATGTATTCGTATATTTAAAATATCTCCTCGGGAAATTAATATTTTAAACTTCTATTTTTTGTGTACACTTCCTAAAAGATGTCTCTTTTTTTCTTAGTTCTCAAAATATTTCTAAAGTACAGACTTAATTTTATAGGAAGTGTTATAATCTCACTCACAGTTCGCCCGCTTTTAACACATAAAATATTAAATTCAGCGTAGATTTTAGAAATATTTTGAAAACTAAGAAAAAAAAGAGACATCCTTTAAGAAGAGTACACAGAAAAAAGATGTTAAAAATATGGATTTCCCGAGAAGATATTTTAAATATATGAATGCATCAAATTTCATTACAGAGAATTCCGAAGCTGGGTGACCAGCCCCCTTAAGCGTATTTATCATAGGAAATACATAAACTATTTTACGTTTAACAAAGAAGGCCAATAAATAAGATAATCTTAAAAAATGTATAGTTTATTTCTATTTTTATGTATACCTTTTGTATACTTTGTGTACTAATCATGGTATTGTATTTTTCCTATTTCCCCACTTAAAGTTTGTTTAATGTGTCAAAAAATGTTGCATTCTTTGAAGTACATCCCTTGAGTTTAATATATTACGCGTATTTATTCCAGGATATTCTTAAACTATTTAACGTTTAACAAAAGAAGGCCATTAAATAAGATATTCATAACGCAATAGTCTACTTCAACTAAATTCAATTTGTCACAAACTAAATTAATGAAGATGAGTTATTACTACTTTTATGGATTCTGGCACGTATAATGCCGCAAATTAGAAAATCATTAGAAATTTTATGTGTTGGAGGTTCTTTATACTTGTATCTATCGGATTTTTCTCTCTTAACTGTCAGTGGTCTAACTAAATTATTTTTTTATAGGCATTGTTTTATAACGAAATTATTATAAAGATATGTGTTGGGAAGAATACCATAATAATTGTATATATAATCGTAGTAGAAAAAATTAGCTTTGTATAATTGCAGTGTGACTTCCAAAATCCGGCATTCAGAAGTCCGGCAACTTCAAAAATCCGGCATCAAAACTACCTTTTCCCCTTCCTTTTTCTTTTAAAATTATGGTATAAGAAAAATAGCAATTGTTTATGAACTAAAAACTTCAAGATCGAAAGTAAAAATGCAAAAAATCATATTTGTCATTTTTTTCATTTGTCAGAAGCAATTATTTTCTGGGAGCAGCATTGTTGCTCAGAAACGGTGTGGAGACTAGTACATAAGTTCTTTAGAATCTCTCTTCTGACGCTGTGCTAAATATAACTGCCGATAATGCTAGCAACAGCTCCGAAGACGAGAATGAACAACAGGCGGAACAAAAGATTTCACTAGAAAAATGTGTAAATTTCACTAGAGAATTAATATCTGATGTAGATAACAAGACTATATTTCCGAAATAGATCTGTAACAGAGATTCTTCATTTGTATAAAATACAAGAAAAACTTGTTAAAGAATGACAAAAAAAAAAAAAAATTGAGGCAAACAAAATTGACATCGATGATTCCTAAATTACACGGATAAATAATTTTACTCTTAATTATATTTTTATTTTTTTCTGTAACACAGGAAATGCCAATTAATGTAAGTTTATTTTTATATTTAATTATAACTTTTTCTTACATAATTATCATTTAATAATGGAATAAATTATGGCTAAAGTTACCATCAAAAATATAGTACTACATTTGATGTTCCTATTTACGATTTTTGACATATCTTCAAAAATCTGAATTTACAAAAATCCGGCATTGTCTCGATCCGATGATGACGGATTTTTGAAGTTATACTCTATAAAACATTTTAATGCAGCAAAAATATGTAGTTGTCAGGCTAGCTCAGATTAAAATCACACAGAAATTTCCCATAATTTCAAGATAATAATTTCTCGGGGTATAACTTTTTAAATATTTTTTTATTTAATCTTGATAAGACGACACATCACAAATAGAACGGCACATAACACATATATATTAATACGGATATAACTTTTTACATTTTAGCACATCTCAAACAGAACACAACTACAGTCAACGCTGTAACAGAACACTCTCCAACACACATTTCTCATTCGGCAAAGCTCACGGAAAACGGTCACGTGACTGCCGGTAGAGTCTATTTGTTTTAAAACGGGTGGCGCGCGTTACATCCTCCCCCTCTGTTTCCGATTTACGTCTCGGAGAGGAAACAGGATGCTTTCTGGGTCTTCCTCTTTTCCTTAAGAGTGCAACTGGAATAGTTTCAGTTTCTTGAAATGGTGACAAAGCGGAAACATGGTAAGACCCAATTCGCTCAGTAGGATTGTCCAGGCTAGCAATATCATATATCACTAGTGACTTTCGAGTCAAAACTATGTATGGCCCATCTCTCTTAGGCATAAATTTGGCTGTTTTATTTTTACTTGCTTTGCTCACAGGATGTAGGTTAACCCATACTTTATCACCAGGTGTGAAATACACTCGTCTACGATTTTTATCGTAATATTTCTTCAGCTGATCTTGTTTCATTTCAACACGCTCTTTCACACTTTTTGAAATATTTGCAAGACGTTTAAGATATGTGGTTATTTCCGGAACAAAATTGTCATTTTCCACAACAGCTCTAAAATTTTTCACCACATCATCGATTGTTCTTAATTCTCGACCAAATTGCAGATAGGCGGCAGTTTGGCCAGTTGTATCAGATTTGGCAGAGTTCATAGCAAATCTAATAAAAGGAAGTTTTTCAATCCAGGAACTGTGTTCATCTCCAACAAGGATTGCTAGTTTCAGACGATTCGAGGTTTCAAATCTCGATTTTTGCGTTCGACTGGATTGACCTGAGGATGGTACAAAGGTGTCAATGATTGGTCTATTCCAAGAACGTAACAAACTTGTTGTAGAACAGCGCTCACAAACTGAGGGCCGTTATCACTTATGAGTCTTCTTGGGATACCATAACGAAGGAAGATCTCTTCAATCAGAGTAGTCGCACATTCTTGTGCAGTGGCAGTTGTTAAGGCAAATAGTTCGACCCATTTAGTGGCACAATCTTCTACAATAAAAATCCATCGATGCCCATCTTTACTAGGAGGCAATGGTCCAAAAAGATCAATGTTGAGGGTCTCAAATCGCTGAGCATAAGCAGGTGTTCGTAATAAACCGGCCGGTTTTTGATTTGTTGCTTTATAACGGGCGCACTCTGGGCACTGCTTCACATATTCAGAAATGTATGCTCTCATGCCTGTCCAATAATATCTTTTAGCAATTCTCTGATAAGTTCCTGCTTCACCATAATGTACGGCTGAAGGGTCGTCATGATGAAGTTTCAAAATATTTTGTCTTTTTTGTACTGGAACGACCAATTGCGCTTTCGGCATCTGATTCGGGAGCATACCTATAAAGCACACCTTGATTCATCAGGAATCCTCTATCAGTACAATTGGCGAAATCTTCGCTTTTCTGTTCATCTTCAAAAGAATCTATGATCTTTTTAAGGTTTTCATCTTGCAACTGTGCTTCTCTGATATCTTTTGGACTTCTTGTTGGCATGTCTATGCTGACAAAATTGCATGTCTCACAGAAAGCAGATTGATGATTACAGACAGGGCGTGACAGCATGTCAGCCACAACATTTGATTTTCCAGGTTCATATTCTATTTTCTTCTTATCAATTTCTTTCTTAGCAGGAGTCATCCGATTAGGTGGTGCAGCAACAGGAGCACTATCACCTGTATTTATACTATGCTCCACAAACGGGGTTGTCTCTCCCCCTGGTTGAAAACATTTTTCATACCTTTTGAGAACATCATTAATGTTGTTCCTTTCATCGGAATTTAGATTTTTGCCTTCATCTTCATGTAAAGCATACGGACTGACTTCGACCACACCAGCTAACGTGCTATTTTCTTCTTGGTATTCATCAACAAGATAAAACTTTTCCCGAGGTTTATCGCTGAAATACCATGTTTTGTTGGCAGTATCTAACACCATGTTAGCATTATGTAAGAAATCCATACCTAAAAGAGTTCTATTACCCTTGGCATCTGGTAATACTATGAACTCCGTTTCGAAGACTCGGCCTTCAATCTCTACGGGCACAGTGGCAGACAAAGTGTCTCTAACCACCGTAATTCCGTCAGCTAACGTTACTTCATGAGTATGAGGGTTCAATGCAACACCAGTTTTTAAAAATAAATTCACACATACGTTCTCCCGCAATAGAACGATTCGCTCCCGTATCTGCACAGACTAACACCTTCTTATTGCAGATCGTGATAGGCACATTTGGAGCTGAAACTGCTGAAGTATTCAAACTATATAGCTGAAGACTATGTGCTTGCACAGTTTGTTTTTTTAACTGTAGGGGAACAATCTGGACATTTCTTCTTTATAAATCCCAATTTACCACAACCATAGCAAACAATATCGGATTCTAAGCGTCGATTAATAAACTTAGGGGGAGATCTGTCTTCTTTTGGAGGCTTACTCTGCTTCCAATTATTTTCTCGACGAGAAAACTCTCTTTTATTTTGGGGTACAACCGGATTTCTTTTAGGAAACGTAGATCTGGCAATGTCATACGCATCTAATTTTTCGGCAAGGTCAACTGGCGAATTTAAATTTTCCCAATCATCTAACATATGTGGTTTCCATTCAACAGGCACGCGCCTTTTCATTTGATCAGCTATGATAAGATCCTGAAGAGCTTCAAAAGACGTTACAGTTAATTCTTTAAGCCAGTTTTCAAAATAAGCTCGAAGTTCGAAATAATAATCTCGCCAAGTTATTTCCTTGGACTTGCGTGGCGTAAAGAACAGCTGTCTAGACTTTTCGGCACTAATTTTAAACCTTTTTAGAAGTAAATCTTTAACATGTGAAAACTTTGAAGCGTTTTCTTCTGATTCACGAGCGATAAGCGTAGAGATAGAAGATGGTACAACACTGAGTAAATACGAAACCCATAGATACTCTGGTACCTTCGAGAGCTTTAGCTGACGTTCCAGGAGCACCAAAAACAAAGTTACATCATCAGTTTCTGGCCTGAATGTAGGCAATAGCTTTTGGATATCTATCTTACTCTCCGGGTGAGACACTACCCCTGCTGCGTTACCACCTACCGCTCCACTGGAAGTACTTTGGCTCTGAGCCTGTAACTTGAGCTTCTCAAGCTCAAAATTCATCTCAAGCTTTTTTTAACTGTAACTATTCCGCTCTATGCTTCTCTTCTAATTCAAATTTACGCTGCTCTAACTCTGCTGCTTTTTTGTTTTTCCTCTAAGTCCCGTCTGCGTTGTTCTTCCTCGCGAGTCGAAATTTGGTTTCTGACTAATGAATTTACAAAATCAACTTCGTACGAGGGGGAGGATTTAATTTTCTCACGCAATGTGACAACTGTCATAGAGGGTTGCGCATCTAAATTCATTTATAACGCAACCTGATATAAATCCTCTTTACGAGCTTTATTAAGTTCAGACATTTTAAACTTTAGCAAAACAACAAAACGAGTACCCCACAAATGCCGAAAATTCGTTTAAATTATTCCCCAAACGTGTGAGCTTTGCCGTTACAACTCATATAAACAAGACTTTAATAAAGCAAAACAGTAAGGTTTAACATTAGCAAAACTCTTGACTACAAAACAAAACAAACTTTAAATCCCTGCAGGTATAAATAAACTGGATTGTCATAACGCGACATTTAATCAAAACAATATTTTAACCAATATAAAGCCATTTACTGAATAGTTAACACTTTCAAACACTATTCTAAATAATATAAAACACATAATTGAATAATTAAAATTTCAACCAATATTATTATTATATTACTAACGCTACTTAATATCGGTTTCATTCAATATCACTTTAAAAGAAAATAAAGTTTCTTTTATAAACAAATAATAAATACAAAATCTTACTCATTCCGTTTTAGAAATGAATCACATTCAAGGCTTTTTCATCAGTAAATCAGCAACTCAAAATTAAATACTTACGTTTAGCATTTAAATAATAACAAACACTTAAATAAAAATAGTAATAATTTCTCTTACGAAACCAATAAAAAAAAAAAATTAAATAAAGACGTATCTTTATGAGAATTGCGATAGAATTATAAATAACATTTTAACAACCTATATTTGACTGAAAACAGTTTATTTTTCCTCTTTTAAAAAGAAAAGAAAAAAAAAAATCAACGAAAACGTAAATGAATATTTCTTTCGCTTTCTCTCGCACTCACTCTTTTTTTTTTTTTATGAATCAAAATATTTTACTTAAAGCAAAGTAAAAATTAAACATACATGAACAGAATCAAAGTAAAATTTTCAGAATAATGGGTGAGGGAGGGGGGAAGGGGAAATATGCAATACAAACATGACAGGAAAATAATAGAATGAATTAAAGTTTAATAATGTCAAAAATATTTAGAATTTTTAGAATATCAATAATGTTACGAAGTCAAGAATGCATTCTTTTTATGAAACAAACTATGGATCCATTCAATTTAAAATGCTTACTTGTTGAAAACATCTTGCAGAATAAATCTTGTAGAATAAACACACATATCCTAGAATTTTCTTAGGACATTAACGAAGTAATTTGTAGAACTTTACAACTTGAAAAAAAATAAGAACGCATATCACATGGTGTAAAGGCGACGTATGAAAATGGCAAAGGTAACGAAACATTGCAGAACATATTTTAGACTCACTGATCACGATCACTGACAACAATCGAATCTGTAGAATATTAAGAACATATTTCACTTGCACACGCAGACGACCGGTCGTGCCATTTTTTTTTCTCTGCATGCTCGTTGAAAACAACACTTTATGATTAAAAATATATCACACTTTTTGTAGAATGAAGAAATCATATCGCGAACATTTTCACTCGGTTTCGGGCCGACGTTGGGTAGCCAATTGTCAGGCTAGCTCAGATTAAAATCACACAGAAATTTCACATAATTTCAAGATAATAATTTCTCGGGGTATAACTTTTTAAATATTTTTTTATTTAATCTTGATAAGACGACACATCACAAATAGAACGGCACATAACACATATATATTAATACGGATATAACTTTTTACATTTTAGCACATCTCAAACAGAACACAACTACAGTCAACGCTGTAACAGAACACTCTCCAACTCACAGCATTTCTCATTCGGCAAAGCTCACGGAAAACGGTCACGTGACTGCCGGTAGAGTCTATTTGTTTTAAAACGGGTGGCGCGCGTTACATAGTTATTTTTAAACACATTTTAATTTTAATCGTTTAACAGAAACTGCATGTAATTTTTCAATCGTAATTTTTTTAAATATAATTTGCAATCGCATTATTTTCTTTTTTGCATTTAATTACCTATCAGAATGTGCTTATAAAACAAGATTATTGTTTTCAAAATTAATTGCACATTAATATGAAACAAGATTTTCAACAGATCTAATATGTAATTTGTGACAAATAAGGTCCAATAATTTAATTCTAATACTCAAAAAGTTTTAAAATATTGTTTTATTAACATTTATTCAAATTTATATTCTGATATTTTGAAAGCGTTTATTTCGTTTAAAAAAAAAAGTACACGAAATCCTTAAAATTTACATTTGTTACTTAAATTCCGTATTAATCCATTTTTGAACATCTAAAAGTGTGCACTTAAAAAACTATTAAAAGAATTAATACTTGTTCCTATACTTATATTCTTTATATAACCGTCAGCAAACCTAACGGGCGTTGCCCTGGCAAGTCTTCAGGAAAATATTTACTCCAGATTTAGTGAAAAGAAAAAACAAATAAATTGTGATAATAAAATGAATTAGCTGAATAATGAGAATAAAATAAATACCGTATATAATCGCATATAAGCCCGTTCGCGTATAAGAAAGCCCCTCTATTTTGAATAACAAAATACTGATGAAATTCGCGACCCGCATTAAAACAGACCCTAAAAAATTCCAATATGATTTCAGAAAAAAGTCATATTTTTAGTGAAATACTAAACAAGCAAAAATAATTATATAAAAAATAAGAAACATCAAATGAATCTTTCACTGTAAAAAAAAAGGACTAAAATACGGAAATTGTGCTGGCAATTGAGACACCAGTACTATTTCCGTATTTTAACGGAAGTTTTCCCCCGTACATTACAGAAAAATTTCCGTTTTTCTGTAAATCATGGGGGGGGGGGAGGATTTCCGTTAAAATACGGAAATAGTATTGGCGTCTTGATCGCTAATACATATTCTGTATGTTAGTCCTTTTTATTTCTTTTACAGTGTTCAAATTCGGAATTAGCCTCTGAATCTCCAAAAAGTTGTATCAAGTCCCGTCCTGAAGTTCCGTTGCTTCTTCGTTATAAAAGTCGGACTCAGAGACTGATGAATTTTCGTCACCACTTTCGTAAATAAAATCGTCCTCGGTGTCATCCATCACCGCAATTTTTAAATGATTTCACAATTATCCCCTTTGGAATTGACATTACACGTCTTTTTAACCAATGAAGTGATAAGATCGATTCCCGCTCTTTTCTAAATGCTCCACTTTGTTCTCTGCACACCTGGAGAACACATCCCGATTTTCCGCAATAAATCATTACATGATTTGTTGATCAAACATCAATTTGCCTACTCCTGTCAGAAAGCTCTGCGGCTAATAACTTTTCTCCCAAAATCTGACCTGCGTATAATCCTGCTCGACAATTTTAGCTCAAACTTATTCGGCTTGTACGCGAGTATACCCGATAATGAGAATTAAATGAACAAAATAAAAATTAGAATTAAATGAATAAAATAAAAATATATAATAAAGTAAGTGCAAAAATTCCGGTCCATCACGAATATGTCATCAAATATTCAGGGTCGGCGCAAATTTAGAGAGAATGAGAAAATGAGAGAAAATCTGACTGTAACAAGAACGCGGGCCGCAACAAAATTCGTCTTATTCAATTAAAAAAAAAAAAAAAAAAAAAAAAAAAAAAAAAAAAAAAAAAAACCGGAACGAAAGTTATTACTATACGGTTTTTTTTTTCATGGACCTCCCCCCTCAAGAAAAAGGGGGTTGTAGTGAGGTAAAAAAACAGATTACTATATCTTTTTTTTTTTTTTTTTTTTTTTTTTTTTTTTTTTTTTTTGCGAATAAAAGGTCAAAATGAGAACCCAGTGCATTGTTCATGATTGGTTTTGATCAGACGCAACAGACGTCGTTGAAACAAAGAATAAATATGAAAAAAAAAGCTTCATATAAATATTCTTGTGAAATAGTAATTAGTGATATTTTTTTAATAAACAATTTTATAATAAACCATCAGTATGAGAAATGCACCATGTATGTAAAAGTTTCCCTATTTTTCTTTTTATTTCATTCGGGACAATCCGTCACCATTTTAAACAGTAGTAAAATCAGAACGGTAGAAAAACCTTTTTCTTTTACTTCTTTATGAAGGTACACGTTCTACCCGGACATGTGTGGTCGCGATCATAACGCAACGAACAGACACCTATAGGACCTACAAATAAAAGTAGATGATCTGCCACACACTGTAAAAAAACATATAAGTTTACTAAGAATTTTTTCGGAAACAGGGATGCTTAGAACATTTTATGTAACTGCAACAACAACAACAAAAAGTTATGTAACAGAGTCCTGTTTACACTATAAAAAAATCTGTACGCTTACTAATAATTTTCTAGGAAAGTGGGATATCTAGAACTTTTTGTATAACATGAACAAAAAAAATCATGTAATTATCCCGGGTTACAGAAAATTTTTTAGTAAGCATAATAATTTCTGTAGCTTTGCAAAAACTAACTTAGTAGATTTAAATCTCTTTTTTTATAGTATACAGATAAAATTTTGTAAAGCATACAGATTTCTGTAGCTTTACAAAAACTAGTTTTGTAAAGCTACATTAAACTAGTAAAACTAGTTTTGTAGATTTACACCTTTTTTTTTAACCCTGTACATGTGCTTACATACAATGCATTCCAAGCGACAAAAACCTTATCAGACACTCCTTAGATTATTTTGCTTAATAACACTGTTTATTAAATATTCAAAATGAGAAAATTTCTTGTAAATATTTTTTTAAGAATACTTTATAGAAATTTTTTTCTCATATTAGTTTTGAAATGTTTTTAATCTCCCAAAACTTTTGTAAATTACGGGTTTCATTAATAGCGAGGAAGCACCCTATTGCAAATTGCCTGCTAAACCTGATTCTCATACACGAGTAAAATAATTTCAGTATATCTTTAAAACTACCAATTGAGAGTAACGAGAATTATCGCCGTCATTCCAGAAAGAATCAATTATGTCAACATTTAAAGCAGATTTTGGGGGAGGGGGAGGTGATAATCTGAATTATTACCGAGCGTACAATACACAGTTTACTCACTAATGGTGCTTTAAACAGTCTTATTTTATATTGTTCTTGTCGATTGCTCCGGTTCATAAAAAAGTCAGTTAATGAATTAGAACATTGTTTATTTTTATATTGTATGCTGTATATTCATTTAAGGGGAAAACTCGTTTAAAACGCTGTTTTTTCAAGATTTTTTAAAAAGAAAACGAGAACTTTTATTCAATCACAGTAAAGTATAAAATAATATTGACGTTTAAATCTACAAGAATTAAAAAATATATATATGTTGGCTCTATAGCGGCTAAAATTTGGATACTACGATTTGCGTCGGGGAGCGCCCAGGTCTTGTAATTGACTAGATCAATAAACCAATATTTTTGTTTTAAGTAAGTCCTTACGCTCAGCATGAACCTGAATATAGCAAAAAGTACAATATAATGAAAAATTGAAGAGGTTTTGAAAATAAAATCACTTTTTTTAATAAACCATTTGTAAAATATATATATATATATATATCCTTATGGGCTTAATTCTGAAATATTTAATCGACCTGTCAAAGTCTTCACATCTATAAATAACACTATTGATTATTCTCCAATTTATCTTACTCTTAATCATAATTTAAATTGTAAAACAACACGAAACAAACGTGAAAAGGGTTCATCTTCAGGTGTAGTTTCTAAAAAATATATCACTAAACAAATTAATGATCTTCAAAGTAAATATTTAAAGCATTATAATTGGTTATTAATTCGAAAATACATATTTGCTATTAAAAAGAAACAGACTATACAACATTTAAATGTATTTCTAAGTAAAACTTTCTTTAAACATTTTTCTGATATTTATTTTGATCTCATTATTACTAGGGTTAATCTTTTAAATATTAATTTACAAAAAAAAAAAAAAAAAAAAAACATAAAATTCATAATACGAATACTCAAATGATAATAACATTTTCAAATCATATATTTAATAAAATTAATATCAAATCTATAATTAACGATAAAAAATGTTATTTTCCTATTGATAATCTTCATATGACAAAAACTTTTAAATATCCGAATACAATTGGTAGAAAGATTTTTAACTACAATACATTTTCAAAAAATACATCTGCTGCAAGTAATTTTCCGTGTAATTGCAATGACCCCAATCTAAACAAATATATAAACAATGATCATGGACATATAATCACTGGAAATCTTAATATTGTTAATGATTTTAAATTGAAAAAACTAATGGGTTTTGGTACTAAATATAGACTTCCATCTAAATTTACTGTTAAATCTATAATCAAACAGTTTACAAATGATATAGATATTTTTATTTATAAAATTTCAATCTATTACAATAAACCTATTGCATATTTTAATCAATGGAAAATATTAGTAATTGAAAAATTAACTATGGCTTTAAAAAATAATATTTCTGATTTAGTTTTTATTAACACAAAGAATTTTTTTCCAACAAATAACTAAATTACAAAAAAAATACGTTATCACATATGTAGACAAATCTCCTAATAATTATGCAATCATATGTAAATCCTATTATCACCAACTTCTTACAACCTGTATTTCTTCTAATAAATCTTTTCAAAAATATAATGAAAATGTAACTGTAAATAATCGTAAAATTCAAAGTTATTATAAACTATTAAATATTCTATCTACTAATTTTAATTATCCTTATTTAGTTCTAATTCCCAAATTTCATAAAACTCCAATTAAATTTAGGACTGTAACTATTGGTTGCAATACATATAATAATAAAGCCAATAAACTTCTATTAAAAATTCTTAATCAATTATATATACTTACTATAAACAATGATAATACACATTGTATAAAAAATAGCTATCAACTGGTCAATATTTTAAAAAATCTTAACTGTGTATATAATATAACGACATATGACTTCAAAGATCTTTTTAATAATATAGACTTATTAGATTTACATAATATAATAAATGCATTATTTAAAGAGTATTATAAAAAACTGGAATTACCATCTAATATTGATATCGCTTATTTTAAATCATTAACAAACTTTATTATCTATAATAATTATATATTGCAAGATAATACATTAAATTTACAGCACGTCTGTATACCACAAGGTGGTTGTACATCCAGTTTATTATCAGACTTATACTTATATCACTATGAACGTACTTTTACTAATAATAATCTCCATTTATATCGTTATATTGATGACATAATTTTAATTGCCACTGATCAATCTAGAATTTCTCAATTTCCAGTTGATTATCCCACTAATTTGGAATTAACGGAAAACCTCTTATCTAACAATACTATTAACTTCTTAGATCTTAAAATTACAATAAAAGACAACAAAACAATAACTGATTTATATGATAAACGTAAAGAATTTAAATTGAAAGTTAATACATTTACAAATTTTAAATCTTGTCTTCATCATTCTGTATATCGAAATATACTACTTAATCATTTATATATAATAAAATGTTTATGTTCTTCTCATCTAATTAACAATAATATTAAAAAACTAATTTATGATTCATTAAATCATGGTTTTCCAAACAAATTCATATATTCATTAAAATACAATTAGTACTTACATGATCTATATATATATATATATAAACATGCGTAAAGAAAATTACAAAAAAATTATAAAAAATAAAATAAAAAATGTTTATAAAAAATTAGAAATTGTAAAATAAAAACAAACAATTACTATAGGATGGTTGGGTGGGTAGATGTTAGAGTACGGAGGAGGGTGGTGCTGTCTGGATAATACGCAATGGTTGATTTGATGTTTTATATGTAATTGGTGACTTTTCCTCTTTTTAATTTCATATTAAATTTAACTTATTTAATCAAATTCAATATTAACTTATTTTTAATTTAGCCTACTCAGGACAATGTCATATTAATTAATAATAGTATACCAACTTTATAGTGATTATTATGCATATTGGTTTATTTGATTAACTAATGTTATACTGTATGTATTAAAAGTGGTTAAATAGTTTTTTTTAGCTTTTTTATGACTAATATAAGGATAATTCAGACACTATATATGTGATCTTTAGGCTATTTGGAATTTTAGTATCTGACAATCTTATATAAACATCCTTTTTTATTTATTTATTTTATAATTTATTTAATTATTTATTTATTTATTTTATTTTTCTTTCCTGTTCATTTTTTTATATGTAATGCTAAATATTAAGACTATTATATTTTTATAATATATAATTTATTTTATTTTTTAGCACATAACCTATATTCTATATATTATCAAGTTAATTTTTTTTTTTTTTAATTTCTCAGTGCAGATTTAATGGTATGGTAATAGAATATATTGTATTAACATTTAATTTATTTAAAAAAATTCTGAATAATTATATACAGTATGGTATTGTTTATAATAAGATGTGTGTAGGAATGCAGTTGATACATTTTAATTCATTAGCATGTATTAGGTTCTTCTTATTTTGACATTTGTATAATCATAATAGTTTTTAAAATAATATAATAGATGGCAGCACGATAAATTTTGTATTTTTAAATAGCCTCTATTAAAGTCATAATTTTATTTTTTTTTACACTAGGTGGTAATTATACGCTTAATATTGGCAATATTCTAAAATTGTTATTATACAATTTAAAATTGTTTTTAGGTATTATAAATAATGTAATTATTATTTATTTATATTATATTAATTATATTTATCACAATATTTCAACATGAATTAACTGACTCCATAGCTTTTAATTTCTGTGTTAACTTAACTGTTTTAAAAATAATATAATAGATGGCAGCACCATAAATTTTGTATTTTTAAATAGCCTATATTAAAGTCATAATTTTAATTTTTTACACTAGGTGGTAATTATACGCTTAATATTGGCAATGTTGTAAAATTGTTATTATGCAATTTAAAATTGTTTTTAGGTATTATAAATAATGTAATTATTTTTTATTTATATTATATTAATTATATTTATCACAATATTTCAACATGATTTAACTGACTCCATAGCTTTTAATTTCTGTGTTAACTTAACTGTTTTATCCACCTTAATCTTATGCTTTTTGGATTCCATGTGCGGGAATATTTTTTGAAAATCTACTGGGAATTAATACGGTATGTTTTGTAACATTTCTCTTGCTATAAATCAAATATTTAATGTTTTGTAGTTTTTTTTTCCATTTCATGCCATTTGATAATGTTCTGTATTCATCTTGAAACTATTTTTTTTGATTATATTGGTTGTTTGACTACAGGGGATTTTTTTTTCAGCTTATAGCTTTTTTCCCACAGAAAACAACCGATTTGCTTATATCATTGAATTCTGTACTCTTGAAAACAATATATAAGTTTTTCAATTTTTTCGGAATCCATATTCTTCTTCTTTTCTTAAATGTTAATTCTTGTAATTAGGTATAAGGTACTTTATCTTACATATTGTTGGTTTATGGCGTGTAGTCAATCATTCACAATATTGCAGTTTTTGATGATGGTCGGTAATGTTTAATTAATGGTTATATATATATATATATATATATATATATATATATATATATTTAATAAATTTTTAGATTTGTGCTGAGGACAATACGTTAACGAATATCAGTAAAAAAATTCAAGTAAATCGGCCAATGACATTTTGAGTTACATTCCCCGGCGCGGAAAAATTTACGTTTTGAGAAATTCAGGATTTCAAGTTTTCAGACTTGCAAAGTTCTGTTTAGGGAGATTTATATTTTCCAAAGCTTAGTCTGCTATTCCAGGACTGTAAAGTAAGCCCTCTTTTTCAAGGAAAACATCCATCTATGCTGGGTTTTTTTTTTCCTTTTTTTGGGCAGTCCTGGCCTCTTACGACATATGGCATTGATTAGACATTAATCGTTGACCTAGTTTGTATTCGATTCTGATTTGCTGATCGTAATTGAAGAGCTAAGTGAAGAACATGTTAAGTACCAAAAATTACATTTGAATAAATTTGATGTGAAAGTTTTTGTTGTCAATTTTAATGATTTATTTTTTGTTTGATACTATGTGTTTAAAATATTAACAGATGTAGTACTGAACTCTATCAAAAAAACTTATTTATATTTAATTTTTAAATGTTAAAAAATATTAATATTATATACATTATTAAATAATAAAATATTAAATATTAATGAATAATGTCTTAAATCTTCAAGGCTAAATAGAATTTTGGTATTTTAGCTTTACCATGTGATAGAATACTTGATAACGCCTTCGTACAAAAGATAAAATAATTTTTAAGAAAATGTAGCATAACATGTTCTTCCACTCAGCTCTTCAATTATCACCAAATTTGTTGCACTTGGGACCAATTTGTAGTGCAAGGTCGTTTATAACTCTATGTATGTGCATCTATCCATCGTTAAACATACCTCCGCCCAAGAATGCAGCAATTTCTATAATTTTCCAATCACAGTTCAAATATTTCGGAGCCAAACGCCCGCAGTTGTATTGAACGTTTCGTGTGCGTTCTGGGTAAAGCCATCCAAGCATCCCTCCAATATATCACAATATTATTCAAATAGCAAATTAGAAAACTCATTCGGCCAAAAACATCGTGTTCCTGCACTGAGTTTGTATCAAGCGCATCACTTGTAATTACTTCCGAAAGACCTTTAGAATTTTTGTAGAGGGCTTAAAACTTTAAGGATACATTATTCAGATAGTATATAAAATTTTAAAGCAGTAAAAAAGTGCCTATAATTTCATTTTACACGAGTCCCTTCCTCCTTTCTTAAATATAGAAAAATTGGCCTTAAACTTAACTAAACTTGACTAGAATTCACAAACATTGGCGACACTTTGAAATTTACCACATAAGGTTTCGGCTTAAATTCCATGATAGGAAGACTGATTCCAAATCCAATCTTTTTATTTTTCTTCTTTTTAAATGCTAATTTGTTTATTATTACATTCAAAGTTTGGTGAATTAAATCAAATTAGAAATGTGAAACACGTGAAGATTACTTTCAAAATTTTAGTTGTTGTTGTTGTTGTTTTTTTTTACAAAACATAAATAAATATGTAAATAAATTTCCAACAAATTTATTTTTATTTATTTGTTTTAATATTAAATATTTAATAATTTATTCTATACAAATTTGTTTTCATTTATGTACAGAGATTCTTGTCTAAATACGATGTATAAATTTATCTTTTTTTTTCTCTTTGATTATTAAATCTATTATTATTATTAAAGCTGTCATTAATATTGCTAGTAAAATACACATTCATGGAAATATGTACTTTTAACTATTATATTTTATGATTTAAGTAATTTATTTTTATTGTGTGTGAATTTTAGTAAAGAAGCAAATTACTAAATTACCATGTTTTAAAATGTTATAAAATTTAGAATATCAAGTCTAATCTTTTGTGCTTCAACAATAATAAGGTATTTTGATAGGGCCGAACTTCCACTTATAAAGGTGCCAAACAAAACCACGTCAAACAATTTTTGAGGCCGGACATGCACATTCTTTTTCTTGTACGGTAAAAACAAATGGATATTGCACGTCAAACGTGGCAAATGCGGTGCGTTCGTACTATAACTAGATTTATAAATATTTTTTGCACAGCATATTGTACTGAATGTATATTTTAGTGCACTTTATAAATGCATGTCAATTTCATTCTGTTTGAAAAGATCTAACATCATCAAAATGCACTTGAAATAATTTTTCCCATTGGCCGTAATGTAACAGAAAACTTTTGACTGTCACTGTAATTAAACTATACATCTGATTTTCATAAAATTTGAAATGACTCTACAAAGTTTTGCAACAATTATATACTTAAAATTTCAGACCATTCGAAAGGCTGTAACATCATTAAAATGCACTTGAAATAATTTTTCCCCATAGGTCGTAATGTAACGGAAAAATTTTGACTGTCCCTGTAATTAAAAAATACATCCGATTTTTATAAAATTTGAAAGAACTCGATAAAATTATGCAACAATTCTATATTTTAAATTTCAAACGATTCGGTTGGGTAGTTTTAGCGCTGTTATATGCGGACTGACGGACGAACAGACGTACAGACGGACTGAATGACGACTATAGGTGCTACGTATTTATATAATTACGAACGCATCTAAAAAAGGACCACTGGAGACATCTATAAGTAAAATTGTTGGTTCGGGTCGAAGTGCCAACTCTTTATGAGCCTATTTTCATTAATATTGTTTTTTTTTTTTTTTTTTTTTTTTTTTTCAACCGTTTTACCCTTTTGACAGGGTTTATTTTGTCCGTCGTAAAACTCGATGATATTGTAAAGATATATTTTTAAAGTTAGCAAAATAGCCTGATAATAAATACTGAAGTTATTCATTCTATTTACATACCCACAATTTGTCATGGAATCATGCGAGTTATTAATTTGAAATATTTTTACGTATCACGCAATATGACTATTTAGATAAAATCGTAATCTTTGTTATTAGTTTGAAAAATAAAATTCAAAATATCAGTCTTAAAACTTGAAGAGGTGTGAAAAAATGTTTAGTTACAGAACTTTCTGAATATTTGTACATGATTTATTCCTTCAATAAAATGATTTAAAGTAAAAAAAAATACATTTTAAACAATTCATATATAGAAATATTTTTATCTAAGATTAAATACCACTTTGTTAAAAGAATCTATAAATTCTGAATCTTGTAAAATTTTAAATATTATTTAAGCATGCAATATATAAATATTGTATTGTGCTTAATGTAATATTTCGTATAATCAAATATAATAACATGAGACTTTATGAAACTTCATAGAAAACAAATTATTTAAACACAATGTAATATATTATTATTTATAAATCAAACGTTTTTGGAACTTTCTAAAATTTTGTTGGTAAACGTGAAAATTAATAACTATCATTTTGTAAAGTTAGTAATAAATATTTATCAAGTACTTTGTTAAGGAATAATGCCTTAAAATTTATTTCTAGATTTATGCATTTATTAAAACTAACTATGAATTGTTTAGCTTAGACAGAAATATTTTAAGGAAGAAAGTGAAAGTATCAGACATCGAAATATTTTATTTTTAATGAAAGATACGGTAAATGTTAAATTATAAGTTTGGAATAATAATTTTTAAAAAAATACGGAAGATCAATAAAAACAGAACAGAAGTAAGTCAGGCATGCTAAATTTTAAAAGTACAAAAATTATAAAAATAGCAAGTTTCAAATTTGCCATCTCTGAAAATCTCGGATCCCAGCAAAAATTTCTTATAATCGATTCTATGTTTTAATGCAGATTCTGAACTGCGTCCATTACCTTTACGAAGTAAAATTTCTTATTAAATATTAAAAGATAGAATTACGATCCTTAAAAGATGGATGTGTAAACATGAGCATATATATGCATTTGAAAAATTAAGACATTTGATATAATTATATTAAACAAAATTACAAACATTTATTATTAAAAGACTTAAAAAAGAGAACTTTAAAATAACAAATTTTGAATTCGCCAAGATATCTCTGGAAACGTTAGATAACAGCAAAAATTTCTTAAAATCAGTTTTATGCTTTAATGTACCGTGCTACGATTTTACCTAGAATTAAGTGAATTCAGCATAGTCGTAACCTCTCCGGGAGGTTTCCCCTCACTCTCCGAAGACTTCAATTTTGTATTTGGTAATGCTGTAAAAGTTTCATTTCTCCCTCCAGGAACTCCATAACACTCCCCCCCCCCCCCCCCCCCCGTGCCCCGAAGATGCAAAATTCCTTCCCGTAGGAAATGTCTGAATGCTCCCAACTCTCATCTTACGGCAATCCAGAACATACCCATTATTAGTTCGGGGGGGGGGGTTATTAATTTCTCCCGTAATTACTAAAAAATAAAAAATCATAATCTCAGGTGTTTTGGTCAGTCGTTTTCCAAATATGCCAACCTTTACGTGCGATTAAATTAATTTCTTTTGTTTTCATTGAGTATGCATAAATAACGATTTTTCTTGAAAACTTTAAAAATATCGGTACATGTTAGTTATCCCGTCGACCAAATTACTGTCGCCAAATTTTAAGATTGAACGCCAATAATGGTTAATCGTAAATGTTTACGTGTTATGCGCACGTGTTTACGTCATCAAGCGATTTTTATTTCGAAGTTTTATTTGTAATTTTATTAATGTTATACTAATTTATTTGTTTTTTCGTTATTTAAAATAAAAATTATGTCAATTTGTATAATTTGGCAAGTGGTTTGGTGATTTATATAATTTGGCGAAATTGGTCGACGGGATAACAAACAAGTACCTAAATTTCATGTGATTTGGAAAAATTACAAAACCTACTGAGATAAAAATCTATCAAACTAATAACAACTGTTCAATGATAAATATGCAGACTCTGGATTCAATGCTAGTTAAAAATTATTTGGGCCTTAACAGTGATAATGTAAGGTTTGCTTTTCACTTTTTTTTTCTTTTGTATTTGTGCTTCTTAGAAATGCTTTTTTCGAAGTAATGATCTGTAACGGAGAATAGACGGTAAAACACTTTCTTTGAAAACACACAGCCCCTATAATAACTTCATCGACATCATGGTACATAAATCTGTTAATGGATATAAATATAAAATAATGCAGGTGTAATGACATTAAATTTGAACAAAATATGTTTCTCATTTAAGGCATTTATTCATAATTGAAATAGTGAAAATAAAACTTTTTTTTTTTTACAAGTTCCTAGTGAACTATACTAATTACAATGGCTGAAGTGAATAAATTATGTCAATTATGCATTTTATTGTTAACAAAAATTTTGCTTTCTTTATGAAAAGTCTTCTTGCGGTCATCTTATAACTAGAATGCGTCCGAAAATAAAATAACTTTTTTTACAAGAAATGTTCTATGAAACAAACTATACAACGGGTCATACCGTGTGTCCTTAAAAGGACTGACTGATTTTAAAATTCAATTACTTGCAAACGGTGACAGATATTTAAAAAATTCTTGCAGGGGGTTATGCATGAGGTCAAAAGATTTTTTACAGTGATTTTCGATTTTAGTTCAAATTACAAACAATAGATGGCGCTGTAAGCAATAGGCGCTAAATTCAGGCTCGATTTTTGGTCATTCGGGACCCACTCAATACATTTTAATATCCTTTTTCCGCATGGAAGAAGAGATCGGCCAAAAAATTGAGCCTGTATTTAGCGCCTATTGCTTACAGCGCCATCTATTGTTTGTAATTTGAACTAAAATCGAAAATCACTGTAAAAAAAAACTTTTGACCTCATGCATAACCCTCCTGCAAGAATTTTTTAAATATCAGTCACCGTTTGCAAGTTATTGAATTTTAAAATCCGTCAGTCCTTTTTAGGACACCCGGTATTTGCATTGTAATAAACTACTTATTGAAGAAATCGTTAAAAAAAAATACAGATATATGTTTAATAATTTTGGAAAGTTTATAGTTAAACGTTCATGTTTTAATGTATACAGGAAAATAAAGATGAAGGAATTAAAATTTGGTGTTGTCGACAAAGAGCAGAATGTTAAATCTGAGGTTCATAAAAATATTTCTCAATTTTTATACGCGCAATCTTGTAACTACTAGTTTGAATGAAAACACTATATGGGTTTAAATACACTGCTTGTTACTGGTTGTTATAATACACTGCTGGCCATCCAAAATGCAACACCAAGAAAGACAAGAGCTATCAAAGCCAGATTTATTTTAGAGATTACATATAGTATCAGTGTTAATTGATTCCAAAGACAACCTTCTTTGAAGTGAAGTAGCCAGTAAAATCAGTAAGAACTGTTACCTCCACGTCTGTCAATAACTGCTGCTACACGCTGCGGCATAGAGTGAAAGAGGCTTTGGATGTGTTGTTGGGAAATGGCATCCCACGCTGCCTCCACACGTAGCCAAAGTTCATCTTGTGTACTCGCGGGTGCGGCATTCTGGGATAGGCGTTCTCCAATCATTGATCAAACATGCTCGATGGGTGGTAGATATGGAGAACAGGCAGGGCAGGGCAACAATATAATATGGTGAGCTAAGAAGAAAGCTTGAACATTGCATGCAACATGTGGTCGCGCATTGTCCTGTTGAAATGTGGCCGCAGGCAAGTCCTGTAGGTAAGGGAAGAGAACAGGCTGCAAAAACTCAGACATATAGCGCTGGCTGGTAAGTGTACCGTTAATGCGTACTAGGGGGGTGCGGAAGTTGAATCCAATACAACCTCACACCATAACACCGGGTGCATGACCAATGTGATCATGCATAATAGAGCAGTTAACCAGGCTTTCCCCACGGTGTCTCCAAACTCTAATTTGACCATCGTGGTACTGCAGACAGAAGCGTGATTCATCCGAAAACACAATGTTGTGCCATTCAGATGACCATCTCTACCGTTCAGCGGACAATTGTAAATGCAAACGCCTGTGGTTTAATGCCAAATGTACGCGAAGCAATGGGCTCCTAGCGGACAATCCACTGTACTGCAAACGACTTCGAACTGTTCGTGCGGACGCCCATTCTTGTGTTAGAGACGACATTCGTTGTGTTATGGTTGCGGATGTGGCAGTGCGTTCCATCAGTGCCATGCGCACAATATCCCTGTCTTCCAGTGGAGTGGTGTGACGAGGCAGTTGCAATCGCTCCTGTCGGCCTGTCATTCCCTCCTGCGTCCACCGATCCCATATTCTCATGACTGTTGCTTGGCCACGTCCGATACGATGACCAATTTCTCGGAAGGATAATCCGCAATCTCTGTATGCAACGATTCTTCCGTGATCGAAATCAGAAACGTGTTCGAATGGTGCTCGTGTTTTTCTACGAGGCATATTGAATCTGTACGCACAAAAAATCGCACGAGAAAACAAGTCACGTTCTTCAAAACGACAATATTTCTTTTCTTTATATACAGATTGCAAGAGGCGCTGCAGTCGCCCAAGATGTGCGCGAGCGCTGAATTTGTAATCATCTGCATATCCTACCGAGATGTATACATGGTGTAAATTTTACGCTGTTTGTTTGATCCCTTCATGGTGTCGCATTTTGAATGGCCAGCAGTATATAATTTAAACTACCTCAACTCTGCGGGAGTGTTGTACGTGATACGGGTTACAATTACACGAAATTTAGATAACAAACACTGCAGATAATGCATTCAATATTTGTTTTGCAAAAGAACAAAAATGTTCACTGCATTTGGCGTGAATCGCAACTGGTACAAACGGAGTTTCGAAGAAATCCATGAAGATGACGAAATCGACAGTATTGAAAGATAAGTATTGCGCAACAGAAGTTTGAAGACCGATGATGCATAACGGCATTGACAGATAAACATGGTGTTAAGAAAGCTTTTTCTTCAAGAATATAGAAAAAACGCTGATGCGATTAAAATACTTCAACTGCCGAAAAGTTATGCAGAATACCTTCCATACTATATTTCAAATATCAAGTTCAAGATCTGAAGTATTTTATGCATAAATTTCATGCAATTGTAACATAAACGGTAACCTTCTAAAGCTGTCTTAAATAGGGAAGTATTATTTCAGCAATCCTGTATATGAGCAAATTTCTATCTGAAATATTTAATTTAAGCACTTCGAAAAATCTTCATTCAAAAGATTCATTTCTGCTTTTTACCCGACTGAAAAGGAGGGTTATGTGTTTCACGCGTATCTGTGTATGTGGATTTAGTTATACCCTCGAAGCATCCCAACGGCTGGATGGATTTTAATGAATGGGGTCTCTATCAATTCGTCTTAACGGCCCGATGGTTATAGGCTAGGTTTTTTTTATAAATTCAAAATGGCGTCCTTAAAATACAAAATGACGGTACAGACGGAAAAAAAATTACGCACCCTATTGAGTGGCATATCATTGGATAGATCTTTCAAAATGAAGACGATGTTTCATTGACTATTATATAATCAGAAGCTCCGTTAAAATATTATACAACCTGAAAGTTGTGTATCTAGGATCTCTAGCTTTACTGCAACTCTAACCATCATAGATATCTATAGACCTCATCAAAACAGTGTTTATAGATAGGAACTAAGAATTAAACACAACTTAAAAGTCATCAATACAAGTAAATAAAAAAATGGGTAAGTAATATAAACAAGTAATATAAAAAAACATATTTTAAGTCATTTCTTACTTAGATCAATCAGATAATTTTTTTTCTCCCATTCTTCTTTCCTCTTGAGTGGCGCTTAATATGGTCTTGATCCAGAAGAGGGCTCTCTCTGTCTTAAAATACCTTGATCAAGAAGAGAGCTCTCTCGATTATTGAAAATTAATTAATTTAATTTAATTAATGAATTAATATTTGAAAAAAACTGGATTAACATCAAGTGTCATCCACTACAAGTTAAAAAAAAATTATTTGAGCTTGATTGCATGAATAATATGTATTTTATTAATGATTGAAAATTTGAACAAGATATACAGGGTGATTCAGCTCGTCGGTGACAAACTTTAAGGATCGATAGAGCACACCTAGACGAACATTTTTGAATAGGGAATGTAGGGTCCCTGACGCGATGGTAAGGCGCTAGGCGCTTTCGAAAATTTGGGTGCCGAAATTCGAAACGTCATAAAAACTAGGGAAATGGTTAGATTTTCTTGCTTGTTGCGTCGAAATGATTCTGTTTGTTTAGACTTTCTTCAGTACCAATTTGATAAGCGTATCTCTTAAAACATGGATAGGGGGCGCTGCAGACTTTGGAGAGCTAGACAACAACTTTAAGCCCGTTATTTTGATAATTTAACACATGCTCGCCAAAGTTTATACTCTAACTTAAAGTTTGAACCCAAAAGTAGAGCCCTGCAAAAAGCGTAAGAGCCGGAATAAAATGTCAAAGTACAGGGTGGTCGAAACTCGAAGGCTCCTAAGAGATAAACAAACAGATTTCTTGACTTATGGCATGCATTTTCATGATTCTGTTTGCTGGGGCTCTCTGAAACTCAGTTGAACGGTACAAAAAGAAACATCGATAGGGGGCGCTTTGGGCAAAAAACATAATTCGTTGACATTTCGGACGCTAACTGGAAACGGGGCGCTACGATCAGTTAGAAACAAAACAAGAGAGTAATTTACTTATCATAAGAAGCTATTAAAACTGCAGTTTGTTTGTTTTTTTTAACAAACATAGCTGGTTTCAATCATGCACAATGCGCGCAATAAAATTTACATAAGGTGCTTTTTGCTGATTTATGCAAAAGATATCGTACCATATCGATATGCAAAAGATACGTAATGCGTAGACGACAACGCGAGATGACGTAGTTGTATGCGCAGACACGTCTTTTGAACGTGCGGTACCTACTTAAGCTTCGGGTTACTTGTCTGCAGATCGGTAGTAGGATGGAACGGTACACAAACTCTGAATTGGCTGACATGCATTTGGCGTATGGCGCTGCTGGTTGTAATGGACGAGCCGCTCAGCGGTTGTACGCCGAGCGTCACCCCAACAGCAAATCCCCTGCCATGCCTTCTTCGCTCGAGTACACCAGAGGTTGTCCACAACGGGATCTTTCGACGGAGGCAGGCCTGAACGGGAGCGATCAGTGAGCACCCCCGACAACGAAGAGGCTGTGCTTAACCTGGTTGAGGACAACCCAGGTCTTAGCACGAGAGATATCGCCAGACATGTTGGCATTTCGCAAGCAACTGCGTGGCGCATCTTACGTTCCCGGAATCTGCACCCCTACCACATCCAGCGGGTGCAGTTGCTCAGAGAGCAGGATTTTGGCCCTCGAGTGGAATTCTCAAGATGGTACTTGGCGATGAGATCCAGGGATCCCCGTTTTGTAAACAGCATTTTGTTTACGGACGAGTCCACCTTCAGCCGGGAGGGAATGTGGAACGCCCACAACAGTCATGTGTGGTGTGATGAAAATCCACATGAAACCAGAAGCCGAGCAGCCCAGGAGCGTTTCTCAGTAAATGTGTGGGCCGGCATTCTGGGGGATTGCCTCATTGGCCCTTATTTGTTACCTGAACGGCTGACAGGTGGAAATTACCTGATTTTCCTGGATCAAGTGCTGCCGCAGCTTCTGGATGAGGCGCACGTACCCGAAGGTTCGCGTCGCCAGATGTGGTTCCAGCACGATGGAGCTCCGGCCCATTACACGAACGACGTGCGTCTCCATCTAAACGCAAGGTATGGCCAGCGGTGGATCGGGCGTGGGGGTCCAGTTCACTGGCCTGCCCGATCACCAGACCTCACCTGCTTGGATTTCTTCCTTTGGGGTTACCTGAAGGCCGAGGTATACCATACACCTGTCAGCAGTGCTGAAGAACTTGTGGCGCGCATTGTGGCAGCTGCAGGGCAGATCAGAGATACTCCTGGCATTGTTGGAAACACACACTCCTCAATGCGACGGAGGTGCGAAGCCTGCATCATGGCCCAAGGTCGAAATTTCGAGCATCTTCTGTAGTGTTATTTTTTGTAAATAAATTTCCAGTATCATTGATGTTTTTGGTCTAAATTTATTCAGAAGTGTTGAGCAGAGGTAGAAAATGTGTTTTCATTATTACTAACTGATCGTAGCGCCCCGTTTCCAGTTAGCGTCCGAAATGTCAACGAATTATGTTTTTTGCCCAAAGCGCCCCCTATCGATGTTTCTTTTTGTACCGTTCAACTGAGTTTCAGAGAGCCCCAGCAAACAGAATCATGAAAATGCATGCCATAAGTCAAGAAATCTGTTTGTTTATCTCTTAGGAGCCTTCGAGTTTCGACCACCCTGTACTTTGACATTTTATTCCGGCTCTTACGCTTTTTGCAGGGCTCTACTTTTGGGTTCAAACTTTAAGTTAGAGTATAAACTTTGGCGAGCATGTGTTAAATTATCAAAATAACGGGCTTAAAGTTGTTGTCTAGCTCTCCAAAGTCTGCAGCGCCCCCTATCCATGTTTTAAGAGATACGCTTATCAAATTGGTGCTGAAGAAAGTCTAAACAAACAGAATCATTTCGACGCAACAAGCAAGAAAATCTAACCATTTCCCTAGTTTTTATGACGTTTCGAATTTCGGCACCCAAATTTTCGAAAGCGCCTAGCGCCTTACCATCGCGTCAGGGACCCTACATTCCCTATTCAAAAATGTTCGTCTAGGTGTGCTCTATCGATCCTTAAAGTTTGTCGCCGACGAGCTGAATCACCCTATATATATAGCGAGAGTGTGAGCTAATAGTGGCAATTGAAAAAAAAATAGTTTCACATTGATGAGAAATAATTAATTAGTTCGCTTTTTACGCAGTCGGGTTTTTTGATTTTTTTAAATTTAATTGTTTATTTAACATTATAAATAAAGATTATTAAATATTCCTATTTTAATATTTTTGGTTTCTTTTCAAATTATTGCTTTAAAAATTAAATAAATACATACCTTCACTTGAAATAGTTTAAAATTATGAAGTTTATTATCTGGAGGCGAGATAATTGGAATGATGCTTCCATAAAAACTTTTGTCAATAGCGCATTATAGAAACTTTCTTTTCCTCCAAATATTTTCAAAACTCAATTATATTTTACGACACAAATTTGCTTATCGACTGGTTTCAGACACATAATACCTTGTTATACTACTTTCGGAAATGTCTATCACTAATAAATTTATATCCTATTAGATCGACTAAATCGAGTTGGCTGCATCCAATCACCCACAAATATCTTTATCACGACGAAACTTCTGAATAAGTGATATTAAAGTTCTAAAAAGTTGCATCTGGGCAAATAGCTGCGTATAATGATTTTATATTACTAGAAGAAAATGTTATGCATGAGAGGCAACAAACATTAAAGATAAATTAAAGAAAATTAAAAGATAATATCTTACAGTACATTTTCTTTTATTTTATTAAAGAGAAAGTGTGAATGATGTGCTTTTAATTTAAAACCAACTTATTTTGAAGAAAGTGAATCCTTATCCGTAATTTAAGCTTACAATATATGATTCTCGCTTTTAAGTCATTTTGGCCACTTTTACAGTAGCTAAACCTTAAGGGGGCTGGTCACTCAGTTCGGAATTTTCCTCCGTAATGTTAAGTCTAAGGACATGCATTCGTATATTTAAAATATCTTCACAGATAATGCATATTTTTAACATATTTTTTCTGTGTACTCTTCTTAAATGATGTCTCTTTTTTTCTTAGTTTTGAAAATATTTCTAAAATCCATGCTCAATTCAATATTTTATGTGTTAAAAGCGGGAGAATTGTGAATATGATTGATATATGATTTTAACACTTCATATAAAATTAAGTCTATACTTTAAAAATATTTTGATAACTGAGAAGAAAAAAGAGACATCTTTTAGAAAGTGTACACAAAAAATTGAAGTTAAAAATAGTAATTTCTCGAGGAGATATTTTAAATATACGAATGCATCACATGCCCATAGACTTCACATTAGTGAGGGGAAATCAGAAGCTGAGGGATCAGCCCCAGTTCCCTGCTCAACAACCCAAAACTTTCTGATACATTTTCTGTCTCATTTTTAACGTAAAGGCATAAACTAGGCAGTTGTAACTATTGAAGTTGCTTGTAAAAGAAAAGAGTTTTCCATTTTTTTTAAAATAAATAAATTGCTGATTTGAGTTGATAAGTGATTCTCGTCGCGTTTTTTCCATTTTCAAAATTTTCGCTTTTCTCAAGCTGCCTATTCGGTTCAAAATACCAAATTTGAGAGTATTTTCTGAAAGATATTTTGCTGTTATCAAAAAATGGAAAATGTCTTTCGATTACATAGTTTCTAAATAAGAACAACTCACAATTTAGTGCTTTTCCGAACATAAATGTATTAAAAAATATGTCAGAAAGTAGCTTTGTATTTGAGAATAGCCTTAAATGAGGTGACAAAAGTCACTAAAAACGACAATACGTATTATGCATGCCAGTTGATATATAAATACCAAAATAATTGTTATCAATGTTTGAAATAAATAATGTGGAATTGAAATACATTCAATTGAAAATTGAAACACTTATTATTGAACAAATTTATATATTAATAACTTAAATAAAAAAATAACTTTGAGATACACGATATTGATTATATTTTAATCGAATAATAAATACTTCATCATTAATTTTTTTTTAAAGTTATAAACTTTAACAATGCAAAAACAAGAAGTAAGTGATAAATCACCAATAGAACATAAATTTTACTAACCACTGTTTATGGCTGTATGTGTTAAGGAAAACAGTTTGCTTTAACTTATTTTGTTCTTCACCTTCCGAACAAGCAATACGATCTTTTTGTTTTCTGGAACGGATGGATCTAAATTGAGGTTTAATGTTTCTTCCCTTTTCTCTTTTACCTATACTTTTACTTACAGATTGTTTTAGAGACTGACTTCGAGTTTCTGCTCAATTCTGTTTTTGAAACTCCGTGTTTGTTTTTTAATATTTTATTATTTTTTATATTCTTATTTTCCTCTCTGTTTTACCTCTTTAATTTAATTTTCCTCTTTAATTTTTTCCTATATGGTTCGATTATTTAATCATGCTAAATCTTTTAATACGACTGCTTTTCGACTTTTTGTTTGATTTTCATTTGTTGGTGAAACTGTTTTTAACAAACAGCTTTCAAAAGCAGGAGAGGGATTCTCTTCAGGAATAGATATCCGTGAGTGTGATTTTGTTTGCAATCTAGACTGTTCTTATATAGAATCCGACCTGTTTTTGACCTTTAGCTTTCGAAAATAAGCATTCATTGTTTGCAGCAAATCAAAACCTTCATAACTGTAATTTATATTCAGTGTTTAATTTGTAAGGACACAGACATCATACATTATTGGATATTATATTAGTACGCTCATGATGCTTTATTTGAAATTTTGTGGTTGCAAAACAGAGAGCTATTGTTAAATTATCTTTAACCACTCGTATTTAAATAACCGTTAAACTCAAAATCAGAAGAAATATTGAGCTTCCTTCTCAGGAAGATGATTAATAAGCGATTCATTAAACTTTTATATCCCAAATTATGAATTTTAGAAGTCTATCTCCTCGAAACATTTTTCCTTGCATTACTATGATACATTAAAAGGTATATACACCAAAAATAAAAGGTTTATTTATTTTAAATTACGGCTAATTACTTGAAGTAGTACTTCAAACTACCGTTGGTAATAACGATCGGACAAGAATCGAAACTTAGAAAAGAAACTGCAGTAGAACCCCGCTAATTTGAAATTCCGGTTAATCCGAACGATTTTATTTTGGAAAATTATACTTGAACAGATTAACTGAATAAGATTGAAATATTGTAAAAACAAAAAGTGCCTCTTACTACTAAATTCTCCGGATTACAGGATGAATGTCGGGAAAAACGTGTAGAAGTTAGAATTAAACAAAAAAGTGGCAGTAGAGCATGTTTTTTAAAACAGCTTGAATAATAAAAAAAAATACTCAATAACGTAAAAGTACATACAACATATGTACACGAATATTAAATGAACACGTGCACTGTAGAAGCCATCTTACAAAAATCTCGAATATCAGTTTGTTTTCAAATCACTATTTTTTTTTTTCTAAAATGCAATAAGTTTTGAATTCAGTTGATAAAAATTTATTTTTCCTTTCAACAATTTGATTTAGCAAATTACCTATAGAAAAGTTTTTTTCTTCCCGCATTTTCAACGTAGTGACTGAGCTATTTATAGATTTGCGATTTTGAACCGTTTGTAATGAGTTGTTACGTAATTCCTCATTCTAAAGTTCCATCGGATTATTATAAACATCAGGTGTGATCAAACAAGGAATGTTATTTTTTTTCCGAAAGTCGTGTCGGATTATCTATCATGCCGGATCTTAGAAGACCGGATTAGAGGATGTTTTCTGTACTACTGAGTAGTTATAACTTACAGTTTTTTGCGCGTATCTTTTCTCTTCTATTTTTATCGTAATTTCGGCTAATCCGTATTTCTTGTAATCCGAACAGGCACCTGTCCACCTAGCGGGGTTCTACAGTATATCTATTTTTTTAATGTGACTTATCGTGAATATATCTATTGTATATGTGTCTATGATGTGTATATGACTAGATGATGATACTGTTCGGACATCACCAGTGAGCATTTCGTCATCAGATGAATATTCTACAGTTGTAACAACACTACCACTCGATGGAAAACATACCTCAAAGAAATTTCCAAACTTTCAGTAGCAGAAAACTTAAAAGGATTAACAAAAATGCTGAAAGATTTTTTTAGATTTTTTTTTTCTAATTTGTAATTTTTTCCATTTTTTTAAATGAAAATACAATATTTTTTTCTAAAGATAAGAGTAAGATATTGTTTGCGTTATAATTCATCAATCCAATACATAAATCACGCAATATCCTGCACTACATTGTATCAATATCCACCTGCCTAGCAGCCAGGCATCCCTAGTAAATATATACAATTTTATGCACTATATGTATTCAAACGATAAAAATCCAAATAAAAATCCTATCCAACGATATCCCGAAAGTCCCCCAAAGTACTGCTTTGAAAAGGGCTTCCTAAAGTAAACAAATTGAAAATATTTTATTTATTTATTTATTTATTTTTGCATAACATATTGTCAAGTAATCTATTTAAAACAACAACAAAAAATTATATCTACCTTACCTTTAAAATTTAAGATGTTTCCAAGCAAAAGTTAGAGATACCGAATCAGGCGAGAAAATGGAAGCAAAATGGACACTCACCAAGGTAGCTTCGTGATCAGTTTTCAGCTTCTTTAAACTGATAGTGCTATCTAGTGATGGTCAACGGAAATATTTACTATTGTTTTCTAAAGGTACCATTGCGAACGCATTCAATGACTGTCTTTTAATTGAGATAGAAAACTGCGGTACTTTAAAGTATGGTCGGGGCATAAAGGTTTAACATGAAAATTATTAGTACAAATCGATTTATTGACTAAAAACATATGAATGGATAAAAAATCGCTAATGGCTAAACCACCATCAGCCAAGTCATTGGTGGGTATGTCTCATCAAGTAGTATTTAACTTATTTTTCAGATTTGCTTTTCTTATCTCGATGAAGGGAATAAGAATCGAAAGATTTTTTTAGAATAGCAAAATGACATAATAAGGAAATGACAGATTTTTTTAGATACATTTGAAATTTGAGTATTTTCAATCTACACAATCATTTTTAGATCGTTAGAGGGGCTTATATGAATGTTCAGTTATCCTGTGATCATATGGCTTTAAGCTTTGCCAAATACACGCAGCTTCCATTACGTCATATATTTTATTTATTTTTTTTTAATTCATGTATTTTTCTATTTTAATTACATTTAATTTCTCATCTAAAGAAAAACGCTAGTGCATCATTAAATGGAAATTTCTAAATTATTATTTCAATAAAGTTTAAATCTCAATTTCTGGTCTAGACACAATACATAATACTTCAATACAATATATGTAAACACACACACACACACACACACACATAATCTTCCCTCTGTAAATCCCCTAAAAGTCACTTCGCATTTTACGGATATAATGCTTCGCTGTTAAATTACTGAAAAGAAAAATCAGTCACCTTAACACACCGATCTTTCCAAAACAACTCCAATTTGAAAACGTGTTGCCTTGTGCCGCTTTCAGTTCAGGCAGATAATACATTCGAGTTCTATAGGGTTATTTAATCTTCAAATTAAAAAAAAAACGAAACCATCATCCATTTATCAGGGTTATTTTCCGCATTTAGGGAGTTATGGGGGTACTTAAAAATGGAAAATTTGCATTTTAATGGGAAATAATTTTAAAGAAATCGTTTTAAATATAGTGAAATTATTCGTATTTTATTCCCGAAGTCCGGGGTGTTTCATTATATAGCAGTTATATACGATTCTAGATTTTCAGTACATATACTGTTTTGCATTTATGTTTCGTCACATTTATACAAAATGGCATTAGTGTAAAGATTTTTTTTTCTGGAGAATTTTATTCTGATTTTTCTGATTAAATAAGTAAGATACGTTTGTTTGAATATATGCAATACTTCTCATTATTTGACTGTGATAAATCTTTTTGCAACACAGAAAAGGCGCTTATACAAAAGTGTGGGCAAGATACAATCACTTCATCGAATGATCAATGGTAATTTCTTTAAATATTCTGTAAATACGGTATAATTATATGCGTGGTGTGTAAATTTCTAGCACCCTTGTTGATTACTATTAACAATGATTTGTGTGCATCCCGTACCGCGTTACAGCTGTGATCTGGGCTTTAATATAAGTTTCCACAGTAAAAAACATAATTATTTAAAAATATAGCATACATGCTGCAATTTTTATTGTTTAACGTACTAAAGGATGTCTTGTTTGGAAGTACCTAATTTGAGTGTGTCAGGAGAAGAAATACTATTGATAAATATTAAAAAGTTGATACATAATAGGAAGTTGCATTCACCAAGTTTAATACAAACAATGAATGCACTTCTAATTTTGATCCTTAACAATGAATGCACTTCTACATTTGATCCTTAACAATGAATGCACTTCTAAATTTGATCCTTAACAATGAATGCACTTCTACATTTGATCCTTTCCTGCATATAAGAATTTCTTGGAGATAATTAAATTTAAGCCAAATTTTTTCTTAAAATAGCAGTGGTTATCCATGAAAATACAGCTGTGATTCGGGCTGTAAAATGATCCACAGAATAAACATGTATGGAATAAACAATCTTTCACAAAGCCCATTAAAAAATGTCAAGTGGGTTTATGTTTAGTGAAAGAGGTGGCCATGAATTTCACCTGGCGGTGAAAATCAGGCTTAATATTTTCCTGACCTGTTAACTCCAGTGAAATGAAGATATTGTTAAAAAATAATTCATGGAGGCAGACAATAAATTTGGGCAAAAGAAAATTGGATCAACATATCGCACAAAATTTCTTCTGTTACTAACTTTTCAAAAAATAAATAAATAAATAAATAAATAAATAAAAAAAAATAAAATAAAAAAGAGCTGATAATCTGATCGAGCACCAAACATTCACTTTTACAGAATTTTGTCACTCCATCCATGTATCAAATTCCTTAAAGGTGGATCGTTTTAAAAATAATCTTTAATTCTCATTGCATTAATATCGCTTACTGATATACAGAAACATAAAGAATAGGTAGGTAGGTCTTTTTTAGGTAGAGACCATTTTAATTTTAGCGGAAACGTTGATGTGCAGTAGCGCCAACTTTTGAAAAATATTATGTGGGCTCAAAACGTTTTGTAAAAAATAACACATGGAATTTTTTTTTCCGTTTAGTTCGCGTGTGGCGAGGGGGAGGAACAAATGACTGAAGAGGACAATTCGAAGTCAAATTATGGTTTTTCTAAGTAAAATATACAATTATTAAAAGTTTATAAAAAATTTATCAATTTTATTAAATTATATTTTTTAAGTCCTTCTTTATAATGCAGATAATATTTATTATAAATTGCATAAAAATCGCTAACTATTGAAGGTGAAAAAAAATGTCTAGAGAAAACATACATTTTAGTCACCTAAATGATTTATCGATTCAAGACATTGAAACAAATGGCAAAATATGCAAGAGATTTGTTTTTGAGAAAAATTTTATTATACATCCGCTGAAGGGACATTCCGTGCTCCTGTAAGTCTAATTGATATCTTTAGTCTTTTTCAAAAGGAATTATTTTGAGAATATCAATAAAGTCAAAATTTATTTCCGCGATTAAACAAAAAAATAAATTGTTAGCGAAATAAATCAATGGAAAATGGGTTGGTGGAGAAACAAATTATTGGGTGGGCTCGAACCACACGAGCCCATATAAGTTGGTGTCCCTGTCGATGTGCACAGGATGTGCACATGTCGATGTGCAATTAGACCGGGAGTCGACAGCATAGACAATCACCTCATCGAGTTCACGGATGAAATTCTAGTATTAGTTAAAACTCGATTCGCATATTAAAACGCAATCGGTCTGCTAAGTCATATCGTGGTGGGAAATACCAGAAAACCCGATTTTAGCGGCTGACTCGTAGGTTTGCCATTGTGTTTTCCTGCACCGAAAGGTATGAAAACATGGAGGACTGGGAGCAGGAAAACACAATGTTAAACCTACGAGACAGCCGCTAAAATCGGGTTTTCATGTGTTTCCCTCCAAGATATGACTTGGCAGACCAAATGCGTTTTAATATACGAATCAAGATTTAATTTATCCTAGAATTTCATCCGTGAAATTGATGAGGTGATGTCTGTGCTGCCGGCTCCTGGTCTAAATTTCATGCAATAATCCTAAATTCATCAATGCCCATTCGTCATCTCATTACAGACCGGTTTTTATCGCCCTTACTCTATTTTCCTTTCTTCGAAGATACCATTGAGGGCGTGAATTTCAAATTCATCTTATCCAAAATTGAAAAAATCGTGTTTTCTCTATCAAACTATTCTATTGGTGAACCTGCATAGAAAAACACAACAAACTGTAAAAAACTAGTTTTACTGGGTATTTCTAGCATTGTAAAATCTTTGTTTACAATGAAAACAATTGGATGCAGTCAGAGGTTTTTCGCGATTTCCCAAAATTTGATTTTCTGGATAAGGTGAGTTTTGAAACTCGCGTCCTCAAATGGTTTATTTAAGGATCGCCCGAAGCAGCTTTTTATGACCTAAACTGAAACCAAATTTCAGTAATCTTCCTATTTTCGGCCGGAAACGAAAACGAGAACGAAAATTTCCAATTTTTTTTTAATAAATAATTAATACATATATAAATATATAAATATACATAACTATTAATTTATTATACGTGTAATTATACATGTGGCCCAAGTTGGCTCACTGTACCTCTGACCAAAACTTTTTATTTTCATATAAAATAAAATGTATAATTAAGTCATCACACAAAATGATTTTCTAATGATACGAATTTCATCTATTAAAAAATGCATTAGGTATATAAACCTCGATTTACCTTTTATAAATATTTTTGTAAATGATCATCTGCTATACAAGACTATACTATTATTCTACTCTGTTATACTATACTTAAAGAGTTTTCGAAACACTTCTGCAGTTTCAAACTAAAATTTCCTATTACTGTTAAGGGGATCCGGGACTCAAAATTCTATTTTTTTTTATTTATAGAGATTTTGTTATGAATTTTTTTTCTGAAATATCTTTTAATATAATAAGAATATTGCATGTAAAAAAAAAAATCTGAAAATTAAAAAAAAATTTTTTTTATTTGAATTGTAAAATGTTAAACATATTTTTGATATAACTTTGGACGTACTTACTCAATTTACAAAAATTTTAAACTTTTGTGTGCAGAAAATGCGTCATTTTAATTTGTTTTCAAGATTTCTTAAAATATTGATTAGGAATTTTATAAAAAAAAAATAAGTAAAAAATGAAGTTTTTTTATGAGAGAGTTTTGCATTAATTAGCTTATTTTCACAATTATCACTCAAAATTAAAAATCCTTAAGATAGCTTGTTGGAAATATGGCATAAAATCTCTGTTAAAAATTCCATACATATATCTTACAAGGAACTTTAGATATATTCTTTTAAGTTGACAAATCGTGAAAAAATTCATCCTGAGATAAATGGAGCTAAAGTTCTAGCCAGCGGGCAGCTGATGCATCGCTTCTCAACGCAAAAGTTGTTACATCCCTGGATCTAATGAAGATAAAAGCCTGCGGTTTGCGGTATTTAATGCTAAAAACCCAGTATTTTTCTTTAAGACAATAATTTAAAAAAATTGCATTTTTTTGAGAATTTTTAGCCCCGGACCCCCTTAAGTCTGCATCTTTTAATGAGCATGTGGAAAGCGTCATCAAAGCTCAGTCATGTATCCATTTCTGGCTTCATAGTATGCACTCATGTCTTGAGTAAGTCATGACTGATATTTATAAACAGTGAAGTTCAATAAATAAACAATGCCTCATTTGAACCGATACAGCTCAAATCAATGAATAATGTGGAACATTTATGAAGAAAGAAACAACATCTCTGGGATACTGATAATTTTGGTACAGTGTCAGTCCGGCCGAAGTTTGGCAGCATTTTCGCTGAAAACGAATTTTATTTGTAAATTCTTCGACTCGCTATAAAAGTAATATGTCCACCAGTAACGCCAAAAATGGATTTCGACGGGTGGTGAAATAAGATATTTTGAACGAAAATTTTTCTCTTAAGCTCCAGATAGACGTATCATTCTACTCGCGCTCTCTTTGTTCTGGTCAGGCGGTGCTTTATTGTGGCCACGCGGCGTTTTTCATCTTTAATGGCTGTACAAAAAAGGGCTGGATGTCCTGCAAAAGGAGAGTCTTTCCTTGAGCTTTAACTAAACTCCTTTGTTGAAGGTCTTCTTTCTTTCATGAATAAATCACAGAAGGAGAAAAAGAATACCGTTCCTAGAAAACTCTTGAATGATTGCAAAACAAATATTTGAACGAAGCCTTTGCCAGAGTTTACAAGCTTTTTTACTTTCAGTTAACATAAAGTACGATTATCCTCTTTCTTCGCCAATGTTTTGCGATTGATAACAAAAGGTTAGGGAGATTCAACAATGGTATAGGGTAGATCAGTATCTTTCGTCTTACAGAAGGATATTTCAGAATATTTGAAGTGCAATTAAAAATGAAAGACTTCGCCTCGCAGACAGTTTAAGCAGACAGTTTAAGTTTACGACTATTTGGACCCGTGTTAAATCATTTAGAGTGTTGGTAGATACTCGCATTTAATAAGTCCGTTTCAGGAGATCTTTAGTGATTAGAGAAATGGTCAGATATTTATCGCCCTGTGAAGTACCACCAAACTTGTTTGTGGAACACATTATCATCTTTTCGAATCCTTCGATTAAGACACTTTCCCGCTAAAATCAGTATCTAACTACTTGAAATGAGGTGGATTGATTAAAATCATAATAATGAATCTCGCCAATTACGAATATGCCGATAATTCAGATATTCGTCAGAGGTTAATCAGATGTGTTTTATGGTTTGGAGTTGACCTACTTTTCCTCTATTAGTCTACCATATATAACCATATGTAAATCTTTTAATGAGTTACAAAGACGTTTGCTATGTCTTGAGATAAGAGCTTTTCTATTTACAGATACAATTATAGTAAGAACAGAATAGAACAGAATATTCTGATACTTATCTATAAGGAATTGTGGTAGGGAACATTTAGTGATGCTTCTTCTAAATTGAATAATGTCAAAATTTATCAAGAAAGTTATAAATACTCTTATTTCAGTATCCAATAATACAAAAAATATATCTATACAATTTAAAAAAATTGAAAGCATAATACAACAAGGAAAATGAATCAAACCTTGACCCAATTTACAGACCTCTATAATACAATCTCTTTAAAAATCATTTAGTGATTCGTTTGTGTTATGATGCCACATATAGATTTAATATATAGCAATATTTTCATATGATTAAAACTGGGATGCTATTGTACAATGCTTTAAAAACCTTTCTGCTGTGATAGACAAACTTTTGGTCTTGAAGTGGCTGCAGTCATCAGATGATGAAATTTCCTTCCAATACTTGGAGTTATGATTCAACTGCAGTTCCCAAATTTTGAGACGAGATTTCATCATCTTATGGTTGCAGCTACTGCTTCACCAAATGCTAGTTTAACTCAGCACAAAATGTTTAACAGCGTAAGACAAACACAGATTACGACCAATTTCGTAAAGTGTGTTGAACATACCAAGACTTTTCTACTTACTTTTAAAACTATCTTAACTGTATATTCCGAAAAGGGTCATTTTACTGACAGTTACTAATAAATGTAAACACATGCACAGTGCAACAAAAAAGTAAACACTCCATACTAACTCTGCAACTAATTATAGTAGAAGAAAGTTACGGGTACCAAACGATTCGAAACATAGTCTGCTTTTAAATAATGTATATAAATGATTAAGGGGCCACCTGCAAATCAAAAACAGACCAAACATTGTTTTTTATGGCAACACCCAATTTGGACAACATATTTTAAATCTTCGACTCAAACTATGTCCAGAAACGAAATTTCAAGTCATTTGAATGATAAATTTTTGAATTGCAAACATTCAAAATTTAGAACTTCTAATGTTAAGCTACATTTTCATATTTTTATTAATATCTCCTGAAATTACATTTCTAATGTGAAAATTTTTTGAGTGGTTATAATACTAAAAACGCCAAACATAACTACATAGAATTTATAATTAAAAAATATATTATATGAATTATGAATTGCGAAATTACTATTTAAAATAAACCTGAATTCCAACCTACAGTTTTCTTTCAAAGATTTATATTTATGATGTTCTGCTTTATGCGAATTCTCAATTTCAAATTTTCTTCCAAGTAGTTCTCGAATTATGATTAAAAAACGTCAAAATGATGGATAATGGGCTGACAAGAATGTGCAGAAAATCATAATTTGAAAATGATATATTTTGCTCATTTTATGTAAATATTTGGACTTGCAATAGTTGAAACATATTAAGCCAGTGAAGTGATTAAATTGGCAAGAAATAATACATTAATCGAAATGACAGGGTCTTTCTATAGCAGTTCAACAAAAGACTACCGAACTTCAATTTCGATGCACTCCCTAAAATATGATCATTTTTAAATAATTATATTTCTTTGAAACTAATCCTACGAATTTCATGAAAAGTTGTTTTTAG
Organism: Maratus speciosus; assembly: GCA_963932465.1. Classification (NCBI taxonomy): domain Eukaryota; kingdom Metazoa; phylum Arthropoda; class Arachnida; order Araneae; family Salticidae; genus Maratus; species Maratus speciosus. The sequence continues at coordinate 459,036,403 of OZ010792.1, forward strand.
ACTAACTAAAGAGTGTAGAATTTATTTAGGGTGTCAAACTTTGATATTGCTATTGAAAAAAAATAAAGTTAGGGTTCGTTTTGATATGTAGATGGCTCCGTAAGCAAGTTTTATATACGTAATTTAAAAGTGGACTTTATTTCGAATCGTTTGGTACAAGACTTATTTTTCGACAATAATTTGTTACAGGGGGTGTTAGGGTGGTGTTAGGGGGGTGTTAACTTTTCCCCCGCGACTGTACATGCTAGAAATGCCGATAAAAATATGTTTGTGACTTTCATGTCAAGATTTTTATTATAACTTTAATATTTTTTTGACCCTCCGAGCGTCTTGCAAAAGGGTAAAATTACAATGTTGTTTTCTTTGCATTTTGTTTTAAATGCCAAGAAAATATGATTCTTTCAACATTATAAAAAAAAACTCAATTACAAATATGAATGTAATCCTTGAAAGTATTAATCATTCTTCAATATATTTAAAATTCATTAAATCTATAGAATTATATTATCTTAAATATTGCTTGTATTGCTGTAAAATATGGAGCTTAGTGAACGGAATATTACGCCCCAAACACTTAGAGGGTTTTAATCTATCTTTTCTTGAAACATTTCACAAAACTTTGTCATGAATTAGAAAAATATCGTTTCCATTCATTTAAAAAAAAAAAAAAAAAAAATAATAATAATAATAACTTCAATATGCTAGGATTGTTCCGATTTCTTATTTGAATCCTTTGTTAAAATACATATTCTTCATATTACAAGATGCGCACACAAAAGGAATGTTTCTTTAGACAAAAGGAAGAATGGGTTAATTTGGATTGAGTGCTTGAGAAACATTTTAAAGAATACTATTTAATCTGAAGAAAAGGGTGTATTCATTGTAGCGAAAAATAATCTAAAAGATGAATATCTATCTTAAGAAATAACATGCAACAAGTAATGCCTATGGAGTAAAAAAAAAAAAATTGTTTACATTTTGTGAGATATGTTTTGTGCAGTGATTGTACACGGTTTATTTTCATATTTATTTCTCAATATAATTTTACTACATTTTTGAAAAAATATACATATGAAATATTGCAAGACAGGAATAGCATACTACTGTAATTCAGTACAGTTTTAATACGAGACAATTAATCGAATGTTTCATATTATGGAACGAAAGATATAAAGAAAAAAATTGATAAAAAAAACCTTTAAAAATGAATTATAATAACTGATGAGCTCTAAATATGTTAGTTACAGTAGCAAGCTAGACAAATAAATTTTGTTTGAAAAAATATTAGTTACTTTTAAAAATAAAATCACTTTGAATAATAAAAAATTAACAATAGCAAATTTGAAAAAAAAAAAATATATATATATATATATATTAATTGAATTTTCAGAACGTGTTTATCTTCCGTATATATATATATATATATAATCCTAATGAAACGTTTTTATGAAACGACTGATTAAACAACTGATTCACGGCAATTTCTCCTAAAATATAGAATATTATGCGATGAAATTAACACGAAAAATCCGTATTGATCCGCAGATCTCAAAACTGGTATTAGAATTTTGAAATTCGAATTAGTTTTTGAGATATAATTTTTTTTCTTCTAAATTTAAACACTTTTTCTCTAATGATGGTAACTCAAATGTTTATGATAACATATATTTTCTCTTCATATTTTAGAAAAGGTTATTATTTTAAATTAATTAAGCGACCAGATTGGTCTCCCTTAAATGTATTCTAAGAAATGTATCATGTTACTTTTATTCATAATTCAATTTACTTCAACAATCTTTCGCCAAATCGGAAGATTCTGATAGGTAAATCAAGAACTCGGTATTTTTATGTTAGCGCAACGCAGGTGATAAATCGACAAACATTTCTCCCGTCGTATATATTTTTTTAATTTCATTATCATTTTATTTAAAATACTAAGCTTTCATTTAAAACAAACATTTAAAATTAATGGTTTTCACTTCTTTCTTTTTTTAAACGAAACGAAAAGAAAAATATTAGGTACTGATGTCATATACGCACCAGGGTACCTAATTGGCGCGAAATGGCGTTGCCTGACATGTTAAACCTGCTATTGTTGCTTATTTATTAATAAATGTTTATTTACATTTATTTTCTTTTTATTAAAAAAATGTTATAAATTGTGTTGTTCTAGAGTTATTAATTAAACTTTTTTTTAATTTATTTTTATTTCATTTTAAAAATAATTAAATAATTTAAAAATACATATGTAACTGGTATTCCAAAACGAGGTTTTCTCCAAACAGTCGTAAAAAAAAAAATCACGCCAAACCCAGTGCGTATATAACATCTGTGCCAAATATTAAATCATACAACAAATCATGAGATTTAATTTCAACTTCAAAGCAATGTTTTAATGCTACTATTTAGTTATCCCCTCGACCAGTTTCGCCAAATTATATAAATCGCTAAACCACTCACCAAATTGTACAAATTGACATACATATATATATATTTTAAAATAACGAAAGAACAAATAAATTAGTATAACATTAATAAAAATACAAATAAAACGTGTAAATAAATATCACTTGATAGCGTAACTTCCTTAAAGTCAAGTAAATGTGATATTTACGGTCAACCATTATTGGCATGTAATCTATAGTTTGGCGATAAATTTTTGGTCGACGGGATAACCAAGTAGTACCGTTTTAATTTACCACTCGAAAAATAAAAAAATGCTAACTGGCGAGTTCAAAAAAAGCTATTGGCGAGATTTGCACCCGGCTAACATAAAAGTACCAAGAATTCTTTGCGATCATGGTAACTTTTATGTAGTTTTATTCGAAAAATTAACTTTGATTCTTTAATCAAAATGGAAACCTTTCTTATGAAAAGCGAAGGGTTGTAATTGTTTGTGGCAGTTAAATGACTTGGACGATTATAATATAAGTGAAATGATGGCGATAGAATAATATTTGGTGACTTATCGCCTGTGGCTGGCTAACATTAAAGTACCAAAATGGCCGCCTGGAATATAAAAAGCGAAGGGATCAGCCCGGAACTGTTGATAATAGTCACATGACTTAGGCTATTATTATAGAGATTGTTTTCAATTCTAAAAAAAGGGCAAAGAATAATATTTCCTTACGATTTAAAATTTATTTACCCGTGACTATTAAAAACAGAAGAAAAAATAAATAAAATTACTATTAAATGAGTACGTGTTAAAAGCAGGAAAATATTGAAAATTATGTCTTGAAAATTGTATTTGCACGCACATATTAAAAGAGAAAGGAAACTTTAAAATAATAAATACATTAATATGCGTTTAACCCTTTCAGGGGCAAGGTACTTCTATTCGTAAAATGTTGAAATCCGTGAACGGCACCAGAATTTACAAACAAATTTATTTCGAAATACGAAAATGCTATTGTTCACTTACTTAATAAAAGGAAAATTTCCATTCCAATATTCTGGAGCCAATGTGGCATGTAAGAATTAAAATTAACTGGTCCAAAAATGTACTACCGCCTTTGAAGGGGTTAAAGTAATAAATTGCACTAATTGTAATAAATTGTATTATGCCAATCGTTTTATAACGCTGTTAAAAAATACCGGGAGGCAAAGACTCTGTTTACTTAATTCATTTTATTCTTGCTTCTTTTCAAATGTTTAACTGATCTTCTTTAATCAAACAAGAAAACAACCTTTGGATGTCTTAACAGCAACTGATTCGGCCTTAAATTTTCGCAGTTAAAGGGAATTGAATGGAAACTCATTTACAGAGAGATCGCTACAGGTTTTTTCATTGTAATTCAATCTTCTCTAATCTTTTTAAAACTGATCAGATTAGCGTGCTTTTAGATTCTGCGGTGTCTGAACGGGAGTTGGCAAGCGCAGCTTGCAGGGAGTAGAGGCTCCTAGTTTTTATATTATATGGAAAAGAAAAAAGTTACTGGTTTAGTGTGAAATTTTTTTATCATTTATTAAAAAGAAATAAAGAAATATAACAAGAACTGATTAAACATAACAACCAAATGCTATTTTTATAGAAAGTAATAGGAAATAATCGATGTCTCAGTTTCGCCCGAATGTTCTAATACGACATTCTCATCTCGGTGATCTCACTCCTTGTTTCTGGCAGGAAAGAATTCCAATGCATTTTGAAAACCGCTTTCGACTATCGTATACCGACTACTATTAGAGCAACTTTGAAGCTTTTCCCTACTCGTTCTCGATCATTTGGTCACTTGTTAATGTTAGAATATTGCAATCATAGCATTACACTGAAGTTTTACTACTTCCGTTTTCATTTTTAAACAATTTTGTTTGTTTTAATACATGATTGGTTTCTTTCCGCTAGCTTTCTGCCAAGCTCGCCCCACTTATGTCAGGAGTCTTTCTATGTTTATAAAGACATGTAATGATAGATGAAACGGCACATGTAATGTTCTATGTTTTTGTTCAGTTATTGTAAATATGTAACTCAATACAGTCATTCAATCTAGCATCGCCTTTTTATTATCAGTTAATCCTTTGCCGAGTAAATTGCAATGCTATATAATCTTTTACCGATTAGCCTGTGATATCCTACAGGAAATTTTAAATAATTCTTTACGTAATTATTTATTTATTTTTTTTTTCGCTTTGTTTTTTACAAAGAAAAGTAACATATTTTAACAAAAGCTTTTAAAGTTAAAAGATACGTTCTTTCTTAGTAGCTACTATACTATTGATAGATAAAGGTTTTCGTACCTTAAAATGACAAATTAATTATAATTTAAGTCATAATTGTAATTATTGAAAATTAAATTGAATTTTTATTGAAAACCCATCTATATAATAAAAGCATAAGTCATGTGACTGTCATCAATAATTCCGTGATACCCGCTTCACTTTTATATGCTAGTCGGCCAATTGGTACTTTAAGGTTAGCCAGGCGCAGGTGATAAGTCGCCAAGTATTATATTGATTATTATTAAACAAAATCAAAGCATTTGGCTGTCATCAACAGCTTGCCGGGATGACCACTTCGCTTTTCATATGCCAAGCGGCCAGTTTTAATCAAAATTATTTTTTCGGATAGAATTGCATAAAAGTTACACTTGTTTGAAAAAAGTGTTTGTTGTTTTGAAAGTTACACGCTTGAAAAAATAATGTTTGAGAGATGAGTTACATTGAAGTATGTGTATATTTTTTAGAGAACTTCAGTAAAAATTAGATTAACAGCCCAATATCTCTTTCCACCGAAGAAAACACAAAATATTCATTCTCCAATGAGCGAAAAAATACTAATTTATTGAGGTAATTATTCACATAGCAAATTCTCCAACCATGAATTTTGACATGCAGAAATAACTGGAGCGTGTAACCCAATCAAACTTTAGTATCATTCTGTTAAGTGAAGTTTTGTACAACTCAACTTCTTTCAAGAAGTTTTCTGGACGAAGTGAAATGTAAACAAGCCCAACTCATGTAATAATATTTAATGAATCAAACTCCATATCGCATCATCCGTTAATTTGGTATTTACGTATCATTTACGTAGATCACCGTAAAAGTTAAAGTAAAAAAACCGCGCTGTTAAAACTGGATACTTAAAAATAAGCAAAATGTACTCCTTTTTGAGTACTTTCCGATCTTATAATAGCTCTGAGTACTTAACTCTTAAATTTGAGCAACGCATGTACTCATTTTTTTTAGTACATACAGGGACTCGAACGTAAGTATGTATAGAAACACACATACTCATATTTTTGAGTACATATAGGACTCAAACTTGAGTATTTAGACTTAAAATACAAAATATGTGTACTCATTTCTGAATACATTTATAAATCAAGTTTAAGTATACACAATTTAATTTTTTTTTAATGTATGAACTATATGTACTCATTTTTGAATACATTTATGAATCAGTTATGATTATATTAAGTTTTAAATATGAAATATGTGTATTATATGTACTCATTTTTTAATACATTTATGAATCAATTATTATTATATTCAGTTTTAAATCTGAAATATGTATATTTTACGTATTCATTTTTGAATACATAGAGGAATCGTTAATGAATGTATTTGGCTTAAAATTTTGATTTCTTTTCTATATGTACTCCTATTTGAATACTTTTTTCAACCATTTATGATTATGTTAATTTTTAAATCTGAAATATTTATACTTTTAAGTACTAGTTTTTGAATACATAGATGAATCGATAATGAATATATTTGGCCTCGAATCTAAAATTTGTTTTTTGTATGTACTTATTTTTAAATGTATAAATGAATCTAATATTAATATTTTTGGCTTCAAATTTGAAAAATTTTTGTATTCCTAGATAAATACATACAAGAATATACAGCGATTACATGTGGATTCAAATTTGAAATGTTTCTGCTATATATAAACTCATTTATTATGTACACACAACTCTTCTATGAATCTTTTAAAAGTTTTAAATATGAGGACTATTTATACTTTTTTAGGGTAAAAAAAAAAATGGTATAAATTATATACTTTTCATATTTAAATTTTTACTCTCACTTTTGGGTATAATCAGTGCATTTAGTTAAATAATTAGATTATGTGTAACGTGGAAGCCACTGGCAATATATTTCATTAGCATGTTTTTGAATAATCAGATTTGTTGTGAAATGCTGAACCACATAATTATGACAAATAAAAGTATGAGATTTTACCTTTATAACTGGAACAAATGTTCCCCACAATAATTTATACATAATACGAAAATTTCCAACAGCAACTTCATTGCTGTATATATATTTTTCTTTTTTATAATAACATACACATATTTTTACTGTAACTATCTCATTAAGTTGGAAAGTGTTTCATAATCTATGCGTGATGCATGTCTATAACATGGATTTGTCTACTAAAACATTTTTTCAAATCTTTTCTTTCAATATTTAATATTCATGTGTCTCATTTGAAAGCAAAATTTATTGTTCGGTAAATTCATTCTTTGCACAAGCATAGTATATATATAAATAGCATAAAAATAGCCTAACAAAGGCTATTTTTGGTTATCCTCCATCGGAAGGATAAAAATGGAGAATGTATTGGCTACAAGTAGTTTAATAACAACCAATAATGAAAGTTTGCACTAAAGTACTGCTATTGTTACACTATTAATCATAGAGCCATACATTGTACTTGCCATTCATTCAAATCATAAATTATCATACTTTAGAAATTCTACATTCAAAACATTTTACTTTCCATTTTCTGTCTTTAGCAAACATTAGCTAATCTATTTCTCTGTGATGTAACACTTGAAATAGCTGCAAAAACGGGAGGAAAACATATTGCCTTAAATAAAAAACTAACTTTACTTTTTAATGAACTAAATTTTTATTAAACGAATTATGTATTTTGTAAGGAGAAATTTTATTCCTTAAGTGAAATCTCAGTTTTACTCAGTTTTCTTTTTTTTAGTTAACCCTTTCGCTACTGGCGTCCTTGATCAAGCAAAAAAAATACTAGTAAATTTTTATGCTTGTTTAGTTTTGTTGTAATGATATTTTCCAAAGTCTTAAAAAATATATTCTTCAGACTACTGAAAAATACGCAAAATAACTACGTTCGGTAGATTTCATCAAATAACATATTCATTAAATTTCAGTAAACCTTAACTTCTGTGATTAGGGTAGCTATTTTTAATTTTATTTATAATTATTTATTATACTATTTTTCAAAAAATTGAAAAAAAAGCTCAGTAACGAAAGGTTAAAAAAATTAATCTTAATTGTTTTCCAATAAAACCAATTTGAATGTAATAAAAGCAAAATGACTTTAATTACATTTTAAATGCGCCAACCTTAATGAAATTATTATTTATAGGAAATTACAAGCAACACATTCGTATTTAATTTGAAAGCAAGTATTTATTTTTCCTTCATCTTAACAAATAAAATTGTATACATATGTTTCAAATTATTCCGAAAGTGTCAACAATGTTTACAAATTAATACCTTTTTTTGGTCCATAGAAAAGTTTGGAATCCTAAAATTCAAGAAATATAAATATTAATTACATAATAATATTTACAATATCTTTCATTTTAATAAAAAACATTTTTTCATTACTACTATTTTTTTTTAATTACACAAATACACATTACAAATCGCACTCAAATGCACAATTCTCAACAAGATACAGTTTTCAAATTGATATAAGTTTTCTTATGAGTAAGGCTACATAATTAAAAAAAAAAAAAATCCAAAAAACTATTTAAATTTCTTGCATTTAAAATACTTAGCTGGTTTTATTTATTGGAAATTAAGTCTTAATTTGACATCAAATGTTCTTTTCACAAGTTTTAATTAGCTTTTCGCAAAATATTAAATAATAATATTATAAAACAAGTTGGAAATTGCGCGTCAAACATGGCAAATGAGATGCGTTCGTACAGTAACTAGTTTTATAAATATTTTTTGCACTGCATATTGTACTGAATGTATATTTTAGTGCACTTCATAAGTGCATATCAATTTTATTCTGTTTGAAAGGCTGTCCCATCATTAAAATGCACTTGAAATATTTTTTTTCCTATTGGCCGTAATGTAACGGAAAGCTTTTGACTGTCCCTGTACTTAAACTATACATCCGATTTTCATAAAAATTGAAATGACTCGACAAAATTATGCAACAATAATATATTTTAAATTTCAAACGATTCGATCGGGTAGTTTTTGCGCTGTTATATGCGGACGGACAGACAGACGGATTGAACGACGACTATAGGTGCTACGTATTTACATAATTACGAACGCACCTAAAAAGAAGGGAAGGAGGATCTAAGTAAGGACTTAACTTTTACTTCATAGATTTGCTAAACAAGAGTTAGACTAATTTAGATGAATATCACATAAATCCATATTTTAAATTACACCAAAATTCCCATTTGTGCAACAAGGTTTTGTTTTCTATCTAATATACATTTTATTATCATTCAGGCAGACCGTTTTTCTAATATACAGAACTTCAAAACTGTATAGTTTTTAATATTTATAATATTTTCGTTACCTGTTTTTTTCTTTTTTTTTTTTTTTTTTTTACTATCTATGAGTGAAAATGTCCCTGAAATTCCGTTGATACAAAACCAATGTAAACTACACAGACATTTTCATTAAATAAGAACATTTTAATTTTTCCTAACAAAAGCAATTTATTTTCATGATTGATGAATATGGTCATAAAAAATAATAGATATAATTGTTTTTATGATTTTATTTAGAACCAGAATTTAATAAAAGCATACTAATAAAACAAACTCGTCATTTTCAAATTGAATTTGACAATTAGGATATGAATAATTAATAAAATATTTATCATAATTATTCATTGCTTAAATTATTTATTGTCATTATCACAAGATCAATAAATTATTTTAGATAGATGATTTAAAATACTAAATGTGAATCAAAATGGATATGGAAACTCTCTGTCATAATATATCGGACGCTCTCTCTAATTACAATTATTAAATTATTGAGACAATGGAGATTTTAAAAGGCTTAATTATAATAATTAAAAATACTCATGCTTGAGGCCACTGATCTGCAGATTTACTAGTTTCATTTTTATTTTAAATTTAATTAATATTAAAAAAAAATTTATCTACAGAGTAGTTTTGTCAGAGATTAATAATCAAATATATAAGACAGAAAATATCAGATGATTAAGAACTCCTGGAACTTAAAAAATTGTGTTAATTTAAATGGGAAGTCCTTGAGCTCCAATCAGCGCACCCCTTCACTATGCCCTTATGCAATATTTTTTTCTTCCTGATTGGTATGATTTATTGCCACATTATAAAATATGCAAAGCAGATATAGTTATACAAAAAGTAATTTGATAACAGTATTAACCCTCCAGCATTCGTGTCTGGTCTTTTTCGTCCGGGAACTTAAAATGTAAATTTCGTGGTTAAAAAACCTAGTAAAAAAAAAAAAAAAAAACCCTCAGATTCTGCAAAAGGGTTTAATTCTCGTTAATTTAAATATAAAATCTGACTAATAAACCCAATGTATCTTTTTATTTTGAGAATAAAAATAATAAAAAAGAAAAGTGCCCAGTTAAACTGATGGCATTGAGCTCCTAGTCTATTCACACTAATTGTATATTATACTCTTACTTCAAAGAATAATGCCTTTCGAAAATTAAATTAAGGGGGATGATCCTCCCCCCCTCTCTGTTTCACATATTTATACTTAACCAGTGAGCCTCCAAATCTCATCAGGGAAGCGCCTTACCAGAATAAACCGGTATACCAAATTTTATGCAAATCAGATAAAAAAAAAAGCCATTTATCTAAATTAAGGGGGTTATTAGCCTCCGTTCCCCACTTTATACTTAACCAATAAACTTCCAAATCTAATCAGGGAAGCGCCTTATCATAATAAAGCGGTTTATCAAATCTGAAGCAAATTAAATAAAAAACAAACAAACATTTATCTAAATTAAGGGAGTATTATACCCCCGATCCCCCCTTTATACTTAAACAATGAACTTCCAAATCAAATCAGGGAAACTCCTTACCAGAATTAACCGGTATGCCAAAGTTGAAGCAAAATCTGATAATTTTGCATAAAAAACCCATTTATCTAAGTTAAGGGGTTTTCCCCGTATCCCCCTTTATAACCAATGAACCCGAAAACTAATCAGGGTAGCGCCTTATGAGAATTAACCTAGAAAAAAATTGAAGCAAATCGAATATTTCTATCAAGTGTTGTCGCGTTACGTAAGTATACATACATACAGAACTTGCGGGCACATTAGCTCTCAGGTTTGATAGCCTGTGACCTAAAAAGCCATTAACCGGGTTACTATGAAACGATGGAAGTACTGGAGGGTTAAACATTTTATTAATCGTATGCAATAAATTAAAAGTGACTATTTATATTTTTTGTTGTTGTTCTAATTCCATTCTAGTAAGTGTTATTTAGAAACGAAATTTGGTTTAATTAGGTTAATTATAGTCCGAGTGCTACACGACCAAAATAAGGTGAAAACTGCAATTCGTGATAAGAATATACCGTTTGGTGAGTATCTACTTTATGTTAATACAATGCATTTCAGAGGAGGAGACATCGCGAAAAGTCATGGGTATTCAAGATGGCGGCTGTTATTCAAAATGGCGTCATTTTCTGAAGTTTCTTACTATACATAATATGAATGTGTGTTTGAGGTCGATTTCTATGGTTTTAACGTCAAAAATATCTTTTTAACACTTTCTGTCATAGTTGGAAGGAGTTTATGAATTCAGTTTGTCTGTTTGTTTGTCTGTCTGTCTGCTTCCCGTTCCATGCTTAAACTCGCTTAAATATCGCTACTCGCTTAAATTTACTCAGATTCTCATGTAATTTACAATAACATGTTCGGAAAAAATTTGAAGTGTATAGCTTTTATAGTCCGTTTACAGGACCCTCAAAAGAATTCCATTACGCTATTGTCTATTACAACGGGTTCTACGGTTGAGGAAACAGCAAATCGTGATAAGAATATACCGATTAGTCAGTATCTACGCTATATTAATACAATGCATTTCAGAGGGGGAGGCATCGCGTAAAGTCGTGGGAATTCAAGATGGCGGCTCTTATTCAAAATGGCGTCATTTTCTGATTTTTTTTTACTATTCATCATATAACCGTGTGCTTCAGGTCGATTTCGATGTTTTTAACATCAAAAATTTCGTTTTTAATATTTTTCGTCATAGTTGAATGAGTTTATGATTTCAGTTTGTCTGTTTGTTTGTCTGTCTGCCTCTTTGCCATTCCATGATCTAACTCTCTTAAATTCACTCAGATTGTCATGTAATTTATGTATGTTATTGAAGTTTACAATAACATGTTCCGAATAAAAAGGAAGTGTATAGGTTTATAGTCCGTTTACAGGGCCCTCAAAGGAATTCCGTTACGTTATTGTCTATTAATCCGAGTGTTACCGTTGAGAAAACTGCAAATCATGAGAAGAATATACCGATTAGTGAGTATCTACTTTATATTAATCCCATCCATATGAGAGGAGGAGGCATCACGTAAAGTCGTAGGAATTCAAGATGGCGGCTGTTATTCAAAATGGCGTCATTTTCTGAATTTTCTTACTATCCATCATATAAATGTGTGCTTCAGGTCGATTTCGATGTTTTCAACGTCAAAAATTTCGTTTTTAATACTTTCCGCCATAGTTGAACGAGTTTATGAATTCAGTTTGTCTGTTTGTTTATCTGTCTGCTTGCAATTCCATGCTCTAACTCACTTAAATTCACTCAGATTGTCATGTAGTTTATATATGTTATTGAAGTTTACAATAACATGTTCCGAATAAAAATTGAAGTGCATAGCTTTTATAGTCCGTTTACAGGGCCCTCAAAAGATTTCTATTACGTTATTGTCTAATAGTGCGGGAAACTACATAGCGTGAGAAGAATATACTGATTGGTGAGTATCTATTTTATCTTAATACAATCCATATAAGATGGGGAGGAATCGCGTCAAGTCGTAGGAATTCAAGATTGCGGCTGTTATTCAAAATGGCGTCATTTTCTGGAATTCTTGTAATTTTCATACTATTCATCGTATAAAAGTATGTTTGATGTAAAATGTATGTGCAAAATCTGTAAAAATAAGTGTGGCTGTAGAAAGGTTGACTTTCTTGCACATTATTGTGCAACTTCAAAAACGAATGTGAGAAATATAATGATACAAAGTGGAGTTTTTATATGCTCTAACTTTAAGTGTAACATGCAATATTTTTAATATCTTGTATAATTAAGGTATTAATAAAAATGCAGTTTTTTATTTATTTATTCCTTTCATTTTCCTCACTATAAAATACAAAAACACTTTAATAATTGTCCTATTTTCATTTTAAGCGTATTTCTGATATTAAAAAGGGAATTTTTGCAGTTTAAAAATATCGAAATTGACATTATAGACACTTTTATTTGATATATAGGCATAAAAATGCAAACAATTTTGAATAACAGCCGCCATCTTGAATTCCTATGAATTTGCAAGATGCCTCAACTTCTTATATGCTTTGTATTAATATGAAGTAGATACTGATCATTCGGGATATCTTTATCACAAAATGCAGTTTTTTCATACCTAGCAGCTCCACTAATAATAGTTGATTTAAATGATGATCTTTATAGAATTTATACACGAGTTACACACGCACGTATTCTTTTTTTGGTGTGTCACTGGAAATAAATGATAAATACCATGCACACCTTATTCTATTGTAAGTATAGTATCGTGTAGTGCACCTCACTGATGTGTGCCAAATTGAATGTGTTTTAGAGAGTATAACATGAGTAAACACATTGCAAACGATTCCCCCCCCCCCATTGACAATAACGTAATGGAATTCTTTTGAGGGCCCTGTAAACGGACTATAAAACCTACACGCTTGAATTTTTATTCGGAACATTTTATTCTAAGCTTCAATAACATATATAAATTACATGGCAATCTGAGTGAGTTTAAGCGAGCAGCGACATTTAAGCGAGTTAGAGCATGGAATGGCAAGCAGACAGACAGACAAACAAACAGAAAAACTGAATTCATAAACTCATTCAACTATGGCGGAAAGTATTAAAAACGAAATTTTTGACGTTAAAAACATCAAAATCGACCTGAAACATACATTCATATGATGGATAGTAAGAAAATTCAGAAAATGACGCTATTTTGAATAACAGCCGCCATCTTGAATTCCAACGATTTTACGCGATGCCTCCCCCTCTGAAATGCATTGTATTAATATAGCGTAGATACTCACCAATCGGTATATTCTTATCACGATTTGCTGTTTTCTCAACCGTAGCACCCGGACTAATAGACAATAACGTAATGGAATTCTTTTGAGGGTCCTGTAAACGGACTGTAAAAGCTATACACTTCAATTTTTTTTTCAGAACATGTTATTGTAAACTTCAATAACATATAAATTACATGAAAATCTGAATGAATTTAAACGAGTAGCGATATTTAAGCGAGTTTAAGCATGGAACGGCAAGCAGTCAGACAGACAAACAAACAGACAAACTGATATCATAAATCCATTCAACTATGACAGAAAGTATTAAAAAGATATTTTTGACGTTAAAACCATCGAAATTGACCTGAAACACACATTCATATAATGTATAGTAAGAAAATTCAGAAAATGACGCCATTTTGAATAACAGCCGCCATCTTGAATACCCACGACTTTTCGCGATGCCTCCCTCTCTGAAATGCATTGTATTAACATAAAGTAGATACTCACCAGCGATATATTCTTATCACGATTTGCAGTTTTCTTAACCGTAGCACCCGTACTATTAGGTTTTCAGTTAAGTCAAAAGGTATTATGCATTATGAACGTTAATGAAATTCCACTTTTAGTAATGTTCAGATCTGACCATTAATAGAATTCTGTCTAATAATGGAAATTGGCTATTTAAGCATTCTAGTAATGATCATTGTTCTTAAAACCTTAAAAATAAATGAAATTCTGCAAATGGCCATTAGTACATAAAATTCAAAGTTTCCTATTACTACCAAAACAACTGCATACAAATTCTGAAAGTAAATAAAGATTATATAATTTTTTTAATTGAAGCTCTAGCCTGTTCATCTTAAGGTTTTCATTGAAAAACAGTGGAAATATGAAACATTGTTTTCTGCTTTTTGATTGGTTTGAATAAAAGTGCCAGCAATGACTGAACAACAGATGAAATGGGGAGTTATGAAAAAAATTATAAAAACTAAATTTTCATTTGTTATTTTTTAGTAAACCAACAACTTTGATTGGTGTATATTACTGGAACAGTGTCCGTTACTGGTACATCTAACCTATACTCAAACTTAAATCATGCTATATACGTTCCAGTTTCTATAAATAGCAAATATGATTTTATAAGGATTCCAAATGAATAATAACAAGATATAAAATAATAATTCGTGAGTAATATTTTATGCTGAATTCAAGAAGAACCTTTCAGAATTGTAAGAAAATTATAAACTTATCAAAATTTAAATTCTCAAACATATGAATTCGGAAAGAAAAATGGAATTTCCTAACAGAACAACAACAATATAAATAAATAAATAAATAAATAAAATTAATAAAATCTGATATATTTCACTACAGGGTTCATACAGTCTTTGAGAGTTTAAAATTTTTAAACTAATTATTGGTCCTTAAAAGTACTTATTTCTTTGCAAAATATTAAAAAAATGCTTTAATTTTACTCGTGTGTTATTTCTTAATCAGGATTGAAACTCTTGTGTGTTTCTTTCAGTTTCTGATTAAAAAAATCCTCTAAATCCCCTCTTCCCTACCCTTCGTCCGAAATTAGCTTCACTCATTTTACCCCCCCCCCTCCCTCCACACACATAGTACCAAAGTTAAACACCTTTTAAACTCCTGAGGAGTTTAAAAAATTACATAATTAAAAAATTTTTTTTTTGCTCTGTTTCTTACTTTATAGTGATAATAAGTGATGAATCATAAATTTCATTAACAATTCATTCCATCACAATCATTTCATTAACATTTCATCGAAATTGTACTCTCCCAAAATTTCGCTTCCGCTATCCCCCCCCCCCCCCATCACAATACCCAAAGTTTAAAATTATAAACCCCTTTTTTTAAAAAAATTTTTGCCCCATTGTCACTTTATTGCAACTATAAATAATAGATCGTAAAAAATTTTCCTCCCTCTCCACCCGAAAGTGGCGTTTTCCCTTATCCCACCTAGCAGGCCCATCACATTTAAAGTTTTTACAACTTCTTATTTTATTTATTTTTTTAACCTATTTGTAAATCTCTAGTTAGTTAAATAAATAATAAGTTATCTAATAACCTCGCCCACCCCCCTCCAAAAAAAAATAATCTGCTATTCCCCCTTTGCCTACTCAGCTCACAAAGTTTTAAAAAATGTACTATATCTGTTGCTTTATTGTAACAGTAAATAATTTCGATCACATAATTTTACATTTATCCCCCCAGATTGACGTTTCCCTCCCCCCACTTTCACTCTTACTAAGCACATAAAATTTAGTCTTTAAAACTCTATTTTTTTTTCCTGTTCCTAAATCTTTAGCGATGATAAATAACTAAGCAATCATCTAATCAACCCATTTCTCAGCCACCCCCACCACATAAAAAATAAAATAAATAAAAATAAAAATCTGTTATGTTTCTTTATTCTGATAATAAAAAATCTCTCATCTGAATCTGTTTTCTGGCGCCCCCACCCACCCCCAAAAATCTGTTTCTATTTCTCCTTCCCGTATAAACTTCATAAAGTTAAAAAAGTTGCAGCTCTTTAATGTTTAATTATTTTTCTGTCCTATTTGCAACTCCATAGTAATGATAAATAAATAATAATCTAATTGAACTTCTAAAACTTCTGTAAATTGTAGTTTGAAGTTTGAAGGGGTGGTATGTGTATTGAGACTTATAGTGACCAGGCTGTAATCGCAAATGATCCGCAAACTGTAAATTGTAAAATTTCCTTAGTTTAAAAGCGCTGTTTACTTTCGATCTTCCAGCAGGCGAAAAGTAGCTTTCAATTATTGGAGATACGCATACGCCAATTTTGTGATTCTCAATTGCTGCAACGACCGGCTACCGAAAAATACAGACAGGTGTAGCGTATTAACTACGAATTAAGCTTGAATCCTGAAATACAGAAAACGATTTCAGAATAAATAATAGTTATTTTCTAATTATTGCTTAAAAAAAGTAAAATGATATTCCTTACTTTCAAAGTTCGTGTAAAAATCCATCAGATCCACTCTTATAATTTCTTTTTCACGAAATCCATGGCGAGATTTTTCTGCGTGACGTGAATGTATGTACTCAATTCGCCGATGTAGTCTTCGCACTATGCAACACATTTCTTCAAGATGTAGTTCGAAAATTTGAAGTGTGCAGCTTAAATATAATTCGCGCTGTAACGTTCATTATAGCACACACGTTCACTAAACAATTTCTATTGATAACTTTAATATGTGAATAGAGTAACAAGAGGTTATATTAATATTTAATCACAAGCTTACTTTTCAGTCTGGATTATCACTTATATTTGAAAACATCAGGTACTCGTTTCTGAAGAAATTCTACTTAAAAAAAAAGGAGTACATGGAGGCTCTCATTTTTAAGTAGTTTATTTTTAACAGTGTGGTAATCGCCAACTACATTTAAAATTGTCAATGGACAATCGCGTTCAAAACAGCAATTTAATATACACTTATTAAATACAAAACATCATTTAAAATGGTAAATAACATAGAAGAAAACTAAAATAATAATTTACTATACATTTTAAGAAGAATGAAAGATAGTGACGTTACAATCACTTGACTTGAGATTCGTTATACGTGTTTGTTACGTCATGAAGTGCTTTTTAATTCGACATTTATACGTATTTTTAATGGTGTTTTATTGATTTATTACTTTGTCGTTATTTATAATAAAAATTACGTCATTAAATGGTGGTGCCATGATATTAAAAGAGTACAAGCATTGAAAGAATTTGAAGATGCATTTGTAGAATATATCAGTTTCAATCGTTTCATCTGAGGTTGTAATTTTTTTTAACCATTTGGAAAAATGGTTATTGTCCTCGGTCAGGGTAGGAAATCAAAAACATATATGAAGCATTTTATTAGTTGAATCCCGCATTTTACTTGTTTTCTGATTGGTCTATACAGTAATCTGTATTTTCCCTTTACTTTCAACAAAGATGGATTGGGCATTCTGTTGCCACTATGACAAAAAAGTAATAAAAACTACAAAAAAAATAATAATAACTCAGAAACAAACTAAGATACAGCATTCAAACAAATTGTATTTAAAAGTACATTTTTTTCTCTATACGACGGTGTAAAAAGTAATATTGTGGGATGTTTAGAAGTTTAAGAATGAAATTTCATTTAAAATTGGTCCAGGAATATTAATGTTTAATCCATGGCGTACGTAATGAATGACCAGCTCCGTAGAAGTTTAAAAATTTATAGTACCGAAAAATGTAATCTATGGCGTACGTAATGTATGATCAACTCCGTGCGATTTTTTTATGTCTTAAATTTTAGTCTTTGAAAAAATCATTTTCCAAAAGGTCGTTGTAAATTGTTAAAGTGCATTTTTTTTATTATTATTATTGGGCGTTTGACGAATAGTTTGGCGATAATTTTTACAAGGGATATTATTACAAGTGATAAGCAAATAGTCATTTTTTCTATTTATTTATTATAATTTATTTATTATACTTTATTTATTATAATTTATTTATTAATTTATCAATTTTTTTGATATTGTTTACCATTTTTTGATAATTTTGTGTATTAAAAAATGTTAAATTATTGTTTTGAACATAATTGGAAACGATAAACAAGATTGGCAATTGACAAACATTTTTTTTGGCGATCTATTTCATAGCCCGGATGACACTTAAATATTGAAAATGAGCATGAAAGATAAATGACTAAGTGAGTTAAGGGGTTTTTGTCAAGAAAGATGAAAGTACATTACAACAAACAAGATACGAAATGCTGCTATGTTCGTACAGAATTCTCGATTTCTCTGTCAGAATCTTCCGATTTGTTGAAGGATTAAGTAAATAAATTAAATTTACTTAAGTACAAGCATTGAAAGAATTTGAAGATGTATTTGTAGAATATATCAGTTTCAATCATTTCATCTGAGGTTGTAATTTTTTTTAACTATTTGGGAAAATGGTTATTGTCCTCGGTCAGGATAGTAAATCAAAAACATATATGAAGCGTTTTATTAGTTGAATCCCGCATTTTATTCGTTTTCTGATTGGTCTATACAGTAATCTGTATTTTCCCTTAACTTTCAACAGAGATGGATTGGGCATTCTGTTGCCACTATGACAAAAATGTAATAAAAACTACAAAAAAAAGTAATAACTCAGAAACAAATTGAGATACAGCTTTCAAAATAATTGTATTTAAAAATACATTTTTTTCTATATACGACGGTGTAAAAAGTAATATTGTGGGATGTTTAGAAGTTTAAGAATGAAATTTCATTTAAAATTGGTCCAGGAATATTAATGTTCAATCCATGGTGTCCGTAATGAATGATCAACTCCGTAGAAGTTTAAAAATTTACAGTACCGAAAAATGTAATCCATGGCGTACGTAATGTATGATCAACTCCGTGCGATTTTTTTATGTCTTAAATTTTAGTCTTTGAAAAAATCATTTTTCAAATGGTCGTTGTAAATTGTTAAAGTGCATTTTTTTTTTATTATTATTATTGGGCGTTTGACGAATAGTTTGGCGATAATTTTTACAAGTGATATTATTACAAGTGATAAGCAAATAGTAATTTTTTCTATTTATTTATTATAATTTATTTATTATACTTTATTTATTATAATTTATTTATTAATTTATCAATTTTTTTGATATTGTTTACCGTTTTTGATAATTTTGTGTATTAAAAAATGTTAAATTATTGTTTTGAACATAATTGGAAACGACAAACAAGATTGGCAATTGACAAACATTTTTTGGCGATCTATTTCATAGCCCGGATGACACTTAAATCTTAAAAATGAGCATGAAAGATAAATGACTAAGTGAGTTAAGGGGTTTTTGTCAAGAAAGATGAAAGTACATTACAACAAACAAGATACGAAATGCTGCCATGTTCGTACAGAATTCTCGATTTCTCTGTCAGAATCTTCCGATTTGTTGAAGGATTAAGTAAATAAATTAAATTGCAAAAAAAAAAAAAAAAAAAAAAAAAAAAAAAAGTAACATGCTGCAATGCTTAGCATGCGTTTCAAGTTGACCAAACTGGTCGCCAGAGGCGGCTGGTTTAGCACCAATAATTACACTTTAACCTCTTATGAAATGTAATATGAAAAAATGTTTTGACATTTTTTGACATATTAATTTATGATTTTTAAATACAAAAGTGACGCTTTTTTTTTTCAAATGAACGAAAAAATTTCAAACATTAAAACATAATGTAAATTAAAATTAATTAAGCATAATAATGTTATTATGAAGATTGTAACCTCTTCAGACCTGAAGTTAAAATGACACTACACATACACATTCTTTGCTTTTGCAGAAACAAAATGACACCGCAGATGACGGAAAGATACCTTTTTCTGAAAGTCATATTTTAAGAGACAAGTAATTTTGGTTGACAAAAATTTATCTAAAATTAGTACCCCCCTTAACAGTGCACAATTAACCCCATACGGAGCCCGTGGTACATAACATTTGAGGGCCCCTTTTCAGAAATAAATCTCGATTTATAAAATAATTGCATTACAACCGTAACATACAGTTGAATGGCAATTTTTATTTTACACTATTGTTTTACGTAAAAAAAAAATGTGCTGTTTTGTTTTGTTATGCTAATTAGAGTCCTAATGATTTAAGTTGTTGACATAAGCATGTTTCACGCAATGTTCAGTTTTCAGGGTTCTTTTAAATTCATTTGCAAATACTGAGATAGTTCAGTGATGTCAAATAGCTGAAATATATTTTTAATGAAAACTGTAAACAGAAATTTTCATCACTGTGTATTTTTCAGAGAGTACACAAAAGCATTCTGGGGCCCCCTATAACTGGAGAACTGGAGGACGTGCCCAATGTGCCCCTGTGATAATCAGGCCCTGCCCCTTAAAGTATCAAATTAATTGTCAATAACCTAAATTCACATAATAACATATTTAACATAGGGTTATAAAAAAGTGCAGAAAAATGTCTTCAAAAATTTTTAAAGTAACGTGTTTAAGTTAAATAATTATGAAAATTTCTTTTTTTCTTGGACATACTGTCTTAAAAGCATTTTTGAAAACTCGAAGTTTTTAAAATGGGTTTAAATTCAAAATTTTAAAATTTAAATTAAATTTTAAATTTTAATTAAATTTTAAATAAATTTTAAACACATTATTAAAAATATTTAAATAAATTATTATTTAAATTATTTTTTAAATAAATTATTAAATTTTAAAAGCATTTTAATTAAATTTTTAAATTCTAAATTTAAATTTAATTTTAAATAAAAAAAAAAAAAATATATATATATATATATATATATATATATATATATGCAAATTTTTTAAACAAGTGAAATGTAAACAAATGAAAACAAGTGTCCTCAAAAATTTTTAAAGTAACATGTTTAAGTTAAATAATTACAAAAATTTTCTATTTTCTTAGACATACTGTCTTAAAGGCATTTTAGAAACTCAAACTTTTTTTAATGTGTTTAAACTTTAAATTTTAAAGTAAGTTATAAATTTCAAATTTTAAATTTTAATTAATTTGTAAATAAATTTTAAATAAATTTTAAATAAATTATTAAATTTATAGAAATAAATTATTATTTAAATTATTTTTAAATAAATTATTACATTTTAAATAAATTTTAATTTTACTTAATTTTATTTTTAATTAAATTTTTGTTCTTAATTTTTTTAAACAAGTGAAAATGTGAACAAATGAAAACAAGTGTCCTCAAAAATTTTTTAAAGTAACCTGTTTATGTTAAATAATCATGAAAATTTCTTAGTTTCTTGGCCATACTGTCTTAAAGGCATTTTGCAAACTCAGATGCAATTAAGATTTCTTTCACGAGGAAATAAGCATCAGTGCTTCCATTTATTAGTTTTGTTCCAAGGCTATAGAAGTAACGTAAAATTCTTAAAAAGTCAACGGTTTAGTTTTTATAAGAAAAATAGGTCCGCATTTGTGTGCCTCAAGTCGAAAGAAGTTAAAGTAAAACAAAACTTTGCACGTTCCAATTAGCTATAACATCGATGTATACATATTTTTGCATATTTTTATGGAAAATATTCTGATTTAGCAATATTTATCTTTTGAATTAAAAAGAACTTTCTTACGTTTTGATTACTTTTTCTACTTTTGCGTTTCAAAATGAAAAAAAATATTCTCACTTAATATTGCTTCCTAGGTGAGAATATGTGTTTCTTTAATACTTTGGTTACTCATTCGGAATATATTTTATAACGGTAATTTCTAAAGAAATAGTATATTCTCCCACCCCTTTAGAATCTAAATAATTATTTTAATGAATATAATGATCAGTCATTTGTTTCTCTTTTTTTTTATAATTTTCAATTGGCATAAAAAAAAAAATCATCACCTGGAGAAATGGGATGATTTACTTATGTATAAAATGACTTGCATCAAAATATTTAGAAAATATTATTGGAACCTTGGCTAAATGCGTCAATTAGCGCTTGGCATTATTTAATGTTAAATGAGCACTGTTAAAAATTTGCAGCATTCTGGCAGGTCATTTGACCGTTTTTTCCGAAAACGGTTACACAACCATAATTTTAACACTATTCTGACCATATTATTGGCCATTTTATGGTCAGAATATAGTTAAATTATGGTTATGAAACCGTTTTTCCACAAAACGGTCGAATGACCTGCAGGAATGCTGCAAAATTTTTAACAGTGTAGGATAAATGTTACTAATACTACTATTGCTTCTGTTCCCTTTTCCTAATATTTTATGTTCAATATTATTATATTGATATTTAATTATCAATATTCATTTCACAGTTAAAAAATATAACTATTTAATTATACAAATGGATTAGGCTTACCTAAGTTCATCTTATCTATACTAATATTATAAAGAGTTAAAAATTGGTTATTTGTAGGAGGTAAGCTCTGGAACTACCGAACCGATTCCAAAAGTAATGGTATCAAAAGTCCGTGCCACCGGACAAAAGGGGGTACAGGAGCAAAAAACGTTCTAAAAATGGGATTTTTGTGTTACTGAAAAGCCTAGAAACATGAAATTTGGAATGGTAGTTACTTATAAAATACTAATAATATCTAAGGACAATTCTTAAAAGGCACAATTCTTAAAAAAATCGAAATTAAAAAGGGGTAAAAATGCGCGAAAAGCGCTCTAAAAAACGTACTAGATGGTGATTTTTACGCAATTTCCGGAAGTACCAAACCGATTTAAAAAATAATGGTGTCAAAATGATGGTGACAACCCTTGCTCCAACACAGGCTACATTTTATGTCTGTGCCACTTCCCCTAAAGGGGGTAGAGGAGCAAAAAACAATCGAAATTGCTATTTTTGTGTTACTGAAGTGTCCAGATACATGGAATTTGGCATGGTAGTTACTTATTAGATATAAATGATAGCTAAGGACATTTCTTAAAAAATTAAAAATTTAAAAGGGGTGAAAATGCGCAAAAAATGTTCTAAAAAACGTTCTAAATTGGGATTTTTACGCAATCTCAAGAAGTACCATACCGATTTAAAAAATAATGGTGTCAAAATGATGGTGACAACGCTTGCTTCAATATAGGCTACATTTTATGTCGGTAGCAGTACCACTAACGTGGTGCAGGCGCAAAAAAACGTTCGAAATTGCGATTTTTGTGTTAATGAAGGACCCAGATACATGGAATTTGGAATGGTAATTACTTATTAGATATAATCAAAATGATGGTGACAGCCCTCGCTCCAACATAGGCTATATTTCATGTCGGTGCCACTACCCCAAAGGGGATGAAGGAGCAAAAAACGATCTAAATTGCATTTTTTTTTTTTTTGTTACTGCAGGGACTAGCAACTTGAAATTTGGCATGGCAGTTACTTATAAGATATAAATGATCTCTAACGACATTTCTTTAAAAATTCGAAATTAAAAAGGGGTGAAAATGCACGAAAAGAGTTTTAAAAAACGTTCAAAATGGCGATTTCTACGCAATATCTCAGAAAGTACCTAACCTATTTCAAAAGTAATGGTTGGAAATTGATGATGACAGCCCTTGCTCCAACATAGGCTCTATTTCATGTCGGTGTCACTACAACCTAATGATTGCAGAAGCACAAAACGTTCTAAATTGCGATTTTTGTGTTACTGAAGGGCCTACAATTCTAGAACTAAGCAGGGCAGCTATTTTAAGATAGAAATTATCTCTAAGAACATTTCCTAAAAAATTGAAATTTAGAAGGGGTTAAATTGAGCGAAAAGCGTTCTAAAAAACTTTCTAAATTGCGATTTCTACGCAATCTCAGGAAGTACCGAACCGATTTACAAAATAATGATGTGAAAACGATGGTGACAGCCCTCTCTCCAACATAGGCTGTATTTCATGTCGATGCCACTACCCCAAAGGTTGTGAAGGAGCAAAAACGATCTAAATTGCGTTGTTTGTGTCACTGCAGGGGCTAGCAACTTGAAACTAGGAATGGTAGTTACTTATAAGATATAAATGATCCCTAAGAACATTTCCGAAATGATTCGAAATTTAAAAGGGGTGAAAATGGACATAAAACGTTCTAAAAAGCGATTTCTACGCAATCTCAGAAAGTACCTAACCCATTTCAAAAGTAATGGTTGGAAATGTATGACGACAGCCCTTGCACCAATATAGGATCTATTTCATGACGACCTCACTACCACCTTGCAGTTGCATTTTAAAAGACGTTCTAAATTGTGATTTTTGTGACACTGAAGGGCTAGCAACTTGCAGTTTGGCATGGTAATTACTTATGAGATGTAAATACTCTCTCAGAAGAGTTCCTTAAAAATTTGAAATTTAAAACGGGTGAAAATGAACGAAAAACGTTTTCAGAAGTAATGGTTTCAAGTTGATGGTGACAGTCCCCTCTTCAACATAGCCTGTATTTTACGTTGTTCTCACTATCACCTGGGGATTACAGGATCAAAAAATGTTCTAAATTGCGTTTTTATGTTACTGAGGGGGTTTAACATTTTAAATTTGGAATGGTAATTACTTCAAAGATGTAAATGCTTTCTAAGAATTGTCGAAAGAAAATTCCAAATTTAAAAGGATGAAGTGGGGCGAAAAGCGTTCTATAAGCATTCTAAATTACGATTTTTTAGCAATCGTATGAAATACGAAACCGATTTCAAACATAATGGTTTCAAATTGATGGTGATAGAACCTGCTCAAACATAAGCTATATTTTATGTCCAGGGTTGCAGGAGCAAAAAACTTTCTAAATTGCGATTTCTGAGGTACCGAAGAAGCTAGAAACTTTAAATATAGCTCGGTAGTTACTTATAAAATATAAATGCCCTCAAAGAACAGTCGAAAATAAATTCGAAATTAAAAGGGGTGAAGCGAAGGGAAGGAGCAAAATGCATTCTAAAAGTCCTCCCGGCCAGTGCTGGGAGGAAGAGGTAGCTTTCATATTCCTTATTTTAAAAAAGCCAAGTTATATTATTCAAACACACGAAGCTCAATTTAGTGGAAACCGAATATATGAGATTCAATACTAATTTTTATCAATACAAGATCATTATGAATGAGAATTTCGCGAAATTAGTCAGCTTTATCCAAGCTGCTTTTATTTAAAGTAACTTATATTTTGCTGCCAAATTCGGCGATTTCTTAAAGTGCCTGCCATTTTAAGACAACATGATGGGTGAGGCTAACCAGTGAACTTGGTCGAGACCTTAGTAATTGCTGTGCACGTGCTCACTCACATCGGAATCGATTGATATATACGAGTGCTGTCGCAGTCAAAAAATCAGATTTTTCAAAATGTCACCCACATTAGATATTGAAAATGCTATATCTGAGCCATTTTTTAAGATAAAGACAAACAAAAAATGCTCCTGAATCCTTATATCAAGGTCAAATACTTAAGACAGAAACCTTTTTCAAATTCTAATTTTTTTGTAACTCACTTTAAATATAACTTTTTTTTTTAATTTAATGGCCGCCATTTTGAAAGAAGATGGCTGAAGAAGCTGGCCAGCGAACTTGGTCGAGATATTGATGTATACTATCCACATGCCTTCTTACATCGAAATAGGCTAATACGTGTGTTATCGCGTGTCAAATACAAGATCGTTTCAAAATGTTAGCCATGCTAGAAACTCAAAGTGCGATAATTCAACCATTTTTTAAGATATAAACAAAAGAACAAATTTTCAGAAACAAAAACTGCTCCGGAATCTTTGTATCAAGGCCAAACACATAAAAAAAATTTTTTCATTTTCCAATTGTTTAATACCTCGTTTTAAATTTATTTTATTTTATTTTTTTAAATGGCAACCCTTTTGAAACAAGATGGCGAATGAAGCAGGCCAACGAATTCGGTCGAGACATTGGTATGTACATTGTACAGACCAAGTTACATCCAAATCGGTTCATAAATACGCCAGTTATCGCGTGACAAAAATCAGGTCGTTTTAAAATGTCAGCCACAATAGAAATTCAAAATGCTATAACTCAGCTATTTTTTTAGATATAGAAAAAACAAAAACTGTTTCGGAATCTTTGTATTAAGGTCAAACACATACGAAAAAAATCTTTTTCATTTTCCAATTTTTTGGTATCTCATTTTAAATTTAAAATTTTTAAAAAATTTTTAAATAGCCGCCATTTTGAAACAAGATGGCGGATGAAGCTGGTCAACGAACTCGGTCGAGATATTTGTATGTACTATGTACACACCAAGGTACATCCAAATCGGTTCATAAATACGCCCGTTATCACGTGACAAATATCAGGAAGTTTCAGAATGTCAGCCACGCTAGAAATTCAAAATGCTATAACTCAGTCATTTTTTAAGATATAGACGAAACAAAAACTGCTCCCGAATCTTTTTATCAAGGTCAAACACATAAGAAAAAAATATTTTTTCAATTTTCAATTTTTTGGTACAACATTTCAAATTTAAATTTTTCTTAAAAATTTAAATGGACGCCATTTTTAAACAAGAGGGCGGATGAAGCTGGCCAACGAACTCGGTCGAGACATTGGTATGTACTATGTATAAACGAAGTTACATACAAATCGGTTCAAAAATACGCATTTTATCGCGTGACAAAATTCAGGACGTTTCAAAATGTCAGCCACGATAGAAATTCAAAATGCTATAACTCAGCCATTTTTTAAGATATAGACGAAACAAAAACTGCTCCGGAATCTTTGTATAAAGGTCAAATACATAAGAAAAAAATATTTTTCCATTTTCAATTTTTTGGTACCACATTTCAAATTTTAAATTTTTTTTAAATTTTTAAATGGCCGCCATTTTGAAACAAAATGGCGGATGAAGCTGGCCAACGAACTGGGTTGAAACATTGGTATGTACTCTGTACACACCGAATTACATCCAAATCGGTTCATAAATACGAGAGTTACAGTGTGACATAGGTCAGATATATATATATATATATATATGGATATATATATATATATATATATATATATATATATACAGGGTGATTCAGCTCGTCGGTGACAAACTTTAAGGATCGATAGAGCACACCTAGACGAACATTTTTGAATAGGGAATGTAGGGTCCCTGACGCGATGGTAAGGCGCTAGGCGCTTTCGAAAATTTGGGTGCCGAAATTCGAAACGTCATAAAAACTAGGGAAATGGTTAGATTTTCTTGCTTGTTGCGTCGAAATGATTCTGTTTGTTTAGACTTTCTTCAGTACCAATTTGATAAGCGTATCTCTTAAAACATGGATAGGGGGCGCTGCAGACTTTGGAGAGCTAGACAACAACTTTAAGCCCGTTATTTTGATAATTTAACACATGCTCGCCAAAGTTTATACTCTAACTTAAAGTTTGAACCCAAAAGTAGAGCCCTGCAAAAAGCGTAAGAGCCGGAATAAAATGTCAAAGTACAGGGTGGTCGAAACTCGAAGGCTCCTAGGAGATAAACAAACAGATTTCTTGACTTATGGTATGCATTTTCATGATTCTGTTTGCTGGGGCTCTCTGAAACTCAGTTGAACGGTACAAAAAGAAACATCGATAGGGGGCGCTTTGGGCAAAAAACATAATTCGTTGACATTTCGGACGCTAACTGGAAACGGGGCGCTACCATCAGTTAGAAACAAAACAAGAGAGTAATTTACTTATCATAAGAAGCTATTAAAACTGCAGTTTGTTTGTTTTTTTAACAAACATAGCTGGTTTCAATCATGCACAATGCGCGCAATAAAATTTACATAAGGTGCTTTTTGCTGATTTATGCAAAAGATATCGTACCATATCGATATGCAAAAGATACGTAATGCGTAGACGACAACGCGAGATGACGTAGTTTTATGCGCAGACACGTCTTTTGAACGTGCGGTACCTACTTAAGCTTCGGGTTACTTGTCTGCAGATCGGTAGTAGGATGGAACGGTACACAAACTCTGAATTGGCTGACATGCATTTGGCGTATGGCGCTGCTGGTTGTAATGGACGAGCCGCTCAGCGGTTGTACGCCGAGCGTTACCCCAACAGGCAAATCCCCTGCCATGCCTTCTTCGCTCGAGTACACCAGAGGTTGTCCACAACGGGATCTTTCGACGGAGGCAGGCCTGAACGGGAGCGATCAGTGAGCACCCCCGACAACGAAGAGGCTGTGCTTAACCTGGTTGAGGACAACCCAGGTCTTAGCACGAGAGATATCGCCAGACATGTTGGCATTTCGCAAGCAACTGCGTGGCGCATCTTACGTTCCCGGAATCTGCACCCCTACCACATCCAGCGGGTGCAGTTGCTCAGAGAGCAGGATTTTGGCCCTCGAGTGGAATTCTCAAGATGGTACTTGGCGATGAGATCCAGGGATCCCCGTTTTGTAAACAGCATTTTGTTTACGGACGAGTCCACCTTCAGCCGGGAGGGAATGTGGAACGCCCACAACAGTCATGTGTGGTGTGATGAAAATCCACATGAAACCAGAAGCCGAGCAGCCCAGGAGCGTTTCTCAGTAAATGTGTGGGCCGGCATTCTGGGGGATTGCCTCATTGGCCCTTATTTGTTACCTGAACGGCTGACAGGTGGAAATTACCTGATTTTCCTGGATCAAGTGCTGCCGCAGCTTCTGGATGAGGCGCACGTACCCGAAGGTTCGCGTCGCCAGATGTGGTTCCAGCACGATGGAGCTCCGGCCCATTACACGAACGACGTGCGTCTCCATCTAAACGCAAGGTATGGCCAGCGGTGGATCGGGCGTGGGGGTCCAGTTCACTGGCCTGCCCGATCACCAGACCTCACCTGCTTGGATTTCTTCCTTTGGGGTTACCTGAAGGCCGAGGTATACCATACACCTGTCAGCAGTGCTGAAGAACTTGTGGCGCGCATTGTGGCAGCTGCAGGGCAGATCAGAGATACTCCTGGCATTGTTGGAAACACACACTCCTCAATGCGACGGAGGTGCGAAGCCTGCATCATGGCCCAAGGTCGAAATTTCGAGCATCTTCTGTAGTGTTATTTTTTGTAAATAAATTTCCAGTATCATTGATGTTTTTGGTCTAAATTTATTCAGAAGTGTTGAGCAGAGGTAGAAAATGTGTTTTCATTATTACTAACTGATCGTAGCGCCCCGTTTCCAGTTAGCGTCCGAAATGTCAACGAATTATGTTTTTTGCCCAAAGCGCCCCCTATCGATGTTTCTTTTTGTACCGTTCAACTGAGTTTCAGAGAGCCCCAGCAAACAGAATCATGAAAATGCATGCCATAAGTCAAGAAATCTGTTTGTTTATCTCTTAGGAGCCTTCGAGTTTCGACCACCCTGTACTTTGACATTTTATTCCGGCTCTTACGCTTTTTGCAGGGCTCTACTTTTGGGTTCAAACTTTAAGTTAGAGTATAAACTTTGGCGAGCATGTGTTAAATTATCAAAATAACGGGCTTAAAGTTGTTGTCTAGCTCTCCAAAGTCTGCAGCGCCCCCTATCCATGTTTTAAGAGATACGCTTATCAAATTGGTACTGAAGAAAGTCTAAACAAACAGAATCATTTCGACGCAACAAGCAAGAAAATCTAACCATTTCCCTAGTTTTTATGACGTTTCGAATTTCGGCACCCAAATTTTCGAAAGCGCCTAGCGCCTTACCATCGCGTCAGGGACCCTACATTCCCTATTCAAAAATGTTCGTCTAGGTGTGCTCTATCGATCCTTAAAGTTTGTCACCGACGAGCTGAATCACCCTGTATATATATATATGTCACATTTTAACGAAATGACAGTATTCACTGCAATTAACTTTATTAAGTTTTATTTAAATAATCAAAAAGGTGGCAATCAATTTCCATAGCTGCTTACAGGTTAGACTTCAGATACCAAGTGGCGTAGGGGTATATCTCTGAAATTGCTCATCTCCTAGGGTTACCAGTTAAAAAGGGCCATGTGTTTCTATTAATTTAACGATAAAATGGATTAGTTGGCTACCCCGCCAAACCCGTGATTATCAGTCATTTGGCCCGTATCCAAATTGAGGGACGATTCATTACAAAAACTAATCAATAGGTCCAATCTTTATAATTTTCTTACAATTTCCCCCCTTTCCAGACAAGTCCCCGGGGATGGGCCGGCTTCCATACACGAGGGTCGCCTGGAAAGTATAAAGCATTCTTTATTAAAGGGATGTTAAAATTTTGGAAGTGAATTACTTTTAATCGAGCTGCCTGGAGATGAGTTATTTCTTTCGTATAGTTAACATGTGATATCACAACAATAATAAAAATAGTAAAAATAGTAAAAATAATACAAATAATAAGAATAATACCACTAAAATTTTCAATACCATAAACAATTGAACATGATAAAAACTAGTTATATTAATAAATGCAAGACACTGGTAATATTATATGCCAAATAAAATAATCAAAATAGGAAATATATTCTAGAATTGCTAAGTCCAACATTACATATAAAATACAAACTTGAATGAAAATGTCTTGACTTCATTCAGTAGAGTGTAGACTCTCAAAATACAATTATACTATACTCATAAAGATGTAAATTCAACTATCAAATATCATCCAATAACAGTTCATATGATATCTGATACTTTACATAGATGGTTTTAACTTAAATTGATCGTTGGGCAAAAAGTACCTTAGTTTGGAGGCATGTATTACTTCATAGTCCTTCTTTGTCAACCAGTTAGGTTTATTTATTTTAAAACTTACATTAGACAACTTTTCAATAATTTGATATGGACCAGAAAAAGGCGGGCTTAACTTCCTGGTGTTCGGATAATGAAATTCTTCTGCAATTACGAGATCACCAGGTTTGAAAGGTGCTTCCACAAATTTTAGGTCATATCTGACTTTGTTTTTTAAATGGTGCTCACCAGTTCTTTGGAAAGCCTCTTTCCTGGCTTCCTCAACCGTAGGGTAATAGTTTTCATTGCCTAATACTGATGGATAAGGAAATTGGCCAAACATTATGTATGCCGGGGGGTATTTGGTTACTGAATGCGGTGTATTATTGTACTCGTTAATCACCTCCTCCAGAATTTTGGGCCATGGAATGTTTGAAGGTGTAGCATTGATTTTAAGTCTTAGTCGAGTGCAAATGGACTGATTTACGCGTTCATTTTTCCCATTACACTGGGGCCTGTGAGATGAAGTAAGTAATTTTTTTACATTATGTTTATGTACCCATTTACGCAGTTTAGACGCTGTAAAAGCAGGGTTTCTGTCCGTTAAAATTTTCTTGGGAAGTTGAATGCTAAAAATCTGTTTTAGAATATTAATATAAACTTCTGTTGTAACATTTTTAGAGGTAAAACCCCAAACATAACGAGTAGCGTGATCAATAGCTAAGTGCATGTATTTTTTTGTTGAATTGTAATAATTGAAGCCCCCTACTGTGTCTAATGATATTATATCAAAGGGTTGTTCTGCAGGAGGTAAGGCTTCAAGAAGGCCAAATTTAGGTTGGTGGGATTTCTTGTTTAGTTGGCAGACTTCACAATGTTTGACAAATTGCGTAATATCTTGTGTCATGCTGCTCCAGTAGTACTGTGGTGAAATTAAATTTAGCATTTTTTGAATTCCTGGATGGCCAAATTGATTATGGGTTGTTATTAATAATTTTTCTCTTAAGGAGAAAGGTACGACAATTTTTTGAAAACCCTTTTTGTGAATTACCAAAATGTCATTAAATTTTTGAAATTTAGGTCCTGTTACATTATCTAACTCTTGGTGTTCTTTAATTTCATCTAAGGTTAATAAATGAATGTGGGGATTTACGTTTGATAAAATGGGATTTCTTGAGAGCATGTCGGCTTCAAAATTTGTGGACCCTTTATTGTATTTTACGGTATAATCGTACATGCTTAATTTTAGTGACCATCTGAATAATCTACCGGTTAAATGTTTTATCTTTTTAAGCCATACTAAAGCAGCATGATCGGTATGTATTGTGAAAGGTTTTCCATGAAGATAATAATGGAATTTGTCAAGAGCATCGATTATGGCTAGACACTCCAATTCTGTGATAGCGTAATTTCGCTCGTAGGGCCTTAGTTGCCTTGAGTGGAATGCAATGGGATGTAAATCTCCATTTTCATCCATTTGTTTCAATACAGCACCTAAAGCTTCCTTCGAGGCATCAGTAAAAACATGGCATGGGAGATTAGGATTAAATAATCTCAAAATAGGTCTAGAAATTAATGCATTTTTAAGTAGTTCAAATGATTGCTGACAGATTTCTGACCATTCCCACGGAGTGTCTTTCTTTAATAATTTATTTAGAGGGGCTCTAATTTTAGCATACTTGTCAATGAATTTATGGTATACGTTTATGGATCCGAGGAATCTTTGTAATTCTTTAACATTTTTTGGAGGAATTAAATTTTTAATGGTTTCGGTATTAGCATTGTCTGGTTTTATTTGGCCATTACTAATTTCATAGCCAAGGAAGTCAATTTGAGATTTGGCAAAATTACATTTGGAAAGTTTTAGTTTTAGATTTTCTTGACGGCAAATATTGAATATAGTTTTAAGGTGAACCAAATGCTCGGCATAGGAGTCCGAATAAACTATAAAGTCATCGAAATAATTGGTAACGAAGTTGACCTTATGTTTATTTAGGATCCTTCTGAGAGCTCTTGCGAATTGAGCCGGAGCATTTTTGTATCCGAATGGGAGGACCAACCACTCGTAAAGTCCCTGATTGGTTACAAAGGCAAGTTTTTCTGTGTCTGAAGGATGGAGGGGGACGTGCCAGTAGCCAGAGGCTAAATCTAGCGTGGAAAAATATTTGGCATTGACAAGTCTGTCTAAAAGCCAGTCTATTCGCGGCAAAGGCTCTGAATCTGTCTTCGTAATGGCATTGATTTTCCTGTAATCAATACAAAGACGCGTTTTACCTTCTCCTTTTTTATGTGCCATTGTCACGGGAGAGGAATAGGGGCTACAGGATTCCTTAATGAGTTTAGCATCCAGCAACTCCTGTACTTGTTTTTGAATTTCTGCATTATCTTTAGGTGATGTACGGTAAGGCCTAAGCGAGATAGGAAGTTCCGAGGTGAGAGTTACTCGCTGGGGTTCCCATCTGACTCTACCTACGTCGTACCGATTGCGTGCAAAAATATCTTTGAAGTCGCTCAGAAGCCCTTCCAATTGTAGGTTCTCTTCAGTAGTATAATGATTAAAAGTTATATCATCATAATCCGAGAGAGTTTGAGTATCAAGGCAACAATGTCCCTCTTGAGACAAACTTGCTTGATTTGATTTGGAAGGAAAACTAAGCGGCTTCTGGCAATTCATATCACCTGTTAACGTTAAGGTGTGGTTGAATGAACTTTCATGAGAAATTTGACCGGAAACGTTTTGGTCATTCATAATGATGACTCCATCTTGAGTCAGAGTATTTGAGAAAAAATCCATCGAGATATGGAATTTTTGTAATTCTGGGGTTCCCAGTATCGCATATGGCAAGTATGACCTTACTAGATATAAGGTGCTATTTTGCCTGATATTCCCTATTTGGAGGGGTACTTGAACTTTTTCGGAAATCTGGACCTGTCCTTGGGTTTGGTTAACATTAAGAGGATGGCAACTTTGAATAGACGTCATATCCAAAGCTGTAGCTAGATTTTCTGGAATGAGGGACAGAGTACTTCCGCTATCCAATAAAAAGGGTATTTGAACCTCATTATGACAAGTTTTGGGGTTTCTACGGTTTTCGTAATTTTTGCATTTGAGGTACCCGGGCACAATAAACCGTCATAAAGAATTCATGTGTATTCCTTGATCAGGAGAATACCCATGGGCGTTTTGTGGTTGGGTCTCATTACTGTGGGTTGCTAAGTTGGATGAAATTGTTGTTCCTGCATTTCCCTGAACATCATATTTATGTAGTAAAGTATGGTGCTTTCGGTGGCAATTTTTACAACTCATCTTGGATGCACATTTACTTGCAAAATGGCCACTACGCAAACAATTTATACACAACTTATTCAATTGGATGGTTCTCCATCTGCTATCTACAGGCATAGTTATTAATTTTCTGCAAGTGTGGGTGGCATGCGAATCAAAGCAAACACCGCATTTACTATTTTCTAAATTTTTGTGGCCTTTCGATCTATCGGAAGAATCTCTGACATAAGTTATATTTCTTACATCTGTTTTAGTTGGGTTCTCTAAAGTTAACAAGCTTTTAGCTTGAATCTCTAAAAATTTTAGAAATTCCGTGAGATTAGGCATATTATTATGGGTAAGGGATAGTTCCCATCGCTCTTTGAGATTATCGCTTAATTTTTGAACTATGGTATAAATTATCATGTTATCCACTAAAGCATTTTGAGTAAGTTTTAAAGAATCTAGAATTCGAAGTGATTCATTGCAGGTATCTATTATATCGAAAATAGCTTTAGAGGAAGTGGAACAATTTTTCATATTTTTTAAATTGTATAACTTGCCTATTTGTGCTATGGCCAAATCCCTAATCTTATCGTAGCGAGCGCAAAGGGTGTCCCATGCATTTTTATAATTGACCTCCAGAAGAGGAAATCCGGAAATCAATTTATGGGCAGGACCCTTTACACTAGCTAAGAGATATTGCAATTTAGAAACGGCTCCCAAATCTGGATTTCGATCTATAGTTGTGGTAAAAATCTCCTTAAAAGAGAGCCACTGATCAGCTTCTCCGTTAAAGGGTTTTAATTCAAATTTGGGAAGATTGACTGTTTTTTCAAAAACATTACTTGTATTTTTATTGTTATTCTCTGAACCACCCTCGTTAATGCTTAAACTCTTAGTTAATTTATTACGTGATGTATTTATTGCGATAGTTAATGTATCCAATTTAAGGGCAATTTCATTGTATTCCTCAATTATAGCTTCCGTTTCTGTTGTATCGCTCTCAAGAACGGCGTTTTCCTGATTTTTACTTAATTCTGTACTAATATCTTGCACCTGACCATGATACAAATCTAACTCTTCTAGAGTTATCGTCTGATCATCAATTTTGGGATTTATGATATTTTTTATACGGGTAATTTTTGCTTTGAGAACAGTTTTTTGTTTCTTAATATTTTCCATTTTGAATTAATTTTAAGATAACTTTTTAATAATCTAAATATTATAACACTCTTAATATCCGTCAAAATGTTTAAACATTCTCAACATAATATAAGCATGTGCATAAAATTGATAAAAAGAATAAAATAGTTAAAAATAATTAAAGAAATAAATATAGAAAACATGAATCATTTTTTTTTTTTTTATTTCAAAAGATTGCAATGCTTTAAAACCATGGTTTTCATAAATACCAAAAATGAAAACATCACTGGAGATATACTACTTATTAAATCACTTACCTTAAATTATGTAATCAGAATAAAAATAAAAAATAATATGGATAATAATATTATATAAAAATAAATAACACTAGGGTACCCCATGAGCTCATACACACACACACAAAATAAAAGAAAAAAAACATTCCGCAAAAACGGAGAAGGAAAAAATTTATATCTCTGTATTTAAGCAATTGTAGTGCGCACTTATCATGAAATAAAAAGCAATGACAGCAACGATGCTATCTTTCACTGCATGAAATTTACTTTTAGAGATGCTCTGAAGAAAATCACTATAAAATCATCAACACAACTGAAGAAGATGAATTCCACTTAGAGACTGCAGTTTTCATGTTGTGAAACTTTCACTGCACTGTTAAAACAAAATGCGGATATCACTGCTGAAATATTTGACTTTTAAAACGCAGAATATGTTGAAAATGATCTACATTTTGATCGATTTTAATTAAGATGATATTCTTCAAAATATAGTAGAAGAAATGGGAAGACACTT
The DNA here is from genome assembly GCA_963932465.1 of Maratus speciosus. Lineage (NCBI taxonomy): Eukaryota > Metazoa > Arthropoda > Arachnida > Araneae > Salticidae > Maratus > Maratus speciosus. The sequence goes on from OZ010792.1 coordinate 459,072,502, forward strand.
TCTATAATGGAATTGAAGAGTTAAAAGCATATCACTGCTGACAGATTCTTTGATGAGGCGAACTTCTTGTATTTACACTACTTGAAGGAGCATAGTGAACACTTTCCCAGCACCCAATTGGGGCCTCTTTGAATGTTCAATCGGAGCTTATTCCGTATCGTGTAGCACCAAGAATTCTTTTTTTTTCTTTCTTTTCTTTACTTCTCATGTTTTCCCGCTAATCCAGACGACTCATAATACTGTCACATTTTAACGAAATGACAATATTCACTGAAACTAACTTTATTAAGTTTTATTTAAATAATCAAAAAGGTGGCAATCAATTTCCATAGCTGCTTACAGGATAGACTCCAGATAGCAAGTGGCGTAGAGGTATCTCTCTGAAATTGCTCATCTCCTAGGGTTACCAGTTAAAAAGGGCCATGTGTTGCTATTAATTTAACGATAAAATGGATTAATTGGCTACCCTGCCAAACTCGTGATTATTAGTCATTGGGCCCGTATCCAAATTGAGGGTCGATTCATTACAAAAACTAATTAATAGGTCTAATCTTTATAATTTTCTTACAATTTCCCCCCTTTCCAGACAAGTCCCCGGGGTTGGGCCCGTATCCAAATTGAGGGACGATTCATTACAAAAACTAATCAATAGGTCCAATCTTTATAATTTTCTTACATATATATATATATATATATATATATGTCAATTTTGAACGGAGGGTGGTTTCGGGTATCTGGGGGTCATGATCGATGAAAATATACCAAAATTTTTTGAAATCCCTTTCCTCCGAACGGCTGCAATAGGTAGCTTTTTGTAATGAATGCTACCTAAAAGAGTACGATAAACCTAAATTACGATTTCTATGGAATCTCAGGAAATAATAAACCGATTACAGAAGTTATTGGTTGCGAATCAAGAGTGATAGTCCCTGATCCTGTACGGGCTATATTTCATGCCGGTGTCACCAAGAAAGCCTTTAAAAACATCTAAATTCGTTTTCTATAGAATATTAGGAAATACCAACCAATTTCAAGGTTAATGTTGGCAAATTAATGGTGACATTCTCTGTTTCAACATTTTTCGAGGCATTCTATTTCAACTCTGTTTCGGCATTTGTTGGTGCCACTAATACCAGAGAGGTGGTAGACTGTTAGACAAGAAGCTTGGAATTTGACATGATGGTCAATTTTAAGATGTAAATGTGTTAAGATGGTTTCTAAAAAATTCAAAACTTCAAATAAATACTGAAATGAGCGTATGAAATGAGAATAAAAGTATCAAAGTACTTCTAAATTATCATTTAATTGGAATTAGTTTTAGTTCTTCTAATTAATTAAAATCTCATTTCTGTCTATTGTACTTTTATAATGAAGTTTAGTCAAACTGTGGCTTAATTTGTAATTTTTGAATTATTTCAAAAAGTGTTCTTCTAATAAAAAATAGTCATGCAAATATCACTTGGCATATTTCAACTATTACGCGAGCAAAACCGCGGGTTTTGCTAGTCGGGAGATAAAAGGCTTATTTAAATTTCTTCGGAATTTAAATGAGCTTATTTTTTATTGATATTGATTTTTTATGAGATATATTTTTTTTATTCTTTCTTGTGTAAGGAGTATTTGCAGGGACAAACTGTAGACATAACAACATATATTTTAACATCACAAATACAAAAACATAACGTTCGCGTACATACTTTCTTTTCAATAAAATCTTACATCGTAATATTTCGTAGCTAAATTTTCAGTTCATAAAGTTCTAAACAAATTCATTAGTCAACAAAAAAATATCGTCTGCGCGAAGCACAAAATAAAAACGATTATAATCAAGATCATGGGAGAAGCGATAAAACGCAACAACTACATTGGAACGCATTACCACATTAATAAGTTACTGAAAATTACCTATTTATTATATAAATTTTAGCCTTTTTCGTAATTAGGTTTACTAGTGCATAACTTTAATTTTGTATCCGTGCAAAAGAAAAGATCTAAAAAGTAAAAAAAAAAATCCCTCCCGGCTCGGACTACAGGCACAGGTAGATTTTGAATTTCAGTACTAATTTTAACAACAAGAACTAAATCATGATTAGATATAAACCCACTTTAACAATTTTACCTGGCCGCTTTTGACAAGTTTTTAATTTCAATTTTATATAAGAGCTGGTTTTATGAGAATCATGTTAAGGCGTAATTAAAAAAAATATATACTTTTCCATGCTCAACAACTCAAAATTTTCTGGCATGTTTTCATATTCATTTTTAAAAGAAAAAATATGAAACTTGCTGACGTGATTTTTGAAGAGATTTATAAGAGACCAGTGTTTCCATTTTTCGTTCTATTAATTAAAACTTGATTTATAACAATTATTTTCTCAGTTGGACCATATTTTTCGTTTCGAACACAATCGCTTCGGGAAATTCGGTTCAAAATGCCAACTTTGACATCATTTTTTGAAATATATTCTGCCTCAATCAAAAAATAGACAGTTACGGTACATTATATAGATTCTGAATAAGAAAACCTACCAACTGGATGCGTTTGAGAGCAAAAAGGAATTTTAAAATGAGTCAGAAAATAAGCAGTTAGGATTTGAATACAACCGTAATAAGATGATTTTTTTTTCTTCAACCGCTATGTATTTTTAATTTGTTTTTGCTGTAAGAATTGGTCCTGTTAAAAACTTGTCACTATAAATGTTGTAGATAATATTAAGAAGATACATAATAAATTTATGCGGATTTTATATCTCGTGAATTGACGAAGCTACTGATTTTTTTCTTCTTCAACCGCCCCCCCCCCCTTTTGTTTTCGTTTTTATTATTATTTTTTTTTCTTTTTGCGCTACGAATTGGTCCTATCAAAAACTTGTCAATATAAAAGTTGTAGATAATATTAAGAACATTTATAATAAATTTATTTGGATTTGATATCTTAACAATTGACGAAGTTATGAATTTTTTTTCTCCCTAAAACACTGTTTTTTGCGACCCTTGAGCCCATTTGTAATTTTATCAAAAATCTGTGATACATAAATTTGTGGCCTTATTTTTAGTATAAAAACATTAAACTGATTTGATATGTACAAAAATTAAGAAGTTATGGGTTTTTTCGGTTTACACAAAACCCCTCCCTATTTCAATACCCCTAGTCCGATTTTGCCCATTAACGAACTTGACCGAGATTTTTTGCCCCTTGATTTTATGTATCAGTTTGGAAGAGATTTTGCAGAATTAAGGAAGTTATCGTGTCCATAAAAAAGTGATTTATATAGATAGATAGATAGATAGATATACAGGTCATCGAAAAATAATGCCTAGATTTAAAAAAAATCATAACATCAAAACATTTTATGTTAAATGAGTAATTCTTTTACTACACGATAACTGGTGAACGCATGTTTGGTTTTAGTTCACCAGAATTCGTTTGCGTGACTGTGTTATGCGCGGATTAGTTGCGCAGTCGTCAAAGTCAGCTGACGTGCCAGACTGCAGCTGATCTGTATAATGTTGACCGTGCAGCAAAAAGCTCCGAAAAAGCCACTGTACACTGGCTATTGACGTTCACTCCACATATCAAATCACGCACTATGCTTTTTGTTGCACGGTTTTGTTAATGGTTTTTACTTTAGTTTGAGTTTGAGATTGCAATTGTGGTTGTGGTTTTGTTTGATTTTTTGGGTTGCTCATTCTGAAATTCATTCTGAAATTATCTGGTGAAAAATAGGTTCGTAATTTAGAAACATGTAAAATAACAATATTTAGTCCTATCTCATATTGAAATTTATCTACTTCATAAGTTAATTTGGAAAGTTTATTTATAACTTTATATGATCCTGAGAAAGCAGGTTCTAATTTTCTAGTGTTAGAATATTTAAATTCTTCATAAATTACAGAATCTTGTATTTTTAGTGGGGATTCAACATAATTTCTATCATATAGTTTTTACTTGTAAGATTTCAAGAGTTTGCAATTTTGCAATTTTGAGTGCTCTATTGACTTGTGTATCGCACAAAATTATTACCCACCTGTACAATTTGTATTAGAAATAATACCATCGCGAAAAATTTGAGGAATTTTGAATCATCCATAATCAGGTTGCACATTACAGTCATTATTATAATTCTCAAAAAAGTCCTGAGTAGTCATATAATTTTCATTTATAGATGGTAACTCTATATTATTCTTACATATGTTCAAAGTTCCATTATTATCATCAGTTGTTTACACATTATTATCATTGCATAAATTCAAATTCTCATATTCAGAGGCTACAAAATCATTCTCTTGTTGTAATTTATTCATATCTTCAGTATGAAAATGAAGCGATTTCTCATTATGTATGGATATGCTCTTATTTATAATTTTTTTCCCTTGTCTTACAGTACAATTTCTGCAATCTATAGTTAAATTAAATTTAGAACATTCCCTTAAACACAAAATAGCCTAATCCAATTAGAATTATACACTAAAAAGTTAACATATTTTTTTCATTTTATCCAATTTTAGAGAAATGCTACATTTTTTATTTTTATGTAGCAACCCTTTTGCATGACCAATAGTAACTTTAGGTATAGATTCAATTTTAGCATTTTGTTTTTTAACATTTTTGAAGGGAAATATTGCAGTAGTGTCCATTATACATCGTAAATTATAACTAGTAGTATATCCATACACAATTAATTGTCAAACATTAGGAATAGTAGGTGGTGAATTACTAGGAAGAGTATCAGAGGATGTTGAATCATTTCTAAATAAACACTCCCAAACAATAAAAATTCCCAATGGTATACATGATTTACACGCTTATTCGTACATATTCTACATGGTCTAGAAGGGTATGGGTTCTGAAAATAATTATTTTGAAAATTTCTAGACATTTTATTTTGATATTGTCCCTGTGGAATCTCCAGTTCTTAAGTTCATTATTTTCCCAAGTTGGCTGAGTCCAAGGCTGAAACTGTTAAAAGTTTTGTCTATCTGGTTGTTGATTTATTGTTTAGCTTAATATTTGAGGGATGGAAACTTCCACAAATTGCTTAACAAGCCGGTACCATTCAGTGGTACCATTTGGAGGGTTCACATTAACATTATTTCTATATTCAGCTTTTAATCTATCTGTTAACCCTTGTATTAGAAGAGTTTCACAAAGTTGGAACGCAGTTCCTACTTTTTTGTGAAAATAATTTTCTACATTATCTAAATTATCGAATTTTAGAGTTGAGAAATCAGAAAAACTTCGAATATTTAGTTTAATAAATTTTTCTATCAAGATTTTTTAAATCTGTCCATCACTAGTACAATTTTCGCATTCATTGATATAGAAGTTTAGTGCTTCATCCTTTAAATACTGAAAAATAGATTTAAATTTCCACTCTACATCTTTATTTTCCCTATTACACATATCATCATAATAATTTAGCCAAGTCTAAATTTCCATTCCAGTACTGGGATCAAAATTCACTAATTTAGGTTCAGCCATTGTACTAATATTCATTAAAATAAAAGAAACACTTCTATTCTCTTTAAAAAATCCTGGCCTTAACCACATTTTGAATAAAATTTTAGTAATAGAGTTCTCTTTTTTTTAATAACAGATAAAGTAATATTTTAGATTTTAGCAATAAATAAATAAATACCATTCATGAATAAATAATAAATAAACCCCATAACTGAATAAAATAAATAACTCTCATAACTGAATAATAAATAAATCGCAATAAATAAATAAAATAGCAGAAATAATAGCATACCAAATGTAAAAAATATTGTAAAAAATAACTCACTCCAGGCATCTTGTTCTCACAGTCATTGTGGTCTATCATTTAGTCTTAACATGATTTGCCTAAAATAGGTGGTAATTTTAGTTACCGTTCCCTCCTTACCGTCCCTTTTTGCTTTCTTCTATCTTTACAAGAAGAAAGTATTGGATTCGTGAAAAATTTTGACTTCCGGTTTTCGACGGATTTATACGTTTTAGAATCTCAGAACAGCATTTGATGGTTTTTAGAAAATGTCTGTCTGTGAGTCTGTCTGTTACTCTGTCACTCTGTGAGTCTGTATGTGACAAAAACATTGTGGGCGCTCTAAATCAAGAACTAATGCACTGAATTTCACAAAATTTCATATTTGGTTAGACCTTGATATAAATTGAACCTGATTAGTTTTTGGTGAAAATCGCTCAACAGGTGGCGCTGCTATACGGCATTTTTCACGATTTCTGCAATAGCTATATCTCAAGAACTACTGCACGGATTTTTATAAAACTTCAGATTCTGTTAGTCCGGGATGTAGTTTGTTGCTGATTACTTTTCTGTGAAAATCGCCCAATGGGTGGCGCTGCTATGCTGCATTATTCATGATTATCGCAATAGCTCTAACTCAAGAAAAAATGGACGAATTTTCATCAAACTTCAGATTTAGTTAGTCCCTGATATAAATTAATGCTGTTTAATTTTTGGTGTAAATCGCCTAACAGGTGGCGCTGCTGTGCTGCATTTTCACGATTTCCGCAAGAGCTGTATCTCAAGAACTATTGCACGGATTTTCATCAAACTTCAGATTTAGTTAGTCCTTGACATGAATTGACGTATAAATTAGTGCTGTTTATTTTTTGGTGTAAATCGCTCAACAGGTGGTGCTGCTATGCTGTATTTTTTGCGATTTCCGCAATAGCTTTATCTCAAGAACTAACACTTAGATTTTCAACAAACTTCAGATTCAGGTATACCTTGATATCATTTAGTGCTGTTTATTTTTGATATAAATCGCTCAACAGGTGGCGCTGCTATGCTACATTTTTCAGAATTTCTGCTATAGCTCTATCTCAAGAACTAATGCACGAATTTTCATCCAACTTCAAATTCAGATATACTTTGATATGAATTGGTGCTAAATTCATGTAATTTCTTGTACTATTTAAATGATTTAATTGACGTGATTTATACAGAAGAAAGTTTTGTGATGGCCACAACATACTAGTTTACCTTACCGTCCCTTTTTTAGTACCACTTTAAGACAATGATATATCTAAATTTTGTACTAAAAATACTACATTGTTATTATTTCTTATTTGAATGTCCTGTGGGTACTATGCAAATTCATTATAAGTAAAAATTTCGAAGAAAATAAAAATTTTAGTGGTAAAATGGTAAGGAAAATTAAACCCGCAAAGTTTAATTTTCTATAACATAAGTTTAACATAAACCTCACTTAAATAAAAAAAAAAATTCGCTGCTGACTATTTTTTCTTTATTTTGAATCATTGAGGCATTCGTCTATGAGATTAAAATGTTATTTTAGCAAGTTTAATTTCCCCAGTTTTTTCCCCCAAAAGTCAAAAGATTGCGAGAGTGCCTCATGTACAGGGTAGGCAAAATAAAACTTGCCCGGGAAGTACTTATAAGAATGACTGGAAATGGCACTTGTTAAGGAACAGAACTGCCAATCACAGAAAATGCTGGAAATGGCCACCGTCGTCGCCGATGCATCGCTGTGCTCGATTTATCAAACGGTGAGACGGGCGTAGCCCTAAGTTTTGAAGTGCATGCTTTGTTCGAGGTTTTACAAAACTCTTCCATTCTTAAACTCTTGCGCAAACAACTTATCACACATTTTCCACGAATTTTTCTTCGTATAATACTCGGCAATGAACACGCGGTGTTTTATTGCGATCGCCATATTATGTTTCAATTTGTCCTTACAACACGTCTGCACCTTCCACTTACTCAAACGTAATAACGCAGCAAAGAACTCGGGAACACAGCAGGAGGAAGATGATCATGCGCAGAAATGTGACAGCAACCTAGCATACACTATTACAAAGTTTAATAAAATATTTTATTAGCTGTATATTCGCGCATAAGTTCCGAACGGATGCTCCGATTTGAATAAATCTTTTTTCTAGCTGCTTGTAGTAATTATATGTAAATTGTATTAGGAACCCCCACCCTTACACACAAAAAATATGTTTAGTTCTCCCTCAGTGCTCTACATATCATAAAAAATAGCACGTAATTTTAACATGCTATAAGACAAGAAAGCTACATTTTCCAATTTAAAAATGTTTCTCTTACAATTTGTAGATTTTATCTAGACTTAAGCAAGTTGAATATGTTATTATATACTGAGTCCGTAGAAAAGCCAGAATTGCTGCGAAATTTTGCTGTGGAACACAGAAATTATTTTTTTCTTTTGAATTGATAATATTATGATCAACAATTTTTCTTTTTGCTCACATAAAAAATTCTAATACATATCTATGCTTTATCATTAGTGAATTTTTCGAGCTTTCTTTCTTTCTAACCGATGACCAGGCCCCTACCTGCCGGGATGCCCCAGCTTAACGGGTTTAGTACCTGGCATCGGGGCGAAAGACCGCCTAATCGCCACGAAGCGGCAATAAACCTGACATCATTGCCTCGATCGTCATCCTATCTGCAGTGCCTACTGCTCCTTTGTGTATACTTTGTTTTGCCGGTTACTTAACGTTTTATCTGATTTTTGGCACCTGCACATTGCTACTCATCTTGGTCTCGTAATTTAGAACCTTGATCAGATGACGAGTAATTTTTCGAGCTTAAATTTTGACGACGAATTTTGTACATTTGCGCTATTAAAAAGCAACGTTGATATAAAAATACATTTATAATAAAGAAAATACTCAGAAAAATACTTTTCTTTTTTAAATAAAAAAAATATAAATAAATGCTGAAAGCTGTAAACTCGAAATTAAAAACATTCATGGAAAAATGTATTAAACATAAAGATATTTATACTACTAAATAAATAAAAAATACTAAACTGGAAAATGAATATTAAAAGCTTAACAAAAAATATCTCTATCGAACCTTTTGAATCAAACACACATATAATGAAACATATAAGTGAGTACCATATTTCTTCGAAATTAGAATCTGTTTTTATATTAATTTTTGATCCAAAAAATGCTTTAGGACTAATTTTCAGAGAATTTCCTTCACAACTATAGATTTAAAATGCAAAATGTTTAGTTTTGTTTGTGGCAATATCTGGTATTTGTATTTTCAGAACTTACATTTTTCGAGGAATTTCGACGAAATTTTCTTCGTTTTATTTAGTGTGAATTTCGTTTAATCATTAGTATTTTTCATGTACAATTAGTATTAGTATTTTTCATGTTCAATTGCAGGGACATTCCAATATAAAGGCCTTTCAGTTATCGTCACATACGTGGAAATTTATACGTATATTTTTTTAAAACTCAGATACACACTTAGAAAAAAATTAAAACATTTATTTATTGAGTATGTTAACAAAGTGGGAGAGATTTATTAGTGAGTGATGTTTAGTATAATTACTAGAACTTGTATTTCATGCATTTTGAAAAATTATACTAAAGTTTACTTCCTGGTACTGTCGCGTTTGCGGGGATTCAAGGAAAAAAATAGTGGTATTTATTTAGAAAATAGACAAGAATAGAAAGATTGTATTACAGAGTTAAAAATAGTACGGAATTGGCGATGCACTTTACAATATGTCTGTAATAATTTATAGTATTAAGCTAGAAATAATAATAATACACTAATAATTACGTCTGTCAGTGACTAAAAAACGGTGTCACAAAAGAAATTTGTGGAGGATGTGATAGCCGAAGGTAATTGCTGTCATGTTGGGGAATTGTTTGTTCAAATAACTACCACTATTTCGGGATAGTAATGTTTATTGTATTTAATGACAGATATACCGTGTTTTAATAAAGCAAAAATGACTAGTTGGGAAAATGGTAATTATTTTGAATTTAAAAAAAAATCTTCTATCTGACAGCACTGTCGAAGGTACACTAGGACGATTCTTTCTGTAGAAAAACTAGAGCTAATAGCGCGATAATTGGATTTCGGTATTACACGAAATTAGAATATCCTGCGAGGAGTCTCCGTTACTACTACTATTCATACAAAATACACCTTTTGCAACAACTCGCACATTAGGGTTAGAACAAATGACGGAAAATTGCTGATACTTTTTTCTCCAGGATGGAGGTAGACATATTTTTAGCATTGTAGAATTCTCTGACGAGATGAGATTTATTATTTCCATTTATTATTTCCATATAAATGGGACTATCAAGAATTTGAGTTGCGGAATTTGGGCAACGAAATAACCACTACTGGAAATTTCATTGCAACCATCAATACTGCATCTCGACTGCTGACTTCATCTCTAGCCATTTTAACGAACTCTTCTACATGTGCCACAACTTACAAGGAAAAAATGTCTGAATCATATGACCTTATATGGGAAAATATAACTATGCACGTATAGAGCTTTGGTCCAACAGTAAACAGTAAGTTATTTAGGTGTTTTGGGGTTACTCTGTTGCAAGGCACCTCCACGCCCTCTACATATTTGTGTAACACATCTTAATGGAGACACGTAACAATGTGCAACCGTTGTATTCTACAATAAAAAAAAAAGTAAACCGATATAGTTAATCAGGAGAGGTAAAGCTCACAGAGGCAGAAGACGAAATGAATAGAAGAATAGGAAAGGCAATTTCTGTGGACTGGCTGCGCGAGCGACCACTTTGAAAATAGGAAGGCGGAGCTCCGCTTGAAAATGCTAAGGAAGTGAGAAAAGACTGACATTTGAGTAAATCTACCCTATATATATAAAATCCAGAAGAAACGAATTTATGAAACGAATATATGAATCGACTGAATAAACAACTGATTATGTTTCAAGCGATTTTTCCTAAAATATGGAATACTTTGCGATGAAATTAACACCAAAAATCAGCATTGATCCGCAGATCTGAAAACTGGTATTAGAATTTTTAAATTCGAATTAATTTTCGAAATATTAATTTTTTTTCTAATTTTATATGCATTTTTCTAATGATGGCAACTCAAATTTTAATCAAACAGATATTTTTTTCATATTTCAGAAAAGGTTGACATGGTAACCCGGCTATTTTTGTTTATTTGATAATAAATGTTTATTTACTTTTATTTCTTTTTATAAATTATGTAAATTATTTTCTTCCATAATTATTAATTATTTTTTTATAATTCCTTTAGAAAATAATAGAAAATAACTAAAAAATACGGTAGTACTTAGTTATTCCGTCGACCAATTTTGCCAAATTATATAAATCGGGAAAAAAACACTCGCCAAATTATACAAATTGACATAATTTTTATTTTAAATAACGAAAAAACAAATAAATTAGTATAACATTAATAAATATACAAATAAAAAGTCGAAATAAAAATCACTTGATGATTTAAACACGTGTAATTTGCATAAAGTCAAGTGAATGTGACATTTACGATCAACCATTATTAGCATTTAATCTTATAGTTTGGCGATAGATTTTTGGTCGACGGGATAACTAAGTAATACCAAAAATGCATATGTAACTGGTATTTGAAAACGAGGTTTTCGCCAATTTTTCGTAAAAAAAAAAAAAAAAAAAAAAAAAAAAAATCACGCCAAACCTGCTGTGCGTATATGACATCTGGCCAAATATTACCACTCGAAAAAAAAAAATGCTAACTGGCGAGTTGAAAAAAAGCTATTGGCGTGATTTGCATCCGGCTAGCGTAACAGTATCATGAATTCTTTGCAACCATGGCAAATTTTATGTAGTTTTATTCGGAAAAAAAATTTCATTTTTTAATCAAAATGGAAAATTTACGGTCCCATATTTGCGCAATTGTTTTCTAACGCCAATGACATATACGGAAAGGGCACTTAACTGGCACCAAAGTATCGTTATTTTGCTTGATATGGTAAGCCGGATGTTGTTGTTTATGCTGTTGATGCGTTCCCCAAATTGGCGTCGTTAAAAAATCGCGCAATATGGGACGTATATGACATCTGTTCCAAACTTTCATACGAACGGCGAAGGGATCAGACCGTATTTGTTTATGGCAGTTGATGACTTGAACTATTATAATATAGATGAAATGATGGCGATAGAATAATATTTGGCGACTTATCACCTGTGCCTGGCTAACATTAAAGTATCAAAATGGCACCTAGTGTATAAAAATCGAAGTGGTCCGCCTGGAACTGTTGATGATAGTCACATGACTTAGGCTATTGTTATAGAGATTGTTTTAAAATACCGGAAGACAAAGACTCTGTATACTCAATTTATTTTGTTTTAGCTTCTTTTCAAATGTTTAACTGATCCTCTTTAATCAAAAACGAAAACAACCATTGTATGCCTTAACAGCAACTGATTCGCCCTTAAATTTTTGCAATCAAAGGGAATTGAATGGAAACCCGTTTACAGGGAGATCTGCACAGCTTTTTTCAGTATTATTCAATCTTCTCTAATATTTTTAAAACCCATCAGATTAGCATGTTTTTAGATTCTACGGTGTCTGAACGGGGGTTGGCGAGCGTAGCTTGCAAGGGGCAGAGCCCCCTAGTATAAGTATCAAAAATTAAAAATTAAGAGATAATGATAATTTAAATTAAAAGGATGGTAAAATATAATAGAAGTTCAAGCTGTGTAAGTCACTTCAATGGGTCATTTGTAGCTAAGTTTTTCTGGTAGCATGACCTCCACGTTCCTGGAGAATTTTCGGCTTAGGCATTATTTAAAGCATAAGGTCAGTGTTATTGGTGTTACAAACTTGACTACTTTAAACGATATTAAGAACTATGATGAAAATTTTTGGTGACATGTTAAGTTCGACTGTAGAGAGTGCTGAGTAAAGGTTTGCTGTGCACACTTCAGAAAATCACATTATTAATGATCATACTTGTTTTCTTCAGTGAAAGTATACATTTATCTGCTATTTCGTATTATTTGAAATCAAGGTGGAAAATTATTTATTTTATTTTAACTTAGAATTTCTATCTTTATGTAACTTATGTACCTTTTTTGCGACTATTTTAACTAAATTATATATATATATATATATGTATATATAAATATATATTCATATAATACATATACATTTAGATTAAATTTTACGTTTGCAAAATTCTCTTTTGGAAGTATACATTAATTTTCAATAAACACTCAGAACATAAATCATTAGTTAATTTAAATTGTTATCAATTTAGTTTCTATTACATTATTCTTAATTTTAATGCAGTTAAAGTGAGAAGGAATAACGCAAAATAGCTCTTAGATTAAAATTTTTAATAGGTGTATAAATATTCTAAGTCATAGCAGACTGTACATTATATTAACACTAGAAAGATAGCCCCTCAAAAATGACGGAATATGAGATATAAAGACACAACACTAATGTACAACACATATACAAGAATATAAGTTTTTCTCGCTTGTTCCGCAGTGATAGATGAAACCAACAGATTTTAAAACCGAAACTTATTTATGAAAAACTGTAATACACTTGAAGACCACTAATCCGCACAGCTTGGTTCCAAGTGTTGTACGGATTTGAGGCTTTTTGCAGATTACAGGTCATGTCTATATTATAAAATTAGATATATGGCTTCTTTATGCTAAATAAATTGTATAAATATTGAAAAAACTTAAATTTCATATACTCACGCATGTGAGTATATGAAATGAAACAGCAAATAGGTTGTCAGAAAATATGTTGTCAATTTTCATTCTTCGCCAAGGCCCCTAAAGTGGAAAAATATTGTCAATTTATATTTTGTATGCGACTATATAACGAGCGGTACTTTTCCAGTATAGGGACCTTGGCGTACTTTTTTAAAGTTTGTCATAATTTGGGATTCAGAAGCGAGATTTTTTTTCAAATGATATAAACAGCTATGAAAACAAAATTAATGAACTTTTAAGTTTATTTATATAAGCTATAGACATTTTATTTATGCCTATATTATTGCTGTTATTTTACATACAATTTACTTCATTTACAAAAGCAGTTAAATGGCTTCTTTATATTAAATAAATTGTACAAATTACTTGTATATATGAAACAGTAAATAAGTTGTTAGAAAATATGTTGCCAAATTTCATTTTCTCTGTCTCGCTCTATATTGTAAAAGTACCTAAAGCGCATTGAAATCGGGCAGTTAGGAGCTCAAATAGTATAGCCCCGTCTATTGGCTGTTATGTTGTTAGTAGCATCTGGATGGAGATGTAAAGACGTACATTTTCGTATATTCCACTTTAAATTCTCACTCATAAATTTTGAAAAAAAAAAAAAAAACCCTCATAAAAGCGCGGAGTTTAAATTTAATTGTGGTGACCTTGATAATGAAATATTAATGGTTTTGAATGGGAATTTCGTTAAATTAGCTAGCTATCGCCAAGTTGGTTTCATATATGACAACTTTTTTTGACCCCAAATTTAGCGATATTTCGCCAAGTTTGTCAACATTTGACACTACTGTGGTAACTCTGCATTAGCAATTTTCAACAATTACTCAAAATAATGAGGCGGTCCTACTGGAATTGTGAGGGACGCACAAAGACTTGGATTTTATATAAATAGATACTATCAGTCTCCGACGCTACGCTGATCGGTTTCTTCTAACGAACCTTGAATCGAACGAAATATATCTGGGTGATCATTTACAGAAGCATTTGGTAAAGAATGATTGAAGATCATGTATAATATACTAAAATCATCCTTGAAAAATTAAGAATGCAAGTCCGTCCGGTGAAAAAAAAAAATAAATAAAATAAAGTCTAAACTCTCATTATCGGGTTTCACCTGAGTTTAGAACTTTCGCCCATAATTCTACCACAAAGGAACGTAGAACGATATGTGTTATATGCTGTATCCTTCCTTGAAATATTATCTAACTAGCAGCGGTAGTTCCATCGGAATCCATTAAGAGGAACCCCTTAAAAAGGCAAATCTTTCACAGTCGGGTTCACCTGATTTTAGAACTTCCTCCCTTAGCTCTATAACTAAGCAAGATAGAACAACGTGTTTTACATTAAAACAATTTTCAAAAAAATTACCTAACTAACATTTTAAGTTCTACAAAAATCTGTCAAGTAGAACCTGAGTTATAAGCAATCGGAATGAAATGCGAATTTGCGTTTTATATAAATAGTAGATGATAGTGTGATTTTCAGTAATGGCATTCTTTGTTAAGCTTTCGCTTCAGAAATACAACACACAAGAAATTTTCGGTATAGAGAAGCACCAGCCATCCACAAAAATATTTCTAACAATGTAAGTTCCATTAAAATACGTCCGGCAGATCTCAAACTATACTGAAATTAAAAACAAATTTGCATTTTATATATTTATATTCGATACGTCTTTCACGATTGTATTCATATACAAAAATCGACTATTTTCAGCATCGGGCGACTATGACGACTATTTTAGGCTGAAAACCACTAAAAAGCTACTATTTCTAGAAAACAGGCGACTTTTTTCGGATTCCAGCGACTATTTTTACTGAAAATAATCGATCTCTTTCTTCAATGCGCCTGTAAAATCATCTTCCCAAACGCACTTTTCAACGGCTGTTTGAAGAGATTCGCGTTTTTTTCCGCAACGAATTCGAAAATTCGCGATTTTTCCCCAAATTAACGAAAATACCTATTTCTTTCCAAGATCTTTGTATACTATCGTTGAAAGAGACCTTGCGATTTTTTTGCAATCCTTTGCCAAATTTCGCGAATTTTGTCACGACAAATTGACGAAATAGATTTTTTCCGCCATCACTTGTCCAAATTCGCGATATATATTTCCGCGGCCGATTGATGTTAGTTAATATTTGTTTCAGAGATCTTTTGACGAAATTCCCGATTCTTTTCCAGATCGTTTGTCAAAATACTTGATTTTCTTTTCATGACCGACTTAAAAAATTCGTGATTTTTTTTTTTTTTTTTTTTTTTTTTTTTGACACGATCATTTGGTTAAATTCTCAATCTTTTTGGACGAAGTTTGCGGTTTTTTGTCCGTGACCATTTGACGAAATTTACGATATTTTCGTGATCGTCAGGCAAAATTCGCAATTTTTTGTGCACTCTTTTGACGAAATTTGCGATGATTTTTCCGTGGCCGAATAGCGAAAATCGCCATTTGTTTTCACGATCTTTGGTAAAATTCAGGGTATTTTTTACGATTGCTCGAGGAGATTCCCTATTTTTTCCGCGACGAACTGCAAAATTCGCGATATTTTCCCGATATATATTAATATTAACTAAATAGAATAACTAAAATAGTTATATCTTTCCGCTACCTTTTGCTACCATCCTTGAAGGAGATTTCGTAATTTTTCCTACGACCTATTATAAATTTCCCGATTTTTTTTGGGGGGGATGGGGGGGGGGGAGTGCGATCGTTTCGTGGAACTCCCAATTTTCTTTCCGCGATCCTTTGCCAGATTTCGCGATTTTGCTTCTGGCGATCATTTCATGGAAATCACAATTTTTTTCCGCGATCCTTTGCGAAATATCGCGAATTTTTCTGCGACAGATTAACAAATTATTTTCGCCACCATTTGTCGAAATTCGCGATATATATTTTTTCCGCGACCGATTAATGTTAGTTACTATTTGTTTCAGAGATCTTTTGACGAAATTCCCGCTTCTTTTCTGGATCGTTTGTCAAAATACTTGATTTTCTTTTCATGACCGACTTAAAAAATTTCGTGATTTTTTTTGACGCAATCATTTGGTTAAATTCTCAATTTTTTTGGACGAAATTTACGTTTTTTTTTTGTCCGCGACTATTTGATGAAATTTCCGTTTTTTTTTTCTTGATCGTCAGGCAAAATTCGCAATTTTTTGTCCACTCTATTGACCAAATTTGCGATGATTTTTCCGCCGCCGAATAGCGAAAATCGCTATTTGATTTCACGATCATCAGTAAAATTCTAGGTATTTTTACGATTGCTTGAAGAGATTCGCGATTTTTTCCGGGACGAATTGCAAAATTCGCCATATTTTCCCGATATATATTAACTAAATAGATTAACTAAAATAGCTATTTCTTTCCGCTATCTTTTGCTACCATCGTGAAGGAGATTTCGCAATTTTTCCGGCGACCTATTACAAATTTCTCGATTTTTTTAGAAGGGGGGGGGGGTGCGATCGTTTCGCGGAACTCACAATTTTCTTTCCGTGATCCTTTGCAAGATTTCACGTTTTTGCTTCTGGCGATCATTTCACGGAAATCACGATTTTTTCTGCGATCCTTTGCCAAATTTCGCGCATTTTTCTGCGACAGATTGGCTAATTTTTTTTTTTTTTTTTTTTTTTTTTTTTTTTTTTTTTTGCCACCAGTTGCCGAAATTCCCGATATATATATTTTCCGCGATCACTTGATGTTAGTTACCATTTGTTTCAGAGATCTTTTGACGAATTTCCCTATTCTTTTCCAGATCGTTTGTCAAAATACTTGATTTTCTTTTCATGACCGACTTAAAAAATTCGTGATTTTTTATTTTTGGACTAAATCATTTGGTTAAATTCTCGATTTTTTTGACCAAATTTACGGGGTTTTTTTTGTCCACGACCATGTGACGAAATTAGAGATTTTTTTTTCTCGTGATCGTTAGACGAAATTTGTTGTCCATTTTTTTACGAAATTTGTGATGATTTTTCGGCGACCGAATGACGAAAATCGCCATTTGTTTCCGCGACATTTGGTAAAATTCAAACTATTTTGTACGGTTGTTTGAGAAGTTTCGAATTTTTTTCCGCGACAAATTGCAAAATTCGCGATTTTTTTCCCAATCAATTGACGAAAATTGTAATTTCTTTCCGCTATCTTTTACTATGATCGTTGAAGGAGATTTCGCCTACGACCTATTGGAAATTTCTCACTTTTTGGGGGCGATCGTTTCGCGGGACTCATAATTTTTTTCCGTGATTCTTTGCCAAATTTCGCGTTTTTGTTTCCGGCGATCGTTTCGGGGTACCCACGATTCTTTTTCCACGATCCTGTGCCAAAATTCGTGAGTTTTTCGGCGACAGATTGACGACTTTTTTTGCCATCACTTGCCAAAATTCGCGATATATAGTAAAGCGAGGAGAGTCTGCGCACATTTCAAAAGAATAATAATAAAAAATCTAAATATTAATATTTTGCTAAACTATGCATGAATAATTTTGACTTCATTTGTTTTAATGCATTTTCATTGTTATTTTGTTGTTGTACTGTAAATTAATAGAACAGCAGTAATAAAATCAAGAAAATTTTTTGGCGCAATCTCTCCTTACAGGGTAGGAGAGAACGCGCACATGGGTAGGAGAGATTGCGCACATAGGTAGAAGAGATTGTTATTAATAATAACTACAATTAAATTGTTAACGATAATAATTACACTTAATTGACATTGTTGAAAGGTTTTTGTGAGTAAATATTATTGTATTAGGAGTGAATATTTCAACCAAATGTTTAAATAATAAATAAAAGAAAGAATTCTAACAACACTTAAAATTTTTTATTTAAGAAGATTAAAATATCAGAAAAAGCAAGCCCTACTAAGATTACAAAATAACATTAACCTAGTAGATAATATGTTTAACTTGAAAATTACTTCATTTCGATTTCCACAGTTTCATTGTATTTTGTTTGCTAACCGAAGTTGTCGTCGTCCACAATCGATGCACTTGTTGTTGTAAAACGTGCATCTTTCGTGCAATTACCTGCAACAAGCAATTCATTGAATCCAGTCAGTTGTCGAAATTGTCTCCTGGTACAGTTCCAGACATTCAGTGCACTCATCCTCATTGACCTTCGTTTTTTTCCCTTGAGTTTTTTTTATCGCACTTCTAGTGGAAGCACCTTATTGTTTTTTTTTTTTTTTTCTTTTTTTTTCCCGTAGCGGCATCCTTCTTAAGTCTTTTTTCATGCATATTTTGTGGATCAGTAACATTAGTTGCACTTTATTTCCTTTTGATTTCGATGGCATTACACTACTTGGAATGGGTGAAAGCTTTTCCAAAACATTGTATTAGAAAATTTATTTTAGTTAACAAAATTAATTTATTAGCAAATTAATTGTTCATAAATTAAATATATATATAAATATTTAATTAAATTATTAACAAATATATTATTAATTTATTAACAAAAATAATTACATAAAATAAATTTAATAACAACTGTATTATTAATTTATTAATAAAATTTTTATCTGAAAAGTATTTTTTTTTTTCAAATTAATTTGTTGCCAAATTTAGTTTTGATAATTATGTGTTTTTCCGAAATTATTTCAAAATTGATTCATTCATAAGTTTTACACGTAATTTGCAATTCATACAAATTTATCAATAAGACCAATGTCAGACGGGCGTCTTTTATGCTGCTTTTTTGCTTAGGTATAATCCATGCATTGTGAATGAATAATACCTAAGCAAAAAATCAGCAAAAAAGACGCCCATCTGACATTGGTCTCATCTGCGTAATTTCTCCTAGCACTTAAATTTATGGGGAAATGCGCCATCTCTCCTAAGTAGCAGATGCGCAAACTCTCCTATTTTGGTAGGAGAGATTGCGCGGCCTTTTATTTAAATATGGACACTTCTAAAATGAATTGTTGGTGTTCGCATACTTAGTTCAGATTAGTAGTTTATAAGAAATCGTTTAAGTTCAAAATATTTTGTATTACTGACGTTCTATAAAAATTCTGACGAACAGTTATGAAAATTCAAGCACTTACTTTGGAAAAACGAAACAAAATAGCACTGCTTTATCCAAGACGCTTGGAACAATCAATATGAACATTTATATAGACACTGCGCTAATGCTGCTGTACAACTACCTGGAGTCGCTGCGCGCGCACCCTACTCTTTCCCGTCGAATCTCTTTGTGCGCAATATCTCCTACCGCGCGAACTCTCCTCGCTTTACTATATATATTTCCGCCACCGATTGATGGTATTCGTTGTTTGTTTCATATATCATTTGACGAAATTCGCGATTCTTTTCCACTATAGTTTGTCGAAATTCGCGATTTTCTTTTCAAAAACGACTTACGAAATTCTTGATTTTTCGCGCAATCCTTTGTTTAAATTCTCTATTTTTTTACACGATTATTTGATCTAATTCGCGTCTTTTCAGGGGTGATTCTGTTCTGAATTTTCCTAAAATTTAAGTCATTTGGTCCGGAAAATTTTAAAACATCGGTCATTAGTTTGAAAATTCGGACATAAAAAATATCGAGAATTTTGACAAATGGTCGCCGAAGAAATCAATTTTGTCAATCGTTCGCAGAAAAAATGGGCAATTTCGTCAAAGGATCGCAGGAGAACAAATTTCACTAAACAATCGCGGAAAGAATGTGAATTTCTAAAAGAGATCTCGAAAAACAAACATTTCACCAAGGGATCGCGAAAAACCGCAAATTTCGTCAAGGGATGGCAAAAAACGCAAATTTCATGAAAGGACAGCGGGAAAAAATGCAAAATTTCGTCAAAGGATCGCGATAAAATAATGCAAATTTCGTCGAAGGATTGCGGAAAATACGAACTTCGCCAAAGGGCTTCGGAAAAAACGCATAATTAGCGGTGTGTGTGGGAGGCGGAGATCGCTTCCTCTTCCCTCATCTTTTGGAACCTTTCAGAAAATTTGCTGTGAATTTCAGAATTTTTTATAATACTCAGAATCACCCCTGTTATCTTTTTATCCACAACCATTTGACGAAATTTGCAATTTTTTTCTCAAGATCGTTAGACGAAATTTGTAATATTTTGAGCATTCTTTTCACGATATTTGCGAAGATTTTCCGTGACCGAATAACGAAAATCGCCAATCGTTTCCGCAACCTTTGATAAAATTCAAGATATTTCTCCATGGTCCTTTTAGGAGATTCGCGATTTTTTCCCCGACGAATTACAAAATTCGCATTTTTTCCGCCTATTGTTTCATGGAATTCACGATTTTCTTTATACGATCCTTAGGCAATTTTTCTAAGACCGATTGACGAAAATAATATTCGGTATTTGTTTCAGAGATTTTTTGACGAAATTCGCGGTTCTTTTTCACGATCTTTTGTCGAAATTAGTCTTTTCTTTCCCCGACCGACTGAGGAGATTCTGCTTTTTTGCGCGAGTTTTGATTAAATTCTCGATTTGTTGAGCGACTATTTGACCAAATTCGCGTTTTCTTTTCTTTTTCTTCTTCTTCTTCTTTTTTTTTTTTTTTTGTCTTTTTTTTTTTTTTTTTTTTTTTTTTTTGACAAAATTTGTGATTTTCTTTCCGTAATCGTTAGGCGAAATTTACAAGTTTTTTTTTGCGAACGATGGAAAACTTGTTTTTTCTACAATCAATTGTTGATGACATCCATTTATTTCGTTACCGATTGGCAAAATTTACGACTATTCGATGAATTGATTTTGTGGAATTTCCAAAGTAAAAAAAAAAACTCATGGCTTTCACGAAATTAAATAAATATACGAATCATATGCCTGTACAAGAAGTAAATTTTGTAGATTCCATTCAAACAATTTTTTTTATTATGCGGAAATTTTTCTTTTTTGTATGGGATTTGCAATATCCCACACGTTATTTCTACGTCTGCCCCTCAAATAAAACTTTATTAAATTTCTCTCCAAAAAACCATTGAAATGACAGGCCTGTTGGAAAGTTGTATCGGGGATGATTTGCAAGAAGTTTTTACTGCTATTTTTCCCTTGTGATGTGCATAATTTTTATTGTTTAAGAACTAAGATTGCTTACTTCATAACTGAAACATTAAGACCTTATTTTCTGGATAACTTGCTTTCTCATTTGAAGAAATCACTCTATTCTTTATTCAGTTATTTGAACAGAAGCATAAACTGTGAAATAAGATGTGGACATTCATAAAATCCTTTCAGTTGTTATTGATATATTTTTTCTTCCCTATTTTTAAAGTGTGTATGCGACTATTTTGGCTACTATTTCCGAAACAGTGCTACTATTTTGTGTACTATTTATTTTTGTTGTTGGAGGCTACTAAAGCTACTATTTTCAGTGTCTTTCGGCAGTGGCAGCCCTGAACCATACTATATTCATATTTCATTATTTCCATAAGAAATACAAACCTTTCAGTCATTTCATTTAAAATATGTATATTTCACTGATTTCATTTAAAATGCTAAAAAGAAAATAATAATAGGAAATAATATCATAAAACAAAATACATTATCTCTACATCAAAGATTTGTTTCAAATATACATACGCAAATTGTAAATAATGCTGTTGGCGGTTTAAAAAATGCTATTGGCGAGATTTGTGCACAGCTGACATAAAAGTACTAATTTCTTCTTTTAAACAGGAGCAAAAGATATGTTGCCAAATTTAAGTTCCAATCTTTACCAGTGAAAACATTTTTTAAGCCATACAAACATTGCTTTAATATTTAAATTAAATATTTTTGTTGTATGATATTAACTTCTCTTTAAACATTTTCTTTTTATTTTAAACTAGCAAACCCCGCGGCTTTGCTAGCGTAATATTTTAAATATGCCATGTGACATTTATATGTCTAATTTTTATTAAAAGGTAGTAACTAAATTTTTATTTTATTAAAAGGTAATGTTTTATTTTATTAAAAGGTACTTATTACTTTTAGGAATAATTAAAAAAATTACTATTTAAAACACAGTTTGATTAAACATCATTGTTACACTGCATAAGGCAGAAATGAGACTTAAATTAATAAAACGAAATAAAACTAAATATGTAATAATTTAGAAAATATTTTGAAACTTTTATGCTCAATTAATACGCTCATTTTAGTATTCATTTGAAGTTTTGAATTTTTTAGAAACCATCTTTTTACATCTTAAAATTAACCATCATGTCAAATTCCAAGTCCTACCACCTCTCTCAACATAAAGGGCGATGTTGAAATAGGAACTGTCACCATTAATTTGCCAACATTAATTTTGAAATTGGTTTGTTATTTCCTAATATTCTACAGAAACGTAAGTTAGAAACCTTTTAAAGGCCTTTTTTAGAGCGTTTGTTGTTTCTGTAAATCCCAGGTGGTAGAATCATCGGCATAAAATATAGCCTGTGTAGGATCAGAGACTGCTACCATTGATTCGCAACTATTACTTTTATATTTGGTTTATATTCCCTGAAATTGCGTAGAAATCGTAATTTAGGACTTTTTTAGAATGCTTTTCGCACCTCCCTTTCACTTCACCCCTTTTAAATTCGAATTTATTTTCAACAGTCCTCCGAGGGCATTTATTTTTTATAAGTAACTATCGTGCTATATTTAAAGTTTCTAGCCTTTTCAGTATCACAGAAATCGCAATTTAGAAAGCTTTTAACTGCTGCAACCCTCTGGTGGTAGTGGCACAGACATAAAATATAGCTTATGTTTGAGCAGGTTCTATCACCAACAATTTGTTATCATTATTTTTTTAATCTGTTTGGTATTTGATGAGATTACATAAAAATTGTAATTTATAACGCTTTTCACTCACTTCATCTTTTTAAATTTGAAATTTTCTTTCGACAGTTCATAGAAAGCAGTTGCATCTTGTAAGTAAATAATATGCCATACTTCAAAGGTTTAGACCCTTCAGTTATGCAAAAAACGCTAATTAGAACATGTTTTGCTTTTGCAACCCTCAGATGGTAGTGACAGCAACATAAAATATAACCTATGTTATAGCAGGGACTGTCACCATTGATTTGCAACCATTACTTTTGAAATAGCTTTGGAATTTCTTGAGATTGAGTAGAAATCGCAATTTAGAACGTTTTTAGAAAGCTTTTCGCGCATTTTCACCCTTTTTTAAATTTCTAATTATTTCGAAACTGTTCTTAAAGATCATTTATATGTAATAAATATGTACCTTGCCTAATTTTAAGTTGCTAGCCCCTACCGATCACAAAAATCGAAATTTGGAATGCTTTTTTGCTCCTGCAAGTTCTAGGTGATAGTGATACCGACTTGAAATAGCATCTATGTTAGAGCAGAGGCTGTCAGCATCAATTTCTTACCCTTACTTTTGAAATCAGTTTGATTTTTCCTGAGATATTGGCGGCAAATCGGCATTAGAACGTTTTTAGAACGCTTTTCGCTCATTTTGCTCCTGCATCTCCTCTAGGGTAGTGGAAACAGATATAAAATATAGCCTATCTTAGAGCAAGATCTGTCACCATCATTTTAACACCATTATATTTGAAATCGGTTCAGTATTTCCTGAGATTGCATAGAAATTGCAATTTAGAACGTTTTTTACAACGCTTTTTGCGCATTTTCACACCTTTTAAATTTCGAATTGTTTAAGAACTGTTCTTAGAAATCCTTTATATCTAATAAGTAGCTGATACTTCAAATTTCATATTTCTAGGCCCTTCAGTAACACATAAATCGCATTTTTAGAACGTTTTTTGCTCCTACACCCACTTTGGGGTAGTGGCACCGACATAAAACATAGCCTATCTTGGAGCAAACGTTGTCACTATGATTTTGACACCAATATTTTTTTTAATCCGTTTGGTATTTCCTGAGATTATGTAGAAACTACCATTTAGAACGTTTTTTAGAACACTTTTTGTGCATTTTTACCCCTTTTAAATTTCGAATTGTTTAAGAACTGTTCTTAGACATCATTTATATCTTATAAGTGACTAATATTCCAATTTTCATATTTCTAGGTCCTTCAGTAACGCAAAAATCGCATTTTTAGAACGTTTTTGGCTCCTGCACCCCCTTTAGGGTAGTGGCACCGACATAAAATATAGTCTATGTTCTAAGTTGGACTAACACCATCATTTTGATACCATTACTTTTGGAATCGGTTCGGTAGTTCCTGACTACCTCCTACAAATAAACAATTTTTTCCTCTTTATAATATGAGCATAGATGAAATCAGTATTTTTTTTCCTAACTTATATAGCCGTTTTATTTCTTTAACCAAAATAATTTATTGACGAAAAGACTTAATTTGAATTTATTCCGTTGCTATATTACCGGATGTAGTATATGAATGAAAATGGATGAATTATCAATTGTAATGTTAGGTTTTTGTGCCAAAGATATCGCCAAATTCGGAGAATTTGAAATATTTCACGAACTATTGGAAGTAGTAGAATTTACTTGGTACCATTCGATTCAGCATACAAAAATACATTAAATTATGTTATCATTTCACAAATAAAAATAATATTCGAAGTTAAAGGAATTTGTTTAAAAATTCCCTTTTAAAAAATCCCTTTTACCACCGATGGGGATGGAAGGGATAGGAATTTTTAGAAAATCCTTTCTTAGTGCGCGCTTTCATCATAAAAAGTATTTTTGCACCAATTTTCATCTTTCTGCATTGATTATGAATCTTTCAGGATATGTACTCTTTTATACAGGATGCGGCAGGTATTTGAGAACACATATTATAGGTGAAATACCACCCTGTATATCACTGTTACAAATCCTTTTCTGTTACACGTAAACTTGCAGAGCCTAGCCTAACTGAGGAAATGAAGAGGGTTGCTGTCATTGTCTTATTGGCTGAAAAACAGTAAATTTAGAGACTGCTGCATTCTTAAAACTCGTCCAATCATTTTTTTTTTTTAATTAAGTAGCTAACTGAAGGCTGTCAGGTTTCATGTGGCAACCGTTTCATACAGGGAATGACATTGTTGGCGATATGACATTATCAAGAAGCCGGAATTTGTCATTTGTGTCGTTGAAATTCAATAAGGGGGCACTCGCTAGGAAGCTGTAGGTGATGAGGCCACACTCCGGCATGCGATTCGGGAGGACCTTCGTTACAGGTCATACGTGATGTGTGGAGCGCAGTTCTTGTCCGAAAGAGCCAGCGATAACAGCCTGACTGTGACTAAATCCAAACTCCTTTTTCGCAAGCTGAAACGTGAAGAGAAGCCAGGAATGCTGTTGTTTTGCTCAAATGAGGAAAACTTTGTTCAGGTTTAGGAAGTGAGCCACAAAAATATCGGTGGCAGTATAAAATCCTCGGAAGTTCTCAACAGTCATGCACAGGAAATGTCAAACCTCACTGATGTATCTGAGGGGTCGAGAGCAGCAAAGACGACCTGATTCCTCCACATGTCTTTCTTAAAGGTACCAGAGATAACGCCGTTGTTTTTGCCGAGGTCTTAAAGCTCTGGATTACTTTTATTACATGTCGGAAGCCTTACGTTTTCAACAAGACTCCGCACTATATCATACAACCCATCCCATAAAACCCAATAATGGATGGATAACCAAAAAGTTTCACGACATGTCATCCTCAACTTTTTGTCCACAGCTCCCCCAGCTCGCGACGGTCTATTACGTATCTGGCGTGGTTGAGAGACTGCAATAGGCATTCGCACAACACTGTTGAGGAGCTCAGGGCAGCCGTTTGTATTCAGTTGCAAATGTTCCCAACACACATCTAATTATTGCCAGAAATTGGTTTTAACAGCATGTAGAGGCTATTATTGTGGCTGATGATGGTTTGAGTGCATGATACCATCATTGTGTGTTGTGTGATCACCTATACAGAACGTTAGAAATGTAAAATATGCTCCATCTCTACTGTCTATTAATTTTTAAAGCAGGTGTTACTTTGTTCCCATATACCTGCCGCACTCTGTATATGTATCGAAAGATAGATAGATTAAAAGCATGATAAGTAGGTGTGTAGCAGTTATTTCTATTTCACAAATCCTTTTAAAAGCAATAAGGGATAAATTGTATTAAACAGGTCTATATTGTTACTGTTAAAGAAAAAAGCAAAATGGCATGAATAAGTAAATCGTGTTACAATTTATTACAAGAAATGTGAATATATATTTTAAGCTAATCTTACTTACTCATTTTGTACAAGCGATGAATACCTCACAATAAAATATTATCGTATTCATTAAAAACTTTTTCAATAATTTAATACAGGGATTTACATAAGAAATTTCAATATTTTGAATTTAATTCATAAATAGTTCCTCCGTTACTTCTAGAGTAAAACTACTTTGCTTAAAATTGGATTTACGTAGAATGAATTCAATTTTATAAATAAAACATACATTTTCATTTAAAAACGCAATTAATTTTTTGAAGTTGGATTAAATTATAAAGGCAACATGCATTTAAATTGGTTTAGGATAAAATGTAAAATTTCTGTATATGCTTTTAGAAAACAGCAAAAAGAAAAAATATGTTATATTTGATTATACTGCATTCAAACTGTTTAAAATTTTAAATTTTAAGTTACTATGAATAATTATGTAGTTTTATTAAGGCGTACTCATTTTCAATAGACGTTTTATAAAACTCACCATTTGACTCAGCGAGGTGACATGAATATGTACGATATTCTTTAGTTTAATTTTCCATGTAGTATTTTTTAATGCTTCGAACAGTTTTCATATTCTGGTATCTAACATATCGCTCACCCTCAAGAAAAGTGACACATCTCGACTATAGTAAATTTCACAGGAGTGGCAAAAGAAAATGTGCATGGTTTTACTGTAAGATGAAATTGCAGCACTTAGCGCTGCATGCAGGAATAAAAACATGCATTACAGCATAAAACCCTTAAGAGTGAAAACGTAGGATGATATTTGGAGGGTTGGATAATTTTACCTCCACACACAATCCACTGCTCTTCTGTCGTCACAAATGGACATATAGCGTAAAAAAGTGATTTCCCATATAACTACACTTATGAAACTGTTTGTGTAGCAACACACACCTATGGCAGTCCTATTAGTGGAATAAATCGCAAAATGAATTTTTGCGAGATGTGTCACTTTTCTTGCGGGAGAGCGATATTTTCTCTTCACTAACATACATAATTGTAGATCTACTCACAGTGATAGGCACATTCATGTACATCCGTTCTTTTTAAGGTAAAGAGGCTTAAGTTTATCTTTTAAAAAAAATCCTATTTAAAGCTAATAGCACCAAATGCGCATGCTAAACTAATACTAGAAAGTATTTGAAGAGTCCCAAATTTTTTAATAATTGTGTTAGTATGCGACGGAATCTGAAATATCCTGAATGATTTTTTTTATACGAAAAAAAAAAAGAATTATGCGATTTAAAGTTTTAGATTTAGACGACTCTTATATGTAAATATACAAGGTATTTCAGAAATTTCGTAATATGTATTGTTAGGGAGGGACAAAACACTATTAATGAAAAAAAAAACATTTTAATTTACAATTTAACAGACAATAAAAAACCTTTTTCGGGCGAACTTTTCGGCGACGATTATTAACCCTTAAATGCCGGGTGTTGCTTTTCGTCAACATACCCAATTTATGTTAATTTAAATACATTCTGAAAATATTATTAAATCAATTTTCAACATTTATGTGGCAACACTTGTCCTGTTTAAATATAAAGACAGATTTATTTTTTTCAATTGTTGCTACTTGTTCTTTTTGTTTTGTTTGGAAGCTTGCGAAATACGCTATTTTGTTCTGCAGTGAGCAAGTAAAATTTATTTCTTATTATTGTTCCTAAAATTCTTGTGTGTTTAATATTATAGAATTTTATCAAGTAAAATTATTTTTTCTATTAAAGACCAGTATTGCCGATTAGTAACAAATTGTTTTTTATCCGTAAACCATACTTAAAACAAAATAAGATTTGTTAAAGTATTTTTCCCATGATTTATTTAAAAAATGAAAGCCGAAAAACATTTACAATGATTTTTGAAAAATCAAGCATTTAAGGGTTAATGCATGGCTTGTACTCAGAGAAAAAAATAGCTAAACTTTCGTATATCCTTATAATACTATGTAGCAAAAATCATCGGACACTTTCGATTTTAGACATTTTGTTCTTAGGATTCTTCTGGAACTTTATAAATAGAGAGAATATGATTATCTTTACATTTTTCGGCAAAAGTTTAGTCCTGAGGGAAATTAGGAGACCAACAGCGAATTGAAGAAACAAGTAGCATTTCCAAACATCCTGCAAAATAAAATGCTCCAAATATTCGGTGGCTGTAGCAGATGACTATGGGAGTATTGTAAACATTTGTGTTTATTTGAGTAAGAATAGCACACATTGGGCATTTTCACAATCTTTTGACTTTTGGGGAAAAAATCTGGCGAAATTAAACTTGCTAAAATAACATTTTAATCTGATAGACGAATGCCTTAATGATACAAAATAAGGAAAAAATGGTCAGCAGCGAAAATTTTTTTATTTAACTGAGGCTTATGTTAAACTTATGTTATGGAAAATTAAACTTTCTGAGTTTAATTTTCCTTACCGTTTTCCCACTAAAACTTTTTATTTTCTTCGAATTTTTTTATTTATAATAAATTTACATAGTACCCACAGGACATTCAAATAAGAAATAATAACAATGTAGTATTTTTAGGACAAAATTTTGGTATAACATTGTTTTAAAGGGGCATTAAAGAAGGGATGGTAAGGTAAAGAAGGGATGGTAAGATAAAAAAGGGGGACGGTATAGGAGAAAAGGGACGAAATGAGAAAAAAAGGGACCGTAAGGATGGAGCTGTAAGGACAATTACCATCTATTTTAGGCAAATCATGTTAAGACTAAGTGATAGCCACAATGTTTATTGATTTTTAGAAAAAGTTGTTAATATTGATTTAAATTAATTTTTTTTTAATTTACCTCGAAAAGTGCAAGAATAAACCTTGGGGACGGAGACACTACCAATAAAGCCACGATCTTGAAATTGATATTTAAATGCTGATTTAAATTCTGCAGTAAATTTCCTGTCAAAGAATTTTAGACAATCTTTCTCTAGCGTACTTCTGCATGAGAAAAACTTGAAAAAAATTCTGTGGCTGCATCTGAAGTTATTTTCTGTATAAGTTTAGCAAGAGGAACGGTAAGGATGAAAAACCCAGGGCCAGAGTTCAAAAAATACTATCAACCGTAAAAATGTGTGCAGATTAATATTTTGCTACATATTCATATAAAACAATTGTCTCAGTTTCGGAAAAAAATTATATCGAATTACTTTTATTGAAACAATACGATCGTAAAATATTCTTTATTAATATTTATAAAATATATCATATTTTGCACCGATGACGGTATGCTATGGCTACTGAAACTAGTTTGCAATAAGAAAATAAGTATTTTGATGCTTTAAACGTTATGCTTATTTATATTGTACAGCGCCAAGTAATTTCTTATTGTAATATCTGAATTGTTTTGATTATTTTTATCTGCACTAAATGCGGGTTATTTGGCTGAAATAAAATTTTACTTTGCTATTGATAGGATGTATTTTCTCTGAAATCTGTTTCAGGCGCAATCCTTTAAAAGGAAATGAATGTTTATAATCAATTTTGAAGGAAGTTTCTTCTCGTTAATCACCCAACAGCAAACATAATCAATTTAGTTTGTGAATATTACTATTTTTGATCTATCTGAAAACTCAATTAGAAATAATTCTCGCGATCGTAAAATATTATTTATTAATATTTATAAAATATATCATATTTTGCACTGATGACGGCACGCTATGGCTACTGAAACTAATTTGCACCAAGAAATAAAGTGTCTTGGTACTTTAAAGGTTGTTTTTTATTTATATTATACTGCGCCAAGTAATTTCTTACACTGTTAAAAATTTACAGCATTATTTTCAGATATTTGACCGTTTTTATCGAAAACGGTTACACAACCGTAATTTGACGGTATTCTGGCTACACTGTTAAAAATTTTGCAGCATTCTGGCAGGTCATTCGACCGTTTTTTGAAAAAACGGTTTTATAATCATAACTATATTCTGACCATAAAATGCCAATAATATGGTCAGAATAGTGTTAAAATTATGGTTGTGTAACCGTTTTCGAAAAAAAACGGTCAAATGACCTGCCAGAATGCTGCAAAATTTTAACAGTGTATGTTATTGGCAATTTTATGGTCAGAATATCGTTAAATTACGGATATGAAACCATTTTTTTTTTTTTAAACTGTCGAATGACTGGACAGAATGCCGCACATTTTTAACAGTGTATTGTAATATCTGAATTTATCTC
This sequence comes from Maratus speciosus, assembly GCA_963932465.1. Classification (NCBI taxonomy): domain Eukaryota; kingdom Metazoa; phylum Arthropoda; class Arachnida; order Araneae; family Salticidae; genus Maratus; species Maratus speciosus. The sequence continues at coordinate 459,103,351 of OZ010792.1, forward strand.
ATTATTTGTATCTGAACTAAATGCGCGTTATTTAGATGAAATAAGGTTTTATTTTACTATTGATGGGAATTATTTTCTCTGAAATCTGTTTCAGGCAGTATCCTTTAAAAGGAAATTAATATTTATAATCAATTTTGAAGGAACACTGTTAAAAATTTGCAGCATTCTGTCCAGTCATTCGACAGTTTTTTGAAAAAAAACGGTTTCATAACCGTAATTTAGCTATATTTTGACCATAAAATGGCCAAGAATATGGCCAGAATAGTGTTAAATTACGGTTGTGTAACCGTTTTCGATAAAAACGGTCAAATGAATGGACAGAATGCTGCAAATTTTTAACAGTGAAGTTTCTTCTCGTTAAATCACCATGCAGCGAACGTAATCAATTTAGTTTGTGAATATTAATAATTTTGATGTATCTGAAAACTCAAATAAGCATAATTCTCGTGATCTTAAAATATTTCACAACATAAAAAAAAGAAAAAATGTAAGGTGAATAAAGATGTTTTCCAGCGTAACTAAAGTTTTTTTAGCCCACTTGAGACGATAATAAGTAATTCAAAAATATATTAATGAACAGTTTAATTGTTCAGCTTATTAGAATTTTAGGTAGCTTAGGTAGCAGCCGAGCATTAAAAAAAATGTATATAAAATATGTGGCAGTGGGTTTCGGCCAGAACAGTGATAGCAAAATCAAATGTTAAACATTCGATGGCTATTATCACATGCTCCCCAACCGGACCCTACTCCAACATTATTAAATGAATGCCTCACCTGAAACACAGTAAAAGATGCTAAAAATATGTTCGTTGAAAAAACCACACTGAACCAACTCAGCCACGTTGCCACAGCCAAAATATAAAACATAAAACAAACTAAACAAGGCAGAATCCAACATCCAATCAATCAATCTAAATTCATTCCAGGTCTGTTGCCAATCTACACAGCACATCATCATAAAACCGTCCTTGAACAAGCTTTAGGAAATATGAGTCATTCACTGACGTCGAAAAGCAATCGATCAGTAATGAAGAAAATCTGCAAAATCTAAATTTTTTTTTTTTTTTTTTTTTTTTTTTTTTTTAAAGGAATATTGTTTTTGTACTATAGATTACTTTTAAAATGAAACAATTCCTTTTTAAAGAAATGTTTATCTGTACAAATTCTAAAAATTCGAAATATTTGACTGATAATTATATTAATGTATATACGTTTGTAAATATTGGAGGACCAGTGAACAAGCTGATTATCATAAAATTAAAACTATTACGTTTATTGTAGATTGAAATATGTACTTTGTCATCTATTAAAATTATTTTTAAATCAAGGTAATCAGCCTCCAAACCATTATTATTTGTTTTCTTTAATGTCAGGGAATCAGGATAAATTTCTTGAGAAATTTCATTAAAATCACTATTGAAGTTTAACACGATCAAGTCGTCTATGTATCTATAAGACAGGAATTGGACATCAGCTTTATTAATACTGTACTGAAACTCATAAAAAAATAAAAATAAGTTAGCAGCTATAGATGAGTAGCTAGTACCTATACCAATTCCACTGATTTGTAAGTATATTTTAGAATCTGTATAAACATAATTGTTGTAAAGACAAAACCGACATAATTTATTAAACAAGTTAGAGTTGAAATTCGTAACATCTAAAACCAATTCCGCTGTCTTTAAAAGTGCCTCCTTTAAACTATTAATAGTAATAGTAGTAAATAAATTTTCATAATCATAAGTATGGATAGAATGCATGCTATTGCTTTTTAATTTTTCAGCAATCTCGAAACTATTTGAAATAATCCAGAAACAATTACTGTCTTTATACTTGTATTTTAACATGTTCAAAACTTTTTAAAGTAAATCTTCAAATTTCCTATTAAAATTATTGCCTATACTGTTGACATTACTACAAATAAATCTATATTTAGTAGATACTTTATGAAATTTAGGGGTAAGAAATAGAAATGGAAATGACAGATTTTTACTACGTGGGAAAGAAATCTTAGTTTGCTTAGAAAAAGACAAATGCTTATTAATAAGTGTTTGCACGGAAGATTTACATACTCTGTAAGTTATACTATTATTTAACTCTGCACTGAGCATTTGAGCATAAAATTTTTTTCATATGACTGCAAAATTACCAGCAGCTTTATCTACTTGACAGAAAACAAACCATCCGTTTCAAATAGGTTATTTCATTTCTGATATCCGTACTAAAATTATGATAAGTATAAGAAGAATTATTAAGGAAACTATCCTGAAACGATTTAAAATCGCTTAAAATATGCAGCTTCAAATCTGTAAATAGGGGGATTGGTGTATAGTATCTGTAACTCAAATTTAAAATAAAAGCATTCAAATCAGCTTTAAAAGTATTAAAACTTTTAACCGAATTCAACTTTTTGTTAATACGGAATTTGGTTCCGAAATTAAAAAGATAGCGTAGATTATCGTTTTCGATAATGTTCAGACCTCCTGTTACGATATGTTGTTCGGTATCGTTTAAAAACGCTGAATTTTTATAATCTTCGCATTTACATTCCAAATTCAGGTATGATTAAATTCTAGAGAAACTTCTCTGTAATTAAATAAAATACTGCCCAGTGTTTTTGTATATTTGTAAGTCGATATCACTGCAATATTCTTAACTGGAAATACGCTATTGTAACGTGAAATTATTGAGCTTAAATGTAAATGATCAAAACTTTTTTGTTGATATATATATATATATATATATATATATTACCATTAATTAAACAAAACCTGCCACCGTCAATTATTATAAATTAAAGCTGTAAGTATTAAAAAAAAAAATATATATATATATATATATTATAAGAATTATTATGGAAGAAAAAAGTGGACACCGACAAAAATTGAAAAGCTTATACATTGAATTACGTTATCGAGGGCACAGAATTCAATGATATAAGCAAAATGGTTGTTTTCTGTGGGAGAAATAAGCTAAAGCTAAAATTAATTTTCCCCTGTGCCCGAACAACCACTAAAATCAAGTGAATTGATTAAAAATGAAAGCAGAATAGAAACAAATAATATGAAATGGAAGAATCAATAAAACGTATTTAAATATTTATAGGATATAAAATAGAAATAATAAACACCATACCGATTAATATTTCAGTATTTTACAAAAATCCATGTGCACATGTCTTCCAGTATATCAAAAAGATTAAGGTGAATAAAACAGTTAAGAAATCACAGTAAATGATACCAAAGGATGCAGTTAATACATTTTGAAATAATATTTGAAATACCTTGTAAAACAAATTTAATCTAAAATAAAATATATAGAAATTAATTACATTATTTAAAATGCACTATTAAATTAATAGATAACAGTTTAACAATATCGTCAAAATTTAGCTAAAAATACACCCTGGTGTATAAAATATAACTAAAATGGAGCTCTAGCTCCATTTTAGTTTTTAGCAATCTTTTAAATATATATATATATATATATATATATATATATATATATATATCTGGTGTTTGTCACACTGTAACTCTGGTATTTATGAACCGATTTGGATGTAACTTTAGTGTACATAGTTCATACCAGTGTCTCGACCGAGTTTGTTGGCCAGCTTCATTCGCCAAATTGTTTCAAAATAGCGGCCATTTAATTTTTTTTAAAAATTTTAAATTTGAAATGTGGTACAAAAAGCTTAAATGTTGAAAAATATATTTTTCTTTTGTGTTTTACCTTTAAAGAAAAAGCCCGGAGCAGTTTTTGTTTCGTCTATATCTTAAAAAATGGCTGAGTTATAGCACTTTGAATTTCTATCGTGGCTGACATTTTGAAACGATCTGATTTTTGTCACGCGATAACAGGCGTATTTATGAACCGATTTGGATGAACTTTGGTGTGTACATAGTACATACCAATATCTCGACCGAGTTCATTGACCAGCATCATCCGCCATCCTGTTTCAAAATGGCGGCCATTAAAAAAAATAAAAAAAATTTAAAATCAGGTACCAAAAAATTGGAAAATGACAAATATTTTTTCTTATGTGTTTGGCCTTAATACAAAGATTCCGGAGCAGTTTTTGTTTCGTCTATATCTTAAAAAATGGTTGAAGTATAGCACTTTGAATTTCTAGCGTGGCTTACATTTTGAAACGATCTGATATTTTCACGCGATAATACGCGTATTTATTAACCTATTTCGTTGTAAGATGGCATGTGGATAGTATATAGCAATGTCTAGACTGGCCAGCTTCATCAGCCATCTTGTTTCAAAATGGTGGTAATTAAATTAAAAAAATATATATGTAAAATGAGGCGCAAAAAAAAATTAGAAATTGAAAAGGTTTATTTCAATGGCTCAAATATAGCAGTTTCAATTTCTAATGTAGGTGACATTTTGAAAAATCTGATTTTTTGCCTGCGACAGCACTCGTATATATCAACCGATTCCGATGTGAGTGAGCATGTGCACAGGAATTACTAAGGTCTCGACCAAGTTCACTGGTTAGCCTCATCCATCATGTTGTCTTAAAATGGCAGGCACTTCAAGATATCGCCGAATTTGGCAACTAAATATAAGTTAGTTTAAATAAAAGCAGCTTAAATATTGCTGACTAATTTCGTGAAATTCTCATTCATACACTGTTAAAAATTTTGCAGCATTCTGGCAGGTCATTTGACCGTTTTTTGAAAAAACGGTTTCATAACCATAATTTAACTATATTCTGACCATAAAATGACCAATAATATGGTCAGAATAGTCTTAGAATTACGGTTGTGTAACCGTTTTCGGAAAAAACTGTCAAATGACCTGCCAGAATGTTGCAAATTTTTAACAGTGCAATGATTTACTATTGATAAAAATTAGTATAATCTCCTATAACTGCTTTCCAATAAATTGAACTTCGTGTGTTTGAATAATATAAGCTGTCTTTTTAAAAATAAGGAATATGAAAGCTACCTCTTCCTCCCGGCACTGGCCGGAAAAACTTTTCTAATATAAAGCTAAAAGCTTGTAAAATAAAATAAATTCATTTCACTTTAATACATTTTGTTTAAGGGATAAAAGAAGCAAGGAAATATACATAGATGAATATTAAATCTAATATATTTAGTTTCGCTGCATTTTTTTTCTCGTTAAATTAATTTAAATACAAAAATAGACTTTTTGAATACATTAATTTTTAATAATTCTATACCTATGATAATAAAACAGGATGAAAAATAAACAGTATTTTTTTCCGTGATAGAAATTTTCTATTACATTAAATTAAACATTTTGAATCTCTAAGGCTTATTAGGTACTGAGATTGAACATATTTGCTTTGTGGGAAATGTTTCAAAATACGGCTTTCATTTTCTCTTACATAAACATCTGGATATGGTATTTAATTTTGTTTGAGTTTGAACATAATTAAAAATATTTCTTTGTATAATATGTCATGTTGGGATTTTCTAGCATAATTTGTATCTAGAGCTTTTAATTGATCGAATGTATAAACATTTTAATCAAAATAGATATATGGATTTTACACAAAAATCTCTTAATTCCTTGTTAGCTGAGCGTATATTACATTTCATAATTAATTAAATCATATATGAAGTTTCAAAATATTATTTATTTGTTGTGGAGATTAAAATAATATATTTTCATAAATTTGGGAAACAGAGAATAAGAATACTTTGTATAAATGTGGGAATATATAATAGCCTATAAAGTACAAAGGCAAAACATGTACGTCACTAGAATTAGTACGCGTTTAAAAAAATACTATAAATTGTTCAATCAATATTTGCTAGTTTTCAGCCAATGAGCGTAAACTGGAAAATAACTCTGTAAACATGTATTAGGGAAATGTTCAATTAAAATATGAATTAGTTTATTCAATTAAAATAATTAAAAGTATTAGAGAATGTAATCGTAGGTTAAAATAAAATTTCATAAAATTTTATTCGCCTTTTTGGTTTAAATAATTTTTAAAATTTATCAAAGTCAAAGATAATCAAAGTTTGACTGTATTGGACATCTTTAAACAACAAACTACAAAAATTAAACAAATTTAAAATTTAATAAAGCGTAATATTTTAATTTTCGAAAAATAAATTCGAATTTACAAATTTACACTATGAACAACGGTCAATTTAACAAAATATTGTGTAAAATAATTTTTTGCATGATATTGGTTTTCTCATGGGGGAAAATGTTATAATTCGAATATGTTTTATTTTAATTTTCTGGAACTGCTTGAAGGAGATGTGGTTGCCCATAGTTTTGTAATATTTAGGTTATATTTGGCATTATTTTTAATAAATATAAATTTTATCTAGCAAAAAAAAGATTGAATACTGCGATATTATTGCAAAAAAAAACTTGTTTTGTAGAAATTGGTTATGGTTGAAATAAATGGCACTATACCATACATTTTGGCATGGTGTTGGTAAAACGAAAAAGTACCCCAGTTTCTTTTTTTTTTTTTTTTTTTTTTTTTTTTTTTTTTTTTTTTTAAGTTTAAGTTTTTGTGGCGTTTGTAATTTGTTTCCTAACTGACACACTTGTTTTAATTATTTTATCAAAATAATTGATTAAAAAATTATCCAATTTGAATTTATTCCCTTGCTGTAGTAACAGATGAATTTTTAGAAATTATCACTTGAAAATTTGAGGTTTTGACGCCAAAGACATCACCAAATTAAAAATATGAAATATCTCATGTACTATAATACTTAAAAGAATTTCTCTGATACCATTCAATACAGCATACAAAAATACACTGAAATATGTTATCAGTTGAAAAATAACAATAAAATCGGATTTTTAAGGAATTTATTAAAAGTTCGTTCTCTTTTTTATCTCCCTTAGGGGTGGAATTTTAGAAAATCCTTTCTCAGCTGCACTCTATGTCATAAGAAGTATTTTTACCTCAATTTTCAACATTTTAGTTTCAGTAGTTTGGGCTATGGTTCATTAATCCCTAATCTGTATTTTCTTTTATATATACTAGGGGATCGTACCCGGGCTTCTCGGGTTACAGAATATAGGTGAAAACATTTTTTTATTAATTGAAAACTAATATATTTTTCTTTTCTTTGCAATAAATTTTTTAGACTGCCCACTTAAATTAAAAAAGCATTTTTCATATGAAAAATACGAACTATACAATCAAATAAATTTTTGAAATTTATCAAAAGCGGTATTTTCTTATTAGCCGCATGCTAAGAGTTATTTGACCAAGATTCCTACTTACGGCCTCCTTTCATATTCTGATAATTTCCGAGCTTATACATGTCTGTTAAATTTGTGTTTTATTTATTTATTCATAGGAATTTTTTTTTAAATGGATATTACCCGTAAGAAAATGATGAACTCTTTATTTTGTTCTAAGGGCAAACGGATTAATCTTTCGTAATTGAGTTTCGCGCGATATAGATAAATTAAAAAAAAAAAATCATGCTTTAAAATTGTTTGAAAACCATAGGCAATCAGTAAACTGAGATGAACTTTGCAAATAAATTCCATTTGAAAAAAAAAATCCTATTTAGTGATCTAAAAATTTTAAATTGTATGATTAGAAATATGTTAGATTTGTGTGTTTTTTTAATATTATTCTTTTCTTTGTTTCTAAAAGAAGTATTCATATCGTTAATTTGTCTTTCACAAATATGTTAGATTGGTGTTTTTTTAATATTATTCTTTTATTTGTTTATAAAGGAAGTATTAATTTCGTGACGCAAAAATAGTCAGAAAGTTCAAAGCAGCTGGGCTGTGAAAATGACGCACTTCTACAAAACATAATTCAGGTTTGAGAATTAAAATACACGCTTTTTTATAAAATGACGTCATTTGCATTCGCTAAAGCAATCCACTTTTACAATCCAGTCTTACTTCCTCTATAGAAAAATATACATATGACGTCATTATCACAGAATAACAGACAGTATTCTTGATATAGCCCGTATTTTAATTTCAACTTTTTTTTTTCAGGTTATATGAGGAAATGGCAAAAAAAAAAAAACAGTATCTCCTATTTTCGACTATTTTCCTTTTACTTTCAATAGAAATGGGGTACTTTTGTTGCCACGATTAGAAAAATGGTATTAAAAACTACAAAAAAATTAATATCTCAAAAATAAATTGAGATACAGCTTTCAAACAAATTGCATTTAAAAGAAGATTTTTTTCCTTATACGACGGTGTAAAAATTTAAAATGTGCGATGTTTAGAAGTTTAAAAATTTGCAGTCGAGAAAATTGCAAAACTAAAATTTCATTTTAAATTTTAGAGTGTTGCCATTCGCAAAATGACGTATGCGTTACGCACAGATATGTTTGTCCTTTATAATACAGATAGATAAGGCATACGTTATACACAAATCGTAACTTTTGCTGGGAGATAGATTAATCTAATGAAATTTCTAGAACAATACAGGGCGCATAAAAGTACAAAATAACATATGATAATTATGAAAAGTTAGAAAACAATTCAGATATAAATCTGATCAATACCATCTTCAAGTCAGATTCTTTAGCCATCAAATTATTACGCTAAATAGCTTGATAACGTTTTCTATTATTTAAAGAAGACATATGATGACATATAGTTAATCCATGTTAAAAGTAACCGCGCAATTTAAGATGGCAATTTTTAACTGCGCTCATACTCTACCTCAATAACATAATCATTAACTTTAGAGACAGAAATTGTCGCATAGTTATTGCTATCGGTCTTCCAGACGCTAGAATGAAAGGTAAATTTAAGGCACGTTTAATTCATTGTATACTGCTTCTGATGTGCAGGACTGTTAAAAGTAAAATTTACTAATTCAGAAGTCTTTAGTGATAGTATGAAGCACCCAAACGAAACAAAATTAGCTTTTACTCCAAAACTGTCCGAAACTTTTCGAAGGATGATCATCTAATTCAGTATTTAGAGTTGCACAGAAACGGCAAGAATCGCCGCTAACTAATTCATTTCTACTCCTTATTCTTGATTGGAAAGTTTTTTTAAATTGTAAAACGATGAAAATTTCCTAGCTGTAAAAGTGATTTACGTGGCTGCAACAAAGAGCATATACTTCGAATCCGCTTTATACATTTTCCAAAACGAAAAACAAATTTAAATAAATGTTGTAAGTGGCTTAGTATTAAACGTAAAAAAGTTCCGAATTACAAAAAGAGTAAAAAAGACGTTAAAATAAGTGTTTCGTCCTATTTTCTTTAACAAAAACCAAAGATTGAAGAAAAAAAATTAAACTTTCCGTACATTTCCTTTTTCATGAATTATTTTACTTTTTCGTATACACTAATACTTCAAAGTAAAATTTTTAAATAGGAATACTGACAACAGTAAATTTTATAAGTTATGAAGTAGCAAAAAATAATATTATTTGATGATAAATATAATTACCTATTGTTTCTTAGTAAGCGCAATATTTCTGCTTTGATCAAGCGCAATTGAGATATAGTCAGACAGAGATTAATGACACAAAGTACAGCATACTCCTAAATAATCCGAAGTATGGTCATTACTCTCCTTCTAAAAGTAAGAGAGAAAGCCAAAATAAACATTCAGTTGTAAGTTATGTTTTGTTTCAATGTAACACTTTAAAAAATATAGGTTTAACGAGCCGTCCCCTAACAGAAATTGCACCACACATTGAAATTTTTGATACGAACGCCAAAATACTGCACCACATTTGGATTTTTGGGTAAACTTTACAAAAGTCAAAGCTACCAAAATGGAGGTTAATAGCTCACATAATTTAGAACTTGTAAATCTTGATATTTTAGAACTTCTATTGTTAAATTCAATTTCAATAGCTGCAAAATGAATCGTTTTGCGTGTAGTTGCGTCCAAGCTTCTGGATTCCCATGTTTAAAGTTTCTAAAAGTTGATTTTTGTTTTAAAAAACTCATTTTTCTTTTTAAATTAAATTCAACATATATACATTTCGGAACAAAAGAATCAGAGTTTTATTGAAAAAAATGCACTTTAACATGAAAAATGTACTTTAACAGTATAAAATTTTGTTTTGCAGAACAAGTTTTAAACCTTGTCAGGATGCCTACATTCTAGTATTTTAGAACTTGATAAGGGAAAGCTGATTATTAATAGATCTCGAAACAATAATTTAGCCAAATTTCAGAAGTACACGACGTTTTTGAGATAAGCTTCAAAATTAGGGACAATCACGTTCTAAGCGGTTTCATGCATTCGCTACAAATCAATATGTTAGAAATTAATTTCACCGTCTGCACTGCAGTGATCTTCTCTCAAAGCTGTGTGCCTGCAACTTTATGGGCAAAGTTGATTTTCTGAAAATGTCAAAGGCTTTCTTTTTTGTTGATATATATTATTCTATTCTAAACTTTTTTTGAAAACCAAGAAGATTTCTTTAAGGTGTAATTCAGTTAAACTTTTCATTCGTGTTAGAGTTATTAGGAGTCCATAATTAATTTAATGTAATATGCAATTACCGCTATTACAGAGGCTCTCATTTTTTTTTTTTGTCACCACCGTGTAAATATCTCTAAAATCATCATGCTGCAGCCTTACTTCTCTAACATATAACTCTTGTTATTTAAAAAAGTTAATATTATTTACATGAATGAATCCTAAAAGATTATGAACAATGGCCAGTGATTTCATAATTTACTAGTAAATCTGCAGATCAGGAGCCTCAACGTCATCTTTGCAAGTCATTGTTTTTTAACACTCATTGCGTAATATTCAACTTCCTGCAAATCGCTTTTTAAAGTTTTCAAATAACATAAATATTTATAAGAATACAAGATACTTCGCAAAGTTTCAGAAATTAAAAGTGTTAAACAAGTGGTTATACACTGATGTTCTGAAATTCTGATGAGCTACTTATTCTGGTAACTTTTTAAATTAAAAATTGCATTTCTTCAGGGGGGCTCTGCCCCCCTGAACCCCCCGTAGTCTATTTAAATTTACATTCGTAATTTTTTATTGATAGTGCGGATGGTTATAGTATATCTTAGATTTTTTTTTACACTGTGATTTATAAGGATAAGCATAAGTTTTTTTTATAAATTAATAAAATTTAAATTTAAAATAAAATATTCATGTTAACCGTACACAGACAATAAATCTTGAAGTGACGCCAAAAATGTAACCCTAAAATCCACTACATTCGGTACAACACAACAACGTGCTTAAACAAACAAACAAACAAACAAACAAACAAACAAAAACAGAATAAATTTTTTAGTAACACAGTTTTTAATTCATATTACAATGAAATGCTACCTTAGAATGCTTATTACTTAAATATAAGCAGATCATTTTCATTTTACAGAAAAAATTCACAGATGAAGTCAAAGAATTCGGTCCCTGTTCCACGTGCTTATTTTGTTTGGGCCGAATGAGGGCATTTAAATCTGAGCGATAACGCACATTGTATTGCAAACTGTTTTTACGGCATATTGCATCTCCATCTATCTCTTTCCTCCGTGAATAATAGTTAATTTTATTTTACCCAAGATCTTTTTATTCCTGCAACTTTGTTTTCGATAAATGACGTCTAATTCACCTGCTATGCTTACTTACTCAAAACTTTTCATCTTGTTATATTAAGAAATACTCGAGAGTTTTCTTTTTATTTCCAATATGCCGCCATATTAATTTTTCTATTCTTAATTTTTTTTTTCATTTTCCTGTTTCACGACAAAATATTTCAATTGAAAATTGTTTAAAAGAAAATATTATTCCGGGTTTTGATTTTCTTGGCAACAATTAGAGAAATATTGGTAAATGTTATGGAAAATGTTACTTTATTCTCTATGAAAATAATGAACTTTTCTATTTTTAAGCAAAATATTTGAATAAAATAAATAAAATAAATGAAATATTGCCTATTTTTATTTCTCGGCTAAAACCATCTATATGCAAAGATACAAATGCATTAATTTATCCGTTTTGACGTTGGCTTTACTCAAACATTGTACACGCAATTATACTAATATTATTAAGACCAAATACGTTGCTAGGCAACAGATGAAAGAAAAGGGGAAAAAAATGAAATATGCATTATGTCAAATTAATAAAACAAAATGCTTTATATTATTGGAAAATATGCATAAAACACCCCCCAATATTATAAACCTAATAAAAAAAATCTCGCAAATATATTGACAAAATTTCAAACTAATTGGAATAATTTAATAATCTTATTTAAAAATTTCAGCATCACAAATTTACCATTTAAATCCATTTTTTATATGAGCCATTTCTTTCAACAAATAAAAATCTGAAAATCGTCTGACTTGCCATAGAAAAGCATTATAGAGCAAAATAAAATGTTCCATATTTCCCGTACGAATGAACCAAATTTAACCAAAAACTATACAGCAAAGTCCGGGTACCTCATCAACATGCCCAGTGAATTTCAAGCCGATCGGATGCTTTTTGCGGCAGTTATCGCGGAACAGACAGACAGACAGACTAACAGAAACCAAAACTTTTCGTATCTCCACAGTAAGCCTTCACTGACGTTTCGGCAATTAGCTAAACAAAGAGGTACATTTTTGCCATAAATACGTTTTTAACGTTGTTAATACCTTTTAAGTTATGTTTTTAATATAGCTTTTTAAAGGCAACGAAGTCATTCGCCTTCATCTTTATAAATAAAAGAGTTGTGTTGTTATTTGCCAACTTACCACAGTGCGAAACAAAAGTATTTTGAACCTTTATTTATCATCACAATTTCTCTTTTTGAGGTACTTATTGAATAAACTATCACGTTTGACCTTAAAATTGAGAGCGTTGGTACATTTATAACTAAGTTTAGTACTTTATTTAAAAGTAGTTGGAAAGTATTTGGAAACTAAGATTTCTCTGCGAATAACATAATACATTGCTGGTATTTCCGGATTCTCACAGTTGTCCGTCGTGCATAATCTGATACAGTGAGACATTCTTGTGCGACCACCACCATTAAGCGCACACTTCCCTGAAGAACCATTTTTTCATGGAACGAAATTTATTCCCATAGGCTCAATACTAATTTTTGCACCATTCAGAGATCATCCTTGTTGGACTCCCTCCATGAGCGATCAATTTCTTCGAAGAAAATTAAACAAAATCCGTTTTTTCCTGGTCAATTGAAGATGGTTTTATTAGAAAAATAATTCCGGAGAGCGCATTGTTCATGAAACTTCTAAAGTAAGTTTAAATTTATTTTTTAATCCGGTAAATTTTAAGTGTTTGAAATCCTTTGTGCCTTTTTAGGCAATGAATTTAACTCTGGCGACAAATTAAGAGTGACAGTCAATAAACTCGCTTGCCTTAATCTATCAGGAAACTCTCAAATAAATAGATAAATTAATGAAATCGTCATTATTTGTTTCCGTCCAAAAAATTGCATTTATTTACTGAACTTCGAAAGGACTTGGAAATGAAAGTTATAAAAGAAAAAAACCGTAAAATCAAAGCAAATATCAATGTATTCTTATTTTAAACTCTGAAGTAATTAACTTATGCAATTGACTTTTGTTTTGATACTTAAATATTTTTACTTTTTTCTAATGTGAAAAATAAATTTTAGTAATATTAACTGTTACCTTTTTTCAACAATTAAAATCTAGATATAAACATGACCTCTATGCAGAGATCACCTCTGGGAGCGACCAATTTTTATTGGAAAGGAACGTGGTCGCTTTAGGGAGATTTTACTGTACTTAAATATCAAATATATATGCCATATTTTATAATTTTATACTGTTTATAGGCCTACTCGAAAGCAATTTGAAATTGACTGTTCAATCACTTAACTTCTGTAATGCTTGTTTGAGAAGTTTTTAAGATTGGCAATACCTTGATTGCATATATCAAATATTTTTTTTAGGTTAAATATGTTCAAGACATTCACATTTATACATAGCGCGCATTTGTGATTTCATGTATTATATTGCAATGCGTATACTTCTCATACAGAAAATAATATGCGAAACATTAATAGAAAATTACTAAAGAAGTATCAGAAATATAAACATTTTAAATATAAACAAGAAAGAAAAATCATGCATCAATAATATATTATGAAACACATTCTCACACTTCTAGAATACTTTAATATAATTTTGCCGTTTAATAATGTAAAGAAGATACCTAACTGAACATTTCAGAAAACGTATAACAGACTTGAAAAGCAGATTTTAACAAATGCGTTCGTATCTGGGAAGTTACTCCAATTCTTTTGTGCAGTTCTGTATATGATACATATATTTGTACAAATTCTCTATTAAAATTTAATTTTGCAAGAAAATGCACAAAACAGTTGAAAATTCACCCTCAGTAAATTCTACCAATAGACGAAACATACTTGAATTCTTTTGTACAGCTCTGTATGTTACATACAGATTTTTATATACGTTACATATTAAGCTAATATTTTATTCAGGCAAAAAATGCTTAAAATTACTGAAATCACACTTTCAGGAATTACTTTCCATAGGCGGCCATGTATCCTCTTTGCATAGCCCTGTATATGATTTTATTTTTATGCCAGAAACATCTCTTAGTATACTAAATGTAACTGAACTTTAAAATGAATAAATTAAAAAACCTATTTAAGCAATTCACGCTCATTCTCAGTAATGGTTATGAATTCTTTTGCGTAGCCCTGTATATTGTCTAAAAAATTTATGCAGAACCACGTAGTATGAAAAGTTTAGTTAAAAGCGCATTCTATTACTGAAAACGCCGTTTCAGCAATCATCTCTAATAGACAACACGTCGCATACAGTATTGTATCTAACTATCTGTTATGTGTCCCTGTAAATGAACGATAAATGCAATGCAAATCATATTCTAATGCAATCATTTTGTATAGTAAATCTCAGTAATGTATATCTTTCTCGTCAGGTTTTAAATAGTGCAACAAAACTAAAATACCCTAAGAAAAGTTTTCCCCCGTAGACCATTTTATAACTGAACTTTTTTGTGTGTCCCTGTAAATAATTGTTAAATCTCATATTGTACAAAATGTAGGTTTAGAACACCCCAGAAATTCATATCAATTTCATTATCTTTGTGACTGAGTAAAATCACAAAAAACGTTTCAAACGATTTGCTTCATAGGCTTTAATATAACGCAATACTTTTGAGTTCCCCTATACGCGTATTGTAAACGTTAAACATAACATATTCTATAATAACTATCTTCTATTGCACCCCAATAATGTACATAAATCCTACCATGTTTCAGATTGCGTAACACTGTTAAAATACACAGTAAACGATTTTCCCTCTTAGACCACAATGTAAACGGAATACTTTTGAGTGCCCCTGTAAATGAACCATAAAAGATACACACTTCATTTTGAATACCGAACATACCATGGTTAACCTAAATAACGTGTATAGATTATATGGTAATCTAAGTATATTTACGCGAGTTAGAGCACAGACAGCAGGACATATGGACAGACAAACCCAATTCATAAACACATTTCAACGTTGTTGGAAAGTGTTAAAAATATATGTAAAGATTTTTATGCAATTATTCCGATTATATTACACTATAAACTTTTGTAAAACTTTCTTTTTTCAAAATTACATTAAAAAAACTTAATTTTTAAATTTTATTTAAAAAAAATCAGCATATATTGCTTTGTTTTTAATCTACAGCATATTTTTAATAAAAGGTAAAAATAAACTCACAGGGAATGGGTTAATAACAAATCTTGAATTCCATCACCTCCCCTCCTATGGGGCATAAGCCCTGCGAGAGCAACCACCCCATTGTTCTGAACTGTAATCCAGTCTTTTCTATCGACTTTTCATAATAACGTTTTTCTCAATAATGTATTGTGCTATTTTTACTCAAATTGCAACAAAATTTATGTACGAATAATCTATGCAAAAGATGAAAAGAAACTTCAAGTTATATCTAAAATTATATTAATCCAGTGAACCTGGAGCGACCTTTTTCGCTATTATCTTTCGGATTATTTCTGATAAGTTTTTAATTAATTTTTAAGTAACTTCATCTTTTAAACAAACAAGGTGTTTTAAATAATTGTGAGTATGTTATGTCTCAAGAAGGTTCAAAAACCTTTCGAATGATACCCCATTCATGATTGAGAATTTCGTATGTTCAGGACATAGAAAAAGAGATTTTGGCATCAGAAAAATTACATGATTTTATAATTAGAATTTATGAGAGCACGCTGGTTGAATTTAAATATACAAATACTCGCTAATAACACACAACACTTAATAAATAACAAAGTGAACTGCATCACACGTTTAATTAAAAACCCTCTTGGAACTCTCTTAGAATAGAATAAATTACATGTTAACAAAACAAGAACGTTGCCATTTTTTAGAAATTAAATTTAAACAAAAAGGCTCGCACTGAGCCTTGGCAGACGATAAATAAATTTCAAACACATATGTATCACTTTTCTTTAAGCCCAAATTATGACATTTTTAAATGTAGATAATACGCGCGTAAGAAGTATACCGGGTGATTTAAAAGATCATTACAACTTTAACCACTTCACCGTTGCCCGGAGATAAGTCGGGAGTAAGAGCACTGTTTCCCCGTACCTATCGCCGATAAAGTGGCTTTAAAAACTCATAAAAAAGAAAGAAATTATGATAAAGGAGTGCGGTTTGCAAGAAAGGAGTCACAATGTAGTCGGATTATGCTCCATTCATTTGTTCTCCCAATGACAAATGTTCAACATGACCTCCAGATTACATTCAAGACACAACTGTTGTCCTTTTCATTGTGTTTCGCGTCATCAGCGCCCTCTACATGTGATTTTTTAACCTTTTTTTTTTCTTTTTTTCTTTTTTTAACCATTTGGAAAAATGGTTATTGTCCTCGTCAGGGTACGAAATCAAAAGCATATCTGAAACTTTTTATTGGTTTAATCAGCATTTTATTCGTTTTCTGATTGGTCTATACAGTAATCTGTATTTACCCTTTACTTTCAATAGAGATGGATACCTCTGTTGCCACTATGACAAAAAAGTAATAGAAACTACAAAACCTCAGAAACAAATTGAGATACAGCATTCAAACAAATTGCATTTTAAAGTAAATTTTTTTCTCTATACGTCGGTGTAAAAGGTAATATTGTGGGATGTTTAGAAGTTTAAGAATGAAATTTTATTTAAAATTGGTCGATGGGAAAGCCTTTTCCCGAACAGCCAATGAAATGCTTGGATAATACGTAAGTTTCAGGAAATCTGACGAGTCGCAGGCGATTTTTGTCGCTTGCAATTGTCACGTGTAATAACACAATTAATGTTTAATCCAATGCGTACGTAATGTATGATGAACTCCGTGCAATTTTTAATGTCTTAAATTTTAGTCTTTGAAAAAATCATTTTCCAAATGGTCCTTGTAATTTGTTAAATTGCTTTTTTTTCCTGATAAAAAAAAAAAAAAAAATCCGACTACCTTGTGAGCCCTTTCTTGTAAACCTTTATCATAATTTCTTCCTCTTTTATGAGTTTTTAAGGTTTTAACGAGTTTTTGGCTCACCCGGTATTTTAGTAGAATGCAAGGAATAAATAAATGGTGTTTTCTAACATTAGAATGTCAAATAATTGAATATTTTAAATTACAAAATGTTTTGTTCAACTGACTTTAAATTTGGTATCTCGGCATTAATCTGTGTCATAAATGTAGGCATTGCGATTAAAAATTTAAAAGTTAAGGTCTATTTCATGACATGAACCATACTACCTAAATAATGGTCCATAATTTATACATCTCATTTAATAGTATGTAGTAAAATATAATTTATGTTTCTCATTTAATACTGTGTAGTACAAATATAATTTATGTTTCTCATTTAATACTGTGTAGTACAAATATAATTTATGTTTATTATTTAATAGTAGACGTTAGATAACTTCAGTCCTCCTTCCAAAACCCTCGTGGTTCCGCATGTAACGTTTTATACAATAATTTTTAACCGAATTAGGTAGTAGGAAATGTTCAGATGTTTCCCAGGATTGTACATACTAGGTGAAAGAAAAAGAAAACGCGAAATCATAAAATATAATTACATTTCTCTCATGCAGCAGATTAATATTTTTTTATGCATATGTTATTTTTATTCTGTATTTTACGTTTCTTTTTCTGTATATATTTTTTTGCAGCGTAGAGAATTTTTGTCAATTCGCATATGCATATAAAATACATATGTCGATAAGCATATAAACGAGTTTCTCTTTTAAAGTTGAAAATAAACTTTCTTCTAATTTATTATTATTTTTTAATTGCTTATTTATTATATTTAATTCAGTATCATATAATGTTTAGTTTTAATGCCATTGTTTTAAAAATGAGGGCTTGGGACAATGAGTGTGCCTAGCTCTCTAGTAAATCTTGGCAGAGCTGGTTTGAGGACTGGTTTCGGAGGAAGGAGAACTGTATTACTTGTAACCGAAATTGCTTTGAAAAAGTTTGATAAATAAATAAGTATTTCAAAACTTTCCTAGCACCCTTTGTATGTATTTATAATTAGATCAAATGTATCACTTTTCATTAAGCCTAAATTATGATATGCTTAAATATAGATAATACGGTTGTAAGAAGTATATGTTAATAGAATGCAAGAAATAATAAATAACTGATGTTTTTTAACATTTAAATGTCAAATCATTGAATATATTAAATTACGAAATGTTTTGTCCAACTTACTTTAAATTTGGTATCTCGGCATAAATTTATTTGTGTCGTAAAAATATTTCATTAAATTAGGCATTGAGATTAAAAATTTAAAAGATAATGTCTATTTCATTACATGAACCAAGCTAAGTAATGGTCGATAATTTATGTTTCTCATTTAATAGTATGTAGTATAAATATAATTTATGTTTATCATTTAATAGTATACAGTATGAGTAATATAATTTATGTTTCTCATTTAATAGTAGACGTTAGGCAATTTCAATCTTCTTTCCA
The DNA here is from genome assembly GCA_963932465.1 of Maratus speciosus. Taxonomy (NCBI): domain Eukaryota; kingdom Metazoa; phylum Arthropoda; class Arachnida; order Araneae; family Salticidae; genus Maratus; species Maratus speciosus. The sequence continues at coordinate 459,122,300 of OZ010792.1, forward strand.
AAAGCTTTGTGGTACCGCATGTAACGTTTTATACAATGATTTGCAACCGAATTAGTAAGAAATGTTCAGAAGTTTCCCAGGATCGTACATAATAGGTGAAAGAAAAAGAAAATGCGAAATCATAAAATATAATTACATTTTCTCTCATTCAACAGATTAATATTCTTTTACGTATATGTTACTTTTATTCCGTATTTTACTTTCCTTTCTCTGTATAATTTTTTTCGCAGCGTAGAGGATTTTTGAAGATTCACATATACATATAAAACACATATATCGATAAGCATATAAAAAAGTTTCTCTTTTAAAGTAGAAAATAAATTTACTTCTAATTTATTTTTATTTTTTAATTGTTTATTTATTGTATTTAATTCAGTATCATATAATGTTTAGTTTAATGCCATTCTTTAAAAAATGAGGGCTTGGGACAATGATTATGCCTTACACCCTAGTGAATCTTGGCAGAGCTGGTTCGAGGGCTGGTTTCGGAGGAAGGAGAACTGTATTGCTTGTAACGGAAATTACTTTGAAAAAATTTGATAAATAAATCCGTATTGCAAAACTTTCCTAGTACCCCTTGTATGTATTTATAATTAGATCAAATTTATCACTTTTCATTAAGCCAAAATTATGCTATTTTTAAATTACGATAATACGCGTGTAAGAAGTATATTTGAATAAAATGCAAGAAGAAATATATAAATGATGTTTTTTATAACATTAGAATGTCAAATCATTGAATATTTTAAATTAGAAAATGTTTTGTCAAACTTACTTTAAATTTGGTATCTCGGCATAAATTTATCTGTGTCATAAAAATATATATCATTAAATGTAGGCATTGCGATTAAAAATTTAAAAGTTAAGGTCTATTTCATGACATGAACCATACTACCTCAATAATGGTTCATAATTTATGTTTCTCATTTAATAGTATACAGTATGAGAAATATGTTTCTCATTTAATAGTAGATGTTATATAACTGCAATCCTCCTTCCAATCCCTCGTAGTAGCATGTAGCGTTTCATAGAATGATTTGTAGCCCAATTAGTAGGAAATGCTCATATGTTTCCTAGGATCGTACATAGGTTAAAGAGGAAATGTGAAATCATGAAATATAATTACATTTTCTCTCATTCAACAGATTAATATTCTTTTATGTATATGATATTTTTATTCTGTATTTTACTTTTCTTTTTCTTTATATATATATATTTTTTTTGCACCATAAAAGATTTTTGTCGATTCGCATATACATAGAAACACTTTTATATGCTTATCGACATATGTGTTTTAACATGTGTCGATAAGGATATAAAGAAGTTTGTCTTTTAAAGTTGAAAATAAACTGTTTTCTAATTTATTACTATTTTTTTAATTGTTTATTATATTTAATTCTTAATCATATAATGTTTAGTTTTAATGCCACTGTTTAAAAAATCATTAATGATGGCTAAACTTGGATATTTTTCATTTTTTAGGGTTCCGTACTTAAAAAGTAAAAACGGAACCATTATAAGATCACTCCTGCGTCTGTTTTTCACAGTTATTTTACTCGTAAGCTATGGAACGTGGAAAGTTGAAATTGGGGGGGGGGGGGGAATAATAAAGACTATTGACCCACAGATTACTAAACATTCACAAATATGTTTACGAAAAATGCAGAGGGGCTAATTTATTTACTTGAAAGAAAAATTCTTTTTTGTATATCGTATGGAGTATTAGAGGTCTGCACTGGTCGAAATTTTCAGGCCCGGGCCCGGCCCGACTCATAGAAAAAAAATTTCGGCCCGGCCTGCAGGAAAAAAAATATTGTCCCGGCCCGGCCGGGTAGAAAAGTTAAAATTTCGGCCCAAGCCCGGCTCAGCCCGTAGAAAACAATTATTGGTCCGGCCCGGTAGAAAAGTTAAAAGTTCGGCCCGGACCGGCTCGAGTGAATTGCTATAAAACATTGATTTTTACGTTAATTTGGTTAAAAATTTGACTCTTACGAGGAGTTCTGACCAAAAATATTTATCTTGACTTTTTTTCATGCTTCTAAACTTCATTTTTATATAAGTGCAGCAGGCTGCAATATTTATTTTTTTAATGAATCACTATTTCTTCTATGCAAATGTTTCAGATATGATTAATATTGTTAATACATATTCCATGCATTGAATTTTTAAAAATCTGAAAAATGCTATATGGTAAAATCTTCTAAAACTCAAGTACATAGAAAAGAAAAGAAAATGGGTTATAGACAAGTTCTCTTCCTAGCAAATGTAAATGTATTATATATTCTTTTCTGACGCATTAGTTTATTAATTTTGCATGAATCAACAAGTTTTTCAGTTTAAAACTAGATTGCGTCATAGGCAGGTTCCTTTTCACACGTTTTACAATATTTTAATTTAGCTATATTTTAATTAGCGTAGAAATTTACTATTCTTTAAAAAGAATAAATGTTTAATTGTAGAATAATAGCGATTCAAAAATGTATGCATATTTTGCAAAAATCTTTAGGCCAGGCTTAATTTTACTGACCTTTGAACGAACAGGTCACGCCGAGATAATGATTTTCATATGGGCTGACTCAAAACTAGGACTGAAAATTTTGGGCCGTGAAGACTAGAAAAGAAACCAGTCCCGGCTCTGTACAGAAAAAATAAGTTAGACCCGGCTCGATTCTTCCGGAAAAAAAAATAAGGCCCGAGCCCGTCCAGTGCAGATCTCTATGGGGTATTGGGTGAAAGCTTTCGTAACGCTGAACTCAAAAATACATGCCTTTTAATTTAAGTGTTATATTTTAAGAGATATCGTCGTAAATGTAGTGCAAAAATATGTCCCTCCCCCATCTATCTTCGAATCTACTGAAGGTAAAATTATGAAAAAATGGAGGAAGTAGACGTTAATTTAAACCTTGCAGGAAATTTATAGCGATTACCCTAGGTTACATAGTTTTCGAGAAAAGCACATTTTTCCGTTACCCACAAATTTCGATTTGCGGGCATTCAGCAAAGGTGTTGAGGAGCGCTGGAGGTAGCTATCGTAGCAGAAGTTTAAAAGCATTATTGATAATGATTTTCGAATAAAAATCGTCGCTGATTAACCGAGATATTAACACTTAAAGACACGAGCGGTTTGGATATACATAATGACAGGGGCGGCGTACTCCATGTATCATCGGCTTTTGAAATCTAGATAACAACTTTTAATGATATATTTGTGTAGTCTAATGCCCAGTAGCAGTATAGAAGCAATAAACGTCAAATTGTTAAAAGCAGACTAATTTAATTAGCATTAATCACATAAATACTATGGGATTCGTGACTAGTTTGCATTGAGTGGATATCTCAATACACATCTCGTGTATTTAAAACTTAATTAAAAACCTATCTGGAAAAACGCATTACGGCCAAGGCGACGTTGCAATTTCGTCACCTCCTTTTGCAGCGCTCTGTGCGCAATGCCCAGCATAAACTTTGAACAAGGGTTTTATTTTTTCTACACTGTAAAAAAAAAGTTGTTTATTACACTGAATTTAGTTTTTTGAATTGGAAATGAATTTGAAATGTGCACTACTTTTACTGTCAGTGCCGAATTAAGTTCATCGTAAACAGATTAGGATAAGATTAAAAATAAGAGTTATACAGAATAGCAATATCTGATATTTTTTAGGATACATATCTCTTCGAACTTTTATGGTATACCCATACATACTTTTCTAGTATATCCACCTACACCCAATCCTACGTTGTATAATTTTTACAAAGTCTTATTATTCTTTTAGCAACGATTTTTTTAATAATGTCGTTAATAATTCATATGCGTATTGTTCGGAACCCTCTGAGCGCGGGTAATACTCGCTATACTCGTAATACTAATAATTTACTCGGCTAATACTCGCAATTTATTAATTACTGATTTCATTTCATCTACCTTTCCAAGAAAGAGCGAATGAATGTACCATTTTGATTTTTATATATGTTTATGTTTGATATATGTAAGGAATTATAAAACGTTAAAATATAACCAAAGTAAGTGACGCAAATGAGACCATAGTTAAGCTTGGAGGGTTTTTCACAATATTCTTGTTAGGTTAATGTGGCTGAATTTTTTTTTTTTTGTGTGTGTGTGTGTGTGTGAAATTGTACACTTATCTCTAACACATATTAAGTATACTTTTAATTTATAAAATAAAATTTTATTATTTTTATAGTACAATTTCGAAATAGTAGCTTATCTGCTAGCTTTGGTCCATAGTGTTCCAAAGGATGCCCATATATTGAAATCACTTTTAGAATGTGAAAAATACTCGGCAAACTATTTTATTTCTAGAAGAGTGTTACAATGTTTAATTAAAGTAAGTATTTAATTATAAGGAAAAAATTACAATTTACAATAAATATTTTTCAAAATATACATTTGTAATCAGATCCCATGCAGAGAGTACAGATGAAATATTTATGTGCGTTCGTAAATATATAAATACGTAGCACCTATAGCCGACGTTCGGTTCCTCTGTCTGTCCGTCCGCATATAACAGAGCAAAAACTACCCAAACGAATTGTCTGAAATTTTAAATATATCAGAGTTGTAAAATTTTGTCGAGTAATTTCAAATTTTATGAAAATCGAATGTATAGTTTAATTACAGAGTCAGTCAAAATTTTCAGTTACATTACGGCTAACAATAAAAATTATTTCAAGTGCATTTTAATCATGTTACAGCCTTTCGAACAGAATGAAATCGATACGCACTTATGACGTGCACTAAAATATACAATCAATACAATATGCGATGCAAATATATTTATAAATTAGTTATAGTACGAACGCACCTCATTTGCCACGTTTGTCGTGCAATTACCAACTTGTTGATTTTGTCTTGTTTCGTATGTCCCTGACATTCTTCATATACACATATTGCAAGTATTGATTACACAATCGAGTGTCCATTATCTTGCCTTTATTGCATAAATGGCAAAATCAGCTTACTTTTGCTGGCAACGACTTCTGCCAGGCAGGGTATTATCAGTTTGTTTGAGAGTCTCTTTTAGGAATGTACTGGATTGGTTTTTGATTTTCCTATTATGTTGCTTACTATTATGCTCTGATCATGCTTTCGTTTGGTCTCTTTCATTTTTCCTTCTTAATCTTCTTATCTTCTGACACACTGTAAAAAATAATCTCTAAAGTTACTAAATTTTTTCTCGGAAAGTGGGATTCCTAGAACTTTTAATCCAACGGCAACAACAAAAATTCACGTATCAGATACACTTTTCCACCGTAAATCAAAAATTCTGTAAGGTTACTAAGAATGTTTTAGAAAACTGGGATGCCTACAACTTTTTGTGTAACTGGAACCCGGGTTACAGATAAAATTTTAGAACGATTACTGTAATTTTAATAGATTCTTTTATAAAGCTACCTGTTTCTTTAGCTTTACAAAAACTACTTTTGACATCTTTTTTTGTACAGTATACACATAAAATTTTAGTAAGCATACATCTTTCTGTAACTTTACCTCTGTAGAATTACAGATTTTTTTAGAGTGCACGAACGGATTTTGAACCACTTTTTGTGCACGGTAATTCAAGGCTTTTCAACTGGGAGTTACTGACTTCTTCTGCAGGCTTCCTGGTGTTCTCAACAGTGTGGAAATAAAGGAATATAAGTTGAAACTGGTGTAAAATAATAGGAACTAGGATATTTTCTTAAAACTCCATCAAAACATTTTAACCCATTTATGCATAGCGTTCTATTTTTGGGGGCATTTTGAATTTTAATAATTTCTTATAATTTCTTCTTCTTTGCATCATGAAAATTGTATGAAGTAATTTACTATAAATGTCTTTATCTATTACTGAGACATGTCAGCATAAGATTGATATTTATTAACTTAAATGAAGACCTTTTTTGTGTTTATAGATTTTTCATTTTTCAATATAGCGAAATGTAAAAAAAGTAAGTTTATTTGTATTTTTTGCATCAAGGATCCAAATAAATAAGTTATAATCTTAGCCTGTAGATTTCTTTGAAATACGTGTTTTTCTAAATTGTGAAAATTATATGTTCAAGCCTATTTTTATGCATGTTTGTAACGTACAAAATATAGGGCGCTGGCGCAAATGGGTACTTTTTTCTATTAGCCATTTAGGAGACAGTTATTGATGTAAAGTCCTTTTCAAGATGATTTTGAAATCAACTATTTTTTAGCCTCAAATACGATTATTCATAATTTATTATTAATAATACTAATAATGTTATTAGTTTCTATAAAGAAAGAAATATATTTTTATAATAGTTCATAAAAATACTAACTAACCATTTAAGACTCGATGTATTTGTAAACAAAGCTAGTCATGCCTGTAGAAAGTAAAACATGGGCTGCAACCGCTACCTGTTGATAAAAAATGATAGTTTACTCTATCTGCAAACCAGAACCATCGTTCGATTCGAGTTTTTATTACATACGACTCAGAAAAAAAATTAAATGAATGTCTAACCAGTACGATCGTGTGGGTTGGGTCTTACAGAGTTATAGTACATAATATGTAATTTAAAAGCTTAACCCCTTCGGGATGAGGGTCTTTTACTTAATTTTTAATCTTATATCACCGTTTTCCAAAACAGAAACTTTTGCGTAATAGAATCGGGAAAATGCTCGGATTAAATAAGGCAAAATTTACAATAAAAATTTACTGGTGAGAATAATCACGGATTCTGAGCACCTTATGTGTCACGAATAGTGGTCGTTCGTCCCCAAAGGCTTAATTTATATAAATTTAGATAAAACATATAATTATGTATTTTTTCACGTATGGATATTCCGATATTTAGTACGTTTACATTTTATCAAATAAATGAAAAATATTTTAGCGCATATTTTTTTAGTATTTTTCCAGTTCATTTTGCAACATTTTAAATTGATTTTACCAATATATTTGAGAATACAAAAATCCAGTCATAAATTGGTTAAATGCGCTAGGCCTTTCGAAAGGCCAAGACTAAGATCTTTCGAAAGGACTAGCGCATTGAAATTTTTTTATGGTGTTTTAAGAAGATCTTTTAGTTCTTAGTGCCGAAATAGTTGGAGAAATCGTTAAAAAGTGGTAATAAGTTCTTTTAGATATTTAAGTAGGAAATTTGAAAATTACCCATACTACATTTATATCCAAATCAGGTTTCTAAGGTGGTCCGAGTGTCGGACCACCTTGGGAACATGCACAATTTCGACATTTGCTCGACATAAAACTATTAATCTTTAAAAAATATTACAATTAAAGTAAATGTGGTTAAAGAGAATGAAATATACTTTCAGAAAAACTATCATAACTCAAAGTTCTAAGAATTTAAACATATGTAAAAAGAAATATCTTCTTAACAGTATATTACAAAGACTTCGCTTCAAAAGTGAAACCACTGCATAAAATGTTGGGCGATCAAGGTAATCTCTACAAATTCAGCCACGTGCACTGCAGATACATGACTTACAAAGCAATAGCGTCATTTTGTGACTAAGAATGACATTAATTGTACTTTTGTGGAGTGGGTTACATTATTAACACTGGCAACCTTTTGATCACGTACCTTATCACGCCTTTTCATACATAAATGAAAAACTCTTTTATTTGCAAGATAAATAAAGTTTTATTTTTAAATAAAAAACAAATACTCATATTAGTTCAGTTAAATAACCAGTTTGTAAGGTTTTTTTTAAATAAAAAACAAATACTCATATTAGTTCACTTAAATAACCAGTTTGTAAAGATTTCTTTAAATAAAAAACAAATACTCATATTAGTTTACTTAAATAACCAGTTTGTAAAGTTTTTTTTTTAGATAAAAAACAAATACTCATATTAGTTCACTTAAATAACCAGTTTGTAAGTATTTTTTTATAAATACATCCAATCATTATATACTAATAGAACTTTTCCAGTTGTTACTTTTGCAAATACGCATGCTAAAACTGGAAAATTACAAAAGTGATATCCACGTGCTTTTTTGAAGCTAAGTAACACTAAGAGAAAATTAAGCCACTGTAAAAAGATTCACTAAACAGTATTGATATTTAGTTGTAAAAGGTCTGTGTTTTTTTTTTTTTTTTTTTTTTTTTTTTTTTTTTGCATCGGGTCGTTTACTATTAAAAATAAAATAATTCTTATTGTCCAAACTCTTTGAAATTTTTATGAGTTATAAATATAACATTTTGGTAGCCTGTGTATATATTTCGTGCAAAAATACGCATATTTAGGTGTAAAAACTTGTGACAAAGACTCCCGCGTATACACGATCTGAGCGAAAATTTTGCCCATTTTATTTTTTCTAAACACAAATTGTGGCGCGATGTGTTCGTCCGAAATTTTATATGTGATCAAAATCAAGCGTCTAAACAAAGCCTAAAAATGTTTGTTAACACTAGAAGTGCCAAGCATTTTCTCTACCTAAAAGTGCCAACAGCAGTCAAAATGACTGCTCAATGAATTCAATGCATATCTTAAATTGTAAATGCTTTATACTACTTTATAATAATTTATGATATTTTAACTACTTTTAATTATTTCCTTTAAGTACTTCTTCAAAAATCAACAGATTATTTATTTTAAAAAAAATGGATATTTTTGTAATAAATTTCTACTTACCTTTAATAAAACACATTTTATTGCTATTCGAAATTTTTACACAACACAACTTTTTCAATCCTGTAAGTGCATTTTCCACATACGTAACATTTTTACATACATCACTTCTTTTGATGTTGTTACACAGTTCAATCTGGCACTGACGTCTTTTCCTTCAAAGTCTATTGTTAATATTGTAAATTTCTTGGGGCAATCTTGAGCTGATTTTTCTATTCAAATGAAGCTGTCTTAACTCCTCCGCTAACTAAAATAGGAAGATATTCTTTGAAATATTTTTATCAGTCAATTCTCCAAAAATAATGAAGGCTAAATTCCTGCTAAATCCAACATATTATAGAAAACAGGGACTGGCCATTTCTGTGAACCAGACCGAATTGAACATTGACTATTTTGAAATTCATTCTACATTCATTTTCTCACCTTCATTTCTCATCGATGTCTTCTTACTGTGCCACAAAACTTGTTTTTTTTTTTGTTTTTTTTTTCCTTTTAACCCATAAACGATGAGGTCCTTTTACACCTTTTAACCCTTTCAGGAGCAAGGTACTTTTATTTGTAAAATGTTGAAATAATTGAGTTACACCTGTATTTAAAAGAAAATTTATTTGTAAAGAAGTAAAAGTATATTTTCACGTACTTAATAAAAGTGAAATTTTCATTAAAAAATCCGGGTGCCAATGTGGCAAATAGGGATTAAACTTATGTGATGCCGTGACAGCATCACCACCCTTCAAGGGGTTAATACCACGGTACAAGTTGACACCAGTTTTCCCATGCTGAAATTTTAACTTATTTAATCTCTCAAAGTTTGAAATTAAGTAATATGAAAATTTCCTTACTAAAATACTGGTTTTCATATTTAAAATTTTTGTATTACTTAAACGGCAGATTTTTGTACCAACCGGTGTTCATGAGTTGAGTCTTTTAGCCAATGAAAGTGAAGAAAAATTGTTGTCCGCTGTCACAATTCTACCAGTATTCTCTTAGAGTTAAGAGAACCCAATACTATATATTTTAGGAAGGCTTTCGGTTTCACTTCTTGATTAATTTTTTTCAAGACATGGAAAATCATTCCAAGTAAACTTTGAGACAGATCTCGACTAGAATCCAAAAGTTGATGTCGAATTTGTCTGGTTTATTTGTCATACACTGTATATACTTACATCTGATTTTGGATGGAAATGCTACACTCTTGCTTAAATACGACTCTCACATTAACATAGAAGCCTTTACCAGTATCGAATCTGTGTAATATATTTACAAGTCCTTATCTATACTCCTATTATAAAGAGGAACAAATTGTTTATTTGTCGGAGATAAGCTCTGGAATTACCGAACCGATTCCAAAAGTAATGGTATCAAAATGATGGTGTTAGTCCAACTTAGAACATAGGCTATATCTTATGTCGGTGCCACTACCCCAAAGGGGGTGTAGGAGCAAATAACGTTCTAAAAATGCAATTTTAGCGTTACTGAAGGGACTAGAAATATGAAATTTTGAATATTAGTTACTTATAAGGTATAAATGATATCTAAGAACAGTTCTTAAACAATTCGAAATTTAAAAGGGGTGAAAATGAACAAAAAGCGTTCTAAAAACGTTCTAAATGGTAGTTTCTACACAATCTCAGGAAATACCAAACCGATTTAAAAAATATTGATGTCAAAAGGATGGTGACAACGCTTGCTCAGGGATAGACTATGTTTTATGTCGGTGTCACTACCCCAAAGGGGGTGCAGGAGCAAAAAACGTTCTAAAAATGCGATTTATGTGTTACTGAAGGGCCTAGAAATATGAAATTTGAAATATTAGCTACTTATTAGATATAAAGGATTTCTAAGAACAGTTCTTAAGCAATTCGAAATTTGAAAGGGGTGAAAATGCGCGAAAATCGTTCTAAAAAACGTTCTAAATGGTGGTTTCTACACAATCTCAGGAAATACCAAACCGATTTAAAAAATAAGGGTGTCAAAATGACGGTGACAACCCTTGCTGCAACATAGGCTATGTTTTATGTCCGTGCCACTACCCCAAAGGGGGTGCAGGAGCAAAAAACGTTCTAAAAATCCAATTTTTGCGTTACCGAAGGGCCTAGAAATATGAAATTTGAAATATTAGCTACTTATTAGATATAAAGGATTTCTAAGAACAGTTCTTAAACAATACGAAATTTAAAAGGAGTTAAAATGCGCGAAAAGCGTTCTAAAAAACGTTCTAATGGTGGTTTCTACACAATCTCAGTAAATATTAAACCGATCTAAAAAATAATGGCGTCAAAATGATGGTGAAAACCCTTGCTCCAACATAGGTGATGTTTTATGTCGGTGCCACTACCCCAAAGGGGGTGCAGGAGCAAAAAGCGTTCTAAATTGCGGCTTTTGCGTTACGGAAGGGCCTTGAATCGTGAAATTTAAAATGGTAGTTAGTTATAAGATATCAATGATTTCTAAGGACATTTCCTAAAAAAATCGAAATTTAAAAGGGGGTCAAAATGCGCAAAAAGCGTTGTAAAAAACTTTCTAAATTGCGATTTCTATGCAATCCCAGGAAGTACTGAACCAATTTCAAATATAATGGTGTAAAAAATGATGGTGACAGATCTTGCTCCAAGATAGGCTATATTTTATATCTGTTTCCACTACCCCAGAAGAGATGCAGGAGCAAAATGCGCGAAAAGCGTTCTAAAAACGTTCTAAATGCCGATTTGTCGGCAATATCTCAGGAAGAATTAATCTGATTTCAAACGTAATGATAGGAAATTGATACTGACAGCCTCCGCTCTAACATAGACGCTATTTTATGTTGGTATCACTATTACCAAGACGTTGCAGGAGCAAAAAAGCGTTCTAAATTTTGATTTTCGTGATCGGTAGGGGCTAGCAACTTAAAATTAGGCAAGGTACATATTTATTAGCTAAAAATGATCTTTAAGAACAGTTTCGAAAAAATTTGAAATTTAAAAAGCGGTGAAAATGCGCGAAAAGCGTCCTAAAAACGTTCTAAATTGCGATTTCTACTCAATCTAAGGAAATACCAAAGCTATTTCAAAAGTAATGGTTGCAAATCAATGGTGACAGTCCCTGCTATAACATAGGTTATATTTTATGTTGTTGTCACTGCCATCTGAGGGTTGCAAAAGCAAAACATGTTCTAATTTGCATTTTTTGCACAACTGAGGGGTCTAACACTTTGAAGTATGGCATGGTATTTACTTACAATATGCAACTGCTTTCTAAGAACAGTCGAAAGAAAATTCCAAATTTTAAAAAAAATGAAGTGAGTGAAAAGCGTTATAAATTACAATTTTTAAGCAAACTTATAAATTAGCAAACCGATTAAAAAATAATGATGACAAATTTTGGTGATAGAACCTGCTCAAACCACAGACTTCTAATATAAGTAGACTCTCAATTCCATTGTTCTTTCGGGAAGGTTTTGACTCCAACATCTTTTGCTTTCATCGCCAAAAGGGTGCCGTATTTTGGCGCTAATCCCTTTATTGGCAAAGCAAAAGTGCGGTCAACTCATGACAGACGATGTTTCGGCGGGAATCTGGAGAGAGATTCCGAGAAGAAAAACCGGTTTGCGCGCTAAATCTGCCTTCCATCACGTGATGGAGGGCAGAGATGTCGGAGACAAGAAAAGGTTGCCGATTTGGAGTCTATTTATATTAGAAGTCTGTGGCTCAAACATAAGCTATATTTTATGTCTGTTCCACTACCACCAGAGGGTTGCAGGAGCTAAAAACTTTTTAAATTGCGATTTCTGTGGTACTGAAAAGGTTGGAAACTTTAAATATGACATGGTAGTTACTTAGAAAATATAAATGTCCTCGAAAGAACGTCGAAAATAAATTCGAATTAAAAAGGGGTGAAGCGAAGGGGAGGTGCGAAAAGCATTCTAAAAAAGTTCTAAATTACGATTCTATGCACTTTCAGGGAATATAAACCGATTATAAAAGTAATAGTTGCGAATCAGTGGTAACAGTCTCTGATCCTACACAGGCTATATTTTATGCCGGTGATTCTACCACCTGGGGTTCACAGAAACAACAAACGTTCTAAAAAAGGGCTTTAAAAGCTTTTTAAATTACGTTTCTGTGGAATATTAGGAAATAGCAAACCGATTTCAAAATTAATGTTGGCAAATTAATGGTGACAGTTCCTGCTTCAACATAGCCCTTTATGTTGAGAGAGGTGGTAGGACTTGGAATTCGACATGATGGTTAATTTTAAGATGTAAGAAGATGGTTCCTAAAAAATTCAAAACTTCAAATGAATACTGAAATGAGCGTATTAATTGAGCATAAAAGTTTTAAAATATTTTCTAAATTATCATTTATTTAGTTTTATTTCATTTTATTAATTTAAGTCTCATTTCTGCCTAATACAGTGTAATAATGATGTTTAGTCAAACTGTGTTTTAAATAGTAATTTTTGAATTATTCCTAAAAGTAATAAGTACCTTTTAATAAAATAAAATATTACCTTTTAATAAAATAAAATATTACCTTTTAATAAAATAAAAATTTAGTTAGTACATTTTGATAAAAATTAGACATATAAATATCACTTGGCATATTTCAAATATTACGCGAGCAAAGCCGCGGGGTTTGCTAGTAATATTATAAATATCAATGTGTGTCCGAAACTTTGAATGAAGTCAGCGTCTAAACGGATGAATTAATGCTTTTGTGTCTTTGGATATAGATGAATTACAACCCAGAAATGAACATAGGCTATGTTTAATTTATTTTATTCCAATATTTTGCTTTATAATCCAAAATTTCATTATTTTTCACACACAATGAATTGACAATTTTCCTATAACATTTAACCATATTCTTTAACGTTGCCAAGAAAATAAAAACCCCGAATAATACTTTCTCCTTGACAGTAAATTTTCTGAATAACTTCCACGCGAAAAAATTAAATACAAAGTATTCAACAGAAAATAAATAGCACGTCATATCTGAAACAAATAAAGCCGGGGGGTGGGGGGGGGTATATTCTTTATTATACATGAAGGATGAATATCATATGCGTTAATAACAGTTTTTCTGTCAAAAATGGCGTCATAATTAAAAGATTAAAAAATGAAAAATAATTATATTATTAAGAAAATATTTCGCTTGGAAAAATATGACTTCATAATTGAAATAAAAGTTGCATTTTCAAGTATTCGTTGAAAAAACAATGAGAATGAATATCAGTAACTAATGAAAATAGATAAATAATGACGTGATATTTAAAATGATTAACATAAATAATTTTTACTAATACTGATTTGTGAGTTTTAACATATACGTTCCATACAAATGTTAGTTTTCTTTCAAAAATCACATTATGTTTCTAAGAAGACATTTTTGTGGAAAAAGGGGGAAATAAAACGGATTAATATATTTTTTACGCTATTTTCAGAAATGCAAAATGAATTCAAATTCAATATCAATACATGGTGGGAAATAAAGACGATTAAAGTAAATTTCCCAAAAACTAAAAACATATTTTCATACATATCAACTTCATGAATCAATTTATTTCACAGAAAGTGAAAATCGTCTGCCAACAAATTGACATTATCCATTCACAATGCTATAGCATTGTCAATGGATAATACTTAAGCAAAAAAGACGCCCGTCTAACATTGGTCTTAAACGAAAAAGCAGCAAAAAAGACGCCCGTCTGACATTGGTCTTACAATCAACGATGTGAATAATAACTTCAGTACATTTAAGCGGATATATTCATGGAGATAAGAAATTGATAGAGATTGTAGTGTTTTGATTTGGCGTGATGTTAAAAATACAACCCTGAAACCGGTTAAAACCGGTCAAAATTTAGCTCTAGTACTTGCGGCTCCACAGAGTCTGGTGTGGCTGGGCCAAATCATAGATTAACGACCAAGATGGGACATTTACGGCAAAATCTGTAATGGCAACAGTACTAGCGTCACTACCGACAAAAGAAATGAATTAACAACACTCCGAAATTTACCTATGTTGAAGAAATATGTTTACCCTCTATGCTTTGAATATCTATTCTTTCCTAAAACAAAGCAGGTGTCAGACGATATTCTATTCATGCTTGCTTTATTTATTTAGCTGTTTTTTTTTTTTTTTTTTTTTTTTTTTTTACCGTACTTGTATTGGCCATTTTAACTTACAAAATGATATGAAAGAAAAACCGTAGAAAATTCTGTTAATAACGTAAATATGTAAGTTTACGAGTTTATTAAATTGTAAAAAATCAAATTCAGGTATAGTGTAAATTTATTCATATCGAAGAAAACTTTATTGAGTGTAATGTCAGTACCTCTATTTATTTTTAACTGTTGGATTCATATAATTCTAAAAATTTTCGAAATGAATTTTTCCCCATCTGTAATTTTATTATTATTTATTATATGTTAATATTAAAAATATTATTGAATTTATTGTACGTTATTTACATTAAAAACTATATTTTCATTTTATCTGTAAGAAAGTGAAAATGTGTAAATTTTAAAAGATTATTGTAACGATTGTTTAAACTTGTTAAACTTTATAAATTAATAAAACATCGGCTATAAAAATTTTCCTACCGAATAGGAATATTTATGAAATTTTCTGGGATTTGTAGAGTGCAATACTTCGTATATTTTTATATTACACCATTACTTTATGTAGCTTTAAATCCAATTATATCATAATTACTTCCTATATAGCGTTCAAGACAAAATTTTTACCCTGTTTTACGTTGCACTTATATCGTTCACTCATAATGTAAAAAAAAAGAAAGCATATATCCGTACATGAACATAAAATAAATATATAAAATAGAATATCTATTCTATGTTCATGTATCGGTGTAAGATTCTATTGAAAACGTAAACATGAAACATTAAAAAAAGAAAGATAACAATAAAGTAGACGCCCATTGATAAAAATTTTACAAGGATGGGGAGTTTCTTCCCCATTGTCATTAAAGCCGCTACGATCGCAATCGTTTTACCATTACGATCTATGGAAATATCCCATCTTGTATATTAATCTATGGGCCGAATAAGGGCATTTAAATTGCAGCGATAACCGTTCCCATATTGCAAACCATTTTCGCGGCATACTGCATATACAATTACTAATACATATGTTATTACTTAGCACTCTATGAGATATATTGCCATCTATTCACACAAATTGAATTAAAAAGAAATCATATACTTTTTAAATTAAATATTTTTACAAGATGGCAATTAAAACATGCATTTTTAGCAAAAAAAAAAAAAAAAAAATCTTGTAGAAGTTGTGTAATATTTTTTCATGTAAAACAATCATTTTTACCTACTCCAAAAAAAAAAAGTAGTTTATCTATGGACAGTATTCCTGCGACGTCACAATGGACAGGGTTCCTGTGACGTCATAGACGACATTCAAGATGGGACATTTCCATAGAGTGTAATGGTAATGCGATTGCGATGGTAGAGCCTTTAGTGACAATGGGGAAGAAACTCCCCATCCTTGTAAAATTTTTATCATTGAGCATCTACCTTATTGTGATCTTTCTTTTTTTTAATGTTTCATGTTTATGTTTTAAATAGAATCTTACTACGATACATGAACACAGAATAGATATTCTGTTTTATATATCTGATATCTATTCTATGTTTAAGCACGGATATATGCATTTTTTTTTTTTTTTACATGATGAGAGAACGATATAAGTGCAACGAAAAACAGGGTAAAAATGTCGTCTTGAATGCTATATATGAAGTAAATATGATACAATTAGATTTAAAGCTACATAAAGTAATGGTATAATATAAAAATATACGAAGTATTGCACTCTACAAATCCCAGAAAATTTCATACATATTCCCATTCGGTAGGAAAATTTTTATAGCCGATGTTTTATTAATGTATGAAGTTTAACGTATTAAACAATCGTTACAATAATCTTTTAAAATTTACGCATTTTCACTTTCTTACAGATAAAATAAAAATATTGTTTTTAATGTAAATAACGTACTATCAGTTCAATAATATTTATAATATTAACATATAAGAAGTAATAATAAAATTACAGATGGGGAAAAATTCATTTCGACACATTTTTAGAATTATATAAATCTAACAGTTTAAAATAAATAGAGGTACTGACATTACACTCAATAAAGTTTTATTCGATATCAATAAATTAACACAATACCTGATAATTTGATTTTTTAAAATTTAATCTCATAAACTTAGATATTTACGTTATTAACAGAATTTTCTAGGGTTTTCTTTTATATTATTACTCTAATTATCATTTTGTAAGTTAAAGGTGACCAATACAAGTACGGTAAAAAAATAGCAGCTAAATAAATAAAGCTAGCATGAATAGAATATCGTCTGACACCTGCTTCGTTTTATGAAAGATTAGATATTCAAAGCATAGAGGGTATTTCTTCAACATAGGTAAATTTCGGACGCTTGTTAATTCTTCCCCTTTGTCGGTAGTGACGCTAGTACTGTTGCCATTACAGAATTTGACATAAATGTCCCATCTTGGTCGTTAATCTATGCTGTGACGTAACATAAGGTAAAATGGCGATTTTTGCAGCCTCAAACCAAAAGGAAGAATTGGCTTTATTTATTTATGGATTATTAGCTGGAAAAAAATGCTAAACTATTTATATTCTTTCAAGTGTAATCGAAATTTTATGTAATCGTCTGCATTCGGTAAAATCAATGAACAATATTCATGCGACGTCACAATTGGTAAAATGGCGATTTTTATAGGCTCGAACCAAAAAAAAAAAAAAAAAAAGAATAGGGTCTATTCGATACGTATGTATAATTTAAATATATATATATATATATATTTATTTTAATTTCGTCAAAGTGACGTCATTTTAATTTCACTAGCTTCGAAATTAAAAACGAAATTTTAAAATAACAATACACTTTTCAGAAATAATATTTTGCATTAAAAGTCACAGAATTTCAAAATGCAATTTTAGCTTACATTTTAAATAGAATTTCTTATTTGAAATTTAGTATTAAATAAAATGAATGTTTTAGTGTTTTTTTTTTTTTTTTAAATGTACAATGATGTTCAATTTCATTAAGAGATGTCATGTTTTAAATAAATTAAAATGCATGATTCATGAAGTGAATTTTTTTTTTTAAATCTCGACATGTATTATTCCGTAGGAGAAGGTAACCTGGTGAAAGTGTCGTAAACCATTAGCCGGTTTTCATATAGGAAATATTAGCAGTTACACAAAATGGCGTGATTTCCACAGAATTTATCATACACAAATGCATAAGTTTACTATACTTTTTCCGTACAATGTCTCGCAATGCTGGTTTCAATAAAATTTTAATACATAGTACATAGAAGTCCATGTAAAAATTGTTTAGGAAGTAATTTTAATTGGAGAATAGGCTTTACATATGACATCATGTGCACAGACCCTATGCTGAGAATTAAGCAATAAATTTGCCTTTCACCTCACTCCGCTAATTTTTAATGGTAACCTGATTATCGAAAAGCACAAGAGAAAAGCCAATAAAAAATCCGGGTAATAATCAGGCATATTTTTCTGAAATTTCTTTCGATATTAGAATATCTAAATCTACAGTTAAAAATATCTCTGAAAGATAATTGTTTTATTCATTGGAGCGTATTCCTGCAAATTCTGAAGCTTCCATAATCCTAAATTACTATACAACAATCGATATGAAAAGGTTTATCCGTAATCGGGTTTTTTTTCTACAAATTGATTTTTTCCGCCGTATAAAGCAATAAGCTATTGCTTAAGCTCACGAAAAAAATTTAAATGTTCCTCTCTCTCTCTCTCTCTTTCTCTTCTATATATTCTCTATATATATGCAAATTGGAATCATCAGAAGTATTTCTACTATAAAATGTAATAAAGGATTAATTGTATATGCTTTAGTTTTTCGAATTCTTTGCTTAATTGGTGCATTTATTCTTCTTTAAATGTTACGTGAACGGTGTCACGGGTAACAGCTAGTACATTTATAAAGGTTAAGATTCAACCAATGTTGTTATTCATGAAAACAATAATCAACATGAATTTCTACATGATGAAATTTTAAATCATGTGAATGCCAGATATGTTAGTGCACCTGAGGCAATGTGGCGTTTCCTGGAATTCAAAATGCATGATAAATCACATTCTATAAAATGACTTGCCATCCATCTGCCTCCATCTGCCACATCAACAGATGGTTTACTTTCAACAAGGTACGGAAAATGCAGCACTTAATCAAAATCGTGACACAACTCTCACAGCTTGGTTTAAATTAAATATTTCAGATGTAAATGCAAGACAATACCCATGTGCTGAAATATCTCTACATTACGTGTTCGAAAAAGGTGTTTGGAAACCACGACAACCTGGAGGGAAATTTTTTTTGGCTAGAATGTTTTCTGTTTCTCCAAAAGACATCGAGCGGTACTGCCTTCGTTTACTTCTGCTCAAAATTCCTGGAGCAACTAACTTTGAGGACTTGCGAACTTTCGAGGGTATTATATTACCTACATTCCTTGAAGCAGCCCATCAAAGGCAGCTTTTGGCTGATGATCAGGAATGGACAGATATTTATTAGAAGCCTGCGTTTTCGAAATGCCTACACAGCTCAGGCAAGTATTTGCCTTTATTTGTCTTTTATGTAAGCCATCAAATCCTCTTGAATTATGGGGAAAATGTAACAATTCTTTGTGTGTGGATTTTAGGATGAATTTCGATGTTTTTATGGTACAACAACATGCAATTTAAGTACATTTAATTTGCCAACGCCCAGTCCACTGGATTATCAAGATCCAGTTTTAGTTTATAACCATGTTAGTGAAGCCTCTGATGCTATTTAAAAAATTGCATCCTTGAACTTGCAGAAAAAAGAAGATTTTACATAAATAACACAAGCAATTGACGATGAGCAAATAACTCCACGATGTTTCTATTTGGAGGGCCCAGGTGGATCAGGAAGACATATGTATATAATACTCTTTTGGCCTTTATACGGGGACGTGGTGAAATTGTTCTTCCTTATGCCACCAATGGCATTGCTGCGATTTTGTTAAAAGGAGGAAGGACCGTTCATAGGGGTTTTAAACTACCGGTACCAATATTGGAAACTTCAACATCTTCAATACGTGTCACATCAGATGAAGCAGTACCTATCCGTCAAGCAAAGATTATCATTATTGATGAAGCTACAATGATGACAGTTCATGCTTTACGTTGCATAGATGCTCTGTTAAGAGAGCTAATGGGAAATGAAAATCCATTTGGCAATAAAGTTATCTTGTTGGGAGGTGATTTTTGTCAAACATTGCCAGTCGTTACATGAGGAACAAAAACTCGTGTAATTGAAGTTTGCATAAAATCAAGTCCAATTTGGGAATATTTTCTTCATTTGAAACTGTCACAAAATATGCGTTCTGAAGGCCAAAATTAGTTCAACCAGATATTGGTGAAGGAAAAACTTTATCCGTTCAAAATTTACCAAGTAATATCATACAAATTCCATCTAACATGCTATGTACTGGCTCAATCGTTACAGAAATGTATCGAAATGAAATTGATAAAAACTACATTCCGGAACTTTCCTCAAAAAGTATGTTGACATTACTACTGACAAGGATGCAATGAAATTGAACAACGAAGTTATGAATCTTTTTCCTGGAGCTGCATCTGAATTTTATAGTGCAGATTCATTCGAGTCAGATTTATCAGAAGGTGAGACAAACTTTTCGCAGGAATTTTTGAATGAACAAACTCCCTCTGGAATGCCTCTCCATAAATTAATATTAAATGTTGGTGCTATTGTGAGGCTTCTTAGGAACATGAATCCTAAAAATGGTTTTTGCAATGGCAACAGGTTAATTATTCGAGGCGTATATCGACATTTCCTGGATTGTGAGATCTTAACTGGTGCTAATAAAAATCACAGAGTCTTTATACCAAGAATTGACTTTGCACCAAGTGATACAAATCTTCCATTTAAACTTATGCGGAGACAGTTTTCTATTATTATTGCTTTTGCAATGACTATCAATAAATCGCAGGGACAAACATTCAACAGTGTTGGTCTACATTTAGAGGAGCCAGTCTTTTCGCATGGTCAACGTTATGGACTATCATCATGCAAAGAACAAAGTAAAATAAAAGTATCCATCCGTAATACAAATCTGCAAGGGCAACTTTTGTCAGATAGTAGGGTGTTCACAAAAATATAGTATTTTCAGAGATACTTTTCTAGAAAAAATACATACCCCAATAATTCGTATGAATAAATAGCTCTATGGTGTTAACATGTATTGTATTATTAGTAAAAATGTATTTTAATTGCATCTAATTTTCTGTTGTATTTGAAGGGCTACCACTCGAAGCTTATATTCTCAAGCTGAAATGATTTTGCTTTCTGATTCTACAGGTATTGCTGCCATTTTGTTCTGTCATTTTTTAATTAGGGATTATATACTAGATTCTTGAAGCAACTTCACAATATGTTTGTTATTATTTTTGGGAAAAACTACATTATAAGCATACAATTTGCTGTCTTATTTGCTGTGCTAGCATTTTGATTTTGTTTAATATTGATGCTGAACTTTACACTAAATGTAATTTTTTTTCTAACCTGTATTATGTAAAATGTAAACTTTCTCTGATAGTAGAGTGTTTACAAAATATATATATTTTTTAGAAAGCTTTTTTATCTATTGTACTACAGTAAACTCTCGACTATCCGGCCTAATGTGGTGGAAGGATAGGCCGGATAACAAAAAAGCCGGATAGGCCGGAGTTCTATAAATATTTACTCACTTCCGGGAACCCCCCCCCCCCCCATTATATTAAAAATACATGTCACACATTTTAAGATTAGATACAGTTTCAAATAAAAAAAAAAACATTAACGTAAAACGTAAGCCGAATTCGTAAAAAATGAGTAAATCTTATTATACTGATTATTAATAAATGATTGTACAAACATAAAAAGTTATGCATAAGATAAAAGAGTCAAAGCTTAATTTTTTAGTTCGTGAAAAAAGTAGTTGATAGATGACTGTCTCTGCTATTGCATTCTGTAATTCCTTCTTGCTCCTTCTTGTCGTGTGTTAGCACTTTACTACGGACAAGAACCTGCCTATCTCGGCCGCTCGCAACATTATTATTATTATTATTTTACTAAGCCGGAAAGTACGGAGGGCCGGATAGTCGCGAGCCGGATAGTCGGGAGTTTACTGTACTAATGAAATAAGTGCTTTAATCGCACCTAATTTCTGTTGTTTTTGATGGGCTATCTTTTATATATATACATATATGTTTCTTCATTACTGCAACATTTTGCAATTCAAGAAAACATTAAAATTCATATTATGCTATTTTCTGAAAAACAGATACTTGCAATATTCAAATTTATAATACATTTGTCTTTATTTATAGAAAAGCTCCATATAATTCATAAGCATGCAATTTGCTGTCGTATTTTATGGGCTAACATTTTGTATTTATAAATATCACTGCAGAACTTTGCACTGAAAAAAAAATTCTGGAACCTGTATAGTATTAGTTAGTGTTTACTCTAGGCCAATTTGGCATTGCACAGTGTTTGGCAGCTCTTTTTATTTTTTATGTTCCCGGCAGCCCTTTTTCATTA
Organism: Maratus speciosus; assembly: GCA_963932465.1. Lineage (NCBI taxonomy): Eukaryota > Metazoa > Arthropoda > Arachnida > Araneae > Salticidae > Maratus > Maratus speciosus. Next base: position 459,144,585 of record OZ010792.1, read on the forward strand.
ACTTATGTGCACGATGGCCCTTACTGCCACTTTTTGACGCACCCTTTTGGATAGTTCCTTTTTTGGTTACAGGAAAAAGAAAAGCACAAAATATGACCATTAATTCCGGAAAAACAAATCGTCAATTTTATCATTTGGTTACATGGATGTATTGCGAAAATTGTCGGTCTGTCTTATAACAAAAATTTAAACATACGTGGTTAAGTTACAGGAAATATTATGAAATACTCCCGTTGGTTGTGGGGAAAAAACACGGTGATTCATGTATCAATCGCAAAAGAATAACTAACGAGTTTCTCCAGTTAGTAGTAGAGAAATATCTGAACATTAATGTAATTAAGAAAATCGTCGATGGGCTGTAGAAAAAAAATTATGCAAAATTCATCCATTGGACATATGAGAAAAAAAAGACATTCTGATTTTCGTGAATTGGTTGTAAGAAAAAAATCGATCGATTGCGGAAAAGAACGCGAAAATCGCCAGACGATCGGGAGAGAAATCAAAAAATTTATCGGTTGCAGGAAAATGTTGCAAAATTCTACCGATAAAAACTGACTATAAACAAACCAGTTCAATTCTCTTCTGCCGACCCCTTTTTTCTAGAATTAACACCCCGGTAGAAGAAACAATCCAGCACGGCAGCGGGCGCTGCAGATTATTTAAAATTTTGCAGATTAATCCACAGGGTTGGCAAAAAAACAAGTTTTTTTTTTTTTTTTGGAAAAAAAAGAAAATATTTTATTTGGTTTAAACCAGGTTTTTTCTTTGTTTAAACTGGGTTAATATATATATATATATATAGGGGAGAGTAGCCTAATTTGGACCACTTCGCTTATTTTTAGGTGTAACTCACTTAATTTTTGGAATATCTGAAAAATATTACTACACGGGGTCAATCAATTCATCTACTAACTAAATAAAGCTTTAGATCATTTTCTTTTTGAAAATCTTAAATTTTATTTTAATTTGAAAAAAATTGTCAAAAGTGGTCCAAATTCAGCAACTGGTTGCCTAAGTTGGACCACCAGTCTCCTAAATTGGACCAAATAAAATCAGATTGTTTTAATGACTAGGGAATATAACTAATTTTATTAAAAGCAAAGTTTGCGATTAATGAAACAATCAAACAAAATAACAGCAATGAAATATATTGAAATCAAATATCTGAAAATAATTGTAATTGTTTTAAATCAAAATGTATTCAAGATATAAATCAAAGTTATCAGTAATTAAGAATAGAAATTATGGAACTAATTGTCAGTTACTTGAATATCATGTAAGGAGTGATGCAAAGCTTATACATGAATTTTGTTTTCCAGCGCACACAACATGGAACCGTATATGGCAAATTTGAACACTGAATCATTTGTGCTTTTTTTTCTCTTACAAATTAGGCATAACCAATCATCACTGTCTAAATTTTTCTTTTTAGATTCTGAATTATCAGGCTTTTTTTTGCAACAGAAGTTTTCTTTACATTATGTTTGTAGTTCTTCTCTTCCATCATTTTCTCGCTAATTGCATTAAGCCTATTTTTTTAAACTTCATGTTCCAATTGCTTTTGTGGTGTGAAAGCTTCCCTGTTGTCTTTTTTTTCATTTCAAGGTTTAGTTTTTACGGCTATGATGTTAACACAACTGTTTTTTGGCTCCCTCTGTACTTTGATTTAACTGAATTTAGCAAGGGAAATAACATTTCTAATGATTTTTTCGCTTTTGGGGAGGATTTGTAGCTGAAGCCTTGTTGCAGGTCAATTTCTTCACAACTTACTGTCTGCTTTTTGTTTCCTATATCTTTAACAGCTTTTGCTGTCACGGGTGTTTTTCTTCCAGACAGTTTGTCGATGTCTTTTTCAACACTTTCATCAAGGTTTGAGATTTTATGCGTTTTAATGGCAAAAAAGTATAATTCCACCCTCCATAACATGTAAAAGGTCTTCCATCACAAATATTCTGCAGGAGGAAAATGTTTGAATTCAACTCTGTAAACCAAATATGCCGTAGGAATAAAGAATTCAAAGAAAATAAATACAATTACATACAAGATAAAAGACATTGCAAACAAAATTTATTGCATAGATATGTGAAAATATTTTTTATGATTATATTGGCCTAAACTGTATAAAATAATTAATCCAGATATACAAAAAAAACTTGCATGGAGATGGTAATCCATTACAAAACATAAAAAAATAGTGTACAGAGCGTACCGTCATCGAAATTCAGTACTTACTTTTCAAATTTATGATCGCATATCTGGTCCAATTTAAGCAACTTAAATTGGTCCAATTACGGCAACTGCGCCATTTTTTAAAACAGTTAATTCCAAGACTAAGAACAAAAACGAAATCAAACAAATCCGCGTGAAAAATATGCGCAATAAACAGAAGAATTCATATATGTATATGAAAACATAACAACTGAACTTAGTTTTAAAATATTCACTTACGTTTAGAAGGAAAAAATTAGATCAAAACAGCTAACTTTAGGTTTTTTTAAATTGTCTGAAAACAACACGTGGTAGGCGGTTGCATCTTCTAATCGTGAGTGACGTCATTCTGATGAGTAGGATTTCAGCGGTAGATGGCGTCTCTTCCTGTAATTAACGACAGAAAGGCAACGGTCCAATTAAAGCGGCGGTCCAAATTAGGCTACTCTCTCCTATATATATATATATCCTATTGCATACACATGCATATTTCTTATGTATTATTTAAATTAGACAGTTTTTCTTTCATAGATTGTTTGTTCTAAGTTAATATTCCCTACGCATAATTATTGATTCTGTTGTACAGAGGGTTGGCAAAAAACCACGTTCTTTAGGAAAAACTGGGTTTTTAAAAAGTATATATCATATCCTATTGCATACACATGCATATTTGTTGATAAAATACACATTGTTGTAAATTATATAAGTAATATAACTTCATTTGAAAATATTATTAAATAGTTACAATCAATTAAGTAGAAAATTTAAAACATTTATGATTTAAGCATTATTAGTAACTAACAGCTATGCCCTATGTTCAAAGAATAAACTGCTCTAAACAGTGAAATATTGATACCGTAAAAATCGCATGAAGAATATTTTGATTAATAATATAACTTAAAAATCGTATGAAAAATCTTTTGATTAATAATATATAATAATCAATACATATCTGATGCAGTTTCATGTTTAATTAATGTATTATTCTGTGGTTGTTAATTTTTTTTTTTTTTTTTTAATATCCAAATATTTCTAATTGTTTCGTTTTCAGAGTGATAACTCCAAGTGTCCAAGCCAACATTTTTGACCATTAGATTCAGCACTAACAGAAAAGATTGATTGGTATTATTGAAATGCTATAACTAAACTAGCACTCAATTTTTGCAAGATGTATATTCATCTTCATATGCTAAGTTACACTTTTAAATTCTTTAAGGTTTAATTCTTTAATTCAATTCTTAATTCTCTCCCAATCCAGAAAATTATCTTTTCCAATTTAATAAAATCGTAATCAAAATAGTCACAAATGGCACATATCACACTTTTGACACATATGACACAATAGTCACAAATCACACTTTTCACAAATTTATCACACCGTGACTTCACAAAGTGCTTACAATGTGACGTCACAAACGAGCTCTAAAACGGCCATAATGACTTCACATTCTGGTCACTATGACTTCACATCGACGTCACGCGACGTCACATCCACGGTCACAAAGTCACAGTCTCTCTTCACAACGTCGTCGACGTGGCGTCACCATGCATTACGGGTATTTTTTGTTCCGATTCAGATAGAAACATCATTTAAATGTCACTTTAAACAGAAAAAAACGAAGAAACTTTTAATCAAATAAAAATTTTTTTGCGAAATTTGAAGATTTTTGTGTCCCGGATTCCCTTAAGCAAGATTGTGTCTTTGCTTATTATATTTTATGGTGCAATTCTCCAGTATTTGTTACTTTTGGAATAATATAACAAAATTTCACAGCTTACTAAGGCGAATGATGACGTCTAAATGAACTATTTGAAAAACGCATAACGCATTTAAAAACCTGATTTCTGCTATTACCATTTATAGTTGTTAAAATATATCATTTTTTTTGCAGCCCTGTATATGAACTACAGGTATGTATGCATACAACATAGTATGCTAAAATTTGGTTCAGTTAAACTTATAACACAGTTCAAAATTTGCGCTCAACAATTCTGGCAATAAACGGATATTTTTAACTGAACAATTTAAATGAACAATCTAAATGAACTATTTGAAAAACGCATAACGAATTTGAAGACCTGATTTCTGCTATTTCCATGAATAGACGTTAAAATATACCATTTTTTGCAGCCCTGTATATGATCTACAGATATGTATGCATACAACATTGTATGCTAAAATTTGGTTCAGTTAAACGCATAACACAGTTCAAAAATTGCGCTCAGCCATTTCCGGCAATAAACGGATATTTTTTGAATGAACTATTTAAATGAACAGTCCAAATGGACTATTTGAAAAACGCATAACGCATTTGAAAACCTGATTTCTGCTAATACCATGAATAGTCGTTAAAATATACCATTTCTTGTAGCCCTGTATATAATCTATAGATATGTATGCATACACATAGTATGCTAAAATTTAGTTCAGTTAAACGCATAACACAGTTCAAAAAATGCGCTCAGCCATTTCCGGCAATAAACGGATATTTTTAAATGAACTATTTCAATGAACAGTCTAAATGAACTATTTGAAAAACACATAACGCATTTGAAAACCTGATTTCTGCTATTACCATGAATAGTCGTTAAAATATATCATTTCTTGCAGCCCTGTATATGAACTACACATATGTATGCATACAACATAGTATGCTAAAATTTAGTTCAGTTAAACGCATAACACAGTTCAAATATTGCGCTCAGCCATTTCCAGCAATAAACGGATGTTTTTAAATGAACTATTTAAATGAACAGTCTAAATGAACTATTTGAAAAACGCATAACGCATTTGAAAACCTATTTTCTGCTATTACCAAGAATAGTCGTTAAAATATGCCATTTTATGCAAGCCTGTACATGATCTACAGACATGTATGCATACAACATAGTATGGTATAATTTAGTTCAGTTAAACGCATAATACAGTTCAAAAATTGAGCTCAGCCATTTCCGGCAATAAACGGATATTTTTAAATGAACTATTTCAATGAACAGTCTAAATGAACTATTTGAAAAACGCATAACGCATTTGAAAACCTGATTTTTGCTATTACCATGAACAGTTTTTAAAATATACCATTTCTTGCAGCCCTGTATATGAACTACAGATATGTATGCATACAACATAGTATGCTAAAATTTAGTTCAGTTAAACGCATAGCACAGCGACTCTACATATGATCTATAGAATCTGTACACACCAATAAAATTTGAAAAATAGATAAATTTAAAAATGCATACCACAAAGGAAAACGCACTTTCACCAATTATGGAACATAAGCTTCAGTAGTTCAATTATTGCTCATTTTTTTCTACAGCCAAATTCTTTTGTGCGTCCCTGTAAATAAAAAATAAGTTTTATACATACAATATTCTGCAGTAAGAACCATGTAGTTTAATTCCGTGATGTATATAAATTTCAATATGTTTAAAGTATTTAAATATCATTAAAGTACACGGTAAACGATTTTTTCCCACAGGCCGTAATGGAATGGAATTCTTTTGAATAGCCCTGTAAAAGAACCGAAATGCTACACGCTTCATTTTCAATACCGAACATCTAATAGTAAACCTCAGTATCATATATCCATTTCATGGCAATCGGACTATATGTACGTGAGTTAGAGCACGGACAGACGGGCAGATGGACTGTCGGACGGATAGACAGACGAATAGACAAACCGAATTCATAAACACTTTTCAACAATGTTGAAAAGTGTTAAAAATGAGATATTGTGATTACAGATTCTTATAGAATGAATGAAAAATACAGACTTTCAGATATTGTATTTGTCATAAGATAAATATCATATTTTCGAGATTTTCTCGTTCGGAAGCCATTACATTTTTGCAAATAGAACTGATGCGAAAGCGCATTTGTAAAATTTGAATTACTTTTTGTAAATAGGATGCTATCTGAAAATCTGATAAATTAAAAAATTTCAAATGGAAAACTTTTATGATAGAAATGTCGGCATAGTGTTATATTAGTATTTCATTTCGCACAAGCATTATAAATTCAAAATCTCTGATGCATTCTGTTATGTATCTCATAATGTGAAAATATTTATTTATAGATAATAATGTATATTTCAAAATTTGCTTTATTATTTTTTTTCATTATATATATACCAGTGTCTTTAATCATATGCAAAATCAACAGTATTTAAAATATAGAGCTAAAACACTATGTAATATTTGTGAAATTGTTAAATATCAATATGTTAAAAAATATTAAAGAACTCGTGTTTATTTAGTTATTGCATAATTTCACATTATTTCCTTGCACGATACTTTTAATATATTTTAATATTTTAATCGTATACAGGATGTCCATAAAATAATATTCCAGATATAAATTTTAATAGCATCAAATATAAGCGTTATAGAATATTGGTTCAAGGTCACAAATAAAGGGTAACTCAAACAGTTTTAGATAAGCGCTTGAATGTGTAGTACTGCTTTGTTATTGGCCCGCCTTCAGTGCCGCATTCGCAAAATGGCGACTCTTGAGCGCAAAGCGTTATTCCTTAGATAAAGATTTAAAAGCCGTTATAGTCCAAGTATCGACAGCACAAAAATCTATGTTATCAAGCACAAGGGAAAAAAAAACTTTATTTTATGAGAGAGTAGAAGTAGGGGAATCTAATGATCCATGTCTGCCGGAAGTGAAGTGGTGCATAAGCCAAAAATTAATAACACCAGTGGTTGACTAGTAGGTTTATCATTGTGTTTGTCCTACGAACAAAGGTATGAAAACATAGAGGACTGGGGAAGCAGGAAAATACAATGATAAATCTACGAGTCAACCACTGATGGTATTAATTTTTGGCTTATGCACTACTTCACATCCGGCAGAGGTGGATAATTAGATTCCTCTACTTCTACTCTTCCATAAAATAAAGGTTTTGTTTCTTGTGCTTGATAACATAGGTTTTTGTGCTGTCGGTTGGTTGTGTTTATGACGGCCAATTATCAACACGAGGGATATAGGCCCTAAGGGATAGCAGTGCCCTCCGTGGGGGTCTTTCTAAGGGAACCTAACCCGTATTTACAATGGAAATCCATGGCTCGAAGAAAACCACGAAAACTCTGAACGATTAGGCCGACGGGCGCAATTGGGTTCGAACCCAGCACCTCCCGTCTACCAGCTTCGAGAGCAGAACCTCTCAGCCTTTTGTGCTGTCGGCTCTTGGACTATTAAAGCCATGCGATTTTTTTCTTGGGACTGTATAAAAGATCTCGCCTGCGTTCCGCAGTTACCTGATGATTTTCCAGATTTGAGGAGGCTTTTCCTTACATTACTCCGGACTTGTTTGAAGTCCACCGAAGTGGAGAATGCTTTGGGGCCTATAGCTACAATGGCTGTCGCCTCATGATCCTTATTATACATAGAAACAACAACAAGTCACAACATTTTTTTTCCATTACATATATATTATATAACTAAAATGGGACATTCACAATTACATCCATGTCTCAGCCAGGGACTCGAACCCGGGCCCTCTGGGTGACAGTAGCCTCTGCTTACTGACCACGCCACCGGGCGACTCCGGACTTGTTAACCGAAGAGTGGAAAGAATAGGACTTTATTAGGTTGAATGTGTGCCGTATAACTATGATGCACATATTGAACATTTGTAAAAAAACTAAGTTGGTTTACATTCAATTTCAGGTATGATCAGACATGATTCAGGTAGGTAAATAGTCTCAATTAAGCTGTTAAAATATACCATTGAAACTTGTAAATTCTGTTATGGGAACCTTACATAATTTTCAATTTGCTATAATAAACATGTTTCTTTGAACTTACTTTTAAAAAATAGGTGCATATGTAATTTGGAAAATAACTAAGACAATTAAGGATGCACTTAGAACAAATATTGTAGAAGATACAAAGTCCGGACTCAACACATTAAAAATATATACAATAAAAATATATATAAAAATATATACAAAATATATAAAAATATATACAAAAATACACACTGTCTCTCTCTCTCACACACACACAATGTCTCTCTCTCTCTCTCTCTCTCTGACACACACACACACACACACACACACACACACACACACACATATATATATATATATATATATCTTACGAAGCAATTTAATGGGTGTAGTTGAAATATCACGTCGTGCTTTTTACGACATATTACTGGATTAGTACCACACATTAATCAGCCGCTGGTGATGTTGTATAGCAATCATACCACTTAGCACAAGCATCGCTAGTGGAGGTATCAACTCTGTGAAAATTTAGCAGCTGTAGAGCGATGATAATATTGTAGAGTCCAATCAAAGTCTTATTTATTCATGATGAAAACAAGGCAGCGTGAGTGGTGAAAAAAAGGCGTATGAAGAAATATGGGGTTTTCCCAATTAAACACATGGAAACGTAGTCATAGGAAAACTGTTTATTCCATCAGAACATACCAACACTAAACAATTCCCACAAGATGAGAAATCAGAGCATTCCACTCGAGCATAAACGAGTTACTCATGCGAAATAAATGTTAATTCACGAAATGATTATTCTACATGGCTTACGACACCGGATAACAGGTTATGTAAACAATCAAACAGCACAAAAAACTTGTTCTGAGCTCATGCTCGAACTATTTATTAGGATGCGCGGAGGAATTCCGATTGAAATGAAAACTTCAGGCTAACCCAACCAAAATCTCGAACGAGCTTCGAAGTGAAACTGGAATCCGACACTCAGCCAATGAAGAGCGACCGAGAAACGTCACAGAAAAGAATCCCGGCGCCGCTACTGGAAGGATCTCGATGTGAAAAGGCTGTCTCCTAGCGGGCTTGAAAATGAGATGAAATAGAATAAAAATGTCAAAATGGTTTTGATAAACATTCGAAAAATAAGTAACTGCGTTCAGAACTTTACAGTTTGGCAGACGATAAAAATTAATGAAGGGATTAAAAGTTTAGATTAAGTTTTGGAATAAATCTATTATTAAGATACGCGTTTTAAAATTATAGGAATTTAACTAGAAATAAATAATAGAGCGTATTTAAAAAAAAAAGGAAATAATGAATATGCCGGCAATTTAGAATAATTTAAATGAATAGTAAATGTAAAAATTTTTTATGTAACATATATATATATATAACCATTAAAAACAATTACAATTTACCACAAAGAAACATAGTAAAAACAAAAAGAATTAAAGGAATATAATTGAAATTTGTTATATATATATATACTAGCAGACCCGCCCGGCGTTGCCCTGGGGTCCGTAAGCAATAACCTTAATCAAAACTCTAGTTTGTATGATTTTATATCTTTTGAAATAATTTAAAATGATTCTGAATTCGGAGATCCCATTGCATTTAGCAGCATCTGGTGTGTTCCCAACAAACTTCTTTCCGAACATACCGGTAACCTAGGTTCCCGCTACCTAAGGCACCATGTACCGGAAGTGCTCCGCACGTATCGGAGAAAATCGAAAACTAAGTTGAGTGAGTCAAGCCCCGTAGTAATCAAGCCCATAGAAATTAAAAAAAAAAAAAGAATGCATCATTAATGTTAGTAACTGAAGTCTAAGTTAAATTTTCATAATACAGAAAGTCACTGAATTGTAATCTAAGTTGAATGAACCAAATCCCGTTGAAATTAAGTCCTTAGAATCCGAGGAAAAAATGCGCCCCCAAGCTGTGGAAGATGCCCCCTCCCCTAGTAAATTATGACTTGCTTTTAACATTAACACGATATTTAATAAACGGATGAAATCCCTTATCTAAAGTTACCATTAAAGTACCGGAATTTTTAATTTACGACTGTAGCTAGTAAACGTAATTTGATACCGAAATGGGAAATTAGTGTTTCAAAAAAAGTGGCAGCTGAGGTATGAAGGAAGACCGGGCACTGAAAGCCAGGGTCTTAACTGGAATGTAGTTGGATATAAGAAAATTTTTTAGTAGTTTTAAAGTAACTGGAGGACGCAGAAACTATGTTAACGAAAATAGAAATAGCATCGGATGGTTTTTAAAGAAGCTGCAACAAAGGCCCCAAGAAGGAGATTAATATTAAAAATTGGTGCTAGCTGAAGTCTGAGAAATTTTTTTGTCATTCATGTCGTAGCAGGAGGACATAAGAAGTTGTTAAAAAAAGCTAGTGAATCGGACCGTTTTTAAGGAGCTTATAACAAAGGACCCAAAGAGGGCCAACTGATAGTAAAGATCAGAGTTCTAAAATGAAAACATGATAAAAGATCTCAGTTCGTAGTGCTTTAGATCTTCAATTAGTCAAAATTAAGCGTAGGGTATGAATTAATCAGTAGAATAAGCAAGACTCAATTTAAAAATTTTTCATTCAGAATGCGAGAAAATGAGGTGGTGAAAAAATGCATGCCACATAAAAAGGACAAGGGGCCACGGATAGGGCCCTATGGGATCCTAGGGTGCTCCAAGATTATAACTGGAATATAGAAAAGTGAGAATATCTAAATGGAAAAAGGGTTCCAAAAATGAAGATCGGATTAAGAGCGGCAATTTGTTAACAATTTATAGGGCAAAAACTTCAAGGGGACCCGTACAGGGCCCCAAGAGGCCAGGTACTTAAGTGGCATGTAATTGGTTATAAAGGTACTTTTTCGTAGTTTTTAAAGTAATCAGAGGACGCTTGAAATATGTTAAAGAAAATTGCAAGCAATTCTGTTAATTTTTAAAGAAGCTGCAACGGGAGCCCTAGAAAGGCGATTAATATTCAAAATTGTTGGTAGCTGATGTCTGAAAAATTTATTTGTCGTTTATGAAGTACCTAGAGAACCTAAGAAGTTGTTGGAAAAAAAAGCTAGTGAATCGGACTATTTTTTAGGGAGCTATAATATGGGGTCCGAAAGGGGCCAACTAATTGTTGAGAGCAAGGCCCAAACATGAAAAATCGTTAGAACGTTTTAGTCCTTATCGTTTTAGATCTTCGATTAGTCAAAATTAAGCATAGGGTATGAATTATTCATTAGAATATAATTTTAAAGAAATGCGCAAAAAACGGGAGAAATGCTTAAAATAGTGCCCCAAGGCCCCAATAAAAATAGGTGGGTGTTGGTCTAGGGAGATGAGCCTAAGACTCTTAAAATTACGTACTGAGAAGGTGAAAAAATTAGGGGTGAAAAATGCATGGCACACAAAAATTTGTAAGAGGCCCTTGACTGGGCCATACGGGCCCAAAAAGTGTCTTAACTGGAATGTAGAAACGGGCGAATAACTAAATGGAAAAATGATCCCAAAAATGAAGATCGGATTAAAACGGCGCAATTTATTAACAATATATGGTGCAAAAACTTCAAGAGAACCTGTACGGAGCCCCAAGAGGCCGGGGGCGGGCTTAAGTGGCATTTAGTTGGCCATAAAGACACTTTTTAGTAGTTTTTAAACTAATATGAGGACGCTAGAACTATGTTAAAGAAAGCTGCAAGCAGTTCGGGTCATTCTTAAAGAAGATACACCAAGGGCCCCAAGAAGCCGATTAATATTCAAAATTGGTTTTAACTAAAGTTTTTTTTTTTTTTTTTTTTGTCATTTATGTAGTACCTGGAGAACTTGAGAAGTTGTCAGAAAAAAACCTAGTGAATCGGACTATTTTTAAGTGAGATATAATATGGGCCCTAAAGGTACCAACTAATAGTTGAGAGAAAGGCTGCAACATGAAAACATGTTAAAATGTTTTAGTATTTAACGTTTTAGATCTTTGATTAGTCAAATTCAGGCTTAGGGTATGAATTAATAATCAGAATGTAATTTTAAAGAAATGCGCAAAAATTTGGGGAAATGCTTAAAAAAAGGCCCTAGGGCCCCATTAAAAAAATGTGGGTCTTTGTCAAGGGAGATGAGTTCAAGAATCAACTTTAAAATTACGTACTGAGAAGGTAAAAAAATTAGGTGGTGAAAAATGCATGTCATACAAAAAGTTCAAGGGGCCCTTGACCGGGCCCCTTAAAGGACACAAGGACTTAACTGGAATGTAGAAACAAGAGAATAAATAAATGGAAAAATGCTCTCATCAATGAAGATCGGATTAAAAGGAAGCAATTTATTAACAATATATTGCACTAAAAGTTCAAGGGGCGCTGTAGCGGGTCCCAAGGGTGCCAGGGTCTTAACTGAAATATTGAAATGGGTAGAAACTGAATGGATAATTCACCCCAATAATGAAGACGATCGGATGGAAAAGAGGCATGTTATTAACACTTTAGTGCATAAAAACTTAAAGAGGCCCAGGGTCCCCGGCCCTTAAAAAATTAAAAATCCGAGCCTCAGGTGCATCAGGAACTGTCTTGAACTTATCACACCTAAATTTTCAGACTTCTACGTGCAGTAGGTTTCGCTAGCCATCGCAGAGTGACAGATACACACACACACAAAGAGCGATTTGTTCTTTTATTAGTAGATATATATATAGGATATTTCCATTAGATTCCTTTAATTCTTATATATATATATATATATATATATATATAATACATACATATATGTGTGTGTATGCATACATAACCCTTAATGACTGTGATGTCTGGAGAATTTTTCTTTTAGCTTGTGCTGGTGCCATTGTCACGTGGTACGTGGCCGCGGAGAGGTAGGTAATAGACTGTTTTTTTTCACACCGTGGAAGGTAGAGGTATTGTTTATGCCGGCCTGTGAGCGCGGCGGTGTATTTGTAAGAAACCAAAAGTTGGTTATAGAAATCTTTCGGGGTACTACGGGCACGAGAAAGTGAAGTAATTTAATAATATAGTGAAAGAGTAGTTTGTGTGTACGTCAAAAAATAAAAGTAGTGTGCGCACTCAAACCGGAAAACTTATATGTAAATACTTCTTTGTGAATTATCGTCTTGTCCTCGTCATATATATGTACTGACTTCGACATTATTATAAATAAACTTCCTTTGTGTTAAAAATAATTAGTGATTTGTGACCTAGAAATATGCTTCTGACGTCAAGCGGGAATTGAGCATTATAATGACATTTAAAATAACACATTATAATTTGAAAACTTACTTAAGGTTGCAGTCAATTTCCTATATTTTTCGTAAAGTTTTACAGTTTGCTTTTTACTTTTTTACATTAGTAAATAATCTACATTTGCGAGATTAATGTACACATTATGTGCAGAATATATATATATATTTTATGAAATTAAAAGATACTTTTAACAGTCATTTTAAAAGCAAAATTTTCATTGATAGTCAGTAGCCGGCATGGGAAAAAATCATTATAGTTTAGTGTTTGCTGTTTGCATTTTACTTTTTGGTTAAAAAGCATTGCATTTTGCTTTTCTTCTCAAATGGCGTGCAAAGAAAAGTTATAAGTGTGAAGTGCGAATAACATTCAACCTTTTGCAGAAAATATGTTTCTGCTATAATCATTTTATAGAAAGAGTCGAAAAATTTCATTTATTTAAATCATTATATTGAAGCCATTTTTACTGTATTAAGTAAAGCTTAATCTTAATTTATAATTGTAATTTAGCTATATATAAGCTGCTACTTTCTATTACGCGCATTTTATTCAATATTATTAGAGGGATAATAAAAAAAAAAAACATTTTTAAATTAATAGTTTTCTATGTGCTATTATTTAAACTTCACTTCCAAGCGAAAAACTAATTGTAATTAGAAGAAGTCAAATAACCGAAATTTTATGTTGCTCTTTACCGTTTCACAGTTTCTTATGAAAACGTTTAATAACTTAATATTCCAAGCTTCTTACCAAGTTTTGATAGATCTCAAAATTTAAATTGTAAATTTTTACATATTATGCCAAAGAGAAAATGTTTCTATATACTTGTTTCCGCTTGCTGCTTAAGAAAGACAGTATAAATTGGAAATTGGAGGTATCCTTAAGTATGAGGAAACGGGAACTTTATTATATTATTTAATTTATAACAAATTTGCATTACATTTATCTAGCGGTTTTCAGAAATACTCCCTTAGCAAGAATAATAATTACTATTTTGTGATTCAAAACACGCATTTAACAATTGCAATAAATGCCTACCTTTTGAAATTTAGTAATTTATGAAGCTAAAAATAATATTTTTCAATGTCAAATCTTTAGTGTGTCATTTAAAATTAAGAGAATATAAGCATTCCTTCCTAAGAGATTATAAGAATTCCTTCATTCCATACTATAAGAGAATAGTTAACAAATACTTTTGTATTATTTTGTATTCTATAAGGTGGCAGAAATTTAATCATCGTAAATACACAGACGCTCATATGTTTATATCAAAAAAATTAAAAGCAGCGCTATGAAGAATTATTTTCTTTCATTTAAAGAAAGTCATTCTAATTTCTAGGTAAGAAGATATTTTAATTTACATGTATTTAAATTCTTAGAACTTTGAATCACGATATGTTTTCTGAAAACTTATTACTTTTTCTTTTACCATATTTACTTAATTTTCTACAAAATTGATCAGATTAATAGTTTTACTTCGTACAAATGGCAACGATATGCACATTCACAGGGTGGCCCAATACTGAACCGAATAACGATTTTTTTTTTTTTTTTTTTTTTGCAAGATTCTGATAGATTCAGAAACCTAAATTTTAGTGATTCTGAGACATTTGTAACAATTTCCACATTATTTTGAACAACAGATATTCTCCAAGAGAAGTCGGTAACTTCCAGAAGAAAATCCCTGACCTACCGTGCACAAAAAGTGGTTCAATGTCTTTTCGTGTCAGAAGATGAGAATATTAAGAAGAAAAACTCGAAAGATATCAAAATAAAGAAAGAATTATTAGCGCATAATAGTAAACAACATAATAAGAAAATCAAAAACCAAGCCGGTACACTGCCAAAAGAGGCTCTCAAACAAACTCATACTGGCAGAAGTTTAGCGAA
Source organism: Maratus speciosus (assembly GCA_963932465.1). NCBI lineage: Eukaryota > Metazoa > Arthropoda > Arachnida > Araneae > Salticidae > Maratus > Maratus speciosus. The sequence goes on from OZ010792.1 coordinate 459,159,665, forward strand.
CATTAGCTAGTTTTACCATGTATGCCATAAAGACAAAATAATGGACATGCGATTGTGCAATCAATACTTACAACATGTGCATGAAAATTGCCAAGGGCTATCTACAGAAAACAAAATCGAAAATTTCAATTTTGAAAATTATTTATTGCAACTTTTTCTTCATAATTAAATACTTAGTTTTAATTGAATATTCTAATAGTCTTCTAGAAGTAAAAATAGTTTTCCATGTGTTTTTTCACATTTTAAAAGTGATTTCAGTATATGGGCTACATTTAGAACACTATTTGCTAAGTTTACCCACAAGCTACGATTTCGAAATTTAATTATAAAAATAATTAAATTTTATTTTACAAAGAAAAGTATAATTCATATTTTTTACAAATAAGTGTAAAATATTACAAAGACAAATTCAGCCATCTAACCAGAAAATTATGAGACATTCTCAAAGCTTAACAAAGATCTTGCATTTATTCTATGATATTTTTTAATTTATTTTACACAAGCGAAATATTTTGAATGTTTAAAATTTAAAATTGAAACGGCATAATAATCTCCCTATACCAGATATATTTAAATGGAAATAGAAGAAAACTTATATTCTTATATTGTGTCAAAAAAATCCCTTTCATCTATTTTATATTTAAAAACAAATTAGCATCAAAATACGCTAGTATTCCGGAGTTTTTTGAATAGTTATAAAGCAATATTAAAATGAGTTTTAAAGTAAAAGAGAATTCGAATAAAAGAATATATATACATTGTAAGAAATGCATTCAGTAAGTAATTCAAATGAAAATTCTAAAAGTTACATTGTAAAATAAAGAAATTCAAATATTTTTTTTTTTCATGTTCTTTCTCCGATCTGAAATCTTTTGATTGATTTACAAAAATGAATATCTGAACAGAATAATTTACATATGCTCATTTAGAGAAAAAATATTTTTTCAAGACATTAGTAGATGCTTAAATATATTTAAACTTTCAATATAAAAAATAAAGGTCTTAATTTTATGAAAGTGTGTTCTTAAATTTTACACTTCGCTTTTATCGATAACAGATATATTTTAACAGAAATCAAGAGAAAAGTGTGTTTAGAGTTATTTTAAAAATGCGTGAAATTTTTATGCGAAATTTATTTCATATGCATTTGGAATAAACTAGCACGTCCGTTATTCATTAAATTTCAAACAGGTAGCATATTTTTATGAGTTTTTTAGGTTTCGTGAAACTTAATGGATTAGTTATTCAAGCTGGAAGAACATACAAATCAATAACTTTAAAAAAAATTAATTTATTACTGCCCGTATTAAAATTAGTATTGTTTTAGCAGGAAAACCCGTAATATTTAATATGGGTGAAATGCAATATAGGGGAGACAGGGGAGGTTTGAACCATTTTTTACAAAATGACTTTTTTTTTTAAATATTAAACCTATAATAAGTTTAATATATCATTTTATTCATTATAAAATCAGTTATCAAAATAAAATTACGACATAAGTGTAATATATAAGAAACTTGAAAAATGATTGATTTTAATCATGACAAAATAATGGGTCAAGGCTCCCTACATATGAGAGGCTTGACCCACTTTATTTTATATCGAAATATTTGTTAAAGGAAATAAAATCAGTTTGAAAAAGGTAGAATATCTTCAAGCTACATATTTTAATTATTATTAAAACTTATTCGGGAAAAGGTGATGTGTAAACAAACCTGCCTAGACGGAATTCAAGGCGCAGGGGGAAAAAAATCCATTTTAAACTCCCACTTTTTGTGACACTCTATCTGGAAACACTAGTTGCCACACAATTTGCTTTATCTGATTGTGTTCATTTTATTGAAATTTGTCTACATGCCTTGCTATAGTATTTTGATCAATGCTATGCTATTTTGCAGAGGTATGAACACTTAACCTTTTTTAAGGCTGCTACTTTCATCCTATCTAGTCTTTTTTATTCTTTCACTTTTACCTGCTAAAGGTGCTATTTAAATGCAATGAAAGATCCTACCAACTTTATCATTTATATTTCATTAAATTTTGTTTTGCTCCAATAGCAATTTTTTACATCTTCCTATAAACATTTTTTTTTTTTTACATTTTCTTTTCTATCACTCCATTCTGCTGTAGCTTTACAGAATAAATTTGCATTTTGTTTTTAAATATAGGCATTAACACTTCATTATATACAGTGCATAGTAAAAAGATTTCCAATAACACTTAATTAAAGGAGGTTTGTCCATGGTCAAGCCTCCCTGACATTTATTGGATCAAGCCTTCCCACTTAGCCACTTTTTAAAGTATAGTACATTTTTATGTTTAGCTTAATTTACTGTACAAAATTTATGCCTCTAATGAAAACTCAATATTTCTGCACTACTTAAAACCTACTTACTTAATTTTCTTTAAGTACAAAATATTTATGAGAAATACGGCTGTACCATAAATTCGTTAAAATTTTAAAAAATCATTAAAAAGGAACAAATATGCTAAAAGAATGCGGTTTGCGTGAATGGGATTAGTGAAACATCTAATTTTTTTTTAACCCCCTCACTGACACGCCCGTGTTAATACGTTCACTAAGCTCCAGGTTTCACTGCAATACAAGCAATATTTAAATTAATATAATTCTATTGATTTAATGTATTTTTAATACATTGAACAATGATTAATACTTCCAAGGATTGCATTCATATTCGTTATTAAGTTTTTTTTATAAAAGGTTCAAAGAATCATTTTTTTAGCAATTAAAACAAATGCAGGGAAAACAACATTACAATTTTGCCCTTTTCCAAGACAGTCGGAGGGTTAAATAACAGAAACAGTTATGGTTAAAAAATAGTTACCGATAGATGGCTCTGGCATGCATAATATGAAGCAGTTGTATGCAACTTAGGCTTATAGTAAAGGACCCGTTTCTTAGAAGTGTCTTACATGCTTTGGTATCCCAATACATTAAATGGGACCTTTTCTCGTCTTTAGTCCTTTTGCCATGCGGAGTTTTCGCAAAGCGCCGGTTGCTGATTTCCCGTTCTTGTAAAACCGCTTAATCAACAGCACTTGGTCTGTTAACAATAACTGTCATTGAATGAAGAGTGCAGGCAAGTGCATCGATCGAGGTATTTTATTGACAGCCTGATCTGCACAAATCTGCTTCATATTATGCATGCCATCGCCATCTATTGGTAATTTTTTAAACCACAATTTCTTTTGTTATTAAAAAAATTCCCATAGACTTCTAAAGCCATTCTAGCAAACGGCAATGTTTTAGAATCATTTGTTCCTTTTTAATGATTTTTTAAAGTGTTAACGATTTTATGGCGTACCCGATATATCATAAGATACATCATTTATTTATTTATTTATTTAAAAAAAAAAAAAAAAAAAAGAAAGAAAAAAAAAACAGTGCAAAATGAAGGCGGACACTTTATTTTTTCAAAATAGTCTGCCGTTTTAAGATGATACGCGCTCGATTTTATTTTGATATATTTCAGAGCAATCAATTAAATATTTTTCTACTTCATTCTGTAACTCTAAAAGTTTATTTACTTGCAGCTATATAGTTTATCGCAGAACGATAGAACAATCTGACTGCAGCTGTCCCAAAATTGTTTCAAGTGATTATTTGAACTATCTTGTGCTCTATGCTCTAACTCTAGTAAATACACTCGGATTGCCAGGTAATTTTTATATGTTGTGATTCACTATGAATGATCACTATTGAAAATTAAGTATGTAGAGATTATAGTTTGTTGACAGGGAAATTTTTAACAATTCCGTTACATTATAGTCATCAATAGAGAAAACTCGTTTACGGTGCATTTTAATGATGTCACGATACTTCAAACATAATGAATTTGACATGCACCACTGAAATGTAATGCAATCTGCTTTCTATGCAGTATAGGATAAGCAGCAATTATAGTTTGTTTACAGGGTTTAAATGTTACATTAGATTATTATCTATACGGGAATATCGTTTATGATTAATTATAATGCTATAACGAAAGTTCAAATATACAAGTTGGAAATTGCTCTCAAATGCGGCAAATGAGGTGCGTTCGTACTATAACTAGTTTTATAAATATTTTTTGCAACGCACAATTTACTGATTGTATATTTTAGTGCACTTCATAAGTGCATATCAATTTCATTCTGTTAGAAAGGCTGTAACATCATTAAAATGCACTTACAATATTTTTTTTTCCATTGGCCCTAATATAACGGAAAATTTTTGACTGTCCCTGTAACTAAACTATACATCCGATTTTCATAAAATTTGAAATGGCTCGACAAACGTTTGCAACAATTATATATTTAAAATTTCAGAGTATTCGGAAGACTGTAACATCATTAAAATGTACTTGCAATAATTTTTCCCCATTGGCCGTAATGCAGCGGGAAAATGTTGGCTGCCCCTGTAACTAAACTATACATCCTTTTTTCGAAAAATTTGAAATGACTCGACAAAATTTTGCAAAAGTTATATATTTAAAATTTCAGACAATTCGGTCGGGTAGTTTTTGCTCTGTTATACGTGGACAGAAAGACGGGCTGAACGAAGACTATAACTGTTACGTATTTATATAATTACGAACGCACCTAAAAAGCACAAAAGAATTCCATTACAATAGGATCTTTAGCTGAAAATCGTATGCGGTACATTTTAATGATAGTCACATTATTTCAAACATAATTAGATTAATATGGATCATTGAAGTGAGCTACAAAACGTTTCTATTCATCAAGTAGACAACATTTATCATTTTTACAGAGACATACAAAAGAATTCGGTTATGGGGCAGACTGAGAAAGGTAATACTTGGAAATGTGTTTTCAGCTATGGTACGCATTTTTAAACTAAAGTAACCATTAGTACATTATAATGTGCAAAAATTCTATAGATCTTATGCACAGATTAAGGCTAAAATAAAGAATCTCCAGACATTACCGGTCATGGACAAGAAAAGTTGAAGATATATTTTAACTGCGTTATGTGTTTTTTAAATTGTTTATTTAATTATTTCATTTATTTAAATGAAATAATTAAACAATTTAAACGATTTTTCATACGAGGAAGACGTAAGTTTAAATTAGTTTACATACGTTTTATGGCTACTCATTTTAATGTACGACGTCTCTTTCCGTATGAGTTGGCCAAATATTTCAAGAATATATATTTAATTTTACCTGAAGAGATAAAATCTTAGGGGCGTACCCTCAACTTTTAACACATAATTTATTAAATTAAGCAGAGATTCATACGATTTTTCACACGATTTTTCATACATTTGTATGAAATGATTCGACAAAATTTTGCAACAATGTACAGTTAGGAAATATTTCATAATATATCTAAGATACAAAATTTTTTTGCTCTTGCGAGAATTATCTTGTTTATATTTCTTGTGTTATTATCACAAAATTCCCACAAGTTCTTTCAAATATTTTCCGCGATAAGCGATCAACAATGCTGATGATTAAACCTGAAATATTTTCGGCATCTTTGTCTACTTTAAATTCTTTACTATTATTAGATAATAGAAAAAATGCAGTCTAGCATTGTAAAATTTTATATCGAAACAACACTACATTAAAATCATTGTTTTTTATCTGTTTGATAAGTGCCTTTGTCTTCCTCAACTTACGAACCAATATAACTACGTGCACGTCCAGTTTTCTCCATCTTACTCTTTTTATATTTATTACATTTAATTACTTAAGAGTGTTTATTTTACTTTAGGTCAGCCATGTCTCAAATTCCCGTCGCCAGTATTAAAACTAAACCCGTGGAATGTTTTCTTATTTCAAAAATATCTCATCAGGTCATTAATATTTTAAACATACTTTTTCTGGCTACTCATTTTAATGTACGACGTTTCTTTCTGTATGAGTTGGCCAAATATTTCAGAAATATATATTTAATTTTACGTGAAAAGTTAAAATCTTAGGGGCGTACCCTCAACTTTTAACACATAATTTATTAAATTAAGCAGAGATTTTAGAAATATTATGTTACTTAAAAGAGAAGGAAACGTACAGTCGTGGGAAAAAAAGTAAATACCCCCTACTAACTCCTCAACAAATTATCGTAGAAGAAAGTTACTTGTACCGAACGATTGGAAATAAAGCCTACTTTTAAATGATGTATATAAAATTTGCTTAGGGGAAAATTTACATATTAAAACGAACCATAACTTTGTTTTTTTCAATAGCAGTACACAATTCTGACAGCATAAATGAACTCTACACCCTTCAATTAGTCTAAAAACAGATTTATATGCAATTCGTACCATAAGTTTCTAAGAAATTAATTATTTTAAAACGGGCGTATTTTAAGGGCTGTACCCAAATTGAAGTTCGGTACCGGATGTTAACCAAGAGAGCCCCCTTCTTGATCAAGGCACCTTAACCACCACTCAAGCAGTCAATGAAGCCTGCTAGATTACAGGATAGCATAATAAATTACAAACTATCTAGTGACTTCTATCATAGTCATCCCCTTAAACCATCGTTTTGCCGTTTTTTAAGCATAATTTGAAAACTACTTGGAAGAAAAATGTGAAATTTTGGATTTCCATATACAAGACTTAATAAATCGGAATCCATCCAAAAAATTGTAGGTTGTAATTCATAATTTTTTCGAATATTAATTTCATAATTCATGTCATAAAATTATAAAAATTGCAAATTCAACGTATTTATGTTTGGGTATATTAGTATTATTGCTACACAGAACATTAGCACATTAGGAGCATAATTTCAGGAGTTATAAATAAAAATATGAAAATGTAATTTAACATTAGAAGCACTAAATTTTGAATGTTTATAATTAAAATATTTATCATTCAAATCACTTGAAATTTGGTGTCTAGGCATAGTTTGAACGAAAGATTTGGAATATCTCGTTAAAATTGGGTATTGTCATTGAAATAAACGAAGTTTGGATTCGTTTTAATACGTAGATGGCCTCCTAAACAAATTTTGTATACGTCATTTAAAAGTAGACTTTATTTCCAATCCTTCGGTACCAGTAATTTTCGTCTACGATAATTTGTTGAGAAGTTAGTAGGGGGTGTTTACCTTCTTTTTTTACACGACTGTACATGAAAAGTATATAGAAAAGAGAAGTTGGGATATTAATTTCCTGAAAAGATAGTTTAAAAAGAAAAATGTGTATCCCGACCATAGGTTTAATGTTAGTGATTGGAATATGAGATCGCACTGACCCTCGGATTATCAAAAAAAATAAAAAGCGTACAAAAATTTACAATAATGCAGCGAACTGCATTTATAATTCATTAGTTTATTCGATATTCTTTTAAAATGTTTCTAATTTTTTATGAATTGAGACCTAAAAATACGCGTTTACAAACCAGTTTCAAAATTTTACCACATTCAGCTGAATATTACTCTATTTGAGCTATTTGCGTTTGTCCTGTCGCGTCCATAGGACCCGTCAGGTAGGCAGGATGTTAAATTAGGTGTGTTGATACGTGTTGATCAACTCCCTTTCTCAACAGACTCAAAAAAGTTCTTAACCGTTTGGAAAAATGGTTATTGTCCTCGTCCGGGTAGGAAATCAAAAACATATCTGAAGTTTTTTATTTGTTCAATCCACAATTTATTCGTTTTGTGATTGGTCTATACAGTAATCTGTATTTCCCATTTACTTTCAACAGAGATGGATACTTCTGTTGCCACTATGACAAAAAAGTAATAAAAACTACAATAAAAGTTAATAACTCAGAAACAAATTGAGATACAGCTTTCAAACAAATTGCATTTCAAAGTACATCTTTTTCTCTATACGACGGTGTAAAAAGTAATTCTATTGTGGAATGTTTAGAAGTTTAAAAATGAAATTTCATTTAAAATTGGTCGATGGAAAAGCCTTTTCTCGAACAGCCAATGAAATGCTGGATAATACGTAAGTTTCAGGTGAATAATGTGTAAGTTTTAAGAAATCTGACGGATCGCAGGCGATTTTTGTCGCTTGCAATTTTTACGTGTAATAAGACTATTAAGGTTTAATTCATGGCTTACGTAATGTATGATCAACTCCGTGCGATTTTTTATGTCTTAAATTTTAGTCTTCAAAAAAATCATTTTCCAAATGGTCGTTGTAATTTGTTAAATTGCTTTTATTTATTTTTTTTTGTGTGTGTGTGTTATGTTTTGATTGTATTAATATAACTTAGAATGCAGATGTATTGTCACTTTGATTGACTTTTGTTCGAAGATTATTTAACTCCCCGCCTACCTGACCGTAGATCAAACACACGAAAATCCAGCTGAATGTGATAACATTAAGAAATTGGTTTGTAAACTCATACTTTTAGATCTAAATTTGTAAAAATCTAGATATGTTGTAAAAGAATGTCAAGAAAGAATAAAAAACAGTGAATTATAACTGCAGTTGGATGCATTATTGTAATTTTTGCATGTTGCTCGCTTTCAAAGTCCGAGGGTTAATTGTGTTTTACTAGATCGGAAACATAAGCACGCAAAATACCATTTTAAATGTTGCATGTGTTTTACTTTGTTACACATATATCAACATATGAAAAAAGCATTATTATCACAGATTCTTATGGATAAATAAATATTATTATCATTGAAATGCATTAAAATTTGCTCTATAAATTTATATTCCAGGTGTGCAACACACTTAAACAATCTTAAAACGAAGTCAATAATAAAGGTAATAAAAATACCTCCTAAACATATTAACGCAATCGATGAATTCTAATAAAGTGAGTTTTTTTTAACCAAATCACATGGCAAATATCCATCGTTATATATCTTCAGACCTTCCTTTGTTTGTCAATTTTTTCATTTTAGTATCTTATTTTAAATTCTATGCGATTTCTCCGATTCTCTTTTTACGGTGCATAATATGAAAGTCTAGTCAAAGGCTTTCTAATGACATACCACATAATGTGTGTCGGAAAAATTAAGAAATTGTCCTTGCAAATGGGGGAGAGAGGAGAAGCGAGGTTCCTAATAGACATACAAAAACAAGCGCGTATTCAACTGCAACACAATCCGTGAATTTCAAAGCAATCGGTGAAGAACTTTCGGAGATTTAAGATTTCGTACAAACGAACATTTACATTTTTATTTATATAGAAATGTGCCCCGTCCGTGGTGAAATTGGGAGCAGGAGGAGAGGAGGTAAAGGATATGAAATAGTGATCAAAGGACTTTCTAATGATATATCACATAATGGGTGTCGGAAAATGTTTTACAAACGTCCAATACCGTGGGGGTGAAAATTGAAGGAGGGGAATGCGAGGTTCATAGCAGATATTTAAAAACACGCGCGTATTCAAAGGAAAGGCAATCTGTGAATTTCAAAACAATCGGTGAAGAATGTTTGGAGATTTGTGATTTTGTACAAACGGACATTTTATTTTTATTTATATAGATTTGACATGAAAGATTTCCATAACATAATGGCCTACTGAGTTAAGATGTTTGCCGCGTTTTTTAATTATGTTACATTATTTTAAATATACTGAAACCGATATACATTGCTGAGATTTATTACAGCAATATACTTACTGTAGACTATGATATGCATATACAGGGTGAATACTAAATACTGTTACACTCCGAAAATAAGAATTAGTTTAAATGTTTTATAAAACAATTTATTTCTCTATTTCAGCATTTGGCAATTTCCTATTAGTGCAGGGGATTTTTGTATAAAGCAAATATTTAAAATTATTTTAAAGATGGAAGACAAAAGAATGATGACTAAACAGCTCTTTAATCGCGGATTTTCCGTAGGTAAAATCTTTAAGTAATTAAAATGCCTTCCTTTTAATAGAATATTACTATATACAAATATAAATCATCTATTGGATACTAATAGCTGTAAAGATCGACATAGGTCTTTTCGCCCACACTCAGTTCGCACAAAAGAGCGCATCAAAAGAATTCGTGAAAAGGTACGACGAAATCCACAACGTTCTGCAAATAAAATGGCTGCAGAAGAGAACGTGAATCGCAGAACTATGAAAGTTATTATAAATGAAAACCTCGGTTATTGCCCTTATCGCAAAAAAACCCTCAAGGTTTGATTGATGCACAAAGAATAAAAAGGTTACAAAGATGCAAGACAATGCTGATGCGGTATGGTAGGAAATGTGTTGACAGAAAAATATTTTCTAATGCGAAGCTATTGTGCACAGAGAAGTGTTATAATGCTAAAAATTATGTAGTATTTTCAGCAACCTTCGAGAATATATCTGAAACCCTTCGAACTGTTAACCGCTTTCAAAACATCAATTCTGTTAGGATTTGGACTGTAGTGTCAAACAATGAAAAATTGCCTTTGAAATTCTTCGATAAAGGGATAAAAAGCAATTAGGAATATTATAAACAGGACATATTGGCTACATATTTATTGCCACATGCTGACAGGATGTATCCAAAAATAATTGGATATTTCAGCAAGAGTTTGCACCTTCGCACTGAGTTAAATTAACGCAGACTTGGCTCCATATCAATTGTCCGAACTTTATCATGCAAGAAGATTGGCCACCTTCTTCGCCGAATCTGAATCCTTTAGATTATTTCGACTGGAGGATTTTAGAGGCAAAAGTAAATAACAAACAACACATAAGTTTGGACTCTTTCAAAGCTTCCATATTGCATGAATGGGAACGATTACCTCTTAAAATAATTCGTGCCGCTGTCGAACAATGGCATAAGCGATTTTCTTTGGTAACTGGTAAAGATGTCGGTCGATTCGAGTAATTATTTCCCGTTAAACTTTCGTCTCTGATGTTCACCATATTAGTGTATTTATCCTTTTATATTTTATATTTGTAAAATAAAATGATTGAATATTTGTAACAGTATTTAGTAGCCACTCTGTAATTTATCGTCCATTTATAGGGACACACAAAAGATTCCGGTTACAGTACTATATCCGAAGTAATGTCTATTAAGCAGTAATTGGAAGAAATGCGGTTTTAGTTATTTTATGCGTTTTTAAGTTTAATTAAATTTTGTATTGTACGTGGTATGTATAAAGGCCATAGATTAGATTATATACAGGGCAACACAAAAGAATTGTAAGCATTAATGAGTCTGAGCGGGAATTGCTTAAAGGTGCTTTTTAAGAGAGTTATACATTTTCAAGCTGAACATGGATGATAATTTCTAAAAGTGTGATTTTAGCATTTTTAAGAATTTATTTTTCTTAATTAAATTCTAGCTAAATACGTTGCGTGTATACAAATCTGTAGGTAATATACAGGATTGTTCAAAATAAATCAAGTCTTTTTATACGAAATAATTGAACTCCTTTTCCTATTATGAACGGCTATTGCGGAATCCTGTTTGTCAAACATTTTATACGTTTTCTAAAATAATTACTTATTTATCTTACATACCTTATTAAACAGCAACGTATGGTAAAGTATTCTGGAAGTGTTGGAAAGTGCTTCATAATCTATGCTTTATGCACTATTTATCATTCTTGTCTTAACTTCATATGAATTGGCAACGCATATACTTTATATTGGGTGCGTACATTTCCATCGTGTTTTTTATTAGAATTTTTCCTTATTTAATCGAAGAAAAATACTATATATTCTATGATTAAATAACGTGGTTACGAATTCTGTGATTTAAATATTAAATAGAAAATTTCAAAACTAAAAAAGTGGTGCCAGACTTGCTTGTACATCCCAATGATTTATTCATCTGGCCTATGTTTGGGCGAAAAGTCGATTTACAACTAGGAGCGCTCATACTGTTGTTCTATATTGTACATATTCAGAACATTGTAAAAAATAAAATCTATATGGTATTTTTGATAACGGTTAATTGTTAGACTGTATATGCCCATTAATGGCTGGAATTAATATGACATTCCGAAAAATAAAATAATAATTCAAATAAAATAGAAAAAAATAATTATAATTTTATTTTATTTCAAACGTTTAATATGAGAACCATTCTTGTATTTTATGATAGACAATTACTACTACTACTACTAATAATAATAATAACAATAATATTGAAATACAAGGTTTTAGTCATTAAGATATTTTAACGAAAGTATAAATAATAGACGTGACTCAAATACAGTGAAATTGTTGGAAATTGTAACAGACATATATCGCACTGTTTAGTCCTTTTAAATCAAGTTGGTTTAGCAAGTTATATTATACAAGCTGTGGATTCTTAAACAAACATTTTGAGTTTCTTGTAAAATAAATTAGCCTAACATAATAATACGTTTTTTTACCTCTTTCTGTCTTGAGTAAATACTTCGCCTATGATATATCTATATATATATTAATATATATATATATATATATATATATATATATATATATATATATATATATATATATATATATATATATATATATATATATATATATATATATATATATATATATATATATATATAATATATATATATATATATATATATATATATATATATATATATATATATATATATATATATATATATATATTATATATATATATATATATATATATATATATATATATACTTAAAAGCATCGTTGGAAGTATCCTCGAAATAAATTGGCTTAAGAATCTCAAAAACGGAAAATACTAATGTATCAAATGCAGCGTGTTCTCTTCGAAAAACCCTCAAAAAATTGTTTTCGAGGAAAGTTACTTTTAAGAATTTATTCCCAGGAGTTTATTCCTTCTTAGTTGAAAGTTATCTTTGAAGGCTTTTCTCAAAGGGGTTCAAAATATATTATGGAGCTTCGTTCGGGTAATCATAAAACTTCGTTTTTCCAATATTTGGATTGTTCCTAATTTGTTACTACTTGTTTTTAATTCCAATGAGATACAAATTTTAACTTTGCTTCAACATTTTTAAGTGGCAGTGCGTAAATTAATATTTAACTAAGACTTATTAGTTGACATTACCTGGCTTTGCACACATAGCATTTGACAAAATATATCTAAATTTAATTAAAAACGCTATGCAATTTTTATTTTAGTGAGTCACTAGATAGCATTGTCTTTCATTCTCCGGTTTTACACATAACCTTTGTAAAATCTTTTTCCAACGCAATATTCTAATTGAATCACAAATGATATAAATTAATTCAGATTTTTATAGACTCATATTTAATTAAGAACTAAAATATCTAACGTATAATATAAACTCTTTTGTGGAATACCCTAATCCCCTAATCTAGTGTTGTTGGACAACTTATTCTAGTATCGTATTTTTCTACTCCTGTAATTTTTTCATGATTCGGTAAGATTCGGATTAAAATAATAAAATATTTAAGTTAAATACTTACTGATGTATACAACTGACAAATATAGTCTGTAAAAATACTGCAGTTTTTTGTTAATTTTCATTGACTTTTCTATAAGTTATAATAAAATACCAGTGAGGGCAAAATATGACCATAACGCTAGTAGCGTAAAAAACTTCACAAAGACAGTTAAGGGTTAAACGAGATCATGAATTCAGGAAATGAATTGTAATTGAGTTGACACATTTTCTCTATATTTGCTTAATTTTATTCAATTATGTGTTTGACAGAAAAGTAAGGTAAAACCACCAGTGATGTCCAGGTTAAGTACATCACTGCTGCGATCGTGAAAAAGCATCCCCAGCAAAGGTCAATCCTTCTAGATGGCTTAAGGCTCCTGTCCCTGCCGGTGAAGGCAGTCACGAGCTAATGCTAATCCTATGGGGAGGGATTTTTCTAATATCTCGTTTGCATTTGGACATTTTTAGATATTTTTTTTTGCATTGGTAGCCGAGATCCGTCTCTACATCGCACTGTTTTACTTTTTCTATTTGGGTTGCAGATATTTTTTAGAATGACACTTTCATTTTCAGAACCGGTTTTGAAAGTGAAAGTAACTTTATAAAAAATACCTGCGACCAAAACCGAAAAAGTAAAAAAGGTGTGATGTAGAGACGGACCTCGGCTATCCATAGCAAAAGAAATTATTTAAAAATGTCGAAATGCAAAAGAGATATTAGATAAATCCCCCCCCCCCCATAGGATTAGCATTAGCTCGTGAGTGTCATCACCGGCAGGGACAAGAGCTTTAATAAGCATATTTTGATAATACCAACATGTTTACACGTTCCTTATACTTTTTATGTGTCAATACAACTCACCTTTCTTCATCTGTCTTGAAATTTTCGCAAACCGCACCAAACCCAAATTTCCTTATTAAAAGTTTTTGTAGTTTCTGGTGCTTTTAAGTGACGAGTGGAAAGAAGTCTAAATTCTTCCTCTAATAGTTTAAAACCTTTTAGTAAAATTTCGCGAATTAACCATAATCGCGCAAGTTTTTCTCGAACTTTTGAAGAATTAAATTTCCTATTTCATTTCGTATTTGAGATTCACTTAAGTAAGTGAGCCACACGAGTTTTTAATAGCTTCATGTTTCATTCAATTAATATTAGATTTACACACATGTTACCTTTTTCAATAATAAAATCTGGTAAAACTGTTTTCAAATAATTACACTGTAAGGTTGAATAACGTCTTGGCTTGCCATCAAAATAATATCACGATTTTTAGTGCTCAATTTAAATTTTTTCAGTTCAAATACTCTTTTATCTGCTAAACAATTTTCTTCTAGTAATTGTTTCTGTCCCTCTTCTTTTCTTTTCCCTGTCTCTTTTTTTATCGTCTATAATAGTTTCTACGACACATTTAATCCTCTCATACACACGGACCTCATGTGAGGTCGTATAATTATTGCATTACTAAGCAAAAAAATTTTCAGCATTCATTTATGGAGATTTGATTTGTAGACAGATAATACCTAGCATGCAGTAGAATAATAAAATTATTTTATATTGGTTTCTCATTTATCACAAGAAAGGATTTTTTGTGAATAATGAATAATAATGAAAAATAATTTATGCACGAGAGGGTTAAGCCTTTATGCTCCGACGATACTTTAAAGTGGCACAGTTTTCTATCCCAATTAAAACACGCTCATCGAATGCATTCGCAATAGAACTTTAAGGAAACAATAGTAAATACTTCTCTTGACCATCACTAGATGGCGATAGCAGGCTCCAGTAAGCTGAAAATCGGTCACGAAGTTATTTTGACGCATTTGTATAGAATTTTTTTTTCTTGTTTTAAATAGATCATTTGGCAATAAGTTATACCAAAAAAATTAAATTTCTGTTTTTTTTTTTTGTACTTTTCGAAGCACTTTTAAAAGCGCTACTTTCGAGTACAGTCGGAACTAAGTTGAACAGGGTTTTTATTTATTTTTTATCATTTGAATACATCTGGCACATAAAAACGTATGTATTCACTTGGGATGAGTGGGTGTTAGACAGGTGGATATTGATACAATGTGGGGGGAAATATTGCATGATTTATGTATGATATTGAGGAGTAATAAAGCAAAATATGCTAGTTTTTTATTTAGAAAAGTATTGCATTTTTATAAAACTAAATGGTAAATAATTAGAAATTAGAAAAAAAAGTCTAAAGATATCTTCTAGTATTTGTATGAATCCGTTTCATTTTTCTACAACTAAAAGTTTAGAATTTTTTTTCATATATGCTTTCTATCGGACGATAGTGTTACAACTGTAGAATATCTTCTGATGGAGAAATGCTCAA
This sequence comes from Maratus speciosus, assembly GCA_963932465.1. NCBI lineage: Eukaryota > Metazoa > Arthropoda > Arachnida > Araneae > Salticidae > Maratus > Maratus speciosus. Next base: position 459,175,300 of record OZ010792.1, read on the forward strand.
TGATGATGCACCGACAGTATCATCATCTAGTCATATGTACATCATAAACATATATACACTAGATATGTGTAGGATAAGTCATATTAAAATAATAAGAAAAATATGAATATAGTTTTTTTTCTAAATATCGATTTTTGTCCGAGCGTTATAACCCATGAGTACTTCGAAGTACCACATCAGATAATTAGCCGTAATTAACAATCAAAAAATGAATCTTTTATTTTTAGTGCATATATTTTCTAATATATCATAGTAATGCAATCAAAAAATTTCAAGGACATTTCTTTTTAAATTCATAATTTGGGATATAAAGAGTTAACTAACTGTGAATCTGAATAAGTGGCCTTGTGTTATTGCTGCTTGTAATCCATTAACATTGTCATCAGAACTTACTTCAGATATCAATTCTACTACCAATTTGTATAAAAAGTGTTTTGTTATCGTTTCTTTTTTACGATTTCAAAGAACTTTTAAATTTTGGATAGCTCTATTTCCTAGCACTATTTATTTATTTCCTTATTTATCTAGAAAAACCCTCAAATGTTTGAGAAAAGAAGTTTCAATTGTCAGAAATTTCAAAGTGCTTCATCCATTGATATTTCTCAGAGCAAAACAAATAATATTTATTCTTGTTGTTTGCCTTAGAAACTAAGTTATCATTCAATTGAAAGGAAATTTAATTTTAAATGCAATAAATATTTTTTAATTAATTCAGTTTACTTGTAGTTTTTGATAGCATTTAGAGATTTTTTTTTTTTTAGCAAAACATACGAATGATCACTAAACTAACAATCTATTAGAATAACACCTTATTGTATCGCTTGTCTCTGGGGTCAGGAAAAAAGAGCGAAATATCCGAATGCCCAATATAAATGAGACAATTTATAAAATTAAGACAGATAATTTTAAAGAAAACGTTTTACTCCTATGAAAAGTGAAATTGAAACACCATGAAGGAAAGCTTGTGCGATACGTAAATTACAGCACCAGTAATAGTGGGAAAATTTTGGAAATTATTAAGTTTGCCTTTTCATTTGGTCAGATCGTACCTAGTTACGGCTATAAAACCAAGTTTCTGGTTCATCTTGTATTTGCTTCTATAAGCAACTGCACTTACTAGTTCCTGTGTAGATGAAAATTGTCTTTTTGGAGATTCAATAATGTTTTGTTTATTTCGAACTTATTCGTTTTCGTAAAAGGCGAACTTCTTTCCCTACTTTTTTGTTTCAGTTTGTAGTGAATTTAATTGTATTTTTATCTCTAGGCTATACAATTTTTAATAGATTGTTTTTTTTTTCTATTAGAGTTATATCTGTGGTAAATAGCCTTAAAATCACGACTTTAAGAACGGGGCTCTTTGGTTACTGTTCAAATCCCAATGTGGCCAAAGATAGAACATTAAATTCAATGTTATCTACCCGTTTCTTAATTTTGAAATATATTTGATTTCCAAAGAAAGTTCAAATTTAATAGATTATACTAGTGGTGATTAATTATTATGTCATTATTTCTGAATCTTTATGTGCGAATTTTTAGTATTGTGCCGTTATTGAATTGCTAAATTTTCAAGCATTCAAAGCAGAATTTAATCTTCTGTTTTTTTTTATTAATAAATCATTGTTATGGATTGAAATTTTTAATGTATTTAAAAATTTCTGTAAACTGTGTACAATCTTCAAAGAATTGTTTACTCGATGAAGGCGGCTTAATAAATTTCTTTGCATTGGTAAGAGAAGATTCTTTTCTGAATTATTATTAAAAATAAAATAATAAAAAGTTTATTTACTTAAGTTTCCTTAAACCCTTTGGTATCGGCAGCTCCTACAAAAATTTTATTTGGTCAGTACAGCGTTTTAAAAAATGTTACATTTACTTAAGTTATCACGAAAATGCTCTAATTAAATAAAGCAAATATTACTTTTTTTCTTACTTGTACCAAAAATAATTTTTATGTAATTTTTGAAGGTTCATATATGCACCCATGGTGCCTAATAGATTAAGTTATGCCGAAAGTCACTATAAGGATATTTTATTCGCGTATTCATTTGACGCACTTAAATCATCTTGATACTTATCTGCGTTCAGGAAATGTTCTATTATATTGTCCACAAAACAAAAATTTGCGGTGTTATGATCCATTAAGGATCAGGACCTATATTGCACAACCCTGTTTTCCTGACCATGTGCCCTGGAGTGGAGTGCTATACAACATATGTGCAAGTCAGGTGGTCAACCTAAGACGGGCCACTCAGTATTTAGTTCCCAAGCAAGCTTGGTACTCATTTTATCGACCCCTAAAGTATGGAAGGATGAGTGCCTGGAGCCGAACTCTGGACCCGTTGAGTGGTAACCAGACGCTCTGAATCTTACGTCACTAGGCTTAAGTCACTATCTATAATATCTACCTCTTTTAAATCAGAGACTTTAATATTTGATTAAAAATTTCTTCCAGCGAATCGAGATCCAGTGGGTCATTTTTCAGCATCATATCTATCATATTATCCATTTTAGTGACTGTGTTTTTAGGATAATTCGGTTCTTTTAAATTTGTTGGGGTCAGCCAATTAAAAAAAATCATACAAAAAAGCAGACAAAATTAAAAAAATTTGTAAGCCAATCGAGGATGCTCCGGTAAAAGCGAAAACATTGTTGTAGTGTATTACACAGGTGGTTACCTAAATAATGGAAGCACCTGTAAATATAAGTGACATTTAAGAAGAAGCTTCGTAAGCATGAAATATAATTCTGGCTACCAAATTATTTTAAATATAAACAGTGTATATCATGGTATAATGAGGTAGCTTTCGTGAAGTTGTATACGTCTTGGATTTTGTGAAACGTGTAGAATAGCAAACCTCAGAGACTTTCAAAGAGGCCTAATTGTAGGAGCCCGACTATCTGGAGCAACTGTGGCCGAAACATCCCAGCTTTTAGGCATGTTTAGAAGTATGGTGTCTAAAGTCATGACAGCGTACACACAGCGCGGCAGTCAAGCTCAGCTCAGTCAAGCTCAGCAGAGCAAAATAGTAGACTGGAGGAGAAGTTGAATGAAAGAGACCGACGGGCATTGAAGCGTATTGTAATGTCGTAGAAGAAAGCAACTGCAGCCAAAGTGACCACAGAGCTCAATCAGCATCTGGATTCTCCAGTGCCAGTAATTACAGTTAGGATCCAGCTTCATAAACATAACATTTATGACAAAGCATTAATTCCTAAGCCACTTTTCACAGCTGTTAATGCCAAACGTCGCCTACAGTGATGCCAAAACCAAATAACTAGGTCGAATGATAAGTGTAAGACAGTTATATGTTCAGACGAACGATCTTTCGCACGTTTCCCCGCAACAGGACAAGTGCACGTTTAGAGAAAACCTGCACAAGCATATGATCGTGATTATCACCTCCCAGCTGTCAAGCATGGAGTTGGATCTGTCATGGTATGGGCAACCGCGTCGTGGTTTTCTGCTGGCTTAATCGTGACCCTAAAATGAAGAATCACTGTGGAGAAGTATAGAGAAGTTTTAGTTGAGCTCGTCCATCCTATGACGCAAACTTTGTTTCCTGCAGAATATTGAATTTTTCAGGACGATAATGCTCCTATCCATGCAGCGGGACTTGTAAAACCATGGTTTGATGAACACGACGATGAAGTGAAACATCTACCTTGGCCCGCACAGTCACCCGACCTCAATGTAATCGAACTGTTACGGTCTATTTTAGAGCGTTTAATCCTGAATTGGTATCCTCCACCTGCATCTCTCCAAGATTTTACACAATATATCAATGAAGAACAGTACAATATTGCCCTAAACTCTATTCAACACTTGTATGAATCGATTCTCAGGCGAATCCAAGCTGTATTACATGGCAAAGGTGGCCTACGTCATCTTAATAAAGGATTCCTGACAAATCTAGGGTGTTCCCATTATTTGGATAACCATTTGTATATTATACGTAAACTCATGAATATGCATTTTTAAATGTTACGTCTATAAATGTTTATATATATAACAAGCTATAATATATTTTTGCAGAGGCAACTGATGGTCGTTCATCAAAATTTGGGAAGAATTTCATTTTGGCTCTAAAATGAAGATCCGATGAGTGCCTAAAAAATAAAGTTGTTTTATCATGTTTGAAAGGGTCATTTTAACTCAGGCAGGGGGCGAAATTCGATTTTTTTTAATTAGTTCAAGATGGATATCGCTGATTATGTAATTTTGTATTGTGAATCGAATGACACCTTCCGCAAGTCGATACAATCATTTGTTAAAAAGTTACGGCAGCTTTTTTTGAAAGAAAAGTGGAAAATTATACTTTAGTGCAGGTAAATTGGTTTATACAGCAGCAACTGATGGCCCATTCATAAAAATTATAATCACGAAAAATTTCTGTAAAAAATTCTGACATTTTAATAATGTTATAATTTTTTTCGCGTGTAACCTTTAAATTGTTTACATGGTACTATCTATTTATTATAATACATTACTTTTATAAGCAATAATACAATGAAAATTCTTTCATTAAATTGGTGAATTTGAAGTTCAGGATTCTTTTATTTTTTTATTCTATATATATACTCTCTAATTGGATCTGATTATAAACATTTTAAACAGTAATAAAGCAGCTAATTTATTTTAAATTTTTTACCTGAATAATGACCTCTGCATCTAATCCGATTGTAATTGATTGTTACTACTGTCCATTTATTTAGAAATCTTCGAGAATCTTCTTTAAAAAAGAATGTGTGTCAAAAGATTTATTTAAATTTTAAACTATATATTGAGAATTAAAAATGTTTGTTGCTAAGGAACAAATTGAGAAATAATAAATAGTAAAATGAAGTATATATGTTCTGACAAGTTGCTTTTTACCAAACTCAAATATTTATAAACTGCTAATTTATACTATGAATATTTTCAAAATTAAGTGATATGAGAGACTGGGGTATAATGGACATAAGGGTACAATGGACAACCTCCTATTATTCATATTATTTCTGTTTTTGAATGCTTCATATTTTGGCACATGGATGATAGCACTGCAGTGGTTAATTGAAATGTAAAATTATAGTCTCAATTGACAATTTAGTCACTTTATTCTAGATATGTGATTTGTGGTAGGTAAAACTAAATAGTTTAGGTTTTATGTTTATTGTTCTGACATATTGCCCTTGCCATATCTCAGCTTGTAGTCAAATCCCCATCTTTAAATTTTTTGTGCATAATACGATCAGAGACCAGAATTTCAGATTTTTATTTCGTTCCCCACCAGAGATATCAAAGCCTTAAAAGTGCAATTTTTGATTTTTTTTCAGATTTTCTTTTAGTGAAGAGGAAACAAGTCCCAGATCCGGAACGTGTCGTGTGAGTACAAGCACTTTGGACCTAGTTGTAAAAAACAATTATGTCATGTTGAAAGTTTTCCTTCTTAGAAAAACTTCCTCTTCTAAACTGACATATTTAAAAAAAAATTAAGTTTTATGCTAAAATTTCACTAGTAAGGATTTATTTTAGGAAACTATTTCATTGCCAGACTTTTAAAACATTTTATTCTGAACAAATTGGTTTAAACGGCAGCCGAATTGGAAAAATAAAAGATGAGTTATATGCAATTCCGTAAGCCCTAGGATGGGAGAAAATGCTGCACACGATGAAACAAATATGGCCGCCATGCACAAATAAAAATTAATAAAAATATTATAATAGTCATTTTGAACTTCCATCACGTTAGGTTTGTTCTGCAAAAAATTTCAGATTTTCTAAAAATGGTCAAGCAACCAGTCTGGATCACTTGAAATGGATTGACCCGAAGTCCTGTCTCACACAATGTGAGAGATAGTTGACCAGACGCTCAAAGCTCCTTTAATTAAGTGGTTTTGGAATTCTTTTTATTATACACTGTGTATAATGAATGTTTAATGGTTATATATATATAAGAATGTAAATTTATTCTGTAAAACTACAGTAAAATGGGGTAATGGAAAAGAAAATATTTAAAACTGATTAAAGAAAGATGCGAAAAATTGCTATAGTATCCACTGCAAGAAAAAATGTAATGAAATATAAATGGGAAATTTATACGAACTTTTTTCCATTTAAATATTACTCACAATAGATAAATAGAAACTGGAGAAAAGATTAGAAAGTATGAAAGATGCAGTCTTAACCCTTTCAGTGGTAGTGCTATGTTTATGAATTCACTTAATTTTCATTCCTAAACGCCACAATGGCTCCAGAATGTTGCTAAAATATTTTCCATTTTTATGTAAGTGAAATATAGCCTTTTTCTTATTTCAAAATAAATTTGTTCGTAAATTCAGGTGCGAGTCACTTATTTCAACATTACAGTACAGAACGTACTTTGCCCCTGAGTGAGTTAAAAGTTGTTATTGGTAAGTTAAGTGCTCATGTGGCTGTAAAAGAACATAGCATTGATCGAAAAACTTTAGGAAAGTATGTAGACACATTTCACCAGGATGAATACAGTGAGATGAAGCCAAACTGTGTGACAACTAGAGTTGCCAGGTCCAGTGTCAACAAATGTAGTAAAAGGAGACAAAAAAGCGGGACAGTGCCTCCTAAATCCGGACATAATAATATATGAAACCTTATGAAAACGAATCTTGGCTCTAACGGAATACTGTCTTAAATGTTAAAATTTCATTTTTCCTGCTGTGTTTTGCTCAAAGAAAATCCTGTTTAAAACGAAATTTTTCTCCTCTGACTTGCGATTACGTCTAAATAGGTTTTGTTAAGAATCATATTTTCAAAAATATTTTTTATAACAGTTAAAGCATAAAGTTATTTCGTTTTTCTAAAACTACTTTTATTTCTCTTCACAAATATTTCAATATAAAACAAAGTGGCTCATGCCTCCCATATAGTGGGCCAACCCACCTATATGTGGGGAGCCTTGACACATTATTTTCTCATGATTAAATTCAATCATTTTTCAAACTTCTCAAATATTACACTTGTGTAGCAATTTTATTTTGATAACTGATTGTATAAGGAATAAAATGATCTATAAAACTTTATTCTACGTTCAATATTAAATTTTTTTTAATATAAAAAGTAGGTCAACCCTCCCTAGTCTCCGCTATATATGTTACGGAATATTTGATAAATTCGGTTATTATTAATAGTAGCCGCATTATTTCGTAAATTTAAAAATATGTTACATAATAATTATATTTAACGTATATTATTAATTATTCCCAAATAAGTACGATCAATATGATTAATTAAGCTTAATAACGAATATGTCCTTCACTGGAACATGTATTATCATTACTGTATGGTGCTAAAAGCAAAAATAGACAATAATACTCAATAAAAGGATGCGTCCAATTAATAGCACGCCAAGGTCTAAGGTGTTAAAGATAATTATTTTTATAATTACTGAATCAATTAGATGAAAAACTTAAATACTGAAGTAATGACATAATAAATAATTCAGATCTAAATTACAGACTTTTAGCAACGAATATTAAGAAAAATGTAGTATAAGTAGAAAGTTTAAAATTTAAGCTTCTATTTAATTAATGTTTAGGTGCGTTCGTAATTACATAAATACGTAGCACCTATAGTCGTCGTTCAGTCCGTCTGTCTGTCCGTCTGTCCGTATATAACAGAGCAATAACTACCCAATCGAATCGTTTACAATTTGAAATACATAATTGTTGCATAATTTTGTCGAGTCATTTCAAATTTTATGAAAATCGGATGTATGATTTAATTACAGGGACAGTCAAAATTTTCTGTTACATTACGGCCAATGGGAAAAAATTATTTCAAGTGCATTTTAATGATGTTACAGCCTTTCGAACAGAATGAAATTGATATGCACTTGTGAAGTGCACTAAGGAATACATTCAGTACAATATGCGATGCAAAAAATTATAAATCTAGTTATAGTACGAACGCACGTCATTTGCCACGTTTGACGTGCAATTTGCAACTTGTTTCAACATATAGCAAATATATTAAGAGTAGTTACTTTCGGAATGAGACAATTCTTACAACAATCAAATAGAAAAAAAAAAGAAGAAAAAGAGGTAGGTCATTATGTCCCTCACCCGCCCAGAAGTGCCAAATTCGATAACCATCGAAGAGCTGAAAAAAAAAATTACCTTGTCCATACTAAAGATGGGCAATACCATGCACAATATTGTTACATTTCTAATAAATTATGTATTTTGACGGGAAGGAGTATTGTGGTATTTGGAGTTACAAAGTATTTTTCATTTTTAATTATATTTTTAATAAATGATTTATTTTGGCAGGAAAAGCCATTATGGAATTTGGAGTTACAAAGGGTTTTTATTTTTTGTTTACACTTCCAACAACTTTATTTACAATTGCCTAGAAATTCGTAATATTGAAATCCTTCACCTCGTAATTTGGAATTCTTATGAGCACATTCCCTTTGACACATTTCCTTCACTGGATCTTCAATAACTGAATTTAGAGCTTTCTTGCAGATAGTAAAATCATTCTTTGTGTAAAGTCGATTTAAAATACCATGTTTTGAACCAAGTTTATATAAGTTTTCATATCCCTTAGAAATTATAACAGCTGTAATATTTCTGCAGTGAGCCTCAGCCACATCTACCTTTGGTATTCTTATTCGATTAGTTTCTACTCCATTTTCACTTAGAAATTTTAACTTTGAAAGTCGTTTTGTTCACTTGTTTATTTAGTTGTTTATTTATTTAAGCGTCGAGCTTCTTGAATATTTTTCGAGACATTCTAGTGAAAAAGGAAGGACCTTGTTGTTTTCTTTAAAATATTCCATTTCAACATCACCGAAGCTTTTCTTTTCACATTTCTATTTCAGAATGATATTGTTCCCTTTCAATTACCGTTATTTGTTATTACCGTTATTAACTGAACCTGAAGCATTTCCCTCAGAATTATCCAATTCCACGTACATATTGTCATCATTCATAGGGCATATATCCTTATCCGTGGTTGACATTGCTGTCTGATGATAGATATCATTTCTAGACTGATTTCTTATACAGCAAGTTTTTATCTTCACTTGTAATTCGTGATAAAGTATCGACTAGCAAATAGGTTATTAAATATACATTCTCTTTGTAGCCAAATAATGCTTCATAATGTAGAGCGATCTATTCCAGAGTGTTGTGCTCTATTTTCCATAAATTCAATTAATATTATCTCTTCTGCCACATTTTTCTTTCAAGCCAAGTGAATAACTTCTTTACGTTTTCTTGGTTTGCTCTTTTAGTTGAGCTGACTCTTGGTTTGACTGTATCTTGGTTTTTCATGAGAACTTTTGAGTAAATTCCACATTCCAAAAACTTATTCTATAACTTTTTAGTAAATTGCCAGTCATTGTCACTTTATAAGACGCACGGAGCTGCAAATATTTTGAACACATCCATTATGTGATAAGCAATTTTTTCGTCTGGTTTTGCTTTTAATGCTCTCAATTAAATAAATTTCAAACTAAAATAAAAAAATGGACACTTTTTGGCACTCCAAATAATTGAAACTGGCGAAAAATAAATAATAGTGAGCGTCGCGAAAGATACGTACCCCTGCTGGAAAATAAACAGTCAACTGATGTCATCAAGTTGTTGCCAAAGTACAAAAACAAACTTGCGCGTTTTACATGTACGATCATAACTATATGAAGCTAATAACAAAAATAATTGTTAAGAGACAATAATACCCAATCAAAAGAAGTGTCCTATTAACATGAAGTCAGGGACAAAGGGATTAAACATAATTATGTTTATAATTACTGAATCAGTTAGGTGAAAATGTTAAACATTGAAATAATCAAAGAATAAATAATACAGTTTAAAAAATGCACACTTTTAGCAAATAATAGTAAGGAAAATGTAGCATAAGCAGAAAGTTTTAAATTAAGATACTATTAAATTAACTATAACATATAGAAAATATATAAAGAGAAGTTACTGTCGGAATGAGAAAATTCTTAAACCAATCTAACAGAATAAAAAAAAAGACCATAGAAAAAAAAAAGAATTATACGGCCATCTTAGAGTCGAAGAAAATACATCTTGTCACTATGAAAGGCGGACTGATGGTTTCAAATACAATATTATTTTTTATAAAGTATAACAAATTGAAAATAAATTACATCAGAAAAACAATATTATTACTATACTTCTAACAAATTATTTATTTTGGCAGGAAGGGATATTGTTGACATTTATAATTACAAAAGATTTTTGATATTTTACATTTTCTGCAACTTGACTTACCTTTACAATTGTAGCAATCTTTACAATAACCCTTTACAAGTGTAATAATAAAACGGCCATCTAAGAGTCGAAGAAAATATATCTTGTCAATACGAAAGGTAGACTGAGGGTCAAAATACAATACTATTATTTTTATAACAGTCAAGAAATTGCAAACAAATTAGATCAGGAACACAATATTACTACATTTCTAGCAAATTATTTATTTGGCAGGAAGGGATATTGTGACATTTGGCATTACAAAGGTTTTTGATTTGTCATTGCATTTTAAAGAAAAAAATATATTTTTAGGGAGAGATATTGTGAAATTTGAAGTTACGAAGACTTTTTGATTTTTTGCATTTGTAGCAACTTGAGTTACAATTTCCATTGCAGTTGTAATACTGAAACCTTTGACCACCTAGGTTGGAATCCTTACAAGCACATTCTCTTGGACGTATTTCATTCATTAGAACTCCATTGTCTGAAATTAAAACCTCCTTGTTGTCAGTAAAATCATTCGTTCTGTACAATTGCTTTAAAATGTCATGTTTTGTACTAAATTTTTATAAGTTCTTATTTTTCTTAGAAATTATATCAGCTATAATATTTCGGCTATCAGCCTCACTTATATCCACCTCTTGTATTCTTATTTGAATGGTTTCTTCTACATTTGCGCTTGGAAGTTTTAACTTCGAACTCGTAAGTATTCTTTTCAGCTTGCTGATTTAGGGGCTGTTTAGCAGAGCGTCGATCTTCTTGAATACGTTTGAGACTATCTCTAGTGTAAAAGAAGAGTCTCCCTTGTTGTTTTCAAAATCTTCTATCTCAACATCACCGAAACTTCTTCTCTTTTCTATTTCAGATTTGTATTGCTCTCCTTCAGTTTGGTCAACACTCTTACTACTGTTTTTGGCTGAACGTTGAATATCCCCCCCCCCCCCCCAAGTCTTCGTTTGAATTATCCAGTTCCACGGCCATATTCATGGTTCGTACGCCTCCTTGAATTTTGAAGACCAGAAATTTTTTTGTCCCCATTATTATCTTATAGAAAATCTCTTTTTAAAAGAAGGCGAAGTTTGGCACGTTAAAGCTAGATTTCTTTTTCCTTAAAAAGATACTGGTAGATTTCCTGGAAAAATAACGGTATCCGTACGAACCATGATATTGTCATAATTCATTGTGCCTATATACTCATCGTTGGCTGATATTACTGTCTGAAGATGGATATCATTTTAGACTGATTTCATATACAACAAGATCTTTTTCAAATGAAAATTAAATTTCAAATTTATTTTTCATTTGTAATTTGTAACAAAGTATCGACTAGCAAATGTGTTATTAAACCTAAATTCATTTTATAGCCAAATAAAGCTTTTTATGGACCGCGATCTTTTCCAGGATGATGTGCTCTATTTTTCCTGAATTGAATGAATTTTATTCTTTTTTACCAATTTGCTGTATTCTTAGTTTCAAGTCAGGAGGATAACATTTTTTTCAATGCCTTTGTTTGTTCTTTCAACTGAGCGTTGCTATTGACTATGTTTTAGTTTACCACTAGACATCTTGAGTAGCTGCTGACACCGAAAATATATACTCCTACGTAATAAAAATCTCAAGATAAACGAGTTGAAATTTATTATATTGTCCGAATTTCATTGGTAATTATTAATAATAACAGGTTAATTTGATAAATTCTCATAAATTAATGATATGTATTTGGATAGTATTTGGTAATTATTAATAATAACCGAATAATCAAATTGACCGTAACATGTATAAAGTATATATTACAAAACATTTTATTCCCGATACTTTATTAAAATTATTCTAAATTTCCAGAATATTCACTATTTGCCTGTCTCTTAATAATATCTTATTTATTATTTGTATTTAAATTCCTTTTCTTTGAATACGCGTATTTTAATATTTATCTTATTCAAATTTCTAATCTAAAAAGCATTTTCCCTTCATAAAAATCTTTCTTAAAACTGTTCCGTTTTGAAATGCTAAAACCACGAGACGCCAGTTCATTTAGAATATTCTTTTAACCGTTTTCTTTTTTCTTCTTATATTATATTATAATACGAGCAGAAATTGTTTGTGGATGTGTGCGTGTGTGTGTATGTAAATTTTATCTTAAAAACGGCTCTAGCGATTTTGACTGAACTTTGTATTTTACCATTTTCGGGCACGTGTTCGGTAAAATTCAATTAGTGGGTCATTTTGCGTCATAATGGATCAGGGTCAAGCTAATTATATCTAAAAAACGGCTCAATCGATTTTGAATAAATTTTATATCCAACATTTTTGGGGCACGAGAAAACTATTGGGCTAAGTCGCATGTTCAAGAAAACTCGATTAGTGAGTAATTTGGGGTCATTGTGGGTCAAGCTAATTGTATCTAAAAAAGGCTCAAAATATTTTGGCCAAATTTTGTATTATATAGTTTCTGAGCATGAGAAGACCATTGGGCTAAGTCAAATGTTCGAGAAAAATTCAATTAATGGGTCATTTTTGGGGTCACTGTGGGTCAAGCTAATTGTATCTAAAAAACGACTCAAATGATTTTGACAAAATTTTTTATTACATCGTTTTCCAGCACGACAAGACAATTGGGGTAGGTCACATGTTTTATAAATTTTGATTACTGGATCCCTTTTGGGTTACCGTGGGTCAAGTTAATTTAATCTATAAAACGACATTATCGATTTTCGCTAAATTTTGTATTTTATTGTTTTCAGGTTCGATAAGAGCATTTGTTAGGTCACATGTTCGAAAAAATTCGGTTAGTGGGTCATTTTGGGTCACTATGTCTCAGAATCATGCCAATTGTTTCTAAACAGCAAGAATGATACAGTGAGAATAAAATATCGAATTGAACACAAGGCTCATTTTGACCGAGCTTAGCTCGGTCATCCCTGCTAGTATATATATACATACGTATACATTTTAATCATCGACATCTTGTTTCAATCTTCAACATACTTTTTTAATCTTCAAAGATGATTTAAAATTAATAACATGTACCCTGTACATCGTTATACTTAAAAAGGTAAAAAGGTTTTGCACTGAGATAGAGTCTAATTTATTAAAGAAAATATCTTGATATTTTTCACACTTGACAACACAGTTAACCCTCCAAGGATCCAGTAGACATGACATGTATATTCAAAATTATTAAAAAAGAGTAGAATATTTCAGAAAAAGTCACATATTTACAGAAATAATTTATTTATTTATCACGCAGTCTTTTATTTGCATGAGAAACATGACTTTACATGTACCTTTCGGTTTACTGAACCAGTTTAATAGGTGGAGGTTTAAAAAGAATTTATAAATTCGGTTTTCTATCTTTCCGTGCATAACTCACGTATATGTACTCGGATTCCCTTGTAAGTTTTCATTGCTGAAAGTAAAGTCTGTTTCATTTATAGTTCGTTTACAGAGATGCTTTAAAGAATTGCGTTACTTCACCATTTATAGGAAAAAGTCATTTATGGTGTATTTTAATGATGTTGAATTATTTAAAAGATACACAAAATACAGATATCTGGTGTTTAATTAATGGAAAAATTAAATTACTTTAAAAACATTTCTATACATTTATAAAGTAAATATTATTTTAAATAAAATGTAAGAAAAACATACACAGTGATCTTTTTTTTATCAGCTTAACCTTTTTAAACGTTATATCCGGTATGATTTTACTATAAATAACAAAATGACAATCTTTCACATATTTTGATAGGTTGCCAGAAGTAGTTAAAAGAGTTTTCTCTTTTTAACTAAAAAAAAAGAAAATATTGTACTATTGTTCAATTTATAAATCTTAAAAACGAAACTTTCTAGCAATATTATTCTTACTTGCAGAACATGCGAAATCTCAAGGAAAACATATGTACAAAAGATAAAATAATAAAACAAAAAGAATAGGTTCAACAGAAATATTTCAAGCTTTTATTTATTATATGTAATGTCAACTCTGTTTACACGCCTACATTTTACAGTAAACCAAAAAAACAAATCTTAGAAAGTCATAGTGTTAACATTTGATCGTTTCAAATAAATTCTGCTTCTTTAAACCTTTATTTTCTCTTCTCTGGCATATCGATTTTAATTTCAGTTTTAAGACTTCTGATATATAGTAACTATAATTATTTTTAAGATATTAATATCCACAAAAAAATCTGAGTAACAAATCAGTGTTATTATTAATTTTCCATATTTGATATTTCAATTATTTCAATTTTGAAATTTTACTAAAAGATTTTTTCCCATCAGATTGGATAAGGAAAAATCACACTGAAAAGAATTCAAATTTAAATTAAATTTAAGTAAGTACCAATTACATAATGTCAAAATTATTTACCCGAATATTTTCTGAAATTATTTCCGTTCTTTTTTTTTTAACCTTTCAAGCCTGGATTTATTTTTCAATTCTTATATTTTGTGTATATATTTTTAATATTCGACTAACAAAGTTCCTTTTAAATATCATAATATATAAAGGAAATGCGAAATTATTAAAAGCTTTGATATACATATTGAAATAGCCAGACATAATTATTAGTCAGAAAGCTACTAATAAATTCACCTCAATAAAGATTGTGAAAACCTTTAAAAGTAAATTTTTTTAATCATTCAAAAAGGTTTTTCGGTACAATTAATAAACTTTTGTTAGAGCATATTAAACAAAAGACAAACTATTGGTTAAAATATATCATAAGAGAAAAAATATGTTTGGGAACAGATTTGGGGAAATTATTTATTTTAAGTAGCATTTAATTTAAAATATAAAATGAACTTGGACTTAATATGCGCTGAAAACGTATGCAAACAATAAAGCAAATGATAATTAGAAGTTTTCCCTTTTAACCGTTTCATACATGATATTATCAAATTAAATGGAATAGCAACTAGAGAAAAATTTGTGTTTTTTTTCCGGAGTCCGATCTGGAAGATTTGAAATCAGGCACCGCCCGATCCCGAAAAAGTTTGTGTCATCATCTCAGACAGAACTCAATACCAAAAGTACGCAGTAGAAATATTTTAATACCATTTTAAAATTATTTGAGGATTAATTTTCTCATTTTAAAATCTCATTTTACATAGAAACATACCGGGTTTCCTAAAATGAACTGACTGATTTTAAAAATCAATATCTTGAAAATGGTGACAGCCATTACATTTTTTTACCCAAGATGGTTATGTAAAATGACATGAGGTTTTATACTGAGTTTCAGGATTTAAGTTGAGAATAGCAATAAAAGATGGCGCTGTAAGCAATGGGCGCAAAATGAAGACCTAAACGGACATAATTCAACATTGATGCGAAAGAAGGAGGTTAGATATATGAGTAGGCTCCTAAGAACAAGATTCTATTGGTAAAGGAGAACATCTAGATATATTTAGAATCCTTTCTTCGCATCAATTCAGGAAAATTTCGATTAATTCTCTGTTGAACGGCTTTTGCTTGCCGTGCCATCTATTGCTGCTATTTAGACTAAAACCCAGAATCTCAGTATAAAAACTCAAGATAGCTTACATAACCCTCTGCAAGAATTTTTTAATAGCTGATACCATTTTCAAGTAATTGATTTTTGAAATCAGTCAGTCCATTTTAGGACAGTCGGTATATTTCCTAAAGACTTCCGCTTTACAAGTTTCGTTATTTCCATGCACCTGAAAATCGGTTTAAAACAAATTTGTTATTTAAACCTGCACGATAGCATAAATCTAACAAAGTCACAATTCTTCTTTTTTTTTTTTTTTTTTTTTTTAAATTTCATTTAAAAAAATTTTCATTGAAAACAAGAGCAGAAAGACACGTGCTCTGTTTTCCAGTTGTTTTGGATAAAGCAGTGTAGACAGAAAGCAAAGGTAGGCATGAGGTATGCCATGGCTTCTTTATGTTACTATTACTACAGTGAAACCTCCCTGTGTGACCACCTCCTTTAAGCGACCACCTCCCTGAACGATCATTTTGTCATGGAACGAAATTTATTCCCATAGGCTCAATAATAATTTTACCTCTATTCAGCGACCATCCCAGTTGAACTTCCTCCATGAGCGACCAATTTCTCTGAAGGAAATGAAACAAATTCCGTTTTTTCCTGGTCTCTTGAAGAAGGTTTTATTAAAAAAATAATTCCGGAGGGCGCATTATTCATCAAACTTATAAGCTAAGTTTAGATTTTTTATTTATTCCGGTAACTTTTAAGTGTTTAAAACCCTTTGTGCCTTTCTAGGCAATGTATTTAACTCTGATGACAAATTAAGAATGACGGTCAATGAACTCCCCTGTCCAATTCTGTCAGGAAACTCTCAAAGAAATAGATAAATTAGTGTAATCGTCATTATTTGTTCTCGTCCAGAAAAAATTACAATTATTTACTGAATTTCGAAAGGACTTTAAGATAAAAATTATAAAAGGTAAAACCCTAAAATCAAAGCAAACTTTAATGTATTCATTTTTTAAACTCTCCAGTAATAAATTTATGTAGTTAACTTTTGTTTTGATACTTAAATTTTTATATTTTTCCTAATGTGAAAAATAAATTTTAGTAACATTAATTGTTTTATTTTTTTCAACAATTAAAATTTAGATTTAAACATGACCTCCATTAAAAGACCACCTCTCGGAGCAACCAATTTTTATAGGAACGGAACGTGGTCGCTTTAGAGAGGTTTTACTGTAACTGTGGCAAAAAATATGCTATTATCACTCTCTACATGACAAAAATCTATGAAATATATACATTTCTATTATAATTTGAAAGCTGTAATCATTTTCCTTTACTCAACCATGAACATTAGTGAGATGCACAGACCCAGAGTTCTCGCTGCCGCAAGCCATTGCGCTAAATCGCGATAAAATGGTTCATTTGGCAAGTAAACGAACAATCAGACTCGCCAAATCGCGAGGGCTCAATTTCTGCCCTGTTTGTATGTGTGTTTGTGCCAATACAGTCTAGATTCTTATCCACGTTTCCGAACGATTGATGTCGCTTTACATATTAAATCGCACCATGCCATTTAAATTGGTTTATTTATAGAAATACTGACTCAATACCAATTCCGTTTAGCAACAGCTAAATACACTGAAAGTATTATGCGATAGGTATTTCTCTATTGTCATTTAATCACCATCTATGCGTCGGTGTCGCGCTGGTAAAAAAACAAACACAATTACTCCCTCAAGTGTGAAATAGAGAAAAGATTTGCCGGAATGCGGTTTTTGAAATTAGCCATTTATCATACTATTTATTTGTTGCATGTAAAATATCATTAGCCGGTCACTTTTTTCTATTGGTTAGAGTCGAAATCTCAGAGCAATTTTAAGTGCATAATTTCACAACGGTAAACCAAAGATAGCTGATTTGAATTTTTATTTGCAGTACTAAAAAATGTCTGAAACATTTACACATTTACGACACATTTAGAAAGTACTTATTGTAGTTTCTGTAGTAGATAGTTGAATTTCTATTTTATAAGTAATTATAAAAAAATTAGATTTACTTTAGAACATATTCAAAAAAAGAGATGCAAAAATGGGTTAAAGGTAGATTTTTCAGTGTTTCACGTCGAAACTATTTTACTAACATTTATTTTCATTTGGCTATTGTTTTTTATTGCTTATTCGCCAAATCGCTGATGTTGGTTAAAAAGCAGCGAGAACCCTGCCAGACCCAATAGAAATTACAAAATGTAACACTTTATAATTATTTATAATCTCTTTTCTAGAACTTGTGCATTAAAAAAGTAATGAATAAAGTGAATTCGGAAAAAGCAATTCCGGAATCACTCACTTGTTTTATACAAAACTTTTGCAATGGTCTTCGGTAGTTCCAGTTGAGGTGGGTATAAATAAATTTTTCTTTTTTTTTCCTTTGTTCATTTCAAACTGCTGGATTTCAAACCAGGAGAGGCACGTGTTAAGGGGTCTCAAAACACTTACAGCTTCAAAATTTTCGAAATATTAGTTTTTTTAGATGTTGAACACCTATCTTTTCTGAACATTTAGGTATAATTGTTTCCTTGAAACTCCCATTAGAACAGAAGTTATGGCTTTTAGAATTGTACCCGCTCAGAAGCTGAAGCGGCTCGGCGTTTCCAAAACTTTGAAGTAATTTTTCCTCAAATGACATTTTTGGGCATAACGCGCAGGATATCTCAAAGACTTCTGAATATTTTTTCATGAAATTTTCAAAACATGTGATTCATGTTAGTCTGTATAAACTGAGCCCAAATTTCATTTTTATTGTTCAAAAAAATATCTTTTAGGTGATTACACTGTTGAAATTTTCAAAACTTTGTATTAGTTAAATTCAACATTGTATAAAAAATATAAAATTTATTTTAATACAAATATATTTAGGTTCAGGGTAATTATTACAATATGTAGTATAATTAGGCACAAAAAATTTCATTCTGGTTGTAAAATGTATTTTATAAACCTGCGCATAGGCTGTTATTCGAATTTTCCTCTCGACAAATGTCCGGTAGTTTGGAGCCCCCTGTAAATAGTAATTCTGCATCTTGCAATTTCTTAAATACGTGAATGAAAGAACATACTTATATGTTTCATCCCAATAAAAATTGTCTTTTTAAATCATACACATTTTAAGATATTAAATGTTGAAAATGGTCTTTTTGTTTTCATTTTTTCCAATTTTAAGAGTCCTGAGACCCCTTAAGCTGCTGAAGCAAAACAAATCGTCGAGATATGCGGGAAAACCACTTCATGCTCACAATCAACAGTTTCAAAAATTTCCAAAAGTTTATAGAGCTTAAAAGTATGCAAATCTCCTCCATTTTAGTAGACAACGAGTTGTAGCAACGTGTCAGGATGGTTCTTTATTAACAATATGCAAGATTATGAGATGAAAAATATCTAAAGGTATGAATGTGGAATCGAGAAAGATGTCAAGGTGTCAAACAGTATGTTGCACAATAAATGAAATTCAGACGGATATTGTTATTGCAAAGCCAATACAAGGCATAACCTGTCTGGCAGAAAGACACAAACAATTGAAATTACGATATACTGTTTGTTTTCGGAAATAGAAACCCTCCGCGCCTTTGCGCATGCGTCAGGTCTATTTTGATTTTATCAAAATAGGGATGATCCGAGGCTGTTTAGCTACGTTTGGCTAATGTCCAATCTTAGGGACAACGTACAGTCGTGGAAAAAAAAAGTAAACACCTCCTACTAACTCCTCAACAAATTATCGTAGAAGAAAGTTACTGGTACCGAACGATTGGAAATAAAGTCTACTTTTAAAAGATGTATATAAAATTTGCTTAGCGGATCATCTACATATTAAAACGAACCATAACTTTGTTTTTTTTCAATAGCAGTACCCAATTCTGACAGCATAAATGAACTCTACACCCTTCAATTAGCCTAAAAACGAATTTTTATACAATTCGTACCATAAGTTTCCGAGAAATTAATTATTTTAAAACGAGCGTATTTTAAGGGCTGTATCCAAATTTAAGTTCCGTACTGGATTGTTAACCGAGAGAGCCGCTTCCTTGATCAAAGCACCTTAAGCGCCACTCAAGGAGTCAATGAAGCGTGTTAGATTACAGTACAGCAGAATAAATTTCAAAATGTCTACTCACTTCCATCATAGACGGCCCCTTAAACCATCATTTTGCCGTTTTTTAAGCATAATTTGAAAACTAATTGGGAAAAAAATGTGAAAATTTTGAATTTCCATAAAGCAGGACTTAATAAATCTAAATCCATCAAAAAAATTGTAGGTTGCAATTCATAATTTTTTCGAATATTAATTTCATAATTCATAATTCATATCATAAAATTATAAAAATTTCAAATTCAGCTTATTTATGTTTGGGTATTGCTGGGCAACATATAACAATATGTTCCCGCACCAATGTTGGTTAAGTCAAAATACAGTTGCGTAATTTGTTATTTCTGTTTGTACAAATTCTTTTTTATAAATCATAATTATGAGTGTAAAATTATAATAATTATATTTTCGAGTAAAATAGGAGTGTAAGTTCATACAAAAATTATTAAATTGATTTTAAATATTAAATATATATTTAAAAAAAATGTTTTATTGTAAAATGAATGTATAATGTTGAATATAGTTCGGATCTCAGATAACAACAATAGCCAGACGCCATGGTGTCGTTTTATGACAAGCCAGTGGAAAGTGGTGTATAATTAGAAATCGTAAAATAATAAAAATGTTGGAATAAATTTATGGCCTTAATAAAAGTGTTGGAATAAATTTATGGCTCTTCAGACCACCCAAACTTTAAGGCATATAATAATATTAAAGTATATGTAAGGGGCCATTTGCAGACTGTGAGCTAATAGGTCTATCTAAGGATAATGCAAAATCTTCTCACATCCAATAAGGGAGGACTAGACAAATAGTTCCACTCACTGCCAAGAGTTGGTGTGCCAGAAGAAAAAGGTTTGAAAAAGAGAGTCTGAAAAAGATGTCGAAGACGCAGGAGCTATCCTGAAAGCCCATGCAATGAATCCGGAGAGCCCTAGTAATGCCCAGGCGAGTTGGACATATCGGAGTGAGCCCAAGCAAGCCTAATTGATGATGTCTTCCTGGTGTTGAAATAAAATGGATTGTTCTACTGCGGTCCGTAGCTATGCATCCTGTCATCCCGATTTCGCCGCTCTGATAAGAAGATGAATCCGGATGACATTTGGATATGATCCTTAGCAACGCGACAGCTCTGAATTTGATGAATAAAGGCCACCATCCCGTATATGATTCAAGGTATTACCTTAATCTTTTTCTTTACCACTTTAAATTATATGAGAAATTATAAATATCCTTTTATGATATTTTATGGTAGAGAGCAATCTGAGATCTAACAAAACCAATACTTAAATATAATTAAGGTATTTTAAAAATGAAAGAGAATTATTTGTTTTGCAAAAAGAAAAATATATAATAATAAGAGTAAATGAAAACATTTTCTTTTTTTTTAAAAAGATTAAATATACTTGTAATAATGAGTAGCAAACAAAAGTGTTGCTTTCCTTTTTTTGAATTAATATAATGTGTATATGTATATAGTTGTGTTCAATGTAAATAAAATATTTAATCAAGTTTTAAAAAGTTCCTGTAATTATTTAATTGATAAATGTTTAAGGTGTGTCAACTTATTTTTACAGCATAAATCTTGTTTAGTTCATAAGTGGAAGAGTTCTTCTAAATAAATCACAACGCAAATTCTTAATTTTATTCGTAATTAATTAAATTTATTAATTACAGTTTAACGCGGATTATAATTTAATTTTATTAATTATTCGCGTTGCTCTTTTACTAGAATTACGTAATTACGATCACTTATGTTATGTTGAATTTATCTAAGGTATATAAAATTATATACCGATTTACTATGAGGTTGCTAGGATGATTTGGACAAATTAACAATTTTGGGTGTAAATTAAATAGGAAATAAACAAGTGTAATTATCTGTCCAGCAGGTATATTAGTATTATTACTACAAAAAAAAATTAGCCCATTAGGAGCATAATTTCGGGAGATATAAATAAAAATATGAAAATGTAATTTAACATTAGAAGCACTAAATTTTGAATGTTTATAATTCAAAAACTTATCATTCAAATGACTTGAAATTTGGTGTCTAAGCTTAGTTTGAACCAAAGATTTGAAATATCTCGTTAAAATTGGGTATTGCCATTGTAAAAAATGAAGTTTGGATTCGTTTTATTATGTAGATGAGCCCTAAGAAAATTTTATATACATCATTTAAAAGTAGACTTTATTTCCAATCGTTCGGTACCAGTAACTTTCTTCTACGATGATTTGTTGAGGAGTTAGTAGGGGTGTTTACTTTTTTTTCCACGACTGTACAAGTTGAACTTCTAAAAGATACCCATCTCAGCCTTAACCCGTTAATAGTCGCGCGTTGGTCTTTTCCCCGCCCGAAATTCGTTATCTTCCTGTAACTCATTTCCCGTTAAAGTTACGATAGCCAAATTCCGTGTAGCTGACCTTGAGTGTCCACACTCTTGTGTAGTAAAATTGCAAGTCATTCCTGCTATTTCTTAGCATTTTATCGCATTCTTAAGTTTCAATCGGTCTAAATGACCGCGTTGCGACCACTTACGTTAGTTGAATTTTTTCCCCTCGTGTTCATCCTTTCCCATTTCCGCGAAATCAGTGGGGGAAAGTTTCTTCGAAGTACGGGCTCTCTCTCTGTTGTTATTTCGTCTTTCTTTCTTTCTGTTCATAGAGTACTTTTTTTACTTTTAGAATGTGACTTAAAATTGTTTTATTATATTAGTTGTGAAGTCAGTTCGCAAAAAAAAAACTGATGGATGGTCATTTACATTTTTTTTTTCATTGTCAAATATTGCGGAAATAAATTCTCAAATTGATAATCATTTAAATATGGAAAAAAAGGGAAATTCATCATCATTATTTGCCATTAATTTTCATTTATTACCCGAACATATAAGTGAAAGAAAACAGACAATAACACTGCCAAACCATTAAAAAAAGAGAAGATAATTTTGTGGGAATCAGTAAAAAAAATTGCCGTATCTCCAAAATCTGAAAAGTATCGTTTTTGTACAATAAAACAAATTCGAAAGATAAAACAATTTTCTCAGAAATGTAGTGCAGAAATGTATTTGCGAAGAACATACATATAATTTATTTGTATAATAAGAAAAATAATGACAATTTTATAATGTAGTTTAGAAATTACGCAAATAAAAATCTCTTTTGGATAATTCACTGAATGTTTATACTACGATTTTAAAAAATATTTCAAGTATTTTTCTAAAATTCATCTATTTTTAAATTTTCATACTGTAAGTAAAAACACATTTTTTTTTAACAATGCCGTAGAATTTTATTATTATTATTATTATTATTATTATTATTATTATTATTGAAATCCAATAGAGGCTTGCGGACAGTATCTAACAAATTTAAATTTGTTGTCCTTCATCAATTGTTCAAACTATTTTTCAGAATAATGTTTTCCAGAATATGAGAGAAAATTCATTTAAATTAAATTATTGCTGCATATTTATAATTTCGGAGAAAATTTTCTTATTGTTTTTTATTATTTTAATGAACGTTATTATAAAACAATAAATTATAACATTAATACCTTATTATAAAATGTACAATTGAATATTTATTTTAATTAAATAGTTTCTGTAAAATACATCCCTATTATGATGAACCTTTCAGTGATTCTATTAATTAAAATAATTTATCCATCTTAGGATTTAAATTTACAATTGCAAATGTATTTAAATTAAATATATAATTTCAATAACTTATTTATTATTTACTTTATATAAGCGAAGTTCGTATCCAAAGTTTTTATTCAAGGGCGCTGCTCCCACCCTGAAATAAGTAGAAAAACTACAAATCGTGCATTTTCATTTGAAAAATGGATTTAATCACAAAATCTCGAGAGCCCCCCCGTCCTCTCCCCCCTCATATACACACAGACACCCCACAAATAAATAAATAAGTAAAACGTAGTTACAACATTTACATTTATAATTTCGAAGTTAAGTATTTTTTACCTTTTTCTTTATTATATATATATATATATATATATAATTATACATTTTGAATAATATTTGGTTTATGTGGTATTTGTGATTTCATAATTATTGGTCATTTTCCTTATTTTTCAATGGTATTATTGAACAGAAAGTTTACATATATGTATTGTCTTTAATTGTTTATGGCATCAAATTTGATGGTTTTTCATATGTTTTAAATGAATTAATCGTCCGCAATATGCTGGTGAATTTGTGATATTGTATTTGATTTTCTGTTGCATGTCATAGGTTCCATTTTTATTTTAAGTTTAATTGTTCAATTTAATGTCAGTGTAATATATTGATGCTAAATTTATTAATTTTATTTTATTAAATGGATATAGAGTGCCGGAGTATCAAAAAAATCTACCTGACTCTGATTCTGTCCTTCCAAAAAAAAAAAAAAAAAAAAAAAAAAACTATCGTGAATTTAGATTCATATTAGTAAATGTTTTCCTACTAATTATTGATTCATAGTAACATCATAAATTCAATCAAATCATTTGCTATTTACTTTTAAGTATTTATGCAAAACGAAGAAAGTGTTATTAAAAACATTTATCTAGATGCCAACTGAATATATACTTAAGCGAAATAAATAATTGCTGTAAAAGGTTGTAAAATGAATAATTGCTGTAATCTTTTAAAGTCCAGTCAATATTTTCACCCTACGTTATCCGTTTTCGATCATCTGATAACACCGGGAAGTTTCCCCTCGTTTTCGGCCTGCTGGTAACGGCGGCAAATGGACCGAACGCGACTACTAACGTTCTAAAAAATGTCGCGACTACTCTCGGGTTTTAAAACCCTTTTGGATAGTAGAATCGTCTGAGAGTGCTAGACGAGGCTTTCGAAATGCCAAAAGATACTGGGACTTATTTGTTTGTGATAAGTGTAAAAGTATTTAGCAGAGAATCAAACGTTTGTGCTGGTGACGACAGAAGGATATTGATTTGGACGTTGTTAAAATAGAAGGGAGACAAAAAACTGTTTTAATTTTGGTCTTAAGTTCCTCAATTCAATCGTGATTTCGGGTTGCATGTCTAATTGCTGGAAGAGTTTGTATAATGAAATGTAATGAAATATGACGAAGCCAGGTTTAATTTAAACATACACTATCTTAACTGATACATATTTCAAAGTATTAAATTGGTTTTCTTTTTTACATGAAGGGAGAACCCTCTAAATAACATTTTTTTTTTTTTTTTTAAGTATTAAATTAATTTTTACGACCTTGTAGCTAATATTATTTTTAAGTAATACATCTCGCAGTGAAGGGGGAGGAGATTAAAATGCAATATATAACAGTAATACAGTTATAAACATAATTTGAGATTTCTCTAATTATGAAGAGAAGATTATTTGAATGAATGGGAGTGCGATTCATAACGCATTTTTGTGATTCAAACAGATTGGTTAAGTGTATATCCTCACTTTTCATATGCTTATTTTCTTTATGGTAGCGAAGTTGTTGCACAGATCATAAAAAAGCAGATTTTTAATTTATCTAGACTTAAAACTTCTTTTTAGCTAAATATCAATTAGCGTAAATGTTGTCAAGCAAAACAACCAGGTACGAGGCACAAATAATAAGAAAGACTCCAGTGTGACAATTCAAAAGCTGCTTCATGTAAATATAAAGTCTAGTTCAAAAGTGCCGAAAGGGAGTGACCCCCGGCAACGGCATCAGATTGACATACTTATATGAAGGAGTCTAAATAAAAAGTGAGTCAAAAAACTCTATGATACAAAAATACATCAAAATACATTTCTTGGCTTGCGGCTTTCGCAAAGACTACCGGTTTTTGATATGTACCCATGCCAAATCTTTTATGTATTGGCGATGTATCTGCTGAAAGTCAGTGTGATACGTGGGTGAATAAAAATAGAAAAAGCTGATAAATTAATAGATATTGCACCCCAGCGAATCGTTTTAAGTGATGATTACAGTATTTATATGCGGAAAGAGGAGCGGCGATGGGAGCAAAATTTGTCTCACGTGCAGCATAACAAAAGATGTGTGATAAAGCTCACAAGAGTATAAATTTATTAACCATTTGTAGAAACGGTGGTTAGGCACAACCTAAAGCTTCGTTCAAATGCTTGTTTTGCCATCATTCAACACATTTCAAGGGGCGCTATTCTTTTCTACCCTTCTGTGGTTTATTCACGAAAGGACGGGACATTCAACAATTGGTCAAGACATCGGAAAATTAGACCGACCTCATAGACCGGGAGGCGTCAGAACAGAGAATAACCTCATCGAATTCAAGACTGAAGTTCCAGAATTAGTTACAACTCGATTGGCGTATTAAAACGCAATCGGTCTGCTATGTCACATCGTGGTGGAAAATACATGAAAACCCAATTTTAGTGGTTGACTTGTAGGTTTACCATTGTGTTTTCCTGTTTCCAGTACTCCAAGTTTTCCCATAACTTTGGGAGCTGGAAAATAGAATAGTAAACCTTCGAGAAAACCGCTAAAATCGGGTTTTCAAGTATTCTCCACCAAGATATGACTTGATAGACAGATTGCGTTTTAATATGCGAATCGAGTTTTAACTAATTCTATAATTTCAGCCGTGAATTTAATGAGGTTATTGTTTGTTCTGCCGCCTCTCGGTCTATCAAGGAAAGACTTACGAGACGTCCTTCAGTTTCCCTTTAAAGTCATTAAAGATTAAAAACTCCGTGTGACCAGAAGAAAGAGACCACGAGTAGAATGGTTCGTCTACCTGAGGATTGACGGATTTTATGTGGTTATAAAGAACAGATGTTTACAGGGTGGGAATTTATTTTATTTTTTATTTATTTATTTATTTGAGTGAGCGAGAGAAACGAATGTATTAGGCGGTTCATATCTACTTTTATTTTTATTATTTTTATCTGTACAGCACGGACACAAAAACGACGAAACAAAGTCAAGATTCTTTTTTTTTAAATCTTTTATTCAAAAGTATGTGGGCACAGAAATGTAACAACGAAAGGCTGTTAAAGGAACCGTGTTATCCCTAATTATAAAAATACAAAAAATTGAAACAATATAGTAATAGTGAGCGAATAAAATGATGAATTTAAAATAACATTTAGAGTTTCTTAAAATACTAAAAGGAGATATTAAAATTGAATACTAAAAGGAGAATATTTAACTCTATTACTTTATATTTCCGCTAACTATTGTACATTTTATTGATCATGTAAATTTTATGATATATATCTCCTGAATTTTTTTCCTTTAAATGGGGGCGCGTAATGCAGCGAATATAGGTAAAAATAGAAAAACGCATTCTCAAACTGTAGGTGCGCTTTATACGTCAGAATATACTATATATTACATATGAGGATTTCAGTTTCAATACTCGCCTTATCGAGAAAATCAAACGTTGGGAAATTGTGAAAATTTTCTGACTACGTCCATTGGTTTTCATTGTAAACCAAGATTTTACGATGCCAGAAATACATGATAAAACTAGTTATTTTGCAGATGGTAGTGTTTTTTCGAGGCAAGATCACCGATAAAATTGGTTGATCGAGAAAACTCGATATTTTACATTTTGGATAAGGCAAGTTTTGTAACTCACGTCCTCATATATATATATATATATATATATACACTGCTCAAAAAAATTAGAGGAGCAAGCAAAAAAGTGAAGAGAATAGTGCAAGGCAGCCATGTATGGGAATAAAAGGGATAGTAAACGTGTATCAATGCGCTATAAAGAAAAGAAGACGCAAAACAGTTTATAAGGGACCTTTTATTCTTTGAAAAGATGGAAAGAACATGAAAAGATTGTTTAGGGCAACTTTGGTTTCATGTAAATGATAAAAAAAAAAGTATTGTTTAGAAATTATGAAAGATTTTTAATATGGTGTGTGGTTTCCTCGAACAGCTAAGACTGTTGCACACCTGTTTTCTATGGATGCGATGAGGTTATCGATAAGAGTTTGGGGAATGCTGTTCCACTGCTCAAGAATTGCAATCCCCAACTCCCGGACAGTAAAAGGAGGCCTTGGTCTCGCAGCAATGCATCATCTGAGTATGTCTCAAACATGCACCATTGGATTTAGGTTAGGAGAGCATGCTGGCCATTCCATACACTGTATTGTTTCAGCTTCAAGCATGTTTTCCACAAGACGAACTGTATGAGGTCTAGTATTATCGTACAAGGAAAAAAAGAAATCACTAATTGCTGCAACATAAAATACGACTTGAGGTCTCAGTATCTCGTCTGTATAACTTTGGACCATCACAGTGCCATTCCGAATGATATACATGCCCGTACGCCAACCTATGCTAATTCCTGCCCATAGCACCAACCCACCTCGTCTGTAATGTGATCTTTCACGAACGAATATGGGATTATTTTGAGTGCCTCTTTCTCTCCATGCCAAAGCACATCAGATTTTACATCCAGACTGAATCGGGAGTCGTCTGTAAACAGAATTTGACTCCAACAACATTGCCTCCAAACTCGATGTTCAGTTACCCACCTTCTTTGGGCCGCACAGTTGCTCGAGATCAACCGAATACGGACCATTGGCTTATGTGCATAGAGACCACCCTGATAAAGCCTATTTCGGACTGTTTGGCTGGACACCCTACGTTCGGTGGCCAAGAATAACTGTGTTTGTAGCAGAGTAGCATTGTCTGTTCCGTCTCGACGAGCTGTTAACAGGATATATCGGTCATCAGTTTCTGTGGTAGCACATGGCCGACCTTGTCCTTGTCGAAATCTACCATTGCATGCGTCTTGGAATCGATTCCACAGCCTTGCATTGACACTTCTTGGGACCCCAACAGTGTCCGCTACACTTCGTTGTGTTTCCCCAGATTCAATTGTCCCAATAACACGCTAAGCCATGGATTTCGTTAAATCACATTGTTGTGACATTTTCAAGACACCTTTTTCAAAACACAAGCTGAGCAATTGAATTTTACAATTGAGACAGTGAAACAGACGTTTCTGCAATATCCCGATTGCTACACTTATCTCTTTTTTCTACTTTTTGATGCCATAAACTTTAATTTGATTGTGAAGTTTTTTTATCTGTTTTTTACTACGCTTTAAATTATGGATGTTTTATTTTACGTTACTTACCGGTGTAAATATTTGCGTACTTTTGTC
This sequence comes from Maratus speciosus, assembly GCA_963932465.1. Taxonomy (NCBI): domain Eukaryota; kingdom Metazoa; phylum Arthropoda; class Arachnida; order Araneae; family Salticidae; genus Maratus; species Maratus speciosus. Next base: position 459,204,268 of record OZ010792.1, read on the forward strand.
AAAACCATGTGCTCCCCTAATTGTTTTGAGGAGTGTATATATACAGGGGTCTACGTATAACCTGCCCGACCTTTATTTTCGCAACCGTTGGTCCTAGATGCATACTCCCAATTAAAAAAGTGGCCAAAATTAGGTGCAGAATTAAGATTTAAAAAAAAAGTTTGAAGCAAAAAGCAATTTAGTGAAGAATTACAGAATCTAAATTTTTATACGGTCCCCGGGTCCTATAAGTTATATTTAGTAACATTTTCCTGTTACACTGACAAGTAAGGCAAAAGAAGACCTGTTATTCTACGATTAAAATTGGCCGCGTAATAGCTGTTTAAAGTTGGAACATATTTTTTGCTGCAAATTAGGGGTCATTCAGAAATTTATTAGAAATATAATTTCGTCAGTTATATTAAAGAAATGGTTGTGAGTAAATTTAGTAATGCAATCTAAATTTGAAATCTTTCATCATTCTGACATATGTCCTCAAAATATACAACTTGTACTGAACATATAAGAGGATAAAAATGAGAGAATTTTTAAATAAAAGGATGAAAAACAACAGCCTTAATTCTTTTCAAATTGAGACACATTTTAAAATTCTGTTTGATTACACTTTCAAATTTTGGATTGTGCCATGTTTTTTAGCTTTTGAAAATTGATTCTTATGTATTTTTTAGCGCTGAATCCGAAAATGACCTACATTTTAAACCATCCCGTGAGGATTTTTCTCAAATCGCAAATTTCAGAGTTAAATGATCAAAGTTAAAATTGATCCCCCTCCCCTCCCAACCTCATCGGGCCGCTGAGCTGTTTAGCTGTAAGAAACCCAGTATCAGCAAATAATGAAAAAAATATTAAATTAAATTAAATTAAACTGAATTAAAAAGTCTAACATCTATTTTATAGTGTCAGATTTTTCGCTATTTTTTAACCTTGAAATTTACGATTTGCAAAACATCCTGACATGATGGTTAAAAGTGAAGGTAATTTTTTTATTCAGCGTTAAAAAATACACAAAACGTAATTATAAAATTTAAAAAACACAACCATCGCAGGTTTATGTTATCTAATCTAAAACTCTTTCTTAAACTTCTTGACGGCAATCTGTCCGATTTTTTTTCGTGTGTATAATATAAGTATAATATAAGTAGTCTCTAATATAAGTATGTATAATATGGTAAACGTCGAAAATCATAATAATATTACATTGTCAGCGGATTTAAGTAGGTAAAATTTAACTTCGATTGGACAATTGAAAGTGAGTTAAAGTTCGAGTATAAATTTTAAACTGGAAAGACTGTCGTTGCAAGTTATATGAAACCTTATGAAAATAACATAATTTTTGTTAAAAGAATTCATAGCCTCAAATCCTTACAAAATAAAACATATGTTAAAGTATAATTATTTTAACTAATACGAAACTTAACTAATAAAAGTTAACTCAATCGTAATAGTTGTACGATTTCTTTCAAAGCGCAGATACCTCGGAATAAGTTTAAGTACTTTATATTCGACACCTGAAAGAATGGCCGAAATCATCTCTTTTGAGATGCAAAAAAGTGGTATAAGTCATGCATTTCAAAGTTTCATAACTCGGCCAATTTTAATGTTAGTTGAAAGGAAATTTTTTTCTCTTACTTGTTAGTGTCACATGGAATTTTTACTAAATATCAGTTATAGGACCGGGAACCGTATAAAAATTTAAATTTCGTAACTTTTTAATAAACATTTTTCTTGACCCAAATCGCTTTAAAAATAATTCTTTACCTTATTTAAACTATTTTTGTAATTGGAAGTACGCTTCTGGGATCAACGGTTGCGAAAATAAAGGTCGGTCAGGTTATACGTGGACACACTGTATATATATATATATATATATATATATATGTATATGTGATAATAAAATTTTCGCCCTTTCATCTTAAGTAAACTATTCCAAATTATTATAGTATCTACCTTCTTTAGTTAGCTTTAATACTATCTTAAATATCTTTTATCTTTTTTCCATGCTTTAAATGCGCATTCCTTTTATTATTCTAAAAACCTTAAATCCATTCGTCTAATCTTATAAAACCCATTAAATTACTTTTTTTCATTTTGTTCTGAAACTAAATTCTTTTTGTTTCGAATGTTTTTAATATCATTTATTCCGTTTGTTCTATGATGTTCTATGTCCCATAATTTCTTCCAAAGCCCGCCAACATTTGTTTACGTTATTAATCTGACGCCGAAATTAAAGAGTTACGTCGACGTCATGCGAACTTCCCCCCTTTCCCCGAAGCTAGATCCTATCGTTAATCCGCCCCTCGTCACGTTCTCCCGCTATTTTTACAGGGTTATTGCTTTCACTTGTAATATATTCATACGCGTGCATTTTTCGCAAGTATTTAACCTGTTGCATTGACTAGGAGAGAGAGAAATTTGCGATCATTGAGTTGCTTAAATAAGCATGCCACCTGAAGAGCTTTGTTTCCTGCATCTTCGTCATGTTGTTCTAATATTTTACATCTAATGGTTTACATTATACGACGTAGCAACGGCCCGAGTATGGATAGTGCTATTGGAGTTGGTGCATTTTATGATCATCTTATAAATATTTTATGAATCTAAAGGCTTCATTTATTATTTACGGGAAACTACCAGTGAATTTCGACTTGATCTTCCACTCTTAACCATGATTTTACTTCCTTAAACTTAAGAAAAATTTTATTATTATATTATTACACACACACACACACATATATATATATAGATAGATAGATATAGATATATATAGATATATATACACGTAATTTGTAGATTTAAAAAAACAAAGCTTATTCAGCTTATTTATATATTTTTTTCCATTCTACAAAATTGTTATACATCTAGGTTTTACGAGTGATCTTTTTTCTTTTTAAATACCTCGTCTTTAAGAGCTTAAAAGATCCGAAATAAAACATATTGATGTAATTATTTTAATTAAGTCAAAACATTATTTAAAATATCATTAAATACTCTTTTTCAGACTATTAAGAGTAATACATGTAACATTTTTATGTCTCGATTTTTTTTCCTATAAATTTTCTTTCAAGAGTTACACGTGAACGAATCTTTTTTTTTTTTATAAATCAAATGTGAAAAAAAAATAATTTTAAGAGATTAATAACCAGAAGTGACAAATTAAAGTACCATATGCTCAAAAAAAAAAAAAAAAAAAAACATGAAGGTATTTTTTCTTTACAGAGAAAAAATGAATAAAGAAAATTTTAAAAACTTTATACTAAATTTAACCCACGTTTTAAATAAAATGAATGACATCAAGACGATTTGCGCATAACGCAGGTATAAAAACAATCAAGGCGAAAAACAATTTTTAATTAAACTTTTAAACTTTGACATTTTCTTTAGTAAAAAAAGGCTTTAATTTAGGTTGTTACTTAATTTCATTTTTTATATGTTGATTTGCAATATAATTGCAAATAGTAATTTTTTAACAACGTGCTTCGAAAAGTAATATCACATTTTTATTTTGATGTTAATTAATGAAGAATTACATAGAAATAGACGTTGCGCATCTGAAATAAAATAAAAATAAAAATTGAAGCGGTTAATCTGCTTTATTAAATGCTAGGATGTAGTAGGGTTACATAATATGCAGTTATTTAATATCATATCATTTTTATTTTAAATTAATTCATCATTAAATGATGTTTGATTTGAAGCTGTTTATCTTAATTTTGACACATGCTAAATATTTTACTGGAAGAATGTTTTCTCATATGATTATCGTTGCAAAATATTAAAATTCGTAGACAAAAGCATTAACGAAGGCTTTCGCTCGAATAAAGAAAAAATGTTATAATTCAGCCATTTTTTGGAGAAAAAAAAATATATTTTACTGAATAGAAATTTTTAGATTCATCTATTTCAGTATTTAATAATAAAAAAAAAACAACATTTGTTTTATTACACCACTTTTGGAACAAGTAAATTTAAAATTTATATATCCAATAAAACAATCTATACGGTAATTCTTGATTGTAATATACAGTGCGTTCCAAAATTCGACCGACAAATTCAGAGGGGTAATAGTAGGCATCAAGAGTTTGAAAAATTGCCATATAACATGAGGCCGCAAACCAGTTATTAATATCAAATACGGGGTGCTTCATCCTAACTGAACTCGGGTTGACGGTAATAATGTCGAGAAAAATAAAAACATTGCAATGAAAATGCAACGATACTGTTTGTTTTCGGAAAGCAATATCCTCTGCACTTTTGCGCATGCGTCAGGTCTGCTTTGATTTTATCAAAATAGGGATGAGCTCCGTTTGGCTGATTGCCAATATTAGTGACAACGTACAAGTGAACGCCGAAGTAGAACTTTGGAAAATACCCATTTCAGCTTAACACCACTTTGAATAGTAGAATCGTCTCAGAGTGCTAGACGCGGCTTTCAAAAACGAACAGTGTGTAAATTTTTGTGGGAAATGTGATAACACCACGAAAAGTTCTGGGAAAACATGTTGCTCAAGCAATCGATGATACCGTATGAATTGATAATCACAGTAAAATGTGGGACTTCAATAGCATATTGCTGGTGCGAATAATGCAAACTTCTACAACTTTTGTTTGGTGTTACCACATTTACAAGAAAGTTCAGAACGTCTTTTAAATGTTTTAGTATAATATACTTCAGTTTTTTGGAAGTTATTACCGTCAACTCAAATTAAGTTAGAGTTAAACACCTTGTATTTTTGATTAAATATATGGTTTGCGACCACATGTTCTATCGTAATTTTTCATCCTCTTGATGCCTACTATCATACATCTGAATTTGATGATCGAGTTTTGCAACACTCTGTATATGTTGTAGCTTTAAAATGCGCTAGTGTTACTATAAAATTCAGTGCTCATTTTAATAACCTACAACACTGAACTGAAATATCTTCTCATAACCTCACTAGAAATCGACACGGAGGCCCAGAAGGGATAGGTCATTAAAAGGCAATTGTTTAACGTCTCTCCAACACTTTTATTCAATGTGTCTTTCAAACCGTTATATTCATCCAAACACCGTATTTTCATTGTAAAAATTGATATTTATGACGTGAAAATGCAACACTATTTCCATTAACACTATAACACTGAGTTTCGAAATCGAGTTACAGCCTATCAATATCCAAATCGTTTTCCCAGTGCATTTCCATAGGCCGCTTTATTCAACATCTGTGTTATTCATGTTATGTCTATTAGACCGGGAGTCGGCAGCAAAGACAATCACCTCATCGAGTTTACGAATGAAATTCTAGGATTAGTTAAATCTCGATTCGCATATTTTAACGCAATCGGTCGGGCAAGTTATATATTGGTGGAAAACACCCGAAGACCCAATTTTAGCGATTGACTCGTAGGTTTACCAATTTGTTTTCCTGCGCCCAAACGTATAAAAAAATGGAGGACTGGGAACAGGAAAATACAATGCAAAACAGAAAAACCATAGCAAGACAGCCTTGGAAAGATTACATCAAGGAAAAATTATTCATATAAATTTCCACGAAAGTAAGATAATTTTTTTTTTCCAACTAATATTACCCATAATGAAGGGAACGAATATTTTTTCAACTGGATTAAATCATATTCAAGGCTGGAGTAGCACAGTTGAAGTTTATTCCAACAGAGCGAAAAATGTCCAGACCAGGGATCGAACCTGGATACTTGGCGTGCCGTGCCAATGCCTTGCCTGTTAGGCTATCCGGACCGATACCTGGCTGACATAATTTACTCTTATTAGATGGACTTGGCTGCGAACTGCAGCGTTAGTTTCATTCATCCGAGCTATAACTATAGCATTTACATGATGAAACTACTTTAACACGGAAACTCCTGTATACCATGTAATTAGGTCATAATGAAGGGAACGAATATTTTTTCAACTAATAAGAGTGAATTATGTCAGCCAGGTATCGGTCCGGATAGCCTAACAGGCAAGACATTGGCACGGCACGCCAAGTATCCAGGTTCGATCCCTGGTCTGGACATTTTTCGCTCTGTTGGAATAAACTTCAACTGTGCTACTCCAGCCTTGAATATGATTTAATACAGTTGAAAAAATATTCGTTCCCTTCATTATGACCTAATTACATGGTATACAGGAGTTTCCGTGTTAAAGTAGTTTCATCATGTAAATGCTATAGTTATAGCTCGGATGAATGAAACTTGCGCTGCAGTTCGCAGCCAAGTCCAACTAATAAGAGTGAATTATGTCAGCCAGGTATCGGTCCGGATAGCCTAACAGGCAAGGCATTGGCACGGCACGCCAAGTATCCAGGTTCGATCCCTGGTCTGGACATTTTTCGCTCTGTTGGAATAAACTTCAACTGTGCTACTCCAGCCTTGAATATGATTTAATCCAGTTGAAAAAATATTCGTTCCCTTCATTATGACCTAATTACATGGTATACAGGAGTTTCCGTGTTAAAGTAGTTTCATCATGTAAATGCTATAGTTATAGCTCGGATGAATGAAACTAGTGCTGCAGTTCGCCGCCAAGTCCAACTAATAAGAGTGAATTATGTCAGCCAGGTATCGGTCCGGATAGCCTAACAGGCAAGGCATTGGCACGGCACGCCAAGTATCCAGGTTCGATCCCTGGTCTGGACATTTTTCGCTCTGTTGGAATAAACTTCAACTGTGCTACTCCAGCCTTAAATAATATCCCATCTATTATAAGAAAAACAATAGAGATTCTAAAACGAAAAGTAACATATGTAACGATACAGCATCATTCAACTTACCAAAACTCTGGCTTGAGTTACTCAAGGGTTTCGAAAATAGAAATAAACATCAAATAAAATGTAACGTGCGTTACATGAAATACACAATGATGGCGTTTCAATTCATTGCATCATAGACCTTCAGTGCTTTGAAAATGACTCTGGATGAGTTGAAACGTGTCAACAGTCAAATAAAACTATTTTACTGTTTTTAACAGTTTTAGCAATTAGAAATAATGCATCGTAATTAAACTATATAAAACTTCATAAAGAATAATTACAAACCATGAAAATAATATGCATGGTTAAATTTTTAAAGAATATATATTTTTAAAAATCTATTAAATGCATTTTCAGAGGGTTTAAAAAAATTCTAATGTAAACATTAATGTTTTTAAGAGATCATGCTTTTAAATGAATTTTATTTTTTTTAAGGAAGTAAAAGGAAACCTTCGTAAATAACATTCTTTTCTTTCTAAAAGAAAACCTTCAAATGACGCTTCGCTGAACAGTCCATTATACAGAATGTAAGACTTGGCATCATTTTACTATTTTTCAAGAATAAGTAAATATTTGTTATGCAATATTTCCGTTTTTAAAAGTTTTAAAGATTACTTTTCGAGAATACTTTCGTCTTTTAAATTGGTTATCTATTATTATTTTTTGTAAGTATGTGTTTATGAATCAGTAATAGATATAGATATACACTATATTGCCATTAATGACCGGCAACTTTCAATTTTAGACATTTTGTCGAATATTTAGAAATATACTTGACAGATTTTTCTGGAATTTCAGGATTGAAAAGAACTGGTATGAACTCATATTTAGCAATGTCGATTTGATAAGGGGGGCAATTAGGGGGGCAACAAAAAATCAAAGAAAAAAAATAATACTTGGGATCACCCTGCAAAATAAAATGCACGAAATGATCTATCGCTATCGAATATAAGTAAAGAGACATTGTTCAATATGTGTATTCTTTTGTGTAAGAATAGAATGTATATTAATAGAGATATAGCGATTTATTTAAAAAAATTAAAAAATTCTTGCATGTTTTTTGCTTATAATATGCAGGGTTTTCAACCAAATTTAACGCCGGTTTCAGAAAAATTGACAAAATATAGTAGACACGATATAGTGCAATTGGAATATAAATATATTAGATATTTTAGGATCTATGACCAATTGCATGAAATAATTTTTATCTGCGTTTGCGCGAACGATAAAAAGGATCATTTTACATAATTTAATAGTCAACTCTATGTAGCAACTTATTAAAAAAATCTAGTCAAATATCGTAAAAATTCAGAAAGATATCGGCGTTAGAGTGAGCAAACTTTTAGTAGTTCTCTAAAAGCAGCTGAATGATAAGGGATTTTCCACAAAGTGTCATTTTTAATTTTTATTTTAATTTAATTTTAATTTTTTATTGGTGCTTTAGTTCTTCTTGGATAACCACCAAAACGAACCTATACCATGATCAAAAGAAGTATCAAAATCGAAGCATTTTTTCCAAATCTACTCGTTGATACTCACTAAATACTAACTTTTTTCTGAAAGTCAGTTAATAAAAAATGGCAATTTGTTTAAAATCCCTTATCATTCAGCTGCTTTTAGAGAACAAATAAAAATTTGCTCACTTTAACGCCGATATCTTTCTAAATTTTTACGATATTTGACTAGATTTTTTTAATAAGTTGCTCCATAAAGTTGACTATTAAATTATGTAAAATGATCGTTGTTATCGTTCGCGCATGCGCAGATAAAAATTATTTCATATAACTGCTCATATTTCCTAAAATATTTAATATATTTATATTCCAGATACACTATATTGTTTCTACTATATTTTGTAAATTTTTCTGAAACTTGCGTTAAATTTGGTTGAAAACCCTACATGTTATAAGAAAAAAATATGCAAGAATTTTTAATTTTTAAAAATAAATCGCTATATCTCTATTAATATACGTGCTATTCTTACACAAAAGAGTACACATATTGCACAATATCTGTTTATTTATATTCGGTAGCGGTAGATCATTTCGTGCATTTTATTTTACAGGGTGATCCCAAGTATTATATTTATTCTTTGATTTTTTGTTGGCCCCCTAATTGTCCCCCTTATCAAATCGACATTGTTAAATATGAGGTCATACCTGTTCTTATCAATCCTGAAATTTCAGAAGAATTTCTCAAGTATATTTCTAAATATTCGACAAAATGTCTAAAATTGAAAGTTGCCGGTCATTAATGGCAATATAGTGTAGATATAGATAGAGTAATAGTACTAGCTGTTAAACTTGTTTTACGTAAAATTTAATTTAATTTATATTTTAATATTTATTTGGAAATTAATATCAGTTTATTATCGGTAGGATAATAGATATTTGCACTATATCGGTGAAAGAAACATAAATCGTCAAAAAATGTTGTTAATCGCTAATCATATTTATTATTGGCAATGGCCAATCACAGTTAAAAAACTGATTTAATACGTATTTCTTAAATACATGACATTGTCAAAAAATGTAAATAACATAAGAGAAACTAAAATAATATAAAAAAGTCCTTCCGGCCAGTGCCGGGAAGAAGAGGTAGCTTTGAAATTCCTTATTTTAAAAAAGCCAACTTATATTATTCAAACACACGAAGCTCAATTTAGTGGAAACCGAATATAGGAGATTCACTACTAATTTTTATCAATATTAAATCATTATGAATGAGAATTTCGCGAAATTAGTCAGCTTTATCCAAGCTGCTTTTATTTAAAGTAACTTATATTTGGCTGAGATGTTGATGTATACTATCCACATGCCTTCTTACATGGAAATAGGCGAATACGTGTCTTATCGCGTGACAAATACAAGATCGTTTCAAAATGTTAGCCATACTAGAAATTCAAAGTGCTATAATTCAACCATTTTTTTAAGATATAAACAAAAGAACAAATTTTCAGAAACAAAATCTGCTCCGGAATCTTTGTATCAAGGCCAAACACATAAAAAAATCTTTTTCATTTTCCAATTTTTTAATACCTCATTTTAAATTTTAAATTTAATTTTTTTTAAATGGCAACCCTTTTGAAACAAGATGGCGAAGGAAGCTGGCCAACGAACTCGGTCGAGACATTGGTATGTACTATGTACAGACCAAATAACATCCAAATCGGTTCATAAATATGCTTGTTATCGCGTGACAAATCCAGGTCCTTTTAAAATGTCAACCACAATAGAAATTCAAAATGCTATAACTCAGCCATTTTTTTAAATATAGACGAAACAAAAACTGTTCCGGAATCTTTGTATTAAGGTCAAGCACATACAAAAAAAATCTTTTTCATTTTCCAATTTTTTGGTATCTCATTTTAAATTTTAATTTTTTAAAATTTTTTTAAATGGCCGCCATTTTGAAACAAGATGGCGGATGAAGCTGGCCAACGAACTCGGTTGAGATATTTGTATGTACTATGTACACACCAAGGTACATTAAAATCGGTTCATAAATACGCCTGTTATCACGTGACAAGTATCAGGACGTTTCAAAATGTCAGCCACGCTAGAAATTCAAAATGCTATAACTCAGCCATTTTTTAAGATATAGACGAAACAAAAACTGCTCCGGAATCTTTGTATAAAGGTCAAATACATAAGAGAAAAATATTTTTCCATTTTCAATTCTTTGGTACCACATTTAAAATTTAAAAATTTTAAAAAAATTTTAAATGGCCGCCATTTTGAAACAAAATGGCGGATGGAGCTGGCCAACGAACTCGGTCGAGACATTGGAATGTACTATGTACATACCGAATTACATCCAAATCGGTTCATAAATTCGAGAGTTACAGTATGACAAAGATCAGATATATATATATATATATATATATATATATGGCTATATATATATATATATATATATCAACTTTTGAACGGAGGGTGGTTTCGGGGTCTGGAGGTCATGATCGATGAAAATATACCAAAATTTTTTGAAATCGCTTTCCTCCGAACGGCTGCAATAGGTAGCTTTTTGTAATGAAAGCTACCTAACAATAGCTTAGTATACATTTATTAAACACGTAACACCAGATTGACGGATTTTAGTTATAAAAGATATTTAAGGTGATAGTTTTATTTTTGTCTGCATGTTAAACCCGATGGAATAAAAATGATATAGGTATATACATCAAAATTATATATTGCATCTATGAATACAACATACATATCTATCTATATATACAAGGATGAATCAAAAAGTAATGCTTCCCTTACTCTAAATTTCGTTCATTTCACAGCTACTAGAATCTGCGAGGGTGGTTCAATAATTATTGTCCTGAGTGTGTACAAAATATTTGTACTGAGATGGTTGATGTGGAATATTGAAGCCTAATGTTTTAGATGCCTATATGCTGAATTTCAAAAGCGTAGCTGCTTTAGCAGCATACTTTTTTTGGTTTTAGGTGTGAGAGGTGGCACCTAGCTTTAAAGGAGCGGGTGTTGGAGGAAAGGCTGGTTTGAAACTTATGGTGGCAGACCTGAAGCAGTTCTGTGATAGATTTGTGACAGTGGATGAGACGTGGCTAGACGTAGCTGTGATCCCAAGTCCAAACGACAGTTGCCACGTCTCATTCACTGCCAAACCCCACTTTCAAACTAGGAGCGACCTCTCACACCAAACACGAAAAAATGTTAATATAGCAGCTACAGTTCTGAAATTGAGCATATAAGCATCCAAGACATTAGGCTTCAATATTACACATCAACCACCGCAGTACAAATATTTTATACACAGTTGGGACAATAATTATTGAACCACCCTCGTATATGCATGATATTATAAAGGTAACCTTAGTTCACTTGTATGATATTTTCATTTTCAGATTGACTTATTGGATCCATGGATCAGAAGGTAAAAGAAAGAATCGTCATTGAATTTCTGGCGAAAGAAGGTTGTGCACGTAAGGAAATCCATAATCGCTTGAAGAATGCTTATGGGGACGCTGTAATGAACATCAGAAATGGGCGCCATTAAGGAAGAAGTTTGGAAAAGAAGAAATGGAAACTGCAGATAAATCGAGAAGCAGACCCCCGACAACATCAGTCACATATTCAAATCAAGAATGTTCTAACAAATTGGTTCGAGGAGACAGACGCGTTACAGTTCATAATGCTGTTGGTGCATTGAATATCTCGTATAGCTCTGCCCACGAAATAATTGAAAATCCTTGAAAAAAAAAGAAAAACCCTGAATTTTTCCAAAATGGTTTTGATACCTGGGTTAACCGGCGGCGCAATTGTATGCAAATGCATGGTGACTATGTTGAGCGGTACTTTTGTGTACAAGAGAGTTCAGGCTATGATCTGTAATAACTTATCCTGTTATATGTACTGTAATAAAGTTTTTAAGACATTTGAGGCATTACTTATTGATCCATCCTCGTATATATATTTATATTATATTATACACTTATATATCAATGCTTCTTCAATTGCATTTACGATTTCAGCTATATAATTTTAACTATAGAGCTACAGTGTAGAAAGAAAAAAGTGATTACTGTAATTAGTAGTATAGCCGACATTGTTGGCGCGGTGTATTTTACCTCACACGGATAATACATACATACTCGTTTACAAGAAAATGTGACAAGATTAAATAATTCAATTAAAAATGATTTCTTTCTGGTTAAACTTTCTCTTTATCTTGTCCCTTGTTTAAATACTGTAATAAAAAAATTCTTTGTTAGACTATTACTTCTGAACCTTTTTTTTAATATCATAAATTTAAATGTACTGTCACTGAAGCAGTGTTGCCAGATGGGCTACTTTTTTAAAAATCAGATTCTTGATTGACACCACTTTTTTGAAATGGAAAAAGGGGCCTTATTTAATGACATAATAGTTAAGGCAAAAACAAAGTGAATTTTACCGTTATAAAAAAGTGGGGCCAATCAAGAAAAGCAGCCCACTGGCAACACTGCTCTGAAGAGTGACTTTTTTTGATCGAGGCTAGGGTTAGTCAATGGTAGTTTTTTTTTCCCAGCTCAGGAACTACTAGAATATTTTCTTTTTTTCAATTTGATACTCTTCCTTATTTTTATTTTTATTTTTTTTAATTTAAATCTTTCTTTATTTTAATGTATCTATTCTTTCATGTAAGTAGGTTTTACTGCAGTAAAACCTAATCTTCTTTAATGGCTCCCTTATGTCTCTGCAACTCGTTTACATGTCGCCTGGATTTAAAGTTGCTCCCAACTTGGAAGATAACCAAAGACTGACATTTTTCTCTTGTTCTGTTGGTGCCTCGACCCTGCTACAGAAATACAGGGTGTGTCATAATTTCGTGCGAACTTAAAAACTTCTTAATAAAAGAAGTAATACTCCGAAAAATTTCAATATGCTCAAATATGATCAGAGGCACATTGGATTTTTTTCCATCTGTAAAAAAAAAAAAAAAAAAAAAAAAAAAAAAAAAAAAAAAAAAAAAAAAAAATCCAAAAGTAACCGAAAGAGGGCGCCACGGTATTCACCTTATACGAATGTTTGGTATGGTTTCATCATGTCTTTCATTCTGGGCCTTTTCAATTTTGAAGAGCTATGTCCTCAATCCAATTGGAAAACCTGTACAGTCACTGTAGAACGGTATGTTACGCTTTTGCGTGACCACGTTATGCATGCATTGCAGGAAAGACATACGTTACCTGTAGTCACCTACATGCAAGATGGTGCCCCGTTCAACTTTGCACGTGAATTGAAGGCGTTCATGTAAGACACTTTCACTGAACACGGAGTGGAAAGTAGAGGTTGCAAGTTCAAGTGTCAGACGATCTCCAGACTTGAACCTGGCAGATTTTTGATTGGGGGGATACTTAAAGTCTCTTGTGTACAAAATAGGGCTCCTCAGCCACTTTGGTGAAACTAAAAGATGCCATTAGATAGACCGTCGGTGGCATCGATACCGACATGCTACACTCAACTGTAATATGTGTACTGAAGCACCTCACTTGCCTATTACCTAGTGGTGGTGGTGGTCTTATTGAACATATTTTCCTTCTTTATATATAAAAAAAAGTAACGCTTTGGAAATGGACCAATGAAAATCTGCGTAGATACCGCGAAATGCATCTGATTGGTCAGAGCTTTCTGATGCTATAAGGCGGGTTACCAAGGGAGGATTCCAGGATCTTTCTCTAAACGTCACCAAGTTTGTCGGCAACTTGGTGATATATCGCCAAATTTGGCGACCAAAATTAGTCGCCAAAAGTAATGCCAACTTGGCGCTATTTCCAGTATTTCGCCAAATTTCCATAGACTCTCATTGAAATGTAATAGGGTTTTCATGCTTACAGAAAATCAACAAATTGAGATATTTCAGTGCAACAAAAACTGATATCAGGTTATGAATAGAGCTTAATTGAACTATTTACATTATTTTTAAGCACAAACACTAACTATTTACAATATTCGTAACACTATATATAAAATTTTACACATATATGTTGGTGGAGAAAAGACGGCGAAGTGAAAATATCATAGGAGAGGAGATTTATGTTATAACATTATTTACTGTAACTACAAATTGCGACTTTATTAAAAAGATAAGGGAAAAAAATCTAAATAATTTTAATAAACTTGTTACTTTTTATATTTAACATATTTTTTTAATTTACAAAATTTTTAATTTTAAATTTTCTGTTAACTTATAATTTTATTTAATTATAAATTTAGTATTTAATATATAATTATGCAAATAAATTATAAATTTTACCTTTTTTTAATTCTTTTATATTTAATAATTCTTATAATTATGAAACTCGGTAAGCTCTAATGATTATGTGCTTGGAGATAAGGGAATAAAATTGTTAGGAGTTGGAGAAAAGCCCGTTTTTACCAAGTGGAATCTAAAAATTGAATACATAGAAAATGAGGAATCGCGAAGCGATCCAGAATGGAAACACGAAACAGTTACGTCAAGGGTTGGCTGGAAAATAGCGGTTTCTTCGCGATACCGAACGGAATCGTGAAGCGATTACGCAGGGGGTTGGTGAGCGTAGCGAACAGGGGGCGGATCCCCCCTAGTGCTTTAAAATAAAGGCTCAGTGTAATGTTATGGAAATTTGCTTCATTGTCTGTTTGTGTTTCCCTGATTTGAATAAAATGTCTCAGTATGACTCCTGAGTGCGCTCTTTCGGATGCTTTCGGAAAATTTATTTCATACCTGGAAGCAAAATCCAATGTCCATATCATCATATTCGCGCAAACAGAAATTTTTTCCGAACAATACTTGTTTTATAGTATTTTTTTCCACGAATTTATGGCACACCCGGTGTATCAAAATTGGAATTTTTTATCCTGTGCTTTGAGATTTCGTCATAGCACATTTTACGAGGCTAACGAGAAAGACAGGCTTCCGCGGTTCATTCAGACATATCTTTTTTACAGACCGCGGGAGTCACGTGATGCTCGAATGCACCAATGAAGGTGTAAGAAAAGAGCATCACGTCACTCTAGCGGTCTGTAAAAAAAGACACGTGGAATGCACCGCGGTAGTGATGGTCGATTCTGGAAAATTTGAGAATCAATTAAAATCAACATCTTATAAAACAGAATCGATTGCAATAAGAATCGATTCCCAAATTCTAGAATCGATACTTGAATCGATATTTCGATGTTCACAGATTCACACAGATAAGCTGAAAAATAGTAATTGCAAAACGTAGCGAATCAACAGGGCCATACGTAACGAATCTCTCACCCCTCACCTCCATTTATGGGGCCCCTAGACAATGTTAGCGGTCCAGAAGTAAGCTACTACAGACCTTTGAGTCAAATGATAAGGTTTTTTAACTTTTAAAATTATTATTTTTAAGATGTAATTTTGATAATAATTTATATTATATTTAAATTTATCTTTAAAAAAAGATCTCGGTCAAATAAAAAAAAGGAAAGAAATGATTTTTTTTTTCATCCGGAAAAGATGTATTTTATACTCTAACTCTTATTTCCTTCAACCAAACAGATGGGGACTTACTTCCTATAAACGTCATTCTTCTTAAAAATGCGCAGATAAGCGAAATTTTGAAGGCTCTAAATTTATTTAAAAAGTTAAATGGTTTTTCAGTCTTTTTAGGATCTCCTATAAGCGTGGGGGAAATGCAAATATTGCAAATCTTCTTTTAAAATAGATGTGATGAATGTAATTAACCAATCATCACATACTAATTATCCCCCAATTAATAATCAAAATTCTGCTTTAAATAATATATTTAACTAAAATTTCTTTCCCTTTTTAAAATATATATCTTCTTATCTCATTTACAGTTTATAAATATCTTTCTTTTTAATGTTTACTAAATTTTCAGCTGTTAAGAAAAAAAAAAAAAATAAATGTTCGCATCCTAGAGCCATTAACAATGAAATAACATACTTTTCTCTGGTTAACAAATAAATAAAAGTATATTCCTTGATTATATTTTTTTTTCTTTCTTTCTTTTTCTTTCCCCAGCAGTAATCTAAAAACTATAAACAGTTATTGACTCATTCACTGACATGCAGTGTGCAAGTGCACTCACTGAAACAATAATAAATAAAAAAGAAAAGTATCGAGTTCAACTGATGGCATTGAGCTCACAGTCTATTCATACTAATTGTATTGTATACTCTTATCTTACTTAAAAAAATAATACCTTTCGAAAAATAAATTAAGGGGGAATCAGTCCCCCCCACCCGTCACATCTCTATACTTAAACAATAAGCTTCCAAATCTCATCAGGGAAGCGCTTTATCAGAATAAACTGGTTACCAAATTTGAAGCAGATCAGACAGAAAAACCCATCTATCTAAATTAAGGGGAGTTAGCCCCTGTTCCTCCCTTTATACTTAAACAATGAACCTCCAAATTTAATCAGGGAAGCGGCTTATCAGAATTAACCGGTATACCAAAATTGAAGCAAATCTGATAATTCTGCATGAAAAACCTATTTATCTGAGTGGGGAGGGGGAATAGCCCCCGTACCCCCGTCCTTTATGCTTAACCAATGAACCCCAAAACTAATCAGGGAAGCGCCCTATGAGAATGAACCTAGAAAAAAAAATTGAAGCAAATCGGACATTTCTATCGCGAGTTATCGCGTTGCGTATGTACGTACAGTCGTGGAAAAAAAAGTAAACAACCCCTACTTACTCCTCAGCAAATTATCGTAGACGAAAGTTACTGGTACCGGACGATTGGAAATAAAGTCTACTTTTAAATAGTGTGTATAAAATTCGTTTAGGGGGCCATATACATATTAAAACGAATTCAAACTTCATTTTTTTCAATGGCAGTACCCAAATTTAACGAGATATTTCAAATCTTCGGTTCAAAATATGCCTAGAAACCAAATTTCAAGTCATTCGAATGATAAGTTTTTGAATTACAGACATTCAAAATTTAGTACTTCTAATGTTAAATTACATTTTCATATTTTTATTTATATCTCCAGAAATTATGCTCTTAATGAGCTAATTTTTTGTGTAGCAATAATACTAATATACCCAAACATAAATACGTTGAATTTGCAATTTTTATAATTTTATGATATGAATTATGAATTATGAAATTAATATTCGAAAAAATTATGTATTGCAACATACAATTTTTTTGATGGATTTAGATTTATTAAGTTCCGCTTTATGGAAATCCCAAATGTCACATTTTTCTTCCAAGTAGTTTTCAAATTATGCTTAAAAATCGGCAAAATGATGGTTTAAGGGGCCGTCTATGACAGAAGTAAGTAAATTTTTGAAATTTATTCTGCTATCCTGTAATCAAACAGGTTTCATTGACGCTTAAACGTGCCTTGATCAAGAAGGCGGCTCTCTCGGTTAACAATCGAGTTCGAAACTTCAATTTGGATACAGCCCTTAAAATACGCTCGTTTTAAAATAATTAATTTCTCGGAAACTTATGGCACGAATTGCATAAAAATTTGTTTATAGGCTAATTGGAAGGTGTAGAATTCATTTATGCTGTCAGAATTGTGTACTGCTATTCAAAAAAACAAAGTTATGGTTCGTTTTAATATGTAGATGGCCCCTTAAACAAATTTTATATACATCAATTAAAAGTAGATTTTATTTCCAATCGTTCGGTACCAGTAACTTTCTTCCACGATAATTTGTTGAGAAGATAGTTGGGGGTGTTTACTTTTTTTTTCCACGACTGTACATACATACATACAGAAACTGTGGGCACATAAGCTCTCAGGCTTTGATAGACTGTGAGCTAAAAAGAAAAGTGCCCAGTTAAACTGATGGCATTGAGCTCACAGGCTATTCACACTAACTGTATATTATGCTCTTATTTCAAAGAATAATGCCCCTCGAAAAATAAACTAAGGGGCGGGGGGGGGTATTGCCCTTACCCGTTTACCCTCTTTATACATAACCGATGACCCTCCAAATGTCATCAGGGAAGCGCCTTATCGAAATAAATCGGTATACCAAATTTGAAGCAAATCGCATAGAAAAACCCATTTATCTAAATTAAGGGGGTATTAGCCACCTATTCCCCCCTTTATATTTAGCCAATGAACTTCCAGATCTAATTAGGGAAGCCTGTTATCAGAATAAACTGGTATACCAAATTTGAAGTAAATCGGATAGCAAAATCCATCTATCTAAATTAGGGAGGGTATTATCCCCTCGTCCCCCCTCCCCCCCTTTAGACTATAACAATGAACCTTCAAATATAATCAGAGAAATTCTTTATCAAAATTAACCTGTATACCAAAATATGAAGAAAATCTGATAATGCTGCATGAAAAATCCATTTATCTAAGCTAGGGGGGGAATTAGACCCCGTTTCCCCTTTATACTTAACTCATGAGCCCCCAAAACTAATCAGGGAAGCGCCTTTGCAGAATGAACATAGAAAAAAAATTGAAGCAAATCAGATATTTCTATCAAGAGTTATCGCGTTACGTACGTACATACATACATACAAAACCGACGGGTACATTAGATCTCAGTCTTTGATAGCCTGTGAGCTGAAAAGTGACAAGAGCGTGTAACTAGTGATGGGGGGGGGGGGACAGAAAATAAAAGAGGACATTAAAAGCTTTCCAACAATATGTTACACGAGATGGTTTGGAAGAAACAATAAATATGCCCCCCGGGGGACAGGTAAGTCTCAAACGGTGGGAGGGGTGACCTCAAATGTATCTTTGGTCAAGGTTTCAAAATGTGGATTTATAATAAAATAGAACGAGAATTGGTCATTTTAAAAATAGCATGCATATTTTGAACGGCCCTGAAAATTAAGATTGGCGAGGAGGGGGGGGGGGGGCGAAAAGAATTAGAAGGGACGAAATTGAAAAATACAACATAATAAATTAGTAACCCAAATAACTAGGCTTCTGAACAAAAGTATAACGATTTAACCTAGTATCGAATTCAGGGGGTGTCCCGGGGGAACATCGGAATGTCCCTCCCGAAAGTTTTGATATTTTATGCTTTTTAATGGACAAATGTGCATCCCCCCTTACGGAACTCTAAAATCTCCCTCCCCCTCCCCCCAATCCGGACCGGAGCAGTCAAGAAATTAACCCGCCATTCAACACTGAGCCTAGAAAGAAAAAAAAAAGGCTCTTATACAAAATTTTACAGCAATTCTGCCACTAAAACAGTAAAATTGGAGGAATCTATTCAACCCGAATCGTGGATCATACGCGATGTGATTTGAATTGAAGTAAATCAAAAAATAACAATTTCACCCGCATCTAAAAATCGGCATCGAATCTGAACTGAATCGATTCACCCGAATCTAAAGAATTGAAATAAATCAAAAAATAGCGATTCTGCCTGCATCTAAAGATCGACGTCGGCATCGAATCTAAACTGAATCGATTCGCTATTTCTGATCTTAATTGACGGGCAGAATCGATGCGTTAATTTTTTCTTGCTTTCTTTTGTCTTTAGAAAAAGAAAGCGTTCGATTCGTGAAAAATTTCGACTTTCGGTTTTCGAAGGATTTATAGTTTTAGAAGATCTTGCCTGGAATACGATTTGACAATTTTTATACATTATCTGTCTGTCAGCCTGTCTGTTTGTCTCTGACAAAAAAATTGTGGGCGGTCTATTTCAAGAACTAATACATGGAATCTGTTGAAAGTTTAGATTCAATTAGACTTTCATATAAATTGGTGCTGATTACTTTTTGATGTAAATCTAACGGCAGGTGGCGCTGCTATGCTGCATTTTTCTCGATTTTCGCAATAGCTCTATCTCAAGAACTAATGCACGGATTTTCATCAAACTTCACATTCAGTTAGACGTTGGCATAAATTGTTGCATATTAGATTTCGGTGTAAATCACTTAACAGGGTGCGTTGTTATGCAGATTTTATCAGCAGTGTTGAATTCAGACAATTTTCTCCGGGAGGGATTTCTGCGGATCCAGAGAGGGACAGTTCAGAGGGGAAGGGAATTGGACTTTAGTACATCTATACTAATAAAAGAATAAATCGCCTTGTGTGTGTGTGTGTGTGTCTGTCTGTGTGCGATGGCTAGCAAAAACTACCGCACGTAGAAGTCTGAAAATTCAGATGTGATTAGTCCAAGACAGGTCCTAATAAACCTGCGGCTTGGATTTTTAATTTTTTAAGGGCCGGGGCCCCTGGTCCCCTTTCAGTTTTGATGCACTAAAACGTTAATAACATGCCTCTTTTCTATCCGATCTTCTTCGTTTTTGCGGTGAATTATCCTTTCAGTTTCTGCCCCCTTTCTACATTTTACTTAAAACCCTGGCACCCTTGCAAGGTGCCCAGTACAGGGCCCCTTGAAGTTTCAGTGCACTAAATTGTTAATAACATGCCTCTTTTCTATCCGATCTTCTTCGTTTTTGTGGTGAATTCTCCTTTCAGTTTCTGCCCCATTTCCACATTTCAGTTAAGACCCTGGCACCCTTGCAAGGGGCCCGGTACAGGGCCCCTTGAAGTTTTAGTGCACAAAATAATTAATAACATGCATCTTTTCTATCCAATCTTCTTCGTTTTTGGTGTGAATTCTCCTTTCAGTTTCTGCCCCATTTCTACATTTCAGTTAAGACCCTGGCACGTTTGCAAGGGGCCCAGTACAGGGCCCCTTAACTTTTAGTGCACTAAATTGTTAACAACAAGCATCTTTTCTATCCGATCTCCTTCGTTTTTGGGGTGAATTCTCCTTTTAGTTTCTACCTCATTTCAACATTTCAGTTAAGGCTCTGGCACCATGTCCAGGGGCCCGGTACAGGCCCCTTGAACTTTTAGTGCACAAAATAATTAATAACATGCCTCTTTTCTATCCGATCTTCTTCGTTTTTGGGGTGAATTATCCTTTCAGTTTGTGCCCCATTTCTACATTTTACTTAAGACCCTGGCACCCTTGCAAGGGGCCCAGTACAGGGCCCATAGAACTTTTAGTGCATTAAATTGTTAATAACATGCCTCTTTTCTATCCGATCTTCTTCGTTTTTGTGGTGAACTCTCCTTTCAGTTTCTGCCCCATTTCCACATTTCAGTTAAGACCCTGGCACCCTTGCAAGGGGCCCGGTAGAGTGCCCCTTGATGTTTTAGTGCACAGAATAATTAATAACATGCATATTTTCTATCCAATCTTCTTCGTTTTTGGTGTGAATTCTCCTTTCAGTTTCTGCCCCATTTCTACATTTCAGTTAAGACCCTGGCACCTTTGCAAGGGGCCCTATACAGGGCCCCAACGGATAACTTTTCTATCCGATCTTCGTTTTTTCCGGTGAATTCTCCTTTCTGTTTCTGCCCCATTTCTACATTTCAGTTTGCGTAGTGGTTGTTAATCATTGGCTATCAGTTTTTCCTGCATTTTATGAACTTAAGTTTTTAAATATTTTTGATTTTAAGGACTATTTATTTTATTGGACTATCTTCAGTTATTGATATTGTTTCTGTTTTTCAGTTGGTTGTGGAGTTACCCATAAACCCACACTCTTGTAAAAGTTGCATGGTAATCCCTAAACATGCTTTTTGTATATTGTTGATCATAGCGAGTTGCTATGTTTTATTTTTGTATAAGAGTTTATGCTTTTGTTATTTATTTTGTTATTATATATGCCGTTGGTTTGCCCGGTCCTTTGGTAGTGCGCGGAGCTGGATTGTGGAGGGTTTTTTTCCCGCCAGGACATTAATTCGATAAACCTCACGGTTGGAGTCCTGGCTGGGTGTCAAAAAAAGGCCCCTGGCACCCTTGCAAGGGGCCCAGTACAGGGCCCCTTAACTTTTAGTGCACTAAATTGTTAATAACAAGCATCTTTAATGTCCGATCTTCGTCGTTTTTGAGGTGAATACTCCTTTTAGTTTCTACCCCATTTCTTCATTTCAGTTAAGACCCTGTCACCCTATCAAGAGGTCCAGTACAGGGCCCCTTTAAGTTTTAGGGAACTAAATTGTTAAAAACTTGCCTCTTTTATATCCGATCTTCTTCGTTTTTGGAGTGAATTCTCCTTTCAGTTTCTGCCCCATTTCTACATTTCAGTTAAGACCCTGGCACTCTTGCAAGGGGCCCGGTACAGGACCCCTTGAAGTTTTAGTGCATTACATTTTTAATAAATTGCTTCCTTTTTATCCGATCTTCATTTTTGGGATACTTTCTACGTTTAGTTATACTCCCGTATCTACATTCCGGTTAAGACCATGGGACCGTCTAGGGTCCTGTAGGGCCTGGTCCAGAGTCCCTTAATTTTTTTGTGTGCCATGCGTTTTTCACACCCTAATTTTCTCACCTTCGAAATGTGTAGTTTTAAAGTTGAGTCTTGAACTCTTCTCCTTAGACCAACACTCACATATACTTATCCGGCCCCTGGGGCCCTTTTTAAGCACTTCCCCAATTTTTTGCACATTTCTTTTAAATTACATTCTAATGATTAATTCTTACCCTATGCTTAATCTCAACTAATCGAAGATCTGAAACGCTAAGCACTAAAACGTTGTAACATGTTTTCATCTTAGGGACTTTTCTCAACTATCAGTTGGCCCCTTTTGGGACCCCTATTATAACTCCCTTAAAAATAGTCCGATTTACTAGCTTTTTTTTCTAACAACATCTTAGGTTCTCCAGCTATTACATGAACGACAAAAAAAAATTATTTCAGGATTCAACTACCACCAATTTTGAATATAAATCGTCTTAGGGCACTTGGTGCATCTTCTTTAAAAATTATCCGAATTCCTTGCAATTTTTTTGCCATAGTTCTAGCGTACTCAGATTACATTAAAAACTACTAAAAAGTGTATTTATACCAAACTACATGCCACTTATGCCCTTTCTCCTTTGGGGACCGTTACAAGGCCCCTTGAAGCTTTTGCATCATAAATTATTAATAAATTGCCTCTCTTAATCCGATCTTCATTTTTTGAACCATTTTTCCATTTAGTTATTCTCCAGTTTCTATAATCCAGTTAAAATCATGGGGCACCTTAGGGTCCCGTAGGGCCCGATCAGGGCCCCTTGAACTTTTGTGTGCTATGCATTTTTTACACCCTAATTTTCTCACCTTCTCATTGCATGATTTTAAGATTGAGTCTTGGACTCTTCCCGCTAGACCAACACCCTCATATTTTTACTGGTGCTCTAGGGCCCTTTTTTAAGCATTTACTCCATTTTTTCGCATTTCTTTAAAATATTATTCTAATGATTATTTCATACCCTATGATTAATTTTGACTAATTGAAGATGTAAAACGCTAAGTACTAAAACATTTAAACATGTTTTCATGTTAGGGCCCTTCTCTCAACTAACAGTTGGGCCCTTAAAAATGGTCCGAGTCACGAACTTTTTTTTCCTAGAAACTTCTCAGGTTCTCCAGCTATTATATTAACGACAAAAAAAATTGCAGACTTCAGCTACCACCAATTTTGAATATTAATCGTCTTCATGGGGTCTTTGCTGCAGCTTCTTTAAAAACTATCTTATTCTGTTGCAATATTCTTTAACATAGTTTTAGCGTCTTCCAGCTACTTTAAAACCCCTAATAAATTTTCTTATACCCAACTACATTCCAGTTAAGACCCTGGCCCCCAGGGCCCGGTCCTTCTTTGTACCTCAGCTACCACCTTTTTCGAACATCAATCTCCTTTTTCAGCATTTATAGCATAGATTTGAAGACCGGGTTCTAAATGCTAAAAAAAACTCCAACTATAAATTTACTGGAACTACTCTTTATTTAAAAAACATCTTTTTAAAAGGTGGTTCAGTTAGAGAAAAACATGGGAGAGAGAGACCCCCATAATACATGGGACGCCGAAGCGCCTCTTCTTTTTAGACAACTTTACATCTCGAAAGCTGAAACAGAAGTCCAGTTTCTGCAAGAAGCCTAGAAATCTTGGCGTTGCACAGAATCGCCAATTTACAAACTTTTGGTGACTGCGCGAAAGTGAACAAAGGCTTTTGGCAATAAACATTACCGCAAAAATGTGGTGACACTACCAGACGGGTGAGGCCGAGATTGCAAGTAAGCGCTTCTAACTACGATGAGAAAAGTAACAGACAAACCGAAATTGTTTATATTACAGATAGGCCTTTGCCCAACTAACTGTTACATGAAATTGCAGACTACAGATTGCTCGATGAGAAAAATGCTGAAAATCCAGGAAATCTGGCTTTTAGCTCAACCACAAAACACAATAAATACATGCTTCCCATAAGATTTGTTCATTTTTTACTTTTTATTGATAATACATTTTCAACGTTCACGTATTAGTAGAGATAAAAATTTCTTATCACTGCGGCGGGGAAAAAATCCAATGCAAGAAAATGAAGACCTTGATACTAGCAGCTGTGCCATTTAATTCTTATTTATTTCTTTGCACTATGGGCGGTAACAGATAAGGGAAATAGGGAAAAAAAGAAATGAATCTTTGAGCGGCCTGAAATAAAGATGTTTTTAGAAAGAAGAAAGAAAACACCTTAATAAAAGCTGGATGGTTTTGAGAAATGAATGTAATCACATATTTCAGTATAGGAACGAGAGGGGGGGGGGAGGATAATATGACCTAAAAGTAAGAAAGTTATGTTTTAAATTAATTTTGAATAAAAATGATAGCTATGGGACAGAAACGCTGTCACATAACTCACCCGGACCACAGAAGAAAGCTGAAACGTGTACGATGCAGCTTTATATCTACTTAAAATCCTTTGTCCACCTTCGCACATACAGAGTATACTATCTACATAGAAATATAAAAAAAATTTGTATCCAATAACAGAAAATTTTTGAACCTGTTTCTCTAAAATGCTATTAGAGCATCATTTCCAGTAGCGTGTACGACCAACGTGTACGATGCAGCTTTATATCTACTTAAAATCCTTTGTCCACCTTCGCACATACAGAGTATACTATCTACATAGAAATATAAAAAAAATTTGTATCCAATAACAGAAAATTTCTGAACCTGTTTCTCTAAAATGCTATTAGATCATCATTTCCAGTAATTTAAGTAATAAAATAGAAAGGTAGTATATAAACATATTTGCTTGCTTTCAAATAATTCAAAATAATAATATTTATTCATGACTGAGCGCTCATATTTAAAACAAATCTTATTTATCAATTCAATATGCCACAAGAGAAAAAAAAATGTGCCACATTTGACGAAGAGTTAGGATCCTATGTTTTTTTTATGTTGCTCTATGTTTGTGGCCCTGGTACCAGCTTTTTTGTTGTGTCATGATTCCAAAGGGATGTATTTACATTAGACATATTTTATAACTTCTCACAATGTGATCTTACAATGAGATCATAATTTCATACGAAATGCAAGCAAATTAAAACAAAACACACCAATAAGAACTTTTTTTTAATGAAACAAAGACAAATATTGTATGTATATATATAAAATAAAAGTTAAAAAGTACTGTATTACACTAAAGATGAATCGTATATGAAAAGAAAAATTTGTGCACAAGGCACAGGACTATGCAAAAAGGGGTGCACATAGCACGCTGGCAAACAGGTGTAGCCCTAAATCTTGTGGAAACCACAAGTATTATGGCGTCAGCTTAGGGCTTCTGCCTTAGATAATAAGGGTATATATTTTTTAGATACCTGCACTATAACTAAGTTCCCGCTGTAACAAGAAGACAAAGTATAATATAATTTAGCATTTGATAAATTTACACACTGCCGTCCAGTATTTCTGTGTATTAATTAAAATTTCCCATCTTGTGTTCAAGATTATGCATGATATGAAGTACCTGTGTAATCACTAGAGTAATTTTTTTTTTACACCTGGCAAGAATATGAAAAAAAAGGTAAGAAAAATGTATCTAAATGTTATATAATGTAACAAGATACCTTACTCGATCTGCCACTTTCAAGTAAGAAGTATCTAAGCAAAGTGTTAAAATGTAACATGTTAAAAATAAACAAATTCGAAATGTATGTGTAGTTTACTATGTCATGTGACGGATAACTCCTTGTAATTTTAAAATCTTTGTACATAGACAAAGTGATGTTGTCAATGATATGTTATGACATTATGCGAACATATAAAAAAATGAAAAAGTTGATAGAATATTTTAATATTGAAATATGGTGTAACGTTTAAAAGATAGGAAAGTAACAGGGGAATAAAAACAAACAAAAAGGAACTGAATGTGTGTGAATGGAGGGGAAAAGAAACCCCAAACTCATGAACTACCTGAAATAAAACACATGAACAAGTGTGTACGCAAGCATACACAACGTGTAAGTTAAACACATGAACAAATTGAATAATTCCACATGAACTATATGTATTAATGTCTCAATGAACTCAAATTGTTATGCATTTGCCAACAAAATAAACAGGCAGTATATGTGTAATAACCCAAGACACTTGCATACGAGTGAGATACAATTAAATAATTAATGAGTTATCATCAAAATGTAATGAATAAAGGTTAAAAAACAAATGAACTACTTGTAATGTGTGTGTAAACTCTGGTTAAACTCTAAACCAGCCAGTGTGTACTACTCAGTGAACTACTTGTAAAAAAAAAAACACTGTCGAATAGATCGTTAGCAAAGTACAATGTGTAAAAGCAAATGAACAAAATATGTAAATCAACACATGAACTAGTGTAATGTATGTATATGGATGCACAAAATGTATTCTAAATAAGCAAATGTTGTGCAACATAAACAAATATGCAACACATGAACTGCTTGTAAAAAAATGAATTAATGGTTGACTAAGGGTTAAAATTAAAATAAAGTTGTATCTGCCAAAGTTATTACTGTATTAAGGTAACAAAAGTGTGTATAAAATGCACAAGTGCCCAGCAGATTGCATAACTCTACGCTAAAAATGTAGAAGTTATGCCAAGCCAAACATGTTCCAAGAAAAAGAATGAAAGAGAAAGTAAAAATGCATAGAAAAAAAGCTATATTCCTCATGTCATATGAGTGTATGTATCCGTCACAAGACAACGTGAGACTTCACTCACAAATTAAAAAAAATTTTAAATGTGCGAAAATGCCAAAGATTTAGTTTAATGACTCTATTTGAATAGCGTTAAAAAAAGGGGGAAGTGTACCAAACAGCACATATTGTGCATTTGAATAAATTTTTCGAAAAAAAAAATAACCCGTAAGGATATCAATTATCATGTCAGATAAAATAAAATTACCTTATGTTATAAATAAAAATAGCAACAAGTCACCAGCTTTGTGTAAACAATGAAATTAAACGGTAAATTAACTGTATGTGTAAAAATGTACAGCCAATTAATTATCTCCTGCATAAAAATTAAGATGTATGTGCACACCATGTACAATAGTTAAATTATGTCATAATTTCTGCAAAAGTTTTAAACATATCAACCAAAAACATCTTACCAAGTATATTAAAAAAATTTATAAACTGTATTTTACTGTGTGTAGTGTAAAAAAAAACCTTACTTTATATGTCGCTTACAAGCAAGGAGTCTATAACAAAAGTGTAGAAAAATGAACTGTTAAAGGTTAATTGCTGCAAAATGAATGTGTGAAGTAAAATGTCATGTGAAGGATAATTTCATGTAAATCTAAAAAAAATCTGTTAAATTAACCAAGTGATGGTGTCATTAGTAACTTATGACATTACACAAACTGAAAAAAATTAGTATTTAGAGGGTAAGGGAAAAATCTGTAGTGTAAAACGAAAACCTGACATAAAATGTAGAAGTAAAAAAAATAACGGTACGTGTGTACAAACACAAAACTCCAAAATCATTCTTGTGAAGGTGATTTCAATTACATAATTAATGAATTAATATTATTAGATTATGTAATGATACAGAGTTTTGCTTGATACCATGAACTAAGTGTATAAACATATGAACAAAGTGTGAAAGTTTTAGATTATCTCAATGAACAAAGTGTGACAAACTCATGAACAATGTATGATAATATCTTAATGAACAAAGTGTATTCTCACATGAAATAAAATTGTGTAAGTATACCCATGAACTAAAATAAACTCACATGAACTAAATGTAATCTCACATGAACAAAATTGTGTAATTATTCTCATGAACTAATGTGTGTTTTCAAATGAACTAAATTGTGTAACTAATCTCATGAACTAATGTGTGACTTCACATGAAAAAAATTGTGTATCTATCTAAAACTTAAGTGCAGCACATGAACTAATGTTGTCAAAAAGTAAAAAAAAGTACCGTCAATTTTTAAAATAAATGTTAAGTAAGAGACAAAATAGAAAATGTTATTAAATTATATTGTGAAAATGTAAATTCCAAAACTCAAAACTGAATGTAAAGAGTAAAATGTGATGTTTCCATCACCTGTATCTACCAAGTTACCAAAGTAGAAAAAAATATCTAAAATCGTTTAAGTGTAACTGGTGCAAAAAAAAAAAAAAAAAAAAAAAAAAAAAAGGAAGACACATCTGTACAGTGTTTGTGTGTACACCTGTACTACCAAAACTTTTACAAGCGAAAATAAAAAAAACTGATGACCTGCATCAATGTATTTTACTCTCCCATACAATCTTTTAATCATCCAACCATTCCTGCAGTAATAATTGAATGAGAAAAAGGTATACCTAACAGTACACACATAATTTCTAAAAAAATATATAGATTTAAATTTGCAGTTAAGTGTTAACTGCGAAATAAATTATCACTAATGCCATATGGTGAAGCATTAAGATGTACATAAATGTTTAACACAGTGAAATGTTTTTTTCTTTAAATGAAATTCTTTTTTTTTTTTAAGTATCCCTAACAATACAAAATGCAGCAAGAGAAAAAAAAATAATATATCTTGTAAAGAGGTTTTTTTTTTTTTTTTTTAGAAAAAAATAAGTGTGTTTAATGAAAAGAATTGCAGTTGTCTAAGGTTTCTCGTTGCTCTTTTATATATCTCTTTACGGTAGGACATCTATGTGAGAAAGCTGTATGGAAACGTTAAATTTTGTGTTGTTTACCTCATTACATCTAATGCAATTAATGCATTTTGGGCTGTTTGAACAATGAGGATCTTTATGTGATAAGGCACATACAGGACACCTAATTTTATCTGTGCATGATTTTGCCTGATGAAGAAGATTTTGACATGTAAAACTTCTTTTTACTGAAACGTATCTTTTTACAGGGTAACCCGTAGACTGAATTTTGATTTCGCCATGAATAATTAACATTTTAGCTATCTTTGGGGGCATTAAAAATATCCAATTAAATAACTCAACATATTTCATCTTATATTTTTGTTGAAATTGAATAGAAGGTGTGGATATACCAGTTAAGTCAGAAATTGCCAAAAGAATATCAGGAATATTAAAATTTTCTGGCAACTGACAAATTATAACTGAAAATTGTTTTAAATCATGCTTAAAAGGGGACGGAAAGTTACTATTTATACACTGTAAAAAAAAAAAATGGTAACGTTCCATGTAAAATCCAGGAACGTTTCGCCTTTTCTCAGGTTTTCAGAATAATTTAGCTCTTTCCTGTGAAATTCTGGTTTTCTTATCTGAAACGTTCCTGAACAAAAGTTGGAAACAGCAAAACGCTGCGGCCGCCATTTATTACTTTTTGCTATAATCCGTTGCTCGCGCGGGAGTGTCGAAAACGAATTCCTTAAATGAATGTAAAAAAAATCAATATGGAATGCAAATAAATCAATAGACGACATAATCCTTTACGTCTCTATTGTCAAGACAATTCAGAAGAAAATACAATACCTCTGTGATATCGCTAAGAGATTATCTCTCGTACTTGTCTGTGGAATGTTTAACGAGCAGACCGTGTAAAAAAAAATACACCTATTATTTGAATCTCCATTTACCAGGGGACCATCAAACATGATTCTCACCGATTTTGATTAATTTAAAGTATGTTTTAGAGTTCTTATCTCTAATTATTCTTGTGAAAGGATTTCTACAAATGAGCCCTAGATTTTCAGAAATTAGATGCTGAGGTTTAGCATACGCTTCAAATACCCATTAGTTTGCAGCTCTTAACGTGTCTTTCGTGGTGTGGACGCAGAAAGCTCGCACGCTACCCGTACGGCCCGAGTTCGATGCTACCTCTTGACTTTTAGGTAGATTTCGTATGAAATACTACCTATTGGGATCGTTCCTATGTTGGAATTTCTGAAAAATTTTTGCAGATCTACACCGATCATGACCCCTAGACCCCAAAACCACCCTCAGTAAAAAACTTTATATATCTATCTATCTATCTATCTATCTACCTATATATATCACTTTCTTCTGGACACGATAACGTTCGTAATTCTGCACCAATCTCTTCCAAACTGATACATAAAATCAACGGGCATAAATTCTCGGTCAAGTTCGTTAATGGGCAAAATCGGACCAAGGGGATGGAAATAGGGAGGGGTTTTGTGAAAACAGAAAAACCCCTATAACTTCTTTCCTTTTGTACATATCCAATCAGTTTAAAGTTTTTATTACTTCTAAAAATAGGGCCAAAATTTTATGTATCACATATTTTTGATAAAGTTAAAAATGGGCTCAAGGGGCGCAAAAAATAGGGTTTTTGGAAGAAAAAAATTCATAACTTCGTCAATTGTCACGATATCAAATCCAAATAATTTTATTATAAATCTCCTTAATATTATCTACAACTTTTATATTCACAAGTTTTTGATAGAACCAATTCGTAACGCGAAAAAAAAATAAAAACGAAATCAAAAAGGGGGTTTAAAGAAGAAAAAAATCCATAACTCCGTCAATTCAAAAGATATAAAATCCCCATGAATTTATCATATATCTTCTTAGTATTGTCTACAACATCTATATAGACAAGTTTTGGATAGGAACAATTCTTACAGCAAAAACAAATTAAAAATACATAGCGGTTGAAGAAAAAAATCATCTGAGTAAGGGTGTATTCAAATCCAAACTGCCTGTTTTCGGACTCATTTTACAATTCATTTTTGCTCTCAAAGGCTTCCAATTGGTACGTTTTCTTACTCAGAAACTATATAATGTACCGTAATGGTCGATGTTTTGATAGAGGCAGAATATATTTTTTAAAATGCTGTTAAAAAGGGCATTTTGAACCGAATTTACCGAAGCGGATTGTGTTGGAAAAATCATTGTATTAAGGATGCACTCAAATCCAAACTGCTTATTTTCTGACTCATTTTTAAATTCATTTTTGCTCTCAAACGCATTTAATTGGTAGATTCGCTTATTCAGAAACTATATAATGTACCGTAATGATCGAGTTTTTGATTGACGCAGAATATATTTCAAAAAAATTATGTCAAAGTGGGCATTTTGAACGGAATTTCCCGAAGCGATTGTGTTAGAAACGAAAAATATTGTCCTTCTGAGAAAATAATTGTATATATATCAAGTTTTAATTAACTGAACAAAAAATAAAAACACAGGTCGCTTATAAATCTCTTCAAAAATAACGTCAGCAAGTTTCATATTTTTTTAAAATTAAAAATGAATCTGGAATTATGCCAGAAAATTTCGAGTTGTTTAGCATGGAAAAGTATTTTTTTTTAAATACCGCTCTAACACGATTCTGATAAAACCAGCTATTATATAAAAATGAAATAAAAACTCCTCAAAAGCGGCCTGATAAAATTGTTAAAGTGGATTTATCTCTAATCATGATTTAGTTTTTGTTTGTGAAATTAGTATATTTGACTTCGAAATCTACCTCTGCCTGTAGGCCGGGCCGGCAGGGATTTTTTTTTTCTTTTTTAGTTAATTTTATATTTTAACACTTTATTACAATTTGATTTAAATTTCATATATATTTGACACTTTGAATTGCTGCAAATTTGAATTTTTTTTTCGGAAAAAATATACAATTACGTTTATGTTTTTTTTTTTCATGAAAATTTATATGTATTTTATCTAACTTGTAAACTAACATAATTACTGACGAAAATCCAAAATATTTTATGTCTAGATTTTTTTCTAATTATTATTTACATTTATATATTTTTATATTTTAAGCAAAGTTCAGAAACAATATATCATATATATATATATATATTTACTTTATTGAATTTTAACTGAAAATTTATTTTTTCGTGTAAATTATAAATAATAATTTTGATGTCAATTTCAAAATATTTTTTCATTCTAACAAATAATGATAATGAAGCGAAAATTGTCAACTGGAAATGTAAAAATCGTCTGCGGATCCCGCATGCTGTGAAATGTCAGTAATGTTTTGCTGTCAACAGAAATATTCCTGGTATTTCGCAGGAAACTTACTGGCATTTCTGTAGAAAGTTTTTAACATATACAGTAAAGTTCCAATCATTTTCAAGAAATGTTTCTTGGAAATAATGGGCAACTCAGCTGCCCATTTTTTCCCAGGA
This sequence comes from Maratus speciosus, assembly GCA_963932465.1. Classification (NCBI taxonomy): domain Eukaryota; kingdom Metazoa; phylum Arthropoda; class Arachnida; order Araneae; family Salticidae; genus Maratus; species Maratus speciosus. The sequence continues at coordinate 459,236,862 of OZ010792.1, forward strand.
ACGTTGCGGAATTTTTTTTACAGTGTAGGAGAAGTGGTAACATCTTGTTGTGGGCATTTGAAATCAGAAATAATATTTGACTTATGCTGCAAGGAATTTTCAGTCAGACTGGTGATTTCACAATTATCTATTTGTGTTGTTTCAATCCGCTTAGGTGATAATATTTCGCTGTATGCATCGGATGTGCTCTGATTTTGATAAGACGTCTCATTAATTTCATCTTTATGTTTCTCTTTCACTGTGAGTGCGTGCAATCTTTCCAAAATTTTTGTATTAACAATTTGTAAACATTTGTTCTTATTCTGCAACCTAACATAATCATCTTTTATAACCTGAAAAAAATTACCCAAAATTTGAAATTCCCGTAAAAATTTCTTATGCATAGAAGATATATTTTCAACTAAAGTGTCAATGTTTTTACTACCAATTTGTTCCTGTAGTATAGGGAATTCTGTGTTTACCTTTTCCGCAAATCTGTTAAGTGCTTCCTCAAACATGTACGGCAGAGAACATTTTAATTCAGCCATAGATACTTCTAATTCTGGATGGCTATCGGCCTGTGACATTTTTCAAAAATGTTGGAAAAAGTAGCCAAAGAAGAATTAAAAAAAATATATAAAAGATGGCACAATAATTTAAAATTTAGTTACAGTATTAGAGCAAAACAGCAAGGAAAAGAAAAAATCAAAACAAATATTTTCTCTCCCTTTCTCTCTCTCTTTTTTTTTTTTTTTTTTTTTTTTTTTTTTTGAATGAGCAGATTAAAAGAGAAGAAAAAAAATTGGAAGTTCTCAAAAAAATTTCTGTCTATTTTAAAAGTATGCAGTATCTGAAATATTCATACAGTAAGAAAAATTTATAAACCCTCAGATATTATATAGAAAACAGCACAAAATCATTGCAACATCTTCCAATAATATGCATGCAAAAATAATATTCACTTGTAAATGCTGAGTACAAGCAAAAAAATCAATAAATAACTATCAAATAATAGCCAAGAAAATTTTATAAGGCACCTTTGGAAACGGCGACAATAAATGTCAATATGCCTAGCCTATCACAAACACATTTTAACTAAATGACATTTTATTTTCTGTATGGAAAACAATGAATCACCTAACTATCAATATAAAATAAATATGCACTGAAATACTGAAATTAAAAAAAAACTTACCTTTCAAAATAAAGCAAGAAAAGAGAAGAGAAAAAATTATAAGTGCCAAATAAAAACATTTAAAATATACATCTTCAATTTCGTAAACTTCTCTGTTCATGCTAACAAATATACTGAATAGTAAGACGTCATCATTTTTTTTTTTTACCCAAATGGCATGAAAAAGGAAATTGACAAATCATAACGCATACCTACAGATAAAAAAATAAAGCAAAACAATAATAACTAATTAACTGTATTTACTACAATTAAAGTTTAAAAGAAAAATTTGAATTTTCCGTGTTCATGCATTTGCAGTGAATATTAGACACTTTTTTATTTAATTTATATTCTTAGCCGTAGAATTTTTTGTTGTATTATTCGCAGACATACGATGGCACATTTCTGTACGTTTTCACTTTTTTTTATAACATCAAGCTTTCCCTTTTTTATCAGGTGCACGACTACTGCGAACATATTGGCACTGATTTTTCTTTTTTTTTACAAGCAAGATGGCAGAAACCAGCCACAAAAAAAAAAAAAAAAAAAAAAAATGAAACTGATGCAAATTTGATAGTCTTTTTTTATCTCGTTTATGCACAAGAAGCGAATAGTTATTCTGTTGATAACTGAAGCAAAGATTAAAAGAAAATTGTTCACATAATTTGAAATATTTTCGGAAGCACTAATCCTGTTAAGATGCACTTTCTTTTCCTTTACAAAAATTTACACCTGATTAGAGCGTTTATCTGACATCTGTCAACACATATTTTTTTTATTAATTTTCACTTGAAGACAACACATACTTGAAGTAACACACGTAAATCATCGACGCAACACTTGGAAAACGAAAACTTTTTTGAAGACACTTTCCTAAAAAATTGTAGCATAAGATTTTACGTACACCTTTGCCGCAATGCACGCGAACCTTTTTACTTTTTCACATTCCACGCGATAATCTCTAGGCACCGTTGAATGCACACGCACATATATGGTAACACACTAGGTCACAATAGTCTGTCGAAAGGGGAAAGCAAAACGTCGACACACACGCACAAAAGGCGAACCGCTGAAGTCAGGTTTTTTTCTCTACGATTAATGACGATACAAGATCAAAGTGCCGACGGACTCCGATCATCTGGGGGAGGTGATGGTGAGCAGGAACGAAGAAACAACCGCACCAACATCAGAGGGGGGAAGGAGGCATTCAGGCGAAAAAAGAGTGGCTCGAAGTTGTCCAGCTGGTGAGGGACGAAACACTAGAATGCGTTCCATCACTGTCCGTCGGAGAAAATCGCATCCATTCATCGAGCACAGGATGTTATGAGTGCAGGATATCACGGCACACCAGGAAGGCACACTGTCCGGCACGGTTGAAAAATATCCAGTCCAAGAATTTAAGAAAATTACTGCAAGAGTACTTGAATGGGGTACTTGAATGATTTTAAGGGGGGTGGGGGGTGAATTTCTCTCTTTAACGTGCATTTTTTTTAAACTAAGTTGGAGAAAAATGTAGGCGATGCGCGAAAATATATAGCATAGATTTGAAGACCGGGTTCTAAATGCTAAAAAGAACTCCAACTATAAATTTACTGGAACTACTCTTTATTTAAAAAACATCTTTTTAAAAGGTGGTTCAGTTACAGAAAAACATGGGAGAGAGAGACCCCAATAATACATGGGACGCCGAAGCGCCTCTTCTTTTTAGACAACTTTACATCTCGAAAGGTAAAACAGAAGTCCAGTTTTTGCAAGAAGCCTAGAAATCTTGGCGTTGCACAGAATCGCCAATTTACAAACTTTTGGTGACTGCGCGAAAGTGAACAAAGGCTTTTGGCGATAAACATTACGGCAAAAATGTGGTGACACTACCGACGGGTGAGGCCGAGACTGCAAGTAAGCGCTTCTAACTACGATGAGAAAAGTAACAGACAAACCGAAATTGTTTATATTACAGATAGGCCTTTGCCCAACTAACTGTTACATGAAATTGCAGACTGCAGATTGCTCGATGAGAAAAATGCTGAAAATCCAGGACATCTGGCTTTTAGCTCGACCACAAAACACGATAAATACATGCTTCCCATAAGATCTGTTCATTTTTTACTTTTTATTGATAAAACATATTCAACGTTCACGTATTAGTAGAGATAAAAATTTCTTATCACTGCGACGGGGAAAAAATCCAATGCAAGAAAATGACGACCTTGATACTAGCAGCTGTGCCATTTAATTCTTATTTATTTCTTTGCACTGGGAGCGGTAACAGATAAGGGAAATAGGGAAAAAAAGAAATGAATCTTTGAGCGGCCTGAAATAAAGATGTTTTTAGAAAGAAGAAAGAAAACACTTTAATAAAAGCTGGATGGTTTTGAGAAATGAATGTAATCACATATTTCAGTATAGGAAAGGGGGGGGGGAGGATAATATGACCTAAAAGTAAGAAAGTTATGTTTTAAATTAATTTTGAATAAAAATGATAGCTATGGGACAGAAACGCTGTCACATAACTCAAATATATAGCATAGATTGAAGACCGGGTTCTAAATGCTATAAAAACTCCAACTATAAATTTACTGGAACTACTCTTTATTTAAAAACATCTTTTTAAAAGGTGGTTCAGTTAGAGAAAAACACGGGAGAGAGAGACCCCCATAATACATGAGACGCCGAAGCGCCTTTTCTTTTTAGACAACTTTACATCTCGAAAGCTGAAACAGAAGTCCAGTTTTTGCAAGAAGCCTAGAAATCTTGGCGTTGCACAGAATCGCCAATTTACAAACTTTTGGTGACTGCGCGAAAGTGATCAAAGGCTTTTGGCGATAAACATTACCGTAAAAATGTGGTGACACTACCGGACGGGTGAGGCCGAGATTGCAAGTAAGCGCTTCTAACTACGATGAGAAAAGTAACAGACAAACCGAAATTGTTTATATTACAGATAGGCCTTTGCCCAACTAACTGTTACATGAAATTGCAGACTGCAGATTGCTCGATGAGAAAAATGCTGAAAATCCAGGACATCTGGCTTTTAGCTCGACCACAAAACACGATAAATACATGTTTCCTATAAGATCTGTTCATTTTTTACTTTTTATTGATAATACATATTCAACGTTCACGTATTAGTAGAGATAAAAATTTCTTATCACTGCGGCGGGGAAAAAATCCAATGCAAGAAAATTAAGACCTTGATACTAGCAGCTGTGCCATTTAATTCTTATTTATTTCTTTGCACTGGGAGCGGTAACAGATAAGGGAAATAGGGAAAAAAAGAAATGAATCTTTGAGCGGCCTGAAATAAAGATGTTTTTAGAAAGAAAACACCCTAATAAAAGCTGGGTGGTTTTGAGAAATGAATGTAATCACATATTTCAGTATAGGAAAGAGGGGGGGAGGATAATATGACCTAAAATTAAGAAAGTTATGTTTTAAATTAATTTTGAATAAAAATGATAGTTATGGGACAGAAACGCTGTCACAGCATTAACTTACGTCTACTCACTACAGCCGTAAATTAAAAATCGCGTTACTTTAAAGGTAACTTTAGATAAGGGATTTCATCCGTTTATGAAATATTGTGTTAATGCTAACAGTGATTCATGAAATTTACAAGGTGAGGAGGCATCTTCCACCGCTTGGTGGCGCATTATTTCCTCGGGTTTAAGGGCCCAATTTCAGATTTTCTTCCTTCAACTTAGATTACAATTCAGCTACTTTCTGTATTATGAAATTTTATCTTAGACTTTAGCTACCAACATTTTCTAACATTAATGGCGCATTCTTTTTTTTTTTTTTGGTTTCTTTGGGCTTGATTCCTACGAGGTTTGGCACACAGAAATTGGTCTTCGATTGTCTCCGGCACGTGCGGCCACTTCCGGTAAATGCTGCCATATGTAGTGGGGATCCAGTGTACAGGTTCGTTCGGAAAGAAGTTTAATGGGAACATATTAGACACTACGAAAGGCAATGGAGCCTGCGAATTTAGGTTCATTTAAAAAAAAATTCAAAGATATAAAATCATATAAACTTAAGTTTTTTTTAAGGTTATTATTTACAAACCCCGGGCAACGCCGGGCGGGTCCGCTAGTTAAGCATAAAATCTCAAACCTTCTGGGGGGACATTTGAATGTTGCACGGGGGGGGAGGGCATGTCCCTCCGGGCTACCCCCGGAATTCAACACGTTTTTCTGGATTTAAACGGTTTTAGGGATCATATCTCAAGAACTAATGAACGGAATTTCTTCAAACTTAATATTCTGTCATAAGTTGTTCATGATTAGGTTTTCGTGTAAATGATATAACAGGTTGTGCTGCCATACTGCTTTTTTTAGCAGTGTTGAATTTAGACATTTTTCTCCGGGAGGGATTTCTATAGTTCTGGAGAGGGACATTCTAGAGTTTCGAGGGGGCGGGGGGGCTGGACTTTTGTCCATTAAGCATAAAATCTCAAATCCTCATGAGGGACATTTCAATGTTCCGGGGGGGGGGGGTGTGTCCACCCGTACCAGCCCCTGAATTTAACACTTTTTTCAGAATTTACACGATATTAGCGATAATATCTCAAGAAGTAATGACCGGAATTTCATCAAACGTAATATTATGTGTCATTGACATAAGTTGTTCCTGAGTTTTTCGTGTTAATCATGTAACAGGCTATACTGTTTTGTTTTGTTTTTTTGCATGATATTCGTCATAGCCATATCTCAAAACTAATGCACGGAATTTAATCAAACTTCATATTCTGTTACACTTTCAGATAAATAGATCCTTATTAGGCTTGGGTGTATACTGCCCAACAGCTGTCGCTTTTATGCTCTTTGAATTGGGATTTTCCGTTAGGGACATCTAGGCTAATATCAGACGAACGTCTTTTTGCACGCTGTTCTTTTCGCTCTTACACCGTCTCTACACATGCTAGCGATGGTGTAGGGATATCGTAAGAGCGAAAAAAGCGTGCAAATTCAAAAGCGTGCGACCTTCGTCTGACATTAAACTAAGAGGGTGTGGGCCGAAATTCAATGATTTGTTAGGAAAATGCAATGCTTATATTTTCTTTTAAAATGCACATACTTCAACGAACCTATCCTTTTTGAATCCTCATGATGCGCATAGGTTATCATTTAAATTTGACACTGTGATAGCGAATTTTGAAGTTTTAACATTTATGAGGCAGATGAAAGTTTTGGGATTGGCACATCCAACTACTTTATCTTCAATTTTTGAAGGAAAATGAAAATGATATTACCTTATTTTGTTTTAGAGACATCGATTAAAAATTTCATAGTATCGATTAAATCGAATTGGCCATAGTATCGATTAAATCGGTTAAAAAAGTCGAAATCGCCCATCACTACACCGCAGTATCCTGTCTTTTTCGTAAGCCTCGACATTTTACCACAAATCTTAATATTCATATTGCTTTAAAATTCCGAAATCGGAAGCAATAAAAATAAATTAAACAAGTCTATATGACCATTTAATTGAAATTAGGAAGATAATTCATTATTAAAATAAATAGAAATAGTGAAAACTCGTGTATTTTAAGAAAATATGCCACATATTTTTAATTACGAAATTTTGTTCAATGTAATATTCTTGAAATAACTATGCGTATCCTTCGTTATTCAACTTAGTTAAATTAAGTCTTTCATAAAATGAAATAAATCTCCCGAAAGGAACGGGAAATATAATTGAAACTCAAGTTGGAGTTTGGACTTAATACTTCTTAAATACACGTAAGTTGATAATTTAAATGCATTTCCAAGTTGCAAGCGAATAAGGTTAAGTGTAACAACAATTAATGTCTCGAAATTCTCAAATAAAACTTATTAAAACTTATGAAATAGAATGGCTGAATGTGGAAAATTATTATATTTAATAAAACCAAATTCACTAGCTATATTATCAAGATATTGGAGTTTTCTTCATGAAAACTTTTAATGAAAACTTTTGTTTAAACCAACAGATTTAAAATGTATTTTATCGCATAGAATCGATTAATTGATCTTATTTTTGAAATAGGGATTTATATATTAATCTTGTAACAAGGGAATATTCAAATTTCGTTTCATCAAAAAATGATAGAAGTACAACAAGAAAGAAAAAGTAAGCGTCCCGTATAGATTACATATCACTTTCCAACATTATAAAAATATTGTTATAAAATATTTATCTTCAATGGCGCAGTCACAGGAATTGCGAAAATGAACATTTGAAAACCCCCCGCTGTATATGGCTAATGTTTTAAAGCCCTTATGCAAAGAACATAATTCACGCCATAAAACCATGAAAATCATCTAATGCAATAGTGAAAAAAAAGGAAAATGTTAGTATAGAAACAGTACATTACATTCTTTGCTCAACATATTTCATCGTTCGCGCGATTTCAGTGTAATGACTATTGGAAATTAAACACTTCAAGTAAAATTAAAGTACAGAGAAAAACTTTGCATAACATTGTTCAAGACATCAGGAAATATATTGCGCATCATTTTTTATGTTTATTTCATTAATATTAAGTATATGTTAGGTATTTAATGTTAGTCTTAATGTAAAGTATATGTTAGGTATTTAATGTTATTCTTAATGTAAAGGGAATTTTATTTTGTCTTCATGATGGAGAAATGGAGTCAAAAGTTTAAATGGAAAGGAAAATGCTTTTGACGGTTTCATTGGAGAGGTACGACTTTGGGAAAGGCTCTGATGATTTCGTCCCCTGTATATGACGTAATGTGGAGCTCCACTCAGCATACAGGACGTATCTAGACGGACAAAAAATGAACAATTCATTTGAAGTCTTTGCTGTGAACCAACTGATGCAAAGTTTTGTCAACACAAAATAAAATTGATATGCACGAGAAATTAAGTCATAAGGGTATAATTTATTCTGAAAAGCATTAAATCATTTTTAATGTGTAGCATTGAGTTGTTGTGAAGTTACTATTACTCTTTTTGAGTTTTATTCTGCATTTTCGTACTGAGAGAAACATCGATTTTTCTAGTAAAATATTGATGTTCTCAAATGTCCCTTTTGTTCTGTTTCTTATATCTAAGCTTTAAATCTTAAGTAAAGTACGAAAGCTTTTATTTGTTTTGTGAAGAATAAATCAATTACTTTATGTCGGACAGTGAGTTCCATATCAATAAATTTAATCAAAAGGGTACATATGTGATGATGCCTGAGATGCCGGTAGATTTGACGATGCAGCAGTCTAATGGAGCTCAAAACAGTGGCTTGGGTCCGTGATTTTTTAATAAGTACCTTACTAATTTTGTTTGTTCAAGTAAATAGGTTTTATATTTGTCTCTCATTGACAAGTGCTCACTGAATTTAATTTCTTGAAAACTCTGTAAAGGTAACTGTAAAAGAATTGAGTAAAATTAATGAAGATAATAAGGTTTTTCTTATGCCATCCATACAATATCGAGCCATGTCGAGTAGAGAAAACCACCAACAAAAAGTAAAAACAAATTCGTTGCATGAAAACCTATGAGAAAGATTTAAATTATTTGGCACGAAACAGCAGTGCTACAATTACACGTTTCCCCAAGATTTTAGTAGGAACTCCTTATGGGAAACGAAAAGTGCAGCATTATAGAGAATTCACGAAATATTTATATTACACAGGAAAATCGGCGCAGATGAAATAAAATTATTAGGTATTAATCACTTAACTGACAGTTACATCTTTTCTTTTTTTATTTATATTTCTGGCTGCGAAGAGATTACCACAGTTCACCATACCCTATAAACAAAATGATTTAATTTTGTTCCACTCTTTATTTCATAAATGCACGAAAACAAAACGAATCATCCTCAGACAAAACCATGTATCTGTTGGATACGGTATAGAAATGCATTGATTCACAACAAAACTATGCTAAAAAGGAAGCGAATTTAGACAATAATGGAAGAAACCATTGTGGCTATGAAGACATGTTTACGAAGAGGCTTCCATTTGTATTGTGTGTTATGTGTTTAAAATAATAGAATGATGCCCATGCATGCAGAAAGCGCCGTAAAAAAATTCATACATTTTGTATCTAGTAAAGATTGGGAAGATGGCGAAAGAGACAATTTGTAAACTATTTCCTAAAAACTGACAATGCTGTCAAAGGTAATATTGATTCGTAATTTAATTCCGATATACAGACAAGACAAGTCGCGTGTCCCAATCCCAAAACTTTCTTTTTTCTCATATATGTTGCGTTTCAAAAACCGCATTTTGTATGCATTTTACAAAAGAAAAAAAAAAAAAAAAGGTAGTTGACAGATCTGTTATTTCTTTTTTTCTCAGTATATGTTTCAAAACTATGGGTGGGGGAAGGGAGGAAAAGAATTAATGAAGTCTAAATCAGAAAAAAGTTAAACATCTTCCTTATTAGAAATATGGAAATTAAACCTAGATGGTACAATTGGGATATTCAGTATAATTGTTTTCACCGTCCCGAAAGTCGGGAAAAAATCGCTATCACAACACCATCTTCAGGCCGAAGCTCTAAAATTTTATACAAATCTCGACCTGTTACATTGGATGCGGTATAGAAATGCATTAATTCACAACAAAACTATGCTAAAAATGAAGCGAATTTAGACAATAATGGAAGATACCATTGTGGCTATGAAGACATGTTTAGGAAGAGGCTTCCATTTGAATTGCGCGTTCTGTGTTTAAAGTAATACAATGGTGCACATGCATGCAGAAAGTGACCTCAAAAAATGCATATATTTTGTATCCAGTACAGATAACCGTCACAATATCGCCAAGATCTAAACATAAACTTTCGTCAAAAGATATTTTCTCCTAAACAGCAAAAAATCGAGAAAATCAAACAAAAATTGCTTTCACAAAGTCACTTTCTGGACGAATATCTCCATTTTCAGCTGGGAATAAAAGTCCATAGTCAAAAACGTATACAACGGGCACAGAAAGCAGCCGAACTTTCGTCAAGACCAAGTTTTATGTTTAAGACGAAGTGCCAAAGTATGAAGTGCAATTCAAAATAATCAACATCAATCCTTCTTTGTTGCACAAGGTCTGGGAATTTTCATCTCTTTTTTTTTTGTTTCAGTGTAAAAATTGAAAATTTAAATTTGACATTACCTTTTTTAATTAAGTATTTTTAATGGAGGACTTTTCATGATTCCTTTTTCAAGTTTTATTTTTCTCAGAGAAAACAATTGAGTTAATCTTCAAATGAAATTCGTTTTTTCTTTCTTGGAACTAGTAAATTCATATTTTATTTTATCTTTTTTTCATCAAGAACCATGTCCTTCACTCAATATTGCATTTCTTTAATTTTCAAGTACGCCTTTTCGATAAAAGTATCTTTTATTACTTTTCCGAAATAGTATTTGGCATTCTAAATAATGCACAAACATTACATGAAATAACTATGGAAAGTTTATAAAATATTAAAATAATTCTTTAATTCGTCACTAATTAATTAAAATAATTCTTGATACTTTTCTAAAACGCCTGGTATTCTACATATAGCGTAGACATTCTATAAAATATTTGCCTTTAGCACACTGCCGGAAATATACAGTATAACATCAAAAATCCGGCATCACCGGGACCGGGACTATGCCGGATTTTTGAAGGAATGTCAAAAGTAGTAACTATGAATATCAAACGTAGTGCTATATTCTTAATGGTGTCTTTAGCCATAATTTAATCCATTAGTAAGTAGTAATTATGTAATAAAAGGAGAAAATTAAATATAAAAATAATTACTTTATATGATATTCTATGTTATAGAAAAAACAATCTAATAATGAGTGAAATTATTTCTTCTCTTGTAATTTTGGAAACATTGATGTCCACTTTGTTTGCTTAAATTTTTTTGGCCGTTCTTTAAAAAGTTTTTTCTTTTTTTTTCTTTGTATTTTATACAAATGTAGAATGTCTATTTCGGAAATACAGTCCTGTTTCTCTAAACCATATATTAATACTCCAGTCAAATTTATGCATTTTTCTAGTGAAAACTTTTCTTCTGCCGGTTGTTCATCCTCGTCTTTTGAGATGTTACTAGTATTATCGGCGGTTTTATTTAGCACAGCGTCAGCGATCTCGCTGTCCGTTAAATTGTTTGTTGTTGGTGCATTTTCGTCAATGCTTAGCCAATCTTATGTATCCCTTTTTTCGATACTTAACCCATTTTCAGATTTTACATGTTCAATCAGCTCATAAATTGCAGCTTTTCACGGCAAATTTAAAACCCTGAAATTTATTCCTCGTGACTGATGTCGCCGTTGCTGAAAATTCGTTCCAGTTATATCTTGTGCCTAGCATTCGCCAAAGTTGCATCCAAAGTTTTTCCCGTTGCTAAGGAACACTGCAGCTCCCAGGTAATTTCTTCATAAAATAATCGCCTCTGGCAAATGTAAAAAAAAAAAAAAAAAAAAAAAAAAAAAATCAAATATTCTTTTTTTGCATTTTTACTTTGGATCTTGAATTTTTTATTTCATAAAAAATTGCTATTTTTCTTCTCCCATATCTTGAAAGCATACGAGAAAAAGGAAAGGAAAAGATGGTTTTGATGCTGGATTTTTAATGTTGCCGGATTTCCGAATGCTAAATTTTTGAAGTCACACTGTATATATAGATATATACGCACAAACACACACACACACGCACACACACACACACACATATATATATATATATATATATATATATATTATTCCAAAATTAATGAAAAATTACTGCATGAATGGCGCTACAGCAGCACATATCAAATGCAATAAAGCATATTATATCATTTCAAAATGCTAAAACAACATAACTTCAAAAGGAAGGTGTATATCTGCAGAAATTTTTAAACTATAAAATATTTATGAAAACAAGAAAGACAGGTAAAAAAAAAAAAAAAAACAGTCTGTTCTTCATCAGTGGGAGGACAGACAGAAAACTAACTCCACCCCCCCACTTTTTAAATTTTGCAGGTTTCTGAACACATGCTCACCCCGCATTCAATACTGAAAACTATTGTCATTTTATTAATCTAATTACATAAAAAACTAAAACAACTCAAATTAAAAACTAACAAACATAATATTAACCATACAAAAACAAAAAACTTTAATAAAAAGGTCTTTTAGAGGAATGCTTAAATTATCATTAAACTGAAAACAAAAGAAAAAAATATATATATATAAGAAAACAAGCATGAATGCAGAATAAACATGCGCCCCCCCCCCCCCCCCCCCCAAACCCGCAAAATGAAATTTCTCAAAACATGAATACCTGTATAATGTTTCCTACCCGTCAACTATAAACAAATAAATTTTTTCTTCCAAATCCATTATCAAAAGCCAGAAATTCCAAGTCTGCAACTTTCTTTCGTTTCAATTCATCAATAGACACCCGTTCTTTTAACAAGACTTTAGGATGCCCATTTCATACAGAAAGATCCAGAAGGCTGCCATCACATGTTCACGCCGCCAGACCACATCGTTGCCATTCACTTTTAAGAACTGTCTTTAAATAATATTTCAAAAACTTAATGGGGTAATTGTTATTGTAAAATAAATTAGCCAATAACTTAAAAATCTGTTTATAAAAATTACTGTCTCTGCCACAAATTTTATTGAAACGTATCAATTGATTAATAATTATATTTATGTAAATTTTTTTATGCAAATTTGAAAACCAATGCGGCATGCTTCTAGTAAAAAAATTAAAACTATTTCTTTTATCGTACAAATCCAAAATCAAATTATTATCAATAATTTTGAATAAAATATCTAAAAATTCTGCATTATAATCATCACTGTTTGCTCTGTTCAATTTTAAACAATTTGGATATATAATATCATATTCATTAGAAAATTAAAAATTAAAAATCAAAATATCATCAATATACCTAAAGACCTTTAAAGACTTATTATATTTCATAGTATATTTAAATTCATAATAAAATAAAAATAAATTTGCTGCTGTACTAGAATAGTTTGTTCCCATCCCTATACCACATATTTGATTAAAGGTATTATTGTTAAAAGTTACATAATTATTATAAAAACAGAAATGACATAAGCTTGAAAATAAATCTCTATTTATATTTAATTCATCATTTATACAAAAAACATCAAAAATACTCATTAAAACTTCATAAAGTGAATCAATAGGTATATTGGTGAACAGATTTTCAAAATCGAATACCTGCATTTTCAGAGGAGTCAAAGGCAATTTGCTCAGAATTTCAACACTATTGTCAATTGACCAGAAATAACTATACTTCTTAAATTTATACTTTAGAAAATCATAAATCTTTTTTAATAAATTCTGTAAACCGATATTAAAATTTTTATTAATGCTTTTAGAAGTACTACAAATAAATCTAAATTTAATCGGATCTTTATGAAATTTAGGCGTTAAGAAAATAAATGGCAAACAGTGATGATTAGAAACATCAAAATTATAAGAAAACATACTTTTAACTTTCTTCTTATATGCAAAAAATTTTTTAACAACAGGATTTTTGTCAATATTAACTTTTGAATAAAAATTTTCATTACCTAATTCACTCTCTATTTTATCAATATAAAACTTTTTTCATATTATTGCATAATTATTAGCTGCTTTGTCCACAGGGACTATAACAAAATTATTTTGTAAACTTTCAATAAATTTTATATCTTCATCTTTAAAACTTTGATATTCATATTCATCAGAATTTAAATAATCTTTTAAAAAATTATTGAAATGCCCCAAAATTTGAGACTTCCATTCAAAAAATGCCTCCAAAGGCATACTAAATTTATAACTATATTTCTTTATAAAATTATTGACATTATCCTTAAAAATTTTTAGTACCTTATTGCTATTAATTTTACTATTGATTCTAAATTTTGTACCAAAATTCATTAGATATTTTACATTTTTATTCTTGATTATATCAAGATTACCTGTAATTATATGTCCATGATAATTATCTATAAAATCTTTAAATTCCATATTACAACAACAAGTTAAAACTGTATTAACATTTGAAAAAGCTATTTGTCTGTAATTGAAAATCTTATTACTTAATGGTTTATGATAATATATATATATATATATATATATATATATATATATATATATATATACGAGGGCTGTAAATTAAGTAATGGCAACATAGGTATAAATCAATTTTTAATGAACTTACAAGTACAGTTGCATTACGTTCTTTCTATGTAATCACCAGCAAAGCTTATAAACTTTTGCCAAATGTCGGGAAGCCGTTGTAGACCAGTGGCAAGGTGTTGATTGTTGATGTGAGCAACCGAGCGCCCTACTGCGTGGAGTACAGATGGAACGTCATGAAATCGGTGACCTCGGAGGGGTTCCTTCAACTTCGGAAACAGATCGAAGTCAGTAAGGAGATCGCCCAAGATGTCAATCTGCTCTTGAGGAATGGAGGGCCGACCTGTGCGTTGCAAATCCGCAGTCTCAATTCGACCTGAACGAAATGCTTGAACCCATCGTGCTACTGTCCTATACGGTAAAGCATTTGTGCCACAGGCTTCCACTAATCTTCGATAGCATTCTGTTGCATTTTTGCCACGGGCAATCTCGATTTTAAGCCACGACCGCTGATCACCTTTTGAAAACATGCTTTAGCGCGATGGAAACGAAGCTCCTCACTTTAACGCCACACAACAGCTACCCTTCTAAGCAAATCGACTGTTTTTTGCACTCTACACATCGAGAACAGCGCCACCTCACCGCTCCCATATCCTATTTGCGCATACTCGCCCTTCTGCGAGTTTTAAGGTTAAGTTGCCGCTATTTAATTTACAACCCTCGTATATAGACAGACAGAGAAAGAGAGAGAGAATATCTTGCTGTTCTTTAATGTCGTACTGATTATGACATTTTTTAATCATTATATTTGTTTAACGCTTTCTTTCTTTCTAACCGATGACCAGGACCGTACCTGCAGGGTCTCCCCAGCTAAACGGGTTTGATTCCTGGTATCGGGGCGGTAATCGCCTAATCGCCGCGTAGCGACAATAAATCTGACGAGGGCCTAGATCTTCATCCTATCGACTGTGCCTACTCCTTAGATGTGAACTTAGTTAAAACGGTTACTTAACATTTTGATCTTGTTGTTTTGTATCTGCGCTTTGATACTCATGTTGGCTCCTCGTAATTTAGAACCTTGATTAGGTGACGAGGCCTTCACCTGATAAGGTACCTCCAGAGGTATAATTCACAGGTAACTTGGAGGACTTTGCTCCCACGACGGATTTTACATGCACCAGGCGCCATTAGCGTAAATGGCGGAAATCGGTTGACTCCAAAACGATGACAAAACCCCTAGCTGCCAGATTTCCCTATCCGAACGAGTATACCCGTCTGGTATCGGGGCGGTTGTCCGCTTGGTCGCCGCATGGCGGCCATCCATTAGACCAATGCCCCGGCCAACCCACTTGTAAAGCATGTAATTTGCTGGTTTCTCTGTTGTACCGCTTGCTTAACTAACTGACTTTTTTGATTTGGCTCCTGCACATTACACACGCATATCCAGCTTGGGGAGTAGGAAAATCTGGATTTTAGATGCCTAATCGGTGGTGGGTACTTATCGTGAAAAGTGGTTAATGAGCCAATTTAGAGCAAGGGGAAAAGAAAACAATGGGTGCCGTTGAAAGACAAGTGTCACCATAGGAAATTTTTGGTCGAAATGCAAAGCAAGCTCAAGATATTTGAGGGATGAGACACCGCCTTTCTACCGCACCCCACCTGGTAAAGATTGGCTTCGTAAGTTGTCCCATAGAAGCGGGTTCGGTAGCTCGTGCAGGCCGCAGCCAGTATGCACCTAATAAAAAGACAACAGTAAAAAAAAAAAACCATGAAAGGGAAGCTGGTTAGTTGGACATGTTTATTACCCTTTTAGCTTTAGAATTAGTTTTAATACTTTGAAATAAATTATAATTATCCTATGCACCAGGCCAGAACTATCTAAGCGTAAAGGTCGCGATATTGCCTAAATTACTAGTAATTGGTTAAGAGTACTAACAGACATTAACTTAATTTGATGAGTACTGTGGCTATTTACTATGAGGGTGAAACTATAGCTTAGCAGGGGAGATCGGGTACTGTTTATCTGACCCAGTTGATTAGAAATACAGTTTACTATTTAAGATTAAGCGTTAATTGCTGCAGAGGAATATTAGACTAAGACTAACGGGGGACGGGGACGCTGGGCCTTTCCCCAGAGTACATCCTCTGGGGCGCAAAGAAGAGTGTAAGAGGCTGGGGATGCCTCGGCTCTTCAAAAAAAAGGGGGGGAGGCTGAGATGAGAGTGTGCGGGATGGGACCTATAGGGGATGTCATTGGCTAATCTGATGTTACTTAGTATTTCCTTAGATAATTTGTTATACATAATTGATGGTTAGCGTAAATTGTTTTCAATTATCTATATTGACCTAAGTTGATCAGATTACCTATTTATGGTTTACTTTAATAAACTTTGTTAAAATATTTATAATTTACTTACCCGTTGATCTTGGTTTTCTTGGGTGTTTTGGTTTGTCTTCTTTGGGGTATGTTCTCAAACTTCATGTATTCGTCTCTATGGGCGACTTTCTTTAAGTCTCTATTCATGGGAGTTGACACAGTGCGATCTTATCGCCTTTTGGTTTGACTCATTTTTCAGTTTGCGAGCTTTGACGGTACTTATAAGTACCATTAAAATAACTTGTTATAAAATTCCTTTAATACATCGATTAGTAGTAATAAAGTTTAAAATGCATAAATTGTGATACATGCATTACTTTATTTTGTTCCAAAAGCATTATTGGTTACACAAACACAAAAAAAAAATAGTTTTAAAAGGATGATTTCTTTTCCTTTGCATCTTTTCAGCTTTCTTGGCGTTGGGGGTGACATGTTTCAATTAGGAAATATTTCTATATTTCTGTTGTAAGAACATTATATTTGTACATTTCCTAATTCTACAAAATACTAAGGAAAATATTTAAAATAAAAGATATGAGTAGGGTTATAAATATTGCACAAAATCCCTATAAATTCAAATTTAATTACTCCTTCTAAATACTTCAGTCATTATAAAATCCTTCTAAAATTTATTAAATGATTATGTAAATATTCTAATGTAGTTTCAAAAATTCACGAAAACTGGTTTTGCAAATAAAATTTTCATGAATTCATAATTCAGTACATAAAGAAATATCTTCATGTTTCTTTCCTAAACATTAAATTCTGTATTTTATTACTTAGTATTTTAAGTTTGTTTCTCGAATTTTTACGGGGGGTTTCCTAACACGTAAATTGAGTTGAGCAATTCTTATTCTAATCAGCACATCACTTACTTTTATGGAAACAATAACTCTTGTTTTATAGAAATAGAATAAAGAAATCCTTCTATATATATAAAAAATGTAACGATTTGGAAATGGACCAATGAAGATCTGCATAGATACCGTGAAACGCATCTGATTGGTCAGAGCTTTCTGACGCTATAAGGGGAGAGGCAATGTTGCCAAACGTAGCCAAGTTTGTCGCCAACTTGTCGATATATCGCCAAATTTCTATAGGCTTCCATTGATATCCATTAGGGTTTACTTGCTTGCAGAAAATCAAAAAATTGAGATATTTCAATGCAACAAAAACTAATATTATCTTATGAATAGAGCTTAATTGTACTATTTACATTATTTTTAAGCACAAACACTAACTATTTACAATATTCGTAACACTATATATATAATTTTATCTATAATAATAAGGAAATAAGTTTGTGTGTGAGTGTGTGAGTGTGTCGACGGTGTTCTGAAGAGACCGCTGCACGTAGAGCTACAAAATTTGGGAAAAAGGTACGTCTATATATGAAGTTTTGCACCACAAAGCCCGAGTTTCAATTTTTTGATTAGATTTTTTTTTATTTAATTTTTTTAGCGCTTTTTTAAGTTTCGAATCGATTTTTCCACATTAGTGAAAAGAATACGGTTTCTTTCATTTAACCCAATATAGTAAATTTAGTTCTCTTTTCAAAAAAGTTTATTCGTAATTCGTACAGCGATTCGTGATTTTTTTATGCGATTATTGAACAGTAATTAATGCATTTCCATACTTATAAGACGGTTACCGTAGGGGGGTCACAGTTCTGCCGCCAAATGCCGCCAAGTATGTCGCCATCTTTGCGATATATCGCCAAATTTGGCGACTACATTCGGTCGCCAAAAGTGACGCCAACTTGGCGATATCTCTAATATTTCGCAAAATTCTTGTAGACTTTTATTGTAAACCAATAGGGATTACTTGCTTACATAAAATAAACAAATTGAGATATTTTAATGCAACAAAAATTAATATTAACTAAAGAGATTATAATAATTACATTTAAGGGAATCCAAGTAAATTAAATTATGAATAAAAGTAACATGATACAATGCTTAGCACGCTTTCCTAAACATAAATTTTAAGAGAGCCCGCAGGTCAAAGGAATTAGATTTGAAACTTTTATCCAAGTATAGTAAATTTTGACTTTCGTGATTTTTGAACTTTTTGTGATTTTTAATTCGATATTTACGTTTCTTCGCGATCTGCAATTTTTTGACATAGCATTTTTGACCAATAATACTAAAGTAATTTCTGCCCTCATTTCAATAAAGTTTATTCGGATTTCGTTTAGAAATTTTCGAAAATTTTGTTTGTGATTTTAGAGTATTTTAACGATTTCCTACCATTTTCCCACATTAGTGAAAGGAATCAAATTTCAATCTTCGAACACAAAATGCAATTTTTTTTTTCTCTTTTCGAAATTTGTGCAGCGATTTGAAATTTTTCGCGATATCTTATTATGATTTTGAGAGCTTTTTCGCAATTCGTGCTCTTTCTTGATGTACCCAGGCAACGCCGGGCAAGTTAGCGAGCATGTAATAATTCTTATAATTAAGAAACTCTGTAAGCTCTAATGATTATGTGCTTGGAGATAAGGAAATAAAATTGTCAGGAGTTAGGGAGGAGCGCGTTTTTATCAAGTGGAATCTAAAAATTGAATGCAGAGAAAATAAAGGATCGCGGAGAGGTTCAGAATAGAAGCGCGTAACAATTGTGTCTGGGGCTGGCTAGAAAATAAGGGTTGTTTCGCGATACCGAATGCAATCGCGAAGCCATTACGCGGGGGGTTGGTGAGCGTAGCGAGTAGGTGGGCGGAGACCCCTAGTAGATAATATAAGAATATTTAACATTTTACATGACAACTTTCCCATTGGGAAACACCTCATTGAAACATCATTTGAAAGTTAAAATTTGCTTGAAAAAATAAGCAGATATAATAAAAAAACAGCTTGTCTTTTTTTTATATATAGAAACCGGATTTAAATCATGAGAAGAGAAATGTTTCGAAAATAATAAAAAAGTTTCAAATTAATTAATATTCGTTAATTTAAAAATTGATAATTCTTAAAATTTGCTTTTTTTATTATAATCTATACCATATAAAGGAACTTTTATATTAATATATTCACTTAAAAATCATTTATATTCCCTTAATAGCTGAACTTTCTGGCGCATCCCGGACGCATATTTCAGACATGTATATCGCGGAGACGATTACAGCTTCTAAGTCCATCAGCGAACTTTACCGATGTCAACAGGCTCATCGAGTTTTTCCGCCTACTGTCAAATAGAAGCGTCTTCCTTCGGCTTCGTAACAAAAAAATTTTGTCAAATCTCCTGTCTGTTTATTTTTGCTAGGTTATTTTTAAATTTAAAAGATGCAAAATGGATGTTATTTTTGAAGATAGCAATTTTGTTTCGCATCGATTCCCGTTTAAAGTAGTAATATCTAGTTTTTTTCTGTTGATGATTTTAAAGTGAAATTAAGTGTAGGAATAAAAAATGATGAAATTGGTATTGAAATTCTTCAATGAAATTGAAGAGCTCCTGCTTTAAGAGACTTCAAAATACGTCAAACATTGCAAAGTTGTCTTTTTAAAATTTATTTGTCCAGCAAATAAATCATAAAGAAATTATTTAAAGCTTTCTGTATACAATTATTTTCCTGCTAGACTTAATCACGCGTAATATAATAGGACTATGCTTCGACTTAAACAAAATTTAAATACAAAGTCCAACATAAGTATATTTTCTAATTGAAGTAAATAAAATCCAAAGTCGTTCTGAAATTTAAAAAATATATATATTTATCTTTCATGGCGACCAATGTAAATAATAGTCGATCTTTCACGTGTTCACTGTCAATCAAATTGTGTGGGCGTGTATGTGGCCGTGATGTTGACGCTCGCTGATTGGATTAGAAGCTGTAATCGTCATAGCGATATGGATGTCTGAAATATGCACTCACGGACTTATTATAATAGCCTTAAATAAAGATAATACTAAATAGGCAACAGTAGACAGACTTTAATACAATTACTAAAAAACATACAAAACAATTAAAATGAGCTAAAATCATATAAAATTATACACTATAAAATAAACGTTTCGCCATGCACCGCATAGCCTCATCAGTATTCGAATCCTGATGAGGCTATGCGGTGCATGGCGAAACGTTTATTTTATAGTGTATAATTTTATATGATTTTAGCTCATTTTAATTGTTTTGTATGTTTTTTAGTAATTGTATTAAAGTCTGTCTACTGTTGCCTATTTAGATATTTTGAATTCAGACGTTAAAATGTATATATATCTTAAAGATAATACATTTATGAATTTATATCTTTAACCCGATTGTGTAAGAATTTATATTTTGAAATGAAAACTTCGCGAACAAATATTGGTATTCAGTGGTAAGAAATGTGCTTGTAAGAAGACTTTTCATAGTTTTATAAAAAAAGAAGTTTTTGTTATACGAACTCTTTGAAATTTTTATCGGTAATAAATATAAAGTTTTTTCAGCACGTGTAAAACTTTCGTGAAAAAATATTGATATCTAGTTATAAAAGAAATATTTTTTCTTCTCGCTTCTAATTTTGTTTTTGCGTCGGGTCCTTTAACATAAAAAAAATAGTTCGTACCGTCGTAACTCTGTGAAATTTTAATCGGTTATAAATATAACTGTATCCACGCCATTTTTTAAAGTTTTTAAAAAAATATCCATATTTAGTAATGAAAACAAGAGCGGAAGCCTAGCAAAGCTGCGCCGAAATATGCCGCTAATTATCGTTTTCATCGAAAATTTCTCAGATTTTTTATTTTTAAAATACTTCTACACATCCCAACGTTTCGAAATTTTTGTACCTGATGTAAATACATTCTACCGTTTGCTCTAAGAAGATTAATGACGTTTAGTTACATTTAGCATAGAAAAACTTGTCTGCGAGAAGCGCGAAGTGATCTGCGCAAGCAAATTTTTTGAAAGAGTTAAATTTCATATTTTTGAAAACTCATTACACCACTGAAAAGAAAAAAAAACATCTGCTTTAAATAGGTATTTTGGTGAATGGGTGCTTTGAAATTGAGCCCTTCGAAGCGTTGTAGAAAGGGAGAAAAAGTCATCAGCAAAAACGACCCTTTTCGTTTCTTTTTCCGAAGGGTTTACAACCATATTTTTTTCTAACTGACTGCGGTGTTTGAGACTCAAAAATAAGAACTTTAAAAATTTGTCTTATGTTTACAGGTATTTTAAACGGTATCGCCTATGAGCTGTTAAAAGTAAATGAGAGAAAAACCCGGCATATGTTTCTTTCTTCCATCCGTGCGTGAGGCAGGTTCTGGGCATGTGGCGCTTTCGCTGATTTTCAAAATAAGATTGATTTTTGATGAGGTTTTAAATAAAATTTCGGCTAGTTATTAAAAGATTAAAAATATGACTCTCAGGGCACCAGGAACTATCTTACAAGGAAGGTCTCCATACTGGGCATACTCAGAATATGTTGAAAAAAAAATGGTAGCGAAACTACTCATGTATGTAATAAAGGATCAGATAAAATTAGCGACGAAATTCCAGTAGAAAGTCTGTAAAAAATAAAATGTTTTCGAATAATTGGCGTAAAAAGACGAAAGCGACGCGCAGTTTGGCGAGCAGCACTTTTCATCGCAAAAGCAAACGATTTTAATGAATCTGACAATTGCCTTTGATTTATTTTGAGAATGTGCGGTATTTAATGAATTTAAATGTAAACCATTTATTATTATTACATTTTTTATTATACATGTTGCTTGTTGCCGATTTGAAAGAAATTTTGCCATTGTTTTATTCTCCAATCCACAATTTTTCAAAATTTAAACGGCTTGATCGGTTATAAAAATAACTTTTAAGACCCGATGAATAATGCTGCCGTTATAAATTTCCATATTGAAGAAGTTGTTTCCACAGCAAAAAAGTTGAATCGACAGTGTTCGATGGGGCATATTTTTGAGTTTGAAACAATTTTAATCAATTTAAATTTTGTTTTAAATCGTAAAATATGGTAGTTAAATTTCGTCATAAGTACATATAAATATATATGACAGAACTATAGTTCAAACAAACTAAAAATGACAAAGTTAAAGTTATTTAAATTAAACTTATTTAAACAAATTTAACATAAAAAGTTTTTTCCTTAAAGAGTATTCGACAAGCGTATTTTTAAAAGCGCATTTTTTGAAATTTTATTTCCCCGCCAACCGGTGATAAGTCGCCAAATAAACGAAGTTTTCATTATTTTTTTACGGACGTTCTATCGGGGTTCCGCCGAAATTTTTTTATAAACATATATACCTACAAGAGAAGAGCATTCTGTATATATTTCAGATTTTTCTGAGTATACCCGTATGGAGACCTTCCTTGTTAGACTATTTTCGTACAAATTTTCAGACCTCTTGTTACAGTAGAGCTTCCAAGCCATCGCCATCACACATACACACACACACACACTGACAGAGAGATTGATCTTTTCCTTTATTTGTATGGATATTCAATTTTTTATCCAATGAAAAGAGTAGAGAAAAGCGGCCGGTGTTCCCAATTTTGAACAATCATAAAAACTGTATATATATCCTTCTATATATATATATAAGTTTTGATTTGGAAATGAACCAATGAAAATCTGCGTACATATTCCCGGTAGATCGGCATCCAATTTGAATGCTTAAGCATGGCCTTTCTTCGTTAATATTAAAAAAATTGTTGCATACAAAAATATTAAAATCGGTGGTATTATAGAAAAATGCTTGATAAACACGCTGATGCAGACAGTTTTCAAATCGAAGAATTATTTTAAGAGATATTTAATGCAAAAATTGGACAAAATCGTTCCATTAAAAAAGTTTTATTGGATCAAAAACTATACATGAGAATTTAATTATTTTTAGATAATTTTATACGTTAGAATTTCCCGGTGTGCAGATTGCATTTATTTTTTTGTTTATTTGACTCATTTTTTGAGGTTTTATTTCTATTTTAAATTCAAATTTTCAGCATTTCGAGAGATATTTTTTACTTATTGTAGAAAATGTTACTAATTTAAGCTGTTGCCAATTTTATAAACAGCGCAAACAATAATGTTTACTACAAATTAAAAATTTATTTACACGCGACTATTATAAACAGAAAAAAACCCCTTTAAAATTAGAATTAAATGATTACATGTTAAAAGCAGGAAAATTACGTCATAAGAACCATATTTACACTTGAATTTTAAAAGAGAAACAATATGTTAAATTTAAAAATCATTATTGTGCGTTAAAACTTGTAAATGGAGGAAATTACGTCATATTTAAAATGGCCAAAAAATATGGCAAAACAATTTAAATTAAAAAATATATTTGCGCGAGATATTTTGAGATAATCTTTTCAACTATTATCGTGAATTCGAAGACAGCGCAAATAATATTTCCTTCTAACAACAAAAGTATTTTCACGTCAATAGTAATAAGAGAAATAAAACTTTGGTGAAAACTACATCAGATTTAAAACGATACTTTTAAAATGAATTATTTAAAAGAACTATCTTATAGCGCTGTTAAAAAATACCGGCAGACAATGACACTGTTTACTTATTTCATTTTACGTTAGCTTATTTTCAAATGTTAACTAATTTTTTTAATTAAATACGCAAACAGCCATTGTATCTCTTAACAGCAGCAGATTTCGTCTTAAAAACCCCCAATCCAAGGAAAACGAATGGAAAACCGTTTACAGAGATATCGCTACTCTTTTTTTTTTTTTTTTTTAGGGTTCCGTACTTAAAAAGTAAAAACGGAACCATTATAAGATCACTCCTGTGTCTGTCCGTCTGTCTGCCACAGCCATTTTAATCGTAAACTATGGAACGTGGAAAGTTCAAATTCGGGGAAGTAATAAAGATCATTCACCCACATATTTTCAGAT
This sequence comes from Maratus speciosus, assembly GCA_963932465.1. Taxonomy (NCBI): domain Eukaryota; kingdom Metazoa; phylum Arthropoda; class Arachnida; order Araneae; family Salticidae; genus Maratus; species Maratus speciosus. Next base: position 459,261,311 of record OZ010792.1, read on the forward strand.
TAATAAACATTCACAAATATATTTAGTAAAAAAGTTGAGGGGCTAATTATGCTACTTGAAAAAAAAAACTTTTCTTTGTACATCATGTGGGATATCCTGTGAAAGCTTTTGTAACGCTGAACTCAAAAATACATTCCTTTTAATTTTAGGTATTATATTTTCAGAGATATTGTTGAAAATGTAGCCCAAAAATATGTTCCCCCCCCCATCTAATTCCGAATCTACTGAAACTAAAATTATGAAAAAATTAGAGGTAGTAGACGTGAATATAAACCTTGCCGGAAAATTATAGCGATTACCCTAGGTCACATAGTTTTTGAGTAATTAGCATTTTCCTGTTATACACAAATTGCTATTTACGGGCATTCAGAAAAATTGTTGAGCATCGCTGAATATACCTATCGTTGAAGAAGAATAAAAGCATTGTTGATAATGATTTTCGAAAAAAATCATCGGTAATTAGCTGAGATATTAACCCTTAAAGGTACGGTCAGTTTGGACATACACAAAGACAGGGCGGCGTTATGCTTAGTTAACGACTTTTAATGATATATATGTGTAATGGAATGTCCAGTAACAGTATAAAAGCAATAAACGTCAAATTGTTAAAACCATACTAATTTAAGGGGTCTCGGGACTCTAAAAAGTGGAAAAAATGAAAAAAAGACCACTTTCAACATTTAATGTCTTAAAATGTATATGATTTTAAAACACAATTTTAATTGGAATGAAAGATATAAGTATGTGCTTTCTTTTCATGTATTTAAAAAATTGCAAGATACAGAATTAGTATTTATAGGGAGCTCGAAACTGTTAGACATTTGTCGAACAAAAAATTGGCATAACAGTTTATGCGGAGGATTACAAAATAAATATTGCAACTAGAATGAAAATTTTGGCACTTACTTATACTTCAGATTGTAATAATTTCCCTGAACTTAAATAAATTTGTATTTAAAGCATTTTTAATGCAATGCTGCATTTAGCAAGTACAAAAAAATTGAAAATTTCAACATTAAAATCACCTAAAAAAATATTTTTTTGAACAATAAAAAGGAAATTTAGGTTCAGTTTATACAGAATAACATGGAATATATGTTTTGAAAATTTCCTGACAAAATATTCAGAAGTTTTTGAGGTATCCTGCACGTTATACCCAAAAACGCCATTTGGAAAATAATGACTTTAAAGTTTCGGAAACGCCGCTTCAGCTATTGAGCAGGTATAATTCTAAAAGCCAAAACTTCTGTTCTAATGGGAATTTCAAGGGAACAATTATATCAAATTATTCAGAAACGATAGGAGTTTAACATCTAAAAAAATAAAAAATTCTTAAATTTTGAAGCTTTAAGAGTCCTGCGACCACTTAATCCTTTCCGGCACGGAGTAATTCTATTTATAAACTTATGAAATAATGAACTGACACCAGAATTTATAAACGAATTTATTAGAAAATGCGAACTTGCTTATTTTCACGTACATGATAAAAGGAAAATTTTAATTAAATACTCTTGGTGCCATTTGTCTGTTTTGGAATTAAAATTAGGTGTCCGTTTTTTAAGGGCATCGCTCTCGAAATATTTAATTAAAATGAATCGCATAAATACTGTGAGATTCGCGATAGTTTGCATTGATTGTATCTCTCAATACGCCTCGAGTGACTTTAAAAGTTAATTAAACACCTATCTGGAAAAACGCGGCACTGACCAAGGCGGCGTTGCAAATTTGGGACCTCAATTCGAAGCGCGCTTAGCACAATGCCAAATTTAAACTTTGAACAAAAGTTTTGTTTTAGATACACTGTAGAAATAAAGGTTATTACTACGCTGACTTTAGCTTCATGAAATGCCAAATGAAGTTTAACTATGCACTGCCTTTATTGTAAGTACCGAATTAAGTTCATCAAAAACAGATTAGGATAATATTAAAAAAAGATTTATACGAATAGCTACATTTGATACTGTTCCATATATCTCTTTGAACTTTCATGGTATACCCGATTACACTTTTCTAATATATACAGTTATGCCCAACCCTACGTTACATAGTTTTTTAAAAAGTCTTAGTATTCTTTTAGCAACTTTTTTTTATTAATAATACAATTACAAATTCATATATTTATTCTACGGAACCCTCTGTACGCGAGTAATGCTCGCACTTGACCGTTTATTTTTTTTAAATTTTAATTCAATATTTTTAAAGCCGATCAAATTAGCGTGCTTTTTGGATTTTGGTGTGCCTGAACGGGGTGTTGGCGAGCGTAGCACGTAGGGGGCAGAGCCCCCGTGTATATATATATATTTCCTAATTCTAACAACTAATTTATTTAAAGTAAAGCTAAAGAACGCAAAATATACAAAAAAGAAATTAAAAATATACCTTGATCTGAATTTGGCAAGTAATTTGTTTTATTTGAAACTTCCTAAATTACTTTCAAATTTAACATAATCGATATTTTTTCTTGATTACATTTATATAAAGCAATGGCCAATATGTGGAGTTGATAAATGTGTTTGATATGCATTTAATTGTCTATTAAACAGCATACACTTCAAACAAAATGCACAAAGTTAATGAATATTTCATCAGAATTACATAACATGATTAAAATCACATGTGCAGTAGAATTGCAAGTAGCATGTATACACATTTCTAGAAAATGCATTTTGATTTCTATACATATTTAATGTGATTCGTTTTAAAGGTAATTTTAAGAACATTAATGTTTATGTGATGACACCACTCTTAATGCAATTTAAAGTACTCGTTAGATTTACTGATATATTTCACCGTTATAATTAAAATTATGAAATAATCAAAATTAACAATTACTTTCGTGAACTGATTTTATTATATTAGGTATGAAAAAAAAAATTGATTTATTATATTTTTTTAGTTGTACTTTATCAACACCATAAATTATTTGTATCTGAAAAAAAAAAAAAAACAATTATTGGACTATTTTTTTTTTTAGATTTATTAAAAGCAATACATTCACATTAGCCTCGTGCCAGATTTTAATAGCTGAAGAAATTTCCAAAGATTTCACTATTAACAGTATCCTTTTTTATTCAGATTAAATCTGTCTTTAAGCACGTAATTTAACATATCTTTTAAATTTTGGTATATACATTTTATATTGTTTATTCATTCATTCATTTATGTTTTAATTTATTTATATGATACCAGCTTATTTATAGGATTGCTTAAATATATTTTTATTATTTTAAGGTCAAACGGAAGGATTCACATTCCGTAATCGGACTGCACGTGATGTTTTTTTTTTTTTTTTTTTTTTTTTTATCATGTTTGAAAGTTAATTTAAAAACCATAAAAAACAGTAAATTGAGATAAAGATTTTAGACATAAGGTAAGCTGGGTAACTGGACCATAGGCTATTTTATAAAAACCGTTGATGTTTTTAGCGTTCCGTACTTAAAAAGTAAAAACGGAACTATTATAAGATCACTCCTGTGTCTGTCCGTCTGTCTGTCTGTCACAGCCATTTTACTCGTAAACTACGGAACGTGGAAAGTTCAAATTCGGGGAAGTAATAAAGACCATAGACCCACATATTTTCAGATTAATAAACATTCATAAATATATTTAGTAAAAAAGTAGAGGGGCTAATTATGCTACTTGAAAAAAAAAATATTTTCTTTGTATATCATGCGGGGTATCCTGTGAAAGCTTTTGCAATGCTGAACTCAAAAATACACTCCTTTTAATTTTAGGTATTATATTTTTAAAGATGTTATTGAAAATGTAGCGCAAAAATATGTCCCCCCCCCCCCATCTAATTTCGAATCTACTGAAACTAAAATTATGAAAAAATTAGAGGCAGTAGACGTTAATATAAACTTTGACTGAAAATTATAGCGATAACCCTAGGTCACATAGTTTTTGAGTAATTAGCATTTTTCTGTTATACATACATTTCGATTTACGGGCATTCAAAAAAATTGTTGAGCGTCGCTGAATATACCTATCGTTGACGAAGAATAAAAGCATTGTTGATAATGATTTTCGAAAAAAATCATCGGTAATTAGCCGAGATATTAACCCTTAAATGTACGGTCAGTTTGGACATACACAAGGACAGGGGCGGCGTACTCTATGCCTAGTTAACAACTTTTAATGATATATATGTGTAATGTAAAACAGTATAAAAGCAATAAACGTCAAATGTTAAAAATATACTAATTTAAGGGGTCTCGGAACGCTACAAAGTGGAAAAAATGAAAAAAAGACCATTTTCAACATTTAATGTCTTAAAATTTATATGCTTTTAAAACACAATTTTAATTGGGATGAAAGATAAAAGCATGTTTTTTCGTTTCATGTACAGTGGAACCCGGTTAAGACGCGTTTCAAGAGAGTGGACAAAAGTCGCGTATTAAGCGGGATTGCATATTAAACGTGATTTGTATAATGCTGCAGAAACTGGGCTTATTTAAACTTTTAATCATGCGTCTAAATGAACTTTCGAGCTTTCATATGTATATGTTTACGGTCAAAAATTGCGTCTTTTACGTACATTTAGATTAAAATTCAATTGTGTTCCACTTTAACTCATTGTTTCTTTTTATAGGACCGACTGGAATAATATCTGAAAAAAATACGTATGAATTCAAGTACGACTTTATTGTTGATTAATGCGTTGCAACCAAAAATAAAAGAACAAAAATAATTTTCCTACTAGACTAATTTTTTTAAACAGAACTAAAAAAACATTAAATCCTTCAAGTAAAACCCATTTTTTAAAATCATATTTAGTACTTGTAATAATGAGTATCATTATAATTATCTTTAATTTTAATATAAGAAAACTATCCTTATTAATCTTTGTGTAAAAAGTATTGTTCGCATTGTTAAAAGTAAAGAAAAGATAGCAAACATAAATGAATTATCGCACCGCAGTCCTATTTGTTTGATATTTACGAGTTTCATTTTTTGTTGCCCATAATATACATTATAAAACATAGTATTGGTATAATGTACATTTAAAATCTCGTTAACGACAGGTATGATCATCTCTAATCATAATAATTTTTATGACGTATCTGAATAACCTGAATTCGTCTATATCTCTGTATTATAGTAGCAGCATATACGAAGCGAGAGACAAAGAATATTATAAAGCAGGATCAAAGAAGAATTGCAGTTTTGCTAATTTCAGGGATTTTTGTTTTAATCATATATCTACAACTATTGCATATAAGCAATTTTAACCTTAATTAAACTTTTATTAAATAAAGTAAATAATACTATTCAGAAACAGTATTTTTTATCTGAAAAAAAAAAATCTGCTAAATTCTCCATAAGGGAAAAGGAAGTCGCATCTTGATAAATGAATTCGCGTTTTTAGTTTTTGTTTTTGTTTTTCCTCAAAAGACCGAAAATTTATCGCGTATTAAGCGGGATCGCGTAGTAACTGTTCGCGTATGAAACGTGATATTTTTGCATTAGCCCTATGTTCGATGTTCAAGGGATTGGAAAAAACTCGCGTATTAAGCGGGATCGCGTATTAACCGTGAGCGTCTTAACCGGGTTCGACTGTATTTAAAAAATTGCAAGATACAGAATTAGTATTTATAGGGGGCTCGAAACTGTTAGACATTTGTCGAACAAAAAATTGGCATAACAGTTTACGCGCAGGATTACAAAATAAATATTGCAACTAGAATGAAAATTTTGGTGCTTACTTATACTTCAGATTGTAATAATTTCCCTGAACTTAAATAAATTTGTATTTAAAGCATTTTTATATTTTTAATGCAATGTTGCATTTAGCTAATACAAAATTTGAAAATTTCAACAGTAAAATCACCTAAAAAAATATTTTTTGAACAATAAAAAGGAAATTTTAGGTTCAGTTTATACAGACTAATATGAAATATATGTTTTGAAAATTTCATGAAAAAATATTCAGAAGTTTTTGAGGTATCCTGCGCGTTATGCCTAAAAAACGCCATTTGGAAAATAATGACTTAAAAGTTTCGGAAACGCCGCTTCAGCTATTGAGCAGGTATAATTCTAAAAACCAAAACTTCTGTTCTAATGGGAATTTCAAGGAAACAGTTATATCAAATTATTCAGAAAAGATAGGAGTTTAACATCTAAAAAAAAAATAAAATTTCTTAAATTTTGAAGCTTTAAGAGTCCTGTGACCACTTAATCCTTTCCGGCACGAAGTAATTCTATTTATATACGTATGAATTAATGAACTGACACCAGAATTAATAAACGAATTTTCTAGAAAATGCGAACTTGCCTATTTTCACGTACATGATAAAAGGAAAATTTTAATTAAATATTCTTGGTGCCGTTTGTCTGTTTTGGAATTAAAATTAGGTGTCCGTTTTTTAAGGGCATCGCCCTCGAAAGATTTAATTAGAATGAATCGCATAAGTACTGTGGGATTCGCGATAGTTTGCATTGATTTTATCTCTCAATACGCCTCGGATGACTTTAAAAGTTAATTAAACACCTATCTGGAAAAACGCGGCACTGACCATGGCGGCGTTGCAACTTTGAGACCTCAATTCGAAGCGCGCTTAGCCCAATGCCAAATTTAAACTTTGAACAAAGGCTTTGTTTTGTCTACACTATAGAAACAAGGGTTATTACTGAAATTAGCTACTGAATTTAGTTTCATGAAATGCCAAATGAAGATTAACTATGCACTGCTTTTACTGCCAGTACCGAATTAAGTTCATCATAAACAGATTAGGGTAATATTAAAAAAAAGAGTAATACGAATAGCTATATTTGATATTATTTAGGTTCCATATCTCTTTGAACTTTCATGGTATACACGATTACACTTTTCTAACATATACAGCTATACCCAACCCTACGTTGTATAGTTTTTTACAAAGTCTTAGTATTCTTTTAGCAACTTTTTTTTTTCTTTTATAATACAATTACAAATTCATATATTTATTCTACGGAACGCTCCGTGCGCGAGTAATGTTCGCACTTGTCCGTTTATTTAAATTTTAGCTTTTGTCAACATTGCACCCCCATCTCTACGTCTTAAAACAACGTGTGTCATCTCAATCATAACGCTGCCTTTGCTGTGATAAGTGACCGAAAATTCAGGTTTCATATTTTAAAAACACGTCCATTTGGTTGAACTTCCCCGGCTTTTTATTAAAATACGGTAAGTACTTTTATTAAACAATCTTTTTATTTAAAGATTAGACGCATAAATACATTGATATTATTAGGTATCTATACATATTTACTTCATGTTTCAAATGTAAGACCGGTGTTCCAGTTACACCATAAATTTTTCAAGAATGGGGTAGCTGGGACATGAATCAGCGGTAACTGGACCATATGGGATCCAGTTACCTCAACAGTTATAAGTATCTTTTTGATTTTCTTTTACTACGGGAAATTAATTTCTCCATTGTTTTTTGCTTGAAATAAAGAAAATTACATAAATTTTAAAAAAGCATGTTGGGGGTATCAAACCAAATTTCTTAAGTGTGATAGCTATAGCTCGTGATTATTAGAAAATTATCGAAACTAATAAAAAATAGTTCTGTTCGATATAAAAATATGGTTATATTCTCCACAGGTTTATTGGACATATCGAACTTTCATTGTGGTAAATAAAAATGAGAATGAGATATTTAGGTACTTACGTAGCCGTTTGATCGTAGATTTATCTTCTTATTTTTTTCCTTAAAATATCCATGTAACTTTTATACTTATTACCTATACTAAAGTACATAAGTACTTATTTAACTTTTATGTTTTTTTGTATAAATAAAAGTAATATTTTCACTTTTAGTGCTTTTATTTTAAACACATTGACAATAAAGGTTTCCCGTACAACGCCCTTTAGTTCATGTACAATGTACATGATCTGCCTGGTTTAATTTTTTTAGTTGTTTACATTTTTTCAAACAGGACATAATACCCAATATTTTAAAAAAACCGCATGTGGAACATAGACCCTCCTGGTCCACTTGCCTCATTTTTATAGGGCAACTGCACCCATGAGGAAAGAAAGATGAAATATATATATATATTAGGTATTAGATATTAAAATGTAATTTTGAACATTTCTGTTTGATAGAGGGAACCTAACTGAACACATTTACAAAATTTCAGACTTTAATTCAAATGAATATTAGCCTTTTGAAGCTGAATTGCCGGAACCTCCGGAGTCACATTGTAACATCATGGCCCGGTTGCTCCACGTAACCTTATTGCATTTTAAAGTACATTATTCAATTCGGCAGTCTAAAAATTGAGTTCGCATGATAACGTGAATAATTTTACAAAGAAAAAAAAAAATATGCGAAATAGTCGATAGATCCGGTCATTGCCTCCGTCGATATAACGTCACTGTTACTCGCCGGCATGCATTTGCTTCATAATATGAATGTTAAACATTGATGTCTGGCTGCAAAGTTTTAAACACTATTCTGCAAATTGCATCCACACTTCATTATACATAGTCTTCGTTTCAAGAAGTGATATAATAATATAAGTTCAATATCTCTATAATTTGTAACATTTGTAAAGCTTCTTCATAATTCAAATTATTGTTGTTGGAAAACTCTTCTAATGTTTCATTATGGAAACTTATTGCAGAGAAAAATATTTCCCGATGTAACTCTCGCCCATTCTTAGCAATTTATTATAAAAACCAGCATCATACCACATCTTCTATATTGAATTATTAGTTTATGCACCCTTATAATCCTTACTTTCCATTTTCACCCTGTTTATTTAAATTGTTGTACAATTATTGTACAATTATTAATAACAACTGAATGCTGCAGGATTTGCATTAATTTGCTACCAGAATAAAACTAAATATTCAAGTTAAATAGAAAATAACTTTCAAATAATTTCAATTATGAAAGTATTGAGTAGCATTTTCATTTAACTGGATCAATAACTCTAGGTCTGTTAGAATTTTATTGAGTGCTCTTTATAAACGATTGTTTTAAGTCAGAAACGAGATAAATTGATTTTTCAGCCGATAATAATAACCTTACAGCTAATTTGCAAACGTAGCATTCATTCCCGTTAGCTGTCAAATTTTTCTAACAATATGAATAATCAAGTGCCATACTTTTTATTCCAGAAATGTATTGATTGACGCGATAAGTTTAATTTAATTCAAAAAGACTTTTATGCGTACTTTTAAATCCAATATTCCAGAATTTTGTCTTTTATTTTGGAACCTATTTTATCCGTTTAAGTGATATTGGATCTTTAAAAAGACGTGTATTTTACACGTATTCACTTGTGTATACGTAAAATGTTGCGCAAAGAAGTGTGTTTCAAAAATACCCTTTTAGCCATATGTACGAACACATTATTTAAATTAGTTCACAATTTTACATTATTTTCACTCAGAAATTTTTTTAAACGCAAGTATACATACATTTTTATTCTTACGTGCGTGAAGTTTTATAGTAGTGTTATTCAGATGCTAGTGTGCTTTTATAAGAAAGTGAAGACATATGCCCATGAAGTATGCTTAAATTGGGCGTTTTCGCCCATGCCATCGTAACTATAGAGGTTAACGATTTCTCTCTTAGACAATTTAGGCAACTAGTTCAGCTGATATTAGCTTACAGAAAAAGGCAGATTCGCCGAGTGGAAAATAATGGAACGGTCACCACATTTGTGTCCATAATCATCACGACTAGCCAGATTTTATCGATCCTATGTTATCATTTTGTTTTAAAGGTACTACAAAAATGCTATATCAATTTTTAACAATTATAGTTATATCAATTTATTATATCATTATTTATTATCATTATTATATATATATCATATATATATATATCATTATTATATATCATCATCATTATTTATTATATATTATATTATCAATTATAACATATTATCAATTTTTAACAATTTCCAACATAGTTTAAAAGTGTTAATGCATTCGGTTTTGTCTGCAGCTTGATTGTGCTTTAACTCATGTAAAAATATTTCGATTGCTATTTAATTACTGCAATTTATTGAGATTTACTATGGCATATTCGTATTTAAAATGAATCGTTTATTGTTTCTGTGGAAAATCATTTGTAGTGTATTTTAATGATTTTACGCTATTTCACTCTTATTTAAATTGATATACACCATTCAAGGGGCACTCTAAGATGATTACATTGAAATATGGTATGTGTTGAAATCATAGTTTTGTTTACACAGCGCTAAGTAGAATTCCGTTATATGATGGTCCATTGGAAAAAATCGTTTGAGGTGTATTTCAATCATGTTACACTATTACAAACATAGTAAAATTGATAGGAATTTCTTAGGTGAATACAACCAGAGTTGAGCAAATTTGTAATCTGAATTATCCGCAGTGTATTTAGGTCGCAAACCGATATGAGAGGTCGGAAATTAGTAGTAAATTGTTTCCAAATATGCCAATAGGTGGCAACACTGTGCAACTGTAAGATGTCGATTTCGAATGTATGAGACAATGGTTATACAAGATGAGCAGGGGCGTTCAAGAGTTGTTGATGAAGAACGAAGTGGTCGTCCTGTTGAGATTGCGACAGAATAAACAGTACGGAAGGTTGAAGAAATGGTTAGAACTGACAGACGAACTACAATAGACAGTATTAGCAACTGCAACAGGGCGTTCACATGTTTTGCCTGACTGATGCAGACGTTGAATGTGAGGTACATAGATGGCTGAGAGTGACAGTCCAAAGACTTTTATGCAACAGGTATTAGAAAACTCATAAAGAGATGGTACAAATGTATCAATGTAAATGACGATTATTTAGAGAAATAAACACGCCGTTTAAGTATATATCTCTGTTTTCCTTTTTTATTGGCTTTTGTGATGTACTTAATGACTTGTTGTTGTAGATATTTCTTTTTTATAAATGAATGAAGATTTGAGAAAGAGTGTATAAACATTATTTAATACTCTTTGCATTAATATTTATATTTAATATTGATATTTAAATATATTTATGGTGAGCATATAATTGATCGCATGTAATTGATTATAGTTACACGCATTCAAACGCAGAAATTTCGTCAAGTAATGGGATGGGGGCGGTTCCGACTACAGTGCTGCAAGAATTTTTTATGGCATGTAATTTTAACTAAAATTAATTACATACAATTAAACTCTAATTACATTGCAGATAATTGGAATCACAAATTTGCCCAACTCTAATTCAAGCACGCTTTCTGTAGAATATTGTGTGAAAAGCGTTTATCATTCACTTACACCGCCACAAAAAAAGAATTCGGTTATTTAAAGGACTGCAAGAAAAACTTCCTCAGCGTATTTTAATTATTATTTCAACTACAATGAAATGAATATCCATCACGGAGGTTTACTACAAGACACTTGCTGTATAATATGATGTGCATAGCATTTATCGTCCATTCAGAGTGACATGCAAAAGGATTGCGAGAGTGACATGCAAAAGATACGTGTCAATATCTGAAAACAGGACAATTTCACTCCAGATTTTTTTTTTTTTTTTTAATTAAAGTACCAACTTCCAAATACAATTAAATACTATGACACATGTTTTGTCATTTGAATGCTGTAGTCTTTTGAGATCGAGGATATATATATTTTATGCGTAGGATAAACTTTTATGGAAGAAAGTGTCTGTTATAATTGGGACTGAGGTGATGTTTTTGTCTTAAAAGCTGCACAGCCATTTTGTTGAATCATTTTGCTCACATGAAAATTATTAAATATGCCATGTGACATTTGTATGTTACGTAAATAAAGTTGCAATAAACTTTTTGTTTATAAATAAAAAGTTAAATAGAGGACATGAATGATGCTATAAAAAATGCTCATCCCTATTCAGAACAAAAACTAAATATTTCTAAATATGAAACAAAGAGAAAAACAACTTACCCTTCATCCACGGTGGCTAGTTGAACTTTAGTTGATGTTGCAATGGAAATGATTCTGCCAGTGCCCCCTAGTATCTGTTAACCTAAATGTGTGTTTAGAGGGACTGAGATGATTGTCATCCTCATGGACAAATATATTTACTACAGTATTTTACTATACAATCTATACTAAGAAAGGATAATTATATTTTCCCATACTTTATATATATAGGTATAAATATATAATAGCAAAAGTTAATAATATTTATAGAAATGTTTACAGCATACATTTAATATTGGATATTTGTACCTGGGGACAGGGAATGAAATGATGATTTCGCTTGTTTAAATCTTACAACTAATTATTTATACATCATTATATGTCAATTTATCATTGGTAATTGATATAACAAATGTTACAATATATTACGTTTTTCAGTTTTTGGTTTTAGTATAATTAATGAAATATTATTGGCAGTTGATGCAAATTGTCCAATTTTCAGATATTGACACATACACTGTAAAAAAAATTCTGTAGCTCTACAGATGTAAAATTACATGCTTACTAAACTGTCATCTGTAACTGTACAAAAAAAGCTGCAAATCTACAAAACTAGTTTTTGTAAAGCTACAGAAATCTGTAACTTTACAAATGAATCTATTAAAATTTCAGTAATCTTACTAAAATTTTACCTGTAAACCTGGCTGTAGTTACATGAAAAGTTCTAGGCATCCCAGTTTCCTAAAAAATTCTTAGTAACCTTACAGATTTTTTGATTTTCGGCGCAAAAGTGTGTCTGTTACATGAATATTTGTTGTTGCCGTTACATAAAAAGTTCTAGGAATCCCAGTTTCCTAGAAAAACTTTAGTAACTTTACAGATTTTTTTTTACAGTGTACAGTACTGTAGCCGAAATACTTTCTATGAGTGATAATTTCTGGAAGCGCCCTTTCAGTCGTGGTATGATTTTTAAGTTTAACTAAATTTTTTCATACTTCGTGGTATGCATAAATGCTACAGATCATATACAGGGATGCACAAAAGAATTTTTAAGCATTACTATGTATGATCGAGATTTAATTAAACGAGTTTTTTAATCGAGTTATGCATTTTCACGTTCAACGATTTTTAGTACACAAAGAGATTTTTGTATAATTTAAATCATTTAAGGGACAGTAGAGAACTGGATGCCTATACATAATAATTTCTAGAAGTGTTATTTTAGGAGTTTTAAGCGTGTTTTTTGTCTGAATTAAATTTGAAATTATTGTGTGGTGTGTATAAAAATCTATAGGTAATATTCAGGTATCTACAAAGTAGGGTAATACAGGGGATATACAAAGTAGGTAATATACAAATGAATACAAATATGTTTCCATCTAAGTAGTAGAAATAGCTGAAGATGAATGTTTAATTTACTAAACTAAATTTTAGCACAATGTGTAGAATATATACGAATTTATATATTATGTACAGGGCTGCGCAAAAGAATTAGAGTACTTTTCAGGGTTTGTGCGGTAATTCTTGAAATCTAATTTTCAAATGCGATATACGTTTTTTTTTTTTTTTTTACTTAGGTATCTATTTTGCCATATTAAACAAAGATGGTTTGTTACAGTTTTCTGGAAGTTTTAGAAAGAGTTTCCTAATCTATACTTGATGCATGATTTTTTTTCTTGTTACATTCTTTCAAATCCAGTAATATTCATTATTACCACTATTACTTTCTGGTAGAGGTGATATTTTTGTTGTTACCTCTGTTGAATGAGGACCACATTTTATTGCTTATCATGCCATATTAAGTGATAATTTTGACAACATTTCATACATTACTAACAGGCTTCGCACGCTACGTGTTGGTCAGTTTTTTTCAAATGAATCTTGAATCAAACAAAATATGTCGGTGAATTTTACCTTGTAGTCTAAAGTAATATGGACCTTTATCTGGAATGCCCTTCTGCATTCCTGAAAACGATACGAAAGCAATTGCACGATAAATTTTCTAATATATAAGGCAGAATTTTGGCTTTTTATTTAATTCATTATAATAGAATTTGACAAGAAACGATAGAAAGATGTGCAATATGCTAAAACCATCCGTGAAAAAATATCTCTCTAACAATGCAAGTCTCCTCAGAATTTACCCAGTAGAATTTTTTTTAAAGCGGTACACTGAGAAAAAAAAATGTACCGCCTTCACCTAGAATCAATAGGTGGTCCTTTTCTGTATCCCTAAACTAGAAATATAGATTTCCGAGCTATGCGAATAGGGTAAAGAACTAAGCTGAATAGACGAAAATGATCTAGAATTTCTAATCTCTTGTTTTCTAGGTGACGAAACGATAAGGAATTGTTTCAATAGCGAGAAATTATCGCTTAATTTCTGGAATGGTTTCATAAACAAGAATTATAGTTACTAAAACTAACCTCTTGTGCTCGCATCTATTTGCAAGGTTTTTAAAATAAGTTTGACCACGAGAATATAGGAAAACGCCCTTGAATTCTAGTAGGGGACTCTAGAACTCTTTATCAAAGGGAACTAGAATTTATAAGGATGACATGGAACAATTTTTTCTAGAGCCACAATTTAGATTCTAGGTGCCAGAACTATATTTTATTTCTCAGTGTAGCTTTCATAGTCGAGTTAACTTGAATATAGAACTTTTTCGATTAATCCTATAAATAAACAACTGTCGGATGAAATGCATTATATTAGAACCTATCCTGAAAATTATTTATCTAATAATCCAAGTCTCGTCTAAATCCGACCTTTAGAACTTTTTAAAAAGGCTAATCATTCATGGTCAGATTCATATGATTATAAACTTCACCCATAATTCTATATCAATTCTATATCATTATAGAACAGTATGCAATATACTAAAATTTTCCTTAAAAAATTATCTAGCTAACAGTGTAAGTCGCATCACATTCCATTCAGCAGAAATCAAGTTATAAACAGTCCGAACGCAATTCCCATTTGTATTTTATATACATACTAGACATATAGCCCGTCAAAATCGACGGAAATTAATATATAGTATAATACACAACACATGTGCAAGAATGAGTTTTTTCGCTTGTTATGCAGTAATAGATGAAAATAACACATTTTAAAAACGAATCACATTTATGAAAAACTACATACAGTAGAACATTACTTATCTGCATATCTTGGTTCCAAGTGTTGAGCGGATTTGAGGCTATTTGCAGATTACCTGTCATGTCTATTCAGTCTTTGTTTACATTTTTATAAATTCATATTTTGGACAATTTAGATTGTTAATTCTTAAAAATAAATAAATTACACACTTAAACATAAAAGCAAGGTAAAAACTATTTTAAAAATAATATATATATGTTTTTAAACGTGGCATCAATGGTCTCTTTTAAGACATTTGATTTTTGTTGTTGAATTTCATCTTGACATGACATGACATCGCTGTGCTTAAAGAGTGCCAACGCGGCGTGAAACGCGCCACGCGTAACCTTCAACTAAATATGAAAAAGCAACTAAGCATGAATTTCGAAACAATGCACGGCCTAAAGGTATAGTTTGGAAGCTCTGGTGGAGTCCCGAGGGACATTCTAGAGTGCGGTTTACAAATAGTCATAAGTTCTTAGTAAGTTACAAAACTTTGTTGCTCTAAAATATTTTTAGCCTAATGCCAAACCTTCATCAAAAGGTATGTTTTACTGCTAGAGTCAGCGACTGAATTTTCTTTAGTTGGGATTGAAAAACTCAGCAGTTTGTTTATCTGTTGATGTTTGTTGTCGCTCCCTATTATTAAAAATGCGTACTAAAGTTTTTATTTATATTTCAGAGTTTTATAAAAATAATCCTAAAATTATTATTAATATAAATCATTAAAATGTTTTCAAATATCTAATCATGATTTCATTCGGGTATGGGGGGGGGGGAATTAAAATCTTTAGTAAGTTTTAGATGAAAGAATCTGGTAAGTTTTGTTAACAAAAGAATAAGGAAGTTAAAGAACAAATAAGAAAAGAAAATAAAGAACAAATGTCAGAAGCAAAAAAAATATATATATATATATATTAACAATTATTACAAATGTGTACTAAAGTTTTTATTTATATTTCAGGGTGTTATAAAAATATATCTAATATTAATATT
Organism: Maratus speciosus; assembly: GCA_963932465.1. NCBI lineage: Eukaryota > Metazoa > Arthropoda > Arachnida > Araneae > Salticidae > Maratus > Maratus speciosus. The sequence continues at coordinate 459,277,321 of OZ010792.1, forward strand.
AATATAAATCTTTAAAATATTTTCAAATTTTTAATGATGATTTAATGGGAATGGAGATATAACTAAAATCATTAGTAAGTTTTAGATGAAAGAATCTGGTAAGTTTTGTTAACAAAAGAATCAGGAAATTCTGAAAATAAAGGACAAATGTCAGAAATAAAAAATAATAATAACAATTATTACAAATGTATACTAAAATTTTTATTTATATTTCAGGTTGTTATAAAAATAAACAAGAAATTATTATTAATATAAATCTTTAAAATGTTTTCAAATTTCTAATCATGATTTAATTCGGGAGGGGGGTTTAAAATCATTAGTAAGTTTTAAATGAAAGAATCCGGTAAGTTTTGTAGCTTTTATTCTTTTAATTACCACTTCAAGTTTTTTTTCATAATTACTTGGCTAGAAATAGCGAAATTAGAGAATCGTGTGTTTATGTATGGTACGAAATCTATTTGTCAAAATCAGCAAGAGATACTTTATTAAGGTTTTGCAGTGTGATGTATCATTAAATAGCAATATTCATAGTTCATATATACTAAATGTAATATTTTAAAATTTTATAATTACGATTTAATCTAAGAAAGATAAATGATTAAATATATTATCTAAGTAAGCAACTTTCATTTAAAACAAATACTATTTCATCTCAAATTGTATTTTTGCTACTAAGTACTACTGCATGAACAAATCGTGTTCTACGTTTCCTGTCTGAACGTCGTTTCCGTTCGGCTGCAATCTCATTGATTTTAAATGAAACATACTATAAATTATTGAAAAAAAAATATTTCCTTGTTAAAATCATTTTTTATACTACATCTCTAATTCATTATTACTTTTCAACTCAAAGAATAGAAGAAAACTAAAAAAAAAAAGCTGTTCCCGCTTTGAGTTGCCCTTATCGTCTGCATGAGCGAAAAAAAAATTAATAAACACAATAAAAACCATAGAGGTAATTCAATGTTGAATGAATGCCAGCCTCGGTTCACTTTTTCTCATGCTGGTTATTGCGTGGCGCTGCGATTAACACTGTATTAAAAATGAGGCGAAATAGCTATTCAATGCACGAAATTTTATGTATGAACGATTCTCAAAATGAATGACTCATTATGACAGATCTGCGATTGTTTACATAATCAATATTAAACACGGTTTCGGACATAGTTTAACGATAGTGCAAAACATTTAACTTTTCTAATTTTGAATATTTTATAGAAAGATATGCTTAACAAACGGGATTTAAGAAGGAAGAAATTATATATTGGATTTCCGTAGGTTAAAGAAATTCTAACATGGCCGTGATAAATGAGACGGCCCAACCAAAATTGTGAGGGACAACAACAGACTTTGATGTTAGATAAATAGATATAGTAGATACTTTATTTCTGTAGAAGAATGATAAAAATATTCCATTGTAAAAAAGATGAATGTAAATATCTAGAAATCTTATTATGAACGCAGGAAAATAATTTTAACTCGTATCCTAATGATTTTAATAACATAAAATAAACAATAGCATTTCAACATAAAATAAACCATATAATTAATATTATAATATGACCTGAATATTCTTGTATCCTTAGCATATAGCATACAGGTAATCGTAATTAAGTTTAACTAAGTTCAATAGATGATAATTGTAGTAATTTTTAATCATTTTTTTTTAAATCAGCTTATAAATGTAATTTTTCTTTATTAGTTTTGCTTTTTATTTCGCATAACTAACACTTAAATTTTATTATTTATTTAATAGTTGGTTAAAAAATATCTTGCAAACTTTATTCCATACAATAGAATGAGAATTTAATGGCAAGCGAATTGAAATAACTATGTAATACATAAAGGTGGCGAGTATTTAACCATTTTATAGCATTCAAGACGAAATTTGTACGCAAATATTTTGATTCTATAGAAAACATGAAGCACTTTAATAAAATTTAATAACTTCCTATGTTTGTAATGTTTAATAATGTCGTCAAACCTCAAACCACAGATTAGAAGAGAAATTCAATAGGTTTAAGACTGTTCATAACACTGATTCGAGAAGTTTCTTGGAACGCTCTTCAATATTAAAGCGAAAAGTTTTATATTGCTTAAAGACAAACGTTTGGAGTTCGTAAGATTAAAAGGCAACGATATACTAGAAAGAGTGTTTGGACAAATTTGTCTACGTATTTAATTCTTAGAAGAAAGACGGCATTTTCATTATTTTCAAATTTGATATAGAATATTAAAGAAACAGATTAACTATTGTTTTGAGTACATACAAATACAGGGTGTCCATAAATTAAATATACGACTTCAACATTCTTTCAAAGCAAAAATAAAAGAAAGGAGAACTTACTTTTAATGTTGAAACAAAAAATACATATAATGTTTTAAAATACAGTAGTAGATCTCAACAGGTGCTCCTTGAGTTAATTGCAGGGTATCAAAAAGATAGTCCAATTCAATAAACGTACTGGTCAAAATATCCGGTGTAACCAAAAGGAACGCTTCTCTAATGCGTTGTTTGAGCTCACGCCCAGATGTTACATTTGCCTTATAAACGATATTCTTAATAATCCCCCCCCAAAAAATAAATAAATAAATAAATAAATAAAAATCGTAAGATGTGATATCGGATCAGGAGAACGGGGAGGCTACAGTGTTAAAAGTTTTGCAGCATTCTGGCAGGTCATTCGACCGTTTTTTAAAAAAACGGTTTCATGACCATAATTTAATTATATTCTGACCATAAAATGGCGAATAATATGGTCAGAATAGTGTTAAATTCACGGTTGTGTAACCGTTTTTGGTAAAAACGGTCAAATGACCTGCCAGAATGCTGCAAATTTTTAGCATTGCGGCTCCTCGTCCAATCCAACATCCAAAAAAATTGAGATCTAAAGACATTCGTACATACGAATCCCAAGCTCAATGCGGAGCATAGATTAACATACAAGAAGGACACTTCCATAGAGCGTAACGGTAACGCGATTGCAATTGTAGCGTCTTTAGTGACAATGGGGAAGAAACTCCCATCCTTGTAATATTTTTATTATTGAGTATCTACTTTATTGTGATCTTTATTTTATTAATGTTGCATGCTTACGTTTTTAATAGAATCTTACTCCGACACATGAACATAGAATAGATATTCTATTTTATATGTCTAATATCTATTCTATGTTCATGCACAGATATATGCTTTTTTTTACATGATGGGTGAACGATTCGATTTAAGTAGAACGAAAAACAAGGTAATAATTTCGTTTTGTATGCTACGTATCAAAAGCAATGGCGAAATATAAAAATATACTAAACATTGCACTCTATAAGTCCCAGGAAATTTCATAAATATTCCCATTTGGTTGGAAAACTTTCATAGCCCATGCTTAATTAGTTTATGAAGTTTAACGTATTAAACAATCGTTACAATAATCTTTTAAAATTTAAGCATTTTCACTTTCCTACAGATAAAATAAAAGTATTGTTTTTAATGTAAATAATGTACAATCAATACCATAATATTTATAATATTAACATGTAACAAATAATAGCAAAATTACAGATGGGGAAAAAATTCCTTTCGACAAATTTTTAGAATTATATAAATCTAAATGTAAAAAAAATAGAGGTACTGACATTACTCTCAATAAAATTTTATTCGATATGAAAAAATTAACACAAAACCCGCATTTGATTTTTTACAATCTAATCTTATAAACTTACATATTTACGTTCTTAATACAATTTTCTAGGGTTTTTCTTTTATATTATTACTCTAATTATAATTTTGTAAGTCAACAATACAAGTACGGTACAAGTGCGATAAAAAAAGCAGCTAAATATATAAAGCATAAATACAATATCGTCTGCCTCTTTAGGAAGGAATAGATATACAAAACATAGAGCGTAAACACATTTCTTCAACATAGGTAAATTTCGGAGGCTTGTTAATTCTTCCCCTTTTCGGTAGTGACGCTAGTACTGTTGCCATTATATATTTTGCCGTTAATGTCCCATCTTGTATGTTAATCTATGATGCGGAGGAGCACAGTACTGCTAGAAAATAGTACCGTTTCCTGTGGCGTGGCCATTTCTGCTGCCTTCCGTAATTAATAATATTTCTCATCGTATGCGTATGACACACTCAACATCCTTTAACGTTACGATTACAAACTTTAACATTTTGTCCATCTCTTAACACGTAAAATTACGAAATTATTTCAACTAACATTTTCTTTAACGGAAAATTGAAGTTTAATATTTCGTTTGTGGATATCCTGTGAATTGAGGTTGAAAAAAATATTTTCCGTTTATTTTTAAATATTGCATGTTGCAATTTTTAGTAATCTCTGATTTTTGTAATAAAATAATGTAAGCATTTACACACACAAAGAGTACAGTGCATAAAACTTTTTTTTATGAAAATGTTATTTTGATATTATGAGAATTTAAATTAGTATAATTTAAGTAATACTGGTTTAGAAGATATTTATCATGATTTATACCATATGTTTTTGATGCATTAGATGATTTTTATGAGCGCATGTTTCCTAAAGATGAGGTTGCTTAAACAAAAATTTCTAGAGCTTACGCCTTAATAGGATATCTGACGTTGGGTTCTAATCAGGTATCTTCCTTTGTATTGATTTCAGTTTCTTTTTTTTATGAGGAAACTTTCAATTTCGAAACAGGTTCCGAAACATACTATTCCTGGAAAAAAAATGGCCGAAGAACTCGAGTAAATTTAAACATGAATGAAAAACCCAGAAAATTAAATTATTAAAAGGGCAGCAAATACAAAATATAATAATGAATATTTATAATCTAGGCAAGCGAAAAAATATGTAAAAAAATAGATAATCTTCATAGAGTTTTCTAATGTGTTTTTAAAGTAACTTTAATAAATTTCTTATCAAAATAAAAATCTTACAGCACGAATACTCTTTCAATAAAAATATGTGCATAAATAATGCTTAATGAGATTGCTACATTCGAAAAAGTTCACGTAAAGAACTGAATTCTAATACATAAAAAAAAGTAACGATTTAGAAACGGGCCAAAAAAATCGGAAATGAGTCAATAAAAATCTGCGTAAATACCGCTAAACGCATCTGATTGGTAGAGCTTTCTGTCTTTTCTTGGCGGGTGACGAAAACCCTGAAAGTGGAGAATTTAGATAGAGTGGGCAGAGGAAAGGGAAGAATCTTCTGCATTTCGATAGACTTCTGTTTTTTTTTTTTTTTTTTTTTTTTTTTTTTTGGGGGGGGGGGGGGGTTAGGCGTCGATGGCAAAAGTGATTTTTACAGAAAGAACATAATTTCCATTAATTAATGAGAAAGAGGGGAGGGGGTCATCAGCGCTTGGAATCTAGAAAAATGAATGCTTAAAAAATAAACAATCGCGAAGCGATCCACAATGGAAACGCGAAACAATACGTCTGGGGTTGGCTAGAAAATGGGAATTGATACCGAACGGAATTGCGAAGCGATTACACAGGGGGGGGGAGAAGAGCCCCCCTACTGTAATATATACATGCACTGTCAATAGAAGAAATTAATAATTTTACTTTTCCACGGAAAAATGTATACTACGTATAAGAAAATACTTACGAAATTCATACTTGCGATAAATAAATTATCTGTGAATTTAATTATTTAGTAAAGAAACAATAATGAATGTATTTTTAAAATTTGCAAAAACTGGGTCATATTTAAAAAGAGTTCTGTGGATAATATTTTGGAAAAAATGTTTTTTTCCGTCAAAATTGTAACTTGTAATTCAAACATCTTGAGGCAATAAATTCATTTCGTTACACTTCTTAAGATAGCAGCAAGAGAAAAAAATCATGAGTCAATCATATATTATGAAACACTTACAGAAAATTTTAGCAAACCTTTGATCTTTAACAAGATGAAATATGATACCCAAGTAAACATTTTAGAAAACGCATAAGGGTCAATATCTGAAAATCGGGCGATTTTATTCCAAAATTTTTATTTTTTTAAATAAATGTACGAACAACCACATACAATTAAATACTATGATGCATGTTTTGTCATTTAAATTCTGTAGCGTTTTGAGATCAGGAATGCATATTTTATCCGAAGGATATACTTTTATAGAAGAAAGTGTATGTTAACATCATAATCAGTGTCCAATAATTGGAACTGAGATGATAGGGACTGAGGTTGATGTTTTTGTCTTAGCAGCTGCACAGCCATTTTGTTGAATGGTTTTGCACACCTATAAATTTTTAAATATGCCATGTGACATTTGTATGTCACATAAATACATTTCTAATGTCCCATAAATAAAAAGTTAAGTATGGGGACATGAATGATGCTATAAAAATACTCATCTCTATTCAAAACAAAAACTAAATATTTCTAAGTATGAAACAAAGAGAAGAACAACTTACCTTCATGAATGGTGGCTAGTTGAACTTTAGTTGCTGTTTCAATGGAAATAATTCCGCGAGCGCCACCTAGTATCTGTTAACCCAGATGTTTGTTTAGAGGGACTGAGATGATGGTCAACCTCAGGTTATTTACTACAATATTTTACTATACAATCTATACTAATAAAGTAGAATTATATTTTCCCATACTGTATATATATAAGTATGAAAATATAATAGCAAAAATTAATAATATTTATAGAAACTTTTATAGCATACATTTAATATTGGATATTTGTACCTGGAGACAGGGACTGAAATGATGATTTTGTTTGTTTAAAGCTTAAAATTAATTAGTTATACATCATTATATGTCCATTTATCATTGGTAATTGTTATAACAAATGTTACAATATATTACATTTTTCAGTTTTGGGTTTTAGTATAATTAATGAAATATTATTGGCAGTGGACGCAAATTTTCAAATATTGACCCATAACACATTTGAAAAAGTTATTTCAGCAGTTAGCACCCATAGCCAAAAATGGATTCCAATTTGTGTGCTGAGTTTAGGAATAAAACATTTAGCATTGTCGAAAATTCAAGTTCAGTCTAACAATAGGCGGAATCATATTTGAACCCTTTTGTATAGCATTGTCTATTACCTACATATTTTTATACATGCCACATATTAAAGTTAAATTTTAATTCACACAAAAACACGTGTAAATGCCAGCGTCTCGGAGCCGAAAAATTTTTGATGCTCCAGCTCCAGCTCCGCTCCCAGATAAAATAGTGTGGCTCCAACTCGAGCTTCTGCTCCGACTCCGCGCTTTGAGTTGCAGATTTTAATTTACAGATTTAACTGTTTGCTCATAAATTCTTTCTTCCTTTACCTTCATTAAAGATCTGACAAAATGCATTTTTCTTCTCATCAAATTTTAAATGCTTGTTCAGAAAATATAACATCTTTTAGCTTTTGCTTTTAAAATAGAAAGTTTGGTGGAATTTTAAACACAAAAATCTTAAATTTCTTCTTCACTTTTCAAACAACCAACATTGTACAACTACACATGTAAACAACAGGCGACCATTTTTTTTTTCAAATAGTGTTGTCACTTAGCTCAAGTAGAAAGTAGAAGTAAACTAGTGTTACCATGTTTTGAGAAGTTTTCCATCTCTAATGTAAAAAAAAAAAAAAACCCTAAAAAATGATATAAGTAAAATACTGAATAATGATGTAATTAAAATATTTTAAGCCTGGAAATTTAAAAGACTGAAAAAAGGGATTTAAAAGAATATTAAAAAATAAAGGAGCCCTGGAGCAGGGGAAAATTTAGAGCTCCAGGCTCCAGCGCCGGAGCTCTCCGGGTCTCTGCTTAAATCTTCTGAAATCAAACAAACAGAAATTACCTCCATAGTCGGATATGTATTTTTTGCGTGGCCGATTTTATATATATTATACAAACATCTCTTAGAATACTGAATACTGTTAAGCTTTTAAATTCACAACTCTTTAAAAAAAAACCTTTTAAAGAATCCACGCTTATACTCAGTAATGCTTACGATTTCTCTTATGTAACCCTGCATATGGTCTATAGCATACACATACCGTAGTATAGAAAAATTTAGTTGAATTTAAAAATGCTCACGATAACTGAAAGCGCACTTCCAACAATTATCGATTATAGACAGTACATCGGATAAAGTACTGTATACGAAAAGAATTGTGTGCCCCTGTAAATGAAAGATAAATGTTATGCACATCATATTGTACAAGCCTATCTTAAAGTAAACATCAGTAATGTAAACCATTTATATTTGACATAGTGTAATATAATTAAAATACGCTGCAAACAGTTTTTCTATCAGACCATATTTTAACCGAATTACATCGCGTGGAACTGCAAATAAATGATAAATGCGTTACACTCCATATTCTATAGAAATGACGTTTTAAAGCACATCAAAAATTCATATCAATTTCATTATATTTGGGGACAATAATATATGTTTGGCTGAAATATGTTTCTGGTAAGTAGACCTACATATTCTATAAACGCCACAAAGCTAAAATTTAATTCAGATAAAAACACGCTTAAATCTACTGAAATCACACTATCAGAAAATAACCTCCATTCTTTGCGCGGTCAATTTTATATATATTATAGAAACATCTCTTAGAATACTAAATATTGTTCAGCTTTTAAATTCACAACTCTTTTAAAAAACCCTTTTAAAGAATCCATGCTTATACTCAGTAATGCTTACGATGTCTTTTATGTAACCCTGTATATGATCTATAGCATTTATACAAATCGCATAGTATACAAAAATTTAGGTAAATTAAAAAATGTTCACAATAACTGAAAGCGCACTTCCAGCAATTATCGGTTATAGACAGTACATCGGATACAGTACTGTAACAAACAATTTTTCCAGTAAACCATTTTGTAACCGAATTACATTGTGTGGTGCTGTAAATAATATTAGTAAAATATGCCGAAAGCAGTTTTCCCAGCAGACCATTTTGTAACCAAATTACATCGTGTGGTCCTGTAAATAATATAATTAAAATATGCTGCAAACAGTTTTCCCAGCAGACCATTTTGTAACCGAATTTCATTGTGTGATCCTGTAAATAAATGCGTATTCTATAGAAAAGACGTTTTAAAGCACATAAAAAATCATATCAGTTTCATTATGTTTGTAATAGTTGTACAAGATTAAAATATACCACAAGCAATTTTTTCACATAGCCCATACTATAACGGAATTATATTGAGGACCCTGTAAACTAACTATAAGTGCTACACATATCATATTCATTATTAAGCATCATGTCGTGCACTTCAGGTATGCATATTAATTTTAATATGCTTGAAATAGTATAACATCATTAAAATACACTGCAAAAGATTTTCCCCCATAGACTAGAATGTAAAAGCATTCTTTTGAGTGGCCCTGTAAAAGAACTATAAGTTCAAGATTCCTTATTTCCAGTCCTCACCATTCCATAGTAATCTTCAATAACGTATATCAATTACATTTCAATCTGAGTATATTTCTGCGAGTTAGAGTCCTGTTGTCGCCCAGCCAGACAGATGTAAATAATTAATGTTATTTATTATACAAAACAATACAAAATTAAGAAAATGTGAAAAACTTTTAAACAATAACTTGCATCTGTTTCAAAAATTATCTGACAAGTGAAACAATTGTTTGAGTTCCTGAAAGTCTAAACTATTAAATATTTAAATTTCAGACACATCATAATTTTTCGGACACTTCTCTTACTTTGTTTAAACCACTCGAGCGTAAAAACTCTCGTATCTCTTAAATTGAGACATATGTGATGCCTGTAGCTTGATTTTCAGGCACGCGTTCTTTTCTCATCTACATTTTCAGGCACAATTCTGTCTGAATTTAAAATGCCTCTTTGTAGAATATATGTTTTCATTAGGTTCTACATTATTTAAAATAAATGTTGTTTTAATTTACGCTGTTACTTGTGAATTGTTTTCGAAAAAAATATTTTCAGAGATGCAAACTTCATGAAAGAGAAAATTAAACATTCACGATTTTCTAACTTGTATAATATTTAAAATATATATATACCGTATTTTTATCACCGCTCTTGTTAACCACATGACCGCCGCACAGTGGAACGTTTTGATGATCTAGGTGGACAAAAACCATTTTTCCGTTTATCTCGAAATTTGACAAAACCGCGTGTACTGGTAACTGAATGTCTGTATTTTCGAGATTCATACTAGTTTTGGCGTAAAAAATCAGAGGTGTCGATTAATTGTGATCGTAAAGTAGCCATTTGTGCAGTTGGTTTGATGGAGTTTCAAAAGCTACAGTAGCTTCCTCTAAGTTTGAAAGCACGTCGTGACTATTCTCTTTTATTTGAAAGCACGAATTTGCTGATCTAATGTCACAGCTTTGTCAACGTCAGATTTAACCCATTTTTGTTTGAAAATAAGCGATATTAAACCCGCTTTAACGCTTTTTGCATAGGATGAAATTCTGAATGATCCTTGACGTTGTTTACAAATTTCATCTTGGCTTTTAATAAATTATTCAGCATTATTCAGCAATAAGCATTTTTTAAAATCAAAGTGCAATTCCTAAAGTATTGAAAAATTAAACAATCTCCTGCAGATAGCTCCAGATGAGTGTGTTTTTATTAATAAAGAAGCATAATATTAACTTCCCGTGCATGTATGTATGTTTAGTTCAAATCTTGCAAGTCAAATTTAAATCACATTTAATTATCCAATTGAGCCGAAACAATGAAAACGTGTGTAATTTGAATGAGAATACGATATTATTTTAATTTAAAGAACGTAGAGGTTTGTTTAGAATATTGTTTCTACAGAGCTTCACAAAAATTTAGATTAAAACTTGCAAGTTAATTTTAAACCAATTTCAATAATTTGATTGAGCTGAAACTTTGCTCAGGATATGTAATTCTGATGAGAATGCAATATTATGATAATTTATGGAACGTAGCAGTTACGCTTTTTTTACAGGGCCACATAAAAAATTAGTTCAAATCTTGCAAGACAATTTTAAACCACTTTCAATTACCTGGTTGAGCTGAAACTTTACCTACATGTGTTTTTCTGATGACAATTCTACTAAATTATAATTTGACGAAAGCTGAAATTATGCATTTTTTACAGGGCCACGTAAAATATCGCGGGAATATTGTTGCTAAAAAGCAGAAATTTTAATTAAATTTCTACAAAAATACTATAGGTTATTGAGATACACAATAACATTTTTTAAATTGAAAACAAAGTGCGTAGCAGTTGTATTTCTTTTACAGGGAGAAATAAAAAAATCGAATACATTACCGTCTATATCCAGAAATTTTATTTCAAATTGAATAAAATTTATATAGGTTATTTATTCTCTTAACAGCATTTTTTCAACCGAAAATAATTTTCGTAGCATTTATATGTTTTACATGGTACCACAAAACATTAAAGCTTCTTTTAATATGATTTTATTTAAAAAAATTGTTTTTCAGGATGACTACACAAATTTTTCGAGAAATTCTGAGTAGACAAAAGTACAAAATGAAATGAATGTTAACTTACATGGATGCATGAAATTGGTTTTAACTTAATTCCAAAATAAGTACGTTTAACGCATTATTTGCAATGTATTATACAGGTTGCCCACTCAAGTCCTTCCAATGCTCTTAATTGTCGAACGGTTGCAGCTATACTCATAAAAGTGGTGCCTAGGTATAGTAAAGTGGCCATGCTCTACCAGATGACACCGCTTCCATCGTCACCTGGTGCAAAACAGCTGAGTTATTATTCCTAGCTCGAAAACGAGATTCATGCTCAGAACAATATTCATTTAGCATTCATGTTTAGAAAGTATCCTTTCGAACTAAATCGATCCGTTTTTGCAATAGGAACGCTAATGCTGTCATTTTGCACCGGATGGCGCTGTAAGCGGTCTTATCTAGTAGCGCATAGCCTCTTTACTATACCTAGACACCACGTTTATGAATATAAATGCAGTCTTTCGGCAGTTAAGAGGGTGGAAACGGACTTTAGTGGGCACCCTGTATTTTTATTTTAAGACATTCTTGTTAAATAACCAAATATTTATCACAGTTTGAGTATTTTATTAGTGATGCATTAAAAAAAACCAGCAAAAACTAATTAAGTTAAGCGAAATAATTTTGTCCATCTAGATTGTCAAAACGTCCCACTGTGCGCCGAGTAAAAGGACAAAATTGTAATGTTGTTTTCTCCATTATTTTTTATGTTAAAAAAAGATGATTTTTATCCAACATGATATAAAAAACCTAATTACGTGTATGAATATAATTATTGAGAGTAATAATCTTTACTTAGTTTTTTAAAAACTGAATGATATCTGCAAAATTATATCAATTTAAATAATTCTTCTATTTTGGTTAAAACGCGCAGCTTAGTGAACTGATATACGGTTAACGGTGCTGAGAAAACTTTAAGCACCACGTGTTTCTGAGTATTTAAAGCACCTTTGCAAAATATCATTATAGTTTTTTTCACTTTTGTTTTTAATTTTTTTTGGAGCCAAGTGGCGTAGTGGTCAGAGCATCTGACTGCCGCACCGCAGCTCAATAGTTCGACTCCCGACTGGGCAAGGTTAACTCATCCTTCCATCCCTTAGGGGTCGATAAAATGAGTACCAATTTGCTTGGGAACTAAACACCAAGGGTCTCTCGTTAGGCTGATCATCTGTCCGGGACGCGTGCTACATAGCACCTCGGGGCCCAGGGTCAAGAAAACAGAGATGGGCACTGTCGGCCCAGATCTTTCATGGATTGTATAGCCACAGAGTTTAGTTTAGTTTTTGTTAATTTTTTAATTGCTGTTTTGTAGCAAAGATGTTTCTTCTAAAATGTAATTCTTTTGGAAAGAACTGCATATTTCTCAGAAAAAGGAAACAACACTGCTTTGAATATTTTCTCTTTATGTTTAATAGTTTGCTTTGAAAAAAAAAATAGAAATAAAATTTTATGAACTTTTATTTCATGCATCAAAAAATGTAAAATTATAAATTTTATAAATGTAAACTAATTCGTTTTAAGATGCACATTTTGGAATACAATTTAACAATTATGAGAAATAGCTTTGAGGGACAATACTTTGTTTGCCTTTTTTTTTTTTTACTTTTAAAATAAACACATTAAAATGGTTATACATTGAAAGTGTTTAAAATATTTATCATTGAATAACACGGAAAACATTGGTTACTAAATTTATTTCATTTAGAAAAATGTTGTTGCTTATTAAGTTTCGTAAGTATAGTTAATTTCCAGAGTTCTTTTTAGAAAAGAATAAATTTTGATTGCTTTTAATATGGGATTACTATAATTCCCAATTAACAACGCATGTTACTGTTTGCTTTCATGTTCTTAATACTTTAGTAGATAGCTGTCTTAGAAGTCAAAATTTTAACCACCTATAAATCCTTCCAAAACTTTAAAAAACAAGAACAAAAAATAATACATCCGGCATAGATTTTGAAACACTTTTCACCACATTCAGAATACTGTAGAAAAGATTCACAGTTTATTAAGATGAGATTTTATGCTTAAGAAAACAGTTTAGAAAAAGGCCAATATATTGAAAAACCCAATTTAAGCAATTACCATCAACATTAAAAAAAATATGCGAATTATTTTTTGTAGCCCTATATATAATTAATATGTTTTTATATATTATAACTAATATGCTAAAATTAAGTTCACTTACGAATACCATCGCAAAGTTAAAGATTTCCTTTCAGTAAATTCCGTCAATAAACAGAACTGTACACGAAATATTTTGTGCAGCCCTATATATGAACTATAGAATTTATATACACCAAGAATTAACTACATTTAAATATTCGTACCGCAACTGAAAAAAAAATTCTACCAATTTTGGTTTATACACAGTAATTTGATCGAAAACTTTTCTGTCACTTTAAATGAAGGCTATGCATATCTTATTGTAAAGTAAACATCTTGTGCCCCTGTAGTGATTTATATCAATTTCACTATGTTTTAAATAATGTAACATCATTAAAATTCACCTCAAACAATTTATATACACAAAAAAATATGCAAAACATCAACTACATTTAAATATGCGTACCACAAGTGAAGAAAAAATTCCAATAATTTTGGTTTATATACATTTCTTCGATCGAAAAATTTTCTGTAACTGTAAATGAAGGATATACATACCTTAATGTATAGTAAACCTCTAGTTGTGCACCTGTAGTGATTTATATCAATTTCAGTATGTTTGAAATAATGTAACATCATTAAAATTCACCTCAAACAATTTATATACACCAAGAATTATGCAAAATATCAACTAAATTTAAATATGCGTACCACGAGTGAAGAAAAAATTCCAGTAATTTTGGTTTATATACATTACTTCGATCGAAATATATTCTGTCACTGTAAATGAGAGCTATGCATACCTTATTGTATAGTAAACCTCTAGTTGTGAACCTGTAGTGATTTATATCAATTTCAGTATGTTTAAAATAATGTAACATCATTAAAATTCACCTCAAATAATTTATATACACAAAACAATATGCAAAATATCAACTACATTTAAATATGCGTACCACAAGTGAAGAAAAAATTCCAATAATTTTGATTTATATACGTTTCGATCGAAAAATTTTCTGTAACTGTAAATGAAGGCTATGCATACCTTAATGTATAGTAAACCTCTAGTTGTGCATGTGCACCTGTAGGGATTTATATCAATTTCAGTATGTTTGAAATAATGTAACATCATTAAAATTCACCTCAAACAATTTATATACACCAAGAATTATGGAAAAAATCAACTACATTTAAATGTGCGTACCACAACTGAAAAAATAATTCTAGCAATTTTGATTTATATACAGAAATTTGATTCAAAACTTTTCTGTCACTGTAAATGAAGGCTATACTACATCCCTTATTGCATAGTAAACATCTTGTGCACCTGTAGTGATTTACATCAATTTCAGTATATTTGAAATAATGTAACATCATTAAAATTCACCTCAAACAATTTATATACACCAAGAATTATGGAAAACATCAACTACATTTAAATATGCGTACCACAACTGAAAAAATAATTCTAGCAATTTTGATTTATATACAGCAATTTGATTCAAAACTTTTCTGTCACTGTAAATGAAGGCTATACATACATGCCTTATTGCATAGTAAACATCTTGTTGTGCACCTGTAGTAATTTATATCGATTTCAGCATATTTGAAATAGTGTAACATCATTAAAATTCATTAAAATTAATTTTGAGAATTACTCAGGGGTGTATGAAATACCATTTATTAGAGCAGATGGATCAAAGAATTACTATATTGGTATGACTAGCGGGAGATGTAAGCATAAAAAAGGAGCATATAGCTGATATTAAATATAATAGAAAAACCACAGCATTAGCAAGATTTATATTAAGAAGAAACCACCCAAATAAATGTCAATGAAAGTAAAATAACTATCGCCTCCAGTCTATACTATCCATTCATTATAAGAGACACCATAGACATTGTAACGCCCAAAAATATGTGAATATGCAACTATGCAGCATCATTTCACTTCCCAAAAATGTGGCTCTAGCTACTCAATGGTTATGGAAATAAAAATAAAATAAACATCCAAGTAAAATAAAATTAACGTGCATAATATGAAAGAATACGTGGAAAACTGAGTGATGGCCTTTCACAAACCGCGCAAATTTAGAATAGTTTTATTTATTTGTTTTGTAAATGACTCCTGGTGAGTCGAAACATGTCAACAGTCGAAATAAATGTATTTTTACTGGTTTTAAAGTTTTAATTTACACCTTTTATCATTTGAAATTAGTATATTAAAATTCACCTCAAACAATTTTTTCCATAGACCATAATGTAACGGAATTCTTTTGAGTGTCCCTCTAAAAGATCTTTAATTCCTACACATTTCATTTTCAATACTGAGTATGCCATAGTTAATCTCAATAATCTATACAGTCGTTGAGACAGAAACCAAAATGAGTGATTTTGATTTCATCTCTTAGGACATGATGATATATACCTTTTTTGGATTCACAATGGTCCAAGGAGTTTATTTAATGATGATACTATAGAATTTGTGGTAGCTTATAGACGCCATATTGAAAAGATGAGCGCCATCTATCGCACATAGATAAATATGATTTTTTGCCAGTATCACATAATTAAATAGATTTCAATGAAAAAATGGAAAAAAAACAAATATCGTTAAACATAAAACGTTATACAAATTATATATTTATTAAGATTTTATTTAAATATGATGCTTATCTTTACATTTAACTTTAATTTTATTAATATTTTCAACGGGATAAACATCTTGTTTTGCATTTTAATGCATATTACTTTCATGTGGTAAGACACAGCAATTCAAGCAAAAATTAATATTGGTGAAACTATTGTACTTAGTCTGTTAAGAATTAATAAATAACAGAAATCTTAGTCTCTTCTTTACTGCTATCATCATCATCGGTTGACATTCCCGTGTCCAAATAACTTCGAATCGTCATAGAATGTCCGAATGTCCATTCCGCATATGCTTGTATATCTGAGGTTATTAAAAAGGCACGCATATGATGGTGAGACACATGCTCTTGAAAAAGAACATGACATCAGTTCCAAAATAGCTTCAGAAGCAGGATGACTGCCGTTCTACTGGACTTCTAGATAGCCTTTTGCTTCACTATCTGTTCCAAAAATCCAACGATATTTATCTGGGGATGGAAGATCAGGATCAGCCTGTAGACAATTCATCCAAACAAGACCGTGGTATTTAGCTCGCATTACCTATAGGTAGAGTGTATTATTACACGGCAGAAGGCGATGCGACTCCACAGACTCCTTTTTTAAACAAAAAAATATTTAGAATATAGCGCAATTCATTGATGTCAGTGTATTTGTACTTTGCATAATAGAGATAGCAAACTTACGACTCAAGCAGTTTCTTTGTTTTCTCTGATATATCAGCTTTAGTATCAAGCGCCTTAAGCGCATTTCGAAAATTAGTATTCTGAATCATCATTTTCCCTTACCTGCAAAAGAGCTTAGTGTATCGCACACAACAGTGAATGCCATTACACACCGCCTTACCTAGAAGTTCGTGCATCTCACTCAAGTTGTAGTATTTTACTTTACCCTGTCATTGGATACACATTTACAAATATTAACCTTTTCCAGTTTTTTAAATAGTTTCCTAAAGAAAACAGTGTAATAACTTCTGCATCAGTATCTATAGAGTTAATAATTTCTAAATCCAGACGCTAAAGCATGGTGTGCGCTAAACAGAAGTCGTGTATAACCTTTTTTGGAAGCAGGTCAATTTAGTGGATTCTTCAACTAGCTATTTTGTGAATTTATAGCATTTTTCTCCATAGATAACGTACATCATTCGTGTATTCAGCAATTTCAGATAATGTTCATTTTGCCATTCTTGAGAAATGAAATGTATAAGTTCTTTCTTGTTCTCCTCATCAGATAGAAACTGCCTCCATTTTCGTACTGGGTATCCAGGAGTATATAACTTTTATAGCATTACCAACAGTTCATATTTTTCGTTCATTTCTTTTATTGCCATCTGTCTGTATGTATTAAATACAACATCTATTCTTTGAGAGGATGTAGAATCTTGTATTATTTTAGAAAACAGATTCTTTGCTAGTTGTCCAAATGATTGTAGCTCCCGCGGTGCTTTGAACAAATCACATTGCGCCAATGATATTAACAGCACCATTATTTGCATTCTTTCAGCACTCGCAATTTTTTCATAACATCCATCAGTTTTATTTTTCTGCTTTTCACATTAAACTATCAAGTATTGCTAATGACTATGGAAGAGGCCCTAGGTGGTAGGAAAAGGCAGTTCTCATATCAAAATTTCTTCGCTCTGCAATGATTGTCATCTGAAGAAACAGATTTCTTTCTGCCTAGGCAAGAAACTATGATTTATAAAAAAAAATTACACTCTGTTTCTTCTTAAAGTCAGAAAATGTCTTTAGCTTCTTTATCTTTGGAGGTTTGAAAACCCCGTCTGGCTTTGAGTCTTGAGACAGATATTCTCTCTTGAAAATTTGATAAGCTTCTTCAACCATCTCATGAGCTTTGACATGTCTTCGACAATTTCTAGATTTGTGATTGCTCGAGTTGATTCTATTACCATGTCTAGCTTTATCCATTTATTGGTAATCATGTTCTGTAAATATGAGATATCGCGTTCATCTTTCTGGATCATGCTCAAAAACAGATCTGCATGTAGAACAAATTTTGGATCTTTCACGAATCATCTGAAGAAATTCTGCCCTAATATCAAAAATATATCGCAACTGTGGCAGGTCTTTAACTGAAATTTTTGTACCTTTTGACCCCTGCACGTCTTTACTTATTGTCTCTTCAATGGCCCAATTAATTTAATAGCATTCAAAAACAAGAAAATCTTTCAATCTCCCTGTTTATCGGCGTCCATTTTCCAATATGGCGTCCATTAGTTACTCTGTTTTTTAATGTATCGTGGATCAATGTCATTCTGATGTTGTGGTGAATCCAAAAATGTATGGTTTCCCAAGTCCGCTGACATGAAACCACTCGAACCTCTGACTCAGCGATGGCGGCCATTTTCCAATATGGCGTCCATAAGCTACCTTGGTTTCGAAAGTATCATGGATAAATGAGGTGCTGTTGTTGTGGTGAATCCAAAAATATATAGTTTACCAAGTCCACTGACATGAAACCACACAACCCCCTGGCTCAACGACTAATATCCATTGCATGGCGACCCGAGTATATTTAATTATGGACAGACAGACACAGGGCCAGACGAACTGAATTCCTAAATACCTTGCAACTACCTTGGAGAGTGGTTAAAATTATTCCTTATTCCACTGAGAATCATAAAAAACAGAATTTATCAACACATTTTATCATTTTCAAAATAAAAATAAAATCACTTTTTTCATATCAAGTGTAAATCTAATTAGAAAATGATATGGAATGCTGCTTCGCAAATTAGTGTGTAACATAAGTTAATTATTTATAAATTTAGGAATGCTTGACTTTAAGAATAAATTTAAAATAATTGCTTGCTAAAGAGAATTGAATAATAAAAAGAAAGAAAACTTCTACTTTATTTAATGAACAAATAAATATACGAGTAATATGTGCTTATATTACGTTGTATATTAATTAAAATCGACTTTGTTGTTTTAATTTTCGTTGTTACTTATGAACTGTTATTTAAAAAAAAAAAATTGCAAGATGCAAATTTCATGTAACAGAGAAAACCCTTGAGATTTTAAAAATTGTTAAATATTCGAAAAAGACATTTTGCGTTTTTATCAGCTTTTAAGCTAAGTGTGATGCTTTACTATGCATTTCAAAAACTTTTAAAAAATTATAATTATAATACCTTTTATTTTTAAATGTATTATACATACTAATTTTTGCATAAATAACTACTTGTGCGGAACTGTTCATTCTCCCAAACGTAAATTAATGCGCTGAGTATTTTTTTTATTCATATTTAAAAATTTGTTTTTTTAATAACGAAACAGAAATTTATCCGTACTAGATAGTGCCCGTCAAGATTTGACGGTAAATAACTTGAATGTTTCATTAGAAAAATTCTTGAATTTTTAATTAGTTGCTTTTAAATTAATTATTGAATGACGAATTACGTGATGAATTTCCATATTGATAAGTGACTCATATTTCCTTAAGGCGATAGCTGGTGATATCAGTCTAACCTGTTCAGTGAAGTGAAAGAATTTTAAGTTTATAATTTACAACCAATTATGCTAGCTTTTTATCAGAAATTTACCTTAAAATACCGGGTAGACAATTTATTTTTACTTACTACGGCCTCTTTTTTTTTTCTTTATAACAATATTTATTTTTATTTATTTAGTTATTTATTAAAACTACAGGACCATTAAAAGTTGCCATGAATTTTATTTTTATCTGTCTCATCCTCTAAAAAATAAATCTGAAACTTGATGCAGCTAACGATTTATAATATATGTATCTATTTTTACTTGAATATTATTTTACATTTTTTAAATATTAAACCTGAATATCAAGGTAATTTCTTTTATAGCTCTTATACGAATATTTTTCTTTCTTTCCGTTTTATTTTTTATGCATATGAATGACAAACTTTTCTTTCTGACACAAACTCGTATATATTCTTGATAATGGTCAGAAAATACAACGAAAATTGTAGATCAGTAGAGTTTATTTAATTGATAATTACATGCAAAATATTTTAAATATAAAATCATTATTTTTTTTTTCAAAAGATTATTGAGAGTTAAATTTTATTTAATTATAAAGCATTCAATAATAATAAAATAAAAATCTATAATTTCTCTTCCTAATAAAATATGTCATTATTGAAATGAATTATCGACAAAAATAGTACACATTTTGCCAAGTTTGGATTCGAACCTGCGTCCTCTGGAAAAACTCAGAGCCATAAACTGCTGCCTTAACCGACTACGCTATCAAGAACTTGTTTTTCTTCCTTCTAAATTGAAGAGGTCCGAAACACAGTTTGCGCATACGCAATTGCCTCGAATTTGAGTTTTGATCTTACAAAAATAGTTTTGCGTTTTAATATTTATGTTACCTTATTTTTTTTAAAGAGGAAACTACAACTTAACATGCTAGTTTCTGAATCTTCCTGTGTAACTATTGGCAATTCACCAGCCATAACTTTTAGTTTCAAATCACTGTGTTTGTCTTCAGCGTGTAATATGACCAAAACAATGTGACACCCCTGTAATGAGTCTTATCTAGCTCTTAATATCGACACAATAAATTTTTGAATAGTTAATAATGCTGAAAGAGTCAAATATTAACTTTGTGAAAGAAAAAAAGCTTGTTTACAGTAAGATCGAATAGCAGACGAACTTAAAACAACTTCTACCTGTGATATGATATTTCAACTCAGCGAGAATCTTTGCGCATGTGCAGCGCATCACTCCAAAGGCAGACTTCTACTTATATAATGCGCATGCGCAACTGTAGAATTTTAATTTAAAATTACGTCTAATTAATAAAATATTTGAACAAATGAATGTATGATAACAAATCTGTGGCCAAAGATCTTTCATTTTAAAAAAGATTGGTGTAATTTGATGCAGTAATTTCTTCTCACGGACTGTCGAAAGAATACGCTTAGCGTTTTAAATATATAGATGGTATGAAAAAAAATATTTTACAAATGTGTATTTCTCTTGAGATATTTTGTGCGAAATTTATTTGATCTTAAACGTTTTCTCTTCATAAGTTCTATATCGATTAACAATGAAGATAAAAAAAAAAAACATTTTTACTGATATGAAAATATAACAAACCCTCCATCCCCCATCCCCCCCCCCCAAAAAAAAGACAAAAAAAAGAAAAGAAAAGAAAATTCCAAACTTTCAGTAAAATATATATATATATATTTAAATTTGCTTCTAAATTCACCTTAATTAATAAATAAAATGTATAGAAAAATACAAAATAAATGTATCATCATTACTTAAAAATGTGTACAACACGATATAAAAACATTTAAAATATATTAAAGTCCTTCAACATCAAAACGTTTTCAATCGAACTTACTAGGTCGTCATCAGTGAGAACTAAAGGCTGTTGTGTCTCTTTTGCCACAATTGATGTAGAATGAATGGTCTCTCCCAGGTGAATCTACAAGGCACAAAGAAACACAGCAACCTGTACACTGTTAAAAATATGTAGCTTTTACTACATAGTCACTCCACCGCTTTTACATAAAACGATTACTAGACTATATTATGGAGAATTCTTATTGGTCAGAATAGAGATATTCTATAAAAGATCTGGAGTGACTATGCAGTAAAAGCTGCTGATTTTTAACAGTGTAGTTTTTACTTATGAGTACCGAGTAAGTTCGGTTGTTTGTTTTTAAAGGACATTAATGTATTTTAAATATTTTCATATTGTGCTGTAAGCTCCTTTCACACTATTTTTACCAAAAGTGTCAAAGGACACCTTTCAGATTTTAACTTAAAATTACCCTCTAAGTTTAATCATTTCTCCACAATTAATTTTTTGACTTTACGTACAATAGATGTTAAATTAATTCAGCGATATCATTTTCCTCCAGCTAACCCTGGATATAAAAATATGCATATGGTATACCCATTTCTAACGTGAGGTGTCTTTTGACACCTTAAGGGGGTAGGATACCTTTGAACACGTTCAAAAAGGAAAAAATACCACTATGTTTCAAGATTCAAAACTTGTGTAATAAGTCAAAAATAAAAATCAAACTTCATTTAAATATAAAGCTCACATTTAAATTTATATTTAAAAGAATATATATATACTTGTAAATTCTTAAATAAATATTGAAATGATAAGTTTAAAAATATATCAAAATAAGAGAAAAAAAAAAAAAAAACCTTGCGCGCATGATAAAATCTGAAATTATGCACATAAAGAGGAAATTTTGGTGAAAATAAATACATAATACTGTTACCTTAATACTAAAACCAGAATATTTGTAAAAAAAAATTGACTAAATTAAAAAATTAACAAAAAATTAAAAAAAGTAACTTTAAAAAAAATATTTCCAAAGTAAAAAACAAAAAATTAAATTAAATCTTACCTTTTTCTGGTTTTAGGTTGTAGATAATACAGTAATGAATATGTGGTGAAAAGTTATTTGGATTGTCACGCATAGTTTTTTTTTTTTGTAACTCTGCGCGCAGTATCAAAATTCATCGTTTTGAACAACCGCAATGCAAAGTTTAATTATCCTATGTAGACTTAATATGTAGTCTTAATAAAACTGCCATAATTAGTAAAGTAATGGGAATTTTTTTTAATGCGGTTTATTGCATATTGTTCAGACATGATTACGGAATCAAAATATGCATTAAAAAATTTTTCGAAAATTTTGCAAGTTTAAAGGTATTTTACCCCCTAGTTAAAGATTTCATAATTTCTAATTTCTAAGGATTTCATAATTTCTAAATTTAAACCAATTTACACATAAATAGAACACAATTTTACAGCATCACATCATTTATAATCAGATTAGAGAAACTCGATTTCAGTTGTGACGAAAAATAAAAGAGTTACTGCAATACTCTGATATTGCCTTGCTTTCGGCAATGTTGCATTTTAGTGTAGATCATTGCAGTGTCTAGTTCTAAAAATTGAATAACGCATTTTGTTCTCTAGTTCTAGTAGTGAGTTCAATGCACATGAAATTTGTTTTCATTCGTGTTAAAACTGTGGTATTGAATAAGGAAAAAATTTTATTACACTTATGTGTTTATGATTACTGTTGTTGTTATAATGATTGAATTTTTATACATGAGACTGAAAATTTGTTCAGTTAGTAATATTAAAATGTTTAATTTCGTAATAAAAATAAAAAAGATGAAGAATTTAATATTTTGTAATTGATGTCTTTGTTGAAGTAAAACATGTTTCATTACATCTATGTATATTTGTATTTTGTAAATTGCTCCATTAAGCTACAATTTATAACCTGCAATAAATTTAAAATTAAATATTAATTAAATAATCTCTAACTAGGACTTCCCTCAGAGGGATTAGTCTGAGCGATGTTACTGAGAACATAGATTTAATAATAACATGTGGAAGCAAAGAAAATGAGATGTTATCTTTAATTGTCCATATACTGCGATAAACTGAAATGATGAAAATAAACGAATCGTAGAATTACAAAATCTTATATATAAATTCGTATACACTGTTTAAAAAAATGGGAAATCAAACCATTCAAGACAGCCATGCATGGATATAAAATTGAAAGTACGCAATATATTAAAAGTAAAATAGAAAATGAAACACTAAATTACTTATATCGGAATTTTAACTGTATTAAATGATGTCAAGAGCATAATCAGACGCTCTGCACCAATTTGAGTAACTTTAAATGACAAACATATGATGTTTAAAAAGAATGGACTATACTTTATATGGTGTGTGCTCCCCGGAATAGTTAATATTATACAATATCTGTTTTCCACGGATGCAATGAGGTTGTCGATAACATTTAAGGAATTTTCTCCTCAAAATCTAATATAGTATCAAAGTACCGAATACATCAACAGTGGCATACAATGCTTCGTTAGAGTGTGTTTTAGATATGCTCGATCGGATTTAAATGATGAGTGTATGCTGGCCACTACATACGCTGTATTGTTTTGTTTTCAAACATATTCTGCACAAGTTGAGCTGTATTTAGCATGTATTAAATAAAAGAATTCGGCAATGATTACAACATAAATTATGACACAAGATCTGGATATATCGTCTGCATAACTTTTGAGCTGTCAAAGTGTCATTTAAAGTAATTTACAAATCCATACATTTATTCAGGAAATCATGCAAGTTAACATACGCCAATATGAACCCGATTATAAAATTTCACCAGAATAAGTTAATATATAAAAAAGCTACTAATGATAATTGAGAATATGACCTTATGATAAAATGTCTAGAAAAATGAATCGGATAAAAAATTCATATCACATTTAAAACGGCACTTCCCACTGTTAGTGGCCTTGGCGAGAGAGAGAAAAGCCTAGAGAAGGAACACTTTAACAAGTACTTTCGGGCAACCTACTCACTGTTTCATACAGGTCTTTATTCAATATTTACACAATTTATTTAATGCTAGGTGGGTATCTATCGGTTTTGTTGCATTTAAATCGCATGTTCTGCGGAGGAAATGCAGCATTATGAAATATTTAAAGTTGCTGTGCCAAATAATTCCAAATTAATGGTAATTGAGATCGCTTTCCGTTAATTTCATCTTTTTAAATTTTAAATTTTTTAGAAACCATTCATAGAGACAATTGTATATTTTAAAACTAACCCGAAGCAAAATTTCCAGATTTTGGGCTCAGCAGTAACACAGAAATAGAAAATTTTTTAAAGTTTTTTGTTTTTGCACTGTTTTATATAGCGACATTTTTAAAAATTGTTCTATTGCGAGAATTTACGTCATGATAAATACAGCCATGTCAATTTTCATGTTTATATTCCTAACAATTCCATGTAGTTCGTTACTTAGATCATCTTTAAATCTTTTTCCGCTTTGTTTAGTCTTTCTATTTTTTAGAATTCGTTCTACTACGAGCATTAACATCTTATTAATTACTACCATGCCAAAGTTCTAGTTTCTAACCCCAACAGTATCCCAAAAATTTCAGTATTCCAAATAAATCATAGTTTAGAACCTTTTTAGAAATTTTTACGTTTATCCGTCAAATTGAACATTTTAGAGAGCGTTCATTACGAGTATTTACACCTTAAAAGTAACTACCGCACCAAATTTAAAGTTTCTAACCCAATCAATATCACAGAAATCGCAATTTTAGAACTTGTTTGCTCCTGCAGCGATGTAGGTTCTTGCACTGACATAAAATAGTCTTTTTTCGGAGCAGAGATGGCCGCCAACATTTTTTAAGTTGGCTATGTAATTTCAAAGATAACACCTCACAAACGTACAAGCATTAATAATATTATATACTTTATAATATTATAACGTTTTATAATATTAGCATTAGATGTACAGATACAAAAGCCATTTATGTGTTACAAACTAAAGTGCCGGCGTTGCCCAGAATTTAAAGGATGTTTGTTCTGAATAATCAATTTAAAAATTTAACATACAACACAAAACAAACATTAAAAAAGCAGTCGAAATGGTGTATGAATGAATCATATGAAAACGCTATATAAAAATGTATAAATGTATATAACAGACGCAAAAGAATACAGCTATAAAAGAACTTATTTTAATTTATAATTGGAGCAATAATGTTAAAATAGGCCAATATTTCCCTAATCGGGTTTTTATCATGCTTCAATACATTTTTAACACTCATATGACGTTATACTATATCCACCACGTCCTTTATATTTCCAATATGACGTAATATTTTCCTCTTTCACGTGGAAACCTTGAAATAGAAAAGTTATGAAGTTATATTCACTTTCATTTAAATTCGTCAAACCATTTATTTCATTTTCATATTTCACGTGAATATCTTGTAATAGAAAAGGTATGACATAATATTCACCTTTTTAAAAAATTCGTCAAACTATTTCATTTTAATTTTTCAAGTGGAAATCTTGCAGTAGAAAATTAATTGTTGTAGTAATAATTTTATTGTGTTTTTTAATTGTTGGCAACTGCTATAACAAAAAATGTTTAAATTTGATAAGAAATTGCTGTTAAATTGGTGGTTTTTTATTAATTAAAAATTAACTATAAATTATTTCGATTCCGGATTACTTTAGTTGCCTCGGCCATGTTTTAGTACACATGTACGTATCTTTTCACAATTTTGGCTTCCAAATTGTGGATTTTTATAGAATTACAAACAGACAGATAGACAAGTTTTAATTTTTATATATCTCTCTATTCCAAAAAAAGTAACTAACGCTGTCACCGCTGCCGCCGCCGGTTTTAAATTTTTTGTGACCGGAGGTCTTTCTTCGTTAATATTAAGAAAACTATTGCATAAAAAAATATGAAAATCGGTGGTATTATAGCGAAATGTTTGATCAACACGCTAATGCATACAGTTTTCAAATCGAATAATTATTTTAAGAGACATTTAATGCTAAAGTTGGACAAAATCTTTCCATTAAAAAAAAATTTATAGGAGCAAAAGCTATACATGTGAATTTAATCATTTTTAGATCATTTTATTCAATAGAAAATCCCGGTGTGCAGATTTCATTAATTTTTTTTAATTTGACTCATTTTTTAAGGTTTTATTTCTATTTTAAATTCAAATATTCAGCATCTTGACTGATATTTTTTACATATTTTAGAAAATGGTATTAATTTAAACTGTTGCCAACTGTATAAACAGCGCAAACAATAATCTTTGCTTCAAATAAAAACATTATTTACACGTTACTATTATAAACAGAAAAAAACTTTCAAATTAGAATTAAATAATTAGGTATAAAAAGCAGGCACTTATTGAAATTACGCCATTAAAACTATATTTACATGTGAATTTTGAAAGAGAAAGGATAATGTAAAATAAATTCATTAAGATGCGTTAGAAGTCTGAAATAGAAGAAATTGCGTCACATTACACTTATTATGCAAAATGAACAAAAAATAGCATTGCAAAACAGTTTAAATTTAAAAATTGAGCGAGACAAAATATTAGAGGTTAAATATTAGATTTTTTCAAAATTTTATTATTTGTCGTTTGATGTGAGGTGTTCAGTTATAAGTCTGCAAATTTTCATGTCTCCAACATAATTAGGGGCTGAGTTAGAAAAATTGCTTAAAATACACAAGTTAGATCCCAGACGGTTAAATATTAGACTTTTTCAAAATTTTATTATTTGACGTTTGATGTGAGGAGTTCAGCTATAAGTATGCAAAATTTCATGTCTCCAACTTAATTAGGGGCTGAGTTAGAAAAATTGCTTAAAATACACAAGTTAGAGCCCAGAGGGTTAAATATGACTTTTTCAAAATTTTATGATTTATCGTGTTATCGCAAGTGTTCAGCTATAAGTATGCAAACTTTCATGTCTCCAACTTAATTAGTGGCTGAGTTAGAAAAATTGCTTAAAATACACAAGTTAGAGCCCAGAGGGTTAAATATTAGACCTTTTTCAAAATTTTATTATTTGTCGTTTGATGTGAGGATTTCAGCTATAAGTATGCAAAATTTCATGTCTCCAACTTAATTAGGGGCTGAGTTAGAAAAATTGTTTAAAATACATAAGTTAGAGCCCAGAGGGTTAAATATTAGACTTTTTCAAAATTTTATTATTTGTCGTTTGATGTGAGGTGTTAAGCTATAAGTATGCAAAATGTCATGTCTCAAACTTAATTAGGGGCTGAGTTGGAAAAATTGCTTAAAATACAGAAGTTAGAGACCGGAGGGTTAAATATGACTTTTTCAAAATTTTATGATTTGTCGTGCTATCGCAAGTGTTCAGCTATAAGTATGCAAACTTTCATCTCTCCAACTTAATTAGGGGCTGAGTTCGAAAAATTGCTTTAAATACACATGTTAGAGCCCAGAGAGGGTTAAATATTAAACCTTTTTCAAAATTTTATTATTTGTCGTTTGATGTGAGATGTTCAGCTATAAGTATGCAAAATTTCATGTCTCCAACTTAATTAAATTAGGGGCTGAGTTAGAAAAATTGCTTAAAATACACAAGTTAGAGCCCAGAGGATTAAATATTAGACTTTTTCAAAATTTTATTGTTTGCCGTTTGATGTGTGGTGTTCAGCTATAAGTATGAAAATTTTCAAGTCTCCGACATATATAGTTTCTGAGAACGGGCTCTGAGACAGACGGACAGACAGACAGACAAAGGAGTAAGACAGGTAGGGTTTCGTTAGATGAACGAAACTCTAAAAACATGCTGCGGATGACTGTAACAACATCCTAAAATTACATTACCATCAGCGATCTACCAATCCCGAATTTAGTTTATATTCGTTTCATATATTCTTATTCTTTTGTGTGGCCCTGTAAAATAGCTATCAATATTATATACAGTTAAACCTCTGAATAGCGGACACCCCGATAATGCAGAATTTGTCCTCTATTTAGAGGTGACCGCTACTGAGAGTAAAACATGTACAGTTATTTAAGAGTTGGTAATCGAAAAAATGTCCGCTAAATAGAGGTATCCGCTAATCGGGCGTGTCCACTATGGAGGTTTTATCAGTAAAACCTCTAAATAGCGAACACCTCGGGAGGGCAGAATTTGTCCTCTATTTGGAGGTGTCCGCTACTGAGAGTAAAAAATGTACAGTTATTTAAGGGTTAGTAATTGAAAAAATGCCCACTAAATAGAGGTGTCCACTAATCGGGTGTGTCCGTTATGGAGGTTTTACTGCATAATAATATCATCCTTTACAAGAAAATTGCATGCTGTATGATACACAGACAGACATCCAGAGAAAGATAACCTCCCGGAGCAATAAACACTCATGTCTTTTGTTTTAATCATCCACAATTGTATGCCATACAACAGGCCAGATTTTATACAACAGGCTAAAAACGGTCACCGTGGTACGGAGTACTGTATTATTATTTGTTTGCCCACCAAAACTCGTTGCCACGGGTTGTTGCAAGGCTTGTGATCACGTGGTTGAAACTGATCTATTAAATATTAATGCGTGCGTATTTTTTTTTTTATTATTTGCTCCATGTGTTCAAACCAGTTGTCTACGAAAACATCAACCGGTGAAAGTGACGCACACCAAATTTCTGTGACGTATGCAGATAAATTGTGCTTTTTTATCAGTTTTTTCTATATAATTTTTAAATGGTTTGGAACTTATTTTTCATAATAGGTGCATTCAGTAGGCGACCCTCATAGGTACCTTCTGGTGCAATCAGAAACGAAATCCGACAAATATTTTTTGAGTTATGCTTGACGAAAGGTTTTTATTAGGCTTTTTTTTTTAGTAGGACATGGCGTTAATATCCATCGTAGTAGTAATGTGTCCGGACAGTAATATTTCGATGAGTATTAGCCTTCGCTTCGCTCAGACAATAAATACGCGTCAGTGAATAAATATATTGCTCAAATTATCTATATTTAACTGATATGTTGAAATCCCAATATTTTTTTGCATTGAAACGCAAAGCTGTCAAAAGACACCTTTTGGTAGAAATAGATATACACAAAATCGTGGTAGAAATACTGTTTTAATCAATGATGATATATTTATTTTGTATTTTTATATCTATTTTAACTATTGCTTCTAGTTTTGGTAGTTATGTAGTAAGGTTAGTTGCGGCAACTGGGTCATGATTTTACAATTTGACTCTGAAGCTTCTGACAATTCAGATTCAAAAAGCTAATGTTCATTTGAATTAAAGTCTGAACTTCTGTAAATGTGTTCAGTTAGGTTCCCTCTATTAGACAAAAATGCTCAAAATTACATTTTAATATTTAAGAATATAAAAATATGCATATTTCATCTTTCTTTCCTCATGGGTCCAGTTTCCCCATAAAAATGGGGTAACTGGACCAGGAGGGTCTATGTTTCACACGCGTTTATTATTTTTCATGTGGGATATCAGGTCCTGTTTGAAAAAGTGTAGACAACTTAAAAAATTTTAAACCAGGCATATCATGTAAATTATATGTCAATAAAGAGCATTGTAAGGGAAACCTTTGCTGTCAATGTGTCTAAAAAAAGCACTAAAAGTGAAAATATTAGGTTCATTTATGCCTGAAACATAAAAATTAAGTACGTACTTATGTACTTTAGTATAGGTAATAAGTATAAAAGTCACATGGGTATTTTAAGGAAAAAAATAGCAAGGTAAATCTATGAACAAACGGCTACGTAAGTACTTAAGTACTTTATCTGTATCCAGGGGTCGCATTATATAAGGAAAATTTTATTGTTCCTACCAGAATCCTTAATGAGTTACCGTCATGATAATTTCATTTCACATATTCTAAAGAAAGGTGCGATGAATATATTATTTTCTTAAATAGTGGTAGGAACAATAAAAGTTTCGCTATAGAATGCGACCTCTGTATCGTACAATTTCAAGGGTTGGCTATCTCGCTTTCAGGGCCAAGGTAGGAGAGCTAGGGGATGAATGGGACATTCTCAATATTTCAGGCAATAAACATTTATTTTAAATTGCTTCCTATCCCCGTATAAGGCTCTACCACAGTGTGCTTCAGAACTAAAGGTAGGACCACATTGCTGTTTTCATTTTCCTTCAAAGATGCATTTTCTGAAATCTCTGCTTAAAAGTAAGTTTTTTTTTACATTTGAAGATGTGAAATATCTTGTACAATATAAAATATTAAGCTATGTTGTAGTTAATTATTTGAAGGCTAAATATCGATAATTAAAATGAATGAATAGTAACTATTGTGACAAAATAATTTTTGAGGCGAAATGGCTGAGAAGGGAATATATGCATCATGGGGATGATTGGGGACATTTCAAATGGGGATGAATGGGACATTCTCATTCATCCCTAGAGATGGTGAAAATTTTATTTATTAACTAAATAGTATTATATAGGTTGATAAATTAATAATTTACGTTATTTAATAGTATTAAATAGTATTATATGAGTTGTTATTGTTTAAAATTTCTGAGTGTTATTTATTGTATTGTAATAATTATTAATGGATTATCAAAAAATTGGTAGTAAAACTTAATCAAAATAGATAAAATTGTTAAAAATAGCATATGTTTTATATAAATTTATGTTTATTGATCAAATGAGAGAAATTATATTGAATTTTGAAATGTTGCTCAAATAAATCCCCATCCCTAACATATTGGGTCGATCGGAAAGTCGTGTCGTGTTGGAAAAATTAATTCGTACCGGAAAATTCTATCATTTAATTATTAGACGTCGATTCCGATATCTAATGTCTAATAATTACCGGGCAGAATTTTCCGGTACGAATTGATTTTCCCAACACGGCACAACTTTCCCATCGACCCAATAATTTCCGTTGTGCATGATAGAATTAATTAATATTAATTAGTAAGTTATGATTTAAAATTATTATCTATGCCATATTTAAAAGACATTTTGCACTTTCATTTCAAATCTAAAATGCCTCATAAGTGGGAAAAAAGAACAGATTGATAGGCGAAGTCAGCATTAAAAGCTAAATCTGCAATAAAAGAAGTTACTGAAAAAAAAAAAAACATATCGATTCGTGCTGTAAAATCATATATTACAAATATAATTACATATAAGGTTATAATTATAAATTTTAATTTGGTAAAATTGAATACAGGGAAGAAAATCTTTGAGTCCCATCCATCCCTATTAGTGTCCCATTCATCCCTGCCGTGGGGATGATTGGGACAGGGAGGAACGTTTTTTTTTATTCCATAATATTTTTCTGAATAAATCATAATCTAGAATAAATATTGTCCATATATGTTGTCAAATACCTAACGTATGAAATGTAATATATAATATTGATAATAACTTAAACAAAAAAATTAAAAAAAATATTTTTGTGAAAATGTCCCATTCATCCCCCATCTCCCCTATTTGCATTCGAAAAATGTTGAAATAATTTAATGACTCCAGTATTTGCAAGAGAATCTATTTGAAAATAAGTAAAAGTATATTTTCGCGAATTTAATAAAGGTGAAATTTCATTATAAAATTGTTTAATAAAGGTACTTACAGTATTTTAATAAAAAGCCGAGGAAGTTCAAGCAAATTGACGTTGTTTTTAAAAAAAGAAACGTAAATTTTCGACAAGCTATCACAGCAAAGAGAGAGTTATGATTGAGTTGACACACGTTGTTTATGGAAGTAGAGGTTGAGGGGCATTGTTCACAAAAGCTAAAACTTAAAATACATCAACGGTTTTTTATAAAATAGCCTATGGCCCAGTTACCTCGTGGGTCCAGTTACCCCAACTAACCTTATTTGGTGCGGTGATTTCACTAAACGCACACTGTCTCTAAGTGAGGGTACAGTGGTAGTCAGTGTTGAATTCAGACATTTTTCTCCGGGAGGGATTTCTGTGTCTCCGGGGGGGGGGGATTATAGAGTTCCGGGGGGAAATTGCACCTTTTGACCATTGAAAACCCAAAATCTCAAATCTTCCGGGGGGACATCTCATTGCTCCGGGGGGGGGGATGTCCGCCCCCGGGGTAGTGCCGATGAAACCTACAAATTGTATCCTTGCGGCATTGTGAAACACGGGATCTAAAGACAAGGTTCTGGTTCGTATGTTATAAAAAATATATATGAAGTTTAACATAATATAAATAGTTATTAGTATAAAATTAATTTTGTGACCAAAAGAGTATAAATAAAATGTAGAATGTAAGTTAATGTTAAGAATACTAAAATCGCGCACATGAACACACGTAAAAGTCAAGTACAAAACGAAGAGTAAATGAAAGAAAAGAAATACTTAATAAATTCAATTTCTCATTATTTGTTTGGTAATTATCAGCATCAGATGATACCAATCATATAATATATTTTTATTTTTATCTTTATAAATATGCTTTATATACATTCAAAAATATCAATACCGTCAAACTTTGGGCCACTTTTTCCTGTTTCCACTCACATTTTCATTGTTAAAAAATGTTATTTGTGATTTTCCAACGTCGAAATGGGGTTATCAACAATTAACATGAAACAATAAATCAAATTGTATGGTTAGAGGAATTTTTTTATTTTTTTATTTTTTAACTATTTTTAAAGTTTTGGGACAAAGTAGCACCTGCTGGGGCTTCTTTGGTCCATTCACTTACTTCCATATAAATTGAATATATTTCATATGTAAATGAATACATTTTTATTGAAACCCCCTTACAATAGCATTTGCTAATACATTAACACTGCAAACTTGATAAAAAAATGTATTTTTTAGCATTTAAACACAATAAACCTATTGAAACGAGAATCAGTTTTCGTTATGTTATCCCCAGCAACTGGAACAAAAACAGTTTGCAGTGTTAATTTATTAGCAAATGCTATTGTAAGGGGTTTTCAATAAAAATGTATTCATTTACAAATGAAATATATTCAATTTATATGGAACTAAGTGAATGGACCAAAGAAGCCCCAGCAGGTGCTACTTTGTTCCAAAACTTTAAAAAAAGTTAAAAAATAAAAAAATAAAAAATTTCCTCTAACCATGCAATTTGATTCATTGTTTCATGTTTAATGTAACATTTTGCTACAGAAAAAAATGTTACTTAAAACATGTTTTAAGAGATTTGGTTGTATAAAAGGCATTTCTAAGTAACTGAAACTATTTTCGGACCAAAAAAGGCCGGACACAAAGTAGCCCCGAAATACTAGTTTTCATGCTAGCTTTATGAAAACGCAAGCATTTCCTGTCAAAATAAAAAGTTAAAGGAAAAACTATGATCATACATGGGTTACAGGTTACTAAAGATAATATTTTGATACTTACCTTATTTGAAGCTCTTATCGATATTGTTTCGCTATAGAAAGTTTGGAGAGTTAAAATTTACACACGAAAACAGTTCTTTAAAAACACATCCAGTGTTGCCACAAAAAAATTAAATTAGTACCCCCCAAACTACTCAAATACCATATAAGTGGGTATAAAATATTTTTCAAGGGCAAAAACTCCAAATTATCTTGTATTGTTTGTTCAATACATAGAATAAAAACTTTTTTATCGGTTGGATCAAACTAACCCCGCAAGGACCAAAGTGGCCCCATTTGACGGTAACATAAAA
This sequence comes from Maratus speciosus, assembly GCA_963932465.1. Lineage (NCBI taxonomy): Eukaryota > Metazoa > Arthropoda > Arachnida > Araneae > Salticidae > Maratus > Maratus speciosus. The sequence continues at coordinate 459,311,555 of OZ010792.1, forward strand.
ACAAACATCTAACAGGTTGTCCAACAAAGGACTCCCTGATTTTAAAATTAACTAAGATCGAGAGAAGAAGAAAACAAGTTATATGTTTATTTTGACAGACGTAAAAATCTTGTACAATAGTTTCAAAATTAGTTACAAATTTTCTCGAGCGGAGGCATTGTAGTCACTGAGAGACCCCTAAACAAAGGACTCTGAAGCCCAAAGTAATCAGTCTTCTTACTGAAGGAAATGAATGAAGTCATCTATTCTGTGATACAACGTATTTTTCTAGTTCCCGAGTATCGAAGGCGCATTCCTACGGCAACAAGGCGCAGTTTTCAACCGCAGTTTAAAATTGAAAAAAGTCCTGATAAGAAATCAATTTGCAAACTTTTCTAGAAATTTCAGTGAGCAGGTAGAATGGCTGGTGATTGGAACGGCTGCTTGCAAAGGTCAGTCTGGAGAAAGAAAGGACTATGGGCAAATATGTCTAAATTACTTAAAGGATTACACTATTATTATTATAGAAAATATCATGTACTTTAAATAATTGAATCAAAAATAACATACGTAAATTTTAAAAGAAGAAGGATAGGCATAGAGAAATTATAAATACAATAAAGCAGATCTCACGGAAACGTGATGTGAAAGGATATAAGCATATGATTCGATACATCTTAACCCTTTATATATTGAAGTTACTTATAAGTACCATTAAAATAACTTGTTATGAAATCCATTTAATGCATCGAATAGTAGTAATGTAGTTTAGAATGAGTTATAGATGCATTACTTTATCTTGTTCTAAAAGCATTATTGGTTACACAAAACATTTTTTTTTTTTTTTACAGAATTTTCAATTCGGAAATATTTCTATATTTCTATTGTAAGAACATTATATTTGTATATTTCATAATTCTAAAAAACACTAAGAAAAATATTTAAATTAAAAGATATGAGTAGGGTTATAAATATTCCACAAAATCCCTATAAATTCAAATTTAATTAATCCTGCTAAATTCTTCAATCCATCTAAAATACTTCTAAAATTAATTAAATGATTATCTAAATCTTCTAATGTAATTTCAAAAATTCACGAAAAATTCTTTAGAAGTGTAAATTTTTATGAATTCATAATACAGTACATAAATGGTTAATAGATACGAAAAAACAGAGTATTCTGGTTTCAAGAAAGGATATGAACTGGTGATAGGATGCAACATCTATGAGTCACTTGCGTTTATGAGAAAGTGCACGATATTTAAAGCTGTCGAAATGATAATGCTGTTGGTCGGAAAGGTAGGCCTGAGTCTCTACAGCAATTAAATGTGTAGAGACAGTACCAGAGTTCACCAAGGTTGTGCCACGAAAAGAATTAGATATAGTGGTTAACAAGTAAATTAAATGTTGTTCCTGCTTTCAAAATACAAGCATGCATTTTTTGTGTCCGATGTAGGAAGGCTGTGTTCTTTTAGAAGACCTTGCGCATTTCTAAATTTGAATGCTGTTTTAGGAAGTTCTTTTTGACTTTATAGTACACCCGCTTTTTTCATCCTTAATTGTAAGTTGATAAAATCCAATTATTTTCGAGTTCGCAGAGCATATGCCAGGAAAAGAACTATGTATAGTTGTTAACCCGTAACTGTTAGCTATCCTTCAGACTTCTGCCCATTTCCAAGTTTCACAGTGTAACTTGTAATTTTGAAATTAATTGTACGATACCAGTGACATTTTCTTTAGTCTGGAGCCCTAGTACTATCTCTAGAGGCTTCTAAATAAAGAAATTTTAATTAAAATAGTCCTTTTTTATAAAGTTTAGTACATAAATAGTATACCATGAGTTAATCGAGGCTTTTATTCATCCTTCGACCAAATTATCTTAGACACTGGTCACAGTATCTATGCAACACTTTTTGGTGCAGTAGTGGTTAAGTCGTCTTTTATTTACAAATCTACTAATAGTTGGGGATGCAAACTTTTAAAAAGTAGTCACCAAACATACATATTTACAAAATTAATGTAATGTTTTGTTTAATTAAAAAATGACTTTAATTATTTTTTTCTTAAACGGCTACAGGACAGGTCCGATGGACCCCCGATATATGTGATAAAATTAAAAAATTGGTTTGTAAAAGCGTATTTTAAGATCTAAATTCGTAGAAATTTAGAAACATTTTAAAAGAATATCGAATAAAAACTAATGAATGTTTACTGTGTTTGGATGCTTTTACTGTAATTTTAGTACGTTTTTTTTTTTTTTTTTTTTTTTTTTTTTTTTTTGTACTCCTAGGGTAAATGTAACCTTGGATAGCATTAATTTAATGCCATAATTTTGAATTAGATTTAAGATAAATGATATTTAGTAAATATTATTAGTAACAGTTTTGAACGTTAAGTATATTTTTATGGATTATTTAAATCCTTACACGCATATTTAAAACCGAGTTTATCTAAAAGCAAAGTAATAAAACTTATTAAACTTATAAATATTATACAGACATATATACAATAAATAAAATAAACCCAACTGGAGTAAAAAATTAACCAGAGCCAAGAATCGATCGCGGCATCACAGCATTCCAGGCTCTTGCTCTAACCACTGAGCAACTTCAGCCCATACCTGGGTCTGCAATTTTCACTAATAAACCTGTATTTGTTGTATATATGTCTGTATAATATTTATCTGTACAGTCGTGGGAAAAAAAAGTAAACACCCCCTACTAGCTCCTCAACAAATTATCGTAGAAGAAAGTTCCTAGTTACGAATGATTGGAAATAATGTCTACTTTTAAATGATGTATACAAAATTTGCTTAGGGGGCCATCTACGTATTAAAACGAACTATAAATTTAAAATAGCAAATAAAGCCTTTGTGTAGGAATATTTAAACAGGAAACCAACGTTTAAAAATGCACAAATAATACGTGAAAAGCAGCGATTTGCTGCTTTTCACATATTATTTGTGCATTTTTAAACGTTGGTTTCCTACTTTTGAACCATTACGTTGTTTTTTTTCAATAGCAGTACACAATTCTGATAGCATAAATGAACTCTACATCCTTCAAGTAGCCTAAAAACAAATTTTTATGCAATTCGTAACATAAGTTTCCGATAAATTAATTATTTTAAAACGAGCGTATTTTAAGAGTTGTATCCAAATTGAAGTTTCGCAGACGATTGTTAACCCAGAGAGCCTCCTTCTTGATCAAGGCACCTTAAGCACTACTCAAGCAGTCAATGAAGCTTGCTAGATTACACGACAGCAGAAGAAATTTCAAAATATCTAGTCACTTATATCATAGACATTTAAAACATCCTTTTGCCGTTTTTTAAGCATAATTTGAAAACTACTTGGAAGAAAATTGTGAAATTTTGGATTTCCATACACCAGGACTTAATAAAACTAAATCCATCAAAAAAACGGTAGGTTGCAATTCACAATTTTTTCGAATATTAATTTCATAATTCATATAATAAAATTATAAAAATTGCAAATTTAACGTATTTATGTTTGGGTATTATTGCTACACAAAAAATTAGCACATTAGGAACATAATTTTAGGAGATATAAATAAAAATATGACAATGTTAATTTAACATTAGAAGCACTAAATTTTGAAAGTTTATAATTCAGAAACTTATCATTCAAATGACTTGAAATTTGGTGCCTATGCATAATTTTAACCGAATATTTGAAATATCTGGTTAAAATTGGGTATTGCCATTGAAAAAAATTAACTACAAATAAATTGTTTACTAAAAAGGTGCATAAAAATTTATTAAAATGTACCGTTACAAAATGAATGAACTGGTCTTTAAAACTTAAAAAACATTGATGTTAAAATCATAATGAAAGAGAAAAAGATGATTCCTGAGATCTTTCGATCGCTAACGCGATCATTTTCAAAGGATACGTTCACTGGAATGTCGCATTCACTGAGCTATTTATACACCAGTCTGGGAAAAAGGGTCAGTCTATTATTTGTTGGGGGTGTCTATGAAGTTGTTTCGTTCCAATGCTGAAGTGTTAGATATTTTCAAAATGTTAAACCAGATTTGAGGTATATCATAAGACAAAACATCGTTACATACATTATTTTCTTTACTTAAAATTTCCAACGATTCCCTAATTCTTAAAGTATAATGATCAGATGTAGGTAAAATAACTCTTGCTTTTTCGAAATCTATTTTTAAATTTTGGCGTTGATTCAATCTGGAAAGTGCTGTAGACGGTCGGTTAAACTTGATATCTCTCATGTGCTCCCCCAATCTTTCTTGAAATTTTCGAGTGGTCATACCTATGTAGTTTAACTCCTTCTGATTTTCCGTTTGAAATGGGGAATTAGGGAATCGTTGGAAATTTTAAGTAAAGAAAATAATGTATGTAACGATGTTTTGTCTTATGATATACCTCAAATCTGGTTTAACATTTTGAAAATATCTAACACTTCAGCATTGGAATGAAACAACTTCATAGACACCCCCAACAAATAATAGACTGACCCTTTTTCCCAGACGGTGTATAAATAGCTCAGTGAATGCGACATTCCAGTGAAAGTACCCTTTGAAAATGGTCGCGTTAGCGATCGAAAGATCTCAGAAATCATCTTCTTCTGTTTCATTATGATTTTAACATCAATGGTTTTTAAGTTTTAAAGACCAGTTCATTCATTTTGTAACGGTATATTTTAATAAATTTTTATGCACCTTTTTAGTAAAAAATTTGTTTGTAGTTATTTTAACGCAAGGTGAATTTGTCATTCCACTCTGAGCTCATTTGAGTTCTTTGTTTTTCAATTAGAAAAAAAATTAAGTTTGGATTCGTTTTAATATGTAGATGGCCCCCTAAACAAATTTTATATACATCATTTAAAAGTAGCCTTTATTTCCAATCGTTCGGTATCAGTAACTTTTGTCTACGATAATTTGTTGATGGTTTAGTAGGGGGTGTTTACTTTTGATTTCCACGACTGTACTATTAACAGTTGAACACAGGCGTTATTTATGTGTGTATGCGTGTTTTATAATAAAACTTACGTCTCCTTCTACTAGACTCTAGAGGTCTGTGATTTTGTGTAGAAGAAAAGGTGTGTGGCTCGGTGTATAAAAAGAAATTTTATAACGCGTTTGAAAGTAATTGTAAAGTATGATTCTTTTCTGGTTGATTGCATAGGTGCTGTTTGGTAACCCTGGAAAAAGTCGCAAGAAACTTCTGAAGATTTATTGCGTCTAAATTTATTGCGTCTAAGTTTCTTGCGTCTCATAGGGAAGCCGTCAAGCGAAAAATAATGTTAATTCTTATAAATGTTTTCCTCTATACTAGATTCTAAATAATAATCCTTTGTTAGGATTCACCTGCATTAACAAACTAATTTCGAATCTATTACAATTAGTTAAATTTATACCTCTCTTGAGCTGCACATATATTTCTATAATTTTTAGGTGTCGTCTTTCAAGTCAACTTTTCCCCCAAGTGCATTACACTCAACTGTAGTATGTATATTTAAATGTGTACTAGGTGTTTCGAAAACATGCCTACACAACTGCATTCCCATTACAGATCATCTTCATTGAGAGCGTGCACTAATCTTGGAATGTAATTTTTCCAATATATGCAGTATATTTTAAAATGCTTTGGACAATAGAATTTTAATGTCTTATCTCGCGACTAGTTAGCCTCAACAGATTTCCTCGTATTTGCGCCATGTGCTTCGACGGGTATTTACCACGATGTCTGCGGAGTTTGTTGATGACCGCGGTTTTCCCAAACGTTGGTTGTGAACGTTTTGAACAAATCCATCTTCGTCAAATTTAGCTCATAGTGTTTTTAAGTCGCGTTGGGAGATTCTTTTGAAACTCTCTCCTAAACACACCCTGCACAGAACTATGTTTTAGAACTTCTAGTAACACCTCAGGATATAATACTTTTCCTTAAAGCTTAGTCTGTTTTCTGCCATTTTTTTTATGTTAGTTAAGGCCGAAATGAGACAAAAAAGAGCATGCAAGTTATTAGTGAATAAATTATGTATACATATTCTGAAACACCGTGCAAGTTTTGTATTTAAGGAAATGTAATTTATTTACCTTGATTGTTTTCCAAGTGAAGTTACTGAATTAGACATTTTATTGTGAAACAATTTCGCAGAATAATTAAGCATATGAAAAAACATTAAACTATAATTAAATCTCACCCAAAAAACAAAAAATGTTCGCTTAGTTAATTAAAAATCAGGTGATTTTCACTATATGTATAAAACGTATAATTTGGTTTATAAAAAGCTTATAATTCATCTTTATTGAGACGAAAGAACATTTTTATTTCTCTAAGTTACTATATGAGTGCCATCTTATCCTACAAAAATCTGTAAAAAAAAATGAAAAAAATCTTTAATTAAGAATGTTAATTACATGAAGCATTAAAGATAAAATAATTTTGTTACGGCAAAATAAAATAAAAATGTCTTATGTATCTGTTTAATTACTGCGTTTTAATTAATGTGTCTTTTACTGACGACTTAAAAGGTCATTTTATTTGTTAATTGTATTTTATTAATAAAAGAAAAAATTACTAAGAATACATAATAGTATTAAAATGAGCTTGAGAAAAATTAATTTCGTACATGCTAAAAAGAAATAGTATTCTTTATAGTTATAAAAACATGTATAATAATCACTTATAAACAGATTAAGAGAAATAATGCTATAAAAAGTGATAAAATATCTTTATTAAGACTGACGATCGTTTCGTCGCACCAACGGCGACATTTTCAAAATAATTCATAAATTCATATCATTACTACATTAATTATAAACTTTTATAATTACTACGTTAATTCATTCATATGAATGATTTTGAAAATGTCGCCGTTGGTGCGACGAAACGATCGTCAATCTTAATAAAGATATTTTATCACTTTTTATAGCATTATTTATGTCAATTTCTTTATAGTTATTATGAAGTTCCACATCCTTTTCTGGCTGGCAGTATTGTAGAAAAAATCCAAGATGCCTTGGCAGATTTATTACCTTACGATTTTTTAAAGATGGCTGAAATACATTGTTTTCTGATACTTATAGATATTATGACATATAATGTGAACGTTTGCACAAAACATGAAATTTGTTATATGTAAGGAATGTTACAATCTACTTACTCATATTACAACACGCAATTTAAATTAAATACAAAAACATTGTCTTTTCTCAAACTAAAATGTGTTCATGTTCAGTACTACTGTTAGATTTGTTTTTGATACGTAGGTATATTTAGCTGGTTCGTTCTCTTTTTTTTTTTTTTTTAAATAAAAATAAAATTATTTCAAATGATATTGTCACTCAAAATTAAAAAAAAAAAAATGTTTAAATGGTGAAATTCAGGAGATATGATTAACTGCGAGTACATATGAGAAAAGTAGAAATAGGAATTGCTTAAGAATCGTTATTTGTTTTCCTTTGGTTCTGGGGCGGAGGATCGCACACACTCAAGGTTGGAGAATACAACAGGACAGGTCATTGCACCTAAGTGTGTGCGGGGTCCGAGAAGAACCTCACGCATACACGGACTGGATTACGTTTTGTTATAAGAGTGGGTGGTAGACAATTTTTATTTCAGATCTCTGATCTTAAGACAGTAAAATCAAACACATAGAATAAGTATTTGACATCTAAATCCTTCAATATATCAGTTACAAACATAAAATTTGACATCTAAATCCTTCAATATATCAGTTACAAACATAAAATTTGACGAGGGGTGGTTCGGATCCAATCAAGGTTAGCGTTGCTTTAAAATTAAAATCACGTGTGTTTGAGTAACAAGGCGGAGGTAAAGTGTAGACAATCTGTGCCTAAGGTGATCCATGAGACTAAAGTAAAAAAACTTTCGAAATGCCAAAATATACATTATGTTGTGTAAAACCTGTGAACATGGAATCATTTCTTAATTTTTACAGGATAGTTTTAAAAAGTTTCCTGAGATGATTTTAATATATTGTTGCACAAATATGGCATTAAACATAAAGCTCTGAAATGAATACTTTTGAAGGACTGTACTAAAATAAAGCTTAATTATTCTTTTTCAGAATAAGAACAAAAATAGTACTGCACCCTTGTACCACGGTCAATGGAGTATTAATATGACATAAATTTACAGCTGGATGTTTATTTGTGATAATGCAAAATCGCTACATTACAGAAAAAAAAATCGCAACTAAATTAAAGTAAAATGAAGTGATTGAAAGACCTTTGATTAAGAAAATTAAATAATGTTAAATCTGTACGGGGCTGATTTTAAAAGTTCGCGAAATGAAAGGGAAAATGAGAATTTTCCCTTTATATGTTTTATTTTTCTCCATAATCTCATTCACGCTCAATGAATTTCGTCCAACGATGTTCCAAAACCATTATGCAATTACGAAAGTGCTATTGGATCTTCAAGTCCTCCAAAATAGTCGTCGACAGCTGTTTTTACTTCTTCTTCCGTTTAAAATGCTTTTCCCATCGGTGGGGAATTTTTAGTTGTAGAAATAGATGGAGCCAAATCAGGCGAATAATATAGATGTTAACAAATCGTACTGTAGTTGATTTAATTTTCCCATTGCTGCCATACTTATGTAGGGAAATGCATTTTCTTGATTGAAAATGATCTTCTTACTTAAACCAGGTCTTGTTTACAAGCATTTTTTTATACAGTCGGTCTAGAAGTTTAGCGTAATAGTCACCGTTTATTGTTTGGCCATTGGGCAGATGATCAATTAAAAGTATTTCCTTAACATCCCAGAAAATTGACGCCGTAACTTTGCTAACTGATTTCACGTACAGCGCCTTTTTTGGTGGTGTGGAAACACCATATCTCCAGTGTTTTGATTTCTGCTTGATCTCACAGGTATAAAAATGAACTCACGTTTCATCTGTTGTAACAAATCGACAGACGATATCGGTTTTATTTACGTTAAAGGACTCTAAACTCTCTTGACAAATTCTTATTCTCTGACGGTATTGATCCATTTTTAATATGCGCGGTACCCATCTTGTCGAAAGCGTTTTCATCCTTAATTCCACACTTAGGATATGAAAGATTCCTTCATCTGAGTTGCCTAAATACTTACAAGGGAACCACTTTTGGTGCTGCTCGCACGAAGCACCGAGACCTGGTGCATTTTGTAGCCCTATACATAAAAGTTAGAGATCCGATAAAATTTCTCTGTTAAAATCATATTTTATATACTTTTTTGGACTTTTAATTTTTTATTATTACAATTTTATTTGTTTATTTCACGCCAAAAGTCAGTTAAGTCGCCAAATATGGCGCTACAATTTTTCAACCCGCTTTATCATCGGAGTAAATGAGCAGTACGTATTACAATTATATCAGATTGCAATTTGTTTTATAATTGTTAGCATAAGAAACAAGAATTAGGTTTTTCTCTTTTTTTAGGGTTCCGTACTTAAAAAGTAAAAACTGAACCATTATAAGGTCACTCCTGTGTCTGTCCGTCTGTCAGTCTGTCTGTCTGTCACAGCCATTTTACTCGTAAACTATGGAACGTGGAAAGTTCAAATTCGGGGAAGTAATAAAGGCCATTGACCATCATATTTTCAGATTAATAAACATTCATAAATATATTTAGTAAAAAAGTAGACGGGCTAATTATGCTACTTGAAAAAAAAATCTTTTCTTTGTATATCATGTGGGGTATCCTGTGACAGATTTTGTAACGCTGAACTGAAAAATACATTCCTTTTAATTTTAGGTATTATATTTTCAAAGATATTGTTGAAAATGTAGCGCAAAAGTATGTCCCCCCCCCCCCATCTAATTCCTAATCTACTGAATCTAAAATTATGAAAAAATTAGAGGTAGTAGACGTTAATATAAACCTTACCGGAAAATTATAGCGATTGCCCTAAGGCCACATAGTTTTTGAGTAATTAGCATTTTTCTGATATACGCAAATTTCGATTTACGGGCATTCAGAAAAATTGTTGAGCATCGCTGAATATACCTATCGTTGCAGAAGAATAAAAACATTGTTGATAATGATTTTAAAAAAAAATCATCGGCAATTAGCCGATATATTAACCCTTAAAGGTACGGACAGTTTGGACATACACGAGGACAGGGGCGGCGTACTCTATCCCTAGTTAACAACTTTTAATGATATATATGTGTAATGTAATGTCCAGTAACAGTATAAAAACAATAAACGTCAAATTGTTAAAAACATACTAATTTAAGGGGTCTCGGGACTCTAAAAAGTGGAAAAAATGAAAAAAAGACCATTTTCAATATTTAATGTCTTAAAATGTATATGATTTTAAAACACAATTTTAATTGGGATGAAAGATATAGTATGTTCCTTCGTTTCATGTATTTAAAAAATTGCTAGATACAGAATTAGTATTTATAGGGGACTCGAAACTGTTAGACATTTGTCGAACAAAAAATTGGCATAACAGTTTACGCCCAGGATTACAAAATAAATATTGCAACTAGAATGAAAATTTTGCTGTTTACTTATACTTCAGATTGTAATAATTTCCCTGAACTTAAATAAATTTGTATTTAAAGCATTTTTATATTTTTAATGAAATGTTGCATTTAGCTAATACAAAATTTTGAAAATTTCAACAGTAAAATCACCTAAAAAAATATTTTTTTGAACAATAAAAAGGAAATTTTAGGTTCAGTTTATACAGACTAACATGACATATATGTTTTGAAAATTTCATGAAAAAATATTCAGAAGTTTTTGAGGTATCCTGCGCGTTATGCCCAAAAAACGCCATTTGGAAAATAATGGCTTTAAAGTTTCGGAAACGCCGCTTCAGCTATTGAGCGGGCATAATTCTAAAAACCAAAACTTCTGTTCTAATGGGAATTTCAAGGAAACAATTATATCAAAAGTTCAGAAAAAATAGGAGTTTAACATCTAAAAAAATTTAAAATTTCTTAAATTTTGAAGCTTTAAGTGTCCTGCGACCACTTAATCCTTTCCGGCACGAAGTAATTCTATTTATAAACTTATGAAAAAGTGAACTGACACCAGAATTTATAAACGAATTTATTAGAAAATGCGAACTTGCTTATTTCACGTACAAGATAAAAGGAAAATTTTAATTAAATATTCTTGGTGCCGTTTGTCTGTTTTGGAATCAAAATTCGATGTCCGTTTTTTAAGGGCATCGCCCTCGAAAGATTTAATTAGAATGAATCGCATAAATACTGTGGGATTCGCGATAGTTTGCATTGATTGCATCTCTCAATACGCCTCGAGTGACTTTAAAAGTTAATTAAACACCTATCTGGAGAAACGCGGCACTGACCAAGGCGGCGTTGCAAGTTTGCGCGTAGCACAATGCCAATTTTAAACTTTGAACAAAGGTTTTTGTTTTAGCTACACTTTAGAAATAAAGGTTATTACTGCGCTGAATTTAGTTTCATGAAATGCCAAATGAAGATCAACTATGCACTGCTTTTATTGTCAGTACCGAATAAAGTTCATCATAAACAGATTAGGATCATATTAAAAAAAGAGTTATACGAATAGCTATATTTGATATTATTTAGGTTCCATATCTCTTTGAACTTTCATGGTATACCCATTTAAACTTTTCTAATATATACAGTTATACCCAACCTTACGTTGTATAGTTTTTTTACAAAGTTTTAGTATTCTTTTAGCAACTTTTTTTTTTTTTTAATACAATTACAAATTTATATGATTATTCTACTGAACCCTCTGTGCGCGAGTAATGCTCGCACTTGACCGTTTATTTTCTATGCAGACGATAAATATATAAATACTAAATATATTTCTATAAAAGCTTTCAAAATCATTGAAAACTATTTTTTAGTGAAATACAAAATAAGCAAACTATTTTCTTTTGGAATCGAGTGAAATAAAGTTTCGAATGTTTAAAATGAAATGCTGCTGTATTAAATGGTGCTTTGTTAAAAATAATCATAAAGTAAATTAATGTTTTTGTACAATTTAGAAAAATTGCTGTGGCTAATTAGATTAGACATTACAATTTCAACTGAAGTCCAAACCAGTTCTCATGCATGACAAACAGCTATAACATTTGGCTAGAGTTGCCGGAAAGCTCTACTTTCGAAAAAAAAAAAAAAAAAAAAAAAAAAAAAAAACGCAACTTTTTCCCCGCCATAAATGTGAATATAATATTGCAATTTTTCGAAAGTAAATTCGTGAGTTTTTGAAAGTATTTTTAAACTTTTTTTTCAATATTTTATACTTATTATTAACTAATTTTTTTTTTATTACTTTCTTCTATCTTTACAAGAAGAAAGTATTGGATTCGGGAAATTTTTCGACTTTCGGTTTTCGACGGATTTACACGTTTTAAGGGTCAGAGAACCCGAAAAACATGTTTTTACAAAATGTCTGTCTGTGAGTCTGTGAATCTGTTTGTCTGTATGTCTGTCTGTCTGTGTGTGACACAAATTTTGTGGACGCTCTATCTCAAGAACTAATGCACGGAATTTAATAAAAATTTATATTCTGTTAGCCCCTGATATAAGTTGATGCTGATTAGTTTTTGGTGTAAATCGCTCAACAGGTGGCGTTGCTATGCAGCCTTTTTTAGGATTTCCGCAATAGCTCAATCTCCAGAACTAATGCACGGATTTTTATCAAACTTCAGATTCTGTTAGTCCTTGACATGAATTGAAGTTTTGTAGATTTTGGTGTAAATCGCTCAACAGGTGGCGCTACTATACTGCATTTTTGACAATTTCCGCAATAGCTCTATCTCAACAACTAATGCTTGGATTTTCAAAAAACTTCAGATTCAAGTATACTTTGATATGAATTAGTGCTGTTTGTGATTTGGTGCAAATCGCTCAACAGGTGGCGCTGCTATGCTGCACTTTTCAGAATTTCCATTATAGCGGTATCTGAAGAACTATTGCAATACTTTCCTCCAAACTTAAGAATCGGTTAATCCTTGATATGAATTGACATTTTGTACATTTTGGTGTAAATCGCTCAACAGGTGGCGCTGCTATACAGCATTTTACGATTTCTGCAATCGCTGTATCTCAAGAACTAATGGACACATTTTCATCAAACTTCAGATCCAGTTACTCTTTGATATGAAATGATGCTGACTACGTGTTGGTGAATATCGCCCAATAGGTGGCGCTGCTATGCTGCATTTTGCATTATTTCCTCAATAGCTCTATCTCAAGAACTAATGCACGAATTTTCATCAAACTTCAGATTCAAGTACACCTTGATAAATGTTGATACTGATTATGTTGTTGTGTAAATCGCTCAACAGGTGGCGCTGTTATGCTGCATTTGTCATGATTTGCGCAATAGTTCTATCTCAAGAACTAATGCACGGACATCATATTCAGTTAGACATTGACATATGTTGATGATAATTAGGTTCTGGTGTATATCACCCAATAGGCGGCGCTGCTATGCTGCATTTTGATGGATTTACACGATTTCAAGGACAGTAATATCTCAAGAATTAATGCGCGGAATTTCATCTTTTTAGAATCCTCATGATGAGCATAGATGCACTGTGATAATGAATTTTGAAGTATTGACAAGTATGAGATAGAAGAAAGTTTTGTGATGGCCACAACAAACTAGTTTTTAAATGCTTTTCATTAAAAAACTTCAGTGTTAATAGTCCAACAAGTAGTCTCGAAAGTTGCATTTTCAGAAAGTTATGCTGTTGTAAAATCAAGAAATATTATTTTAACAGAAAAATTTTATCGATTCCCAAACTTCGTAATATTGGACTTTAAAATGCACCAGGTTTCAATGCTAGGTGCAAGCAGCACCAAAAGTGGTTCCCTTGTTAGCAATTTCGGAGACCTTTAATAGACGACTACCTGGCATAACCACATCGTGGACTTTTTCGACGATTTCAGCCGTTGTAACAGTTTTGTGTCGTCCACTTCGCAGGTCATATTCTATGCTCTCACGACCATCTTTAAATTCCATCACCCACTTATGCACAATCCTAACAAAGTTTCCTTAAGTATTCTGGATATCTTTATAAATTTCTGATGCTTTCCAACATCTTTACACAAAATATTTTATAACAGCTCGCGTTTCAATTTTATTTATTTTGAAACACTCACAAAACTATCTTTATTCAAAACAATGCTAAATGGCTGTTTAACAGAATAATATCTAATTTCATTTTTGTGCACAAGGCAGTTAATGAATTCTGATGCGAATATTTAATTACGACTGATGCCGCCGTCTGTGATTCATTTGGCTAACTTTAGAAATCACTCCCGTATGCACAGGTACCCATTTATAAATTTTAACTTTAAATTATTATATTTTGTTTATTTTTCATTTTTAGGTTCGAAAGGCTTTATACACGAGTATAACACTTATTAACACAAAGTGTGAAAAATCTGAAATGTGATTCAAAACAATTGAGGTTATCTTTGGAGTAAGCATACCAAAAATGGATAGAACTAGTATAAACTTTTAAAACAGCTTTCACAAACGTAAATTTTGTGGAACCGTGATTGTTCTTTTCAAGTATGGTTTTATTTATTTTTTACTTCATTCTTAAATATACTAATTTATTAGTTTTGGAAGGTAAAATACAATATTTATGTTTGTAGTTAATTCATTATAAAACGTATTTTATAATAAATCCAATATAATCTTAAAAAATTATTAAATAGATGCACTGCATACATGTAGTTATACATAAGAATTTGTTTATAACTCGTGTTTAAAAAGTATATGTTTTCATGGCAGGAAAAATGGTACATTAAGTGATTTTTTTATTATCTCCTAAATGTTGTGTATGATCATTTAAAAGCATTTATCATATGACATATAATAAGAAATATAAAATATGATGGAATTTTAAAATTATTAATAGTAAATTTTGCCTTATTTCATAGCGGAATTCTGTGATGAAATGAGAAAATTTACTATAAAACATTAGTGATTACAGAAAAAGCCTAAAAGTTGGCAGCTATGCATTTCTGTTTTATACATACTCTGTAAAATATCCAAGATTATTAAAAATAATGGGCAGATAATTATCAAACATTTTACAGAATGTTTCTATTTATTTTGTATTTAAGAAAAGTATAAAAATTTCATTGAAAGAATTTTATAGTTTTGTTTATTTCTAAAGCTTGTTGAATAAAGATCATTCATGAATGGTTCATATTCATATGTCATTCGGAAATTCTTTAGATAATCTTGTACTTAGGGATGCACCAAATAGTGATTTTGGCCGAATACCGAATGCCGAATATTCGGCCTGCAGGTAAACCGAATATCGAATATTCGGTATATATAATATACCGAATACTTGATATATATAAGGTATATACATTACTCGGTATATATAAGAAACTGTAGTCTGAATTCCCTGCTGTTTCTTTATAAAATATATCTTTTAAATTTTTCTATAAAAAAACTCTTTTCTTAATCAACATCACAACTTACATTTATAAGTAAATGAAATTTCATTTAATAACAGTTCTTAAAGAAAAAACATCATTTCATTTGGAAAATAATGCATTTATACAAAGAAAATAAATCCAACCTATAAACTGTTTAGAAGATATACTGTGATAAACCATATAGCAATAAATAAATAAGAAAAATGAATATTCTTTAATTAAAAAAAAACAGCTGTTGTTTATCACATCTTCCAAAAAATCCAAGAGAAGCAAATAAATGAAGACCGCTTAAGGTACTACTATTATTTTTAATATACTTTAATTCAAAATGATTTTTTATTAAAACGCATCGACATGTAACAGTTAATGTAAAATAATTTTAACAATTTTAACAATCTTTTATTACAAATTATAATAAATTATTCTTGCTATTTTCTTTGTTAGAGCATTTTAATTGTGCTAGTAAATAAAACAGAAATGCCATACATTAATTTCATGATGTTTTTTCATCGTCATCATTTTAGGTAACTGCGGCAGTTGAACATGTGTTTGAATGTGCCTTGAAGTAAAACAATTGAGAAACATTGATTTAAGATATTATCTGGAAAATGTAACGTAATTTTAGGTATATTGAAGGTTATTATACTGGACCCATGCAATGTCCAGCGTGTTTGCTAGCAGACTAGTAAAAATTACACGTTTAAGCAGTGTAAAATGTAATTTAATAATAAAGAAAAAAAGTTAAATATGCTGAATGTTTCCACCAATAAGGAAGGACTCACATGAATATTCATACTGCACATTGTTGAAGATAAAGACCATGTTTAAGTGTATTATTTTTATTAGTAAAGGAACAGCCGGGAGAAAAAAAGGAAACACCCCCTGCTAATTTTGCAAAAAATTGTCGTAGAATAAACTTACAGGTACCAAACGAATGGAAATAGAGTCTACTTTTAAATTACGTATATGAAAGTTGCTTAGGAGCCATCTACCTATGAAAACAAACCCAAACTTTTTTTTTCAATAACAATACCCAAGTTTGACATCATAAATAAATTCTACACCCCTCAATTAGCCTAAATTCAAATTTACATGAAATTCGTACGATTAGTTTTCGAGAAATTAATTATTTTAAAATGAACATATTTTAGGGGTTGTATCCAAATTTAAGTTCGGTGCTAGATTGCTGAAATACTACAGAATGACTATTTTCACTTCTATTCCTATATTATTTCTGGCCAATATGAACATTTCGCTCTCTTAACATTTTTCGACTGTTGCCAGTCCAAATATTACAATAAAATGACTAAAATATATTTTTTCAAATTATGTTTTTCTGCGCCTCACAGACGGCCCCTTAAACCATCATTTTGCAGCTTTTAAATGATAATTCGAAAACTACTTGAAAGAAAAATTTGAAATTTAGAATTAACATAAAGCAGGACCTAATAACTGTAAATGTATAAAAAAAATTGTAGGTTGCAATCCATATTTTTTTCGAATATTAATTTCATAATTCACATTATAAATTTTTTTAAATTACAAATTCAATGTATTTATGTATGGGTTTTTAGTATTATAACCACACACAAAATTATCACATTAGGATTATAATTTCAGGAGATATTAATAAAATAAAAAAACGTTATTTAACATTAGAAGCTCTAAGTTTTGAATGTTTATAATTCAAAAACTTATTATTCAAATGACTACAAATTTCGTTTCTAAGCATAGATTGAACCGAAGATTTAAAATATATTCTCAAAATCGTGTATTGTTATTGAAAAAAAAAAGTTTGGTCTGGTTTTAATTTACATATGGCTTCCCTAAGCAAATTTATTATGCATTATTTAAAAGTTGAATTTGAGTATTTCCAATCCATTGGTAGCAGTAAACTCTACAATGCAGAGCTAGTAGGGTGTATTTACTTTTTTCACCACAAATATACATCGGTTTTATAATGCCACACATCTGTACGGGGTTAACTTATTTATAACAAAAATTGGGAATTGAAAATCTTGCATTTGAGAGAATCTAATAAATTTATTTTTACATGTAAGTCATCATACTAAATCGAGAATGTTCTACTCTTTTGAGATTAAATACATTGTAAAAGTAGTTTTAGTATATTTTTTAAAATATTTATTTTTAAAAAACTAGTTTGTGCCCTTTTTACCAAATGAGGAACGGGTACATTCAGCGCAGTACGAAAGATTTTCCCATAACATATTAATTAATGTACAATTAAAGACATACAAAGTTTAAATAAATCCGTTTGGGGGGAGAACGATAAATAATTTTTTTTCTATACACTTCATAGTTTATGAGAGCTATGGTTGATAATTTCGAAATTTCGACAATAGGGGACACTGCTATATGTTTCAATAGATCGGGTTTAGTCATTTTACTACACCGTTATCTCATATGCATATTTGTAGCTTTCTTCGTTTCGAGTCTTGTCAGGGGGCATTTTCCTATGCGCCCTGTATAAGTAGCTGCCATATTTTGATTTCCTGCTGCGAACATTAGATGGATGATCTTTACCTATTCGGTTACAAACCTTTTATTCCATTTTTACAACATTTCTTTATTTCGCCTCATGTCCTAATATCCTTATTAAAATAAAATCTTCAATTTAGTAAAATGCATACTTCATATATGCATTTGATATTGAGGATCTGAGTTTCAAAACTCTCCTTAACCAAAACTTAAAAATACGAGTTGTTTTCTCTATCAATCTGTCTTATTGGTAAACCTGCATCGAAAACACACTGCAATCTGCAAAAAAACCTCTCGTAACTTCATTAATTAACACCTAAAAGAAAATGTGATATTACCTTTCGAAGCACATTGTTAAAAAATTACTTTTAGCAGTTATTTTACAAATCAACATGTAAAAAATGAAATTAAGTATCAGCCTAAATTAAAGCCTCTTTTTTCACCAAACAAAATATCAAAATTTAAAATTTTAATTAAAAACTGTTTTTTCCCAGATTTTTTTATGCCTGTGTTATGCGCAAATCTTCTTGATGGCATTCATTTGATTAAAAACGTGGGTTTAATTTAGTATAAAGTCTTTAAAATTCTCTCCAGTCATTTTTTTCTCTATAAAGAAAAAGAACCTTCATGTTATTTATAATTTCGCTTGAGAGCCTTGTACTTTAAATTGTCACTTCTGGTTGTTAATCTCTTAAAATTATTTTTTTTTCACATTTTATTTATAAAAAAAGTTTGCTTTACTTATAACTCCTGAAAGAAAATTTATAGAAAAAAAAATCCAGACATAAAAAAATTACATGTGTTACTCTTAATAGTGCGGAGAAAAGTGTTTAATGATATTTTAAATAATATTTTGATATAATTAAGATAATTATTTCAATATTTTTAATTTCGGATCTTTAAAGCTCTTAAAGATGAGGTATTTAAATAGAAAAAAATCACGCGTAAAACCTAGATGTATAACAGTTCTGTAGAATGGGAAAAAATAATCTGAATAAGTTACGTTTTAATGTAAAATTTAGAACTTACTTGTATAGGTGTCCTTACCAGGTGTCCTTACCAGATGCCCCTAAAATGACTGATGGATTTTAAAATTCAATAACTTGCAAACGGTGACAGATATTAAAACAAGTCTTGCAGGAGTGTTATGTAACATGTCAGGAGTTATTATGCTGCGGTTCTCAGTTTTAGTTACAATTAACATTGATAGATGGCGTTGCAAGGAATAACCGCTAAATCCACGCTCGATTTTTCGGCTTCTCTCTTCTTCCATGCAAAAAAGGAGAATAAATTGTATTGAATGGATCCTGAAGTTTCGAAAATCGGGTGTGGACTGAGCACCTATTGCTCTCAGCGCCGCCTATTGCTTGCAATTTGGACTAAAATCAAGAATCACAGTAAAAAAACTCCTGACACCATGGATAAACCTCCTGCAAGAATTTTTTAAATATCTGTCACCGTTTGTAAGTTATCGAATTTTAAAATCTATCAATCATTTTTGGGACACCCGGTATATACACGTGTGTGTATATGAGGGCGTAAGTTTCAAAACACGCATTATCCAAAATTTAAACTATAGAGTTTTCTCTATCAATCTATTTTATCGCTGAGCCTGCCTCGAAGAAACACTACCATCCCCCAAAAACTAGTTTTATCATGTATTTCTGACACTGTAAAATCTTGGTTTACAATGAAAACCAGTCTGGGGGTTTTCCGCGATTTCCCAAAATTTGAATTTCTGAATAAGGCGAGTTTTAAAACTCACGTCCTCAATTCACGTCAGTTCAAATTTTTTGACATGTAAAACTTTATCCGCGCAAATGTATGGAATTTGTCATATGTATTTCTTTAGAAATGCACATATTTGAGGAAAAATAATTGGTTTTAATATGGATAACAATAAAATAATTATATTAGTCTTTTTCCTACAATTTATTTTATCTAAATAAATAAATTACGTTTGTGACACTGAAACGTTCTTAGAAATAAACGTCTTTCGTCTAACAATGATTTAGTCATTACAGTAGAACCCCGATAATCCGAACTAATTGAGACCTGTGCCTGTTCCAATTACCCAAAATTCTGATAAAAGTAGAAAAGAAAAAGATGCGTGCTAAAAATAATGTAAGTTATAAGTACGCAGTAGTACAGTAAAAAACTCTAATCCGGCATCCTAAGGTCCGGCGTGCTGGATAATTCGGCTCGACTTTCAGAAAAAAAAATAGCATTTCTTGTTTAATCACTCCTGATGTTTATAATAATCCATTGGAACTTCAGAATGTGGCATTATGTAACAACCTATTACAAATGGTTAAAAACCACGAATCTATAAGTAGCTCAGTCACCACATCGACTAGGGGGGGCAAGAAAAACTTTTCTGTAGATAATTTACGAAATCAAACTGCTGAAAGAAAAAATAAATTTTTATCACAGAATTAAATAGAAAAGAACAAACTGATATTCGAGATTTTTTTAAGATGCCTTCTATGAGTATGAGGACAGTGCCCTTATTTTCAGTTTATATTTGTGTACATATGCTGAACTTTTACCTTAAGGCGTATTCTTTTTATACTATTCAGTTTTATTCTCTTCATTTAATCTGTTCAAGTATAATTTTCGAAAATAAAATCGGTTCGGAGAAACCTGAATTTCGGATTAGTGGGGTTACTTTTTTTTATTTAAAATAATAATCATATCTGTATATATTTATCTTTTCTTTCTTTCTCTACTTAGACAGGGTGATTATAATTAATGTTCAACATTCAAAAAGCTGTAAAAAGTTAGACATTTGTCAGAGTGACCTCAAATTTGACCTGAATATACGTGAAGAAATGGGGTGAACAGATGTGTTTGTGATCTGCTTAATGAACTTGGCTTTTTTCCCAAAACGCCCCAAAATGCCATTTTTGAAAATCATCGCCTATCTGAAACTCCCGAAAAACCAATTCCGAGATAAACCAATATGACAGTTACTTTCAAAAGTAAAGTAATTCATTTTATCGACACTTTATAAAGTTTAATGTTTTAAAGTTGTTTTAAAGTAAATTTTTAAAATAATTTTTCACCACCACAACATCGGATAAGAAAAATGTGTTTTTAATAGAAGAACTGAGTGGGTGAACATGTTATGCTACATTTTCTAAAAAACAATTTTATCGTTTGGATGAAAGTGTTATGAGGTATCCTATCACATGGTGAAGCTAAAATACTAAGATTCTATTTAGTCTTGAAGATTTAAGACATTATTCATTAATATTTAATAATTTAATGTCAATAATATTATTAATTTTTAATACTTGAAAATTAAATATAAATATTTTTTTCTGAGAGAGTTTAGTACCACACCTGTTAATATTTTATCCACATGGTATCAAACAGAAAATAAATCATTAAAATTTACAGCAAATCTTCCACTTCAAATTTCTTCAAATGTCATTTTGTTACTTAAAATGTTCTTTCACTTAGCTCTTCGATTGTCCTGAGGCCATAACTGGCCACCTTTCTAGCCTAAAATGAAAATAAAATAAGTTGTTTTCCAATGTTTTCACGTAAATTTTAAAATTGTATCTAGATTTTGTATCACAAAACCTATAATTCAAGTATTTCTTCATTTTTGACACATTCCAACATAGCTGAAAAGTTTTTATGAATTGTGCTCGTCTTTCCGGCAGTCTAAACCTCTATTAGTCTGTAGTTGCTCTAACCCACTTAAATATACCCGTATTTGCATGCAAAAATTATATGTAAATGACTATAGAATGTAATATTAAACCATTTATGCCTGAATTTTTGTTTTCTCAAATTTGTTACTAAAATCACTTTAAAATGTTGCAAAAGGAACTGAAAAAATACTAAAAAAAATTACGATAAAATATTTTTGTATTTATTTGACCAAATATAAATGTACTAAATATGTGGAAAAATGCATAATTGTATATTTTGACTAAATTTATATAAATTAAGCTTTTATGTTGTATATTATATACTATAGTTATATGAACTATTAAAAAAATATATTTTACTTCTTTACAGAGACTAATAACATTATAAGTATTCAAAATCATCTTGAAAAGGACTTCACATGAATAACTGGCCCATAAATGGCTATCACAAATATGCATCCAATTGTGCCGAGCGCCCTATGTTTTGTACTTTACAAACATGCATAAAATGTAGACTTGAACATGTAACTTCGCATTTTAAAAAAATGCGTACTTTAAAGAAGTCCACAAGCTAAGATTGTGACATTTACTTGGATCCTTGATACAAAAAATACAAATAAGCTTACTTTTTACATTTCACAATCTTGAAAAATCTATAAACACTGAAAAAATACCTTCATTCAAGCAAACAAATATCAATCTTATGCTATCATTTCTCGGTAATAGATAAAATCATTTATAGACAATTATTTCATACAATTTTCATGTTATAAAAAAGAGGTAAATTATAAAAAAATATTAATATTCGAAACGTCCCAAAAATGGGACGCTGGGCATTAATGGGTTAATACAGAAAATAGACTGTATCACTCAACCTTTCATTCTTTCGGGGTCGATAAAATGACAACCAAGGTTGCTTCAGAGCAAAACACCGAGGGTTCGTGTTAGGCTGACAACCTGACCGGTACATGCGCTGTATCCACCTCGGGACCCAAAGTCAAGTATATAAGGTTGAGCAATGTAGGTCTTGAGCATTCTTGGATAGTATAGCAACACATTTAGTTTTTTTAGAAAAAAAGGCTTACTACAGAATGTTTGCAATTTAAAAATAAGTTTGCATCATTTATAGTTCTTTACAGGGACACAAAATCTAATTCATATACATCATGGTTTATGGAAAAAAATCATTTGGTGAGCACTTTTTTAAAAATTTCAATTTACATATCTCATTTCATGCTGTAAAAAAGAAAAATTGTTACATTAGTAATATTCCGATAGTGTTCGAAAGTTTTTTCAGTTTATATGCCTGATGCAAGATTTTCCGTTGTTGTTTATTTAGAATTAGTTACCTTTTAAAATGAATTAACATAAAAGCAAATAGACAACTATATATTATTTAAAAAGTTAATAATTTATGTTTCATGGCGTTGTACATTATTTAAAATAAAATTAATAATCTGTTTCCTGTTTCAATTTAATTTTTCCTCAAAGGTTATAGTTGAAAAGGTATTTCACACAAAGATTTATGCAGAGAAAAATTAAATCCTGAAGATGTATCATCTTTTTTGCTAATTTAAATTTAATGCTTAACATAAAAATTTCTCAAAAACTATTTGAAAATAAAGAATTTTATTTTCCCATAAAGGACATAAAAGATGTAGGAAATATTAAGAAGATTTATAACAAGTTTAAGTGAATTTGATATCTTAAGAATTGACGAAGTCACGATTTTTTTCTCCCTAAAACCCTGTTTTTTGAGCCCCTTCAGCCCATTTTCAATTTTGTCAAAAATCTGTGATACTTAAATTTTTAGCCCTCTTCCTAGAAGTAATAATGACTTTAAACCGATTTGATATGTACAACAATTAAGAAGTTATGGGGATTTTTCGGTTTTCACAAAACCCCTCCCTATTTCCATCCCCTTTGCCCATTAATGAACTTGACTGAGATTTTCTACCCCTTGATTTTAAGTATCAGTTTGGAAGAGATTTGTGCAGAATTACGGAAGGTTATCGTGTCTATAAAAAAGTTTTATATATACACTGCTGGTCATTCAAATTGCAAAACCAGGAAGGAATTATCTGATGAATGTCAAAATCACATGATAGGAAGCAGAGGTTGGAATGTGCAAATGATTAGTATTTCAGCGCATTTAGACTAAGCAGGCGGGAACAATGATATCTGAAGCACTGCATAAATGAAAATTTGCTTAGTAAATTTCTCATTGCCGAACCGTCATTTCTCAAACCGCTTTGTAAGGTCGGCGTTTGCTCAGAATATTGTGTTATGCCTCGAATAATAAGAAGTAATGCTTACCAGCTAGTCTCGGAATTCGATAGAGGCAGGATCGTTGCCTATCGAGAGTGTGAATTATCGCTCCGTGATATCGTCCGTCGCATGGGTTGAAATCCAACCATTGTCATGCGAATATGGAATTAATGGGTTGCTAAGAGCCATGCTGAACGGCATCAAGGATCTCGACGCTCTCCAATAACTTTCTAGAGGATAGACATATTGTGAGGTCGACCCTTCAAAACCGTACAACAAAATCACGGACCATTAGTCAAGAAATGGGCATATTTGCAGCGCGCCCAGTATCCGCTCGTACGGTGCGGCGACGTTTGCAGCAGCGTGGACAGTCAACACGGTGACCATTACTGCGACTTCCTTGACAATGCAGCATAGAGAGAGACGGCGATTCTGGTGCGCCGAACGATAAAGCTGGATACAGGAATGGCACATGTCGTGTTTTCAGACGAGTCCCAATTCTGCATGCAGTATTCTGATGGCTGCATACATGTCTGGAGGCTCCGAGGAGAACGCTCGTCGCCTGCTTGCATTCGATATTGGCATAGGTGCCTTGTACCTGGTGTGATGGTTTGGCCATGTTTGGGTACACCACACGAACATCTCTAGTTCAGATCGATGGTAATTTGAACGCAGATCGGTACATTTCTTACATCTTACGTTTAGTGACTGTGCCCTGTCTTCGATGCCTGCCAAACGCCATCTTCCAACAAGATAACGAAAGACCACATGTTGCACGTCGCGTTCTGACCTTCCTTGATACACAGGGTATTCGAATGCTGCCCTGGCCTGCACGGTCTCCAGATCTGTCACCCACTGAAAACATCTGGTCATGGATTGTTGAGATACTGACCCGCTACTCTTCTCTAGCTAATACGGTTGATGAAGTGTGGCATGGACTTGAAGCAACATGGTATGAGATACCCGTTTCTGTCATCCAAGCATAGTTCGACTCCATGCCTAGTCGGGTAAGGGCCGTTTTAGCTTCCAGGATGTGAAGCTGTTTCTACTAATTTCGCACCCCTGTAAACCCTAAAACTGCTTACAAATTTAATCATTTTGTTTTCATGCCATACTCTTTACGTACAATAAATATCTTTTTTATATTTTCTTTCTTTCATGGTGTTGCAATTTTAATGGCCAGCAGTGTATATATCTAATATATAACCATTATATAATTACAAATCATCATCGATTTCCTATTACAACAATTAAATAATAAATTCAGCTACAATTCATAACACTGACATTATACAAAATAAAGATGGAACCTTTAACTAGAAATACAGAATCAAGCAAAATATCACTAATTCACTACCATATTGCGGACGATATATCCATATAAACATATGAAAAACCACCAAATTTTGATAAAATATCCTATTAAAGACAAAAGATACAAATAACCAGCTAAATAATGTTGAACCACAAAAAGACGCATCATAAACAAACAATAGATTAAATGGTTGAATGAAGCCGGAAGCTTATATAGTATTTCACTTTTTCAAGGGTACATAAAATACATATATAAGCAAAGAACATAGTCGATTTCAGTAATGGTATCCAGCAATAAGCTAAAGATTGAATTTTATTCTATCGACTAAACACCAATAATTATAAAACCACCATGCCAAATAAATTTAATTAAGAAAAATTATTAATCAATGCAATATCCGCATCAATGAACAACATTAAAAAATGAACAATTTAAATCAAAGACATACCCAGCGAGAAAACTGCATGACCATATTGACCATAACTCAAAAATTTAACCAATTTTATCACAGCAAAAATCCCGCCCAATAACTGGCACAGTCTATATATATGTAGACATATAGACAGATAAAGTTTTTTACTGAGGGTGGTTTTGGGTTCTAGGGCTCATGATCGGTGTAGATCTGCAATTTTTTTCAGAAATTCCAACATAGGAGCGATCGCAATAGATAGTATTTCATACGAAATCTACCTAAAATCTTGTGCGCATAAAAAAATCTGAAAATATGCATATAAAGAAGAAATTTTGGTGAAAATAAATACGTAATAATGTTACCTTCATTCTAGAAACAGAATATTTGTAAACGATATTGAATAAATTAAAAAATTAACAAAAAATTAAAAATTTTCGCTAAAAAAATAATAACAAAAACACAGAAATTAATATGCGGTGAAAATTTCTTTTGATTGCCATAACTAACGGGAGTTTTTTAATGCAGTGTTTTGCATATTGTTCAGAAATTATTTCGAAATCAAAATATGTATTAAAAAAATTCGAAAATTTTGAAGGTTTAAAGGTATCCTACCCGCTTAATAAATATGTTTTTTGTTTCAATTTCATTTTTCCTCAAAGGTTATAGTTGAAGAGGTATTTCATACAAAGTTTTATGTAGAGAAAAATTAAATCCTTCGAATGTATCATCATTTTTGCAAAATATTTTATATCACGTTTCTGTTTATTTAAAGTATATTTTAAAAAGAATTATGTAACTTATTAAAGTTATTACATAATATAAAAATTTTTCAAAAACAATTTTAAACTAAAGAATGTTATTTTCTTGGAAACGAAAATTTCAAAATGCTCTTTAACCTTTTTCTTCTAAAACTCAAAAAAAAAAAAAAAAAAAAAAAAAAAAAAGAAGAAGAAGAAAGCTAAAATTTTAAAGAATTTTTCAATAACCGTTTACTTCATAAATAAAAATATGAAATAAGTTTTAAGCTTTGAACTGTTTGAAAACTAATAAAAATAGTTTTACTTTAATTTACGCTCGATACTAACAAGGAAGGTCTCCATACGGGCATACTTCAGAAATTCTGAAAAAAATATTATAGAATGTTCTTCTCATGAGGATAGGTATGTTTATAAAAGAAAAAAAAATCGGAAATTCGAAAGAGTGTTAGTAAAAAAAAATATGAACATTTCGTTATTTGGCGATTTATCACCGGTTGCCGATGGAATAAAATACTTTTTAATGTCAAATATTCTGTAAGGTAAAAATGTTTCACGTTGAACTTGTTTAAATAAATTTTATTTAAATAACTTTTGTTTTGTCAGTTTTAGTTTGTTTGAACTATAGTTTTGTCATATATATATATTTATAATGAATGTTAACTATGCAATTTTATGAATTAAAACAAAATTAAAATTAATTAAATTTGTTTCAATCTCAAAATTAAGTCCAATTGAGCACTGTCGATTCAATTTTGTTTCTATGGAAACAAAAACTTCTCCGATATTGAAATGTATTACTGCAGAATTTTTCATCTGGCCTTTATTTCGGAATACCCAATATGAAAATATTTTTTACATATGAAATTATTTTTACAGTGATAAAATTATATAAATGCAGCAACAAGCAACATAAATATGTAATCCAATAAAATATAAGCATTAAATTCTCTCACGGTTCCAGTTTAAATTCATTAAATACTATTTACAAGCGCTCTAAAAATCAATTAACAAGCAATTTTTAGATGCATTAAAATCGTTTGCTTTTGGCGAGAAAAAATGCTGCTCGTCAAATCGCGGAATGCTTTAGTCTTTCCGAGGCAAATACTCGAAAGAATTTAAAATTTTTACAGACTTTCTACTGTAATCCCGCTGCTAAATTTCACTGATCCTTTATTTCATACATGAGTAGTTTAATTAGTTTTTTTTTTTCAAAATATTCTGAGTATGCCCTGTAAGGAGACCTTCCTAGTAAGTAGCATTTGTTTTCTCAAATTGTTATGCTAATGTGCTCTAACAAGAAAATACAAAAGTTATGTTTTCTTTTATTTTAGTTATTCACACTGTAAAAAAAATCTGTAATTCTACAGATGTAAAGTTAGAGAAATCTGTATGCTTACGAAAGTTTAATCTGTACTCTGTATAAAAAAATATGTAAATCTACAAAACTAGTTTTTGTAAAGCTACAGAAATCTGTAGCTTTACAAAAGAATCTACTAAAATTACAATAAGCTTGCTAAAATTTTATCTGTAAACCGGGTTGTAGTTATCTAAAAAATTCTAGGCTTCCCAGTTTCCTAAACAATTCTTAGTAACCTTACAGATTTTTTGATTTATGATGAAAAAGTGCATATGTTACATGCATTTTTGTTGTTGCCGTTACATAAAAAGTTCTATGAATTCCAGTCTATCAGAAAAATTTTAGTCACTTTACAGATTTTTTTTTTTTTTACAGTTGACTTGAAATTTTTATTAACAAATGAAACCCACTATATTAAGTGAGTTCAGTGATTATTCCCCTTTGACGCCACAAAATTTCGATTTTTCCCTCTTAAAGCATTCTTTATACACACCAAAATTATATTTTATTTGTTAGAAATCTATATCGAAATTAAAGGGTAGTTTTGGAGCTAGAGCGCTTGACAGCAAATAAAGAGCACTGAATACTTTAAGTAAAATTTTTCTTTTTTTTCTCTCTATTTTCAGGACAGCATCTCATTCAGGACACACTCTAATACGTAAAATTTTCAATCGATTAACTTGACCTTTTTGATAATTAAAGAGATATTTTTAAAGTAAATTATGTAGGAATTTTTGAAAATATTTTTATCTCGTTATTCTATATAACTAACAATAATTAACAAAATTTTCGTTTTTAAACTTAAAGTGTACTTGAAATTGATGATATTTTACTGAAAAAATATGTATTTTTTGAAATATTTCCCTATTTTTCTACGTATGTCATACATTTTGGAGCATTTCTTTGTCCGATTGTACCATGTTAACTCTACAAGGAATATCTTGTTGAACTCTTGATAATCTTTAATTTTTAAAGCGCATCATCAGTAAAGCCGCAATTTTTTTAATTTAACAATTAAATAATTTATGTGTAACAAATTGGTGTAATTGGATTCTTTTAAACAGTTTGACCTTTTATAAAACAAAAGTAACGAAAAATCCCCACATTTCAGTGTGTTAAAGTGGCGTTACCCCTTTTAAAAAAAATAAGAGATTTTATTATTATTTTTTAAATACATTAGAGATTCTTATTATAAAGCAACAGGATTTTTTTTATCAACTATAGCGCTAACTATAGCACACTACAAAAGCTTCAATTACAGTAATATTCAAAAGAACTGCTCCTAGCATAACTTAAGGGGTCTCAGGACTCTTAAAGCTTCAAAAGTTTCGAAATTTTAATTTGTTAAGATGTTACATTCCTGTCTTTTCTTAATACTTTGATATTTTTTTTTTCGTGAAATTCCCACTAGAACAGAAGTTATGACTTTTAGAATTATACCCGATCAATAGCTGAAGCAACGTTTCCGAAACTTTGAAGTCGTTTTTCTCCAAATGACGTTTTTGGGCATAACGCGCAGGATATCTCAAACACTTTTGAATATTTTTTCAAGAACTTTTCGAAATGTGTGTTTCATTTTATCCTGTATAAACTGAACCTAAATTTTCACTTTTATTGCTGAAAAAAGAAATTTTTTTAGATGGTTATACTGCTGTAATGTTAAAAAATTTGTATTAGTTAAATACAACTTTGTATTAAAGATATAAAAAGGATTTAAAAACAAATTTATTTAGTTTCAGAGTAATTATTACAATCTGAATTATAATTAGGCACAAAAAATTTCATTCTTGTTCCAAAATCTGTTTTATAATCCTGAGCGTAAACTGTTATACCAACTTTCTGCTCGAGAAATGTCTGACAGTTTTTAGTCCCCTGTAAATACTAATTCTGCATCTTTCAATTTTTCAAATACATGAAATGAAAGAACACAGTTATATCTTTCATCCCAATAAAAACTGTCTTTTAAAATTACGTATATTTTAAGGTATTAAATGTATAAAATGGTCTTTTTTCCCCTTTTTTCCAATTTAAGAGTCCTGAAACTCCTTAATATAGTTACATAAATTAATATATTTAGATGTGGTTTTAATACGTTGTTAATTAAAGTGCTGAATTTAAATAAGTAATGTAAATTAAAACTAAAGAAAAACAGTTTTTGCTTTTTACATATTTCACTCCAGGTAGTTGAAAAAAAAATCATTTCTTATCATCTAATCATTCTCATTTTTTAAATTAAAAAAAAAAAAAAAATATATATATATATTCTGAATATTTTTAGAATAAATTCCTCATTATTTGTTTCACAAAAAAATATACCTTTTTAAAGTGCATTACATTCTTTGATGGAAAAAAAAAAATCTGTATCCGAAAATAGAGTAATAGCACCTAAAATATTTTAATAGCCTCTCTTCCTTTTTTTCATTTATCAGGGGGAAGGGGGAGGATGCATTTCTAGGAAATGAGACTTAAATATGTTACATTAATCGAGGTAACATAAATTACATTTTTTGTGTCATACATGAATTTTATGTAGAAATTCCAAAACCTCTAACATAAAAGTGGTAATCTAATTTTATCGACACTAATATCTTTTCTGAAAAAAATGTCCAAAGGAAATTTTGTTTCTTTGTTTTGTAATAAAAGCATTACATTAATCAGCCGGGGAATTAAAAAGTTCTAAAAGCGGAAATTAAGAAACAAAATGTTTCCTGGTTGGTGGCAGAGAAAGGGGGGGGGGGGGGGGAATGATCTCAAAATGGGACACAAAGCGTGGAAAGAATTGCGTTTATCTTTTTTTCCCCATGATTAACGACTACATTTGTACATCTGCACCGCAAGGGAACCATCCAACCTTTTTTGTACACAAGATTTTTTTTTTCTTTTTTCTAAAATATTTGACAAATAAATAAGTAAAAATTAAATTTAAAAAATCAAAAAACCCGACTGCGGAAAAAACGAACTGATTAATTATTTCTCATCAATGTGAAACTATTTTTTATATTACTTGCCTATTTTTTTTATTTACTTGTATTGATGACTTTTAAGTTGTGTTTAGTTGTTAGTTCCTATCTATAAACACAGATTTGATGAGGCCTATAGATGTCTATGAAGGATAGAATTGCAGTAAAGCTTTTGGTAAAATCAATTTAAAATATTACAAAATGAACTAGAAAAATACTAAAAAAAAATACACTTAATTGTTTTTTGTATTTATTTAATAAAATGTAAAAAAAAAACTACATATGAGTATTTCTAGTAGAATAATATGTATAAAAAAATATATTTATTTCTTTACAGACACTAATAACGTTATAAGTATTATTAATAATATAATAAGAATGATCATATTGCTGACTTAAAAACAATTTATTTCATAAATATCTTCAAAAGGAGATTACATAAATAATTGTTTCCTAAATGTCCAACAAAAATATACATCCATTTGTGCCTAGAACCCTATATTTTGGACGTTACAAAAATGCATAAAAAATAGGCTTGAACATTTAATTTCGCAATTTATAAAAATATGTATTTAAAAAATGTCTACAAGCAAAGATTATGACTTTCGATTTTGGATCCTTCATAGAAAAAATACAAAAAAACTTTCTTTTTAGATTTCGCCATCTTCAAAAATTAAAAATTTATAAACACCGAAAAAGCCTTCATTTAAACAAATAAATATCCACCTTATGCTGTCATCTCTCGGTAATAGATAAGGACGTTTATAAATAATTATTTCATACAATTTTCATGTTATAAAGGAGAAGAAAAATATACTTATTCATGAAAATTTGAAACGCCCCAAAAATGGGACTCTAGGCCCAAATGTGTTAAAATGTTTAAGCAAATGAAAGGGTTCATACATTGCATATACTTTAACAAAACCATTAAAGGTAGAAAAATAGTAATAATATCGTATAAATATTTTAGTTACAGCTTCGCGTCTCGCAGCACAGTTTTATCAAACCTCTTGTTTTTGACCGAAGAAATTGCAAATTCTTAAAAAAGAAAAAAAAATTATCGATATTAAATTTCCATTTATAATGTTCTTATGGCGTTATACCTAAAGGCGAACTTCCAAAAAATTCCTTTATTTTATTGCATTTTCTGAAAGTACACTTAATATGGAATATTTAGTCATATTTTATACACTATCTCATAAAAATTAAAAATGTTATGCCACTTTCATTTATGTTGTTCTATCATATATAAATCATAACTAGAATCTTTAAACGTGATTGTCTCAAAACACTGTTTTTAAAGCTGACTATCACGATAAATCGAACAAATTTCAACCAATCTTCTTCAAATTAAGACCAATTTTTAACATCAATATTACCTTCAGATTAATCATTCCTCTTGGCGATTTGATGGGGTTTTTTTCTATTTTTTTTATATAAACAATCAAAGTTTTTTTTTAAAGTAAAAAGCTTAACTTCGAAGACCACCATTGTGTTCAAAATCAATTTTTCCGAAAGTCGAACGACTATTCTAGGGTTCGGAGTAAAGAGATAATGCTTTTTATAATTTCAGATATCATTTCATAGAGTTACGGTGGTCATCGCGGACGGCGATTAGAAAGACACTATTTTGGTGAGCGGGTGTACTTGAGGAATCGAATTTCATTTCGTCTTTAGAAAAAAAAAAAAGATTCATTTTCTTTGAACTGTAATAAACAAAATACAAAAATGGTTTTTCAAGTATTGTGTTTCGTTTCCTGAAACAAATTTCCAAATATACACGCTTTTTCTAATTTGCTGATAGATATGGCCCCTTAATTCATTTGCTTGCAAACCGGTCGTAAGTATTAAAAACTCGGTGACTAAGTTCGCGGATTTGATCTCGAGATGGATTCAATGTTTAAGTTTCCTATGTTTTTTCTTGGATGAAATATTTGAGTCGTGTTTCCTTCGAATATTCTTCTTTAAGAGATTTTTCTTCTTTAATTCTTCTTTTTCTTCTTTTTTCTTCTCAAAAAATTTTTACGGACTCACTTTTAAACTTAAAGTTATGAAACATTCAATTAGCGGTCCTCCTGTTCTTCCCGGCGCGGCGATTGACAAACTAATATTTTGTCGCCCCAGACTTTGCTCTGATACTTTATAAACATCTTTAACTTGGCTTTGTGACCTTCCTATACCACTCTATAACTGATTCAGGGTCTTGGGTTCTCCTTCATTCTGAGCCTTAGGTCGGGTCGCAGCTTTGTATAGTATTGCCTTTATTACTTATTATTGCCTATTATTGTATTTTTACAAATTGTGTTACTGTTACATTTCTTTACATGCTGTATACAACACGCCGTCCTATGTCACGCGTACCGGCAGGCACAGCTTCGGCTGAACTTCTTTTTAGACCCCAATAAAGTTGACTGGAAGGGACATCTATGCTCTACAGACTTGTTTCCTAGCCTTGGCTGTCCTTCTCGGAATGTAAAAGTAAAAGCATAACTAATGAAAACAATTGGAATCAAATAGTTTACATTCATTTTTTGATATATTCATTACATTTAGAATTAGGGGCGGTTACAGTTACACAGCAACTTTGATAGGGCTGTCGCGCCCTGAAATTAGGCTCAAAACGACACCTTTTTTGAAAGATCGTCTGTCTTTATATATAAAAAAATATAAACACTATTAGATTTTATTATTTCTGAATGAGAACACTTGACAATGTAATGCGTTTACGAACTTAAATGCATTCAAGGGTATGTCAAAAAGCCATTTTTAGTTGATAAGCGTACATTCGTTGTAGGATGTCGAAATGTGTGAATATTTTCATATAAAGATTTTGATATTTTAAACAATCTAATCCTTCAAAATTCGCTATGTATGTCTGATGAGCGCAGTAAATCGGTGTGGGTGATTCTGTTCTTTATCTGAAACAAAATTTCACGGAGACAGGCTAACCTCACTCAAGCTAAGCCCTCTTTTGTTAAAAAAATATACGTATTGCACTTTTCGACCACAGATATCATTGTAACACCCATCTCTTTACTTCTGGGCATAAAGTGACAGTTTATTTTATTAAAAAGAAGATAAAATCTCTGCAATAGCACTTAGATGCACTTGGCGTTTAATTCGTTTACTAAATTGGGTGCTTTAATGATAAATTCGCAAATTCAAATTAATGTTTTTTTCTTAAAGAACAAGAAATTTAAAAGAAAGGGAAAATTTCAATAAACAATAACTCTTTTTATTACTTATAGTCAATAGTGCCAATTAATGCCAATAGTTTTTATTTCTTCTTTCAAGCATATTACCTTTCGTTTAGAAATGTAGTTTTTAAATATTTTACATAAGTTTATTAGGTATTCAAAAATTGATTTTTACCAAGTTTAAACTGATTTCTTGCCAGTAGATGTTCTATTATAGAAGTCTAGAATTCTAGACTTCTTCAAGGCCAATGTGCTCATACAATAATAACACTAATATACAAGAAAAAGTTTTCTTAAAATTTATTCTATTTAGTAGTTTGGAAAGAAGATGTTGAAAATAAAGAACATCCTAAAAGAAAAATATTCTTGCTAAGTAGTACTTATTGTTTTTACTATTCATATTCATATCATTTTTTTTTTATCTCTAGTGGTATTAAAGTATTCATTTATTATTTCTTACAATCAACATTTTTCCCACAATCTAAACTAAATTTTAAATTTCAAAGTGGCGTCTTTTTGTTTTATAACTGAAACTTAAGTAAAGTAAGTAATTGTAAGTTTCAAATTTTTTTGAATATAATTTTTTTATAATTGCACGCGATTCACATATGCATTATGTTTATAAAATAAATAAGGAGATAAAATTATTTTGATTTGAAGCCCAACAATTATATAATTTTAAAAATATGTATCCAAAAGTGGAGTAAACACATTCGATTGGCAAGTGCTCTTATTTAGTAACTATGGAACCGAACATTCTGTCCGCCTTGCTTTATTTTTTAAAGAAAAACATATAATTCAATTATAAGCATTTTATTACTTTTACTTCTCCAGAATCACTTATAAAATTATAATTACTTACCGCAACTTATAATGGATATGATATCAATTCAGGGCAATTCCACAGAAAATTCTCATTTTTGGTGGGTGTGGGGGGGGGGAGAAATAAAATTTATAATATGTTTAATTTAAGGGCATGATTGGAAAGCTTGATATTGTTATGTTCTATAATAAAATCCTAATAAAATGGCATTGCAAATTACTGTTTATAAATTAAGTTAAGTACCATTATTGCCTTTGTAAAGTCATAACGTTACGTGAGTTACACAATAAAAGTTGCATCAGTTAGATGTGTAAATGCCATTTTTTCTTTTTTATCGTTCAGAAATTGATTAAACAAGTTACTGTTATAATTTGCCATCCCTTAGTGTTGTTGAGAACATTAAATCACTTTTTTTTAACGGGATAGTTTTGATAATTTTTACACTTCAATGAAAGCAGAAAAAATGTTTGTATAGTATATGTTACATCAGTTGCAGAATTTTGAATTGCAATTGTTGGGACTAAAAGAAAGTTTGAAATAATCTGCAGGTATTTGTGTATTAAGTCCTTAGTAATAAATATTTTAAATTGTAAAAATTTGTTCTAGATTTATTAGTAAATTTTCTACATAGTTTTGAAAACAAAATTCGATGATCAAATGTTACGTCAGTTACGATGGAATTGACTTTCATGAAAAAGATAATCTGGAATACCTGATTAATTTTAAAACTTTAGTACTATATTTTTATTTTGCTAAGATTAAAGAAAAGCAAAAATGAAGATAACCTATAACATTGCTAAAATAATATTTAATATATGTTTATACTTTCTCTATATACACAGAAAAATACAATAAACACATAAAAATATCGAAGTTATTCTTTTTTTAGCGTATCGTGCTAGATCGAGATGGTTATAAACATTATGATTATTGTCGCTAGGATTTACCATGTCTCGATTTGCATCCAGAAGACTTCTTGAAAAAACTTCATAAAGGCAACTCTCAGTAAAATGATGGATTGCTTTATGGATTTCCTTACACCAACATCTTGAGTGCAGTTCGTGCAAGTGGGTTAGGTGGGTTTTAAGTGCAGCTGATGATCTCCTGGCATCCGGTGTGTGCAGTTGATGTATACCCAATTTCACATAGATTTTAAAAATATGTTAAACTAGCTGTTTAACCCGTTCTATGCACGGAAGTTCATGAATTTAATTCTAAAACCAAAATTAAAAATAATCATTCGATTTAGTAAAATATTTTTC
Source organism: Maratus speciosus (assembly GCA_963932465.1). Classification (NCBI taxonomy): domain Eukaryota; kingdom Metazoa; phylum Arthropoda; class Arachnida; order Araneae; family Salticidae; genus Maratus; species Maratus speciosus. The sequence goes on from OZ010792.1 coordinate 459,347,471, forward strand.
TACTACTGTACCATTTTTTATTTATTTATTTTTTTTTATTTAATATGCAGACGATAAAACAATATATTTTGAATAAGGGAATAAATAGAATAAGAAATTTTGTTGATATTTGTGATAAAATGTGTTTCTTTATTTTTTTTAAAATGCAATAATTAAGCGCAATTAAATAATCTATAATAAGTTGCAAGTGAGTTAAAAGAAGTATTGTAATATTTGTGGTAAGAATTTTAATGTGGATTTTTAATTTTTGGCAACTGCTATAATGAAAAATGGTTAAACTTGATAGGAAATTGCTATTAAATTTGTGGTTCTTCATTAATTAAAAATGAACTGTAAGTTATTTCGATTCCGGATTATTTTAGTTGCCTCGGCCGTGTTTTAATACACATATACGTAACATTTCAGAATTCTCGCTTCCAAACTGGGGATTTCTATAGCATTACAGACAGACAAATTTTCATTTTTATATATTAGATTAGTTGGAACTCAAAATTAAAAATGATAAGGTAAATTGAAATTTTACAAAATGGCGGTCTAAAGTATAATTTAAACTCTCTGCACAAATTTCTTTATTAACAAATCTGTTTAAGAAATCGATATTAAAAAAATAATATTTTTTCATTTATGTATCCACTACAAAAATATTAATTTAATTTGTTTAACGATTTATTAAGAAGGAGAGCTTATACTGATTAATACTATGGTTGTCGCACCATTTTTCAATTTCCGATCCCAGGTGCAACCTAGTTTTTCTCTTCCTACGTAATTCTTACAAATTAAAAAAATACCACAATGCATGTATGTATATACGTTTTCTAAATATTTTTTTAAATGGTTCGACTATCCTTCGGACATGACACACAATAGATATTTTTATTCTCGTGTGCCATCTCCGAAGGTGTGTCGGAGCAATTAAAAAATTAATTACCTTATAGCCAACCTTATACATAGCACAAAAGCATAGGCGATACTGACAAGGGAACCACTTTTGGTGTTGCTCGCACCTAGCATTGAGACCCGGTGCATTTTAAAGCCCTATATTATGAAGTTTGAGAATCGATAAAATTTTTCTGTTAAAATAATATTTCTTGATTATACAGGAATATAACTTTCTGAAAATGCAATTTTCAAGACCACTTATCGGACTATTAACATTGAATTTTTTTAAAGAAAAGCATTTAAAAATAAAAATTAGTTCATAATAAGTTTAAAATATTGAAAAAAGTTTGAAAATTCCTTCAAAAACCCACGAATTTGATTTTGAAAAATTGCAACTTTGTATTCATATTTTTGGCGGGGAAACAGTTAGCGTTTATTTTCAAAAGTAGAGCTTTCTGGCAACCCTAGCCAAATGTCATAGCTGAACTTGTAATAGCTAGAAATTGCAATGTCTGACCTATTTCACCTCAGTAATTTTTCTAAATTGTGTAAAAATATTAATTTACTGTATGATTACTTTTACCGAAGGACCATTTAATACAGCAAAATTTCATTTTAAACATTCGAAACTCTATTTCATTCGATTTCAAAAGAAAATAGTTTACTTATTTTGTATTTCACTAAAAAATAGTTTTCAATGATCTTCGAAGCTTTTATAGAATTATATTTATTACTTATATATCTATCGTCTGCATAGAAAAAAAAAATAAAAACCTAATATTTGTTTCTTATGCTATCAATTATAAAAAAAAAAATTACAATCTGATAAAGTTCTAGTAATATGTTCTGTACATTTTCTCTTTGGATAAAGCGGGCGCAAAAATTGTAGCGCCATATTTGGTGACAACAACAACAAAATGTTTTGGGAATATTCTATACAAAAGTGAAAGAAGATGCAAAGAAGAGAAGTGATTTTTTTAAAAACAATTCTGGAATAACCTCCTTTTATGAATTTATACAATTCGCACTAAAACAATCGCAAGCCAATGACAACGTTCATTTCAAATTTCTTGTTTGTACGAGGTCACTCTGTATTTCGAAAACGCTTCCGAAATTAAAACTATCCTAAAAAAACTCCACTAAAATCTAAAAAAATAACCGTTTAGATAGATCAATGTTAGCTATCATATTCAAAAATAAAATTTTAAATGTTGAAATGCAAACGAAAAATTTGAAAAGAACACGGTCAATGGTTTAATATTAGCTTTGAGTGTCTTCTCTTGGCTATCGCAGCATTCCAAATCACTCCTCTCATTAAGGACATCTGAAATATTAAGATTCATAACAATAAAGTCAAGTTAAGTATCAGTCAATAAACAACACACACACACACATAAACAAACGTGCACATGGGATTTTTTGGATATTTCATTATGTAAAATCTTTACATGATCTTAATTTCATTTTTCATTTTTCCACGAGAAAGTTTAGAAGATTATTTTTAAGCATAAATATAATATATATCTTCTTACAGTATAGACGATGAATAAAATTAGTATAAATTTAATTTTCATAGCATTAAAATCTGATAAAATATATGATGTACTTAACGTTAAATAAAACACATTTCTTGTTTCATTTAATCCTATAACCTTTTTACTAAAAACAGCTTTTCTCAGCTAATATGAGAACTTGCAATTACGTTTAACAAAAATTTAATTAACGAAGGTTTTACATGAAAATGCTATCATTTTTAAGCCTCTAAAACTTATCAAATATTCTCGTAGATATGGTTTTAAAAACAATAGAAAATTAAATAACTAATAAAACGAAGAATATTTAATTTAAAACTAAGTGTGCTAATATACCTTATTATAATTTTGGGATCAATTTAACATTTTAATTATAATTTTAAACTGAGTACAAGAAGTCAAATGAAAACTCAATTGTACGTCATGTTTTACATTACTACATCTTTTTTTAAATTATGTCTTTAAAAAACATATATTACATCTAGGATAAAAATATTTTCAAGATTTAACACTTGTAATTTATATAATGTTTTATAAAAACACTGAATATATATTTTCTATTATTTAAATATATTTAAAAAATGGTATAACAAGCATTTAGTACTTTTCGCTGTGTTACTACGATTGAAATCCAGCTGCAGTACTAATAAGAAATATCTTAATTGTGCATTATGCTATTTATTTGAATTTTTTGGGGGTGCTTTTGCAACAATTGCAAGGAAAACGCTCTTCGCGAAATGTTTCTACAAAATTTATAAAGATTTTTCTTTAAATAAAAGTGGTGTTCAAAAAACGGACCGAGTAGGAGCCCCGAAATTATAAACGGAAAAAGCGCGATTTTCCGCTTTTTCTGGAGTAAGCTTCATTCAGCTTACGAAGTTTTTATTCATCAATATTGGCGATGCAAAATATTTTCGGTTTTTATCGATATAAGGATTTATTTAGGAAATCTTTTCCGCTCTTTATTCATTGCGTTTCAGAAAAATAATCCATGGTCTCACTTTCTTTACTAAGTAATAAAAAAAGTATTTCACGCACACGCACACACATATACATGTATATAAATGAGGTAAGAGGTGTGCGTGTAAATCGATTTTCGAAAATCTGTCTCATAGAGAGATTTAAAATATAAAATTTTATCGATAAGATATCAACTTCTCATTTTTGGTGACATGGAGACTTTATAAAGATCGCTGTATCAATTGCGAATGAATTTATTATAAGGAGGTCAAAATTTGATTAAAAGATTGAAATTTATGCTTTTATGAGTGAGTCAGAATCCCTAGGGGACAATGAAGATCGGGTAAATACCCGAATCGTTCACTTCAATATAAAATAACCAAAAAAAAAAAAAAAAAAAAAAGATCAATCTCCACACTCTGAGCCTCATGTGCATATGGACATATCTTCATCTACACGGAACTAAATTTGAAGCTAGTACGAGCAATAGATTTTCCCCGCCCTCGCCATAAAAAAACACGCAGAAAGAATGTAGATGCATGCCGTATATATATATTTATATATATATATATAATAAATTTGAAATCAGAAATATATGAAGAAATTTATAAAGTTCTAAAGATGATTTAGAAATGAACACAGGAAACCAGTATGTAAAATAAGAAACTATGAATGACTCACAGAATCGTCAGAGGAGCTAGTGAGTTCATTCATAGAAGATGCGTTATTTCATCCAATTTTGTCGGCATTAAGCCTAAAATGACAAAATTTAGCTCCTTATAACGCAAACATTACAGAAAATAGATAATAAAAAGCTAAGAGATCCAAAGAAAGATACACCTCATACAGGATATTAAAAATCATTAGAGCACAATACCTGAATGACATACTAAGAGTCAAAAATACTGCATATCAGCATGGAAAAACAAAGTTAAGACTATTTTAACATGTGATCTACAGTTGAGCAGCTGGGTGAAACCCATAACTATGCTGCCATCTGGTGTGAGAAAGGAAAAATGTAAATTGGAACTGGATTAATAACAATAATGTTTAGTGTTGCCATCTTAAGCCCCCCCCCCCCCCAAAAAAAAAGGAATGAAAATGATTGAAGAAATCAAGAAAGGACTTAGATTAACTTTTAGTTAAACTAGAATGAAAAAATATGAATAAACTTAATAAGTACTGAGTGAATACAAAATAAAATATAGAAAAGGAATAAATTAATACAAATAAATAAATAAAGAAAGAAAGAAAGAAAGAATTATATAAAAATAAATAAAAGGGCAATTAATTAAATTAACGTTTTAAAGACAAAAAATTGTAATAAAAAAATGAGAATATAAATAACATTTAAAAAGATGAGGAATATTTCAGATAGTAAAATTTAGCCTTGTATTATGTAAATAAATGTGAAAATTTAAAAAGCAATGAGGAATATTGAGATAGTAAAATATATCCTTAAATGGTGATGCAATATGTCAAAATTTATTATGTTAAATGCATGATACCCCATATTTTTATTTATTTATTTATTTATTTATTTATTTTTTATATGTCCATACAATATATAAGCATATATACATACACTTATACACGCTCACACACATAAAAACATATAAGGTTATATATATATATATATATATTATGATGATAATATTACAAAGAAATTTATCCTATTAATTTTTTTTTTCATGTATCACAATTATATAAAACTAACTTGAAACGCTTTCTGTTTTTAAAAATTTCATTCTTGAATATCATTTTTAAAATTAAATGAATAGATTACGCAAGTAAACAAGAATGTCATGTATGCGTCTATTATATTTAATCTTGTTTATGTTCGTATTAAGTTAATCTAGACGCTTAAAAATTAATAATATAAGTGCATTTTCTAATAAAATAATAACCTTGATATGTTCAACAGTAACAATCAATATTTTTAACTAATTATAATTATATACTGTAATGATAGAATCTAGTTGTTATTATTTTAAAGAAATTGTATAAGATTAAATCTAAAATATGGCGCATATAGCTAGCAAAATATGAACTTCGAAGAGAAATTTGAAGTAACAAAAGCGTATTTATTTTTGAACTCCTCGGGAAAGTTTAAAAGTTCTTCGCCGAAGAAATATTAATATTTCGATAAATTGTGAGAGTTTGATATTTATAGCAAGAAAGAAGTAACTTTCAATTGTTTGAAGAAGATAGCTTTTTAAAAATTTTAATCGAATTGCTTTTCATATCTGATACAGTTTCAGATTCCTAAACGGGTTTTACATTAGTTTACTACAGTATGGGCCACGAAAAAACACTTTTGATGAAATAAGCCGTTGTCACCAGTATTTTTCATACCAACATTCGGCAGATTTAACCACAAAAATCTGTAATTTCATAAAGCTAAGAGTAATATTGAAAGTACCGCTGACAAAAGAAGTTAGTAGATATGAGTTACATATATTACAACTATTTGTTTAATCGGAAGCGGGTTTTACAGTACATTTACAACGGGTGGCACAATACTTTTTCACGCAAAGTATTTTTTATATACAACATACCAGTGCTTATTCTAATAAAAATCACAGTGTATAAAGAAATTCAATATATATTATAAGCATTCTCTCAATCAACAGCAAAATTACAAATGGAAATTTAATTAGACTACGGGGTAGGGGGGGGGGGGGGGGGTAGGGGAGCAGAGATTCCCTGAAAAAATTTACTTTATTACATAAAAATTTTAAAAAATAAGCAACTCATCAGAATTTTATAATATCATTGATTAACAACATGTTTAATTTAACGCTTCAAATTTCTGAAACCTTCGACGTATTTTTTATTCTGATAACTGTTTATGTAATTTAAAACTTTAATTTATGGTTTGTAGAAAGTGAAATATTACGCTAAGTGTGTTAAAATATAATGAGTTTCGTAGCTGACGTTTAGGCTCCTTATCTGCAGATTTACTAGTTAATCTCCACTTTTGTCTTCATACTGAGCACTGACGATTATTAAAAAGCTATGGTATATATTCACAGTGTTGAATATATTCCCCCAACTTTTTGAAATAATTAAATATGCATTAAAGAAATACAGGGTGGTTCAGAACTATATGTCAAAAACGTAAAGGCAGGTAGATCGTACCTAAATAAGCAGATTTCGTATAGGAATGTGGGTGCGGAAATGCAGTTTTGATGAAATAGAGGGCGCTGTTGAGTTAGGCGGATGAAAGCGCTTCGCTGACTTGAATCGTTATTCTCCGCTCGAATTTTGAGCAACAAGCGTCGGTACACTAATGCGGAACTTGCCGATATGCATTTCATGTATGGGGCTGCACAAGGAAATGGAGCCGTTGCTCAAAGAATGTACTTGGAACGATTCCAGGGTAGAAATATTCTGGATCTCCAAACATTCCAGCGTCTTCATCGGGAGTTGTGCGCGAGTGGATCACTTTATGCTTCGAGGCGTGATACGGGAACTGAAAGATATCACAGAATTCATGCAGTGGAAGAAGAAGAATTTCGCACAGTAGAGGATAGTCCTTCTACAAGTTCGAGAGCTGTTGGACGTGCGTAGGGTGTGAGACATTTCCTTGCACAACCCCGTACATGAAATTCATGTAAGCAAGTTTCGCGTTAGAGTAACAATGCGTGTTGTTCGAAATATGTGCGGGAAATGAAGATTCAAGTCAGCGAAGCGCTTTCATCCCCCTAACTCAATAGCGCCCACTACAACCTCAACACTACACTCCCGCACCCACATTTCTATACGGAATCTACTTATTTAGGTTCCCTCTACCTGTCTTTACATTTTGGACATATAGTTCTGAACCATCCTGTATAACCCTCATTGCTAACCGACTGATAAAGTTAAAATACCTTGTACACAGAAAAATTGATCCAATAAATAATTGCAAAAAATCTGTTGTTTACATCATCCCTTTTAAAGATAATAATAGATTGGATATGTATACATATGTGGGAATGACCACTCGTAAATTACAAGAAAGAATAAAAAAACACATGGCAGACATCTAAAGAGATAAATTATCCACAACTCTATCCCGTTTAAATAAAGATACGGACATTGAAATCTTATTCAGTAAAGCTAAAATCATTGCACATGTATCACATTATAATGTTTTCAAAATTAGATAATGTCTAGAAATATTAAAAAGAGTCAAAAAACATGTAATGATGTATTATCTTATAATATACTACATTACCTGTGATTTTGGTTTTGGTTGACTGCCCCCTCCTATTTTCTGTAGCATCCCCTCGACTTTTCTCCACCCTCCCTGCTATTCATTGTTTGTGGTTTCGGCCGTTGCTACTTCACCAGTCTGCAGGTTTGATGCGACAGTATTTTCTCCTGATGATGGCTAAAGTTCAGCTAAAATCGCTCGGAAATTTTTGAAGTATTTACACATGTCACATGTTTATTTATTTTTTTTTTATCTTGATAGTTTTAATGTTTAAAAACTTTGATATCATATATGCATGTATTTTAGTAATAAACTAATTTTGAATCAATGCATTCACGTTGTTTGCTTTTAGGTAAGTAAAGTAAAATAAGGTAAGTAATACAGCAGACTCTCTGAAATTCGCATAGCATGGGACAAGACGTTGTGCAGATTTTAGAATTTTGCGGATTTCTGATCTCTGTTTTGTTTACATTTTTTAAATAGTAATTTCATGTAATAGTGCACTTTAAATTATAAAGAATGGTTACAATAAAGTAAAATATTAAAATAATTAGGCGAATTTTTAAAGTAATTTTTTTTTAATCAAGAAAATTTTAAAAATGATTAAAATATTAATAGTAAAGGTCAAGTAGATAATTAATAATTATAGCAATGAGATGATTTTTTTCATGAAATATTCAATTAAACTTGCTTCATAAAGATATACATTAATAATTTATATCGAAATCCTAAAATAACAAAATGTTTTATTTCATGTTTAACCAGACTTAACGATCAAAAAATCTTTAATAACACATAAATGTATTTGGTTATAATATTTCGATTGCCACTGATATCAACACTATCTTAATTTTTCTTCGGAAATGCATTTAGACTTTCTTCCTAAGAAAGCATAAATTTAGCCATATTAACCAGAATAACATATTAAAATGTGTACGGAACGATATAAAATGTAAATATCTTGAATTTTTCACCTACATCTTAATTGTAAGTTTTACTGTTTACATCTGTAATGGAGTGCGGATTTTAGGCGTTTGTGGATTTGAGAGAATCTATTGTAATGTCATTTTTTGTTCATTATTTAAATTTTTATTTTAAGTAATCAAATTTATATAGCATGAAATTGCAATTTTTAACACTGTGTAACCATCAATCATTTTACATAGGACATTTTCCAGCAGAAAAACGCAATTTTCCAAAATTTGTAACATAGGCACTTCTTCTACACTGTTAAAAATATCGGGAAAAATTACCTTTGTTTTTAAAGGCTATCTATTTTCTGACCAATGAGAATGCTCCATAAAAACTTATGGAGCGCTCTCATTGGTCAGAAAATAGATAGCCTTTAAAAACAGAGGTAAATTCTCACGATATTTTTAACAATGTAGACAGCCATTGAAATATTGTACTTACGATTGAAATTACATGGTATTTTAGGATAGGTTGCTTTTCTGAAAATACCATGCAAGTTGAAGTCACACAATTTACAACGATATCTCACATTGAAAAGAAAATACGATACTTGTGATGATACGATACCATTATTTGAAACAAACTGGAAAAAAAAACTACAACTCTTTAGAATTTGAAATTTTCTAGTATTTTCAAGTTTATCATGAGATTCTTACTGCAATCAATTCAAAGTTGTTAATAATAATAATTAGTAGCAGTCGCATAATGAATCTTACTACACAGAAGTACCTCACTTCTCGAACGCAATTCGCTGGAAAAATTGCTCGAGAATTAAATTATTTTCCCATTAGAAACAATGAAAAAAGCATTAATTGGATCTCTCTTTCCACGGTTCTTACTGTATTTACCTGCTTAAAATTTCGTGACATCACTGTATATTACACTAGAAAAGACAGTGATAATTTTATAACAATTTCTTAAAATATACCAAAAATTGTAGAAGTTCTGTTATTAGAGGGATTTTGTATCACGTTTAGTTTTAACGTCAAAAAGAGTAATGGCAAGGGTATAATACTGGCTTTCTCCCTGTAATTAATTCAAAACTAATAATAATAATAATAATTAAACCGAGTATGCAGCAGTCACACTGGAAATAGATGCGTCTGAAATTCAGACACATATGTGAATGAAAAAGAGTTACAGACACTTAAGTGTCTTAATCTAAAAAGTAAGACATTATAGATGTCTTAATTTAAGACACATAAGTGTCTTACTATGGTTATAGTATAAGCAAATTGTGAAAAATGTCTGAAAAATCGGCAAATGTCTTAATTTAAGTCATTTTGTTTCTTCAAACGTTTAAGTTAAGACATTTTGCTTTTTGCATTACGTAATAACCACCAGGGAGCACTCTCCGTTGCGTATGCGTGTTAGATTTCTTTTGTTATAACTTGATATTCCTTGTAATTCAAACTGAATGCTTTTATGTACGCATAGATTTTAATTAATAATTTGTTTTAACTTCACTCATTTTTGCGGAACGTGCAGTTTTGTGATTTTAAATTGTATCTACTTAGTTTTTTTTAATTTATTAAACACATACATCCGACTTGTGTGTTTGAGGCCAAAAATGGATTATAAGCAGTCGTCGATATAACGGCGGTACAGACACACTTGAAGATTACATCCGAGAGCTCCACATAAAGTGTGCATATGAAACAAAGAATGACTTTATGTTGATTCGTATTACTTTACATCAATAATCTAGTCTTGTTCATTTCGTCAATATTTGGTAAACCAGAACTAGCCACTAGATCTAGAAACCAGCCCCGCGATTTATGTTTTGAGAATGAAAAATTTTCATTATTTTAACGTAGCTAGCAGGCTATATGAAAGGATTTTTTAAAGATGCAAGTATTTCTTCTCTTATTCACTATAACAGTTTTTTTTTTAATTTCAAGGTGAAGAATTCCCCATATTGATTCGATAGCTTTTCAAGTAAGTGTTGCTGACATTTTTTTTTTTTTATAATACCATATAAAATATTGCATGAAATGTAATTTAGTTTTGATTCCGTTTGCGAGAAACCACCTAATTCTAGAAATATATATTCTTATATTCATGTAATTATGTTTTGTTAATTTAATGCCTGATAAAATATACATGTATATTTGATTTGAAATCAAATTTTAATATTGATTTTTTTATTCTTTTTTTAGCAAAAAATATATTTGAAATTTAAAATAGTTAACAGAAAAAAGCTAGAATTTTATACATTTACTTACATAACTAGATTTTGCACTTGAAATTGAGGTTTTATAATTTTATTAATATGCACATACATGAAATGTAAAAAAAATGAGAATTAGATATTAAGATGTATATATAAGGCGAAAGAAGTTTAAAAATTAAAAGTAATTTTTTCTGCATGTTATAAAAAAATATATTTATTTACTTTTTTATTAATTGTTTAATAGCTCTTCAGATTATCACCTGATCTTTATAAAAAATTGCCCATGTAACAACATAACATTTTTTAAAAAAATCTAATTTTTAAATGATATGAAGTTTCTTTTCCTTTATTTGGTGGGTTATGGAATTTATATGCAATTTTTGTAAATGTGATATTTTAAATCTCTTTCGACATTGCGTTGTTTATAATGTATATTTTGAACTTTTAGTGTTGGACAAGATTGAAAACAAAATATTTATTTATCCAAGTACCGTAAAAGCCCTGAATAGCGAACACTTCGGGATTACAAATTTTTTCGATAACAGGAGTCTGCTTTTGTGAGGTGAAAATGCGCAAAAATTTATGTGATTAAATTAGTGATTAAATTATTAAAAAAGATTTTCGATTATTAGAGGTGTCCGGTATTAGGGAGTCCATTAACATTCATAACAGACACTTTTGAATACCGGACATTTCTATTTAGCGAACCATTTATGCAGGTTTGTATTTTTTGCAAAAGGACTTGATTAATGCGTGGGCAAACAGGGCAATATAAAATCGAAATACAGTAAAACCTCTGAATCGCGGGCACCTCGGGAACTCTGAATTTGTCTGCTATTTGAAAGTGTTGCTTTTCTGAGTTAAATAAATATATATATGTCGAAGAAAGGTGAGTGTTCGCGAAATAAAGTTGTTCGTATGAAGGATCTGCAGAAAAATCTCCATAACGGACACTCCTAAATTGGGGATATCCATTATTTAAGAAGCATACTTTTTATCCACAACATACACATTTTTTATCTATGAAAAGCAGATACTTCGGAATGGCGTAAAAGTTTCGCGGTCCCAAGATGCTCGCTATTGAGAGATTTTAATGTATTTAGATTTTCTTATCTTATTCTGTTCTAGAAGTTCAAAATATTGATTATGAACAGTACGAAGTCGAAAAAGTTTTAAGTTATCAGCTTTAAGAAAATTGTATACTAAATTTGGCAGCAAATCCTAAAATCAGGCCTAAAATCAGGCCTAAATCATGCTGTGTAGAAAATGGAGGGGCAAGGCCATGGCTCAATTTGCCTATGCTTTAATCAGGTTCTTCTTCGGTGAGAAATGCAGCCCTGCTTTATGGTCAGCAAATTTTCTGGGATGCAACGTGGTCAAACATGACTACATATAATGAATGCTTAGAAAAAAAAATGACTGCGATTCAGAGTTTTGAAGTGTTTGAAATTAAGATTCAAACCGTTTGTGAAAACTGACCACTCCGTTTCAGACATTTTAATTTACAGTGCGCATGAATAAATCTTACTATACGGAAATACCTCGGTTCTCGAACTTATTGCGTTGAAAAAACTGTTCGAGAACTGAATTCAGTTTTTCCGTAAGAAACAGTGAAAATTGTATTAATTGGTTCTTTTCTTCCAAGTTACTCCCTGAATTTACGTGTTTAAAAACTCGTGACATCATTATATACTACATGAGAAAAGACTACGAGAATTTTATAACATTTTAAGAAAATATAACAAAAGTTATTATTAATGAGATTTTGCATCAGGTTTGGGTTTTGAGGTAAAAAAGTAAAAATGGCAATGGTCTAATACTGGTTTGAGCTATCAAAAATCTCTTCCATCGTTGCCTGCAGGTGAACTTGGATTTTCTAAGGAATATTAACTTTAAAACTGACAACAGTTGTCACATGAAATTTAATTATTATACTACGGGTAACTTAGAAAATCTTAAAGCACTAGTTATATATTATTATTTTTTTTTAAGTTAGGTAAAATTACTGATTAAAAAAAAAAAAAAACAGAATATATATCCAATGTATGTATATATTTTACATACTTAATTGTTTTGGTACCGGTCAAATGACTGTTTATTGGTATATTTAGTGTTAAAAATTATTAAAATTTCAAAGTTAATTTTAGAGTTTTGATATAACTAATATATATATATATATATATAATTTTAAAGTTGATTTATACAAGTGTATATATTTTTTATGTTATACACGTACACAATAAATTTATTAGCCCGTAGGTTAATTTGAATATAAAAGTAAGCATATTTATAATTCTAAATATAAATTGTATTACATTCATAATTATTATGCTAATCATTTTTAATAATTTTTATTTCTGTTTTCCTCTCCATCAGCATTAAAAGTATAAATATTTATACATTCATTCTTAATGAATAGAAAATTAAAACGGAATCTTTCCTTTGGAAACAAGCGAAGAAATAATTATTCGATTGATAAATATGTATATATTCGACAAAACTTCGTAGTGATTGGCAAAATTGAATTGCCTAATATTTGGCTTGACTAAATATTGAGCTGAAATGATTATCAAAGTATTCAACTAAATTAAATATTTGACTTAGTGACCAAATAGACTAGATACTATAAATAGATACAAAGTGTGTTTATAGAAATCATTTAAATTTCCATTGTCTCTTCTGAATTACCAATTATGAGAGTAAATCAAGATTATTTAAAATTCAGAATTAGTGGTTTTTCTTAACAACTAACAAACACAGAAATCGAAACAGATGTACCGCATTATATTGCACTATGACATTTATAAACAAGGTATTATGCTTCTTTAGGTGCGTTCGTAATTATATAAATACGCAGCACCTATAGTCGTCGTTCAGTCCGTCTGTCCGTCTGTCTGTCTGTCCGCATATAGCAGCGCAAAAACTACTCAATCGAATCGTTTTGAAATTTAAAATATATAATTGTTGCATAAATTTTTCAATACATTTCAAACTTTATGAAAATCGAATGTATAGTTTAATTACAGGGATAGTGAAAAATTTGCCGTTACATTACGGCCAATGGGAAAAAAATTATTTCAATTGCAAGTTAATGATGTTACAGCCTTTCGAACAGAATAAAATGGATTTGCACTTATGAAGAGCAACAAATATATACATTTAGTACAATATTCAGTGCAAAAAATATTTATAAAACTAGTTAAGTACGAACGCACCTCTTTTGTCACGTTTCACGTACAGTTCCCAACATGTTTTAATTATATACATAATACTGAAAATTGAAATATACAATAATACTAGAAATATAAACATACAATCACCCGTATTTTTATTTAATATGATTACTAATCAATCCAAATAATTATTAAACCAGAAGTATAATTCAATAGACCAGCTCATTTGTACCTAGCAACAAACGGTACCACATAACTAGTTTTGAGATTTTTTTTGTTTCCGAATTAATTACCGGAGTTTTGATTAAATTAGTCCAACAATGAAAAACATTATTTCTGTTGCCACAGAACAAGCAGGGCATAATAAATGTATTACGTTTAATTCTACAAAATTATAAGGTGGAGCAGGCTTGAAATTTTTACTTCCTTGTAGCCTTGCACCATATTACAGGCACCATATTTTTCACAGTTTGTAAACAATCAGATGATCGGAATGATCCCTCTATATCTTCAAATGATATTAATAATAGTAAACAGCCAGAAACACTTTGTTCAGCCCAAACACGAGCATTTCTCTTTGCACACTAGATAAATATTTCCCCTAATACATTGGATGTAACATAGAGGATAAGAAAATGGAGGGTTTCATTATAAATTGTATTCTGTTCTGAATAAGCTTATTATGTCGCTGCAATGAAATTCCCTTCATTAGTGACAACCATATAGAACACGCATAAGCAAGAGAATCAGTATCTTTTTGTGAGACTTCTAGTCCCATAGCAACTGGCTGAAGCATTGGAAGATTATTTTTGTATGGATGAAATAAATAATAAAATTTTCCCTATCTATAAATGAAAACACCAATTTTCCCACCGTACAATTATTCAATATGTATTTAAAATGGCCTATACTTTAAAAAATATCTGATGTTTGGACTCTAACTGTTCAATGGTGTGTCTTCTGGCATTAGATATTTCAAAAACTCGGGAAATTCTGAAAACAAACTTTCCAAAACAATAAACTTTCTTATAAATGTTTTCATCTTTAACTTTTTTGATAATTGTTTCTGGGATAAGGTCTTGTCCAACTAAGTTACACCAGTGGACAGTTAGTTAGTGAATTTAGAACTATTATACTACTACTTTATTTATTACTATATTTAGAACTACTATATACAGATATTTAGAACACCCATGTAATAATGAGGCATTTTTATTATCTGACAAAAGCTCTGTCTTTTCTGTTGCTTTCGAGTTAATCAAAACCACTGCTTTGACTTTCTCTATTGCATTTTCAATTATCTGTTAATAAAAATCTGCATTTTCTGTAATCGCATCGACCTCAGTTCAGTGGTATCAAGAAATTAAACCTTCTTTACATCACGATACAGTTTGCAAAAACTGATTCATTATGAATGTCACTACAGCCATTTTTTACTAAAGTAACGCTATCCTTTCTTCAGTTTCTTTATAGTTGCTTCTTTAATTTCAGGTGTAAGTTCATCGAGTAATAATTAAACACTATTTTTTGTACAAAATAAATATATAGTTCATAATGCGGAGAATATAAATTGGATTGTCGAGTAATGCACAACAATGTATGTAATGTGGTTGGCATAGAAAAGTTTTGCAACTAGAGAGCCCAATTTATGTGGTACATCTTTACTGTTTACGTATCTAGAAATAAAAAAAAAATCATGCGTCAACCATAGATTATGAAACGCTTTCAAACACATTCAGGAAATAATATAACAAAACTTTACCGTTTAATAAGTTGAAATATGATATCGAATTGAATCATTTAGAAACGCAAAACACAAGCCACGAAAACCCAATTTCAGCAATTCCAATCTACAGTAGGAAAATTATCTGAAAATTTTTAACATCCCTGTATATGATATATAGATTTGTATCTATAAACTAAGTGCATGCAATAATTTAGTTGAATTAGGAAATAAATACCTCAGTTGAAAATTCCCTTTCAGCACTTTTGGCTAATAAAGAGAATGGAACGTGAATTATTTTTTAGCAGCCTTGTATGCGATGTGTAAGATTTATACGCACCAAACAACATGCAAAAAATAAGTTAAATTTAAAAGAGCATATCGAAATTGAAAAGTCTCTTTGAGCATATATTTCTCAAAGACTCTCCTGTATACCGATTATTTTGTGTGTCCCAGTAAATAAACGATAAAAGCTATAAAGGTCCTATTCTATAGTAATCATCTTATAGTGAAATCGAGTAATTTATAGCAATTTCAATACATTTGAAATAGCGTAATGTCATTAAAGTACCCTACAAACGATTTTTTTCCCATTGACCATAATCTAACCGATTTATTTTGAGTGCCCCTGTAAATGAAGTATTAATGCTACACACTTCATATTGAATACCTAACATGCCTTGGTAAACATCGTTAACATATATCAATTGTATGAAAATCCGAGTATATTTACGTAAGCTAGATCGTAGACGAATTCATAAACACTTTTCAACTATGTTGGAAAGTGTTAAAAAAAGGACTACATTTTTCTTTCTTGATTAACATTTCAAGTTCTATTTTATCAACTTCATCGTCTCTGGAAATCCAACTCTAGATTCTCTCCAGCACTGAGAAATATGAGTTTTCGTTTTGCCTACACGAATTGCTATAACATTTCACGATTTTACACTTTGCGTAATCCTTTCATTTAATTTATTTTTCAATGAAATTTTGTTGGAAATAAATTTCTTGATAATATAGGGGAGACTAGAGAGGGTTGACCCACTTTTTACAAAATGATTTTTAATTTTTTAAATATTGAACGTAAAATAAAGTTTTAAATATCATTTTATTCGTTATACAATCAGTTATCAAAATAAAATTGCTACAATAGTGTAATATATAAGAAATTTGAAAAATGATCAATTTTAAGCATGAGAAAATAATGGGTCAAGGCTCCCCACATATGGGAGGCTTGACCCACTTTATTTTATATTGAAATATTTGTGAAGGGAAATAAAATCTGTTTAAAAAGGGCAATATAACTTTATGCTATATGCTTTAATTATCATGAAAAACATTTTTGAAAATATGATGCTTAGACAAACCTGTTTAGACGCAATCGCAAGTAAGAGGGAAAAAAATGTGTTTTAAATAGAATTTCGTCTGAGCAGGTATAATTACACAGCAGGGAAAATGATATTTTTACATTTAAGACAGTTAGAGACAGGTTAAGTTTTCATAGGGATTCATGTATTATTATGCCCGGAATTTATAGCCACTGTTACTCTTTTTTTTTTGTCTCCTTTTTCTACTTTTTGTGACACTCGACCTGACAACTCTAAGTGTCACATAGTTTGGCTTCATCTCACTGTAATCATACTGGTGAAATTTGTCTACATATCTTCCAAATGTTTTTCGATCAATGCTATGTTCTTTTGCAGCCGCATGTGCACTTAACTGATCATTATCTTCTTTATCTCTCTCAGTGGCAAAGTACTTTCAGAATTAAAATGTTGAAATAAATGACTGGCACCGGAATTTACGACCCAATTTATTTGGAAATAAGAAAAAGGGTACATTTCACATACATATTAAATGCTAAAGATTTTAGCAAAGTTATGGTGCCATTGTGGCGTTTGGTTTCATAAGTGGTTTCATAAGCATTCAGCTGCCTCTGATAGGTTTAAATCTGCTGCTTTCATACTTTCCAGTCCTTTCTACTGTTTTACACTGTTTCTATTTACCTATTCTAGTAATATTTAAATGGAAAAAGGTCCTATCAACTTTCCCATTTATATTTCCTTTATTTTTTTTCGTGCAGTGAATTCTATAGCAATTTTTCACATCTTTCCTTAATCTAAATATTTTTGTTTCCATCACCCTATTTTACCGTGGCTTTACAGAATAAATTTACATTTTTTTATTATATAACTATTAACTTTTCATTATGCTTAGTGTATAATAAAAAGATTTAATCTGGTCAACCCTCCGTCACATTGACTGGGTCAAGCCTCCACACATAGCCATTTTCTAAAGAATAGCACATTGTTATGTTAAACCTAAATTACTGTACAATCTTTATGCCTGGAATGAAAACTCGATATTTCTGCATTACTTAAAACGTACTTGCTTAAATTTCTATGATATATTTTATCTGAAAAAAACTTACAAAATATTTTAAAAAAACACAACTTTTAGGTTGAAAATCTCACACAACTGATTTTTCCACATTTATTTCGATTATCTGTATGAAACAAAGACTGTTGTTTGAGCATTCCACTAGCTTTGGTTGACACCTAATGATAAAACTCTGAAATTCTTTTAAATATGAAAACTGATGGGTGGATCAAGCCTCCCGTATGGTCAACCCTCCCTAGTCTCCCCTATGTGAAGACGTGAGTTTCAAAGCCCGCCTTATCCCAAATTAAAAGAAAAAAATCGATTATACTCTATTAATCTATTTTATAGATCAGTTTCAGCCACGTGACTGTGTGCCCACCAATTTTCACTGACCAACCAAAGTCACCGATTTTTTTGCCAATATTATCGCTTAACCAATCAAAGTGGAGAAAAGCCGGAAAATCGATAGGCAACCTTGCTTGGAAACAATTTCGTATTCCATGTGTAAAAAAATTCTGCTAGGCACGAGGGTAAGATCAGTGAATTCTCGAACAAATAGGTTCTCGAACAAGAAATCTGTTATTGAAGAGAAATTTGGCTCTCGACCAATAAAATCCTTCTATATATAAAAAAAAGTAACGATTTGGAAATAGACCAATGAAAATCTGCGTATATGTCGTGAAACGCATCTGACTGATCAGAGCTTTCTCACGCTATAAGGGGGTTACCAAAGGGGAGGGGAGAGCGTAGCTTCGTCGCCAAGTTTGTTGCCAACTTGGCGATGTACCACCAAATTTGGCGACCAAAATTAATCGCCAAAAGTGACGCCAACTTGGAGCTATTTCCAGTATTTCGCCAAATTTCCATATAGACTCACATTCAAATCCAATAGAGTTTACTTGCTTGCTGGAAATCAACAAACTGAGATGTTTCAATGCAACAAAAACAAATATTAGCGTATGAATAGATATAATTGAACTATTTACATTATTTTTAAGCACAAACACTAACTATTTACAATGTTCGTAACACTATATATATAATTTTATATTTAATAATTCTTATAATTATGAAACTCTGTAAGCTCTAATGATTATGTGCTTGGAGATAAGGAAATAAAATTGTCAGGAGTTGGGGAGGAGCACGTTTTTACCAAGTGGAATCTAAAAATTGAATGCATGCGATCCCGAATGAAAACGCGAAACAATTACGTCTGGCGATGGCTAGAAAATAGAGATTACTTCCCGATACCGAATGGAATCGCGAAGTGATTACGCAGGGGGTTGGTGAGCGTAACGAGCAGGGGGGCTGAGCCCCCGTAGTATATTAAAAAATAAGTTAAAAAAGGACCGAATTAATGCTTATTTTATTATTATTATTATTATTATTCATTTATTAATATATTTATTTTTTGCTTTGCTTTCGCGGGAATAAAGTACGCATACATAAATTACAGTGATAGAAGCATTGAGAAATGTAATGCATTTTAAGATTCCTGTGCATTGTTTTTAGCTAAATATACTGAGTTTTCTTTTTTTTTTATTTTTTAATATTGGGGAGGTAAGGTTCATTAAACTAAACACATATACATTCATATATTGATCCCAATACTAAAGGATTTCATTCATTTAGAAATTCATAAACGTGCTGTCAGTTTGTTAAAAAGTTAAGAATGGAATTCTTTACCTCCTTCTCCTCAATTTTTAATCAAAGAAACCAGGCTTGGCAAGCATTTGATGTGTCACAGTTTTTCACGATTTAATCTATGGGTTAAACTGTCATGTCAAAAAATTCGTTGTCAAAAATGTCAAAAACTGCCAAATATTATATTTATACATGGCATCCAATTATTAGTTCGTTTTTTAAAAAGGATCGATATTGTTTAAAAATATGTCGTAGAAAAAAAATGATTCAAGTCAGCGGAGAAACATAAAAAATAATTAATTAATAAATGAATAACAATAATAATAATAATAATAATAATAATAAGCATCAATTCGGTTCTTTTAGAACTTTTTTTTAATTTATTTTATTGGTCGAGAACCAAATTTCTCTTCAATAACAGATTTCTTGTTCGAGAACATATTTATTCGAGAAATCACTGATCTTGCCCTCGTGCCTAGCAGAATTTTTTTTTTACGCAAGGAATACGAAATTGTTTTCAAGCAAGGTTGCTTATCGATTTTTCCGGCTTTTCTCCACTTTGATTAGTTAAGCGATAATATTGGCTAAAAAATCGGTGACTTTGGTTGGTCAGTAAAAATTGGTGGGCACGTAATCACGTGGTTGAAACTGATATATAGAACAGATTGATAGAGTACCAAATTTCTCTTCAATAAGAGATTACTTGTTCGAGAACCGATTTGTTCGAGAATTCACAAATTTTGCCCTCGTGCCTAGCAGAATTTTTTTACACAAGGAATACGAAACTTTAAACGTGGCACTAGACATAATATTTTTGTTTGAATGTTGGAGCAACCGTTGCCACATTGTTGACAGCTGCCTGCTTATGAATTTTTTTATTAGAAAGTGTAAATATTTAATTTTGGATTACTTGGAGATAATTATGGTAAGTTAAAATAATTCACTTCCATCTTGCTTATTTTAGATAATGGTTTCGTAAGAATTATTGTTAATCACAGCTTAAGCATGATATTTTAAGGGGTATCAAGTCATTTAAAGCTTCCAAAATTTCCATATTTTATTTTATTTTATTTTATTTAGATTTTAAACTACTATCTTTTCTTAACGTTTTGATATAATTGTTTCCTTGAAATTCTCATTAGAACAAAAGTTATGGCTTTTACTATTATACCCGATGAATATCTGAAGCGGTGTTTCAGAAACTTTGAAGTCATTTTTCACCAAATGACGTTTTTGGTCATAATACGCACGATAGCTCAAACACTTTTAAATATTCTTTTAATAAATTTTTTAAAACATATGTTTCATGTCAATCTGTATAAACTGAACCTAAAATTTTTCTTCTATCGTTAAAACAATATATATATTTTAGGTGTTTACGTTGTTGAAATTTTCAAAATTTTGCATTAGCTAAATACAACTTTGTATTAAAAATAGAAAAATGTTTTAAATAAAAATTTATTTAGGTTCAGGGTAATTATTACAGTCTGATGTATAAGTAGGCACCAAAATTTTTATTCTAGTTGCAATATTTATTTTGTAATCATGCACGTAAGCTATTATAACAATGTTGCTCGTCAAATATCTGACAGTTTGCAGCCCCCTATAAATGCTACTTTTGCACCTTGCAATTTTTTAAAGACGTCAGACGAAAGAACGTACTTGTATCTTTCATCTCAATAAAAATTGTGTTTTAAAACCATATATATTTTAATATATTAAAAGTTTTTCAACTTTTAATATTGGTTTCATGGTCTCTGTTTTTCATTTTTTCGGATTTTGAGAGGCTTGAGACCACATAAAGATTAATGTTTGAATTTGTGACTGATATCTTTCATTAATCACCTATTATTTACTTATAATTTTCTTGCTATTTAATTTCAGCAGATTTCATTTTTGTACATTATAGTTCATTCATTAAGGGTTGTAGCAATCATCTTAGTTTACTTCTAAAACTTAAAATGAAGGAAATAAAATAAAAATCCCGTAGCACCGACCTTATTTGATCAACTACTGAATGGGTCACTCTATGTACATGTACAATTAATATTTATTGCAGGCTTCAAACTGTCAGACATTTGTCGAGCAGAAAATTTGCATGACAGCTGACGTGCATGACTCTAGACGCAAGATAATTTTTTCATCTCGAAAAAATATTGTTGTGTCTAATTATATACTTCAGATTATAATAATTAAACGAACCTAAATAAATTTGTATTTAAAACATTTTTATATTTTTAATACAAAGTTGTATTTAGCTAAAAAATGTTTTTGAAAATTTCAACAGTATAGTAACCTAAAAAATATTTTCTTAAACAATTAAGAATAAATTTTAGGTTCCGTTTATTAGACTAATATGTAACATTAAAATTACATGAAAGAATATTGAAAAAAAAATTGAGAAATCGTTCGCGTTATACCCAAAAAAGTAAATTTGTAAAAAATGACTTCAAAGGGGACGCCGTTTCAGCTCTGAGTGGGTATACTTCTAAAATCCATAATTTATGTTCTAATAAAAATTTCAAGGAAATAATTATATCGAAATATTGAGAAATAGTAGGAATCTAACATATAAAAAAAATTTTATATGTTAGATTCCTACTATTTCTCAATTTCCTAATTTGTCATTTCATTTTTTTTTAAAAATGAAGATTTAAGTATCCTGTAACTCCTTAATAAGAATAAATTACAGAAGTAGGGAATCGCAGAACTAAAGAGATTTATATTTTTGAGAGATTGCAATACATCTGTTCAATGCAATAATTGAATAATACATTTATTAATCCATATTTAATAATATACTTTTACAGAATAGTTATATTTTTTGTTTTCTTATATTTGTGAATTTTGTTTATTGTTCCCTATAATAAATTTGTTTTTTCTTACAAAATACATTGATCAACCTAAATTGATATTTTTACTCTTCTGTCAGACCTTCTT
Source organism: Maratus speciosus (assembly GCA_963932465.1). Taxonomy (NCBI): domain Eukaryota; kingdom Metazoa; phylum Arthropoda; class Arachnida; order Araneae; family Salticidae; genus Maratus; species Maratus speciosus. The sequence goes on from OZ010792.1 coordinate 459,370,050, forward strand.
TCACCTGGCTTCTTCTTCCCGTGTTCTAACTCGCGTAAATATATTCCAGTTAGCATTAGTAGTTGATGCATCGAAACTTCAATTGCTAATCTTGCCACCATAAGAGCAAATTTTCATAAATACTTCCAATTATTTTATTACAAAATATAATTAGGATAAAATTGATATAACGAATTAAATACTATTGTGTTCTACTCACATAAATTATATCTAATTTGTAAAAAAAAAAAAAAACATTTTACCTATATAATAAATGAAATTTTTGACTAAAAAGAAAAATTTTATTTGTAAAATTTTGACAAGTAAAACACATTTTGCTAAAAAATAGATGCATTTTATGTAAGTAGAATACAATGGTATTTAACAGGTTATATCAATTTTATCCAAATTATGTTTTGTAACAAAATAACTGTAAGTATTTATGAAAATTTGCTCTGAATGTCACAAGAATAACAAATGGACCTACTCTCATATTATTGAGTTTTAATGTAACATGATCTATATCCATCGAAAATGAAGTACGTACCATCTATAGTTTGATTACAAGAGCTATCAAAATAATTCCCTTATATTATGGTCACCGGAGTATATTATTTCCAATGAATTTTATTAATGTTATACCATTTCAAACATAATGAAATTCATAGACATTACTCGGTGAACTACTAAGTGCTCACTGTAATCTGTAAGCTATAAATGCTGGAATTTTCTTTTCAATCGTGATATGTGTTTTAAGTTTAACGAAATTTTTCCGTATTACGCAATGTGTACAAACCTTATAGATCATATATAGTGCTGCACAAAAGAATTCGTAAGTTTAAAGCCTATGGATGTAAATTCCATATGTGTGGTTTTTAATTATGTTATGTGTTTACTGCTTAACAATGTTCTATACTAAGAGATAGTTGTAGAATGAAAACAAATTCATATGCAAGACTACTCAAAGAAGTGGATATATTAACGTCTATGGATGGTAAATGATGGATGTTTTTTTTAACAAATGTTCGGAGTTATTTACATGCATTTAATTTCAGCTGAACCCTCCGCGTACTATATGGGTCCAAATGACCCGATAGGTACATTCAAAATAATTTTTCTCATGAACACAAAATGACTGATAATTCTGTAAATATGAGACTTTTTTTTGGAAAGTTATGTCTTTTTATAGAAAGAGTAGGTCATTCACGAAAAAAATCATATATTTACATAATTTATAGTCTTTTTACAGAATTTTCATTCTTTATACTTATTTCTTTTTATATAAAAAGAGTAGATCATTCAAGAAGAAGTCACATATTTACAGAATTTTCATTCTTTATACTTCTTGCTTTTTATATAAAAAGGGTAGACCATTCCAGAACAGTTACATATTTACAGAATTTTCAGTTTTTCTTTTTCATGAGGAAAATCATTTTGAATGTCGAAAGAAAAATCATTTTGAATGTTGGGTCCATTGGACCTATCTGTTCAAAATATCACACTGTAAAAAAAAAATCTGTAAAGTTGCTAAAGTGTTTCTAGGAAACTGGGATTCCTAGAACTTTTTATGTAACGACAACAACAAAAATTTCTGTAACAGACACACTTTTGCGCCGAAAATCAAAAAATATGTACCGTTACTAAGAATTTTTTAGGAAACTGGGATGCCTAGAACTTTTCATGTAACTACAACTATGGTTACAGATAAAATTTTAGTCAGATTACTGAAATTTTAGCAGATTAATTTGTAGAGTTACAGATTTCTGTAGCTTTACAAAAACTAGTCTTGTAGATTTGCAGCTTTTTTTGTACAGTTACAGATAAAAGTTTAGTAAGCATGTAACTTTACATCTGTAGATCTACAGATTTTTTTTTACAGTGCATTGCATAACACCGTGTTTACTTTAACATTTCTAATTAAAGAAACCTTCCAAGGATTTTAGATGCTTATAAATATTTATGTAATTAAAAAATATAGATTGTAGATTGTAGGATGTTGAATATTAAAGGACAGTGAATTGCAGAGCTGGACACGAGGCACCTGACATGTAGATTTACTTTTTTTTTTTTTTTTTTTTTTTTTTTTTTGCATTAACTTTAGGACTTGTTAACTATATAAATTCTGGGTAGAAATCATTACGATCCCTAAGTATTTACGCACTATTTAGCTAATACCAGTAAGATGTCTGGGAGGAATTTAGAATTTCATAACCACATTTAAATATGTAGCTTTTTCTTCCAAGTATTCTTGAAGCAAGGTGTTATTTTCCTTAATTGGGATTTACTCTCTAAAATGTAAAACCAAATAAAACATTATTTTTTCCGATTTTATCGGGTTTTTTCCGATAGAATATCACTTTTTATGAAAATCCAATGTCTATTGTGTACTGGAATATGGGTATGGCCAAATGTGTATGTGTGCTTGTATGTGTCTGCATGTGTTCGGGGGTTAGGATTCAACAAGCCTCCTTCCACCAAAACAATTACATATCTCGCCAATCCGGGCTGTATGCTGGTAAACATGTATATAAATGCAGTATATACATATACATATACATATATACACAGGCATAGTTTTTTATTCCTTTGGGAAGCGTTCTAAAGAAAAATTATAAAACCAGGGGAAAAGAAGTGCAGGATATTTTGACACAAAGGTCTATACAGAGTAATATGCTCAAGGAAAGATCAATGTCAAGATATCTTTCGTATATAAAGATCTACAAATATGCTATTAAGAATCCAAATGTGACCACAAGTAAAAATGTATTAGTTAAAATATCACAATCATAATAAATGCCAGTGTTTTCGTAAATATTGTGATTTCCTTGTATTAATATATTGCATTTTAATATACTGAAAAATGTATCTCAAATTTAACATAGTCTGTCCCATCAGATGAAGCACATCGAAACAATCGAAATAGTGCTTATTTCTCCTAATTAAACTTTTTCTGAAGCAGCTATTTCAGTCACTTATTTTTTTTACTAAGAAAAGGGATCAAGCAATTCGCACCATTCATCGTGTAAAAATCGAGCAAAAGCAGAATGTACAAAAATCTTTAATCAAAAAACATAATATACCTACGTTTCTTAGTAACTTTCATTTTCCTATTTCCTGTATAATTCAATTTAATAAAACGTTACATGGCTTCAAAAATATTCGATTCACATGAACTTTCAAATAAAGCTTTTAATGTATGTAAATGGTTAAATAAGAACAATAATGTGGTCGTTAACAATAAAATCTTTTGTAAGACAATTATTTGCTTGCGGCAAAGAAAAAATAATTTTAATTTCCCCTTACTTTAGACAAGATAATTGAAAAAGCGTGCATTGCAAATTAATTTATAAAGAATAAAAAGGTCTTTACAATTATTTTTCATATCGTGTTTTGAAATAAAAACTGAAGTAATTACGAAAATAAGAAAAAGTTTTCAATTTTTGAGAAAAGCTTTTGTTTTCTCATTGTAGATGAAACAGTGTTTTCAATTTACTTATTTTGAAGAATGACAAATGACTTATTGAAGTTCTTTTTATTCGTTATAAAACAAAAAAAACAGAATATTCTTTTTTTTTAAGATTATATTTAATACTTTGTTTAAAAGATTTCAAAAGACGTAAAATTAAGTATGCGCTTTTTTTTTTTTTTTTTTTTTTTTTTTTAAAACAACGGTTTGTTAAAAATATTTCTAAATATAGATTTGACACGGTTTTCCAAATGTAGCAACGATTTATTAAAAAATATATAAAACAAACATAAAAAGTGTTCTCTTTCCTGTGTACAGGTAGCAAGATAGCAAGATTGTAATTGATTTGTAATGTAAATCCTTATTTAAATCAACTGATATTTTTAATATCTTTTTAAAATCAGTTTCTTTCACACATGGAAAACTACCTGTTTTAATCGACTATAATTATTTATGCAGCTTAAAAAAGTCATTCATTTTTTTTAATATACAGTTAAAAATATAATTTATAGACTAGAATTATGGTCTATATACTCAAGTATGTCATAGGAGGCGATAGTATTCCAGAGTGTCGCATCTTTAAGCCCAAAATCGTAGAATGGCGGAACTCATATATGCAACTAACTCGAGATCAAACGAAACACGAAATGTCGCCATTTAATAACTCAGCAAATATAGCTGATATTGTTCTGTTGAGTCTTATATCTGCAGTCTAATCCTATTCTGAAATATTTACATTTCTACCTGCAGTATATTCTGATATCTGTTAACCCATTTTTTAAGTAAATTATGGTTATGTAAGTTTGTATAATCCATAGACTATAATTATGGTTTATATATTTAAGTATATCATGGGAGACGATAGCATTTCCTGAGTGACGCAGCTTTAAGCCCAAAATCGTAGAATGGCGTAATTCATATATACAGATAACTCTAGATCAAAAAGTACGCGAAAAGCCAAAGTAAGTATCCAAACCAAGTGAAGCAAAGGAATAGTTTGACGCAAAGAACCATTTGCATCAATTTTACTTTCAGTTTTGAATAGCGTAACACAAAAGATAAATCAATATATAGAAATAAATACATTTCAATAAGTAGTACAGATTCAATGAAAGTGATATATTTAAAAGTGAATTGGAATATTAAAAGTATTGTTTAGTAAGTATATTTTAACCAAACCAAAAATAATGTAAACTTAAATTTAAAACAAACCTGTTACAGCCACATCAAGGCATCACTTAAATTTTATATCTTTTAAAACTTATGTTTTGAATTTGTGAGAGATGTGGATGAAAAAGTATCAGCGAATAAAGTTTTATACATCTTTTCATGTTCAACATAACTTTTGCAGATGCGATTATAAATAGAACAATAATGATGATTAAAATTATGAAATAAATAATACAAATATATATTTTTTAATTAATAGCATTGCGTCACTCAAAATTTGATATCATTATTTATAAAATTCATATTTAAAATTATTAGAGCCATATGATAAAGTGCTGCGTCACAAACTTTTAATGAATTATGGGGGGTTTTTTGTATTGATAAATATATGTATAACACGGGTGATCACTGATTTCTTTTCTTAGGACATTCGGTTATCGTGTTGTGCTGTCGTGACATATACAAAGAGGATGCAGTTCATATTGGACCTGACTATTTATTACTTTTAAACTGCACGTTAGATTTAATACATACTTATGACGTTATATTTAGGATTTAATAATTTGTACATAGATTTTATAGTGTATACAGAATTACTAGAATATTCTCATATTAGATTAATTCTATTCTTTTTTAAATATTTTTTTTGGTTATTTATGCATATGCCATTGCAAAAAGTTATTGTATTAAATTTTAAGACTACAGTAGAACCCCGATAATCTGAAATTCCAGTTAATCCGAACCGATTTTATTTTCGAAAATTATACTTGAAGAAATTAACTGAAAAGATTGACTTACGAAATTTTCGGGAGTACAGGATGAATGTCGGGAAAAACGTGTAGAAGTTAGAATTAAACATAAAATGACAGTAAAGCATGTTTTTTATTCTTTAAACAGCTTGAATAGAATTTAAAAAAATACTCAATAATGTAAAAGTACAACATATGTGCACGAATATAAAATGAAAACGTGCTCTGTAAGCCTTCTGGTAGAAGCCATGTTAAAAAAATCTCAAATATCAGTTTGTTTGCCAGTCACTATAAAATTATCTTTTAAAATACAAAAAGTATTTAATTCAAATGACAAACGTTTATTTTTACTCTCAACAGTATGATTTTGCAAATTATCTAGAGAAGGAGTTTCTATCTTTCATTCGACGGCGTGACTGAGCTATTTATAGATTTGCGATTTCGAACCGTTTGTAATGGGTTGTTGCGTAATTCCTCATACTGAAGTTTCGGATTACTATAAACATCACTAGCGATGAAACACGGAGTATTATTTTTTTCCGAAAGTCGTGCCAGATTATCCTGCATTCCGGACCTTAGAATACCGGATTAGAGGATGTTTATTATGTTACTTTGTACTTGTAATTTGCAATTTTTTAGCACGCATTTTTTTTTAAATCAGAATTTCGGATAATCCGAACTTTTTGTAATTCGAACAGGCACCGGTCCTAATTAGTTCGGATTAGCGGAGTTCTACTGTATTGTCATTATTTATAAGTATATAATAATATTTGATAACATAAAAAAAATTCTTAAAGCACCAAACATTTTAAAAGTTAATATTAAATTTTATCCACGCAGATTTAAAAAAAAAAATACTCTATTTTCTATTTTATTCTATTTACTACTATTTTCCGTCTACAAATTTTCAAAAGTTTCCGAAAATGTTTAAACAAATTTAGTTTGTAAATTGTCGAAAACTGAAACAAACTAGTTAGACTAGAAAAAGGAGAGACTGGTAACTAATTTCTAACGAATGAGATATTTATTTAAGGTAGACGTCCCAGCACTAAAAAGGGGCAGTAATAAAACTTAATGCTCTGCATTTTTGTTGTTTCTTGTGCGTAAATAAATAATATTTACAGCGTTGCCATGGAGATTAATGATGAAAGAATAAATGCACTAGACTGAATGATGCTTCAAAAACGTTAATAGTATAACCTAGATATCCTAATCTCAATAAACCTTTTTCTTATATACAGAATGATATATATCAAAAAGTTCTATGGTTATTTAGTTTATTGATGTTTGATTGGCAGAATTAAAGACTTATAAAGAAAGCGTTTATAATTATCGACAAAAGTATAATGAACTAAATATTATCCAGATACAGAAAACAACTATGTTTTTTATTAAACTGAAAATGACACACTGTATTATTTTTCCTTATTACATTTATTAAAGTTTATGCATTTTTATTCGTTTGAAATACAATAATCAGAAATAGTTAGTAATTATAGAATTATAAATTATTATTTAGAATAGAGGTACAGTGAAACCTCCCTGTGTGACCACCTCCATTAAGCAATCAACTCCCTCAACGACCATTTTTTCATGTAACGTAATTTATTCCCATAAGCTCAATACTAATGTTACCTCCATTCAGAGACCCATCCCAGTTGAATTCTCTCCATGAGCGACCAATTTCTTTGAAGAAAATGAAACAAATTCCGCTTTTTCCTAGTCACTTGAAGAAAGTTTTATTAGAAAAATAATTCATTTCGCATTAATCTTCAGACTTCAAAAATACTTTTGTTGAAAACTATAATGTTTGAATATTAAATACGTGAACTATCGCATTGCTAACTAAGCGTAAAACCAACAGAGTGCAACCGTGAACTCTGTAGTTAGCAATGTGATAATTCACGTACTTCATATTAAATATTTTAGGGCGTGATTTCACTGCTGAAAATTAATTGAAAAAAAAATCAAAATCAAAATCAATTAAGGTGATACATACAGCTTTGATTTCACAAAACATTGCTTTTTTTGATATAGGTAGTAATTTATACAGGGTGTATCTGAAAAAGTGGGCAAAACTTTATGAGGCGATAGAACACAAATTTCGTCATAGAATGTATGGTCGGAGCGCAAGCGGTGAGAAGTTAAAAAGGAGTTTTCTACTGTTCCAGGGCGATGGAATGGTCGAGGTGGGCCTATACCTTGGCCACAAATGCTCCGGATCTGTCTTATTTGGGCTTTTTCATGCAGGGCCATATGAAAAACCTAATCTGCGAGTTCCCCATTGAAACCGATATAGATTTCGCCTCCAGGATTGCCGTTGTTGCCGGCAATATATGAGAAATGCTTGGTGTCCTCGCAAATGTGCGTCATCCCCTATCTCGCAGGTGTGAAGGGTGCATTACAGCTGGCGGGAGACTTTTTAAGCAATTTCTCTGAGCATGTACATTGGTTACATTCACGCTTGACAATTATTTCAAAAACCACAAACAATTCGTAAACTGAGATACAAGTTTCCAAACAAATAATATTTGAAAGTACATTTTTACCCCTACTCGGCGGTGTAAAAATTTAAATTCTTTGATTATAAATATGTTAAAGTATTATTTTATTTTATATTATTTTACATTACTTATTTAATTATTCATTTATAGAGGAAGTTTCAATTTCATTATAGAGAGTTAGCTGGAGAAAATTCTAAACTATTTACATCAGAAAATATACAAAAACTCACAGTTTTGCATAAAAGGCGACAAAGATAATATAGCTGTTAGAAGTTAAAAATATACATTTTATTAAAATTTCCTAGTACTTTCGGCCAGCAATCCCACTGCTATCGTCAGGGAATATTTTTATTGATTGCTGTTCCATTCATTTAAATACTTCACTTTGTTTCACATGAGAGAGTTTATAATTATCAGAGTAGCTGGAAATAGAGGTAGCAGTGCAATGGTTTACACTTAAGCAGAGACAAATATTTAACTGCCGTTCATTAAAATCGCATGCCGTCATATTAGAATATTTTATTTTTATACGTCATTTTGTTCACATACATCCCTTTCATTTTAAATGCGTAGAAGGAGAGTAGTAGAAGTAGCAGTGTTTCGGATTAAACTTGAGAAGAAGTAAATATATAACTGCCGTACCCATCCTTTTAATACGTCACTTTATTCATATGAGTCACTTCGTTTTTAAATGGGAAATAGTAGAAGAAGATTTAGATTAAAAGCGTGAAGTGGAAAATTACTGGTTGATTAAGTTTTCAGGATTTATTTTCAGGATATTTGACGTATATTGAGGATATTGCATGATAGGGTGTCGTTACATACATCGACTAGCCGCCCTTGGCGACCAGTTTGGTTTCTATTAATATTTATGTTTGGAAAAGCATGCTAAGCATTCTATCAAGTTACTTTTATTCATAATTTACTTGGAATCCCTTAAATATAATTAATATAATCCCTTAAGCTAATATTAGTTTTTGTTGCATTAAAATATCTCAATTTGTTGTTTTTCTGTAAGCAAGTAAAAACTATTAGTTTACAATAGAAGTCTATGGAAATTTGGCGAGATATCGCCAAGTTGGTGACACACTTGGCGGCATTTGGCGATAGAATAGGGTGCCCCCTATGGTAACCCACTTATAGGTATGGTTTTGCATTAAATGCTGTTCAATAACCACTCAGATGCGTTTCAATCGGTCATTGCCATTAAACATTTAACACATAATCGCGATTTCTGTGCCACGTACGATAGCGTAATATAGGGTAACTCCGGGAGAGTCGCCGCATACGGGATAGATGCCGCACCCCTTGTATTTCTTGTAATTATCGATAGATGGTCGTCAAACGCACAGTATAGGTGCGCAATAAGAATATTTTAACCAGTGTATAGCGTTAATCCCATTTCGATGTTTACTTGTAGAAGTAGAATCCTTAATTTGACGTCAGTGCATGATTTCACTGTCCAAAATTTTAAACACGTTATGTTTAAATACTTTTTATACACTAATTACCAAGTGCGTGCATGATTTCGAAGTCAAAACTAAGTGTAGCGTTTGTATAGAGTACTGTGTGTATGGTCACGCCATTCCCCTTAGCGATGGCAAGTAACTATGATGGCCGACGTCTGCACCATGCAAAATGGGATACATGCCGCACTGCTATTCCGGTGTCCATGCCGCAGTTTCTTTTGTACGGAATGATTAAGTGTTATTAACTTTCCTTTTCTTTTTGCACAGACTAACCATGTTAGGCCTGTTATCAAGTTTATTACAACCAAAGGAGAAAAAGGGGAAAATAAAAAGTAAGAAGGGCAAGAAAGATGCAAGTCAAGATGATTATAAGGAAAAATTGGGGTAAGCGTAACGCAGACGTTCTTTGCAAACTAGTCCATAAAGGAGGAAGTGTAATTGGCTCCGTTGCATCATGTGTTTAAATGTAGTTACATAATGGCTTTTTCGACACTTTTTCTGTAGATTGTAGTAAAAAAAAAGCAGGTCTCTTAACCCATTCGGGACCATAGGTGCATATAAGCACCTTCATAAAGAGCTTACAAAATTTGTCTGTCACCAGTAAAAAAGAAAAGTAATGTTTGCTTTGTTTAATTAGACCATTTTCATGGTTATTTAAGTAAAGCTAACTTCTTTTAAAAAAGTGGTGCCAACCGAATAAAATTTGTGTAAAAGCCACCGATCCCGAAAGGCTTAACAAATAAATTATGTAAACAGAATTATACTTTTTTATTTTCCCTTTCTAATACATTGATGTTACGTTGTTGCTGAAATAACAATTAAAATTTAATGTAAAAAAAAGTCGATAGTTTTAATAGTGAAAGTAGGCAGCAATTATTAATTTGAATCTACTAATACATTTCAGTGTACTCATTTAGTTTCATTTTGTTATTACATCCATAATTATAGTCCAGATAGGAATATTTTTTTTAAATATTTTTATTTATAATTTCATTCTGCTCTTATTACAAGCGCGGCATAACTACCGCCCATGTGCGGCGTCTCAGCCTGAATGTACGGGTGACGCGCCGCAGTGTAATGTTTTAGAAAAAAATTGTTAAAAAAATATTAATAATTTGTTTTGAATTTTTTTGTTGCGGTACACGCGTTGTATATTTAACATTAAATAGCACAGCATGATTTTTTTTTTATTTTATGCCCACCATGGGACTTTATACATAAATTGAAAAAAATGTGCTGCATAAATCCCGGAATTACCCTATATGTAGATTCTCTGATAGTGGATGCGTAGTAATTAGATCTCGGTTATATAATTTTTGCTTAAATAATATCGATTTTGTTATTCTGATTAAAATTTAAGCATGACAGAGCTATGGATTGACGACAAAATTTTATATCTGTTTCATACATTTTTTTTTTCTTAGACTCTTTGTCATTCTTCTGTATTCTACGCTATAAGGCCAAAGGTTACCGGCCACTTGCGATTTTTGACGTTTTCTTAAATATCTAGAAAAATACATGGCGAATTATCCTGAAACTCCAGATGGGTAAACATAATAGTACAGGCCATATATTTCCGTGAAGATTTTTTCCCGAAAACCCATAGGTGATCGTCAACAAATTGAAAAAACGAATATCTTTTGGACAACCCTGTAAAAACTAATGTAGCAAAAGCGTTCAAACTGTAGATTATGATTAAGTGCCTTATTGCAATAAATTGTGTTCATTTTTATGAGAATAGCATGTGTATTCCAAGAGAAATTAACGTATTTATAAAAGAGTCCCAAATTTTGCCAAGTTTTTTGCTTATAATTTGTAGAGTTCTTAATATATATATAAAAAAAGTTCTTTTCAGAAGATATGACAAATAACATTTTACGCAATACCCTAAATCTGAATGAAAAATAATAAAAATTGTATGAAAAATGAGTTATTTTACTAAATAATGATTCACTGCTCATGCCCGAATGTAAACAAAATATAATGTGCATAATATGTCAGGTAAATGTATAGAGCAACTTTTTTAAAAGTCTCAAAAACATAGCTTGAAAATTCTGAAAATTATCGTTGATAGAATAAGCTCAAAATCCGTTGTTTCCAAAATGAAGAAAAAACATGAGGGGTTGTATCCATATATCCATTGATTAGCGGCAGTATAGCATACACAATATTGCACGTACTACTGTATTTTGATACAGCCTCTCATCTTTTTGCTCCCTTTTTGGAATAACGGATTTTGAGTTTATTCTATAAATGATAACTTTCAGACTTTTCAAACTATATTTTTGAGATTTTCACAAAAGTTGCTCTATACATTTAGCCAACACATTATGCAAATTATATTTTGTTTTCATTCGTTCATGCGCGGTGAATCATTATTTAGTATAACTGCTCATTTTTCATACAATTTTTATTATTTTTTCATTCTGATTGCAGTGTATTGTGTAAAATGTTATTTGTCATATTTTCCGAAAAGAACTTTTTTTTTATATTAATAACTCTACAAATTATAAGCAAAAAACTTGGCAAAATTTGGAACACTTTTTATAAAACTTTCATTTCTCTACGAATATGCATGCTATTCTCATAAAAATGAACCCAAATTATTACAATAAGGCACTTAATCATAATCTACAGTTTGAACGCTTTTGCTACATTATTTTTTACTGGGTTGTTCAAAAGATATTCGTTTTTTTTTTCAATTTGTTGACGGTCCCCTATGGGGTTTCGGGAAAAAATCTTCACGGAAATATAGGACCTGCACTATTCTGTTTACACAACTTCAGTTTCAGGATAATTCCTCATGCATTTTTCTAGATAGTTAAGAAAACGTCAAAAATCGCCAGTGGCCGGTCACCTTTGGTCATGTAGTGTATTACGTTATTGCTACCAGTTCCAAAAGAGATAACAAATACACCAATCAATTCATCTTTCGGTGTTAGGTCTATTTTCCTACAAATTAACACTTTCAATTTTCTTCGTGGACAGTCTATTAAATTTATAATGTGTTTCAGTAAAGTATTTCTTAACTTCTCGTACAGACGAGGAAAATAGTTAAACTTTTTTACTTCATTGTCTTTACGGTTTACTTTCTTGATATTTTTACCAAATCTGAATTTTTAGATAAGTTTATTAATCAGGTTTGTTGAAAAACCATCTTTTTCAGCGATATCTCTAATGGTATTAAACTCTTTTTCTAAATATTTATTTGAACCTACTTTAAAGGTTCGTCTAACGTAAAATTTGTAAGCTGCTATTTTATATAAAAATTGTGATGAACTATACAGGGTGTCCGGTCTCAAAGGTGTCCAATGGCTAATTCCTAATCCGTTAGTCATAAACATATAGTTCCAATTACAAAAATGGTTTAAATCAGATATAGAAATATTTTAAAAGAGATTTGTGTCAATAAAAACATTTCTTAAAAAATTACGAAATTTAAATTTTTATACTGCCCCCCGGTCCTATAAGTTATATTTAGTAAAATTTTCCTTTTACACTGACAAGTAATACAAAAAAAGTCCCGTTGTTCTACGATTTAAACTGACTGAGTAATACCTGTTTAAAGTTGGAGCATATTTTTTGCTGCAAATTGGGGGTCATTCACAAATTTAGTCGAAATATAATTTCGTCAGATATATTAAAAAATGGTTGAGAGTAAAATTAACATTGTAATATACATTTGAAATCTTTAGTCATTCTGACATATTAATGCAAAATATACAATTTGTAATACACATTTAAAAAGAAAGAAAAAAACAGAGTTTTTGTTAAATAAAATGATGCTAAATTAACAGCCTCAATTCTTTACAAAATGATACGTATTTTAAAATATTATTAGATTACACTAGCCTGCAAAAGTTGGGTTATTTCATGTTTTTTAGCTTTTGATAATTGATTTTTATGTATTCTGCACCGCTGAAACCGGAATTGACCTTCATTTTTAGCCATCACATCAAGATTTTTCACAAATTGCAAATTTCAAAGTAAAAAGTTCAAAGTTAAAATGTAATCTCTTCCCCCATCTCATCACACCACCCAGATGTAAGAATCCCAAGATAAGCAAAAATATCGAATAAATTAAAGAATAAAATAAAATAAAAAATGTTTTACATATGTTTTATAGTATGAGATTTTCGCTATATTTTAACTTACACATTTGCAAAAAAATTCTAACGTGATGGTTAAAAATGAAAGTCATTTTCAGATTTAGTGCTAAAAAGTACGTAAAAATCAATTATCAAAAGTTAAAAAATACAACCATCTCCTCTACTTTATAGTATCCTATTTTTGTTATTCTTTAAATTCGGCAATTTATGATTTGCGAAATATCCTGACATGATGGTTAAAAATTAAGGCAATTGTTGGATTCAGTGCTAAAAAATACATAAAAGTTAAAAAACGCAACAATCTCCGTCTTGTATTATCTAATCTAAAACTTTTTCATAAACTTCTTGGCGTAATCTATCCGAAATTTTTTGCGTTATCCTATAAAATAAGTATAAATGGTAACCACCGAAAAGCATAATAATATTAGATTGTTATCGGATTTGCGCCAGTATGTAAAATGTAATCTCGTTCGGATATTTGAAAGTGGGTTAAAGTTCGAATACAAATTTTGAACTGGAAAAACATACATAAGATCTTTGAAGTAACATAAAAACTTATAAAAATAACGTAATTTTATTAAAAGAAGTCATAAAAGAAACAGTCTCAAATCCTGACAAAATAAAACATATGTTATTTTAAGCAATCTGAAACTTAATAAATGTTAACCTAATCGTAATACTTGTACGATTTTTTTCAAAGGGCAAATACACATGAAATGAGATCTTCGAATACTTTAAGCACTTGGAATATGACCCCTCAAAGACAAGCCGAACTCATTTGTTTTCAGAGCAGAAAAGTGGCATAAGTCATGCATTTTTAAAGTTTCATAACTCGCACAATTTTAGTGTTATATGAATGGGACTTTTTCTGTCTTACTTGTCAGTGTAATAGGAAAATTTTACTAAATATAACTTATAGGACCGGGGGACCGTATAACAATTTAAATTTCGTAATTTTTTAAGTAATGTTTTTATTGATCAAAATCGCTTTTAAAATATTTCTTTATTTGATTTAAAGCATTTTTCTAATTGGAACTATATGTCTATGACTAACGGTTTAGGAATTAGCCATTGGACACCGTTGAGACCGGACACCCTGTATATTTATAGTTATAGATATATATATATATATCTAATATAAAAATAATCTAATCTAATCTAATCTAAAAAGATCCGGTTAATATATATTTATATTATATATATATATATATATATTATTTTAAGTGCAAAGTTATTATTCTTTCGCAATCAAGCCTGCATGCAACAGAAATAAATTTTAAATAACCATGCTTAAAAATTATATAAAACATCACAATAAATGAGCAAATTTCAATACTGTTTTTTAAAAAATTCATTTCAAAGTACAATTTATTTCCTATGCGTCAATCTAAAAATCGAAAATGTACAATATTTAGATGTAAAAAAATGAATAGCGAAAAATGCAAAACCGTAATTAAATCGTCGTGTTTTGCCAAGCTCAAAATGACGTTGGCGTGATGCACGGGCATGTTTGTTCTTCACTATAAAGAGATGATTAGTAGATCTATTTTTTCCTGCTGAAGGAGCAGCTTTTCCCCATTTTATAATACTTTAACAAATAAAGCTTATTTTTTTCATTGCTGTTTTGTCAAGAGTATGAGCTGTGTTTCATAAAATATTAATTTGGAGTAATAAATTTATTAAAATGTTACTTCAGCAGGAAATAGGTTAAGCAACATTTCTGTTGTCGTAGCGGACACCAGTTGCAGGCTTTTAATATTGCCAACTACGCTGGTTGTTTTTTTTTTTATATATATACTTTTGATCTTAAGTATCTGCAAAGACTATAGTTGCAATGTACAAGTTCCGGAGTAGGTTTGTCCATACAAGACATGATTCTCCGCAAATGCTAAGTGAATCGTTACAAGGTTTATAGACAGGTAGGTGGCAGCACAGACAATCACCTCATTGCGTTCACTGCTGAAATTCCATAATTAGTTAAAACTCGATTCGCATATTAAAACGCAATCGGACTGTCAAGTCATATCTTGGTGGAAAACACCTGAAAACCCGATTTTAGCAGTTGACTCGTAGGTTTACCATTATGTTTATGTCATATGTTATTATCCAGTCCTCCATGTTTTCATACCTTTGGGTGCAGGAAAACACAATGGTAGATCTACGAGTCAACCGCTAAAATTGGGTTTTCTGGTGTTTTCTACCAAGATATGACTTGTCAGACCGATTGCGTTTTAATATGCGAATCGGATTTTAAATAATTCTGGAATTTCAACCGTGTACCTGATGAGGTGATTGTCTGTGCTGCCATCTCCCGGTCTGTTAGCAATGCACTTAACCCATTCGCGCATTTACAAGCAAGTGTCGCATGCAGTGAAAAAAAAAAGAAGAACTGAAATTCGTTAAAACTGGCAGAAATAAGTTAAAGCTGATAGTCCACGACAGCACAAAGATTTTGCTAGGCATCGACATTTTTGGTCATATTACTGTAGAAGGGTTTTACTTTAGAAAGCACTTTTGAATGGGAAATTTGCCGAATTATCGTTCTCGAACAATAAAAACCTTATTACACAGTCCGCATATCCCGCAGTTAAATTCAAACCCTGGATCAACAGCCAAATGCCGATTTTGCCTACCAGCATCCTAAATAACGGCTGAGTGATGTTTTGTCAAGAATATGAGTTGTGTTTCATAAAATATTATAATGGAGTAAAACTTTTATTAAAACGTTACTGCACCAGGAAATAGGTTAAGCAACATTTCTGCTGTCATGGCGGGCACATGTTGCGGGTCTTTAATATTGCCAACTACGTTGGTTGTTCTTTATATACTTTTGATCTTACGTATCTGCAAAACGTACAAGTTCCGGAGTAGGTTTGGCCATGCAAGACATGATTCGCCGCAAATGCTAAGTAAATCGTTACAAGGCTTAGCAATGCAATTAACTCATTCTGGCATTTACAAGCAAGTGTCGCATGCAGTGAAAAAAAGAAGAGTAACTGAAATTGGTTAAAACTAGCGGACAGTAATTAAAGCCGGTAGTCCACGACAGCACAATCGGAGAAAAGATTTTGCTAGACATCTGCATTTTTGGTCACATTATTATAGAAGAGTTTTAGGGATGCACTTTGTGAATGGGAACTATGCCGAATTATCGCTCTCGAACAACAAAAAACCTTATTACACAGTCCCCCTAATCCGGAGATGAATTCAAACCGGAGCCCAAGCCGCTAATTTTGTCTACTAGCATCCTAAATAATGGCAAAGTGGGCCTGATACATCCTTCATTCTTGTATATCTACAGATTTGTATATATATTACATAATATGTTAAAATTTAGTTCAATTAAGAAACGGATAACACAACTAAACATTTCACTTCAGCAATTTCAATCAGTAAACAGAAATTTACTCGAATTCTTTTGTACAGTACTGTATGTGATCTATAGAGCTTAAATAATTCATAATATGCAAAAAAAATAATGAAATTTAAAACACACACCACAACTGAAAACGAACGTTACACAATTATCGCTCTGTCGCCGGAATTTTTTTGCGAATTCCTGTAAAGGACGATAAATGCTATACGCACTATATTGTAGAGTATCTTGTACTGCACCTCAGTGATATATATCAATTCATTCTGTTATTTTTTAAAGAAATGTTCATCAGAATTTTATTTTAACCCCTTCTATACCAGCATAGGTATATGAAGATTACATGTAAAACCGGTTTTTCGGGCATTTGAATTTAAAATATCAATTAGTAATTTTCAGAAAAATGAGATGCTTTTATTCATATTAATAAGAAGAGATATGGGTATCGACATTTAAATCGATATGTATCAAAATCTAAATCGATACATATAGAAATATAACGATAGTGTCACCCGCAACAAAGTCCGGATTAATTGATTCATTCGAATCGTTGTCCGAAATCATTGACGAGTCAACCTAAAAAAAGAGAGAAAAAATAAGAAACAAATCAGAACTTAAATAAGAGAGAAATGCGAGAGAAAAAAGGCAGAATACATGTTATTTGAGAATGACGAGAAATGCGAGAAAAGCGCATTCTCCTCTGTATGGTGGCGCCATCTCTGCTGTGGTGGGAAATTTAAGCACTTTCCAACATTTCTCATAATACGACCTATACACAAACATATATTGCTGCAATACCGTTTTTAGGTGCGTTCGTAATTATATAAATACGTAGCACCTATAGTCGTCGCTCAGTCCGTCCGTCTGTCCGTCTGTCCGTCCGTCTGTCCGTCCGTCTGTCCGTCTGTCCGTCTGTCCGCATGTAACAGAGCAAAAACTACCCAACCGAATAGTCTGAAATTTCAAATATGTGATTGTTGCAAAATTTTGTCGAGCCATTTCAAATTTCATGAAAATCGGATGTATAGTTTAATTACAGGGACAGTCAAAAGTTTTTCTTTACATTACGGCCAATGGGAAAAATTATTGCAAGTGGATTTTAATGATATTAGAGCCTTCCGAATGATCTGAAATTTTAAAGATATAATTGTTGCAAAATTTTGTCGAGCCATTTCAAATTTTAGGAAAATCGGATGTATAGTTTAATTACAGGGACAGCCAAAAGTTTTTCTTTACATTACGGCCAATGGGAAAAATTATTGCAAGTGCATTTTAATGATATTACAGCCTTCCGAATGGTCTGAAATTTTAAAGATATAATTGTTGCAAAATTTTGTTGAGCTATTTCAAATTTTAGGAAAATCGGATGTATAGTTTAATTACAGGGACAGTCAAAAGTGTTCCGAAAAAATTATTGGAAGTGCATTTTAATGATGTATCAGACTATGCACGTTATAAAGTGCAAAAAATTATACATTCAGTACAATATGGGGTGCAAAAAATAATTTTAAAACTAGTTATAGTACGAACGCACCCCATTTGCCACGTTTGACGAGCAATTTCCAACTTGTTAAAAACAACGATAGATAATAAATGGAATGGATCCATGGTGTTTGTGGAGAATCAGACCATGGATCCACTGGTACGGAAGAAGTTAAGAATTTATTAAATGAAATATGTTTTTATTAAGCTGTACAAGATCATTTATATTGTGTGTGACACCAATGTAGTTAGTTAGATTGAAAAATTAAATAGGCGTTCATAAAATGTATTTCTCTTTACTACATAATAAATGAATGGGGGCATCGTATCAAGCGCGTATGGCCCCCAAAATGTCATACTCAGGATGCGACCAGGTGAATAATACTAGGATAATCGTTACCATAAAGAAAACTGAGCCGTTAAATAAAGCGTAAAGTCAGTTTTATTATTATTACTGTTAACAAAATATTAGACATTTATCTCTAGAATTCAAAGAATTAAAAAAAAAAAAAAAAAAAAAAAAAAAAGGAAACATAGAAAAAATAGTAATAACTAAATAACGTACATTTTTTTGAAAAATATTTTTATGACTAAAACGTAGCATGAAAGAATAATAAAACCTTATTTAAAATGTTATTGTATGAAAAAATAATAAAGGAAAAGCATGCTTTAATACAAAATTTATGTTTTGTAAAATGTTCATTGTTACATTCCTTTAGGCATTTATCCTCTTAAATACTTTAAACCAGGGCAATAAAACCTTTTTCAATTTTGAAGCTCGGAGCATTTTAAATATTTTGTGATAAATCTTTCTTTCTGCTACAAAAAATGTTTGTAAATACTTTTAAATCTTGTTTCTCAAAAGAAAATGCTGTGTAAAGATTTAAACTCTTCTGCCGACAAAATATTAAATAGAGAACAATATTCAAATATGCTTTAGAAAATGTTATATATTTATATCTGTGTACGTATTTAAAAAGAAGCTATTTTAAAATTTAAAAAAAAGCAATTTTATAACCACTCTGTTTTGGCAATTACAATTTTGAAATAATATTTAATAAGTACGCGAAATAAAACTTAAAAAGAATTTTTTAAATACAAGATGACCAGAAATAAACGTCCTAATTCGAAAATTCAATAATTCATTATAAATATGAATATGAAATGGTTGACTTTTCCATTTCGCGACTCTTAAATTTCATTCACTACTGTAATTAAAGAGTTGAGTGGATGAACATGTTATTTTCTACTTTTTTTTTTAATCTTTTGAATGAAAGCGTTAGGATGTATCTTATCACATGGTGAAGCTAAAATACTAAGATTCTATTCAGCCTTGAAGATTTAAGAGATTATTCATTAATATTTAATATTTTAATATTTAATACTGTGAATAATATTAATATTTTTTAATATTTGAAAATTAAATATGAATAAGTTTTTCTGAGAGAGTTTAGTACCATACCTGTTAATATTTTAAACACATGGTATCAAACGGAAAATAAATCATTAAAATTTACAACAAAAACTTTCACCTCAAATTTCTTGAAATGTAATTTTTGTTACTTAACATGTTCTCCCACTTAGCTCTTCAATTCTAAAAACATTTCAAATTTTCGCCAATAGATGCCATTGTATCGTCTAAAACCTTAAGAATGCTAAAAAAAAAAAAAATGCTGGTTAAAAAGTCAGTTGTCTTTTCGGTTACAATCGCTGAATAGAATAAATAATGCAGTAGCCCTCAAAATATTTTGAGAAACATAATAATTGACTTAATTACAAACTATAATAAAATACAAAAATCAGTCATTCATTTTATTTAACCATAGTCAATGTTTTACAAAATTTTAGCAAATTAACTATCATTTGCGAGAAAATTACATGAAACCTATGAAAAACCAGAAAAAAAGATAAATAAAAAGTATTTTGACATTATAACAAAAAATCGTTTTAACACAATAATTATCAAATCTAGTAATGTGTTAGTCAATATTTAGTAACATATACTCTGGTCTTTATGACAGCCTCATAAACGCGCGGGCATCGAGTCGACTAACTTTTGTATTCGAACTAAATGAATTCGGTAGCGCTCATTTTCAAGAGCTTCATATAAAGCCTACTTATTTGAATAATTTTTGCCCCTTACACTACGATTTATCTCCTCTCAGAGATGCTCTATGGGGTTCAAATCCAGACTTTTTCTTGATCACTCTAAAACCTTGACTTTTCTGCGTTTCATAAAATCACTTACGCACTTTGATTTGTGTTTTGGGTCATTATCTTGCTGAAAATGCCAATTAGCAGGCATTTTTTATTTATCATATGGTAGATTATGAGTCTGTAATATATCAACATACATGAACCGATCCATATTCCCCACAATTCGAAATAAGGTCCAACTCCGCTGCGAGAAAAACACCTCCAAACCATCACATTGCCGCCTCCATGTTTGACGATGGTTATTTGGTATCGATTATCATAATTTTTATTTTTAGGACATCGAATGTACTTGATTCCATCCAAAGACACTAAATTAAACGTGCTTTCATCGTTCCACAAAACATTAGATCACTGTACAATTGTTCACGATTTATGCCGTTTTCCGAATGCATGTCTAGCCTTCCTATTCTTAGCAGATACCAAAAGCTTTTTTGCTGGTCTTCGGCCATGTAAACCACAAAGGTTTAGGAGTCGTTTGACAGTTGAAACGTGTATGTCTATGCCGTAATTTTCTTTCAATGCATTTTTACTTTCTACTATCTTTAATAGAAGAAGGTATTGTAATCGAAATTTTTTTCGACTTCCGGTTTTCGACGGATTTAAACGCTTTAGGGGTCAGAGATCGTAAAAAACCTGTTTATACAAAATGTCTGTCTGTCCGTGTGTCCGTATGTCGCCATTGTACCATCGAAAATTGCATGAAGTTATGCATAGAATTGAATCAATATATTTTTTTAAGTTTTTGGCTATGGCAAGCAGGTCCTTCATTAATTTGGAAAAAATCCGCCGGTAGGAGGCGCTGTAATAGCGATTTGTGTGCATTTTGAATATTGTACCATCGAAAAGTGTATGAAGTTATGAATAGAATTGAAACAAATTTTTTGTATATGTTTTTGGCCATGGCAAGAAGGTCTTTCCTAAATTTGGGGAAATTTCGCCGGTAGGGGGCGCTGTATTACCGATTTTTGTGCATTTCGAATATTGTATCATCGAAAAGTGTATGAAGTTGGGCATAGAATTGAAACAAAATTTTTGTGCATGTTTTTGGCCATGGCAAGAAGGTCCTCCCTGAATTTGAAAAACTCCGCGCCACAATGGAGCGCTGTAATACCTATCTACGGAAGGGGACGCTGTAATAGCGATTTTTATGCAATTTTAGATATTGTACCATCGAAAAGTAAATGAGGTATCGACATGAGATAGAAGAAAGTTTTGGGATTGGCACATCCAACTAGATTTTTACTACAGCTGACTTACGACAATAATTTCTAGATAGCTTTTTTATAATACGGTCAACATTGCAAGTTTTTTTTTTTTTTTTTCTGGAAGGCCACTTCAAAAATTATCGTCGGTAGAATTCCGTTTATTAAAAACTTTATTCCATGTACTCACAAGCTGCCGAAACATGTTAAAAGAACGAGCAACTTCTGCTTGTGCCCTTCCTTACTTAAGTACATTTACAAGAGCTTTTCTGAGATAACTAGAATATTCTTTGCATTTCAACATTTAAAAATAACCACAATAAGTCAATATAAACACTAATCGAAGCTCTAGAGCAACTGATGCCTTCAACAATTAAATGCAAACTAATTGTCAAAATACTTTTGAGCTAAGGAGGAGACATTTTTCTTCGGTGGCGCCGAATTTAATGAAACAAGTACATTTGAATACATTTGGTACATTTGAATAACTGCAGTCATATTGTTTTTAATGATAGGGAATATATTTTCTTTTCTATTTTTATATTAAATACGAGTGAATATAATGGTTCAAAATACTTTTGAGCGCTACTGTACAATTTGAGATATTTTGATATACAGTATTACATGCTAGTTTGAAAATTATTGTAGTTTGAGACGCTGCCCCATCGCAATATATTGACGATAATATAAACTGCTTTAAAAATTACAGTACATAAAATTTAAGAACAAGTAGATATAAATTGCCCTTATTTCAACTTCAAATTTATAAAAACTAATAAATAATGGAATTTTCAAATTCAGGCTTTTATTTCTGATGACCCTGTATATGCAATCTTAAAAAATCCCGCAGCACTGTTCCTTTAAACATTGCTGCAAATCATCATATAAAATGAGACTAGTACTAGGGAGATTCTCAAAAGGTGGGATCATTAAACGTTAACTATATGTAATTTTTAAAATTTTCAAATTTAAGGCCAATTTTTTTTAATAGTGTAGTATATAAGCCTATAAATATAATATATAAATATTTTTAATAGTATGTCTACAAAATTATACACAAACATTAAAAGACAGCAACTATTCTGGAAAATTAATGATTAAAGCATTTAATTAGCAGTTGTATACGTTACAAATTTTGGATATTTTTTCGCACGTACTTTACAGATTTTGTACGTTGCTCTTAGTATTTAAAAAATTCTTAAGACTAAGAATGTAGTAAATGTGTCTGTATACATATATATATGTATACTTAACTTTTTGTTATCCAGTAATAATAATAATAAAATCAAATGCTTTGTCGCGTGCGTTACTTTCGGACATAACAAAATACAAAACAATTCTTTATAGAAAAGTCCTTCTATCTTCAAAAAAGCAATAAATCAGCCTGCCATCTCTTAACAAAATTATCAAAAAATCATCCGTTTCCTTTATGCATTTATCGTTTACCATTAGAACCACATGGAAAAAAGTTAAAACTCTTTTTCTTGGTGGTACATTGGAGCAGTTAACGTCATGAATGTCCGAAATTGGCCTCTTTAGCATAAAATAATAAAATTTTAAGATATTTATACAAAGCTTTTACAATAAATTATGTCATTTTCTGTCTCTGAATAGAAATAAAAACTCAGTGTAAAAAAATAATAATAATAAAGTCAATGATAATTAAAGTTATGTTTGAAAGGCTTAAAGTTATGACGTGTGTCCAGTGCCCACCTTTTGAGAATCGCCCACTAATCGATTAGTATTAACGTCTTACTAATCAGTGCTATACTAAAATTTTTGCTTAGGTGGTTGTTTAAATATACAAACTGTACAAAAGTTGAAAATCTTCATTACTTTCTAAATTTGACGTCATATTTGCATTATTAGGGAACTTTTATTTTGGGCTACCTAATCAGATTTAATCCGACCAAGTACTTTAAAAATCATGTTGCATCAAAGCTTGGAACTCCTAATGTTAAATTCACTTTTAATCACAGCAAAACAAATTGTAATTTAAGTTATTTTTCATGCCTAGCTCAATAACTACTTCGCAGAATGAACTGAAATTTTGGAAATGATTTATTTTACGTTTGACGTTTCTAGAAATAGGTTTTTGTCAAAAATAGTTCATTATAATTTACAACTCATATATTTCTAGAAAAGTAATTTCGAGAATACTTTTTCTTTTTTTTACATTTTCGCCAAAACTCTGAACTGGAGC
Source organism: Maratus speciosus (assembly GCA_963932465.1). Classification (NCBI taxonomy): domain Eukaryota; kingdom Metazoa; phylum Arthropoda; class Arachnida; order Araneae; family Salticidae; genus Maratus; species Maratus speciosus. The sequence continues at coordinate 459,393,973 of OZ010792.1, forward strand.
GTCAGAATCTTTAGCAGAAAATCAATTTCCAAAAGCTTGAAATATGCATATTAAAATTTAAATCTCATTTCCCCAAGTAGTTCTTGAGTTATAGATAGGCAGTTATCCGTATTGCAATCTGTTTTTCAACGATTTAAAATGGATTTAATCAGGGGCGTATTTAAGCAGAATTCATTAGGGGGGCGTATATGACGATTTTGCCGACTGACTTAAAAAAAAAAATTATATATCTTTAAAAGTTCGTTTCTGTGTCTGTATATATGCATTTACCCGGTGTCCTAAAATGTACTGACTGATTTTAAAATTCAGTAACTTGCAAATGGTAACAGCTATAAAATCAATTCTTGCAGGTATGTAAGATGTCAGGAATTTTTTTACTGCGATTATCGATTTTAGTTTAACATAGTGGCGATAGATGGCGCTGCTAGCAATAAGTGCTAAATCGGGACCTGATTTTTGCCCTCTCTCTTTTCTCATTATTGATGTGAATGAAGGAGATTAAATATATGCAGTGGGCCTCTAAGAACATAATTTCATTGGCAACTGAGAACCCCTCCATATATTTAAGTTAATACCCCTCCTTCTTCTGCATCAATACTGAGGGAGAGAGAAATTAAAAAAAATCAGACCCCGATTTAGCACCTGTTGCCAGCAGTACCATGTATCGCTGCAGTTTTAAACTAAAATCGAGAATCGCTGTAAAAAACTCCTGACATCTTACATAACCCTCCTGCAAGATTTTTTTTACAATAGCTGCCACTATTAGCAAGTTATTGAATTTTAAAATCAGTCAAACCATTTTAGTACACTCGGTATGTTTTATATAAAATTCAACCTTATTAACCCATCGAGATCAAAACTTTCATTTTAGAACGTCGAATACTTTACGCTTTAGAATATTGAAGAGAATATAAGGTAGATTTAAAGATGGATATACCACCCCTTCACTTACGTTACATTGTTGTAAATATCCCCGTAATGTATTTTGATATCTTTTGCTGAATGTGCAAATGCTGAATGGAAATCTGCAAATCGGATTAATTAAATAAGTTGAAATTTTTAGTAAAATGCTACTTGGAACTTATGCAGAATCAGCTTATTTATCAGTTGCCCATGGCGGTTGTCCCACCCACTCAACCCCAACCGCTGATCAAGACTAATAGTAAGCTTGATGCAAGAGCGGTTGTTCGGTAGCTTCAGAGCCCCGAGTTTTTCCTTTCTGCTTTTCGGTGTCTTTAATTTGTGTAATTTCCCTTTTAAATTTGTCCGGTTTTAATTTTTGATTTTTTTTTCAACCTAGCTTCCGCTAGTTATATTCGGGACCTGGCTGGGGACCTATGAACCTGGCTTCTGCAAAAGAGTCGGGATAAGAGAAGAAAAGCTTAAAGGACAGCTGACGGAAAGAGGCCGCTCACTACGGCTCTTGATTACATTACATTACATTAAAAAGGATTAAATCAAAACTCATTTTAATTACATCTTTGTGCATCCATTGCATAACATGCATTTTAACCCACCATTGTTTTAGACGAGCCCATCTATTCACGACAGTGCCCAAATCTAGGTATTTCAAAATATCCTTCTCAAACGTAAGCATCATGAGTGTATTCAAACGTGAATCGGTCTTTGTTGTTCTTAGATATTTTTTTCACAATTTTAATTTACATTGTTCTTTCATTCGAGGCAATTGTGACTGGAGAAATTAGAGCCAGTCGATTGACATGGTTCACAAGTGGCAGAATGTATCTCAAAGGCTCTGTTTTCATGTAAATATAATACATTATTTCAGCCTCTGCGCAGAAGTCTGACAAAACTTTATCCCTGCGTGTAATGCTTCCATATCAGGAATTGACAATGTTTCACGAAAGACATTTACCGCATTCTTAACCAGATTTAGTTTTTATTTCTCTCTTGTAATGGGAGGATACATTATTTTATCCAGTGGTGTGATTATGCTGATGAAAGAATTCAGCTATCACCACTGCAACGATATCCAGTATTTTCTGAAACTCCATGTGTTAGAACAGGGATTCCTAAACTTTCAGACCGACGTATCACTAAATTAATGTTCATACTTACGCGTACTACCAGGTGACAAACTCAAAGCTAATACAGAAAAACCTATGAAACAGGTTACTATTTTAAAATAGAACAAACGGATAAAAGGAAAGATTTCGCGAAGCATGCGAAGAAATAATTTATTTCTTGTAATAATTTATAGTGTATTTATGTATATAAAGTATATCATTGTGGGTTACAAATATACATGTATAATAGAGAACATAAATACTGCATAGTTTTGTTAAACATGAGAAGAAAAATACACATTTGAAGTCCGCTTTCTTCGAGATTTTTTTGTTATATGAATACTGTGTATATATCAATAGTAAACTACACTTAAGAAAATTTAATAAGTGAATAACTTACATAAACAATTCACATATCTTCTGAAAATAAACTACTTTTTAATGTGATATTGAAGGTTGTGGAAATATGTAATATACACACATACAATATAGTAAAAGAAGAAAACTTTTTCTTTTTTTCAGGGGAAGGAAAGGTCATCTCAATATCTACCAAAGCATTAGTTCCACTTATCAAAAAATTCAAATCGAATTACATTATAAAAATAAGAGAAAGCTAGACGCTGTGAAAGTAGTATAACAGAGAGTATTGCAGAAACCACATTACCGGCTAACTTTCAAATCAAAAAAGAGGAGAAGGGGGGGGGGGGGTGATTGAGCTGTTTTTTTATTTCACATACTGTATTTTTAATTTCACGTGTCGGTGTCTGACTTTCGCGTACCAGTACATAGAGCTTCTTGTCTTAGTACTGGTACGCGTACCCTAGTTTGAGAACCCCTGCGTTGGAATATTAGGAGTTCGGAAGCGAAGAGATTGTTTCAATTACCATCTAACTTCTTTGGTGCCAATCTTCATCGATACTATATAGCAAATTCATTTAACGGATCAACACCTTACTTGGTTTACAAGAGAACTACACTCTATATTTCCCTATTCATATTTTCATTGTCATTGTTCCTAATGATTTGATACAAGTCTTCAGTACTTTTGTAGCATCTATTTTAAGAGTCTTCGACATCATTTTTTCAGTAACTAACTTGCACTTGTACTGAACATTCTTGTGAAACATTTGTGAAGCAATGAAGTCGAGCCATAACATTTTCTTTCATAATCCCCATGGTTTGATCTTTGCTTTGCTAACAGAAGTAGAGGAATCAACTATTTCAAAATTTGTAGGATAGATTCATATAAGATCCAAACCGCTTTCAATGATTATGCTCGAGCAGTCTATCTCGCCTTAGAAAGATTCCGCAGTAGAAGAGCATTTTCTATTTCTTTGAGCTTGTCTACTAATGTTTTCTTTCGTTTAGTACTTGCTGTGAAAAACACAAACATTTTCCAGCACGTCAAAAACATCGCCTATAATATTGCTGGCATTGCAGATATGCCAAATGAAAGTATTGAGTCTGACATTGACAAGGAATATATTGCACAATTCAACCTACGATTTCTGAAAACGTCTCATAGTCCTAAGTGCCGTTGAATTCCCCAGACATGCTGTTTGTAAAACCGTATGACTGGAAAACTACCTGTTCTATTTCGAGCTCATTCTTCGTAAAGATGTACGATTTCTAGCATGCAAGGTCGACATTGGTTTTATCGACTTCTTTTACAACTTCCAAAAGCCGATCGGAGTTTTTCCATCTTTGTCGACATATTTCAACATAACAGCTGATCGAACATGGTTCGAAGCATCTGGTGTTGTGTCTGTCATAATTCCATAAAATTATGCTTCTTGAATATCTCTGACTATCGTTTTGCGCACTGGTGAAGCAAGAAATTCAATCATCTCATTTTGGGATGAAGCGGAAATGTAAGTTATGTGGTGTGGCTTTAAACGCGTGTCCTCAAACATTTCCTCAGTTGTGGATTATGTCTGGAAATTAGTTTCAAAATTTGCCAAAAGTTTTCATTTTCGTCTTTGTCACTTCCACAAACGAGAGCTTGTCAACTCTGCATTCGCGCAATGTCCATCAAGATTGCTACAATTTCAGTGCTGAATGCAAGATGTTGATGTTACTCTTCCAGAATAATCCGTTTGCGCTTGCTCTCGTCTGGTAAGTGATTATGCGTCATTATGAACTGAAAAAATAGGAAACAGCAAATTTGGTGGGAGTTGGAAGAGAAATGTTGTGCGAACTTTCTGTTCCTTAAGCTCTTCATTTTGCGTCTTTTGTTTAAACCACTCTCAACTGAAGCATTTTGTATTTTTTCTCTCCAAGGTCCTTCATGAAATAGGCAAAAAAATTGCATGGAGTTCTGTGCTACACTACTGGCCATTAAAATTGCTAGACCAGGAAGGAATGCAGATAACAAAATGATATTTATTGGATAAATATATTATACTAGAAATAACAAGTGATTAAATTTTCAAGAAATTTGGGTGCATAGATCCTGAGAATTAAGTACCCAGAACAACAAACTCTGACAGTAATAGCAGCATTTATACGCCTGGGCATTGAGTCAAACAGAGATTGGATGACATGTACAGGTACAGATGTCCATGCAGCTTCAGCACGATGTCACAGTTCATCAACCGTAGTGACTGGCGTTTGGTAATGATCCAGTCGCTTGGCAACCATTGACCAGTAGTTTTCGATTGGTGAGAGATCTGGAGAACGTGCTGGCTAGGGCAACAGCCGAAAATTTTCTGTATCAAGGAAGGTCCATATAATACCGGCAATATGCGGTCGGGAATTATCCTGCTGAAACGTAGAGTTTCGCAGGGCTCGAATAAAGGGCAGAGCCATGGGTGAACCAGAAATGTAACATGCACTGTTCAAAGTGTCGTCAATGCAAACAAGAGGTGACCGAGATGTGTATCCAATGGCATCCTATACCATCACCCCAGGCGATGGGCCAGTATGACGATGATGAATGCACGCTGCCAATGTGCGTTCACCACGATGCCGCAAAACACGGATGCGACCATCATAATGTTGTAAACAGAACCTGGATTCATCTGAAAAAATTAGATCTCGCCGTTCGTGCGCCCAGGTTCATGTTGATCTCACCATTGAAGATGCACCTGTCTATGACGCAGCGTTAAGGGAAGCCGCAGCCATGGTCTCCAAACTGAGAGTCCATGCTGCTTCAAACGTCGTCGAACTGCTCGTGCAGACACTTGTCTTGCAAAAGAACCCATTTCTTGACACAGGGCTCATGACATGGCTACACGATCCGTTACGGCCACGCGAATAACATGCCTGTCTTCTCGGCCCCTAGTGATAGGGGGCTGTTAAGATCCCACAGGGCGTTCCGTATTATTGTCCTGAACCCATCGATTCCATATTCTGCGAACACTAATTGGATCTCGACCGACGCGAGCAGCAATAAACTTCAATCACGGTAGGCTACTATTCGACCTTTATCAAAGTCATCGAAACGGGCTGCTTTGCATTTCCCCTTCTTACACGAGGCATCACAACAACTTTTCACCAGGAAACAGCTTTCAAATGCAATTTGCATATGAAAAACCGGCTGATCAATTTCCTCATTTAAAAACACTGTAGGTGTCGCTACCGGTACCTGCTTTGTCTGAAGGTGCTGAAAACTAATCATTTGCATATCACAGCACCTTCTTCCTGTCATTTAAATTTCACGTCTGTAGCTTGTCGCCTTCTTGGTGTAGCAATTTTAATGGTCAGTAGTGTATATTCCAAAAACGGATTCTCTTTTGTACCAAGTGGTGTTGAAATGTCGCTGTCTATCTTGCGGGATGGAACCATTTATAGGATATGCTCTGAGTTTTGGCTGATATGGACCTAAACTGATCAAATATGTTCCTGATTGTCTGACTTCATTTTAGATCATTTTCCTGGGTCATGTTCAATGATGGAGTCGTTCCCACTTTCCGTAATGCAAACCTCTCCATGGTTTTGCTCGATTTCTTTCACAATCTTACTATAAATATTTAACACAGACGAACAAATTTCTTTTTCCTATCAGCTATATCTAATGTCTCCTTAAAGAACAGGAAAACGCTTAATTCATCAGATTGGGTCAATTTTCCAAAAATGCTTGCAATCATTTAAACAATCGATTAAATGATTCAATTGTCCAGCACATTTCAATACACCACAATTATTATGAATGTCTCCACTGAAGTCGTCATCATCTTCAGTGCTAGTCGATCATCGAGATGTTCAGAACCCTACTAAATCGCTGCGGACTCTCAGAAAGACCTCTTTGTATATTGAGAAACTAGTCTCTCCTGGTTCTTTCTCCATTTATTTTCAGTGGTCTCGCGAAGTCGAAGAAAGGAAGGGCAAACTTCTTATTTTCGAAAGAAATTAAGACAAATGCTAAGGATTGGTGTTTTTTAGTGTATGTTTTAAGAAAAAACGTAGAAATTTGAAAAAAAAATCGATTGTTTCAGAATTTTATCGATCGATACAGACTACCTAGAATTTGCCGACTGTGATCAAGGTTGCCGACATTGGGGGGGCGAGACGCCCCCCTACGCACCCCCAGTAGCTTCGCCCCTGGATTTAATATTAGGAGTTTCAAATGTTAAACCAGTATTATTTCTAAATTACTATATGGAAAGACTTCCTGCTTGGAGTCAGAAGGAAAAACTTATTGAAGTTTGCAATTATGGCGTCAAAATTAATTGTTAGCAATGCAAAATTTACGAATAGTATTAATCAATAGACATTATTAGCAATCTATTGGTACCAGTCACATTTTATACGATGATTTGCGAGGTGGTTTTCAGGTGCGTTCGTAGTGCGTCTCATAAATATAAAGACACAGATATTTTTGAAATTACATTTTATTAATTCATTTAAAAGAAATTAAATTTTATACTCATACTAAGAACACTGAAATAAATCTCTTATAGGGGTTTTAATTTAAATCAAATAATTTCGTCTCGAATAATAAAAAAAAATAAAAAATTACGCTGTCTCATAAATATAAAGACAAACTTGAAACTGCTTCACATGCAAATTTTTTTCAAATGCGCACGTACAGAATTAATGCGCACGCGCAGAAATACACTTTAACTTACCCAGTCGATCAAAGTTGTTTGACTTGTTTCAGTTGCAAAGATACCGTGGAACATTGAAAATTCTAAAGATGAAATTTGTAAAATATGTGAATTTAAAGCTAATGGCTTAACAGTTTGTCAAATATGTAAAAAACTGGGAGAATCAGGGCTGCATTTTATAAATTTTTATCAAAAACTTACAATTTATATTCGATAAAACGATCTGGCAGACCGAGGAAAACTAGTGAAAGACTCGATCGCAAGATCATGCGACTTGTTTCGTCGCAAAAAAATGTCACTCCGATAAGTTTCTTAACGAGATTGTGGTATGGTCCCAAAGGATACAGTACATCGTCGTATAAAAGAAAGAAAAAACATTGTATGCCGACATACGTGCAGATTTTCGTTACTGAGAAAAGAACACAAAGAACGGAGGTTAATCTGGGCTAAAGATCATATGCAGTGGAAGGACGAATGGATGCAAGACATTTTTTCAGATGAAAAGAGATTTAACTTGGATGGCCCAGATGGTTGGAATTCCTACTGGCACGATTTAAGACGTTAATCTCGAACCCTCTTCAGTAGGCAGAAAGGGGGAGGTTCTGTTATGGTGTGGGGTGCCTTCTCTTTTAATGGAACTACGGATATTGCTTTTCTGGAAGGTAAACAGACATCTAAAGAGTGTATCGAACTGCTTGATAGTCAGTTGTTGTCAATTGTTGAAACTCTTGGTGCCCGGAATTATTTGTACCATCAGGATAATGCATCGATTCACACATCAAGACTCACAAAAAATGGTTTGGCGATAGCAATGTTCATGTCACGGTGTGGCTCGCTCGTAACCCTGATTTAAATCCATTTAAGAATCTTTGTGGCACTCTCGTTCGTAGTGTATATGTATCTGGAAGACAATTTTCAAACGTCCTTGAGTTAAAAAAAGAAATCGAACGAAGTTGGTTTGATATAAAGCCAAAATAGTTTTACAACTTAATAAAAAGCATGCCTGCTAGAATTTTTTCTGTCATTAATAAGAATGGATTATTTATTGGATGGTAATTCAAAAGTATGTAAAAAGTCTTTATATTTATGAGACAGGAAATTTATTTGCATTTATCAATTTTCGAGTTGAAATTATTTAATTCTAATTTAATTTACTGTAAAATGTTTTCTTGGCACATACTTTTCGTTATATGCATAAATATAATTTTGAATACTGAATTATTAAAGTATTATTTCGAAAATATCAGTGTCTTTATATTTATGAGACGCACTGTAATACGTAGCACCTATAGTCGTCATTCGGTCCATCTGTCCATCCGCATATAACAGAGCAAAAACTACCTAACCGAATGCTCTGAAATTTTAAGTATACAATTTTTGCTAAATTTTTTCGAGTCATTTCATTTTTTCTGAAAATCGGATGTATAGTTTAATGACAGGGTCAGTCAAAGTTTTCCATTACATGACGCCCAATGAGAAAAAAATATTTCAACTGCATTTTAATCATTTCACAGCCTTTCGAACAGAATGAAATGGATGTACACTTATGAAGTGTACTAAAATATACGTTCAGTACAAAATGTGCTGCAAAAAATATTTATAAAACTTGTTATAGTACTAACGCACCATATTTGCCACGTTTGACGTGCAATTTTCAACTTCTTTTTCCAAGGATCGTACAATGTAAATGTAGATATATTTTTGTTTTTAACACTTTCCAACATAGTTGAAAGGGTTTATGAATTGGGTTTCTCTGTCCATCAGCCTGTCTGAGCTCTAACCAGTGTAAATTTACTCAGATTGCCATGTAATTGGTATACGTAATTGTGTTTCAGCATATATTCTATATTGAAAATGAAGTGTGTACCGTTCATATATCATTCACGTGAGCACTCAAAAGTATGCCGTTACATTATGGTTTGCGGGCCAAAATTCTTTGCGTATCAATATTTTAAGCATAATGAAAGTTAAAGAAATTATTCAGGTGCACTAGAAAAGGATTAAAAAAATGAAATTTATAGGAATTATTGAAGTGTACTAGAAAATGGTTACTATAAAGTATGTTGTGTGTAGCACTTACAGTACGCGTAGAGGGGAAGTGAAAAGTATTCCGTTATATTATGGTCTATGAAAAAAGGTTGCGGTGTATTGTATTTTGTTTGCGGTGTATTTTAAAGATGTTACTCTATTACAAATATAATGAAATTGGTGTAAATGTCTGAGCTACATTAATACATGCTTTTTGAGGGGAAAATAATTATCATTGGTTTACAGGGTTCGGTTATATAATGGTCTACGAGAAAAAACTGTTCACAGAGTATTTAAATTATGTTGCACTGTATGAAACATAATGAAATTTATACACACTACTGAGGTCTACTACAAGATGCTTGTTGTAGATTAGGATACGCATTGCATATATAGCTCATGTACGGGACACATAAAAGGATTCAGATACAATACTGTATCCGAAATGTTGTCTATTAGAGATGATTGCTGAAAGTACGTTTTCAAATACGGTATGCCATTTTAAGTCTGACTAAATTTTTGCATACAATGTGGTATGCATAAATTCTCTCGACCATATACAGGGCTACCCAAAAGAATTATTAAGAATAACTGAGACGGAGTGCATATTGTTTAAAAGTGTACTTTATTTTATTTAAGTCAAGCATTTTCAATCTCAACTTTATTTAGTACACTAATAGATGTTTGTAGTATATAAATAAAATCATATACAGTGCTATGCAAAGAATTGGATGCATGACTGCCTATGAACAGTAATATAGATCATATCTATTTAGTGCACTTTTTCAATTCCCAACTTTTGAAATATTTGTACACCTATACCACTTTGAATAGCAGGTACCTCACAATCTACAAATATGTAACGTGTAGGTGTGCATAAACTATCACAAATATGATGCATGTGTTATCGTGTGTATTAAAAAAGAAAAGTTGGTAATATTTTTCATATTTCGAAAGAAGAAAAAATAGTCCTTAAAGAAATGATAGTCTATTATCACACTTCTTATTATTTAATTTCTCATGCAGTAAATTGAATATATACTCATTCATATTCAAATACGTATTTTTATCGGATACATACAGATGGTCAAAATTTTTGTGAAAATCCTGGCAACCCGAATTGCAGAAAACCTATGAACCGTATAAATTATTGTAGTGTGTACTGAATGCTGCCTGGTGTTCTGATTTACGCGGAATTCCTGGAAGTATGACTTCAGTTGTTTTAAGTTGTTTTTGGCTGAATTAAATTTCAGTTTCATATTTGACGTGCATAAAAATCTGCATGGGATGTGCAGGTCTGTACAATATAATTCAAGCACGTTTCTCTCTATTTGTAGAAATTACTAAAGATGGGCTTTCAACTGTATTACTCGTTTTCTTATTAAACTAAATTTTTGCATACTATGTAGAATCTGTACAAATCTATAGATCATACACAGTGCTGTTCAAAGTAATCTAGTACTTTTCTGTACTAGAGTACTTTTCTGGCTATGAGCCGCAATTGTGAAATCTGATTTTCAAATGTGTTATACTTTTTCTAAAATGTTTACTTAGGTATATGTTTTACAATATCAAACTAAGAAATATTGTTAAAGTATTCTGGAAGATTTAGAAAGTGTTTCATAACGTATGCTTGACATTATCTGAGTTTTGCATCTTTTGCGCTGTGATGTTATATATTCCCACGGCCGACATCTTGGATTTCTCGGCGATGTTTTGTTGGTGTATATCGCTAAGGCAACCCCGACGAGTGACGTGTTCTTGCAAACCCGTTAAGCCTAACATGCGTAAAAATCTGCTTGGCGACATTTACTTGGCTGAGAAGGGGTTTTCACGCCAAGAAAAAAATCCAAGATGGTGGCCGCGGGAATATATAGGGTAATTCCGGGATTTATGCCGCACATTTTTTTGAATTAGTGTATAAAGTCCCATGGTGGACATAAAATAAAAAAAAATCATGCAATGCTATTTAGTGTTAAATATACAACGCGTGTAGTGCGACAAAAAAATTAAAAACAAATTATTAATATTTTTTAACAATTTTTTTCTAAAACATTACACTGCGGCGCGTCACCCGTACATTCAGGCTGATACGCCGCACTTGTGCGGTAGTTATGCCGCGCTTGTAATAAGAACAGGATGAATTTATAAATAAAAATATTAAAAAAAATTCATATCTGGATTATAATTAACGATGTAATAACAAAATGAAACTAAATGAGTACAATGAAACGTACTTGTAGATTCAAATCAATAATTGTTGCCTACTTTCACTATTAAAATTATCGACTTATTTTTTTCACATTAAATTTTAGTTGTTATTTCAGCAACAACGTAACATCAATGTATTAGAAAGGGAAAAGAAAAAAAAGTAAAATTTTGTTTACATAATTTATTTGTTAACCCTTTCGAGGAAACAAATTTCGTAAGCTTTTTATGAAGGTGCTTATATGCACCTATGGTGCCGAATGTGTTAAGAGACCTGTTTATTTTTTATTTTTATTTATTTTTTTTTTTTTTGCTACAATCTACACACTGTTAAAAATTTTGCAGCATTCTGGCAGGCCATTCGACCGTTTTTTGAAAAAACGGTTTCATAACCATGATTTAACTATATTCTGACCATAAAATGGCCAATAATATCGTCAGAACAGTGTTAAAGTTATGGTTGTGTAACCGTTTTCGAAAAAAACGGTCAAATGACCTGCCAGAATGCTGCACATTTTTAACAGTGCAGAAAAAGTGTCGAAAGAGTACAGTCTTTATGTAACTACATTTAAACACATGATGCAACGAAGCCAATTACACTTTCTCTTTTTGGAGTAGTTTGCAAAGAACGTCTGCGTTACGCGTAGTCCAATTTTCCATTATTATCATCTTGACTTGCATCTTTCTTACCCTTCTTACTTTTTATTTTCCCATTTTTTTTCCTTCAGCTTTTAGTAAACTTGATAACATGCTTAACATGGTTAGTCCGTGCATAAAGAAAAGGAAAAGTTAATAACACTTAACCATCCCGTACAAAAGAAACTACGGCATGTATACCGGAATAGCAGTGCGGCATGTATCCATTTTGCATGGTGCAGACGTCGGCCATCACAGTTACCTGCCATCGCTAAGGGGAATGGCGTAACCATACACACAGTAATCTGTACACACGCTATACTTAGTTTTGACTTTGAAATCATGCATGCATATAGTAATTAGTGTATGAAAAGTATTTAAACATAAGGTGTTTAAAAGTTTGTACAGTTAAATCATGCACTTACGTCAAATTAAGGATTGTACTTCTACAAGTAAACACCGAAATGGGATTCACGCTATACTCTGGTTAAAATAATCTAACTGCGCACTTACACTGTCCGTTTGACGACCATCTATCGATAATTACAAGAAATATAAGGGGTGCGGCATCCATCCCGTATGCGGCGACTCTCCCGGAGTTACCCTATGACATATGTTCCATATTTTGGTGTGAAATTATTACAGTTTCAAGAATAATACCTTATCTCTAAAAAATTGCCAAAATATTTGCAATTTAAATAATAGATATATACTTTTTAGCAATATATGAGCCGTTCAGTACACAAATCGATTAACTGAATCAAATGAAAATGTTCAGTATAAACAGTTAAAGTTATTGTAACTATAAAAATACTCTATCTCTATAATTTTTTTTTCGGGATATTTTGATTGAACTCAAAATTTTGTTTTAATCAAGGGTAACAATTTATCACTGTATAAATATATAGAAAATTTTCAATGTTCTTTTGTTTAAAAAAAAAACACCACTTAAAATGAAATTAGTCGGATTGTCGTCTGAACGCTTCATATAAAGTATAAAGAAAAGTAAACGAAAAATTATATACTTATCTCTCTTTCTTACAATATATTTTTTGAAAAATACATAAAAGAAAATAAATTTTATATATTTTTTTAAAAAATACATAAAAGAATCTAAATTTTTATATCAAATTGAAACTAAATATCATCTTTATTATGTAAACCTAAAACATTGAACTTATGGTTTTTTTAATAAAAATTAATCATAAATGCTTAAATTAAATATATATATATATATATATATTTTAAATTTTTAATCTAACCGCGAGAACTCGCTAGTGAGAATTTCTCTCACGGTCCCCAATTGCTTTTCTTTTACTTTACATTCGCTTAATATCATTTTTTTTTTTTTTGCTTGGATTAGTACTTTTATTCACAAAAAGGTAAAATAATTTAAATAACATTTTAAAATTTTAATTAAAATGAGAAATTGTTTAAATAAGAGTCTTAAAAAAAGTACGAGGGTGAGAGAAAATCTCATGCAGCGAGTTCTCCCGGGTTAAAAAAAGTTATAAAACATTTGATAAGTTTAATGTTTTAGGTTTACAGAAACAGAAAAGTGATATTTAGCTTCAACTCGATATAAAAATTTAGTTTCTCTTGTGTATGTTTCAAATGTTATCGTGTAATAAAAGAAATGTTTCTTTTTTTTACTTTTGTGTATACATTATATATTATTTGAATTGAAAATTTTGTAGCAATTCTTTAGAACTAGGGTATTGCTCTTGAAACTGTCACAATTTCACTCAAAAATGCGCAAAACTTATTTCTTTATATGAAATCGAAGAAAAAACTGTTATTATGAGCAAAATTGGGTCCCGAAAGGTACCAACTCTGCTTAAGAAAGATCTAAAGCATGCAACAATATAAAAGCAAGCATTTATAGTACATTTAAAGCACAATTATTTGTTAAACCATTAAGTTTTCTTAACAATCTCAAAAAAGAGATACAACTAGTAGATTTGAAAATAAATATTACTTTGTCTCTTTTTTATTAAGCATGCAGTTATAAAGCAACCATTACTGCCATAGTAACACAAAGTATGAGCAGTTTATGTGCTTTATAATTCTAAAAATACACAGTATCCCGTAAATTCGTAAATTTTTCAAAAATTCGTAATTGTACAATATAGTTGGACATTTTTCACTCTATTGGTTTACGCTTAGTTAGCAAAGTGATAATTCACGTCTTTAATATTCAATAATTTCAAGCGTAATTTCACTAAAGTTGAAAAATTAATTAAAAATTGTATATTCACCGATGCTGGGTTCATTTGCGTCTCAAGTTGCGCCGCATGATTGTGTGCTCATGAAGACTTTTCCATCTAGTACCTGCAGTAACAGGCTTACCTACTTATGCGAGTGAGAGATGCTAAGCTGGGCATCGTCCTCGTGGTTTAAATAGTAGAGCACTGGAGCGCTATTCCAGGGGTCCGGGTTCGGTTCCCGGATTGGACATTTTTCACTCTGTTGGCTTGCGCTTAGTTAGCAAAGTGATAATTCACGTCTTTAATATTCAATAATTTCAAGCGTAATTTCACTGCTGGAAAGTAGTTGAAAAATTAATTAAAAATTGAATACTAATCCATTTTCACCATAAAAATGTAAGTATTTATTTGTTAATGTTTTGCCTAATAATATTTTTTCTGCTATGTCTTTGTTGAAAAAAATATTTTGGCATGGTAGTTATAGACTTTTATAAATATGTTTCGGCTTTTGAAAATGATTATCCTAACGGTAAAAGCGTAGCATGCTTTGTAATTTGCACTAGCATGGTGTTTTACCTCTGACCATAATCAGTTGTTGTTCCTTTGAGCAGGTCAAAGGTACAACACTCTTAAAAGATTTTCTAAACATTTCAACTTTTATGACTTACTTCCTACAACTGTCTTGAAATTAGTTAACGATATTTTTTTACTTCCCTTGTTCATAAATAATAAAAAAATATGTACAGTAGGCTTTTTCAAATACGCACAGCTTGAGACCAGAGGTTGTTTGGATTTCTGGTCATTGCTTTGTTCACATTTTTTAAACAATAATAGTTTTTCCAAAGAGCTAATAATAAGAAAATTGAACCTTCCTTAGAAGCAAACAAATGTGCTGGTTGTTCTCTAAAAAACAATCTCTAAAAAAAAAAAAAAAAAAAAAAAAAATCGCAAAAGATTACAAGACAAGTTGTCCCTTTGAAAGCCTCAAGCTACTAGCTTGGCTCAGAAATTGCATTTAATAGAGAGGCTGAAGCAAAGATGTTTAATAACTATAAGAATATCTTACAACTTCAACTCGTTTGAGCCTGGTGACATTTGTAATTGCAACGAGAATGAAATGAGTACAGTTGATCTGCCTCCTAAAGTCATAGGCCCTAAAGAAAAAAAAACAAGTTGGATGGGTAACGTCTGCTGAAAGGGGAACAACTAATACTATGATTACTGCTTTGTACATCCGGAAACAGCGTTCCCCTTTGTTTGTTTTTCCCCGGGTAAACTTTAAACCATTTATGCTTCATGATTCATGTCCTGGATCAATCGGGACTGCAAACGCATCAGGCTGGTCAAATGAGACCATATTCCAACAGTTATTTAAAGATTTTCTGAAAATTGTTAGACCTAGTACTAAAAGGTCAGTATTGTCATTATTTGGTAGCTATGAATCTCATATTACCATACCAATAATTGATTTAGCCAAGGCTAGTGGTGTGATACTAATGACGTTTCATACACACACTAGCCGTAAAATCCAAACCCTCGATAGGGGTGTTTATGGTCCTTTTAAATCCTTTTATAACGAAGCTGTAAATAATTGGATGTTTTTTTCCCGGAAATGTTAGAAAACCTCTTACACCCTACAACATTGCTGAACTTGCTGGCATAGCATATTCTAAAGCCGTAGTTCCAAACAATATTACGAAAACTTTTAAATTCACAGTGTTTGTGCCTTTCAATGAAAACATTTTCTCTGATGACGAATATCTTGCAGTTGCTGAATCAGAAAGACCAATGCTGCATGAAACGGATTTTGATGAACCATCAACGAGTGGCGCAGCTCAAACTGACAATATTATTCCTCAATGTAGCAGTTCAAATCTATCGCCACTTTATCATTACACCTGAAACTGTGAAACCTAATCTAAAATTGGAAGGAAGGAAAGTGTCAAATAGGGCTCAGCGTAGAGGGAAATCTCGTATCCTGACTGACACTCCTGAAAAGCTAATTATTGAAGCTGAAAAAAGAAAGCAACACACTAAATGCAAGAAACAATGATGCTGAATAAAATGATTTTTTTTCATCATTGTTTGTTGTCTAATTGCTTGGTCAGATGTACAACATCCATGGTCAAAGGTACAACTATATGTTGTACCTTTGATCACAAAGTTATTATTTTTTAAAAAGGAAATGAAACATAATAAAAGTAAAACTAGAACCTTGAAAAAATTACGTATGATAAAACAGATGATACTGATTATAATAGAAAAAAGACATTGAATTTAACCCTAATAGTTAAGCTAAGAAAATTGAAATTGTGCATAGTGATCAAAGGAACAACGCCTTCCCCTACAGGGTGAGGAATAAATTCGCATGTTAAAATAAACTTTTACATATAACCATAATAAATATACTAAAATATAAGGTACACAAAATATGTTGCGTAAAAATTAAACATAAAGTTATTCACATATTTACAACATGCTTTCGTTTTTTAGGCAGGGGGAGAGGCAAATAAAAAATAGTTGTTACTTTCAGGCGTGAAAGCAGTTAGCGCTTGCAATGAAACATATTGAAAATCTTTAAACCTTAACGGTCGAAAGGTCCCACTCCGGGGATTTCATTCTTTCACGAGAAGCGCAATTACACAACTTTTATTTTTATTTATTTATTTATTGGCACCAATTTTTCAGACAAACATTTTCCGTTATTCAATTGCTGAAATTCTGATATATGATTAGGCAAAAATTTCTGTGTAAAAATTCTGTCCAAATTAAAAGATTCTGCACACTCTATACCGCATATAGAGTACATTTATACAAGTACTTGAATATAGCTCATATAAACAAGTATTTTTCCACATAAGATTTCGCCTTATCTAATATCAACATTTCAAGAATTAAATAATGCAAAAAATGTTTGTCAGAAAAAAGTGTTGTCGAAAAAAGAAAAAAAAAAGTAGTTGTTTTTCGTCGTGAAATTTTGAGGTCGCCGTAGTGGATCCTTTGGGCAATCAAGTGTAATAAAATTTAAATCATGCAATAATCAGTTCAATAAAAATCACAAACAGCTTTTTATGTTTCCATTTCTTAAAATACTTTCTTTTTCATTTTAATTTTTCAAATATTTTAGAGAGAGAAATCGTGCTCTGTTTGCTGAAAACAGCAGATTAGAAGATTTTAAGATCTAGAAATTGATCTATCAAGTGTATCATCTCCAGGAAAAACCGTTTTCCTGAAACACTTACCTTTCGCACAGGTGGAAAACAATGCAGAAAACATAAGGTGTACAAATACTGTCTAAAATAGCGATTACAGGGAAAAAAACTAAAGACGCTCTTTCATAACAGTTGAAAATGTAGCGTACCAAACAGAGCAGGAGCTTTAACGAAATTATGAATATAAGTCTGTTGATAACCATAGTAAAAAGAAACAGTCATAATATAAATAATAGCAGAAAACAGAAGGGGAAAATGTCTTATGCAAATAACCGTTGATGGCGTTTTACCAGAAAAATAATTCAAATGCTGAAATCGCGATTTCACAGAAGCTTCTTTTTTTGTCACTATCATATTCGTAAAACGCGAATTTAATTTGTTTTTTTTTAGAAAAGGTGATTTTAAAATTTCACAACGACGGGATTCAGTGAAATCCATGGCCTAGTGGATTACACGAGCCTGGAATTCTGACTAACACAGGGGAGTGTAGCGGAATCTATCGGAGTAGCAACCTGTGTCATTTTAAGGATATGGATACGATTCCAAGAAATAGGAGATACTAGACGTAGGTCTCAGCAAGATCACCCGCGTGCTAACACAACTACTGATGATGTTTGGTATTTAATGCTGCCACCGCAAAAACTGATAATGTTTGATATTTAATGCTGCCACCACAATAACTGATGATCTTTGGCATTTAATGCTAACAGTTTATCAAAACAGAGCACACAATGCTACTCAGCTTCAAAGACAGTTTTATTTGGTATTAGGAAGGAGCATCTCAATCCAATCAGTCCGAAATATGTTTCATCACGGTGATCTTTATGCATCAGGCCAGTAGTTCGTATTCCATTGATAACAAGGCATCGTGTGCTCCGGTGAAGTGGGGTTACTGAGCATCGATATTGTTCGCAACGTGATTGGAATCAAGTGATTTTCACTGGCGAGTACCGATTCAGTCTCAGGAAGTATGACTCTCGACGTGTTCTGATATGGGGAAAAAAGTTCTCATTCGAAATAACGCCACGTTCGTACAGAATGATCATAGTTGAGACGAAATGGATTGGTGGTGTAGGACGGAAACAGTGCAAGTGACTTGCATGCTATCTACACTCTTAAAACGAAAGAGCCAAAATAACTCAAGTTGAGCCGAAAGCCACTCATCTCATGACTTGAAAGTCAGCTTCTCATAAAGAGTTGAAACAACTCGAGTGAATGAGTTGTTTTTAAGCAACTCATGATTGAGTGATCTCTATTTTACTCATACTTGAGTGAAATCAACTCAATGAAGGTAAAATCCAGTAGCACTTGAGTGATTTGTAACCAACTCATACTTGAGTGAAATTGAGTCATTTAAGACTAAATTCAGTCGTACTTGACTGATTTGTAATCAACTCATACTTGAGTGAAATGAAGTTATTTAAGAATAAATCAGGTAGCACTTGAGTAATTTGTAACCAACTCACACTTGAGTGAAATTAAGTCATTTAAGACTAAATCTGGTCGTACTTGAGTGAAATGGAATCCCTTTGAGATTAAATTCAGTAACACTTGTGTGATCTGTAGCCAACTCATATTTGAGTGAAATGAAATAATTTAAGCCTAAATCCAGTACCACTTGTGATTTATAATCAATTCAAACTCGAGTGAAATGAGGTCATTTCAGATTTAATCCAGTAGTTCTTGGGCAATTTGTAACAATTCATACATGGATTAAATCAACTCATTTAAGAGTTCATGCAATGAACTCTTAAATGATGTTCTTAAAATGCAAAATCCCGAGTGATTTTTAATAAACTCATTCATAAGAACTCGCTCAAAATTACAAAAAAAACCTTGAGCGATTTCTAATTAACTGATTAAATAAAATCATGTCATTTTAAATGAAATTCAGTAACCTGTGATTGATTTTTATCAATGAAATTCAAAATAACACAGAATTCTTGCCACATTTTCAAATTAAAATAATAAATAACTAATTTTATATTCCTTCATACTGGTTTATATAATTGTATTACTTTTTGATTGAAAAAAAAATATGATTTATAACCAAAAATTACAATTAAACCAATCTTAAATATTTAACGTAAATAAAAAAAAAAAAAAATTGAAAAAATATCTAAATGTAAACTTGAAATCACCAAGGAAAGGAAAAATCCCAATGACAACTTTTAAAAGCTGACTTCTCAAATCCAAAAGGGCAACTTTCTGACATAAGTTTTAATTTATTTTTGATCGAAAATGCATGAAACTAGCTGGGTGTTCAGAAACTATGTAATCAAGCTGCTTTTTTCATTTTTTTGCAAACGCAATACATCTTTCAGAAAATAGTGTCAAAGTGGATGTTTTAAACTTAATTTCTGCATGAAAGGAGAAAAAACACTCAAGAGCGGGCGAAAACGTGTTTGTCACGTGAACAAAATCGTTTATAACTCAATAGGTAATTTATTGATTTAAAAAAAATGGAAAATTCAATTCCAAATAGCTTTCATAACCAGGCTTTCCAATTTTATATCTTTCCATTAAAAAATGAATTTGTAAATGTATCAAAACGTTTTGTGCTTGTTGGGCAGAGCCATTAAGAACAGCCTTAAGATCCTACACTAGTCGCTGAAAAAGTATAGAAGGGCGATTCCGTGCAGAGAGTCACATGTAATGAGGGCTTTAATTTTCATTTATTTATCAAATTTTAATGCTAATTCTGATTTTAAGTGGTATGGTAAATAAGTTATAACCATATTTTTTAGTTTAAATGTGTGGAAATAAAACTCCCAGAAATATATCATTAAATTTCATTACGCAAAATGTGCTTTTTTCCGAAGTAGGAAAAAAAACACATTTTGAGTAATGTAATTAAATAATATACTTCTGTGAGGTTTATTGCCACACATTTAAATTTAAAAATATGGTATCTTATTTACCATACCACTTAAAATCAGAATTAACATTAAAATTTAATAAATAATAAATAATTGAATAAATGCAAATTAAAGCCTGCATTATGTGTGTGACACTCTCCATGGAATCGCCCAGAAATGATGGTGTTAATCCTATGGAGAACTTATTTTCAAATACATTGTTTGGATTTATATATATATATATATATATATATACATATAATTTTTTTTGGGGGGGGGGCAGCCATAGGATCTTTATGCAGGCTTATTTTTAATTTTGCAATTTTGGTTAGTTTTTTAATACAGTAGACGATTTTACGAACTGGTGTACTGGTCCCGCCCAGCATCTCGCTGAACTAATGTTACTCCCATTTACGAACTTTTGACTTTATGAACACATATGAGTCCCATCGAGCATTTACTGTATTAAGATATCAATTTTAGAATCAGTTCCGAAAATTAAAGTATTTAAAATAAAATATAAAACCTAAGTTAAAAAAGTAAAAACTAGCCAGCATATAGATTATCTTCAGCTATCATATGCAAAAAGAAGCCTGTACAAATATTAAAATCCAAGCAAGATATTTGAAAATAACTTCCCCGTGGAACTAACATTATCACAAGTGTTGTCATACTGCTATTGTTAGGCTGTAATAAGTAAAACAAAATATTTCAAAAAAGATAAACACTAACCCATTATATACTTTGTTGTAATTATCCCTTGATTTAATTCACACTACTTCTTAAATTGACTAACTTTTAAAGAAATATTAATTGTTAAGCTTTTTTATGCTAATTAATTAGCACTTGCTAAATGTCAATTTAAAGCAGTTCATATATTTACAAATAAATTATGCACCAAAATAACTTTAAAAATGGATCAACTTAATTCTTTATATCATTTAAAACATTTGTTGAAACTTGAAATTATGTTCAAGTATAACTTTAAAATTTAGCTACTGGGTTAGAAGGAACAATGTCTTGATTGGATAAATACCAACCTATTAGGTACTATCTTGCAGTTATTCTTTTTTAATCTTGTTTTGTTGCAATTGACCATTGATTTTATCCAATGTTTCTTAAATCTACTAACTTTTAAAGAAATATAAAACTTTAAAATGGCATAAGATTGTAGCTTTTTATGCCAAAAGCAGGAGCCAAATATGGAATTTAGAATATCGTTGGGGAAAGAAACAACATTATTTACTAACAATTTTATTGAACAAAAAGAAAAAACAAATGTAGCATTGATAGCAATTTTAACAACAGATGGAGTGTTTTGACAACACCTTTAACTGGACATGTAAATATTTTTATTTAAAATTTTCTTGTTAAGACAAGAAAATATGTATTATTCTCTGCTGAAAATCCTTGAGAGATTCGATAGGGTTGTTGAATTCCACTCCTCGCAGCGGAATTGCATTCCTCCATGAGGTCACTATTCTCCTGTGTTAAAAGAAAATATTGAAATTAAGTTAAATAGCAATAATTGTAATGCAAAGGATTATGAATCTTTTAAAATATTAGTTTTTAGATTAAAGTAAATATAAATAAAGTCTTAAAGTCTTAAGCAACTTCTTAAAATATTGTTGAACATTCACCTTTGTTACCATTTTCAAAATGTACACAAACATATCTTTTTAAACAATAATTGGGCGGGGGGGGAATGAAACTTAAAAAATTAAATTTATTCTAAATATGAATATATATATAAGGGGTCGTTCCAAGCAAAATTTAGGGCCCTTTCACAAAAATCTAATAAAATAGGCCCCTTTGTAACATTCTTTTTCACACAAACTGTTTTAAAATGTGTAAATTGTAAATAAAACCAGCTCACTGAAAACAAACTTTACCAAGGGGATTTAAAGAAGTTTTGTCAAAGTCTTCATTTAAATTTGAGTAACATGATTTCAACTTTCATTACAAAATGTTATTTATCACAAAAATAACTTACTTTTCACAAAATGGGCCCCAAAAATAAAAACCTACACACACACAAAACCGCCTCCCCATGCATATTCTTAAAAAACATACACTAAAACTTTTAGCTTTATATAAAGTTACACCACTGAAAATTCGGCTAATTGTGAATAAAATGGAAAATGAAACCATCTGTGCAATCACACTTACCCACCTGTTTATCATGTTACTTCTGATTAGGGTGTAAAAAAAATCATGATTTTTTTTAAAAAATAAAAAAAATCTGATTTTTTTTTATTTAAATCTGATTTTTTTTATTTTTTTTCCCGTGTTAAAATATTAACATCTACCAAGAATTAAGCATTTCAAAAATGAATAACCCTCCAATTACTAACATAATCTATGTTTTTTTGCTTTAATTAATAAAATTTTAATTATGTAATTATAGAAATTACAAAAAACTGCAAATAAAAAATTTCTTTAGTAACATACAGCATTATGTGCATTAATATTTTATAATAATTATGTAAACCAATATTAAATACTGCTTATATTTTAAAGTTATTGATAAATTGCATTTAATTTTAAATTGATGATACAGATTAAATTTTGTAATTATTAAACAATTAACTGTTTAATTAAGAACACAATCTACATTTTTGAAAAAAAGGTTGAAAAAAGGTGATAAATAATAGTTTGATAAATTCATAAAGCAGCCAGTAATTTTACACAGGTTTTAAAGCGTATGTCTATCAAATTGATCAAAAATTGTAGCAATGTATACAGCAAACTTACGCATAATTTATAAATAGAATACAAAAATTGTATTTTTGAAATTTAAATCAGATATTTTTCCCCACAACATTAAAATATTTGAATAGCTACTAAATATTATAATGTATTAAAGTTATTTAACATTTAGTTAGATTTTTTTAAATGTATAATAACATCTTTTTACACAGTTTAATATTGTTATAATTAACAATAACAAATATTACATTTTTTACAAGTGATTTAGTGATCGTTTTCATTATTGATTATCATGCTTTTTCACAACATTTTAAAAAATCAGAAAATATGTGATTTTATCATCTGATTTAAATCAATTGATTAAAATCATTGACACTATTGCTGTGTTTATTGTATATAAAATAATAACTTGATTATTAAAAGGAAATTATGACATTGAAAGTTATATTAGATTTAAATTAAATGCTTTTTATGTTTGTTAGATAAAAAAACATGGTTTTTACAAACTTACTGTACTTAAAATTTTTCACAATACTCAGGAATTATACTTGGAAACAATTATTTAAAGCTTTGTTTTGTGTATTCATAAGTCACAATAATTTGAATACTTTTTTATGTCATTTTAAACAGTAAAAAATTTTTGATTTTAATCAATGATTTTTTTTTTTTTTAAATCACTTGATTAAAATCATGATTTAAATCGTTGACACCCTACTTCTGATACAATCTTAAAATAAATTTCTATTTTAAAAACAAATTTAAAAGGTCTTAAGCAACATTACAAAATATTGTTGAAAATTCCCGTTTGTTGCCATTTTCAAAATGTATACATTGGAAGGGGGGGGGGATGAAACTACATTTAAATTTATTCTAAATATGAAATGTTTTATTACAATAATGATGTTTAACCTTACCCCATAAAATCTAAGCAGTCAGGCGGCAATTTTCTTCCAACAGTCAAATGCATGTCATGTGTCAGAGATACATGTCTAATTTAATACAGTATAACCTCGAAAATCCTGTATCAGGACTAAGACTAGATTTATAAAAATTCTGGATTTCACAAAGATAATCAAACTTTCACTGTTTTTAATGGTACCTTTAATCATAATTTAATAACAAAGTTATAATTATGTAAGAAAATGAAAAAATAATATTGAAAGGCTTACTTTCATTGAAATTTACGTTAAAAAATTTTCTATAAACAGTGAATTTTGAAAATTCAATTGCAATTTTTTTTTTAAACTATTAATAAAAATGCTTTTCATATTGAATACATGTTAGGAATATCTATTTCAGAAATACAGACTTGTTTTTCTAACTTGCATAATGTTATGACAAAATCAAATTTTATATGCTGTTTTATGTTATTGGGCAAATGTATCTGACTGATAGACGATACTAAATAAATGAACTAAAACTGCATAGCACTGCATTCCAAACACATAGGAAACCTGGTAGCAGAAAGTTCCTGACGGGTGACATGCGTCGCAGATTTTTTTTTCCATTGGATTTTTTTCCAACTTTATATTATGTTTAGTTATTTATTATTTATTACTAAAACTTAAGATTATTATTAATAAAAATTAGTAAAATGCTTAAAAACATTAAAAGTAAATTTTCTGCTATTGGGATAGGAAAGATAGATGCTAGGTATGAAGTTTACTAATATGAAAACAGATTTTTTTTTCCACATATGTATCTGTAAGGTCACACTGGCCCAATACAGTGTTAATTACTAAACACACACACACAAAAAAAATGAAATTCCATGACAAAATCAAAACTTAAATATATTTAAGATTAATATGTAAATTTATACCTTTCTTGCTGATAATACACCTCTTCAGGATTATCACGTGTCTCTTTGATAGTCCTCTTTGTTGGTACTTCTTTTGGGCTGGTGTTAAATTTAACCTCATTGTTGCCATAACCTCCATTCAACCATAGCAGCTTGAGTGATAGGATCAAAGTATTGTTCCTAAAATGAAAATGTGCAAAAACAATGTTATCGATTTAAAACGTTTAAATGATTTTAACTTAAAATTTCAAAACAGACGTAATGATGAGTTCATACGAAAGTGCCTGAAACATACAAAAAACAGAAATTCATTTCCCTGCAATTTACCCAAGCAATAAATTGAGTTGGGTTGATTTTTGACGGCAAAACTCTTGAGTTTTGTGCAATCGAACAGTAAAATTCACGATATCTTTTTGTGACTAATTAACAAAATTCACTATTCGTCGCGACCTTTTGGCGAAATTTGTAATATTCTTCACCAAATAAGTTTATCGATATTCCCGATTATTTTTTGCGCAATCTTTTGACGAAATTCGCAATTTCTTTCTGAACTCTTTACGAAAATAGCAATTTTATTCAACAACTAATTGAAGATAATTGCCATTTGTTTCTGAGATATATGACAAAATATCTGGTATTTTTCCATGATCATTTGAAGAAATTCTCAATTTTTTTCCGCGACTGATTCATGAATTGATTTAGGGAAATTCGCCAAAGTGTTGCAGAAAAAAACAAATTTTACCAAAGAGGTACAGAAAAAAATTTTGCCAAAGGGGTACAGAAAAAAAATTTGCCAAAGGGTTGCAGAAACAAAAAAATTTTGCCAAAGGGTTGCAGAAAAAAACGAATTTTGCAACAGGGTTGCAGAAAAAAACTAATTTTGCCAAAGGGTTGCAGAAAAAACAAATTTTACTAAAGGGTTGAAGAAAATTTTGTCAAAGGATAGCAGAAAAAAACACAAATTTTGCCAAAGGGTTGCACAGAAAAAACACAAATTTTGCCAAAGGGTTGCAGAGAAAAAACACAAATTTTGCCAAAGGGTTGCAGAGAAAAAACACAAATTTTGCCAAAGGGTTGCAGGCACAGTTGTATAATATAGACACACGCGCAGAAGATTTTTCAAAAATTTAGAACCTTGCAGAAAAATTTGTAGAAAAAAACTTATTTTTGTAACTTTTTTTTTTTTTTTTTTTTTTTTTTTTAATACCAAAAAAAATAAAATATTCTCTATATTATAATTTCGTCAAAGAATCGTTAAAAAAAAAAAAAAAAAAAAAAAAAAAGAATTTTTTAAAAGCATAGCGGAAAAAGCCCGAATTTGTCAAAGGATCGTGAAAAAAAAATCCCGCAAATTTCGTCAAAAAATCGCAGAAAAAACTTATTTCATCAATGGATTACGGGGAAAATATGAATATCGCTAAAGGCTGAGAAAAAAGCACGTATTTCGTCAAAAAATCGCAGGAAAAATGCAAATTTCGTAAAAATATCGCAGAAAAAACGTTAATTTCGTCAAAGGATCACGAAAAAAAGCTAATTTCGTCAAAGAATCTTAGAAAAATGCAAATTTCGGCAAAAGGGCTCAGGAAAAAAAAAATTTCTTAAAAGCATAGCGGAAAAGCTCTAAATTTTGCCAAAAGATTCTGAAAAAATGCAAATTTCGTAAAAGAATCATGTAAAAAACTACTTTCTTCAAAAAATCGAGAATTTCGTCAAAAGTGTTGTGAAAAAAGCGAGAATTTTGTTAAAAATGCATGAAAAAATACGAAATTCGTCAAAAGATCGTAGGAAAATGCAAATTTCGTCAAAAGATTGGGAAAAAACTGATTTCGTGAAAGAATCGAAGAAAAATGTGAATTTCATCAAAGAATCGAGAAAAAAAGAGAATTTTATCAAATGATCACAGAAAAAACGAGAATTTCGTCAAAGACAAAAGGAAAAAACATGATTTTTGTCAAAGGGGCGCGGTAAAAACTCACCAGTCTCTTTAATGATGATACCTATGAATGGATACCTCTTCCTAGAAAAGGTGATTTAGTTGTTTCAGTAGCAATGTCACATTATTTCTGCCCTTCTTATGCATTTTTAGCTGGGTTTTTTTTTTGACCAAAATAATTATTCTTTGATTAATACTAATTATTTTTAATTTAAATGGTAATTATTTTAAAAATACTCTTTTTAATTCATATTGTTAAAATAACATAACACGGTATTTTACGTTATTAAACATTAATGTGCAGATAGTTTTTGACCCAATATTTATGCACATAGAAAGTTTTTGGTTTTATACAAGTCTGGTTGCAGAAAAAACAAACTTTGCCAAAGGGTTGCAGAAAAAACGGAAGTCTCTTTAGAAAACAACATATACACAAATATCTACGTTTATTATAACAGGATAAACTTAAAAAAATATACCAAACTAACTTTTGAAAATTTGGGTTTAACCTGAACCCAACTTGCAGGAATTCACACTCAGCCTCAAATCGACCTGAACCGATTTTTCTTCCAATTTTTCCACTTTTACTGTTTGATTTTAAAATGTTAATTCATAGAGGAAACCATTAAATTTAAAATTTCATTATTAATAAAAAGTCTTATTATCCTTTAAATAAACTCAAAGCAAGTTTTTTTTTCCAATATGAAATTTACTTATAAAGAGCTTATTTATCAAAATGTAATTGTTTTATTAAATATTATGTAAAGTTGTTTTAAAAAATAACATTTTAATACCTTAAACCTTGAAATAAAAAGTATTCGGCCAAACAGTTACTATTCGGCTAGCTCAATATTCAGTATTCGGCCAAAATCACTATTCAGAGCATCACTAAATCTGACTTGCTACTTTGAACAACATTCATAATCTTCAATTTTAATTTTTAGCTTAACTGTTTACATATCAAATACCTACATATATGAATTATGAATCACTGCAGGATTAGTATTAGTTTTTGCCACTTACTGAAAGAAACTAGTTTCTGCCCTGATGATATGAAAAAGTAAAATGTTTTAAAATTTTACTGTTGTATGATATATTTCTCAAATCATTTTCATTTATTAATTTTTTTAGAATATGAAATTATGGCTAAATTGATAAGCTGGGGAGGGAGGGGGTGATTGTGGCTTCATCATGAAAAAATACCAAAAATTTTAGCGAAGACAGTGTTGACTAGGGATGCACCGAATAGTGATTGTGGCCGAATACCGAATATTCGGCCTAGAGGTGAACCGAATACCGAATATTCAGCCAGCCGAATAGTAACTGCTAGGCCGAATACCGAATATTCGGCCTGCCGAATAGTAACTATTCAGCCGAATACCGAATATTCGGCTTGTCAAATACTTTTATATTTCAAAGTTTAAAGGCATTAAAATATTAAATTTTAAAACAATTTTACATACTATTCAATACAGAAACTTACATTTTAATAAACAAGAGTTACAATTACAAGTAAACTTTATACTGAAAAAAATCTGCTTTGAGTTATTTAAGAAGAGGATAGTTATAAAACTTTTTAAATTAGTAAAATTTTAAATTTCGTGGCTTCTACTGAGAATTAATACAAATAAATAAAATTTTCTTAAATTCTAAAAGAAACATTTTAAAATCAATGTTTAATAGTGAAAAAATTGGAAGAAAAATTGTACAGTATCATACATTATTTGTTTGTCAGGAAGAGAATGAAGTAAAAGTAAACAAATATTACAAATCAATTCAAATTTTATATGGTGGCAACTTAGCAAGAATAATTGTTCTACTCCCTTTAATTTAAGCAAGGAAGTTTTTAAATACATCCTAGATAGGTGTCTGGAGTGGACAATCATTTTCAGAGATTCTAAAAATTGTTCTTAAAATCTTAGCAAGAAACAGATTATTTGCTAGACAAAATTTAGGAACTTGCATTTGTACATAATTAATTTCTATGAAAATCCTCGTGATTGGTTAATTTTCTTACATAATACTTAACAAACAGCAAATAAATAATGTAATAACATTCTCCTTTATTTAAATATGATTCTGTTTCTAATTATTCTGAATATCTTTGTAAGTTGATTGTTAAATGTAGAAGTTGTATAAAGTTTTTAAAAATATGTTTAAAAAATTTTCCTTAAGTATTCGGTTTGGCCGAATATTTCAATATTCGGCCAAACCGAATATTCGGTAACATGGCCGAATACCGAATATTCGGTGCATCCCTAGTGTTGACTAGAATAAAAGGACTGTTTTTACTGCAAAAACTTTATGTCGTCCCCCCCCCCCCGAGATCCTTTGACAAAAATTTTTTTCATGATTCTTTACTGAAATTTTTTTAAGTTCTCTGGCGATCAGTGACCCGGAGCCGAACAATTTTTGATGCTCCAGCTCCAGCTCCGCTCCTAGAGAAAATACTGTGGCTCCAGCTCCGGCTCCGCGCTTTTGAGTTGCAGATTTTAATTTACACGTTTAATTATTTGCTCACAAATACTTTCTACCTTCATTAAAGATCTGACAAAATGCATTTTTCTTCTCAAACTTGAAATGCTTGTTCAGAAAATATGACATCTTTTAGCTTTTGCTTTTAAAATAGAAAGTTTGGTGGAATTTTAAACACAAAAATCTTAAATTTCTTCTACACTTTTCAAACGGCTAAAATTGTACAACTACACATGTAAACAACAGGCGGCCATATTTGTTTTCAAATAGTGTTGTCACTTAGTTCAAGTAGAAAGTAGAAGTAAAGTAGTGTTACCATGTTTTGAGAAGGTTACCTGCTCTAATAATAATAATAATACTAACCTAAAAAATGAAATAATTAAAATACTGAACAATGATGTAATTAAAATATTTTAAGCCTAGAAATTTAAAAGACTGTAAAAAAAAAGATTTAAAAGAAATTTAAAAACTAAAGGAGCCCTGGAGCTGGGGAAAATTTAGAGCTCCAGCTCCAGGGAAAATACAGCTCCGGAGCTCTCCAGCTCCGGGTCCCTGCTGGCGATATTTGCATTTTAATAAAATTAATGCTTTTTAACTTTTGACAAAATCTGTATTTTTTTCCTGCCCCGTTATGTGAAGATACTTGCGAGTTAAGGCTATTCATATTTTTATGGGAAGGTTTTTTTTGCTAATCTTATTTGCATTTCGACATTTTGAATTTTTTTTTTTTTGTGGTGGTGGTCGCGCATTGTATATCTGAGCTTGATCCTCACGGCACCTGTTTACTTTTTCGATTTTGATTGCAGAATTTTTATTTTTTTTTGAGAAATTACTTTTACCTTTCAGAATCTGTTCTAAAAGGGAAAATATTGTCTAAAAAATAAAATAAAATTCTGCAATCAAAGATTAAAGTAAACAACAAGGGGCACTGTGAAGATCAACTATACAATGCCGCAAACAAATTGCAAAATGCAAATGAGATATTAGAGAAAAACCTATACCTATTTTACCCCGTGCTTCAGAGTAAAATGGATATATGCTGGTTATAGTTGAATTACAATATAATTAATGTGTAAACCATTTAAGAGTTTTGTACTTCCATCCTCTGAATCATATATGTAAACTGGGGTGAGGTAGGAAGACAAAAACCTGTCCCTTTCAGTTTGTTTACATTTTTTTCTTTACAAATAAAAACACTTATGAAACTAATAGAAATAAGATGCAAGTACAGACAAATCCTGTCCTAGCCCCCTCCCCACCCACCCAAAACTGATCCCAATTTTCACAACATCAGTTTACGTCCATGCTCTGAATCATGTTCCTAATAGTGTTTCATTTTTAAAGTTTTTTTTTTTTTTTTTTTTTTTTAAATTTAATGCAGTTCAAAAGCAGATAGATATCAGCATAAGTATCTGTAGGAAAAAATGGGAAATTAATTAAAAAATATTTTAAATCAAAAGCAATTTATAAAGTTAACTAGCTATAAGTGAATGAAAATTTATATACAAAATGTATACAGCAATGACCGGTGCAGCTTGGTTGAGAGACTTCCTAACAATTCAGGATGCCTGCACATCAGCAATGTCGTCTTTCTCAGGGAAGACATAAAATATTCCGGCAGATTACTTTGTTGCAAACTTTACAGTGTATTTATCTTCATCAGGGATATCAATAATAAGAACTGTAAATTCTTGAACAGACTTCTTTACACCGAATTTCACAAGGACCCAGCCACCAAACATTGGATTCACTACAGCAAGAACCTTTGGTTTAACTTCCATGGGTTGCTTCGATTCTTTTTACTATTTGTCCTCTTTTAATCCACCCAATTTAATAATTTAGTATAGTTAGAACATGTGTTTTAATTTAATTTATGGCTGAAAATATGATACTTTAACGTGATTTTTGAGAAATTGTCAATTAACAGCGATTTTTAATGTTACTTACATTCCAACATGCAGCGCAGATAACAGATGTTCGCGACTAATTTATAGCATAATTTCACATTTAAGCATAGGATCAATAACAATTTGCTCTCAAAGGTCTTTCAATTTTGATCCATCTTCATACATTCATATCTTGACAAACTCTCATAAAAAAGATGGACTATAATACCTATTTTACCCTATGTGACAAGAAATCAAGGTTGGGTTTAAGCCGTCAAAAACCAGTTTTTGACGTGACATAGCTTTAAACTGCATTTTAAGCGTCAAAAACACCAATATTTAAATATGCTCAGAACAACAAAAAAAAAATTGTTAGTATAGCTAGATACAGCATCGCTTTTATTTAATGATAGACACTTTAGTTTTAGTATTTCTTTTACTGATCAAATATTAAATTATAATTTTTTTCTTTGTTTATGACTAAATTGCCAAATTTTTTATGTGGATTTTTAGCATACTTGGTTGCTTTTCTTATTTAATAAATATGTATATAGAGATAGACAAACTTTTTGTAATAATAAAGCATTTAACAAATGAAATCAAACAAGATTTTACAAAAATAGATATATCAGGGGTCAATCCAGGTGAAATTTGGGGCCTATTTAGGGCCCCTTTACAAAAATCTATTTAATAAAATAGGGCCCCTTCAGAAAAATAAATTTAATAAAATGGGTCTCTTCATAAAAATCAACTTAATAAAACAGGCCCCTTCGCAAAATTCCTTTTAATAAAATAGGCTCTTTTGTAACATTCTTTTTCATAAAAAGTGTTTTAAAAATGTGTAATTTGTAAATAAGATCAGGTCACGAAAAACAAAAACTGTAGCAAGGGAATTTAAAGAATATTTTTATTCATAAATTCTTGGTTCGAATTTGATTCACTGGATTTCAACTTTCATTGCAAAATGTTATTTTTCACAAAAATATTATAAAATTCACAAAATTAACTTACTTTTCACAAAATGGGCCCCAAGAATAAAAACCGGCACCGACCCCTGTATATATACAGTCTTTAACAGAAATATTTCCTTTGCAGCATAAATATTTTATTTTTTTTTTAGGGGGGGGGGAGAAAAAAAGATACAGAAAAACAACAATAAAAATGATTTTATCATGTGTGCAAGAAGTCCATCCAAGCCAAGACTGAAAACTTTTCCGAATATTAGGTATAACCTACTGGCGATGGGCTAGACAATCTCAATGTCTTGATTTATGGCTGAAAATGGATTTTTTACAATAAAAAAGAGCAATTAAAAGTTTTTGCTAGTAAAATTGCTATTATTTCAATATAAAATATAATTTACAACCAGCCAAAAATCTTTCCGAGACTGAAGGTCTTGCACCCATGTTTATAATTGTGAAAAGAATTTAGTGATTGGTTATACCAAAATTATCTTATTTTTTATTTAAATCTTTTGAAATGAGGGACAAATGAATAATTCACCATACCAGTAAGAAAAGAAAAAAAATAGTATGCTGCTAGTTTGTTTTTACAAAGTTTAAATATTGCCAGATATGTGACCATTTCATTCACACTTTTAATTTTTCAAAAAATTTTGTGTGGTAAAATAATAATAAAAAATATACTCATTTTACCCCGGCTACCCCTATTGTCAGGAAGGTAAATTGGAAAATATAGCTCTCGGAAAATTGAAAGGGAATTGCTGAAAAGTGATGGTGAATGGATGCAGTAGAACACTGTTTATGTAATTATTTGAATTCTTTTACACAAATAGTATTGTATAGAAATAAACTATTGTACTTCTAAGGAATAAAATTGACTTTTGAAAATATAATTAGATTGAAAAAAATGTATAAGTGAATACCAACCTTGAATTAAAATTCTGTATTTGGAGAAAGAAACAATTCTCTGGAAAATTTTAGGGAGGAATTCTAGTAATTTTTCACAAAATTATTTACTACAAATTATAAAACGTATTTTTGTTTGATATGATTTATCTGAAAAATTATTTTTACAAAATACTTAGAACTGTTATATCTGACAAAAAGTTTCGTCACACGAAAAAGTAAACTATTATTTTCACCTCCCCCGACCCTTGCTTTAACATGACGCTATGATCAGCTTATTTATTTATTCCTCAACAAAGTAATAAACAGGACATTTTAAACGAAAATAAATAAGTAAAAAATAAAAAGGCAGAATAATTTTAAAATATAGAAGCATTTCTAAAATTAGCTGCCTGCAGCGTGACGGAGGGAGAATGTGTTACAACGTGCATTAAAAATTATAAATTTAAATCATTACATGCAATTCCACTAAAAAGTAAGGATAAATTAAATGCTTTTATAAAACTTACCGAATAAAACAGACACATCCTTTCGTTCCTTCTTTAAGAAAACTTCTTGAATGTTTACATATTTATCTACACATCAGCGTCCATCTTGAAGCAGGCCAGAGACACGATAAGACGAGACGAACGAATCTGAGAACGACTCGCAAAAGAGCGGCAGGAAACTAGCTTGCTAATCAAGTTGAGCTGTTTTGCGGTCGCTCTCGTTGAGTAAAATAGAAGAATAAGAGCTTAAATCAAGTTGAGTGAAGCGTTTAAAAATCAACTCATTCACGATCCAATAAATTAGTGCTCATTCTTGAGTAGGCAAATCCACTCATTCGTTTTAAAAGAGTAGAGTGGCCATTTGTCGGTCCATAGCTATGCAGACGAGAAATTCAAACTGAATAATCGAAGGGCTTGGATGTAAACAAAGTAGATAGAAACATAAAAATTTCGAGATATTCAAAATTTAAATTTTCTAAAGCAAGCTGCAATAAACATTATTGTGATTGCTTCCCCTTAAATAGTTTTCTTTTTTGTTAAGCTTGGGCATTCAGCTAACTTATGTATAACATATTTTGTTTCATAGATTTTATTTTATTGGACTATAATTCATATCTAATTATATTATCACTAATATGGCATATATTGAATAAGCAATAAAGCTTGCGCTTTTAACAGATTGTAAGTTTGCAGCTAAAAAATTTACATGAAAATTTTTTAAAAAGTCAGTCATGTTTTGCACGTTCATATTACGATAAAAAATGTATTTTTTTTTTATTGATCTTCATAAATATCTTTGAAATTTAAAACTTTATCAAAATGAAAAGAAATCGATTTAAAGACTTTCGAATTTATTCAAGCATGTAAAAAAAAAAGAAATCTGAAAAAAAAATATATGTTCTTAACTTATTAATACCGCCCTTCCTTCGACTTACTGACTTAAAGAAGTCTTTGAATAAAATATTTATGAAACGCTACTCTGTTAAATCTACAAATCTTTAATAAATGAAGTGAAATGGAAAGTCACAATTTAAAGATCTTTTTAAAAATTAAGAGATAAACTAATTTTTTTTTTTTTTTTTTTAGAAACCACCTAAGATTAAGATTTCATTTTTTGAGATTTTAAGAAAAACTGTTTAACCAAGCGAAAAGCAGATAGTTTTTTACGAACGAATACCAGAATGTAGAAATTGGTTATCTAAATCAAATGATATATTAATTTATTAAAAGGTTTAGGGCAAGCAGAATTTCTTTTTTAGCAGTTATGGAGTTTCTGGAATAAAATGCATTTCGCTTCTGTATTTTAATCTCTTTTGTTATTTTTATCATATTAAGGAAATGGATTAAGAGAAAAACTTAATAAAGCTGGAAATTTTGGTAAAAGAACTTTATTTCAGTCAGTTTCAAATATTTATATAAAATTGACATTTTAACAAAAGGATTTTAAAACTTTTATAATTCACACATCCCAGGTAAAATGCAGAAAGTTGAATGAATTGCTTTTCCCAGTGTAGAAAACTGGTGCTCTGAAAAATGTTCTGAATAGGTAAAGAATTGAGTAAAATTCAAATTTAAAATGTTCAAACTGTTTTCGGGAGAATAATTAACATGAAGGTGATGTCGCTCAAAGAGATTTTGCACCGCAGGAATATTTGAAATACACAGAACTAGGATATACAGAAAGCTATTTGTGGAGCAAACATTCAAACCGTGTTTTCTCACAAAAAAATAAAAAATGAGTTATTGTTATTTTTATGAACTCTGTGTTAAATTGCACAGAAATAAATGGTATTTTTTACTAAAAAAATTTTTTCTCGGATTATAAATCAATTTTAAAACTTGACGTTTCAATCAAAGAGTGTTTCCTCCAAAGCCTGCATTCAATCAAGCAGTGATTTCTCCAGTCTGCCAATCACAGTTGTCACTTAATGTGTACTTTCGAAATCTACCATACATATCACAATTGAAACGGATTGTTTTAGAAAAAAAATAAGAGAACTGTTAAAGTTAAAGTCTTCCACAATTATAGATTTCAGGATCTAAATGAAGAATATGATGTAAATCTTCTTAAAAAGGGAATTACTGTTGCCTTGTTCAAAGGGTTGTTTTAGAATATCTTCCTCTTAGCCACGCCATACCAGTTGAAAAGAACAAAGATGTTAAAAAACTTTTGAAGGTAATATATAGTGAACAGTGGCAAAATCAACCTGATGATATATTCAAATGATACAACCACATTATCCATGATTGATAAGCCTGCAATAAAGAAGAGAGGGATGTGTATAACTGTCTAGATGAAGATATTGGTTTTAAAATTTGAAGTGGATTTCTGGCAAACGAGTATTTATTTAGTAAATATTTAATGAATACTACTAGGTACCATAATCTGCCATTTTATTTTAACAATAATCAACTGAAATTCGGTATTTATTCAAATAAAATAATGCTATTGTATTATTTGTGAGTTAGAACTTATTTCATTTAAAAAGCGACGGTGTACAAGGTTATTAAGAAAAAATTAAGACTGCATGCATACAAAGTTCAAATTGTTCAAGATTTAGACCCGGACGATAGGCCTAGGAAGATGGCCTTTGCAACATACAGTATGTCCACGTATAACCTGACCGACCTTTATTTTCGCAACCGTTGGTCCTAGATGCATACTTCCAATTACAAAAATGGTCAAAATTAGGTGCAGGGTTAAGATAAAAAAGTTTGAAGCGAAAAGACAATTAAGTAAAGAATTACAGAATCTAAATTTTTATACGGTCCCCCGGTCCTATAAGTTATATTTAGTAAAATTTCCCTGTTACACTGGCAAGTAAGGCAAAAAAAAGTACCGTTATTCTACGATTAAAATTTACCGAATAATAGCTGTTTAAAGTTGGAGTATATTTTTTGCTGCATATTAGGGGCCATTCACAAATTTAGTACAAATATAATTTCGTCAGATATAGTATTATAGAAATGGTTGAGAGTAAAATTAACATTGCAATATAAATTTTAAATCTTTAATCATTCTGACATATTACTGCAAAATGTACAATTTGTATAAGGATGTAAGAGGATAAAAATAACAGATTTTTTGTTAAATAAAAGGATGAAAAACAACAACCTCATTTTTTTACAAAATGATACATATTTTAAAATGCTGTTAGATTACACTGTCTTTGAAATTTTGGGTTGTGCTATGTTTTTTAGCTTTTGAAAATGGATTCTTATGTATTTTTTAGCACTGAATTCGAAAATGACCTTCATTTTATACCATCACGTCAGGAATTTTCTCAAATCGCAAATTTCAAAGTTAAAAAGCTAAAAATTAAAATTGATTCCCCTACCCTCCCAACCTCATCGGACCCCTGAGCTGTTTAGCTGTAAGAAAACCAGTATAAACCAAACAATCTAATAAATTATTGAATTAAATAAAATTAAACTGAATAAAAAAGTCTTACATCTATTTTATAGTATCAGATTTTTCGCTATTTTTTAACCTTGAAATTTACGATTTGCAAAAAATCTTCACATGATGGTTAAAAGTGAAGGTAATTTTTTGATTCAGCGTTAAAAAATACATAAAATGTAATTACAAAAGTTAAAAACACAACCATCGCAGGTTTATGTTATATAATCTAAAACTCTCTCTTAAACTTCTTGACGGTAATCTATCCGAATTTTTTTGTGTTATCCTCTAATATAAGTATGTATAAGATGGTAAGAGTCGAAAATCATAATAATATTGCATTGTCATCGGATTTAAGTCAGTATGTAAAATTTAACTTCAATCGGACATTTGAAAGTAAGTTAAATTTCGACTACAAATTTGAAATTGGAAAGACGATCCTTGCATGTTAAATAAAACCTTATGAAAATAACATAATTTTTGTTAAAAGAAATCATAGCCTCAAATCCTTACAATATAAAACATATGTTAAAATACAATTATTTTAACTAATCTGAAACTTAACTAATAAAATTTAACTCAATCGTAATTAGTTGTACGATTCCTTTCAAAGCGCAGATACATTGAAATAAGTTTAAGTACTTTATATACGACCCCTGAAAGGATTGCCGAAATCATCTGTATTGAGATGCAAAAAAGTGGTATAAGTCATGCATTTCAAAGTTTCATAACTTGGTCAGTTTTAATGTTAGATGAATGGGACTTTTTTTGTCTTACTTGTTAGTGTCCCGGTAAATTTTTAGTAAATATCACTTATAGGACCAGGGGACCGTATATAAATTTAAATTTTGTAATTTTTTAATAAATGTTTTTCTTGACCCAAATCGCTTTAAAAATAATTCTTTACCTTATTTAAACCATTTTTGTAACTGGAAGTATGCATCTAGGGCCAACGGTTGCGAAAATAAAGGTCGGTCAGGTTATACGTGGACACACTGTATATGCTAAGGAGAATAGAAGATTATGCTGATTTTCTGAAGCGCATAATGTTCTCCGACGAAGCATCCTTTCATGTTTCTAGCATTGTTAATCGCCATAATGTGCGCATTTGGGGATCTGAAAACCCCCATGAATACCGTCAGGCAGTAAGGGATCCCCCAAAGATTAATGTGTGGTGTGGACTAATGCACAACCGAGTCATTGGGCGTTTCTTTCTTACAGAAGAGACGGTCTAATCAGTCGTATACTTAGACATGTTGGAAAACTTCGTATTTCCACAACTAGAAGAGCTTCAGCCACATGTCATTTTGCAACAAGGTGGTGCACCACCTCATTGGAGTACCATTGTTCGTACTTCTTTGAATGACGATTTTCCAGGAAGATGGATTGGGCGAGGAGGTCCAATTCCTTGGCCACCCAGATCACCTGATATAACGCCGCTGGACTTTTTCCTTTGGGGATTTGTAAAGGACAATGTTTACAGGAGGAGAGTGTCGAACATTGATGACTTAAAAGCCAGAATTATAACGGAATAGCCTCTGTGGATGCCGACATGCTTGCCGCTACCTGGCGTAAAATTGACTATAGACTTGATATTCTCCGTGCGACGAAGGGGGCCCACGTGGAAGTTCATTGACAAGGGTCATGAAACTTTTTGAGTCTATCTAACCATTTATGTTATTAATTTTAATCTATCTTTATTATTTTATGAGTTATTAAACATCAAAATGGGTCCGGGACTTTATAAACACCGAATTTGTGCAGTCAAACCGAATTCATAAACACTTTTCAACTATGTTGGAAAGTGTTATAAACGTATAATAAGTTGAAATTTCGCTTTCAGCAATTTATACCTATAGACAGATATAAACTTGAATAAATTTTGTACAGCACTGTACTTTACCCACTGTCTTTATATACACGCCACTATTTAGCTAAAATTTAATTAAGACCAAAACACGCTTACAACTACTGAAATCACACTATATTATTATCATCCATAGACGGCCGTATATCCAATACTTTCCGTGGCCCTGTATATCATTTTATCTATATTTTACAAACATATCTTAGCATACCAAATGGATAGTTCAGCATAAAAATGCATAACTCTTTTAAAAACACCTTTAACACTAGAACTACCGATGTTTTATATATACCTAGTGTTACCGCACCCGTCAAATTGACGGATTTTTGATCACGGCTTTAATTGTAACTTTTAACTTAGTTAATGTAAATAAAAGAATATAATTTAACAAAAATAACATTTAATATAATAATTCATTAATTATTAATAAAAAAAGTCTCTATTTACATTTATAGTATAGTACATTTGATATGTATGAAATAACTATGAGACACATATTTTACAAATACATGTTATCTGAGATGAACACTTGCCACTTAGTTAATGAAAATAATATAATATAATTTAACAAAAACAATATTTAATATAATAATTCATTAACTATTAATAAAAAAAATCCGTTTCTTTTTTGCATTTATATTATAGTACATTTTATATGTATGAAATAACTATGACGCACATATTTTACAAGTACATGTTATCTTAGATGATCACTTGCCATTTAGTTAATGTAAATAAAATAACATAATTTAATAAAAACAACATTTAATATAATAATTAATTAATTATTAATAAAAAACAAACAAAAGCAGTTTCTATTTGCATTCATAGTATATAGTAGATTTATATATATGAAATAACTACAGTGCTGGAAAAAATTATAAAGCCGATAGAAAAATTTACAAAAGTCAAAAAGTAATGGAATTATTGATATCGCAAATGCTATTTACATTTTCATGATCAACATCGCAATAATACGCATAAACTTTGTTTAGAAAACCGGAAGGGGGAACATAAATTATGCTGATTTCTTACAACCAATGAAAAACAACTTGGAAAAAATTATAAAGCCGATGGTTCTAGCCTCATTTGGCATAATGCCAAACTTGAGAAAGCAGGTCGCCAGGGAAGTTTAGATAAATGTAAACGTATTACGAACATTCATTTTGTATTTGGTGTGTTTAATACAATGCCAAGAGGAAACAAGTTATCCAATGGTGAACAAATTAAAATATTAACTTTAAATGAAGCTGGAATGTCTGGTTCTAATATTCCAAGAAAAATAGGAAGGTCCAAGGCTGCAGTAAACAGTTTTCTCAGAAATCCCGAAGATTATGGCAGTAAGAAGCGTACAGGAAGACCGAAATCCTTAACTGTAAGGCAATCAAGACAAATCCGGAAGCTAGCTTGCGCAGAAAAAATGTCGTCAGCCCAAATTCAAGAACAGTTAGAATTACCATGTACAAGCCGAACAGTAAGAAATGTTTTAAGTAACAATCCCATTGTTAAATTTAAAAAATTTAAAGGAAAACTTCCTCTTTCTAAGCACCACAAAAATGCTCGCTTAGACTTTGCACGAAAACATTTAACTGAAGGCACAAATTGGAGAGATGTTGTCTTTTCCGATGAAAAGAAATTTAATTTCGATGGACCCGATGGCTATAAATTCTTTTGGTATGATTTACGACAGGAACCTCATATTTTTTCAAAGCGTCAATTTGGAGGTGGTTCGGTAATGGTTTGGGCTGCATTTGCTGCATGTGTAACCACTCCAATTGTTTTCATGCATAACAAAATGAATTCAGTTATGTATCAAGATATGTTAGGAGATAATTTATTACCCATTGCTCCTCTTATAACTTTCGGAGACTGGACATTTCAGCAGGACAACGCTTCTGTTCATGTTTCGAAGTCAACTAAATCTTGGCTGGAAGCTAATCAGGTGAAATGCCTTCAATGGCCAGCTCGTAGCCCCGATCTGAATGTAATAGAAAATCTCTGAGGAATTTTAGCCCGAAATTTTTACAAAAATGGACGACAATTTAATTCAAAGTTAGATTTGATGAATGCTATTAAAAACTGCTGGAACAATATTGATGCAAGTACTCTGTGTGGTCTGATAAATTCAATGAACAAGAGACTAGTCAAAGTCATCGAAAAAGAAGGGTCTCACATCGATTATTGATGAAATATATGTATCGACTTTATAATTGTTTCCAACTTTCTTTGTACAGATAATTTTCTTAAGTCTATTAACCTTTTATTAATGTAGTTATTAATGAATTTCTTTTTTTCTTTACTTCCTTGTAGCATATAATATATATGTATGAAATTTCACAAATGTTCCACTTTTTGTTTTTTAATTATATCATATTTTCAAGTGGCTTTATAATTTTTTCCACCACTGTATGAGGCACATATTTTACAAGTACATGCTATTTTAGATGAACACTTGCCACAAACATATTTGTTGCATACATTGCAGGTATACATCACTCTGTTTTTGTTGCACAATAAATTTGGCAAGATTTGTGTTCATAAGGACTTTTTTTTAGTTTTCTGTAGTACAATCCATTGCTTTCCGCTGTTGTTTTTGGGAGGAGGATTCTTTTCTGCAGCCCCTATATTCACTGGAGAGTTCTTAGGTAAATAAAAATTGTTTTCTAGTTACATTTTCAACACAAGTCTCTTTATATAAAATCCACTCATTGATTGCTGCCAAGTCTAAAATATTGTAAAATACCTACAAAGGCCATCTACGTGACCCTGCTTTTACGCTATATTTGCGGGCCATTTGGTGAACTACATCTACTCCAAAATTAGTCTCATTGTAAAACGGCACAGTTGCAGGATTTTTTTTTTTTCGATTAGAAGCAATTTTTACGGATTTATGTTTTGAGCTAAGAAGTAGTACTCTTTTACCAGGCTTTCGTTTGTAAATTGTTAGAACAATATCATTTGATTTGTAGAGTTTTGTGGAGAAAAGAGCCATGTTATCTTTTCCAACTTTAGCTATTTTCGGCAATTCTCTTTTATTAGCACGCATAGTTCCCAACAAGACTTGTTTTTTTGGCCATTAGCTTCTTTGCGAGTTGTATACTTGTAAAAGAATTATCCGTTGTTATATTTCTCCCACAATTTGCATAGTTTTTTACAAGTTTTAAAACTAAAAATTTATTCAAAGGTACTCCTGATGGTCCAAGATCTCTCATCTTTGTCTAAATAGGGAAAGCCATTTATAGGACATTTACTTTGCACGTTTACAGCTAACCAAAACTTAATTCCGAATTTGTCCGGTTTGTTGGGCATATATTGCAGAAATCTGCATCTTACCTTTGTGGGAAATAGTAGTTCATCTACGCTTATATTATGATCTGGTTTGTAACAAACTTGGCTGTTATCAATAAAGGACTTCCACATTTCGAAAGCTAATCCAAATTTGTCAGTTCTTAAGCGAACACTCCTCTCGCTTTTTTTTTTTTTTTTTTTTTTTTTTTTTTGAACGAATGAATCTCATAATTTCTGAAAATCTGTGTCTACTCATAGTTTCGGTAAAAAAAGAAATCATTTTTCTGACCACAAATAGGATAATTTCAAATTTCTCGCTTCGTCGGCTCCCCGAGCTTGCAAAATAGCTACAAACGCATATAATTCTTCAAGAGTAATTTTCCAATCGTCCTTCTGTAAAACATTTCTAGCCTCGAGCTCAGTACAAGTTTTTATGTGATTCATCATTCGATTATCAGTTATAAGGCTAAATGCACTGCTAACATTACCAAGCATAATTTTTCGGTTTGCATAACCAGTTGGTCCTGAACTATCCTTGAATATAGTATTGATGGGAGTCTACCAACACAACCATTACCTAATTCTCCCCATTTAGTATCGTCAAGAGCAATGTCTTTCTTCTGTCTTTTTTCGGTTTCTATTTGGTTATCTGATTGAGTATCTGAACATATTCGCAATCGCTTTCTACGTCTGTGGTTCTTTTGGGGAATTTCATCTTCACTCCATGAATCTTCACTTTCATATTCATCTT
The DNA here is from genome assembly GCA_963932465.1 of Maratus speciosus. Lineage (NCBI taxonomy): Eukaryota > Metazoa > Arthropoda > Arachnida > Araneae > Salticidae > Maratus > Maratus speciosus. The sequence goes on from OZ010792.1 coordinate 459,436,663, forward strand.
CTTCACTTTCTTCAATACCTCGTACTTCAATTTGATCTTTAGCTTCTTCAGAGTCTGAAAATTCAGTTTTATTTTCCACCCAAAATATGTCCAAATTATTATTACTTGAATTAGTGTCCGAAAAGTCTTCATTTATACTAGTGAGTTCTTTGAATTCTTAGAATATTTTTTTGCTTCCACGAAATCGTTTAATTGTTGCCTAGAATTTACAAAAAATAAACTATAAAGCTCATATATTTTGCCATGTCCTAAGACAACATTCTTCGAACACACACATTCCATCACATCTCACACTCTCGGGCAAACAGCATGTACCTAGTCGTTTCTCACTTCATTTCAATTTTTACTTCCTTTCTCTCTCTTGCTTTCAGGCCACGCTTTCTGGTATTCCGACGGTTTGTAGGTATTATTCTATTAGTAAGTGATATCAGCTGTCGGAAATCAAGCTGTGCATGAAAGCAATTAGCCTTCCTACAATACTATATTCTGAGATTGGACATTTTACAGATTACACTTTGCACAGATTGCACTTTTCACCAAGAACTTTATCACGTTAGAAATACAGCTGATAATGACTGCGTCCTTATTACATTTACCAGTCAGACTGTTCAGTTCTAAACTAAATCGTAATCGGAGCAAATAGGATCCCGTTATAACGGTTGCCGAACACTTTTGATCATTCAACTTCGAAATTGCCAAAGCCGTCATTTTGACGGGTCTTGGTTTAAATAGGGATAGGTCATACTGATTATGGAAATTAAAGTGGGTGAGTGGAAATTGAATAGGAATATTTAACTATTCTTATATTTCATTAAAATTCGTATCATAAAATTCTAGAACAATACATAAATTATATCAAATTTTTAAGCATGAAATTTGAAAACCGTCAAAATGACGGTCTTGGTAGTTCTAGTGTTAAGTTATTATTGTTCATACTCAGTAACCATTACGAATTCTTTGGTGTAGCCCTTATCTGATCTGCCGTATTTATACACGCAATGTAATATGCAAAAATTTAGTCAAACATAAAATCGCAAATCAAAACTAAAAATGAATTTACAGCAATTATAGGTAATATACAGTGCTTTGGATACAGGATAGTATCAGAAATTTTTTGTGTATCCCTGTAAATACTATACTCTTTCTATTATAGAGGAAGTAACTTCTAAGCTTCAGCAACGTATATCAATTTCATTATATGTGAAGTTGCTTGACATAATTAAAATACGCCGCAAACAATGTCCCCCCCTATACCATTCTGTAACGGAAGTCTTATGTGTGGCCCTGTAAAACAATAATAAATATTCTTTGCAACGCATATACCGCAGAATGTATAATTTAGTGCACTTCATAAATCCATTTCAATTTCATTATGTTCGAAAGTGTATAACATCATTAAAATGCACTTGAAACTATTTTTTGTCATTGGACGTAATGTAACGGAATACTTTTGACTGTAATTGATCTATAGATCCGTTTTTCATAAAATTTTAAACGACTCAACAAAATTCTGCAACTATTATATACATTCAATTTCAAACCATTTTGTTCGGTAATTTTTTCGCTCGTTTGGGTTTTTTGTTTGGGCATTTATGCGGATAGACGGACGGACGAACATACCAGGAGTGACCAAACTTGGTGACGGACCAAATTTGTGGTATCATTCGCGCATGTGCAGTTAAAAATTACTTTATACATTATGAAATATTCTATATATTTCCTAATTTCCATATAACGTGACTCTTGCATTTAATCAAATTTTCTGAATGTGGTGATCGATTTTGTCGAAAATTATGCATGTTATAAACGAGAAACGTGCAGAAATGTTTTCAGTATTAAAAACAAAGCGTTTGTATATTCATGAAATACGTTCTGTACTTACACAAATGCATACAAACTTTTTACAGGACATAAATAATCATTTGTCAAAGCTATATATCATTTCGAGCTTTTTATGATACAGGGTGATCTAAAATATTATTTATTTCTTTAATTTGTTGTTAGTCCCCTAATTGCTCTCTTGACGAAATCTGTACTTTATTACGTAAAACACGCTACTTACACTAAGAAGTTTAAGAAATATCAGTCGAATCTTTCTCTACAATTTCGACATAATAACTAAAATAGAAATTCCCCGAAAATTTTTTAAAGTATTATGTGATGTGAATTGCCGAATTGAATATAAATTGATAAATTTAATCAATTTTAAGGAATTAAAACATAGAATAAATATTGCAGTAAAGTATTATAAATGATAATTCTGGCTAAAATTTGCAGTTTGTTCAATTCTAATATCTATGATGAATTTTTCAGGAAACAGGGAAAAACTGAGAGCATCAATCATTTAACCAATCTTCCAATGCTTAAAAACCGAAGAACTCGTTGAAATTTAAACGAATCTTATGGGGATTGAAAGACCTAATTAATATTTATAAATGACTAGCTCGGACCCTTGATATAATAACTTCAAATACAGCAAGGTCATAATTTATGCTTTTTGGTGGGTTTTAATAACAACGTACACTGTTCGGAGTTTTTCCAACATATTAATTTCCGTTTGAAGATAGTCTCGTATAAGGATTCCGTACTTAAAAAGTAAAAAAGAACCGCTATAAGATCCCTCCTGTGTCTGTCTTTCCGTCTGTCACAGCCATTTTACTCCTAAAGTATGGAAAGTGGAAAGTTCAAATTGGCTGACGTAGTAAAAACTATTGACCCACATATTTATAGATTATTAAACATTCACAAATATATTTAGGAAAAATGTAGGGGGAAGGCGGTAATTAAGTTACTTGAAAAAAAAAAACTTTTCTTTATATATCGTGTGAAACCTTTCGTGACTCCAAACTCAAAAATACACTGTAAAAAAACTTCCGTTAAAATACGGAAATTGTACGGTCAATCGAGACGCCAGTGCTAATTCCATATTTTAACGGGATTTTTTTTGTAAATTTTGTGAAAAAACGGAAATTTTTTTGGAGTTTACGGAAAAATATTCCGTTAAAATACGGAAATATTACTGGCGTCTCAATTACCATTACAATTTCCGTATTTAAACGGAAATTTGTTTACAGTGTAAATTTCTTGTAATTTTAAGTATCATATTTTCAGCAATATCGTCGAAAATGGAATGCAAAAATATGTTCGCTTCCTCTATTTCCGACTCTACTGAAACTAAAATTATGAAAACAATTAGGGGTAGTAGGATATAATTTAAACCTTGCAGGAAATCTATAGCGATTACCGGTCACATAGGTTTTGAGAAAATCGGCTTTTTCCGTTACACACGAATTTTGATTTGCGAGGGTTCAGCAAAGGAATTGGGGAGCACTGGACGTACAGTCGTGGAAAAAAAAAAGTAAACACCCCCTACTAACTCCTCAACAAATTATCGTAGACGAAAGTTAGTGGTACCGAACGATTGGAAATAAAGTCTACTTTTAAATGTTGTATATAAAATTTGCTTAGGGGGGCATCTACATATTAAAACGAATCCAAACTTTATTTTGTTCAATGGCAATACCCAATTTTAACGAGATATTTCAAATCTTCGGTTCAAACTATGCCTAGACACCGAATTTTAAGTCATTTGAATAATAAGTTTTTGCATTATAAACATTCAAAATTCCGTGCTTCTAATGTTAAATTACATTTTCATATTTTTATTTATATCTCCTGAAATTGTGCTCCTAATGTGCTAATTTTTTGTGTAGCAATAATACTAATATACCCAAACATTAATACGTTGAATTTGCAAATTTTTTTTTTATAATTTTATGATATGAATTAAGAAATTAATATTAAAAAAAAATTATGAATTGTAACCTATAATTTTTTGGATGGATTTAGATTTATTAAGACCTGCTTAATAGAAATCCAAAATTTCACATTTTTCTTCCAAGTAGTTTTCAAATTATGCTTAAAAAACGGCAAAATGGTGGTTTAAGGAGCCGTCTATGATAGAAGTGACTAGATATTTTGAAATTTCTTACGCTGTCCTGTAATCTAGCAGACTTCATTGACTGCTTGAGTGTCGCTTAAGGTGCCTTAATCAAAAAGGGTTAACAATCGAGTACCGAACTTCAATTTGGATACAGCCCAAACGAACGTGTTTTACACGTTCGTTTTAAAATAATTAATTTCTCGGAAACTTATGGTACGAATTTCATAAAAATTTGTTTTTAGGCTAATTAAATGGTATAGATTTCATTTATACTGTCAGAATTGTGTACTGCTATTGAAAAAAAAACAAAGTTATGGTTCGCTTTAATATGTAGATGGCCCCCTAAACAAATTTTATATGCATCATTTAAAAGTAGACTTTATTTCTAATCGTTCGGTACCAGTTACTTTCTTCTACGGTAATTTGTTGAGGAGTTTCCCTAACGACTGTGCCTATCGTCGTAGAAGTATAAAAAGTTTGTTGATAGTGATTTTTGAAAAAAATTGTCGGTATTTAGTCGCGATATTCACCCTTAAGACACTGAAAACGTGGGCGGAGTACTCTATGCGCAATCGGCTTTTAATGCCTAGATAACAACTTTTAATGATATACTTGTATAATGCAAAGCCCAGTTACTAATTCATATATTTATTGTATGGAACCCTCTATGCAGGAGTAATACTCGCACTTGACCGGTTATTTCATAAAATTTGGGTAAAAAAGTTTTAAAGATATTTTAATAGACTTTAAAATAACATGCTATTGGTTAAAAAATTTCTCCGTCAATTGTAAGAATTAAGAAAGAAAATTTGGAAGATCGAAATTTTAATAATAAAGAATGAATTACTTAAGGAACAGTTGTATTCATTAAAGTTATTCGTTGGTAAATTATAAAGTAACATTTTTGTTCATAATCCTCTTTCTTTTAAAATTTGTTAAAAGATATGTAGACATTTATAATTTTAAAATATATTTTAAATATGATCAACTGAAGATTTTTTTGTGGGGGGGAGAGGGGACAGTAAAGGAATAAATTATCAAGTTTAAGTAAAATAGTAAACATCACTTAAATAACAAAGGAGGGCAGTAGAATCTGGTTTTAACGAATGCCACTTCAGCGAATTTTTCAGTTTAACGAATATTATTTGGATTGTTTAAAAAATCCTATTATTCAATTCCATTATAAAAATATTCACTCAAACGAACTTTTCTGTATAGCGAATTTTTCAGTGCTCCCAAGAGATTCGTTCAATACCGAGATTTTATTCTAAATAATTTCTCATTTTGTTAATTTGAATTAGTAGAGTTTCTCAAGCCTATTACTTTCAGATAAAGCAATCATTTCGTCGAATTCATACTACTAATGCTTAATTTAATGCAGAAGGAATTATATCTTAAATGGAAAGACTTTTAATTTATTCCTATTACATTTCTGAAATTTTACTTATTTATTTTTTTTTCATTTTTTAATTTCTTCTATCTTTAGTAGAAGAAATTATTGGAATCGAAATTTTCTATCGACTTCCGGTTTCCGATGGATTTACACGTTTTAGGGGTCAGAGATCCCAAAAAACATGTTTATAGAAAATGTCTGTCTGTCCGTGTGCCTGTCGCCATTGTACCATCAAAAAGTGTATGAAGTTTTGCATAGAATTGAACCAAATTTTTTGTGTTTGTTTTTGGTCATGGCAAGCAGGTCCTCCCTGAATTTGGAAAACATTCGCAGGGTAGGGGGCGCTGTAATAGCGAATTTTGTGCAATTTTGAATATTGTACAATCAAAAAGTGTATGAAGTTATGCATAGAACTGAACCAAATTTTTATTTTAAGTTTTTGGCTATGGCAAGCAGGTTCTCCCTGAATTTGGAAAAAGTCGCTGGTTGGGGGCGCTGTAATAGCGATTTTTTGCCATTTTGAATATTGTACCATCGAAAAGTAAATGAAGTTATGCATGGAATTAAACCAAATTTTTTGTGTTTGTTTTTGATCATGGCACGAAAGTCCTCTTAGAATTTGGAAAAAATCCGCCTGAAGGGGGCGCTATAATTGCGATCTCTGTGCCATTTTCTTTATTGTACCATCAAAAAGTCTATAAAATTATCCAAACAATTGAACCAAATTTTTTGTGCATGTTTTTGAATTTGGCCAACAGATCCTCTTTGAATTTGGAAATATTGCGTGGTAAAGGGGCTCTGTGATAGCGATTTTTGTATGCTTTTCTTGCTTTTTCGTAGTTCAATTGTCCATTGGCGGCTCGTGGAGCGGCGGAAACTCGCTTCCTGCTAAGCCGACTACTAACAAAGAGCTGATAACAATAAAATAAGGAAAAACTATTAATTTTAACAAATATCATGATATAGATTAACTCGGTTTTAGTCCGTTTAATTGACTGAAGTGGAAATTTAAGATGAAAATCAAAGTTGGTATAGTATTGAACTAATAATATGATAATAATGAATTATTAACATGTGTAACTAGTTTTTGAAAAATTAAGATGTATAAGATAGAAGAAAGTTTTGAGATTGGCACGTCCAACTAGTTAATTTTTTACATCCTCTCTTACTTTAGTAAAATCATTGTACGAAATTTAATTATAATCTAATTTTCCACATATTTTATATTACATATTTCATATGCGTATATTACAATAATGTTTAACTGAAATGCAGCTAACATGATTTAATTTTGAATTCCAACGTAAAATACACTTCAAGTGTGAAACATTTTGATACTTGCTTATCGGATTATTTTTTATATTAGCAATGCATTAATTATTTTTCTATAAAGAATTATAATTAAAGGTTCAGATGTTTAAAAAATATATATTATTGTTATTTTAAATGTACATTTTGAATTTTTTCTGTAAACTATACGGAAGGTAAATAACATTATTACTTTCATTTAATCTTATCATATCATTAAATATTGCACAATATATATATATATATATATATGACAATAAATGTCAGAAATAATGTTTCTAGAAAATTGAAAAAATTACAAAAATTATATAAATATCTTTACAAATAAAAGAAAGTTTCGCTGTGTGTGCGCGATGGCTAAGAAATTCTACCCCGTGTACAAGGCTGAAAATTTGTGTGAGGTTAGTCCAAAGCCTCTCCTGCCTAATATTCGAATTTTTCAAAGCAAAGTACGCAATCGTAGAGAGCAGATATCTGAATTAAATTAATTTTTCCCCTGTATCTCTAAAAGTGCGTCCGATGCGGCCTTCGAAAAATCGATAAAAAGCACGAATTCAAACTTTCATTAAAACTTTTTTCAAAGAGTTAATATTAGTATTTTTTCAACAAATTGTACATTTCAAAAGTGTACTACTACGAAATTTAAGCGTGTATTTTTACTTTTTTCGTATTTCGGATGGCTTAGCTAACCAGGTTTTTACTCTAAATAAAAAGGAGTGAATATTCACTCCGGAGAAGAGAATATTAACTCTATCGCAGAGTCAAGATGTGTCTATCCTCTTTAGAGAGACTATTCACACTGAGCAAAAGTGGAATTTTCGACTCTCTGAAAGAGTGAATGCCAATTCCTGGGAAGTGAATAGTCACTCTAAACAGGGGTAAATAATCACTTTTTTGGAGGAGTGACTATTCACTCTCGCTAAAGGACTGCGTTTTTTCACCCCTGGTACGTAGGAATAAGTCACTCATTCATAGGAGTCAATGTTCAATTTTTATGCAGTGAATTCTTTTTTTTTTATGCTATTTTACGGTCATTTTCAAAGAATCACATCTTTTAGAGCAATGACTGAAAATAAATAAAAGCTTGGTAAAGATTGGAATGAAATAGTTTATTGACAATATTTCTTAAATTCATAGTTTGTAACATTAATTGAACTTTTAAAGAAAAACTCAATTAAAGTTACATGTTAATTTAATTAGATTACTGACTGAAAAAACTAAAATATTTTATTACAATCTTATCCCCTGTATTTGCTTTCATTGCATGCCCTATAAATATATGATAATTTTAAAATGCCCAATTTTAAAATAACGTTTTGTTTTAAATGTAAAATCTTATCTTTTAACCGTAATTTTTAGCAAAATATCCCTATTATCCTTATAGTCTATTCTTCTAAAATATTTTAAATTTTCCACTTAAAAAACATTGCTTATCAACTGACATGTTTTTTTTTTTTTTTTTTTTTTTTTTTTTTTTTTTTTTTTTTTTTTTTTTTTCTAATAGGTTCTAAACTTAAAATTCTAAACTTAAAATCTAAATATTAAGAATGTGTAATTTTTTTTGTGTTATGATTTGTCATTGCTTTATTAAATATGAACATGTCTAGAATTTTATATTCTCTGGAATATGTATATATATTTCTTTTAAACATATTCCTTAACTTAATTATTATTTGGAAATTTCTTAAAAACGTATATTAATACAACTCTTATTTATCGAACGATATAATATCATGTATTTATAATTTTTTATTCCCGTATATATTGTATTTTGTGAATATGAGCTAAATAGATTTGCTATGTTTTATAGGAAAAGACTGATCTGTGAAAGAGTAAATATATATATATATAACCATTAATTAAACATTACTGACCATCATCAAAAACCGCATTATTGTGAATGAATTGACAATAAAAATGGATTCCACAAACCTATAATATAGAACTGTATGTATAAAATAAAGTACCTTATACTTAATTACAAGAATTAATAAGGAAGAATAAAAAGAAGAATATGGATTCCGAAAAAATTGAAAAACTTATATATTGAATTACGTTTTCAAGAGTACAGAATTCAATAATATAAGCAAATCGGTAGTTTTCTGTGAGAAAAAAGCTAAAAGCTGAAAAAATTTTTCTCCTGTACCCGATCAACCAATAGAACCAAAAGAATAGTCTCAAGATGAAAACAGAACATTATCAAATGGCATGAAATGGAAAAAAACACTACTGCCCATTAAATATTTAATTTATAGCAATAGAAATCTTACCTAACTTACCGAATAAATTCCCAGTAGATTTTCAAAATATATTCCCGCGAATGGAATCCACAAGCATGATAGGATTAAGGTGAATAAAACAGTTAAGTTAACACAGAAATTAAAACCTATGGATTCAGTTAATTCATTTTGAAATACCGTGATAAATACAATTAATATAATGTAAATAGAAAATAATTACATTATTTAAGATACCTAAAAACAATTTTAAATTGTTTAATATCAATTTTACAATATTGCCAATAGACAGCGTTAAATACCGCCTGGTGTAAAAAATTAAAATTATTACTTTAACAGAAGCTGTAAAAAGACAAAATATATGGTGCTGCCATCTATTATTTTATTTTAAAACTGATATTATTATTCAAATGTCACAAAAAGAAGAACCTAATAAAAGCTAAAGAAATAAAAACATATCATTTGCAATACTACAAAAATTCTAATATAAAAATACCATACTATATATCATTATTCAAAAAAATTTAAATAAATTAAATATTAATAAAATGCTTTCAATATATTCTATTACCCAACCCATTTAATCTACACTGAGAAATAAAATAAAATATATTTAACATTGATTATATATAGAATAATGCTATAAAATAAAATAAATTATATATAATAATAATATAAAAAACCTTAATAATTACCATTACATATAAAAAATGAACAGGAAAGAAAATAAATAAAGAAATAATTAAAAAATGGATGTTTATAGAAGATTGTCAGATTCTAAAATTCCCAATATCCTAAAGATCACAAATATAGTGTGTGAATTATCTTCATATTAGCCATAAAAAAGCTAAAAACAATATGATTGTGACAATCAAACAAATTAAACCGATAATTAATCATGGAATACACAGTTGAAAATAAAACAATATTAAAAAGTATAGAGGAATAATAATAAAAAAAAATATTTACCCAATTTTAATACATACAGTATAACATTAGTTATATCAAATAAACGTATATACATAAAAATCACTAAAAAGATGGTATACTATTATTAATTAATATGATATTGTCCTGAGTAGACTAAATTTTAAAAACAAGTTAATATTGAATTTGGTTAAATAAGTTAAATTTAATATGAATTGAAATAAAAAGAAAAGTCACCAATTACATATAAAACATCAAATCAACATCCATATAAAATACGTATTAGAAATGTAGTTATAATATTAAGCCCCATCTTTTTTTTTAATTAACCATTGCGTATTATCCAGACAACACCACCCTCCTCCGTACTCTAACATCTACCCACCCAACCATCCTATAGAAATTGTTTATTATTATTTTACAATTTTTAATTTTTTTATAAATATTTTTTTATTTTATAATTTTTTTTGCAAGTTTGCTTATGCATGTGTTAATTTGTTTTTGTTTTTTTAAAGATCATGTAAGTACTGATTGTATATTAATGAATATATGATTTTTTTTTTTGGAAAACCATGATTTAATGGACCATAAATTATTTTTTTAATATTATTGTTAATTAGATGAGAAGAACATAAACATTTTATTCTATATACAGTTAAGTAGTATATTTCGATATACAGAATGATGAAGACAAGATTTAAAATTTGTAAATTTATTAACTTTGAATTTAAATTCTTTACGTTTATCATATAAATCTGTTATTGTTTTGTTGTCTTTTATTGTAATTTTAAGATCTAAGAAGTTAATTGTATTGTTAGACAAGAGGTTTTCCGTTAATTCCAAATTAGTGGGATAATCAACTGGAAATTGAGAAATTTTAGATCGATCAGTGGCAATTAAAATTATGTCATCAATATAACGATATACGTAAATGGAGATTATTATTAGTAAAAGTACGTTCATAGTGATATAAGTATAAGTCTGATAATAAACTGGATGTACAACCACCTTGTGGTATACCGACGTGCTGTAAATATAATGTGTTATCTTGCAATATATAATTATTATAGATAATGAAGTTTGTTAATGATTTAAAATATGCGATATCAATATTAGATGGTAATTCCAGTTTTTTATAATACTTTTTAAATAATGCATTTATAATATTATGTAAATCTAATAAGTCTATATTATTAAAAAGATCTTTGAAGTCATATGTCGTTATATTATATACACAATGAAGATTTTTAAAAATATTTACCAGTTGATAGCTATTTTTTATACAATGTGTATTATCATTGATATATATATATATATATATATAGCGAAAAGAAATTACTACATATGTACTATTCTTATTGTTTGAAAAACATTTTTAATGTAAAATGTAGTTATTTATCCCTTTCAAATATATTCAATCTTATGTAAGTGATACTATGAACTTTTTAAAAATATATACTAAAGCAGTTTTATCTATAAACAGCAGACATAAGAAAAACTTGATTTCAATGATTAAATATCATGTTTTATTTTTTAGTGCCAAAAATTACGTGTATCAAAAACGTAGAAAATGCGTTTACAATAGAAGAAAATTTAATAACTGATTCAGAATGTCTATAATTAAATGTTTGATTAAAATCACAAATAGCAAAAAAATGCTTACATACAATTTAAAAAAATAAATATACCAATTTGAAAATAATAATTAGTATTTTATAATTGTACTCTTAAACAACTGCAAACTACAACAGATGAATTAAATGCATTATTAGATTTAACAATTTCACAAAAATCTGTCCATATGTTATAAGAAATTCATATTATTTTATAAATTTGGCAAATGTTAAATCTGAAAACATTGGTATGAAGATTTAGGATTTTAAATAACAATTTAAAATATTATTAGTAATTTAAAAAAATCTTTCAAAAGTTTCACTATTGTAATATGTAAAAAGACATTTTCCGAGTATAATGCTAATTTCTAATTTGAAACCGCTTCGTAATATCATATTTAACTCCAAAGTAATAATGACGATAAATACTGTAAGTAATCAGAAATCAGTACGAAGTCGAAAAAAAAATCAAATCACTGTCTCAACATATTTTCAATCTCAAGTAACTGCAAGCAAATTAATGTTTACATTTTACTGTGAATGTAGGCATGAATCGGTCTCTGCGTCAGCTTAATTACTTACCCATCATACGTAGTATAAGGTAAGTCTTGTAATTGTTAGAAGAAAAATGGCGAATTTACTCGTTTTAGACACTGGAGATTCCGAAAACGATATTTTTAGAAAAAATTTTTGCCGTCCGTCTGTCTGTGCGTGTGTGTATATGTGTATCTGTAAACGCTTTATCTCTGGAAAAAATTGAGATAGAGACTTGAAATTTGGTGTGTAATTAGTATGTAATAGTTGGAAGAAGCCTATTGAATATCAGTAACCTCGATTATCCGGAAATGTTTTTTAGAACTCTCGAAATATTCGCTCTGATTAAAGGTATACAAAAATTTTCAAAATTGCTTATTTGAAGGAGTGAATATAAAAGACAATAAAAAACATAAATTTTGCATAAAGAAGGAAGTCGATCGGATAATTAGTTGCCGAGATATTTGTAATCCTATTTTCACACTTTTCGATTTTTCATGACCCTGTATTTCATTCAAATTTCAATTCAAAGATGTATTTTAATTGGAAATGAAACGCTTAATCCGACGCAGTAAACTGTTAGTTAATATGATTATAATTTTACGAGTTATAAGGATGTTTCTTTTACGCAATTCGGTGTTACTCGATTATTCCGTCGACCCAAAAACTACCGCCAAACTATAGTATTAAATGCGAATAATGGCCTATCATAAATGTCACATTGACTTGACATTAAACACTTTACACGTGTTTGTTGCGTCATCAAGTGCTTTTCATTAGACGTTTTATTTGTATTTTTATTAATCTTTTACTAATTTATTTGTTCTTTCGTTATTTAAAATAAGAATTACGCCAATCCATATATCTGTTCCGTCGCCAAATGCCGCTAAGTTTATCGCTAACATGGCAATATATCGCCAAATTTGGAGACCAAAATTAGTCGCCAAAAGTGACGCCAGCTTTGCGATATCTCTAATATTTTGCCAAATTCCCATAGACTTCCATTGTAAACCAATAGGGTTTAGTTGCTTACAGAAAATCAACAAATTTCGATATTTTAATGCAACAAAAAATAATATTAGCTTAAGGGATTATATTAATTATATTTAAAGGGGGTACAAGTAAATTAAATTATGAATAAAAGTAACACGATACAATGCTTAGAATGCTTCCCAAACATAAATTTTACGGGAGACCAATCTGGTCGCCAAGAGCGGCTAATTTGTATAAATTTGCGACTAGTTTGGCGATTTATATAATTTATCGAAATTGGTCGACGGGATAATCAAGTAGTACCCTCAATTCAGTAATTAAGTATTACTATGCATTAAAAATATTTAAATGTACGCTTAAATTGTATTTTGGAATTTCAATGCACTTTATAAATAGTTTGCACATGTTTTATTTTCATACTTTATATTATGCATATCCATGATGGGTAAGTATTATGGACCCCAACAACTAATTTTTTTTTCGGGAGAAGGCAGATAAAGATATTTTACATCACACTATTGAATAGGAAAATATCGCTTCTGAAAACAGTTCAGATCAGTCCTTTTGTATATAACATAAAAAATTTTAACTCATGATCATAATATACAAAACAACAGGAATAAAATTAAATAAGACTTACCTTTTACATTCCGTAAAATAATCACTTTAATAATATTCGTATTTTAATCGTAAAATGGCGGAAGTCTTTCTCTTATCTTAAAAGAAGCGTTGACGCTGTTCTGATTGGCTGATGGGTAATACCAATGATACGATACTCACTTCTTTTTATAGTGACTATTCACTCCAAGCAGGAGTGAATAGTCACTCTAGGAAGGAGTGACTATTCGCTCTTGAAAAGGAGTGCGTTCTAATAGAAAGTGAGCCTAATTTCAAGGTTACATTATGAAATGGAGTTTTTGAAAATTAAGAAGTGAAATATTTTGGTGCTCTTCATTATTTTGCTCCATTGGTTCAGAGTTGATCGGAAATTTTTTAAAGTGTATAACGCCAGTCTTTCACTCTCTTCATCGGAGTGAGATATTTCACTATCGGCAACGGAGTGACATATTTCACTCTCGACAATGGAGTGAAATATTTCACTCCTTTCTAGAGAGTGGAAAGTTCCACTATATGTGTATTTTTATAAAATTCACTCCAAAAAGAAAGAAAATGCCAGTCACTCTTTCAAAGAGTGAACTTTTCACTCCTCCCGATTTTAGACTGTTCGAAAGACGCGAAATAAAATTCGTTAAAAGACTGAGTATCTTCACTGTTCGCGATTCTTCGAAACTGGCGCTGCGCGCAATTTTGAAGTACAGAAAAGCTTTTTTGATGAGTGTTCGTAGTGGTTTTTAATTTACTAGGGGGCTCGGCCCCCTACGAGCTACGCTCGCCAACCCCCGTCCAGACACCGCAGGCTCTAAATGCACGCTAATTTGATCGGCTTTAAAAAGATTTCGAAAGATTGAATTATAATTTAAAAAACAGTCGCGATCTCTCTATAAACGGATTTCTATTCATTTCTCTTTGATTGGGGAATTTTAGCGCCAAATCCGTTGCGGTAATACTTGATTATCCCGTCGACCAATTTCGCCAAATTATATAAATCGCCAAATTATACAAATTGACATAATTTTTATTTTAAATAACGAAAGAACAAATAAATTAGTACAACATTAATAAAAATACAAATAAAACGTCGAAATAAAAATAACTTGATGACGTAGACACGTGTAACAACATTTCAAAATAAGCTAATATAAAAGGAATTAAGTAAACAGAGTCTTTGTCTCCTGGTATTTTTTAACAAAGCGAAAAGAAAGTTCTTTTAAATGAGACATTTTAAATTAATCGTTTTTAATCTGACGTAATTTTGACCAAACTATTCTTTCTCTTTTTAATATTCACGTGAAAGTACTTTTGTTAGCAATGAAATATTATTTGCGCTTTCCTAACAAAAATAGTTGAAAAGTATCCTCTTAAAATATCAAATAAATGTCTAGCGCAATTTCTAAATTTAAACCGTTTTGCAATATTATTTTGTGTTCATTTTGTGTAATAACTATAATGTGACGTAAATATGACGTAATTTCTCCTAAGACTTCTAACGCATGTTAATGAATTTATTATTTTACAATATCCTTTCTCTTTTAAAATTCACGTGTCGTGTATACTTTTTATGAAGTAATTTTTAATAAGTTCCTGCTTTTTATACATAATTATTTAATTCTAATTTGAAAGTTTTTTTCCTGTTTATAATAGTCACGTGTAAATAAATTTTTAATTTGAAGCAAACATTATTGCTTGCGCTTTTTATACAGTTGGCAACAGTTTAAATTAGTACAATTTTCTGAAATCTGTAAAAAATATCTCTAGAAATGCTGAAAATTTGAATTTAAAATAGAAATAAAACCTGAAAAAATGAGTCAAAATAAAAAAATTAATGCAATCTGCACTCCGGCAAATTCTAACTCATAAAATGATCTAAAAATGTTTAAATTCCTATGAACAGTTTTTACTCCTATAAAACTTTTTTAGTGGAACGATTTTGTCCAACTTTAGCATTAAATATCTCTTTAAATAATTCTTCGATCTGAAATCTGTCTGCATCAGCGTGTTTATCAAACATTTGTGTATAATACTACCGATTTTCATATTTTTGTATGCATTATTTTTCTTAATGTTAACGAAGAAAGACCTCCGGTCACAAAAAATTCAAAACCGGCGGCGGCGGCGGCGGCGGTGACAGCGGTAGTTACTTTTTTTTAGAATAGAGAGATATATCGGTTAATTAATAAAAAATGAAATATCGGAGCCGTGAGTGCAACCAGAACACATAAACATATGTCTTTTATTAGTACAAATACTAAAAAATATATTACAAATAAACTTATCCAGCTTATGGTTTCATGTATTAAATGAAATATTAAGAAATATTTTGTAATTAACATTGCAATAATAAAGTTAAACATTTTTTTTTACAAATTTTAACCTTTTAAAACCTTATTATCGTCCCTTATTCACCATAAAAATTAAAGCGATTTTCTATTGAAAAATTAATTAACAAATAATAGTTAAAAAACTCTTTAGGATACCTTACCCAGCAAAAAGAAAATTGCTGGCCAGCAACACGATAGGTGCTGGCAATGATGGAGAAGTGCTGGCAAATTGTCTACCACTGCATGACCACTGCTGGACAGCTTCAGTGAACTTTCCTGTTGGAAATCATCAGATAAAATTCTGGAGGGCTTCCGTTTTATCTCATGCGCTGGCCCACCACTACATGGAAGTGCACGAACTTTTGCATTATTATTGCTGGGAACCATTACGCTAGGTGGCGTTGAGAATATCGAAGACATAGAGTATTTGAACGCAAATCTGAAATTAATATCTTAAGAAAATTTAAGCTGTGAAGTTAATTTTTTTTTGGAACTGTAAACAAAAAACCACTGCCACCAACAAAATAAATAAGTAAATAAATTAATAAATAAATTCTTTATTGCAACTCACTTTTTTTCTCCTTAAATCTGGTTTAACCAAGTTCCAAAGGATTTCGGTTTTCATAATTTACACAATTGAGAATCAATAATAATAAAAAGCGTATAAAATGTATAGGATTTCTAGACAATACAATAATTTCTATACGAGTTTAATAATTGGAAAAGTAAATCACAAAAGAAACAAACTTTAAATAGTGTAATAAGAGCTTGAAAACTACGAGCGGTCGTAGAATACGCTGAAAGTACTTGTTCATGTCCGATCGCGAAAACCAAACAGCACCGAGATAGATTAGTACTTAGGAGGGTGGTCATATGGAAACTGCTGCAAATTCAAATATTTCTATAGACATTTCTATTATAGACACTTCTACAGATATTTCTATAGCTCTTGGTGAAACTAGCTTATGGAAAAAAGGGCCATAATACTTTGTTTTTTTATAGAATTCTATAACAAATTTTTGTAAAGGAAAGTGCTGGACCAGCAATGGAGTAGCAGTGGGATAGGAGCTAGCACTGCAGGAAAAGTGCCGGATAGAAGTAATGTATTGGCATACCAATGCTGGCCTGCTGTTGGCTATCACTGATGGGCCAGCTGCATTCCGCAAAGACACTTTTGTACTGGTTTAAGTAATGGCATCAGTGCACTTTACCGCTGATGGCAGTGCTGGCTGCCATCTTTTTTCCAGCTGATGGTCCACTGTTTCTTTCTTTTCTGGGTAGGTAATATAAAATAGTTTACCTTGTTCATTTTGTTATTAAACGCATTGACTAGCTTTTAAATTAGGATTATTGCAGTTTTTAAAAAATAAATAAATTAATGCTTAAAGAAAATTTATTTTTTACGTATACATAAGAAATCTCTATAACTCCAAGAACTTTAAAGCATTCAAAATTTACAATTTAAAATTCTCAATAGAAATTTCAAAGTTGAATTTCAAATGTAAAACAAATCATGATTTTATAAAGTGACACTAATTATTTTTAGACTTTTACAGTGTTTTAATTTAAAAAAAAATAAGCGTGAGGATATTATATTTTCAAGAACAGAAAAGGAAATATATAAAAGTAATTTATTAGTAAAAACTAAAAAAAAATAATAATGTATTTGATAAATGTCCCTTTTATGTGACACTATATGTTTTTCCTTTAATTACCCTTAATACTGGAACAGAATTTTAATAACAATATGTCCTTCCGGCCTGTGCCGGGAGGAACGGGTAGCTTTCATATTCCTTATTTTTAAAAAGACAGCTTATTTTATTCAAAAGTACAAAACTCAAATTAATGGATCCCGATGATAGAAGATTCACTACTAGCTTTTGTCAAAACTGAATATAAATGAAAATGAGAATATAGGTCGCCAAATTCTTCGATGTCTTGAAGTGCCCGGCAATTTAAAATAACATGATGGATGAAGCTAACCAATGAACTTGGTAGAGACTTAATAATTTCTCTGCACCTGCTCACTTACATCGAAATCGGTTGATAACGAGGTGTGGCTATTTAATAACAAGACTAATGCTTCTTCAGAAGAACTGCACATGTGCCAAATTCCTACGACCAATAGTTGCGGATAGCAATGTCTCCTGTATTGATTACCACCTCTAAATTGGCTGTATTGAAATTAGTCTGGCCGTGACGTTTATTTGTTCTGGACCTTGTTTCAAGAGCAACGAATTAATGTGAAATTTCTATTTAAGCTTTAAAAATCCTCAACTGAAGCTCATTAAGATAAATTGTTAAGTATATGGTAATGAATGTTTATCACATGCACGGATTTTTTATTGGTTTAAGCGTCTCGAAGATGGCCGAGAAGACATTAAAGATGACGTTTGCCTAGGTCGTTCTTCCACGTCAATAACGGAGAAGTTTTTTGATATTCATGGGATTGTGTACTTTCACTGGGTTCCTGAAGGTCAGACTATAAATCAACATTACTACCTTGAGGTCCTTGCTCAACTCCAGGAAAAAGTATAAAAAAAGACCAAATTGTGGAGGAACAAATCATGGGTGCTGCATCAGGTCAAGGCAACGGCTCAAAGATCCTGAATATAGGGTTGCATTATTAAACGCGCGCGTGTCTCAATGAAACATCAACGTTCAATAAAAGAACGTCAGAATTTAAAATATAGTGTGTTGGTCATTTAATGAAACTATCGCGAAACAGTTTAAATTTATCATATAAATCTTCTTATCTATAACTTTTGTAATAACAAACTTTTGATAGGATGAAGTAATTCTTCTTATTAATTCTCCATAACTTCTTATTTATGAAACATATCGAATCTGTTTCAAGATGTTATTACTTCTCAGAAAAGGACGAAAAAAATTCTAAGTTTATCTCTAATCTTGATTTAGTATTTGTTGGTGAAATTAGTACTTAATTTCCTAATCTACCTGTGCCTGTAGGCCGAGCCGGGAGTGAATTTATATATATATATATATATATATATATATATATGTTACCGGCCAAACCCGATTTTAGGCCAAACTTGATTGGCCTAGGTCAAACTAGTTTATCCTAACGCGCATCGGATAAACTAGTTTTTCCTAGGCCAAACTAGTTTATCCTAACGCCCATAGGATAAACTATTTTTTCCTAGGCCAAACAAGTTTATCCTAACGCTCATAGGATAAACTAGTTTAGCCTGCTATTTATTGGTCTGAACTAGTTTGTCCTAGCCCGATCTAGTTTATCCTAGACCAATTCAATTTGGCGTGCTTTTATTGATCCCAAAAACCGCTTCCGCGCCAACCTTCTAATTTATCTAGGCCAATCTAGTTTATCCTACGCCAATTCAATTTGACATTCTTATATTGATGCCACAAAATGAAAAAAAAAATAAAAGAACCGAACCGAACTAATTCAAACTCAAATTTAATTTCTCAAAAATGAGTCAAGTTCAAGCTCAAATTCAAAATTGTTCAAACGAATCCGCTCAACTCAAACACATCTATGGAAGTCCACTAAAAACACGTATTTTTAATTATTATTTTTAAATATAATAGAAGCTTAGCGACCAAATTTACAAAATTTTGTGATCTAGTCTTTGGTTATTAGATGTAAAGGTCTCTACTGGCCAGCTAAATTTTCCTTCCCGACACTCGGTCCGGGCTTGGTTTGGGATTACTTTTTTCGAGAGGTTCAGACCGAGATGGACCGGGACTTCCGTGATTTTTTTTCCGGCTTAAGTAGGGACTGGACTGCATTCTTCTTGATGTCTGCACAGGCAGAAATGTTAAGTCCAATTTCCAACCCAGCTCATATGAAAATCATTTGGATATCTCTGGTCTGTTCAGTAAAAATATCAGTAACATTTGGCACGTCCAAACTTTTTTTTTTATGCACGTTTTTTTAAATCGCTTTTATTTCACAATTAACATTTATATATTTATTATTATTATTTTTTTTTTTTTTTTACTTTCTTCTATCTTTACAAGATTAAAATATTGGATCCGTGAAAATTTTCGACAGATTTACATGTTTTAGGAGTCAGAGATTCCCAAAAAACATGTTTTTACAAAATGTCTGTCTGTCTGTATGTATGTGACACAAATTTTGTGGGCGCTCTATCGCAAGAACTAATCCACGTAATTTAATAAAATTTACATTCAGGTAGTCCCTGATATAAATTTGTGATGATTACTTTTTGGTGTAAATCGCCCAACAAGTGCCGCTGCTATGCTGCATTTTTGACGATTTACGCAATAGGATCAACAACGATATGGATCTTAAGATCTACAGCACGGATTTTTCTGAAACTTCAGATTCAGTTAGTCCTTGATATGAATTGGTGATGCTTACGTTTTGGTGCATATCGCCCAACAGGTGGTGCTGCTATGCTGCATTTTGCAGGATTTACACGATTTCTGCAATAGCTCTATCTCAAAAACTAATGCACAGATTTTCAACGAAGTTCATATTCAGTTAGTCCTTGAAATGAATTGATGCTTATTAGGTATTGGTGTAAATATACTAATAGGTGGCGTTGCTGTTCTGTATTTTTCACGATTTCCTCAATAGCTCTATTTCAAGAACTATTGCACGGATTTTCATAAAACTTCAGATTCAAGTATACCTTGATTAATATTGTGGCTGATTATGTTTTGGTGTAAATCGCTCAACAGGTGATGCTGCTGGGCTGGATTTTTCACGATTTTCGCAGTATCTGTATCTCAAAAACTAATACACGGATATTCACCAAACTTCAGATTCAATTAGACGTTAAAATAAGTTGTTTCTGGTTAGATTTTGGTGTAAATTACTCCACAGACTGCTATGCTGCACTTTGCTGGATTTACAGGATTTCAGCGATAGTCATATCTCAAGAACTAATGAACGTTATTTCATATCTTTAGAATCCTCAAGATGTGCATAGATTGCCGTTTAATTTTTCACTATAATAGCGAATTTTGAAGTATTAACATGTTTGAGATAGAAAAAAGTTTTGGCATTCGTACATCCTACTAGTTTTAACATGAGTAGTTGCATTTTTAGGTAATACAATTAAAGTACGGTAAAACCTGAGAAAAATAACCAGCCTATGAAGGAATCAAGTGTTTAACAAAAAAAAAATATTTTGATCTCTGTAAAATGAGTATATAAGTTACTTGTAAAAAGAATATAATGCATTTACAACAGACGATGAACCTTCCAATAAGGAAGCCTGCCTATAACGGATTTTCTTCTTCCCTGTGCAATTCCGTCTTAGATGATTTTATTGTATAGGATTTTTAAAATTTTTAAATCTCCAAGTCACAGAATGTGTATTAACGATATTAATGATTCTATTGTAAAATATACTGATTTTTTTAATGAATATCTATTTGTATGTAAATATCTGAATACTTACCACTAATTTTTTTACACGGCTTGGAGACTTGAAAATCTAAAAAAATTTTTATAGAAAAACCTTCAAAGTTGGAATCACATTGAAAAGAAAAAACTTCGTTATAGTTAAGTTCTTTTTTTTAGCAGGGCCATCGTCTCTAGCAAATGTATTATGTTTTTTTCAAACGGATTATTGTATCCAATTTGCACCGATTTAAAAAAAAAATGTGTTTAATACAGAATTTCGTCATAGACAGATTCTTCTAACAGGTTTTACAGTATTGTACCCACATCCGTATAAACGTATATGCACTATTCTTTAAAGATAATTTTAATTGTGAAATAATGGTAACTTAAAAATATCTGTATTTTCGGCCAAACTGGTGCCGGGACTTCGCCGGATTTTTGAAAATTCCAGATTTCTGAAAGAATATCAAATGTACTTCTTATATTCTTAATGATGCATTTATTCATAAATAATTCAAAGCCAAGTGATATTTATGTGAAAAAAATCTCTAAATTCTTCCTCTTCTAAATTTTATGATAACCTCTCATCCCATTCTTTGGTACACCAGCACACAATTTGTTATATGGAACTTATTTTGCAACTACCGGCGGCGGTGAAATGGGGAAGATAGGGGGACAGTATCCCACTCCTCATCAAATAGAATTTTATTATACGGCGGGTGACGGCAATACTACTTTGCACAGGCACCGGAGCGGTAGTTGGGATCAATAAAAGCACGTCAAATTGCACTGGCCTACGATAAACTAGATCGGCTCAGGATAAACTAGAATGTAGGCGCCGTTGCGATCTTTGGGATGAATAAAATCACGCCAAAATGAATTGGCCTGGGATAAACTAGATCGGCCTAGGACAAACTAGTTCAGACCAATGAATAGCGGCTAAACTAGTTTATCCTATGAGCGTTAGGCCAAACTAGTTTGGCCTAGGAAAAACTAGTTTATCCTATGGGCGTTAGGATAAACTAGTTTGGCCTAGGAAAAACTAGTTTATCCTATGGGCATTAGGATAAACTAGTTTATCCGACGCGCGTTAGGATAAACTAGTTTGGCCTAGGCCAATCTAGTTTGGCCTAAAATCGGGTTTGGCCGGTAACATATGTTTATATATATCATCCTAGTGTTTGTAAAATCTTTGTCACTGGTAAATATTAATGTAACTTTATTATATTATCAGCCGCACTTTTAGAGATTGATATTACTTTATTTTCCACGTGATATTTTTTATCCGACTGCCAAGAAGGGTTGTGTGTTTCACGCGTATATGAATATGTGGATTTCTTTATACCCTCGAAACATACCAACAAATGGGATGGATTTTAATGAATGAGGTCTCTATCGATTTTTCTTAATCGTCCTATGGTTATAGGCTAGGTTTTGTTTTTATAAATTCAAAATGGCGGCCGTAAAATACAAAATGGCGGTAGAGAAGAAAAAAATTTTACGCACCCTATTGAGTGGCATATCATTGGATAGGTCTTTCAAAATGAAGAGGATGTTTCATTGACTATTTTACAGTCAGAAGCTTCGTTTAAGTATTACACAACCTGGAAGTTGTGTAGGTAGGATCTCTAGCTTTACTGAAACTCTAACTTTCGTAGACATCTCTTGGCCTCATCAAAACAATGTTTATAGATAGGAACCAACAAGTAAACACAACTTAAAGTTATCAATACAAGTAAAAAAAAAAAAAAAAGGAAGTAATATAAAAAATAGTTTTACATTGATGAGAAAAAATCAATTAGCTTTTTATGCAGTCGGGTTTTTTAATTTTTTTAATTTAATTTTTACTCGTTTAAATTAGGAAATTAAATAAGGTATACCGGAATTATTATAGTTACTCGAAATACTTCTATTACACACACACAGTCAATCTTGTCAAGACGTGCACTCTAATTAAAAAAGGGTGATTATTCACTCCGGAGGAGTGAACAGTCACTCTATCGCAGAGTCAAAATATGCCCAACCTCTTTAGAGTGACTATTCACTCTGAGCCAAAGTGAAATTTTTGACTCTCTGAAAGAGTGAATAGTCACTCCTTTGAAATGAATATCCACTCTAAACAGGGGTGGATAATCACTCTTTCGGAGGACTGACTATTCACTCTTGCTAAAGGAGTGCAGTTTTTCAAAATTGCAACATTATATTCACATTTTTGGCGTGGAAAATATTGGCTTTTTTTTTTTTTTTTTTTTTTTTTTTTTTCAAACGTAGAGCTTTTTGGCAACCCTATCCAAATGTCCTAGGTTTCAAAATTGTGTAAAGATATTAATTTATTTTATGATAGCTTTTACCAAAGGACAATTTAATATAGCAACATTTCGTTTTAAACATTCGAAACTTTATTCCATTTGATTTCTAAAGAAAATAGTTTGCTGATTTTGTATTTCACTAAAAAATAGTTTTCAATTATCTTGAAAACTTTTATGGAAATATATTTACTACTAGCTGTTACCCGTGACGTCGTTCACGTAACATAAAAAGAAGAACTGAATTAATTAAGCGAAGCATTTCCCTTCCGATAATTAAAAACATATATAATAAACCAATTATTTATCACATTTTATAGCAGGCAATCTATCTATATATATATATATATATTATGCTATCGTACGGGGCACAGAAATCGCAATTATTTGTTAATTGTTTAATGGCAACGCCCAAAGGAAACACATCTCATTGGTTATTGAACAGCATTTAATGCATCACCATATCTATAATCGGTGGTTACCATAGGGGACCCTGTTCTGTTGCCAAATGCCACTAAGTTTGTCGCCAAAAGTGACACTAACTTTGTTCTATCTCTAATATTTCGCCAAATTCCCATTGACTTCCATTTTAAACCAATAGGGTTTACTTGCTTACAGAAAATCAACAAATTGAGATATGTTAATGCAACAAAAACTAATATTAGCTTAAGGGATTATATTAATTATATTTAAACTTCTCGCTGCGTATTTTTTTTCACCAAAATAGGTTAAAAATTTATGCATTTTTTATTACATATTTCAAATGTATAGTATTATCTTATATAATCTATCTTAGGGTTTAAATATGTAAACATTTTTTGTAAAAGAGTTCAGGACCTTAGATGGGATAGGATATTAGAAAATAGGCGAAATCAGGGCTGTCACTGGAGACAATTTTTATAGAGTCGCACCACTATTGTAAGAAAATCAATTTTGCAATACATTTCTCTTGTAGACGTTGTTAAAGACTATATGGAATTTTTTCGTATTTAAAAAGTAGTCCGAGCTAAAAAAAATATAGTCGCCAGTGGAAAAAATGAATCCCCGAGAAAATCTCTGATTGCGCAAATTTTGCTACTTTTACGTTGCCCGAGGAAATCTCGGGTTGCGCAGCGAGAGGGTTAAGGGAGTCCATGTAAATTAAATTATGAATAAAAGTAACATGATACAATGCTTAGCATGCTTTTCCAATTATAAATTTTAAGGGAGACCAAACTGGTCGTCAAGGGTTGCTAGTCTAATTTAAGGTATTTCTTTATAATAGGGTCATTGACATAACTTAGGTTTATACGCTGAACCAGGATGTCTGTTGATATCATGAAGTAATATGAAAATGGCACAAATCTCATATAATAAACTGGGTACCTAATTGTCGCCAAAAATATTATTTTGCTCGACATGGTAACCCGGTTATTGTTGTTTATTTATTAATAAATTGTTACTTTACTTTAATTTTCTTTTTAAATTATATAAATTGCTTTGTTCTATAGTTTTACATTAAACTTTTTTTTAATTTATTGTTATTTCCCTTTTTAAGTAATAGAACATAATTTAAAAATATACATGTAACTGGTATTCGAAAACGATGTTTTGCCAAATTGGCGTCAAAAACAGATCGCGCCAAACCAGGTGCGTATATGGCATCTGTGCCAAGAAAATTATCGGATGATACTTTTTTGTATGTTTTAGAATCATACTTGTCATCAAAGGTGGGCGAAGACTTTACCACGCAAAAAACAAACCTATTTAGAACAATGTATTTACTTTTGCACCTAATTTCATTCTCTAAAAAAAGCAAATTGATTACGAATTCGATTATAGAACATAAATTTTCTATCCAGTTAATTTTTTTTTACTTTTTAAGAATGAAAATACATATCTCCTGCTAATCATTACGTCATTTTCGACATTGATAAATTTTACTGTGCATATTATTGACATTTGCTATCCATTTGCACTTCAAAAGTTTTTTTTTTTTTATTTTAATGTTAAATTGATATTTATATCTTTGTGTTAACCGTGCGCAGACGATAAACCGTAAGCCTTGATAACAATTTTCTTTAAATAATAAGAATTAATACCATAACACAATCTCAATTTATTTCAACTTCAAAGCATATCCGTTTTATATTTTCCATATATGACGTCACATTTGCCTTCTTTCCGCACTTACTCAAAATTCATGCACCTTGTATTATTAAACATACTTGAAAATTTCTGTTTTAATCTTTCAATTAGAAATTAAATTATTATTCTAAGTTTTTATTTTTTGGCAACGAAAAGAGAAAGATGATAAAATTTTATCGGAAAAATGTCAATTCATTGTGCATGAAAAATAATGAAATTTTGGATTATTAAGCAAAATATTTGAATAAAACAAATTAAACATAGCCTATGTTCATTTCCGGGTTCTAATGCATCTATATCCAAAAATACAAAAGCATTAATTCATTCGTTTAGATGCTGACTTCATTCAAACATTCGGACACACATTGACATTTATAATATTATATTATAAGGATTTATATAATTATCGTCTGCATAGAAAAAAAAAGAAAAACCTATTTCTTGTGTCTTATGCTATCTATTATCAAATAAATCACAATCTGATATAATTTTAATATTTACTGTACGTACATTTACTCCCCGGATAAAGCGGGCTGATAAATTGAAAAGCCAACATATTTGGCGCCTTAACTCACTTTTGGCGTGAAATAAACAAATAAAAATGTCATAATAAAAAATTAAAAGTCTAAAAAAGTATATAAAATATGATTTTAACAGAGAAATTTTATAGATTCTCTAACTTTTATGTATTTAGCTACAAAATGCACCAGGTCTCGATGCTAGGTGCGAGCAGCACCAAATGCCGTTCCTTTGTAAGTAGTAATTTAACGAAATATTGCAATATTTACTAATATATAGAGAACAATTTTAAATGTACAAAGATTTTTGTGAGGTAACATTTTCGTTATTTTTTTATTCTTTAATTCTTTAAAATAACATCTAACTATGTTTTTGAAATATTTTATGCAGTTTTGTTAAGAATAAGTTATAGATCTTATTATTAAATAGACATTTTGAAATATTCATTTTAATTAATAGATAGAACACTATTTCACTGAAACTCGTAACTGTACTAACACTTTCGGGAACGACTGTATAATTTTTCCATACAAATATTATTTTAAACATTTCTATGCATAATGATTGAATACGTGTAAGATTTTATTTCAGTGAATAGTAGCTAAAATTATTTTTAAATATTATATAAATATATACAGGGTGGTTATAATTAAACTTCCCCTATAAGCAGCTTCCTACAGAGCAAACTGTTGAACGGGATGTAACGAAATTTGGTATATAGACTATACAAGAGGTACGCTCACGGAATTTCGAAAAAAACACAATATTTCCAAAATGTCCACCAGAGGGCGTCTTTTCCGAAAAAAACCCCATTAAATTTAACACAATACACGACCAAAACGAAATACAGAAACAATATTAACTATCCAGAACAAGAATTATGAGGAATAAAATGTAAAACCGGCTGTTTTGGTCGTTTATTGTGTTGAATTTAATATTTTTTCCGAAAAAGGCGCCCTTTGGTGGGCATTTTGGAACCTTTTTTTTTTTTTTTCGAAATTCCGTGAGCGCATCTCGTGTATAGTCTATATAGCAA
Organism: Maratus speciosus; assembly: GCA_963932465.1. Classification (NCBI taxonomy): domain Eukaryota; kingdom Metazoa; phylum Arthropoda; class Arachnida; order Araneae; family Salticidae; genus Maratus; species Maratus speciosus. The sequence goes on from OZ010792.1 coordinate 459,463,897, forward strand.
ATTTCATTGCATTCCGTTCACCCGATTGCGCTGTAGGATGCTGTTTATAGGGGAGTTTCATTATAACCACCCTGTAGATATACGTATGTTCGTATATTAAACACAATCAAAATCTTAAGAAAGGTATATGGACCTCTCTAGAAGTTTTAATTTTTAAATATTTGAAACGTCTATTACACTAATAAGAAATAATATTGTTTAATTATTACGAAATGAAACAGGTATAGTTAGTAGTTATACAATCAATTCTATATGTGGTGTCATCCATTGAAATCAGTATAGTATTTCGACATTCCACACAGAGTGAAGCATTAGGTGAAGTTACATTAAATTTGCAATTGAATATCTGGCACCACAGGAATTTAACGTCACCTCAGTGACGTTATAAACAGGTCATGCTTTACCGTGCCTTAACTGTAATATCAAAATAAATAACACCAGCACAAAATTTTATCTTTTTGTACTTTCAGTATAAGAAGTTTAAAATATTTTCTTTTTATGCTATTAGCAGCAATTGTATTCTATTTAATGGTTCGTTTCTATGTAAAATCCTTTAATCAATCTTCATGAATGAATGTTACATTTCAATACTTGTGTGTTTTATGAAAATATGAAGATTGACATTTTTAATAAGGAATTTATAATTACCTGTTATTAAATGTAGCATACTTCGATATCAGATATAAGGAATAAATAAAATACTACTTTAATGCGACAATTTTTGATAGATTAGTTACAAAATCAATCTATGTACTTCTTAATATTAATATTTTAAACATGAGATTTCTTATCATCATAATTTTTCACATTTCATTAAAAATGATCATTACTTTAGCATGAGTTTAAAAATTAACCCTTTGCACTCCGTTGTCACCGCTGTGGCGACATCATCTTTCCTTTTAAAATTTGTTTTTGGCACCTGTAATCAGGGGCGTGCGAAGAGAAAACTGCGCCCGGGGCAGCATGTCAATTTGGCGCCCCCCCCCCCCCCCTCCTTCAAAATTGATAAAGGGCAGAAACAGAAATAAATTATATTGAATAAATATTTTGCGTTTATTTTGGAACTTTAAAAGATTTAATTTTAATTCAGAAATTCCAAACATCAAAATAACAGTAAAGAAAATTGCACTTATTTGTTAATGAGATCATGATGCTTTGCGACAGATTTTTCTTAACCTTTCTCATATATTTTTCTAGCCATTTTTAGTTATTGTTAGTCTTTAAGCTGCAGAAAATGGGTAAAAATCGCTAAAAACCAGGTTGGAAACAAGTGGTTCCTTGAACCAATAAGTAATAAAAAAGCAAAACAAACAAAAAACCTGCAGAAGATAATGTAAAAGATAAAAATACAATGTTTTAATTAAGGTAAAATAAAATATAATATCAGGCAAATACATTTACTTCCATTTTATTTTTCTTGCGTTTAGGGTAACAAAATCGTTTATTATTGTATGTGTAAAGATTGCGTCACACTGAATTTTACAGAAAGTAAACTCAGGTTGCTTAATCTCTCGACACATAGTAGATCTTAAGTAGTTTTTTACTATTTTTTTTTGTTATTGGAATACTTATAAATTATGTACGCTGTCTCCATGTTTTTGTAATTCCTTGTTCTCCCTAAGTTTAAAATTAAGGAGCAACTAAAGAATTTCTAAATGATCCATTTTATAAAAGTTCTTATCTAATGATAGCAATAATGTTTTCGCATTTAAAACCTCGCTTAACAATTAAAGTCCATTCAAGCCAGCAATAAAGGGAAAGGTCCAGGCAACATTAACTTAACAGATTTTCGGTTGATTTTAGATTTTAGATTCGCACCAGTCAGAAACTCAAATTCTTGTTATACATTTCTCAGTTTCGTAAACTTCCAGATCAGGGCTCGAAATGTACCGGAGCAAACCAGAACGATGTTCCAGTTCGTAAAATGTGACACATATTGTTCCGGTTCGTGAAAGTTTGGAAAATATTGTTCCGGTTTGTGAAATTATTAAAAACTATTAGTACAGTTTCATACATATATAGCTTACTATACTCTCTGTAACTTTTTTCTAATATTTAGAATCTTGAATGCCTTTTTTTAACCTTTAACTGATGTCATAAAAATTGTCACATAACTAGTGTGAAGCAATCTGTGAGACCGCTCCATCGAGAGATGAATAAAAGCCGCGATTGACTCATAGGATGTTGTTTTTGTACTAAACTATTTGCACAAGAGTGTTATAATTAAAATTCACCTATTCAAAGCATCTGGTGTTAGTTCTAAAGTTCCAAACGAAACAAAATTTCAGTAGTGTTTGTAGATAAACTGAAATTTGCAAGTTGAACTATGAAAATTGAAAAAAGCACCGGTCTGTGAGATCGGTAACATCAGTTGAAGGTTAAATTGGTTTTTCTACGGTTAAATATAAATCTGTTATACAGTAAAGTCCCGATTATCCGAATTAATATAGACCAAGCTCACCTCGGATCAGCAAAAAACTCGTATAAACCGGATTTCTACAAATCGTCACCAACTAAGGAGATGAAATATAAATTTTCACTTAATTCATTGATTTTTATGGAGCTTGTAACATTTCTTTGCTGTACATTTCTGCTACTTTTAAGAAAAACGGGGAATGAAATTGCTTACTTGAAAAAGCCCTTGATAATTTTTTGTTTGTTGAATGTCAATTTTGTTGCAGTTTTTTTTTTCTTCTGCAGTATTACACTACTGCTACCAATTTAGCTACCAATTTCTAAGATTTTTTTTCTTACCTCTAAAATTTACCAGTAAATTTTGCCTAATTCAACCGTCGAAATCTAACATTTGTCAATGATTAAATATAACAAAAATTTGTATTCAATTTTAGAGGTAACAAAACCGTACAAATTGGCAGCTATGTGATTCTATTAGTGTCATGAAAATTGCAGGTGTAGCCTCTTCTTTCTGCTCGAAGTATTAAATAGTTTTTTTCAACCGAACTTATACCTTTGGAATGGATCATTTTCTTCTGATGGACCGATGGCTTTCATTATTATGAAACAGATATTACAAATGAAGTATTAGGTGAAGATGAAAGAGCAGTCGCAAAAAAGTTAGAACTCTGATGTTCTTGTCAGAATGGGGAAAAAAATGGTCAGACGAAAGGCCCATTTCATCTTCACCTAATCTTCATTTATAATGGCTGTTTCATAATAATAGAAGCCATCCGTCCATCAGAAGAAAATAACTCGGTTAAAGCGGAAACTCGGTTAAGCGGGGCTCGGATAATCGAGACTTTACTGTACTTAAAAAAAAAAGCGCTCCGGTTCGTGGATTTTTTCATTTCGAGCCCAGCTCCAGATCAGTTGCACGGTTATAGTGTCTCTACGTAACACGAAATCCTTCACTTTCAAATAAATTTCCACTTTCACCAGGATAAACTGGGAGCCGGCAGCACAGACACATGCTTCGTACGGATACCGTTATTTTTCCAGGAAAAGCACCAGTATCTTTTTATAGAAAAAGAAATCTAGGTTAAACGCACAAAATTTCGCCTTCTTTTAAGAAGAGATTTTCTATAAGATTATACTGGTGTCGAAAAATTTTCTGGTCTGCAAAATTCAAGGAGGCGTACGAACCATGAGACAACCACCTCATCGAGTTGGAAGCTGAAATTCCAGAATTAGCTAAAACTCGATACCCATATTAAAACGCAATCCGTCTGCCAAGTCATAATCTTGGTGGAAAACAACTAAAAACCCGATTTTACTGGTTCACTCGTAGGTTTACCATTGTGTTTTCCTGCTCCCAGTCCGCCATGTTTTCATACCTTTGGGTGCAAGAAAACGCAATAGTAAACCTACGAGTCGACCGCTAAAATCGGGTTTTTAGGTGTTTCCACCAAGATATGACTTGGCAGACCGATTGCGTTTTAATATGGGAATTGAGTTTTAGCTAATTCTGGAATTTCAGCCTCCAACTCGATGAGGTGGTTGTCTGTGCTGCCAGCTCCCTGTTTAGGAGCTTCGTAGTCAAATTGTTCTGCGAATTTTACGTTTTCTGTTTTGCTCAGATAAGGACTCTACATTTACGGAAATAACCAAATCTTCGCTTTCTTGTTCAAAAATTTCCTGTCTTATTGTCTGAAATGTGTTTTTTAGTGTTTCAATCAGTTTGTTGGCGATCAAAACATTGACAGTTTTTATTCTTCTTTTTTTTCGTGAGAATAATATTAACTTTTTCTAATTCATTTAAAATGCTGTGCCAAACTACTAGGCCGCAAATAAAGGGGAATTTATTTATTTGCTTTATTAAACTTTTTGATCCTGAGTAAGTTTACTAATTTTACTTCATTTCTATAAGAACTTCAAGAGTTTTTATAATCTGCGGCGATTGTTTGTAAACTGCAGATATAGCTCTATTTTTTCATGACCATAGAGTACCGCAATGTTTCTTTAAATAAACCGATAAGTGGGACATAAATATATCCCATCTTTCAGTAGAAGAGAAGCTAAAAACAAACACATTTTATTCAGTTCTGGACATTTTGGGCATACACTAGCAGCACAAACTCAAAGTTTAGAGAATGTGCAAAACATGGTAAAAAATAGACGAATATATTTACTTCGACGATTGGAGCTTACACAACATTATATTTGGAAGCCATATTTGCACCATATCACAACATTGAGCTCTGTAGGTTTGATATTGGTATTGTTTATGACGGCCGATTATCTACAAGTTGGATTTAGGAGGCCGGAGTGGGGTGGGGGTGTCTTCTGTAGGGTCTTTCTAAGGAAACCTAACCCGTATTTACGCAAGGTACGAAGAAAACTACGACAATTTCGAACGATTAGGCTTACGTGCGCAATTGGGTCGAACTCAGCACCTACCGTCTACTATCTTTGAGAACAGAACCTCTCGTGCAGCTGTGAATGTCGAGATTGTCGAACATTAGCTTATCTTAAATTTCTTGCGCTATTTTTTTTTCTTTTTGACTTGATGTAGTCGAGAAACCTTTCCACGATTCAAAATTTTCCATTTTCGGTATCGTATAACTTGCGTCATTTGTTATTTGTGAGGTGTACTGGATTCCTAAACTGGACTGTGTTTAAAATTCAAAAATTTGCAAATGGTGACAAATATTAAAAGAAATTCTTGCAGGAGAGTTATGTAAGATATCAGAAGTATAGTAAGAAGTGTAGTAAGATATATGTAAGATATCAGGTGTTTTTATTGCGGTTCTCGGTTTTAGTTCCAAATAGCAGAGATGGGTGGCAAGCAATAATCTCTCAATGGAGGTCTAAACTGAAATCCCCTAGCATCATGCGAAGGAAGGAGGCTAAATATAAAATATAGAGTAGGCCCCTAAAAAAAAGATTGTATTGGAGAAGGAGACATACTCCATATATTTAACCTTCTCTTTTCGCATCAGAGTTGGGCGATTTTAGTTTTGGTTTTGATTGAGCACCTATGGCGCTAGATGTTGTCTTTATAGTGCTTGTGTGGTTATACATTGCTGGCATAATTGCCAATTCAGTATAAACTTGATTGATTTTTACGAATATGATTTAATAAAGTATACTGCTGTAACCTGAATTTACTATAAACCTGTTTAATTCTTCAACAAATCATCGATATTTATGTTGCAATGTGAAATTGTAAAACTGCAGTATAATAATTCAAAAAGTCATTTGTAACGAGAGCGGCTAGTGGGTATGGTTCGCCCCTCAGGGTTGCACTATCACTCTAAAGCGTAAGCTGAGTAGTCATCCCTGCTTGCAGCGCCATCTACAGTTACCATTTGGAACTAAAGCCGTGAATCGAGGTAAAAAGAGGACTACTGACATTTTACATTACATTCCCGCAATTTTTTTTTAAATAGCTGTCACCATTTACAGGTTATTGACTTTTAAAAACTGTCAGTCCATTTTAAGACACTCGGTATATGGAGTGCGATCGAACGAAATTGAAAAATTACCTTGCTCTATGAATTTCTCCAACAATCATTTTTCTTACTTCATTGGTAAGATGGCTCATAATTTCATCCTGAATATATTTCACCATTTATCTTTTTCACTTTCAATAATTTTTCCTTTCGCTCTTTTCAAATTTGCTGTCGATTACATGATTTAATTTTAAACGTCTCTTAAGTTCCTTTTAGCGAATGTATGCATTGCTGAGTTCTAGAGCATTTTTATGCTCAGGAATTTTAGAATTTAATTTTTTCCACTTGAAAAACCCACAATCTGCATTGGCTAACTTTGGAGGGCGATCATGATAGTTGGTGAATAATAAACAGAGAAAACAAAATATAGTGATTCCCTTTTTTAATTTATTCAATACTAAGCCGCAATCACCGTTAATAATTTCTCCACTAGGTGTAATTTTCTTGAACGTTAGTTTGAAAATTTTTCGTCTTTCTACAACCGCAGATTTCATTGTAATCAGCATTTTTCATCCTGTGCTGGACCTTTTTTCAAGAGCAACGTAATGACCGAATGACTATAAGAATAATCCCATAGTGAAATCAGAATAGGTTAGCAATTCATATTCACTGAGTGTGGGAGGTGGCAGAAACTTTCGTATACGGTGTAAAAGGGGCCGCAGAGTGCTAAAGTTTAAGAAACACTACAATAAGATATCACAAAAGCATATTATAAAATCATCAAATCTAAAGAACTCAATGAAAAGTAAATGTGAGCTATGCAATTACTTTGAAATGAAAAATGTACACACTTTCATTGGGGAAAAAATTCCCGATATGCAATTATATACTTTTTTTTTTTCTTTTTTACAAAAGAAATAGAATATCGAAGAGAGAAAAAAAAAATTTACAATAAAAATGATTAAGGACAAAAAAAAACAAAAAAAAACAAAAAAAAAAAAAAAAAAAGAAGAAAGAAAGAAAAAAAAACCGGAAATTAGTAGTAAAAATTTGGCGCCCCCTGAATTTCCGCGCCCGGGGCGACCGCCCCCTTCGCCCCCCCTTTCGCACGGTGCTGCCTGTAATAAAGGAAAGTAAAATCTGCCTTATTTAATCAGGGCATTTGTAAAACTGTGTACTTGAAGAATACTTCTTTTAAAAAGGGGGTGCCGACCGAATAAAATATTTGTGTAATGACGTGGAGTTGCTGGTAGCCCACAGTCAAAATGACGCCGAGTTTCTGGTAGCCCTTACTAAAAATGACGCGGAGTACAAATGGTTAATTATTTGCTACTAGCCACGCTTGGCGACCAGTTTGGTCTCCTTCAAATCTATGCTAAGCATTGTATCATGTTACTTTTATTCACAATTGAATTTACTTGCTCAATCCTTTGCCAAATCGGAAGATTCTGATACAGAAATCATGAACTCGGTATTTTTATGTTAGCCGAGTGCAGGTGATAAATCGCCAAACATTGTACCCGACGTATTTTTTCTTATTTCATTAATTTCATTTAAAATATAATACTTTCACTCATTTTATTTAAAATACATAACTTTAATCTAAAACTGAAATGATTAAAATTTATGACTCTCAATTTTCTCTTATTTCTTAAAAAAAAAAGAAAAAAAAAGAAAGAGAAAAGAATGAAAAGAAAAGAAAAAAAAAACGTAATTGATAATATTATAAACTATGACATTTAATTTCAACATCAAAGCTTTGTTTTAATTTACCTCGCGAAAAATTGTTTATGACAGTCGCATGCGATGGACTATTACAATACTGATGATAAGATGGCGATGGAACAATATTTGGCGATTTATCATCTGCGCCCGGCTAACATTAAATTACCAAATTGGCTGTTTGGCATATAAAAAGTGAAGCGGTCAACCCGGAACTATTGATGACAGTCACATGACTTAAGCTATTATTATACAGATGATCTGAAAGCAGTTTCTATTTCTTAGGAAAAAATATTCTTTAGGAAAATTATATTATCTTCTTTGGATTGATACTAGAAGTGAAACAAGTAAAGGGGAAAATGTATAGACTATGAAAAAAATATATATATCTTATTACTTACCTTAATTTATCATTCGATATACCGTTATTTTTTTTTTAGAGCACCTTGTTCATTTTTACGATTTAAACGAAATTTAAGGGGACCGTGAACTTTTATTTGAGCAAAAACTGACCCCAAAATCGGCATTTATTTTTATGTGCATTATTATTCTCCAATTTGTACTACGTCATTCGTGGAAAACCGCATGCAGATGCGATTATTTTTCGCAAAGTTACAAGTGTTTTAATTTTGATCACAAACAATTTGTTCGTGTTTTAATATACTTTAAATCTGTTTTTCTCAATACTGATGTTTCAGCTTTTTTTTTAATTTTTGAAATGCTCCTTGATACTTAATTTTTGATCAAAATTCATGAAACTGATAAGAAAGAATCTTGATATTGCTTAAAAGAAAACTGTGTATGTATTTTAAAGTTCGACTTCATTAAGAAAATTAAATTTGATTTTTAACTTATTAAACAGCAGAATTTTGAGGAAAATCGACATGGAATTCAGAAAAATATCTCTCTATTCTAAAAAAAAAGTAACTACCGCAGTCACCGCCGCCGGTTTTGAATTTTTTGTGACCGGGGGTATTTCTTCGTTAATATTAAAAAAACTGTTGCATACAAAAATATGAAAATCGGTAGTATTATAGAAAAATGTTTGATAAACACGCTGATGCAGACAGTTTTCAAATCGAAGAATTATTTTAAGAGATACTTCATGCCAAAATTGGACAAAATCGTTCCATTAAAAATGTTTTATAGGAGCAAAAACTGTACATAGGAATTTAATCATTTTTAGATCATTTTATGCGTCAGAATTTCCCGGTGTGCAGATTGTAGTTAGTTTTTTAATTTGAATAATTTTTCGAGGTTTTATTTCTATTTTAAATTCAAATTTTCAGCATTTCGAGAGATATTTTTTACAAATTTTAGAAAATTGTATTAATTTAAACTGTTGCCAACTGTATGAACAGCGCAAACAGTAATGTTTGCTTCAAATAAAAAATTTATTTTACAGGTGACTATTATAAACAAAAAATATAAAAAGCGCAGGAACTCATTGAAAATTATGTCATAAAAACTATAGTTACACGTGAATTTTAAATGAGAAAGAATATTGTAAATAATAAATTCAGTAACATGCGTTAGAAGTCCTAAATAGGAGAATTTACATCATATTACACTTATTACGTAAAATGAACAAAAAATAATATTGCAAAACAGTTTTAATTTAAAAATTGCGCGAGACATTTACTTGACATTTTAAGATGATCATAATATTTCATTTCTAACAAAAGTATTTTAACGTGAATATTAAAAAGAGAAAGAAAAGTTTGGTGAAAATTTCGTCAGAATATAATTGTCAGATTCAAATTATAATTCAATCTTCCGAAATCTTTTTAAAGGCGATCAAATTAGCGTGCTGTTAGAGTCTGCGGTGTCTGAACGGGGGTTGATGAGCGTAGCTCGTAGGGGGCAGAGCCCCCTAGTCTCTAAAAAATTAACTACGTAAGGTATTAAAAAATCGATACACAGATTTGCTTGTAAAGAGTTTTACTTGAGTAAAATCCAAAATCGAGGATATATCTAAAAAATTAAGACGCAAAAAGCATTTTAAAATTTTATTTAAAATTTTAATTTTTTTTTTAAGATCTTAAAATTATAATAAGATCGGACATTTCTTTTAAAGTGTTCTATATACTTATGGTGAAACGCATATTTGCACAAAATTTCAAATCCCTATTATGAAAATTAAAAGAAATTTTTTTAAACGTCTACTGTCCTCTTAAACTAATTTTTCGGCCAGTATAAAACAAAAACTGGATGAATCTTGATATTAGATATGAAGGGTATTAAAGGATTCTAATATAAAAATTCTTATAATTCATGTAGTTTTTATTGCAATGATTATTAAAGTAGTATTTATAAATAATAATAATATGAGTACTTGAATTAGAACAAAACAATACATTTTTTTTACTCGTTTTGGAAATAATATTATGCGATTTCAGATATGGAAAACAACTATTATTTTAAAAATGATGAAAAAAATCATAAAATAATTCCATATTATATGTATTAATTTTTGTTAAAATTTTATTATAATTATAATTAAGGTAGTGTCATTTTCAGCAACGTATGACAGGAATCTTTCTGTTCATAAGACCCACTAAATTACGAAACTAATAGTTTCGTATTTTACTACACATTTCTGCTAAATTACCTAATTTTAATTAATAAAATAAATAATTCTGTAACTCCAGTTACAATACAATGCAATTATTTAGCTGATATCAGAAATGATATAAACTAAATAATGCCATTAGATTGTAACTGGAGTTACAGAATTATTTAATTTATTAATTAAAATTAGGTAATTTAGCAGAAATGTGTCGTAAAATTCTAAAATCATCAACAGTTACTAGCCCGACACTGTTTTTAAATTTTAAATATTAAGTTGTATGTTTAATTTATTATAACAGATACATTTTTTAACAATTTATGTTTTGTTGTGCTTTTTACTTGGTTTTGTGAAACGAAATTTTGTAACTCTTGAACAAACAGCTGAAACGAGAAAGATAATTTAGATTCGCTTTCTTTAAATTTAAAAACCAATTTAAACATATGAATAGCCAGGAAACCTCAACTGGAAAAGACTTTCTATAAGATCAGAACTAAACTAAATATTCGTTGTGCCTTTTAATTTCGAAAACAATTTAAACATATGAATTGTTCGGAAACTTCAACTTGAAAAGAACTACTATAAGCTTAGAACTAAACTTAATAATGGTTGTGACTTTGAATTTCGCAACAGTTTTCATCTGAGACAGTACGAATATGTTCTAAATTAAATCTATTAACACTGTCTGTCAGTGCAGATAGTTTCATAAATGAGCACTCAAGTGTAAATATGTAAAGATAAAACTTAAAATATTTATTTCAATTTAAATACATAGAGGAAAAGGTCCAAATACCGGCTACCACTTTTGTTTTCAATCTAGATCATACAATTTTCAAAATTAATAAAATAAAAAGTGACAGCAGGGTACCTTGACACGTCTTACACCTGTTTAGAGAAAAAAAATCAGTTTAAAAGGCGTTTTCAGTTTATAAGAAGCAAAATTCCGAAAGGCTTTAAATTTTGAGTTTTCAAAATGGGGTCTAAATACCGGCTGCCTAAGTTTTTTTCCAAAAGATCACACAAATAGAGCTAATGACAATTATTAAGCAATAAGAATATTATTTTAATAAATTGTATTGATTAATAACATTTCTTATGTACAGAAAAAATACGCAATTTTTATTAAATAAGTATTTTTGTCAAATTTCTAAAATTCTTTACGACTATCTCTCACAGTCTTCTTCCCATTATGTTTCTAATTTTGTTTTGTAACGTATAAAACAAAAAAAAAAGCTTGCTGATTGAAATGAGAATTATTTTATCTGAAAAAATCAAAACCATTATATCACTCTCTGCGTCGGTATAGTCCCTATCAGCCCACATATCGCATTCTTAGCATTGATTCCAAAATCACCTCCCTCATTCTTGTCCACAGAGAAAGCACCTATGCAGAAGTCACAAATTTATCATATTCCTCTGTTGGATATTTTCCTTTTTCACTTTTTTAGCCCTCTCGCTGCGTAATTGTTTTATCAAAATAGCTTCAAAAATTGTGTATTTAACCCCTTCGTGACGAGCGTGTTTTAAGAATTTTTATTCTTTTGTCATCGGTTTTTCAAAACAAAAGTTTTTGTCTAATTTAACCGGGGAAATGCTCCGATTAAATAAGGCATAATTTACAATAAAAAAATAACTGGTGGGAATAATCAAGGAGGGTTAATTAGACGCAAAAAATGCATCCCCGAGGTAATCTCGGGTTGCGGAAATTTTGATTATTTTACGATGCCCAAGAAAATCTCGGGTTGAGCAGAGAGAGGGTTACAATCAAATTTCTGCCTCTTTCGCCTGGTTTACTCCGTCATTTTTTTTTTGCTTCTCTTCACATTTATTACAGGCAATATTGTAGTGCCCAGCAGCTCTTTTTTGGAAAGTGATCCGGTAACCAGTGTCGGTCCTGAAGAATTACAGCCATGGTTGCTTTTTTCATATTGCGAAATGGGACGGGGACTATTTCTGAACCATTTAAATTAATTTATTAATTATGGAACTATTTAAATTAATTTATTTTCCTCCCCTTCAAGCAGAGCAACCGAGAGAGGTCCAAATACCGGCTAGCCGGTATTTAGACCACTCTAGGTAGCCGGTATTCGGACCACTGCTATGTTTAAGTTAAAACCGGTATTACTCATTCATATAATAAAATGCCAATAATGTGCGCGTGACAATTGAGAGCTAAATAGTTTTATCAAAATAGCTTCAAAAATTGCGTATTTAACCCCTTCGTGACGAGCGTGTTTTAAAAATTTTTATTCTTTTGTCACCGGTTTTTCAAAACAAAAGTTTTTGTCTAATTTAACCGGGGAAATGCTCCGATTAAATAAGGCATAATTTACAATAAAAAAATAACTGGTGGAAATAATCAAGGAGGGTTAATTAGACGGAAAAAATGCATCCCCGAGGAAATCTTGGGTTGCGGAAATTCTGATTATTTTACGATGCCCAAGAAAATCTCGGGTTGAGCAGAGAGAGGGTTACAATCAAATTTCTGCCTCTTTCGCCTGGTTTACTCCGTCATTTTTTTTTGTTTCTCTTCACATTTATTACAGGCAATTTTGTAGTGTCCAACAGCTCTTTTTTGGAAAGTGATCCGGTAACCAGTGTCGGTCCGGAAGAATTACAGCCATGGTTGCTTTTTTCATATTGCGAAATGGGACGGGGACTATTTCTGAACCATTTAAATTAATTTATTAATTATGGAACTATTTAAATTAATTTATTTTCCTCCCTTTCAAGCAGAGCAACCGAGAGAGGTCCAAATACCGGCTAGCCGGTATTTAGACCACTGTAGGTAGCCGGTATTATAGACCACTGCTATGTTTAAGTTAAAACCGGTATTACTCATTCATATAATAAAATGCCAATAATGTGCGCGTGACAATTGAGAGCTAAATATGTCTAGAAAATAACTTAATCAAAAATTCAAGCCGATATACGATCAGTATATTTTTTAAAAAAATGAGAAATACATATCTGAAAAACTTTTGATATACCAGATTACGTAGATTCGACACTTTTGCATTTACTATTTGTAAATGACACAGACTTCAGCGACGTACTTTTTGTAACTTTCTTCTCTCATTTAAAGTTACAAACTCTGCCTCATCGCTAGGCTGCTCTGTGCTCAGTTCTCAGAACACCTAGTAGCCGGTATTTGGACCTTCTCCTCTACTACCTACTGAATGAATTTAATTCAGCATACATTTAAAATAGTTCGTTGAAGGAGTATATATTTTTAAAGTTTATAAAATATTCTATCATATATAAAATGGAAAATAATACTATATGAATTCTCTTTCGTAGTAAATATCATTTTGCTATACACTGGGTGCCCAATAACTCCTCTCTAGTCCATTTAACTGCAGAATGACAACAGTTATGGCGATGGACTATAATCATGTCTAGGTTATAAGAAAGTTTTCTATGTAGAACGAGATGAGACAGTTGTCTGCACCTCCTTGCTGCAGACAGTGACTCCTATCTTGAAAACAGTTCAGTATCCTAGAAAAAAAAATCCATTCCAAACTTGTAAAGCGTCCCTAATATCGTATAAAATGAAGATTTACACGTGAAAGTAATGTATTGCAAGCTCTAAAATTAAGATTTAGATATATGTTATACAATTCATAAGATGCTCTATTTTGTTGCCGCCATTTTGTTTCAAAATGGCGGCCATTTAAAATTTTAAAAAAAAATTAAAATTTGAAAAGTGGTACCAAAAAATTGAAAATGGAAAAATATTTTTTTCTTACGTATTTGACCTTTATACAAAGATTCCGGAGCAGTTTTTGTTTCGTCTATATCTTAAAAAATGGCTGAGTTATAGCATTTTAGGTAGCTTTCTTTACAAAAAAGCTACCTATTGCAGCCGTTCGGAGGAAAGCGATTTCAAAAAATTTTGGTATATTTTCATCGATCATGACCCCCAGACCCCGAAACCACCCTCCGTTCAAAATTGATATATATATATATATATATATATATATATCTGACCTATGTCACACTGTAACTCCCGTAATTATGAACCGATTTCGATGTAATTCGGTGTGTACATAGTACATACCAATGTCTCGACCGAGTTCGTTGGTCAGCTTCATCCGCCGTTTTGTTTCAAAATGGCGGCCATTTAAAATTTTTTTAAAAATTTAAAACTTGAAATATGGTACCAAAAATTAAAAATGGAAAAATATTTTTTCTTATGTATTTGACCTTTATACAAAGATTCCGGAGCAGTTTTTGTTTCGTCTATATCTTAAAAAATGGCTGAGTTAAAGCATTTTGAATTTCTAGCGTGGCTGACATTTTGAAACGTCCTGAAGTTTGTCACGCGATAAAAGGCGTATTTATGAACCGATTTGGATGTAATTCGGTGTGTACATAGTACATACCAATCTCTCGACCGAGTTCGTTGGCCAGCTTCATCCGCCATTTTGTTTCAAAATGGCGGCCATTTAAATTTTTTTTAAAAATTTAAAATTTGAAATGTGGTACCAAAAAATTGAAAATGGAAAAATATTTTTTTCTTGTGTATTTGACCTTTATACAAAGATTCCGGAGCAGTTTTTGTTTCGTCTATATCTTAAAAAATGGCTGAGTTATAGCATTTTGAATTTCTAGCGTGGCTGACATTTTGAAACGTCCTGAAATTTGTCACGCGATAAAAGGCGTATTTATGAACCGATTTGGATGTAACTTCGTTTATACATAGTACATACCATTGTCTCGACCGGGTTCGTTGGCCAGCTTCATCCGCCATCTTGTTTAAAAATGGCGGCCATTTAAATTTTTAAGAAAAATTTAAATTTGAAATGTGGTACCAAAAATTGAAAATTGAAAAAATATTTTCTTCTTATGTGTTTGACCTTGACAAAAATTTTCGGGAGCAGTTTTTGTTTCGTCTATATCTTAAGAAATGGCTGAGTTATAGCATTTTGAATTTCTAGCGTGGCTGACATTTTGAAACGTCCTGAATTTTCTCACGTAATAACAGGCGTATTTATGAACCGACTTTGATGTACCTTGGTGTGTACATAGTACATACAAATATCTCGACCGAGTTCGTTGGCCAGCTTCATCCGCCATCTTGTTTCAAAATGGCGGCCATTTAAAAAAATTAAAAAATAAAAAAATTTAAATGAGATACCAAAAAATTGGAAAATGAAAAAGATTTTTTTGTATGTGTTTGACCTTAATACAAAGATTCCGGAACAGTTTTTCTTTCGTCTGTATCTAAAAAAAATGGCTGAGTAATAGCATTTTGAATTTCTCTTGTGGCTGACATTTTAAAACGACCTGATTTTTGGCACGCGATAACAGGCGTATTTATGAACCTATTTGGATGTAACTTGATCTGTACATAGTACATACCAATGTCTCGACCGAGTTCGTTGGCCAGCTTCATTCGCCATCTTGTTTCAAAAGGGTTGCCATTTAAAAAAAATTAAATTTAAAATTCAAAATGAGGTATTAAAAAATTGGAAAATGAAAAAGATTTTTTTTATGTGTTTGGCCTTGATACAAAGATTCCGGAGCAGTTTTTGTTTCTGAAAATTTGTTCTTTTGTTGATATCTTAAAAAATGGTTGATTTATAGCACTTTGAATTTCTAGCATGGCTAACATTTTGAAACGATCTTGTATTTGTCACGCGATAACACACGTATTCGCCTATTTCGATGTAAGAAGGCCTGTGGATAGTATACATCAACACCTCGACCAAGTTCGCTGGCCAGATTCATCAGCCATCTTGTTTCAAAATGGCGGCCATTAAATTAAAATATATATATATATTTAAAGTGAGGTGCAAAAAAAATTAGAAATTGAAAAAGGTTTCTTTCTTAAGTATTTGATCTTGATAGAAGGATTCAGGAGCATTTTTTGTTTGTCTTTACCTTAAAAAATGGCTCAGATATAGCAGTTTCAATTTCGATTGTGGGTGACATTTTGAAAAATCTGATTTTTTGCATGCGACAGCACTCCTATATATTAACCGATTCCGATGTGAGTGAGCATGTGCACAGCAATTACTAAGGTCTCGACCAAGTTCACTGCTTAGCCTCATCCACCATGTTGTCTTAAAATGACAGGCACTTTAAGAAATTGCCGAATTTGGCAGCCAAATATAAGTTACTTTAAAGAAAAGCAGCTTGGATAAAGCTGACAAATTTCGCGAAATTCTCATTCATTATATTGATAAAAATTAGTATTGAATCTCCTATATTCGGTTTCCACTAAATTGAGCTTCGTGTGTTTGCATGATATAAGTTGGCTTTTTTTAAATATGGCTTATGAAAGCTACCTCTTCCTCCCGGCACTGGCCGGAAGGACTTTTGAATTTCTAGTGTGGCTGACATTTTGAAACGTCCTGAAATTTGTCACGCGATAAAAGGCGTATTTATGAACCGATTTGGATGTAACTTCGTTTATACATAGTACATACCAATGTCTCGACCGAGTTCGTTGGCCAGCTTCATCCTCCATCTTCTTTAAAAATGGCGGCCATTTAAATTTTTAAGAAAAATTTAAATTTGAAATATGGTACCAAATAATTGAAAATTGAAAACATATTTTTTCCTTATGTATTTGACCTTTATACAAAGATTTCGGAGCAGTTTTTGTTTCGTCTATATCTTAAAAATTGGCTGAGTTATAGCATTTTGAATTTCTACCGTGGCTGACATTTTGAAACGTCCTGAATTTTGTTGAGCAATAAAAGACGTATTTATCAACCGATTTGGATGTAACTTCGTCTATACATAGTACATACCAATGTCTCGACCGTGTTCGTTGGCCAGCTTCATCCGCCATCTTGTTTCAAAATGACGACCATTTAAAAAAAAGTAAAAAAATTAAAATTTAAAATGAGATACCAAAAAATTGGAAAATGAAAAAGATTTTTTCGTATGTGTTTGACCTTAATACAAAGATTCCGGAACAGTTTTTGTTTCGTTTATATCTAAAAAAATAGCTGAGTTATAGCATTTTGAATTTCTATTGTGGCTGACATTTTAAAACGACCTGATATTTGTCACGCGATAACAGGCGTATTTATGAACCGATTTGGATGTAACTTCGTCTGTACATAGTACATACCAATGTCTCGACGGAATTCGTTGGCCAGCTTCATTCGCCATCTTGTTTCAAAAAAATTGCCATTAAAAAAATTAAATTTAGAATTTAAAATGAGGTATTAAAAAATTGGAAAATTAAAAAGATTTTTTTTATGTGTTTGCCCTTGAGTCCGGAGCAGTTTTTGTTTCTGAAAATTTGTTCTTTTGTTTATGTCTTAAAAAATGGTTGAATTATAGCACTTTGAAGTTCTAGCATGGCTAACATTTTGAAACGATCTTGTATTTGTCACGCGATAACACACGCATTCGCCTATTTCGATGTAAGAAGGCATGTGGATAGTATACATCAATATGTCGACCAAGTTCGCTGGCCAGCTTCATCAGCCATCTTGTTTCGAAATGGCGGCCATTAAATTTAAAAAAATTATATTTAAAGTGAGGTGCAAAAAAATTAGAAATTGAAAAAGGTCTCTTTCTTAAGTATTTGACCTTGATATAAAGATTCAGGAGCATTTTTGTTTGTCTTTATCTTAAAAAATGGCTCAGATATAGCAGTTTCAATTTCTAATATAAGTGACATTTTGATAAATCTGATTTTTTGCCTGCGACAGCACTTGTATATATCAACCGATTCCGATGTGAGTGAGCATGTGCACAGCAATTACTAAGGTCTCGACCAAGTTCACTGGTTAGCCTCATCCACCATGTTGTCTTAAAATGGCGGGCACTTTAAGAAATCATCGAATTTGGCAGCCAAACATAAATTACTTTAAATAAAAGCAGCTTGGATAAACTTACTAATTAAGCGCGAAATTAATAACTAATTTCGTTAAATTCTCATTCATAATGATTTAGTATTGATAAAAATTAGTATTGAATCTCCTATATTCGGTTTCCACTAAATGGAGCTTCGTGTCTTTGAATAATATAAGTTGGCTTTTTTTTAAATAAGGAATATGAAAGCTACCTCTTCCTCCCGGCACTGGCCGGAAGGACTTTTTTAATTAGTATACCTTTCGTTTAGTTGGTGACTCAATTTCTATATCTGCCTTAAGTAGCACTTCAAAGCGTTAGAACACCATAAGAGATATTATCCAGTATAGCCTATTTCCGATAATCATCAGTGCAGACATTTATTCTATGTCCTGAGTTTTCTCAAACATCATAATTTCTTGGCTACTTCAAATCCCAATTAAACTCAGAAGTAACTCGCAACACATGGCCCAAATATCGAGTATTTTTAACTTTTAAGTCTAGGAGAGCATGATCACGTATCTTATACTAAAGTGAAAGCCAATTATCTAAGATTGCTCAGGAACATCTGATATAAAATAGTCTAAGGCTATAAATTGTAATAAAAAAGTCATGAAAAAAAGGACCATTTTCAGCATATAACATCTTAAAATGAATATGATTTTAAAACACAATTTTAATTGATATGAAATACATGAGTAAAGTCTTTCATTTCATGTATTTAAAAAATTGCAAGATGCAGAATTAGCATTTACAAGAGGCTCCAAACTGTCAGATATTTGACGAGCAGAAAATTGGTTTAACAGCTTACTCGCACGATTACAAAATAAATATTGCAACTAGAATGAAAATTTTGGTGCCTACTTATACTTCCGATTATAATAATTACCTTGAATCTAAATAAATTTGTATTGAAAGCATTTTTATAATTTTAATACAAATTTGCATTTAGCGAATACAAAATTTTGGAAATTTAAACAGCATAATCACCTAAAAAATATATTTATTTGAACAATAAAAAGAAAATTTTAAGTTCAGTTTATACAGATTAACATGAAACGTATAAAGTTTTTGCGATATCGTGCGCATTATGCCCAAAAACGTCATTTGGAGAAAAATGGCTTCAAAGTTTCGGAAACGCCGCTTCAGCTATTGAGCTAGTATAATTCTAAAAGCCATAACTCCTAATGAGAATTTCAAGGAAGCAATTATATTAAAATGTTCAGAAAAGATATGAGTTTAGCATCTAAAAAAAATTAAAATTTCGAAACTTTTGAAGCTTTAAGAGTCCTGAGACCCTTTAAACTCACGCAAATTCCTACGAGCAGCCCTTGTGAACAGACACGGTATTAGGATTGCTCGGATTGACCCGGCCGGTACCGCCTTGACTGACGGGGATCTCCACCTAATATGTCCTCTATGGCCAATAAAGCAATGTCTGAACGAACTGCGTGTGTTTTATGTACGAATGCTACCAGCCACGATTCCAAAACCTAGTTTTATAGTATATATAAATAATCAGCAACTTAAATATGATATTAATTACATACATATATGTGACATTTTAACGCAGACTCACGTTTAGGAATTAAATAACACAGATAAACAAGGCACAATTTATTTTAATAAAAAAAAAGAAAATTAAGAATGCTCAATGAATAAACCGTCGAAACATATGCAGCCGCCATTTTCCGACAGCCTGGCCGCCACGATCACCTGACCTGAATCCTTGCGACTTCTGCTGTGGGGTTACCTAAAGCATGTGCACGGGTGTCCAATTGTGAACTTAGGGACAGTT
This sequence comes from Maratus speciosus, assembly GCA_963932465.1. Classification (NCBI taxonomy): domain Eukaryota; kingdom Metazoa; phylum Arthropoda; class Arachnida; order Araneae; family Salticidae; genus Maratus; species Maratus speciosus. The sequence continues at coordinate 459,483,653 of OZ010792.1, forward strand.
GAAAACACGCATTACGCAACATATTCACAATATCACCCCTTAAACACTCCAATCTGTTTCGGAACATGCTGCTTTGCGCTTTCAGCTCCTAGGATAAAACGGTATACAGCATAATAACCATATTTTAAGCAAGCCGTAGCCAATTTCCTGTTTTAAAGGTTTCATCAGTTTTTGCTCTTTCTAATGTTTTTGGCCTAGAGACAGTTAAAAAACTATTTCAATTTTGCTTTTTCTACGGTTTTTGGTTTAGGGACAATTAATAACCTATTTTTTCTATCCGCTGTGTCACCACATTATAGTGGTCGATAGGCTTTGAATAAAGAGTGTCACAACTTAATGTTACGTATTTTAATAAGAATCTCGTATCGAGTACAGCGCCATCTATCGGTTAACATTTGAACTTTATTTTTCTTTTCCATAATAACTTCTCATTACTTTACGTATACCCACATGAAATATCGGGTCATTCTGACAAGTTGGTTTTTTTTACAAACTTTTGAAAGTGCAACTTTAATTATAATTACCTTGTATATAAATTGATAATTAAAATTTCATGTTAAATCGTTTAAATAAAATTTTTCTAGAGGCCTAACTCATACATAATTTTGATTGGATAATTTTAACTCATACACACATTTACATACATTTACAAAAGTGTCAATATCACTATGTATTCAAAATACAATATAATAGAAAACAGTTGCCCATCAATCGTCTAGTAAAAATCATTTTTACAATGCGCATTTTTCTCTTTTTTTCGCACTGGAAACAAAATATACAAAAATATTAAACTTGTCAAATATCCTCTCCTTAAAATTAATAAAAAAATGATCATAGTTTTTAAGAAAACGTTCGCGTCTAATTTAACCCATTTGTGCCTGAATTATTATTTTCTCAAATTTGTTGGTAAAATTATTTTTAAATGTTGCAAAATGAGCTGAAAAAATACTAAAAAAAAGTACTCTAAACATTTTTTGTATTTCATAAAATGTAAGCGTATTAAATATGGGAATATGCATAACAATTATAATTCTCAGAGCAAAGCGAAGGCTAATACGCAGCGCAGTATTACTTTCCGGCCACATACAGCTACGATGGATATTAAAGCCATGGCTTACTAAAAGAATGCATAATAAAAATCGTTCGTCAAGCATAACTCAAAAAATATTTGTTGGATTTAGTTTCTGAAAGCACCAGAACGTACCTATGAGGGTAACGTACTGAATTCACCTACTATCAAAAATATGTTCCAAATCCTTTAAAAATTATATTAAAAAACTGATAAAAAAGCACAGTTTATCTACATACGTCACGGAAATTTAGTGTACGTCATTTTCACTGGCTGGATGTTTTTGTAGAAAATCGGATTACAGCACTCGGAGCAAAGAAAATACGCACGCACTAATATTAAAGTATAATAAAACCTATTTAAACAGAAAAATATAAATATGGACTTTTTTTTCTATCTTAAAGAAAAAAGTCAAAATATCTTAGTCTATACTAATATTATAAGGAAGTAAAGTTTGTTTATTTGTTTGTTTGCAGGAGGTAATCTCTGGAATTACCGAATAGATTTCAAAAGTAATGGTATCAAAATGATTGTGTTAGTCCATGTTCGAACATAGGCTATATCTTAAGTCGATGCCACTACGCCAAAGTGGGTGTAGGAGAAAAAAAACATTCTAAAAATGCGATTTTTGTGTTACTGAAGGGCCTAGAAATATGAAATTTGGAATATTAGTTACTTATTAGATATAAAGAATTTTTAAGAACATTTCCTAAACAATTTCAAATTTAAAAGTGGTGAAAATGCGCAAAAGGCGTTCTAAAAAACGTTCTAAATGGTGGCTTCTACGGAATCTCAAGAAATACTAAACCGAATTAAAAAACAATGGTGTCAAAATGAAAGTGACAACCTTTCCTTCAAGATAGGCTATATTTTATGTCGGTGCCACTGCCTAAAATGGGTGCAGGAGCAAAAAAGCTCTAAAAATGCGATTTTTGTGTTACTGAAGGGCCTAGAAATATGAAATTTGAATATTAGTTATTTATTAGATATAAAAAAATTTCTAAGAACACTTCTTAACCATTTCACCGGCGACAGGTATGGGGAAACAGTGCTTTTACCCGTGACTTATCTCGGAGAAACCGGTGACGTGATTAAAAAATTCGAATTTTTTAAAAGGGTGATAATGCGCAAAGAGTGTTCTAAAAACCTTCTAAATGACGATTTCTACGCAATTTTAGGATGTATACAATCGATTTGAAAAGTAATGGTTGTAAATTGATGGTGACAGCCCTTACTCTAGCATAGGCTATAATTTATGCTTGTGTCACTACCATCTGGGGGTTGCAGAATCAAAAAACGTTCTAAGTTGTGATTTTTGTGTTATGATAGGGCGTAGAATCATGCAATTTGGAATGGTAGTTATAAGATATCAATGATCTGTAAGAACATTTCCTAAAAAAGATCGAAATTTAATGCGCGATAAAATTGAAAATGCGCGAAAAGCGTTCTTAAAAACGTTCTAAATTGCGATTTCTATGCAATCTCATGAACTACTGAACCAATTTCAAACATGATGGTGTAAAAAGGATGATGACTCCAAAATAGACAATATTTTATGTCTGTTTCAACTACCCCAAATGGGGTGCAGGAGCAGAAAAAGTTCTAAAAATGCGATTTTTGTATTATGGAATTACCTAGATTAATGAAATTTGGCATGGTGTATACTCATTAGGTATAAATGATATCTAAGAACATTTGTTTAAAATTTTGAAATTTAAAAGGGGTGAAAATGTGCGAAAAGCGTTCTAAAACCGTTCTAAATGCCGATTTGTGCCTGATTTAAAAAGTAATGGTATGAAATTGATGCTGACAGCCCCTGGTCTAACATAGACACTTTTTCATGACGGTGTTACTACCACTTGGAAGTTGCAGTAGCAAAAAACGTTCTAAATTGTGATTTCTGTGATCGGCAGGGACTAGCAACTTGAAATTAGGCATAGTACATATTTATTAGATATAAGTGACCCTTAAGGACTGTTTCGAAAAAATTGACAATTTAAAAGAGGTGAAAATGCGCGAAAAGGATTCTAAAAACTTTCTAAATTGCGATTTTTACACAATCTCAGGAAATATCAAACCGATTTCAAAAGTAATGGTTGCAAATTTATGGTGGCAGTCGCTGCCCCAACATAGGTTATATTTTATGTTGTTGTCACGTTTTAAATGAAATGAATGGAATATGAATATGGTATGGGGAAATTTTTTGGCCATTTATCACCTGCTTTCGGCAAACATAAAAGTATCAATATTGCCATTGGGGCACAGATGTCGAATACCAATAACTTATATATTTTTAAAAAGAGAATAACAATAAATAAAAAAAGTTTAATTAATAACTATAGAACAAAAAAATATATAATTTCAGAAAATAAATTAAAAGTAAATGAACAATTTATTAATAAATAAACAACAACATCCGGCCTACCATATCAAGCAAAATAACGACCTTTTGGCGCCAGTTAAGTACCCCGGTGCGTATATGACATTAGCGCTAGGAAAAATCGTGCCAATGTTGTGCGTATATGACATATGGGTTCATAGTATGCGAATGGGTTCATAGTATGCGAAATGAAACGAATATATAGTCACTCGTTATAGCCACTCTTCGTAGAAGAAAAATGGCCAATAATACGCATTTAGATACACAGGCAAGGTTGCCGTCAAACAAGAATAATAATAACAACAACATTGTTATAACTGTATGAGAGTTATAATAGGGATATAAAATTGGCTTAGAGCAAACAACCACAGAAGGAATATTCTGCATATGTTTCGAGTGAAGCGCGATCATCAAGGTACTAATTATACAAGCAACAGATATATAAACAAAAGTTTAAATTCAAATGTAAATATTTGCAATCTCGCCCCCCCCCCCCCCCCCAAAAAAAAAAAAGTTACCGCAATGAAATTAACTTGGTGTTAACCGACGCTTTTTAAAATACGACATTGGTTGCAAACCAGATTACGGAATCCTATCACATTTGAAGTAATCATGGTACTTTATTTTTAGCCGGGTTAAAATTTAGACAAGAGCAGTTTTTTTTTCGCCAAAAGCAACTTTTTTTTTCGCATGTGTAATTTAGAAACAATTTTTTTGATGTCGAAAGAAAATGCTTTGACCTATTATTTCTTATTATTATTTTTCTTATTTGTATTTTAAAAGAAATGTGTTAAAGTAGTGTTTTTTAAATGTAATTAATTTATGTATTTCAAATGAAAAGAGTGTATTACGAAAGTTAGCGATTTATCTGCTGTATCTCGCTAAGTGCCTTATTACAATGTGTCTAATACCCTTCACGGTGCTTCGTTGTTCCATGGGCCTTGGCGCTTTTAAAAAAGTTTGACACAATTCGAGTTTAAGAAAGTGAGATGTTTTTTCAAAATGATATAAACGACTATGAAAATAAAATTGAGGAAGTATTAAACTGGTTTATGTATGTATTTTAATAAATACACCTGCTAACACTTATTAAATAAATTATTTATGTTTTTCTATAATAAGAGTTAAACGGCTCCTTTATCTACGTGTATGCTAATATTATAAAGTAGTAACGTTTGTGTGTTTGTGGAATCTAATCTCAGAAACTACCTAGCTGATTTAATAAATAATGGTTTGAAAATGCTGGTGACCATCTCTGCTCCAACAAAGACTATATTTTATGTCGATACAACAACCTCCAGATGGTGCAGGAGAAGAAAAGTTTTAAAATTACGAATTCTGAGATATTGTTTGGGCTAGAAATTTTAAATTTTGTGCGGTGGTTACTTTTAAGATGTAAACACTTGTTACGAATCCTTTCTACAAGGTTCGAAATTTTAAAGTTAGAAATAAATGCAAAGCGTTTTAGAAAGTTTCTAAATCACGATTTATTTGAAATTGTTAGAGAAAGAAATTTTGAAATTTCACATGGCTATTACTTTTAAGTCGTTAATGCCAGTCAGTTAAAAAAAATAATAGGATGCACCATAAAAAAAGATCTAATCTGCAATTTATGTGATACTGTAAGGTCTAGAAACTTAAAATTTGGCATGGTAGTTACTTATAAGATCAAAATGTTCGTTATAGAAAGAATTCAAACTGCAATGCATACATTAGAACGAATTCTAAAAAAATCGAAATTAAGAAGTCTAAATAAAGCGGACAAAGTTCTAAAGATGATCTAAATAGCGAAGTACATGGAATTATTAGGAATATAAGATGAAAATTTGCATTAATCTTGCTTTTAAGACGTAAATACTCTCAATAGAACAATTTCTAAAAATTTCGCTATGTAAAATGATGCAGGAATGAAAAACTTTCGTTTTTTTTTCTGCGCTACAGCTGACCAAAAAACTTTTTATCGGGTTGAAATTTTTGGACGGGCTACTTTTAAAATGTAAATGCTCTCTAAGAATAGATTCTAAAACATACAAAATTTAAAAAGATGAAATGAACGGAAAACATTCTAAATTACCATTCATTTGCATTGTTAGGTATAGAAACTTTAAAAACTACCCCCTCCCCCCTCCAAAAAAAACAAACAAAAAAACATGCAATTTAAATGCAACAAAACAATTAGCTACTTATCTAGCATTGAATAAGTTGCGTTAACATTGAATAAATGTCGGTATGAAACAGCGAATAGTTTGCACGAAAATACTTGTCAAATGTCCTCTGGGCAAAACTATCGAAAGGTGTCTGTTAAAATTTGATATGCAATTTTTTTTTCAGCTTCACTAATCTAGAGATTTAATCATAAGATCATTTTCTCAATATTCATTAGCCAATTTTTTAAAGAGTAATTTATTCGGGTAATTTTTTTTTAATCGGGTTAATATTGACGTATTTTAGCTTGCATGATCTGTTGGAAAAATATGTACGGATTTGATAAATTACTCAAAATGACATTTTTACAACTCAAAGGTTATGCAGACGAGATATTCCAGATATCGTGTCATAACTTACGAGTCAATGCCGATTTGTTTGCGTTGAGGCGTAAGGGGAAATGAATAAGGGTACCAATCCTATCAGGTAACTTAAGTATTTTTTTTTTCGGATAAATGTTGAATATTTTTCAGACAGGCCACGTATTGTTAATTAAATCTAGCATCTCATTTTCTATTCTTGTCACGAGTTATTATTAAATATATGTTCTCACTAACATCGCTCAGACTAATCCCTCTAAGGGAAGTCCTAGTAATATATCATGCATAATCATACGTTTTGTCTAAATTTATATAAATTAATCCTTTAAATTGTACATTCTATGTCATAATTAATAATTTTATGAACTACTAAAAAACATATTTACTTCTTCACAGAGACTAATAACATCACGAGTATTATTAATAATAAACTAAGAGTAATCCTATTTGACGCTTTAAAACATTTTATTTCATAATCATCTTGATAAGGACTTTACATAAATAACTGTCCCCTAAATGGCTAACAAAAACATGTACCCATTCGTGGATAGTGTCTCATATATTGTTAGTTACAAAAATGCATAAAATATAAGCTTGAACATATAATTTCAAAATTTTAAAAAATCCGAGTTTCAAAGAAGTCTATAAGCTAAGATTATGACTTATTTATTTGAATTCTTGGCAGAAAAAATACAAATATGTAAACTCACTTTTTACATTTTGCCATCTTGATAAAGGAAAAATCTATAAACACCGAAAAAAGCCTTCATTTAAGCAAATGAATATCCATCTTATATCTCTTGGTAACACATAAAGACGTTTGCATACAATTATTTCATACAATTTTCATGTTATAAAGAAGAAAATTATACAAATTAATTAGATTTCGAAGCGTTCCAAAAATCGGATGCTAGGCATAAATGGGTTAATAACACATGTCATTACAAAATATAACAACAATTCTACAATTCTAAAAAATTTGGAAAAAAATAAAACAGAATAACTTTTATTTCTAAAAAAGTAAAACAGGAAAGGTACAAATGTAATTTCTTGATTTTATCATTGAGTTATTTTTGTTCTTTAGTATAAAAAGTTTCTTCAAGAAAGCTTTTACATGAAACAGCACTTTCATTCTTATTCAAAAGCATACATTTGAAAAGATACCTAACATAGGTTTCCAATAAAAATTAAAAGAAAAGTTTCAACGTTTCTTAAACTTTTGTGAATGACTCAGGTAAAATAAAGTTTTCTGCACCTACATTGAATTTCACTCCAGCTTTTTAAAATGTTTTATAATTATATATCCTATATATTTTTGCATAAAGTAAATGTTTGCGGTGCATTAAGATTTTTACATTTATATTGTCTTAAATTGCCCCATTTTAACATAAGACATTAAATATGACTATTTTCACGGGAAACAGAAAGTTAACCCGAATTATTCTCTGGCCGCAAGGATACTTTTAGATAGATTTCATTACAAAAAGTAAAACGCTACCTATTGAAACCGTCGAGAGGAAAAGAAATTCCTGAAAATGGTGGTAATATTTTCAGCAGTAATGACCCCGGACCTCTAAAGCACCCTAAGTTCAAACGTTGATTTATATCTATATATCTATCTATAAATCTATCTATCGACATTTATATATATATAGCTCTATTAAAAGTGAATGATATGAAAATGATTATGAAAAGAGGGTGCAAAACAACAATAAAAATCCATGAAAATTTATAACGGAAAAACAATAAACAAACCACTCCCTGCTCTTCAGAAAGTGGGAGGAGTGAAAAAAGCAGGTATCAAAAACAGAAATTGGATCCTCACGGGTTTCGCAAGATATGGCCAACCCACATACTCCAAAAGTATGAAAATAGATTTAAACTTTCAAAAACACAACATAACAAAGCTATTTTATAAAAAAAAATTTAACTAATCAAAACTGCTTTAAAAACAAATATAACCAACCAATTCAAAATCCAAGAAAAACGATTTAGCTTATAAAACGTAAATAAAAATTAATAAAAATTCCAATATGACTAAATCATTAAGCAATTAGAAGTATTGAACATGTGAGAATGCACTTTTCATTCACTTTTAATAGAGCTATATTCACTTAGTGCATATAAGAAGCTGCGTTGCGCCTGATGCACTGGGTTATTTGTTTTTAAAAAAAAATTTTGAAAGCATTATATATATATATATATAGAGAGAGAGAGAGAGAGACAGAGAGAGAGAAGCAGAGAGAGAGAGACAGAGATAGAGAGACAGAGAGAGAGAGAGATTTATATACATAATTTTTTTTTTCACTCTGTAACTCTTGTATTTATGAATCGATTTGTATGTAAAATAATAAAAATGTCTAAGTTCGTTGGCCAGCTTCTTCCGAACTCTTGTTTCAAAATGGCGGTCATTTAAAAAAAATCAAAATTTTAAATTTAGTAAGAGATACAAACAAAAAAAAAAATAGAAATTGGAAAGGACTTTTTACTTAAGTGTTTGATCTTTATAAGTGGATTTCGGAATTTATTTTTGTTTCGTTTTTATCTGAAAATGGCTGAGATCTTGATTTTTTCATGTGGTTCTACGCATATTTATTAACCAATTTGGATTTGACTAAGCATATGTACAGGAATAACCAAAGTCTCTATGATGTTAATTAGTTAGCTTAACCAGCCATGCTGTTTTAAAATGGCGGGCACTTCAATATATTGCAAATTTGGAGACAACACATAAATCGCTCTAAATAAAGCCAACTTGGGTATAGCTGACTAATTTTGCGAAATTCTTATTCATATTCAATATTGACGAATACTGGTACTGGGTCTTCTATAATCGGGTTCCACTAATTTTAGATTCGTGTGTTTGAGTAAAATTAGCTGGATTTTTAAAAACAAAAAATATGAAATATACCTTTTGTTTTCCTCCCGGCACATACCGGAAGTACTTTTTTAAATAAAACAATATGTCAAATTAATACTTTCCTTCCCACATAGGACTAACCAAAACAATTTTAATTTTTTTAAATTTATATTCCGGGAAATAGCGTCACATTTTGTCAACCAATTTCTGCGTCGTACAGTGATGTATTTCACCCAGGAACCCGGGCAAAAATGCAAAAATTAAAATTTGGTCAACAATTATAAAAGTCATTTTTTTTAAATATCTGACCCACTAATTGGCATGTCGATTTTCTCTATTTCAGGAATTTGGGTCATATCCTGTGGCCCCTAGCCTCAGTTGAAGAGAAAGTTTCTTTGTGAGAAAACGTGCATTTTTGTTGCTTTTTGGCATTGCTGTTACGTTTAAATGCAATTTTTTTGTGGCTGAATGAATTGTTGAAATGAAATTGAATAAGGCTTACGTGTTTAAGAATATCAGAGCTTAGTGTTAAACTATGTGTTAATTTAAATAGTTTAGTTTTTAATATAATAATAAAACATTAAATTTGTAAAAGGTTATTTTTAAAGCATTTTTGGCTGTAATTTAAACATATCGAAAGCTTTTAAAAGGTGTGCCGGGCTTTGTCGGACCAGTTTTGAGTTATAATCGTATTGGTAATAGCTTTGAATGCCAATTCCAAAAACAATGGTCCACATATTGTTACCATTTTTATATAAAATATTTTCCTGTAAAACTACTTAAATGTTCTGTTTTGCGGTTACCGAACTGAACAGATAAATAACTATATTTTTACTGTCGTATTGCGGGTTTTTAGCTCATAGGATATTTATTACCTGACAGCTTTTGCACCTACATATTTTATATGTATGTATGTATCTAAGTATGTAGTTAATTACATATGCACGCAACTCTATATATCTTGATAAAAATATCCGATCGGCTTCAAATTGTATATACTTATTTATTTTAAAAAATTCTCTAATTATTTTGGAGGCTCATATGTGAAACACAAGGGGGAAAAGAAGGGAATTAAAGAAAACTGTAGTGGATGCAGAACTTATTAAAAGGTTGTAAGTAATATTAGAAGTCATAAGAAGTGGGCATCGCATTTAGGAAAATAACGCCGAACATGTGCTGATGAAACAGCAAGACTATACAATGACCCTTACAATTGGCACCTCAGGACTCCAGAAATGTAGAAGGTTTTGATTTATGGTGCCACTGTAATTAAGAAAGCAGTCGTACCCATTGGTCAACTATCAGAATAAACTGCAAAAGCCAGAAACAAACACTTTAGACTGTACCGTACAAAGTACTCAAGAAAGTGCAATAGAGAAGTTTGTAAGATAGATGTCATGAATTGGCTTCTTATAAGCAGTTTAATAAGCTGCTCTATACAAAGACTAAGGAAAAAGAGAAAGCCATATAGTAGCCAGACTCTACAACTTTTTCATCCAGCAAGGTCTGGTGGTAATCCTGATAAAATCCAAGAAGAGAGTGATGAAGAAGATAAAGAATAGAGTTCTGAAGAATCAGATTGAAACTTGTAATCTATTAAATACACTCTAAAACGAGCATCATTATGCTATAGAGACTCCTATAGTATAAAGATGCTCTAGAAGAATAATACATATCTTTACTAAATGTATTATTAAATGTAACTTTATTATATTTTAATAATATGTTATAATTATTATTAAATGTAAATTAAATGTAATAAGTATTATAAAGTGTAAATTAAAAAAATTATGCATAGTAAAATTAAATACATTTAATTAAACATTACTAGTAAATAAAACAAATCTATCAATTATTACTTTTCTCTTATATACAGTAAACAGTACAGGCTTCGAGTCACTCAACTTCCAAATTCCCTTTGCTAATAATAAATCCCCTGGTCATGTGATGTATTCGCATTTTTATACATATTTCCTTAGGAAATTAATATTTTTAACTTCTTTTTTTTTTTTTTTTTTTTTTTTTTTTTTATTCTTCTTAAAGGATGCATCTTGTTTTCTTAGTTAGAAATATTTTGAGAACTAAGAAAAAAAGAGACATCCTTTAGGAAGAATACAAAGAAAAAAGAAGTTAAAAATATTAATTTCCTAAGGGAATATTTTTAAAAATACGAATACATCACATGCCCATACACTTAGCATTAGCGAAAAGAATTCGGTAGTTGAGTAACTAGTAGCCTTAAGGGGACCGGGAAAGCCCTATCTCCGCCATGTTCAATTCACCAACTTTATGTACCTTTTTCTCAGAAATGGTGAAAGATAGATTTCAAATTAGCATTTTTGGTAAGATTTTACTACCTAAAAAAATAATTCTCAACAAATCATTAAATCCCTGTGTTAAAGTATACAATATAACATAATATAACTATGAAAAAAATCTGAGTTCTTAAGCTTAATAGATATTGAAAAAATGGAACACAAACATGAAAAATCCAAGTTTTGAGAAAAAGTCAATTAAAGATTTAAATGGACCTTAAGCTGTAAAGGACTCTTAGAAAGAAGGAATAATTCCAACACTTCTTATATATATATATAAACATGCGTGACACATCGTTGGAAATATAAAAGTTTAAACTATTTAATGATATAAGAAAGTAAAAATGGATATTTCTTCTGAAATTTCGCTTACCTTAAGTCGCTCTTAAGTAAACTTTATATAACATATTTAGTTTTTTTTTAATAAATGCATACATTTATGTGAATATAACATCAATTAAATGTGTTTATTAATAATAAATCTACAGCAATGGTTTTAACTTAATACCACTTGAAAAATAATTTTGGCCAGGATTTTAGGTCAAATACGCCACTGTGGCGTCGATTATATTGGTATAAGTGATGAATTACGCGGTACAAGAAACGAAACTGCTAGTTATATGCTGAGCCAGCAATGGTGTTTGCTACCTTCGCGCACCTCGTTGCACTGTTAATATAATACCTACCCAATAACTAATTTATGACTAGGAGTCGGGATAACATAAATAATCTGGCTGCCATTCATTTCACATTGTAGCTGTTCACACTGTGCGATGTTGCTAAGAAAACACCCCTACTTGTATGCCAACTGATGAAACTGGCAGTTTCGTTATCTGAACAATCTAATTTATATGCCACAATCATCGACGATTAAAATTGGGTGCCAAATTATTACGCTGCATCCTGGGCTATTACAGGGTTCGTACGCTTCAAGGACATTTAACAGAATTTTCATAAAGAAATATTTGGCTTATTTAATAAAAAAAAAACTCTCTTCAAATATAGCTACCAGTACTTTATGAAATTTCCGAACACTTAAAATCCCCTGAATCACCAGATGGGTACGAGCCCGGTATTACTTAGCCTCTAAATCAGACAAACATTGATTATTTTAATGGAAGTTTTTTTTTTTAGTTTTTTTTTAGTTTTTTGTGGGTTTTTTTTTCGTTTTTTTTTTTTGGTTTTTTGTGGGTTTTTTTTTTTTTTTTTTTTTGCTTATAATATTACCCTAGTTTGTTTAGTTAGTTAGTGTTCAATCACACTGAATAAAATTGTTGATTAGTTTAGAAAGAATTCTTTCTTTTCCAAAATTGCAATAAGTGGAACTAAAATTATCTGTTCTTGTTATTTGAAAAATTCATTAACAATAAACGAGGACATTCTTGAGGATGCTTCCGAAACAAGACAGTTGAAATACAAATTGGTAAAAAACGTTCCATCTTGTTTAACGTACCTGGATGTGTTTTGTATGACCACATACGAATTGAATAGCCCTTTTTCTTTACATCCAAGGCAAGTAGGAACTGTAAAAAGGCAAGTAGAAAAATGCAAGTAGGAACTCTAAAAGAATTCGTTTAGAAAATAAAATATATCTCCATGAATATACGTGCTATTCTTACACAAATGATTACACATATTGGTAAACTATAGGGATAGCTCATTTCGATCATTTTATTTTACAGGGTGATCCCACATATTTTTTTGCCCCGTAATTTTCTTTCTGATCAAATCGACATTGTCAAACATGAAGTCAAACATATTCGTCATATTCCTGAAGTTCTAGAAAAATCCGACAAGTATATCTTTAAATAATATTTCAAATTTTAATTGCTTAAATGGCGTACAGTCAACAGAGTGAAAAGTGCCCCAGCCGAGGTTCGAACCCGGGTCATCGGTATAGCGCACCGACGTTCTACCAACTGAACTATTCCATCTTGTGCTGCGGTTGTAGCCTTGCCAACATATGATAGTGGGAAGTGCCAGGCTCGGTATTGTTCGAAGTGGTTCAGTTGGTAGAACGTCGGTGCGCTATACCGATGACCCGGGTTCGAATCCCGGCTTGGGTACTTTTCATTCTGTTGGCTGTACGCCTTTACGCAATTAAAATTTCAAATATTATTGAATGCAAGGCATGAGAAATTTTCTACAGAAAATTTTTCAAGAATTATATAGATATCAATAAATATTCGACAAAATGTGTAAAACTGAAAGTGTACGGGGATTAATGTCTATATAGTGAATTTTAACTGGCGACTAGTAGCATCAAAATTGAATGAACTAAATACAATCCATTGGAACATCCGGGAACAGATTACCCAAAAGGCGCGTGAAAAATTAGATTCATGTGTAACATGTAAGAGGACCGCTGAAATGACAGTAAAATGGGGTTATAGTTTTGTTATAATTTTATATACAACTTTTGTTTCACACGTTTTAAATGGATATAAATTCTTTCACTCTATCTAAAGTTACGCTTGAACTTACAAAACAAATCAAATTGAATAACATCATAAATTTACAAACCGTTTAAGTATGTGTTTAATATATAATTGCAAATTAAGTAACAAATGTAAAAAGGTTGGTTGGCTGGTTGGTTGAATGGGGTTTATGGTGCAAAGTCCCTTTAGCTGCGCCAAGACAAAATCAAAATGCGTACAAAAAGTATGAGGAAAAAGTGACTAAGAACAAGATGAGAAAAACAACCTAATTAAAGGAAAACAGTAATGATATATGAATATATCAGACGCCAAGGGGTACAAGTGACAAAATTTAGATTTGGAGTAAATTGAGATCAAATATAATTGACGTTTAAGTTGAACATCAATAATAATTGACTGAATTGAAATAGGAAACTGCTGCTTGTTTCACAGTAGTCTTTGAACTCTTATTTCAATAAATGTGAAAATAGTAGAGTGCAATTTTCTTTCAATTTATAATTAATCAATATTGATCATTATTCGGCAAAAGTGGTTGATCTCTAAAATACAACATACAATTAGAAAATCACTTATATTTCTTTACCTGAAAATAAAAAAGCATATTTCCAGGTCGTCTGTGCACTTAGTTATTTTTTTTTTCAATTTTGTCACTTATACCCCTTGGCTTCTGGGTCCTCATATATAATTAAAATCAATTAAAACAGTCCAAAAATCTTAGTTACAAGGCACAAAATTATTAAAATTGAAAACTAAAAAAAAGTATAAAGTAATTATTGTTAAAATATAAACATAGTATAAGACGATGTACAAATACTACACAAAAACAAGTTTAAAAAATGTAAAATCATTTAGGCACAAACCCTTCAAAAACAATATTCTCCTCATCTGCACTCCAATCATAAGATTCTGACTCCATAGCCTCTTCCACATAATTAAGCAACAGTTTGGGATATTTCAAGTTAGTAACAGATGGGCTATGTCATGATTTCCTCTGTTTTTTCTTCACAGTTTTCCACTGTTAAGTGGCCTAAGTTGAAGAATTCCCCGATTATTTATTCTGTGCACATTTTTGTTTTGCTTTTTGTGTTGGGGAAATATGAGGTTTTTTTTTATTTTACTTGCAGATGAAACAAACGTTTGCACAGGTTTCTGTTCAGCTAGCTTTTTAGAGTAACTTAGATGTTTTTGTGATTCACCAACTAAAGGTATGTAATAATATAGTAGAGCAGGGTCAAAATATTCTGTTCTAACGGGTTCTAATGATGGTGGCAAAAGCTTTAACTTTAGAATAGATATTGTATTAGCAGTAAATTTCACACTACTGGAGTTTTTACTTAAAGTGTTGGATTGTGTCCCAGATGAATTATTTGGTGGAAATGAGGGTTGAGTTTGGACTTAAGTGCCTGACGGGCTTTGATTTTTTCCTGAGTAAATTGGAGTATGAAACTCCAACAAATGGAGTTCGGGTTTCAACAAGTTGGCGAGCATCAGGGTAAGAAGTTTTTTGAATAATTTTAAAAGTAAGAATTTATTTTTCACGGATCCAATTAGAACAAGAGCGAGAATATGCTGTGTGATCGCCTTTAGGGTTTTTGCAGCGTTCAGGTATTTCACAAGATTTAATGTCATGGCTAACTTCTGCATAGCGTGTACACGAAACTGAGACACGACAAGTAGTGTTAGTATGGCCATAACACTGGCATATAAAACAACAGAGAGGGTTAGATACATAAGTCAGGACTGGAAAGCTTGGGTAGCCAACTTTAAATCCAGCAGGTAAAATAGAGCTATTGAATGTTAGAATTATGTGCTTTGTCGAAAGCACTTCACCATTCTGACGAATAGTAATACGGTGTGCATCAATGATATTTTGTTCTTTTAAATCTGTTAGAAGATCTTCTTTTGCAGTGAATAGATGTTCTGATTCTGTAATAACATCAGTTGTAGTATTTAGAGTTTTATGTTCCTGAACAGAAACTAAAAAATAGTCTATTTTTGAGCAATTTGCAATTAGCTGTGATTGTTTGGCTGAAGAGACCTCAACAAGTAAATCTCTTGATTGCAATTTTGTGGCGAATGGCCATCTCCCAAAAAATGACTGGAATGTTTTCGCAATAAGGAATGGTGAAGTTCTCTTAAAAGAGTTATCAGACAGGCTATTAGTGCGTTTAATAAAAATGAGTGAAAATATTCTGTACAACTTGTTGCTCTTCACAAGGGAGAGAAATAGAAGAAATTGAATTTTTTCCATCCATATTAGAAAGAATAGAATTCAGACCTCGCCCGCACCACTTACTACCGAGCTCAACAAAGAGACGCACATTCGTGCACCATGTGCTAACCAGGATCCATACGGTCACAAGACAATCGTAAATAAGTCTCTGCCCTTAACTAGGTGACTATTAATTGCTTGCTCACTTGATCCCTTAACCAGTGATAACTCAGCTGACCAACCGATTGATGTATACGGGACCAATATGTACCTCCCATCTACCTGAAGCACAGGCCAAAGCATTGCGTTGGTTTCTCTCAACTGCCATGATTCCCCTTTCCAGGAACACGGGTCGCCACGCACATCAAACACGTGGGCGGTTACAGTTTTCCATAAGTTGATAAAGTAGGATGATATCGGCTCATACAGAATTGCCCTCATCTCCAAAGAGGAATCCACAATGAGAGTGAAACAAAGAGGAAAGAAAGACAATAGAAATAAGAGGAAAAGGAAAGGAGAAAGATCGTTCAGGTGTTCGGGGTTGAGAAGTCAGTGAATACCTAAAGAATGTATCCCTCTGGGGGACAAACGTGAAAAAAGATTTGTTTGTAAAATATAGTATTATCATTAATAAAAAGTCTTTTCAAACTAAAGAAATATACACTCTAAACTTTTAAAAAGTTTTCCAATATTTTTATATAGAAACAAAAACATTTTTCTCATACGTTTAAAAATGATATAAATTGTTTCACCCTACTTAAAGTCATATTCGAACTTACAAAACTTAAATTAAATAGCATCTTATCTCTATACCCCGTTAAAAAAAATAATCGAAATATTAATGGAACGTAAGTAGGAAATATAAAAAGGTTTCGTTTACAAAACGTACTATTTTTTTTAAATAAGAAAACATAATATACAAATGTCAAAATATTTTCTTAAATTTCTATATACAATGATAAATGTTTTTTATCAGATTATCGTAAAAAGTTTTCAAAGAAGATTGGACTTGAATTGCTAAAGTATGTCATAGAATATGATAGCGTTTGAGAAGATATTCTAAAATTTCTTCCTGATTACATTCATTCTAAATGGACATATTTTAGTTGAAAAGAAGCAATAAACTTTATAGCCGTAAACTTTTAAATATTTCGTTAGAAAATCAGTATAAAAAAAGACATCCTGTAATTCAGAAATTTGTATTTTTATGATTCTATATAAAATAATAAAAATGATAAATCTATAGAGTTCTCCAGATGTTTTTCCTTCGATGAGAAACAAATACTTTGTACTTTTGTCATAAACTGTTTCAGGTTTTTTATTAAGCTAAAGATGTTTTTTCTTCAGTGGGAAAGAAATACTTTTCACTCTTGTCATAAACTGTTTCAGGTTTTTTATTAAGCTTTAATTAATAGTTTTAAATTCATTGTAGTTCGTTTATCATTTCTGTATATCAATACGATTCATAAAACAAAAGAGAAATCTATAAAGTGTGAAATTATTTTTGAGCAGATAAATCAGGGAGGTTGAGGATTTGTTTACTAACATTATAGTCAAGTACGTCAGTTATTTTCCAACCAATTTCGTCGTCGGTGATTTATATACGCTCATGTAGTAAGCTCAAAGTACTGAACTAAAGGGAAAACTAATGCTTCAAAACAAAGATGCAATTCTTTAGTGTTGAATACGTAAGTGTGCATGTATGTATGGTCGGAGAGAGAAGAGAAACAGGCTTTAAAAGTGAGCGTGGTAATTTTCGAGTTTTATTCATTGGCACACCTCGCCGAATATCTTGGTGTTTGTTTGTTTGTTTTTTAACATAAAGTGAAATTTAAAAATAAACAAAAAAATGAATACGCACCAACTTTTGGATGATGGAATGAGGAGGCGAATTGCGGAGAGACAGAAAGCAGTGCAGTCTCAAATGCACATTGCTAGAGACTTCAATGTAACGCACAGCGTCGTGTCCAACTTATGGAAACAGTTTAGAAATACTGGATTCATAGAGTGAAAGCCTAGGCAAGGCCGTCCAAGATCCACGATGGCAAATAGAGATCGCCATTTGTCCTTCACAGCGAGGGGTAACAGGAGTGCAACTTCTTGTCAGCTCTTTGTATGTGCTCAGCGATTTGTATGTGGCCACATGAAACCAAGTTTTAAGTGTTACGATTTGTAGAATATTACCTGACAGAGGGCTATTTACAATAAAACTTGTTGCTTGCGTCCTGCTCACTCCTGCACACAGGAGAACCCGTTTAGCATGGTGCAGTGATCGTCGACTTTTGACCAGGCATCAATTGGAGATCGTACTATTCACTAATTACTCTAGGTTCCGCCTAAATTCTAATTCTCGACGTACTTTCATATTTAGAAAACCAAGGATCCGCTATCTGCTTTCGAATTTCCGAGAAAGAGAAGCGGAAGTTTGGTGGTCTGGCAGGCATCATGTTGGATAGGACTACACTCCTCCCTGTGTTTGGAAAAGGATCTGTGAGATTTGTTAGGCATAGACATGATATCAGGAGGGGGTTCAAATTTCAACACACGACACAGTTCAATTTGCGTTACTTAACAACACCCAACAATTCAGATTTTGAGCTCAAAATTTAAGTCTAAGCTTTTGAAAGCATGTAATGGGATACAAAAAATAACGGTAAAAAATAGTTGTTCGTTACTCCAAAGTCTAAAGCGCCCTCTATCGGTATTTTTTAAATTTTATCTTTAAAAATTATTTTGAAGACAATACTAACATAAAATATAGTTTTAGTGAAAACCGGAAAACGGATCGACCAATGTTTCCGTCTTTTATAATCATTTGAAATTTTAACTCCTGAACACAGTTCAGTTTGCGCTATTTAACCACTCCCAATGATTCAGATTTTGAGCTCAAAATTTAAGCTTAAGTCTAAGCTTTTGAAAGCATGTAATGAGATACAAAAAATAACGGTAAAAAATAGTTGTTGCTTACTTCAAAGTCTAATGCGCCCTCTAATCGGCATTTTTTGAATTGTACCTTTAAAATTTATTTTCAAGAAAATACTGGCATAAAGAATAGTTTTAGTGAAAACCGCAAACGAATCGACCAATTTTTCCGTTTTTTATAATCATTTGAAATTTTGGACCCTAAATTTTAAAGGCGCCTATCTCCTTCGGATGACGTTTGGGACCCTTAGTTTCCTATTTAATATTGTTTGTCTTGATGTGTACTAACACCCCTTAAACTTTTGCTCAAGAGTTTAGATACACACTGTACATATCTAATATCATTAAAGTCTGTCCAATATTTCCGGAGATTATCGACCAAATTTGAAAATTCTCTTAATTTTGAACATGGATGTATATATATATCATATAGTCGGTGCTACAAAGAAAAAAACAAACAGCCAGTTGATGCACCAGTGGGATTGTTTTCATAGCAACATCTCACAGCCCGTTTCAATTTGAAATATATGACAATCCGAAATCTAAGCCAAAAGCGGGTTCCCAGGGTGGGTGCTTACTTACTTACTAGTCAGCATGATTACGTTAAAAATAATAAAGTGAATTTACGTATTAGCCCAGTGGTTAGGGGGTTGAATTTGGAACTAATTAGGGAAAAGCTGGAAATTCCTTTAATCGATCCCTTCAGTTTAGGTCTAGAATGAATATGCTATGTTTTTCCCCTCGTACTAGGGGAGCGTTAGGAAATATGTATAGATTTATAGTCAAAAAACACGTTTTTTTACATACCATAACAGTATCTCCAAACACCTAACTCTGTCAAAAACATTGTTGATGCAAATGTTGTAGAGCTTAAAATTCTGAGTAAAATGAGTACCTATACTTAATATTTTTGCTGAACATTAAGGTCAAAATTCCAGTTTAAAGTTTTAGATGTGTGGTCAGGGTGTTGAACGCATAATTAATTAGGAGAATCCTAGAAATTGTTTTCGCCCCTTCAGTTTAGGTCTAAAATGGACGTACTATGTTTTCTTCCTCGTACTTGGGTGAATGTTAGAAAATATGTACATATTTATTTTCGAAAAACACGTTTTTTTTTATTATTATTATTTCCTTAACAATATCTCAAAACAGCTAACTCTATAAAAAACATTGCCAGTACAAATGTTGTAGAGCTTAAAATTCTGAACAAAATGAGTACAATCATTAATATTTTTTTTCAACATTAAGGCCGCAATTCTATTTCAAAAATTTTCAAATCAAGAGCTTGAAGCCAGGAGAGACCAAGTTAATTTAACAATATCTCAAAACTAAGTCCTTGATATTGAACAAATATATTAAGCATAGGTACTCATTTTACTCAGAATTTTAGGCTCTACAACTCTTGTACTGATAATGTTTTTGATAGAGTTAGCTGTTTTGAGATATTGTTAAGGTAATTAAAAAAAAACGTGTTTTTTCGAAAATAAATATGTACATATTTTCTAACATTCACCCAAGTACGAGGAAGAAAAAACAGTACGTTCATTTTAGACCTAAACTGAAGGGATTAAAACAATTTCCAGTTTTCTCCTAATTAATTCTGAGTTCAACCCCCTGACCACGGGTCTAAAACTTTAAACTGGAATGGTGACCTTAATGTTCAACAAAAATATTAAGAGTAAGTACTCATTTTACTCACAATTTTAAGCTTTACAACATTTGTACTGACAATGTTTTTGAGAGAGTTAGCTGTTTGGAGATACTGTTATGGTATGTAAAAAAACGTGTTTTTTTACTATAAATCTATACATATTTCCTAACGCTCACCTAGTACGAGGGGAAAAACATAGCATATTCTTTCTAGACCTAAACAGAAGGGATTAAAGCGATTTCCAGCTTTCTTCTAATTAATTCCGAATTCGGCCTTTTTTTGCACCCCTACCACTGGGCTATATCTAAAATTTAATGGACTGTGATTTATACTGCTGTGCTGCTTCACATAATTGATCAAATGTCAGATTATATGCATGGATTTTGTCTTCCAGTTGTCGATCAAGGTAGACCAATAAGCAGAGTCTTGTCAATTGAACGCGTAAGCACACTCGCCGGAGTATATTTCCATCACCCCAATCATATTTTTCTTCTAAAAAAGGGAGAAATTATTTTAGGACGCTGCTGACCTGCCTTGTGCCGGTTAAGGTCAAGGTCGAGAATTGGTGTATGAATGAATGTCGTTTCTTTGCTCCCTAAGAGGGGATAAAGATACTCTTAGAAGTGAATAATCCCGCGCGTGTACTAACATTTCATTTCTATAAAACAGTAGATAACACATACTCAAATAATTTTAATGAAATAGTAACATAAAAGATACTTGTATATATTGATAAAAAGTTATTAAATGTAATTAATAATAATTTTGTGAAATATATCATGTTTAAGGATTAAATAAATGATTTGCAAATGTACAGTATATTTTCTCAAAAAGAAATAAAACGTATGTTTTTTTCTCTAAATAAGTAGAACTGATGAAGTTTACAATATACAGCAGTAGGTTTGTTTTCAAAACGTATTTAACCAAAAACATAATGGGAAGCAAAATAGGGGGACATTTATCCCATCCGTGTGCTATTTAGGGATGCACAGAATATTCGGTATCTATTCGGTATTTGGCCTATTCGGCCATTTTACCGAATATTCGGTTAGGCCGAATATCAAACTATTTGACCTGCCAAATATTCGGCTTGGCCGAGCCAAATATTTAAAAAAGTCTTTTAAAACATTTTAAAAACTTTACACAACTTCTACTTTTAATTGTCAACTTATAAATATGTACAGAATCATTAGGATGAGCGAAGAAGCAAATCCTCTACTAGGCTACACAAATTGCATTTTGTCGTACACTTTACAAAAAAACTATTCAGTAATTTGACTTGAAATTAAGCATAAAAATAAATTATGATCTGCAGATTTGCAGAATATTATTTTTTTACAGAACAACCCTATAAAAATTATTATTTTAATTAATTTATTTTACATGTTTTCCCTTTACGGACGCATTTCTGCAATTACAAAATGAAACACG
This sequence comes from Maratus speciosus, assembly GCA_963932465.1. Taxonomy (NCBI): domain Eukaryota; kingdom Metazoa; phylum Arthropoda; class Arachnida; order Araneae; family Salticidae; genus Maratus; species Maratus speciosus. Next base: position 459,505,456 of record OZ010792.1, read on the forward strand.
TATATTCTCAGAAGAAAAAATAATTCATGGAGTTAGTAATTAAAGATAGAATCAGGATTAAATAAGTAGTTTCACGATTTTGTTTATGAAATTTTTAAAATGTCCTTTTTTATGAAAATTATAGCATATTTTTAATGAATTCAAATTTATGAAAATTCAGTTATTTACATTCAACTATAAAAGTATTTTGCAGTGTTAAGAATTCAAATACACAATTTATTCTTATTATGTGAAATCACTTACGCAGACGATACTTACGCATTTTAAATGAATTATATTATGATTTTTTTTTTGTAAAGTGGCAACAAAAGAATTGTAAATAAATAAAATTAATTGTTAAATTCGTTATATCATAAAAAAAAATTCTGAGTTATTTTTCTAAATTCACATTTCTAAAATTAAAATGCGTCAAAAGATAAAATAAAGTTTTTGCTTAATAAAGATGCAAAAATAATATTAAAAAATATATTGTTACTTTCAAATACATATCTTATTAAATAATGCTTCGCGAGTCCAAAGAAAGCATGGCATTTGCTAGTATTTAAATAATAGACAATGTTTTTACATTATTCATTTGCTGTTTGTAACGTAGCACTTAAGAAAATTAAACTTTAATGAGGATTTTCACAAGAATTAATTATGTACAAATGCAAGTTCCTGGACATTGTCTAGTAAATAATCTGTTTCTTACTTTTTCACAAAAAGGGTGTTTCTAAACAAAGTAGGAAAACTTTCAGGGTTGGTTATAGACATTAAGGCAGATAATGTTTGTCCAGGTAACCATTATCGCAGTACACTTATTCAGTCATAAATTCAGTGTCTCATGTCACTCGAAGTCAAACTTGCATTTTTGTTTGTTACTTTAACAATAATGAAGGTATCATAGCAATTTTTTCAACATACTTGCTTTGATTTCTATGAAATATGATATCATGATGATAAGTGCTGGAAAATTCCTCCATTAATATCTAAACAACGATGAGCTAGATATTCCTCTATTCAGAATGCAGTTGAGAGTATTTATACAGTGTCACTGACCAAAATTAATAAAATTTTAAAACTATCCACCTCTTGAATAACTAAAAGCAAATTTTTTTCCATATAAAGTTTACATGTAAAACGCTCTTGCTTATTAAATTGTAAGTTTCCATATTAAATATTATGTAAAATTGTCATATAATGTAACGTTTTAATGCCTCTAAACTTTAAAATATCGAAGTGTTTGGTCAGCGGAATATTCGGTATTCAGCACATTAGTTACTATTCGGCTAGTCCAAAATTCGGTATTCTGTTCACCTGTAGGCCGAATATTCGGCATTCGGTATTTGGCCAAAATCACTATTCGGTGCATCTCTAGTGATAATGTTACAAAAATAGGTGCGTGTGCGTACGGGTTAAAGCAGGTGTTCGACAAAAAAGCAGGTGTTCGACTATCAACATGGACACTGTTTCACTCAGTTGGGAAATCTTCAATTCGTATATCTTTACCAATCAGTTTGATTGAGTTCAAACTAATAAAATGCATGTACGTATCCATTGTTTAAAGAATTTCTGTTACCTGCGGTATATTCTGTTCAGCTGCTTTAGACTATAGACCAAATGCTGCAGTCAGAAGTTTGAGTAAAATATGTCAGCTGGTTGTCTGTGCTGGTAACTAAGCAGATAGAATGTTGGTAATTTAAACCACACGTCTTGTGTTCGACTTCCGAACCAGGTATATTTCCAGTTAGTTAGAAAAATGTCATCATAATACTAATGTTACACAGACTCAATGACCTCATCAGTAATTGGTTATTAATTTGATTATTAATTATATCAAAATCATGATTAATAGATCAAGATACATCAAATATAAAATGACATAAATAAAGTTTTTGAAGTTTTATGTGTTAAAAAATGTTATATTAATTTATTTTTAGAGTCTTTAATTACGAACGTTTTCTTTTTATTTCTAACAATTTTTAAAAGTAAAGTCATAAAATAATCTTTAAAACTTAATCATTATTTAACGGAGTTCAGACAGACACTCTTGTAAAATAAATGTCAAGTGAAAATGTCCTTGGGTATAGAGTGATTCCTCGTGAATGACATTTATATTACTGAGAAAGACTTTTACAAGGCTACTTCTATTGATAAAAGATAAATCCCAACTATTTGTTTTAACTCTAACTAATGTACAAAAGAAAGATAGGAGAAATTACGGCTGAAAACAAAGAAACAGAGTTTTCTTCTAATTGTTTTCGGGATGTTAGTTTCTTTTCAGGTGCGTTCGTAATCACATAAATACGTAACACCTATAGTCGTCGTCTGGTGACTACAGTCTGTAAGCATTCAACACAGCAAAAACTACCTAACCGAATGGTTTGAAATTTAAAATATATAAGTGATGCAGAATTTTGTGGAGTCTTTTCAAATTTTATGAAAATCGCCTGTATAGTTCAATTACAGGGACTGTCAAAAGTATTCCTTTACAGTATGACTATGGGAAAATATAGTTATAAGTGCATTTTAATTCTGTTACACAATTTCTAACATAATGAAATTTTTATGAATTTATGAAGTGCACTAAAATATACACGCATTCTGTAGAATATACGGTGCAAAATATATTTATTATAAATTTACAAGGCCACACAAAAGAATATCTTTACATAATGGAAACACTGTTTGCGGCGTATTTTAATTATAATGAAATTGATAAGTTGCTGAGGTTTGCTACAAGTTACTTCCTGTATAATAGAAAGTCCATAGTATTTACAGGGACACACAAACGATTTCGGATACTATATGTATCCGAAGTACTGTATATTAGCGATGATTGCTGGAAGCGCCTTTTTAGTTGTGATATGAGCTTTTAGGTTTCACTAAATTTTTGCATATTACGTTGTGTGTATAAATGTTGTACATATGCAGGGCTACACAAAAGAATTCGTAAGGGTTACTGAGAATGAATTAATATAGCTTAAAGTTGGTTTTAATTGAGTACGCTGAACTACATTTAGTATACTAAGATGTGTTTGTAGAATATAGATAAAATGATAAACGAGGCCACGCAAAAAATTGGATACAAAGCCGTTTATGGATGATAATCTCGGATATGTAATTTCAGTAGTTTTAAGCATGTTTTAGTCTTAATTAAATCTTAGCTAAATAATGGCGCGTATATAAAGATCGAAGGTAAAATACAGCGCCGTACAAAAGTATTTAAGTATGCTTCCGTCTATTGGTATAAATCGCTGAAAGTGAAATTTCAACCTGTTACGCGTTTTTTAACACTTTCCAACATAATTGAAAAGTGTTTATGAATTCGGCATGTTTGTCCATCTGGTCGTTTGTCTGTCTGTCCAAACTCTAACTTGCGTGTATGGGGTCTATGGTTTATGGGGAAATGTCGTAATTATATAAAAACGTAGCACCTTTAGTGGTCGTGTGGTCCGTCCGTCTGTCCGCATATAACAGCGGAAAAACTACCCAACCGAAAGGTTTGGAATTTAATATATATAATCGTTGTAATATTTTGTCGAGTCATTTCAAATTTTATGAATATCAAATCAAAACTTAAAAAGATATTAATAAAGTTTTCTTCATTCTATTAAATCCTATCATACGCAATTAATTCAATTCTAGGTAATGATTGTAGGTAATGATTTGTAATGATTGGGTGATGATTGGTAATGATTGGGTAATTCTCGGTAATGATTGTAGGTCACTTAAAAAGATATTAACAAATGTTTTCTTCATTCTAATAAATACTATAACACGTAATTAATTCAATGATATGCCATGACAGGTAATGATTCTACTTCGCCATGGTGATTATGTTCTATTTATGATGGAGTCGTATTATTTCAGTATTACTGAATTTAATATATATAATCGTAATAAGTTTGTATTCAAGCACTTTTCCATGAAGGTGCAACAGCTATTTCACCAAGATCTGAATCTTTATAAAACTAGTTGCGGTTCGAACGCATCTCATTTGCCACGTTTGACATAAAATTTCCCACTTGTTTAATATTATATCAGGTATTCAACTGTATAAAACTTGTTTTAAGTAAATAAAGTCAAACTTTTAACCGTAATATTGATTCGTTGAATAAATGTAGTATTTTAACCCTTAGACTCCCAGTGGGGTACTATGCCCCAGTGCAACTTCAAAATTTACCCCTGGAATTACCACAGCAGTTCCTGAAATGCTTGGAAAACTATGTTTGCTTGTTCCACTGGACTCTCACATTCATTTGTGATCGTAGTTGACCATTTGCTCGGCTTAGAGACCTTATTAAAACACTATGCTAAATTTGATTTAAAATACCCCACAAAAAAAAAATTGGTTGTCAAGGTGTTAAATTTTTTATGGTTACATTTCCATGATAACGTACCAAAATCAGTAATACATTTTACATCGGTGTATAACGAACTTCTGTATTGAGGAGACAAGGGACCATCATGCTCATTTTTTAATTTTTTTTTTTTTTATATTGCACCATAAATACTATCCAAGGGCACACTATATGAATTATAGCATTTATTTATCACGCAAGAAATAAAAAAAAATTGGGTAAAAATAAGGAATTCTCCCGAATGTTTTAAGCGTTATCAAGAAATTTCAAAATGTCCCATCCTCCCTCCATATCAATTAAAATCCCCAATATATATATATATATATATTTAACGGGATGGAACTTTGACGGAATGGAAATTGAAGAGATTTCTCGTAAGCCGTACAAACAACTTTTATTTCTTGACGCTACGAGCATATATATATACACATAGATGACACGACACCAATATACAATCAGAAGTTTCACCTATTTAAATATCACTAACACTACGGTTGGATGTATTCAATTTTCAGGTCTATGAATGTGACCCGGTATCCACCTAGGCTAGCTCATAACTGTGTATTACAGTTACAAAAAGTTATTCCGTGCGCAAGGAACCGTGACTTTAGCGCCCTCTGGCCATGCGCAGAAGCTGCCAAAAAGACATACGTTATAATCTCTCCCTCTGGTTCCAAAAACGTCCCGATGAAGAACCAGAAATCTTTGGCGGTCTACCACGCTTCCGTAGCGGTTGCACGGGCAGCTCGTCAGCACCTCGATGTGGTCTGAGTGCGAATTTATGATAAGCACCTACCGAAATGTTGGGATTACTCGGATGAGCTACCTCATAAGTTGTTAATGATTTTTGATTTAGAATGGCATACGGACCATCTCTGCGAGGCATGAATTTAGCACTACGTTTCTACTTAGACATACTAACTGGATGTAAGGTCACTCACACCTGATCTCCAGGACGATAATTTGGACCTGGTCGGAGTTTTTTTATCTGTATAGGATTTACGCTTATCTTGCTTTTCTGCGACTAGATCATGTACCCTATATGAAACATTTGCGAAATTTTTAAGGTACGGAGTAATTTTAGGAACGAAATTATCATTATCTATCACAGTTCTTAAATCATGCGTTACATCGTTGATTGAACGCATCTCACGTGCGAGCTGCAAATACGCGACAGCTTGACCTGTAGTCTCACACTTTGCTGAATTCATTGAAATCTAACAGCTGGTAAGCGTTCTTCGCAGGAACCTTGGTCATCTCATACTAAAATAGCAAGCCGAGGTTTTAAATCGCGATTTTTACGCTCAATAGGGTTCGCTTGTGGATGGTAAACGGATATTAGACTTTGCTTAATGTCCAATAGATGACACAACTGTTGTATGACATCACTCACAAAGTGGGGTCCATTATCACTAATTAATCTTCCAGGTAAGTCGTAACGTAAAAATATTAAATTGAGAAGTATTGAAATGCACATTCCCTAGCGGTAGCCTGTGATAATGCGAACAGCTCCACCCACCGTGTTGCACAATCCTGAACAATGAAAATCAATCATTTTCCAGTTTTGCTTTCAGGAAGATGCCTAAACACAAAGAGTTTCCAATCTTTGAGCATAAATTGGACTTTCTAGCAGTGCAGCTGGTTTTTGATTTGTGGCTTTATATCTGTTACAATCAGGACAATTTTTAACATATTCTGATATAAATTTTCTCATTCCTGTCCAGTGATATCTTAATAATCCGACGGAAAGTTCCTTCGGCGACATAATGTCCAGCGGTCGGGGCATCATGGTATTCTTTTAGGATCCGTTCACTGTCCTGAGTTGGAACTACCAACTGAGCTTCTTCGACTTCAGAGTCAGGGGCATATCGGTACACTACACTCAGATTCATTAAATAACCTCTTTCGGTCCAGCTAACTAAACCCGTAGCAGGGGGGGGGGCTACTCTCAAGACAATTAATAATTTTCTTCAGCTCTAGATCTTTCATCTGTTCTTCTCGAATGACTTTAGAACTTTTAGTGGGAAAGTCTACTATGACAGCATTCATCTCACATAAATCTTGTGAATAATCTTGGAGAGATAGCATATCCGCAGCCACGTTTGCTTTGCTTGATTCTTTCTTCATAGGTGACATACGATAGGGCGGACCAGGTATTGGTGCATGGTCCCCTGTAGGAAAAAGATCTTCTATAAAGGGAGTGGGCTCTCCCTCTGGTTTGACCACATCCTCATATTCTCGTATCAATTCGCTTATATCTTCCCTTTGGTCTTGACGTAGATGATTCCCTTCCTCTTTACTTAATACACATGAATTGAACACATTCGGCATGTTATGCGGAAGCAATAGGTCATTATCAGGGAAAAATTCGAAAATTTGACGAGGACTGTCATGAAAATACCATTGCCGATTCTTTACATCAAGGAAAATACCTGCCTTTTTCAGAAAGTCTATACCTAACAAAGTACGATTACATTTAGCTTTGGGTAAAACAAGTAATTCTAGTTTAAAAAAAATCTTTTTCTTTTTATAGTTACTTCGGTATATAAAATTTCACCATTTACTGTACTTCCATTTACTTAAGTCATGGTAATTACTTTGGGCTTAAAATCAATTCCTTGATTTTTTTTAATAAGTTATATACGGCCTCTCCCGCGAACGCGATGGAATTACTTGTTCCTGTATCGAAACATGCTGTACCATAAAATCCATTTATGTAGAGATCTACAATGGCAAATTGGGCAGAGTCTGATACACACGTATACCAGACTACGCTATTAAATTCTGTAGATCCTGTTTTGAGAGAAGGATTACATTTGGGACATTTTGAACGAATGAACCCAGGATTGTCCCACCCATAACTCGGTAAAGGAGGTCTACGGTCTTCCGAACGCATTCTATTTTTATCTGAAAAAATTTCCATTTTCTTGTTAAAAGTATTATTTTTAAACCTTTCATATTTTTTGTAACTCTTATCCTTAACCAGGTATTTCTTTTTAGGGATATTGCTATATGTTTCTTTTCCAGAATCTTCCCGAATACTATCGTAACTATCTAACTTCTCTACTAGTTCCTATGGAGATGTTATATCACCCCTTTGGTCCAAAAAATGGTCCCTAGAGTCAGGCGGAGCTCTCTTTTTGATCTGATCAGCTATCACGAGGTCCCTTAATTGATCAAAAGTACTAATATTGAGACCTGAAATCCACCCATTGAAATAACTTTTCAACTCAAAGTAGAAGTCATTCCATGTACTGTCTACGGATTTCTTATGTTTGATAAATAATTGCCTAAACTTTTCCGAACTCAATTTAAATCTTTTTAAGCGCATGGATTTAATATGCACATAATATTGAGATAATTCCTCTGGCTCCCTAGCTATCAAATTAGCAATCTCACTGGGCACAGACTCAATTAAATGTGTAACTCAGATACTTTCTGGAAAATTTAGAAATTTTAATTGTCGTTCAGACAGCGTTAGAAAAATACTTATGTCGTCTTTAATCGATTCAAATTTAGGGACTAACTTTTGTAATTCGAATTTAAGATTTTTCTCATCCGAAGCATTTAAACCTGAATCGCTAGTATCAATTTTATTTTCGATTCTTAATTTCGCAAGTTCGAACGCGCTTTACTTTCTTAATTGACCCTCTTTTTCCGTCTCTTCTTCTTTCCTAGTGTTTATAATTGTATTTAACATTTCTTTCTCAAAAGGACTATTTTCTATTAAAGCCCGTAAATCGGCGATTTTATGGTTCGCATCTCCGGTTTCCCCCAATTCTTCAGTCTAAAATTTTAAATCTTTCTTTTTTCCCCTTCTCTAGGAAACCCATGATCCTACCTTTTAATTTTTAAACTCAGTAAATTACAAAATAAACAACCGAAACAAATTCTGGTTCCACGCCTACGGCAAAATCCTTTACCAAAAAGTTAAACAAAACAAAATAATCAAAATAAACATGTAAACATATTGTTTTGCTTATACCAGTTACTTATACCATATAGAACTAAATACTAAAGTGAATACCAAAATACTTAATGTAAATACCTTACTAAATGCTTTACGTGAATACCAAACTAAATACTTAACGTGATCAGGTTTCAATCATAATTTACACTTAAATAAACAAATCAATAAAAATATATATGGCAAATAATAATAAAATAAAACAATTTCCTAACTCAAGTTAATTGCCTGCACTGGACCAGTTTTCAAAAAAAAAAAAAAAAAAAAAAAAATTAAAAAAATTTTAAAAAATTACATGCAGAGTTTTAAAGATATTTCTTCATACAACCAAAAATAAATAAAAATAAAAATTATCTAATACTTTAGCACCAATGTACCAATGCAGTGGTATTGAGTTCCTACAGGAGTCGTTATGCTTCTGTTTATCTCAGTCGAAGTTGATTAGTCGATTTGTCTGAATGCTTCGATGTTAAGCAAAAATGGAATCCCTTGCGAATTCCTGAGCATTGTAATGGTACAAGTGAGCCAGGGATCGTGGGGAAGGAGAAAAAGGCCCCAGAGCAATACATTTTTTCTTATATAAATTAGGTATATCAAAATAAATTAAGATAGGATTCGAAAAAGTTAATAAAAATAGACGTTTACTGTTAAAATAACGAATTTTAAAAAGAAAACGGCAAGGATGTGACGGCTAACTTCATCAATCAATGAGGAAGCGAAGCGCAATGAATCAAAACTGCTGGAAAATATCGAGAAAGAGAAAGGATTGAAACTCCGGTGGAACCGGATGTCTCAGTAAGCTATAAAAGCGCTCAGACAATCAGCAATTTCTGTGCATTATTACGTCAGAAAAAGGTGGAGAACAGGTCAGGCTGGGACAACCTCTATAGGATTTCACAGCAAACATCAACAGCCAATGAGGAAGCGCAGTGCAACGAATCAAATTCCTTCGTCTAAAAAGGGAGAGAGGGGGGGGGGGGGGGCTAAGGAGCATGAAATCCTGAAAATACAAGAAAACAAGATAATTTTGATAGAAAGTTAATCTTTACCGGTGCCAAATGCTAAGGCAGGAACGATGTCGAGGAAATAAATTGAAAAATATGAGAATAGAGTTTAAGATAAAGGGAAAAAAATTAAAAACATGGTTAGAATTTAGAAAAACCGCAACGATGCGTTTAAGGTGGTTCATGCCTTCTTCTTTTGAAAGGTGGGGCGAAACCGTCATCTCGACTAAGGATGACAAGCGGTCTTTTTTTTTAACCAACAGCATTGTTAATACTATAAGTTTTAATTGACCGCAACGCTTCGTTGGGTATAAAAATACGATCTCTGTGGAATTTTTGAGCGAGTTTTTTAATAACTTGCGAGATTGGTCGAAAATTGAGATCCTTGTGAATGACATCGTTCCGGACAAACAAAGATGCATTAACAGCCTGTCTTAAAATGGTATTTTGAGCAATTTGAAGTTTTTTAATTTTAATTTCACAAACAGATCCCCAAACAACTGACCCGCAAGCCATGGTGGATATGATAAAGGATTTATAAAGCAATAACTTGTTAGAAATTGGCAGATAGCTATGTCTAGCTAATAAAGATTTGAGGGAGGACTTGGCAGCAGTAGTTTTAGCACGTACATCTTGAATCTGGTTTGTCCAGAGTAATTTGGAATCCAGGTAAATTCCTAGATATTTATAATCGTTAACCCAGGCTATTTCTTCATTATTAAGAGGAAGGTTAATGTCTGGGATGATAGATCTTTTAGAGAAAATCATGGCAGCATTTTCGTAACATTTACATTAATACGCCATTTCCTGAGCCAGATAGAAAGGGCCTGGAGATAGGATTGGAGTTGTTCAATCACAATGTTTAGTGAGATGTTTCTGAAGAGTATGGCCGTGTCATCCGGGTATAATGCTAAGAAGATGCGGGGAATCTTGGGTATGTCGTTTATATATACGTTGAAGAGCCAGGTGCTAATTAATCCCTCTTGAGGTACGCCCGCCTCGATAATGCGAGAACAGGAGATAGAATGGTGAACTCTGACAGAAATAAATCTATCTTTTTAATATTTATAAATAATGATAATAAGTTGAGGGGGACTTTAAGAAGAATTAATTTATAAATTAGAGCTTCATGCCAAACTCTATCGAAAGCTTTTGCAATGTCTATGAATATTACACCAGATTTTAGTCTCCCATGAGGAAACCCTCATGGAAACCCTTATGAATGAATTCAGTTACTCTCCAAAGCTGGTGCTGCGTAGGCAGTTTGAGCCGAAACCCGAACTGCTCCAGAATAATAATCGAATTGGCAGTAAAGAACTCTTTCAGACGGTTTGAAAGTATGTAATCATAGACTTTAGAAATGCAGGAAAGTAATGAAATAGGACGAAAGCTAGAAGAAGCTTGGCGGTCCTGCCCAGGTTTTGGGATTGGTACTACCAGCGCTCGCTTCTAGCAGTCGGGAAACATGCGTAAATTAAGCATAGTGATAATAAATATAGTAAGAAAAAATATAAAATTTAAGGGAAGATATATTAACATGTTAGTAAAAATGCAGTCAAGACCAGGCGATTTAATCTTTTTAAGATTCCCAATATGAGCTACAATCTGAGAAGGGGTTGCAGGAGTAAGAGTGTATACTTTAGTAAACATAGTCATGACCACTTATTTAACTTCATAAAAGGAAAAGAAAATAAATAAAACAGAACAAAATAATCAAAGTATAGTAGGATTAGAAATAAAATGTTTCAAGATAAACAGATGTTCGTAAAGCTACAAAGAAATGCTTTTTTTAACGCACTTCAAAATAAACACAAATTGCACTAATGTTTTTAGAACATTTTCAATTATTTTGTTCTTAAACGAACGTTATTTCATTTCTCTTTTAACAGAACTTACGTCAATATATGTCGGCAATCGAAAATAATTTTTAAACATGGAATGCATTTCCTTAAGTGCATTCACGATGACATGTGTTACGGGATCGGCATTATTTATTTTTGTTCAAAATCACGCGATCAGAGATGAAAAATGTAAAGAAAAAACAATTGACTTGAAATGACATTTATTATTTTGTTTTTGCGCGTTCACATGTTATTGTCGCTGGTTAAAAAAGAAAAAGGGACAAGTTTTGATGTATTCTGTGGCAACTTCTTATATTTTTGTAGATTCAAGTAAGAAAGAAAATAAATGCTGGTAGCTTGTTTTTTATGAGTTATTATTACTAAGTTTTGAAGTTATCTCACCGTAGGAGTTGTTCCATAAATAGTACAACTATACGAGCACAAAGGTGCTAATGTGAGTATGGTTTAAGTTTAAAATATAAAGTTTATTAAAAGTCTTTCATTCGTAGAATTTAAAAGTAAACAAAAATCTGCTTTGCGTGGTACGTTTTGTGGATTTTTTACATTAGTGGCGTCCGCCGGTACAGGACCTGAGTTTAAACAAGGTTATCTATCACACGTAGTTTAAAAGGTGTTAATAAAAAAAAATTAAATGAAATAAAGATTTTCCATGATGTTTAAGTTGGTTAAAGGTTTTAAAAAGGAAGATTTGATCTTCGTAGCCGAGCAATTAAGTGAAATAGCAGCACCAACGGCTTCACTTGTGGCACTTAAAGATTTAATTTTGAATTGTAAGGCATATAAAGATGATCCTGAATTTGTACAGAGCGTTTTAGAAAATGCCGTTTCAGAAAGAAAGGAAAAGGAAAAATTAGAGAGACAGTCAAAGGAAAAAGATGAAGCATTGAATATGGAATTACAAGCAAAGATTGAAGGCGAAAAGTTAAAATTGGCGCACGAGTTAGAATTGGCGAAACTTCAGTCAGCAGTAAACAGCCAAGGTGGAGCTCTCAATCCAATTAACGATAGTTATGCAATGAGAAGAAAGTTTACGCTGCCCAAATTAGAATTCAGAAAGTTTGGCGGTGAAATAATAGACTGGTTACCGTTTTGGTGTCAATTTAGACAAATTGATGAAGATACAGAAATAGCACCAGAAGATAAATTTCAGTACTTGGTGCAAGCAACAGTTGCCGACTCCCGAGCAAGAGAAGTGGTAGAGAGTTTCCCGCAAAGTGGCACTAATTACGCCAAGGCAATTGAGAGTTTAAAAATCCGTTTTGGTAGAGAAGATATATTGGTAGAAGTCTACGTGAGAGAACTACTCAAATTAATAATATCAGTACAAACGAAGGGAAAATTCTCGTTGACATCGTTATATGATAAATTGGAATTATATTTACGAGCCTTAGATACATTAGGTGTCACAACTGACAAATGTGCATCAATTTTATATCCATTAGTTGAGTCCTGTTTTCCAGCAGAATTTCTAAAAGCGTGGAATCGCACGAACATATCGTCTGAGAAAACTGAGGCACAGGACAGATTAAATAGTCTGATGCAGTTTTTGCGAACTGAAGTAGAAGGTGAAGAAAGGGTGTCACTCGCCGTAGCTGGTTTTGGATTAGCTAAAAGTGAAGACCGTAAATATGTCGAAAAAAGGAATCACCATAATTTTGAACATAAAACCGGTAAAACTTTGACAGCGGCAGGTCTGTTGACTACCTCTTCCGTAACAGAGAAAAAAGGAGTCTGCATTTTTTGCCAGGGAAGACATGCAAGTTCGGAATGCTTTTCTGCGAGAAAATTAAACTTAGCGGAAATACAAAATATCGCCAAGGAGAAAAGATGCTGCTTCATATGTTTAGTACCAGAACATACCGCTAAAAGATGCCGAGCGATGGTGAAATGTATTATTTGTAATAAGCGGCATGTGCCATTACTATGCGATCAACGTAAGTCATCCGGTAAAGATACTCAAGAGGGAGCTGAGGAGAAGTCTAAAAGAGATGAAGTGAATATGACAAATATTAGTAAGAAGAGCGCCAAAGTGTTCTTGCAGACCTTGAAGGTGAAGCTAGTTTCTGAAAGTAAACAGAAGATTGTTCGTTTATTGTTAGATTCAGCATCACAGAAATCGTATATATTAAAAAGTGTGGCGGAAGAAATGAATTACAAGCCTATTCGGCAAGAAAAGATAATACATTCTCTATTTGGCGACATTACTACTCAAGAATGCCAACACAACTGTTACAAAATAAGAGTTAGAGATTTGAGCGAAGAATTCAGGTGTAATTTCGAAGTACGATATCAAGTTAGCATATGCGGAGATATTCAACCCGTTACACAGGGGCCATGGTTACAAGAATTAAAGGAAAGTGGCATCATGTTAAGTGATGTGAGTCAATGTTGTGGTAGTATAGAAGTTTTAATTGGAGCTGATGTTATGGGGAAAATGTTAACTGGTAAAAGAAAAATATTGTCTTCTGGTTTAGTTGCAGTGGAAACATATCTTGGATGGACATTAATGGGAAAAGCACCATGTGAAAAGCCATATTCATCCGAAAACTTGGCGATGACAGTAACATCAATGTTTGTAAAAGAAGCGGATATCTCAAACCTATGGAGACTTGACTTAATCGGAATTACAGATCCCATAGAGAAGAAGTCAAGAGAAGAGATAGATCGCCAAACTAAGGAGCATTTCTTCGAAACAGTAAAAATAAACGATGAAAATCGGTATGAGATTTGTCTTCCTTGGGCTGATGACATAACAACACTGCTAAATAACTTTAAGTTGGCGATGAAACGTTTGGAAGGCATCACCTCAAAGTTAATCGCCAAGAACATGTTTCAACAATACGAGAATGTTTTTAATGATTGGATTAACGAAGGTATTATAGAGGAAGTTCCTTCTTACGAAACGAAATCTTATGGCAATTACTTGCCGCATCATCCAGTCATAAAAGAGAGTAGTACTACAACCCCGATTTGTCCTGTATTTGATGCGTCAGCAAGATTAGCAAATTATCCATCTCTGAATCAATGCCTACAATGTGGACCCAACTTGATCGAGCTCATTCCAGATGTTCTTCTACGCTTTCGAGAAAGAAAACTTGGTGTAATTGCAGATATTAGGAAAGCTTTTTTACAGATCAGCATTTGTGAGAAAGATAGAAATTTCCTACGTTTTTTGTGGTGGAAGGACTTAAAGGAAAAGAAATTAACGACATTCAGGCATACCCGAGTAGTATTCGGTGTGAAATGCAGTCCATTTCTTCTTTCATCTGTCATTGAATATCACATCCGAAGGGCTCCAGATTTCTCTGAAAGTTTTAAAGATAGATTGTTGCACAGTTTTTATGTGGATAATGTCGTAACCAGTGTAAATAGCGAAGAAGAATTGAAACATTTCATCGAAGATGCGAGGATGCTCATGGCGAAAGGCAGTTTTGATCTAAGACAGTGGGAGTACACAGGTGATCGCCAAGAAACGCCAAACACGAATGAAACTAACGTCTTAGGACTTGTTTGGAATAAGGAATCCGACATGTTGAAAATCAACCTAAGTTGTCTACAAGATTTTGACACAGAAAAGATCACCAAACGCAGTATGTTGTCAGCTGTGCATAAAATATTTGATCCCCTTGGTTTTACGTCGCCAGTCATGATTTGTCCGAAAATAATGTTGCAAAAAGCCTGGAAATTAGGTTTTAAATGGGATGAAGAGATAACTGGTGAGTTACGTAAAGAATTTTTACTATGGTTTCAAGAGCTAACAGTTTTGAAGGATATACAGATCCCAAGATACATGAAAATGACTCCAGGAAACATAGAAGCGTGTGCACTTCACACATTTGTAGATGGAAATAAAGATGCTTACGCAACAGTTATATTCCTTAGAATAGAAATTGGAAACCAAGTCGAGTTAGTTTTTATAGCAGCCAAATCGAGAGTTGCACCTTTGAAGAACGTCACAATACCAAGAATGGAATTATTGGCGGCAACTATGGGAACTCGTTTGGCGCAAACTATCGTAGATGCCCTCGGTTGGGAAAAGATGAAGAGATATTATTGGAGTGATTCATCTACCGTACTCGCTTGGATATCCAGAGATGTCAATTGGTCAGTATTTGTGCGAAATCGAGTTCTAGAGATCAGAAGATTAAGCAGTCCTTCATCATGGATCTATGTGCCAAGTGATAAAAATCCTGCAGATTTGCCAACTCGTGGATGTAAAGCGTAACAGCTAGCTGCCAGGAGATGGTGAGAGGGTCCAGCTTGGTTGGGAGATTCAGCAGAGTTTGAAAAATATACGAACTCTAGTGATCAAGACTATGACGAAGATGAAATTCGGAAGGAACGAATAAAGTCAGTTTCCATGATAACGAATTCTGATGTTAAACAAGATGGTTGGTATTACAGATATTTCTCGAGTTATGTAAAAATCATACGGGTGGTCGCATGGATATTACGTTTTAGGCATAACTGCAGAAGTACCGAAGTGAAAAGAGGAGGAGACCTGACGTCATCTGAATTTAAAGAAGCTGAATTAAAGACTCTACGTATGATTCAGAAAGAAGCGTTTTTTCCCGAGAATGATAACAGATTGAGAACTTTACAAACATGGAAAGATGAACAACATATAATTCGACTGGAGACTAAAATAACGTACAGGAAAGACAATGAAGATTTTCTGAAACCTATAGTCCTGCCAGCAAAACATGAAGTTGTAAAACGACTCATATATCATGTACATGTAAAACATTGTCACGCTGGATTACAGATTCTACTTAATTTATTGAGAGAAAAATACTGGATACTTAATGGTCGTAGAAATGTAAAACAAGTGTTAGCACAGTGTGTTGTCTGCAAACGCTTCAGTGGGAAGAGTTTATGGAGAGACAGTGCGCCTCTACCGGAAAATAGAATAAAGGATGCTAACGTATTTCAGATCACATGTGTAGACATGGCGGGTCCGTTATACTTGAAGAAAATTGAGAAATCTTGGATATTGATATTTTCCTGCGCAATATACAGAGCAGTGCATTTAGAGCTAGTGACCGCTGCTTCGACTGAGGCATTTTTGATGGTACTCAGACGATTCGTAGCACGGAGAGGAAGGTGCGCTGTCATTTATTCTGACAACGGCACAAACTTCACTGGATCAGCTAATTTATTGAAAAGCCTAGATTGGTCACGAATACAAAAATACAGTTCTGTTAATGCTATTGATTGGAAATTTAATCCACCAACCGCAGCGTGGTGGGGTGGCTTTTGGGAAAGGCTTATCAGAATAATGAAAGATCTTCTCAAAAGAGTATTAGGTCATGCTATTAGGTCATGCTTACCTCACTTATGAAGAAATGAGCACAATTTTGACAGATGTGGAAAGTGTAATAAATGCAAGACCGCTAACATACCTTTCGGAAGACGCAACTGTGAAACCTATCTCCCCATCTATGTTTCTGCAGAGTATAGAAGAATGGAATCTTTCAGACCTGGATGTTGTGGAACAAAAATCATTAAGCAAGAGATTGAAGTATTGGCAGTCATTACAAAAAGAATTGAAGGATCGCTTCAGGTCCGAATATTTAGGTGCATTAATTGAAAGAGCAAGGAACAAACACCAAGAGCAAATTATAGCTGTAGGTGATGTTGTATTGATCGGATCTGATAATAAAAAGAGACCTGATTGGCCTTTAGGTCGAATTACAGAACTTATACCTGGTAGAGACAAGAAAGTTCGACTCGTAAGAGTTCAAACATCACAACATGAGCTTTTACGACCTATACAAAGAATATATCCACTAGAGATAGCTTCGTCTACTGACTGTCCGAAACCAAAGATTTCTCACAATCCAGTGAAAATACTTAACAAAGCTACAATTTTGGATGTATCCTCAAGCAAGGAATCTCCTAGACACAGCAGGGCTGGAAGGATACTGAAAATTCCTGAAAGACTGAATTTATAGCAAGTGACTTTGTCAATTTCTCTACGTTTAAAATTAGTTCTGATTATACAAGGTAATCAGAAGGTGGGAGGATGTTACGGGATCGGCATTATTTATTTTTGTTCAAAATCACGCGATCAGAGATGAAAAATGTAAAGAAAAAACAATTGACTTGAAATGACATTTATTATTTTGTTTTTGCGCGTTCACATGTTATTGTCGCTGGTTAAAAAAGAAAAAGGGACAAGTTTTGATGTATTCTGTGGCAACTTCTTATATTTTTGTAGATTCAAGTAAGAAAGAAAATAAATGCTGGCTTTTAAATTACATTTCACTCGATATTTCATCATCACGCAGCAAATAACATTTCGAAATGGCTTTTTTATTTCTGACTTCTGTTGTGATAATCGTCTCATTAACAGGTATAATAAAATCAACAGAGATTGATTATTTTTTATACATACGAAATATTGTGAATTCACGATTATTTATGAAGAAATGAATGAATTGAAAATTATTTGCTGTGATTGAAGTGCATGTCGACATGCACTTCAATCACAACAAATAATTTTCAATTTTTTCAGAAAATAGACCTCTCAGTAACAAAAACAGTGAAACCTCCCTGTGCAACCACCTCCATTAAGAGACCACCTCCCTGAACGACCATTTTTTCATGGAACGAAATTTATGCTCGTAGGCTCAATACTAATTTTACCTCTATTCAAAGACCATCCCAGTTGAACTCCCTCCTTGAGCGACCCATTTCTTTGAAGAAAATAAAACAAATTGCGTTTCTTCCTGGGCGCTTGAAGAAGTTTTTATTAGAAAAATAATTCCGGAGCACGCATTAGTCATCAAACTTCTAAACTAAGTTTAGAATTTTTATTTATTCCCGTAACTTTTAAGTGTTTAAACACCTTTGTGCCTTTTTAGGCAATGAATTTAACTCTGATGACAAATTAAGGACGGTCAATAAACTCTCCTGCCCTATTCTGTCAGGAAACTCTCAAAGAAATAGATAAATTAATGAAATCGTGATTATTTGTTCCCGTCAAAAAAAAAAAAAAGTATTTATTTACTGAACTTCGAAATAAAAGTTATAGAAGATAAAACTGTAAAATCAAAGCAAATGTTAATGTATTCATTTTTTAAACTCTACAGTAATTAATGTATGCAATTAACTTTTGTTTTGATACTTAAATTTTCATATTTTTTCCTAATTTGATAAATAAATTTTAGTAATATTAATTGTTACCTATTTTCAACAATTAAAATCTAGATTTAAACATGACCTCCAGTAAGAGTCCACTTCTCGGAGCGGCCCATTTTTATTGGAACGGAACGTGGTCGCTTTAGAAGGGTTTTCTGGATAATAAATGTAGAATAAATGTACACTCAATTTGTGGAATAAATGTACTTCTACTCTGGATCGGTGTCTAGAAGTAATTAGTCCAGGCAGATTTTTGAGGAAATCTTAACACTTAAATATTCTCGGATATGGGGATGAACATATTTACATATGGGGTGTTAACATTCAGATTAAACATGGAAATTAACTGGCCGGGGACATTCTGCCTAACCCAGGTCCATCTGACCCGGTTTTCCGTCGAACAACGACGTTTCAGCACGTCTGCTCACAAGAGCAATAAACAGTCGTCTCTCTCTTTTCACACAAATGTTTTTGTAGGTTCAGCAGTTTTTCGTAGGCTCAGAGGTTGAGGTTGATCGTCCAGAGCGTCATTTAAGAATTTGCTAGGCTTTTCAGTGCAGAGTTCAAATTCTGTTACCACATAAATGACATCAATAAAGATAGATGAATTTTTTACACACCTAAGATACTCATTTCATACATTTCTTCACAGAGAACACGCATTCGAAAGTTCCGACGCCACGAGTTGGGCGCCATTGTAAAGGAATGTCAAACTTGGACACAAATTGAAGAGATTTCTTGTAAGCTGCACAAACAACTTTTATTACTTGACGCCACGAACATATATATATATACACATAGACGACACGACACCAATATACGATCACAAGTTTCACATATTTAAATATCATTAACACCACGGTTGGGTGTATTCA
Organism: Maratus speciosus; assembly: GCA_963932465.1. Lineage (NCBI taxonomy): Eukaryota > Metazoa > Arthropoda > Arachnida > Araneae > Salticidae > Maratus > Maratus speciosus. The sequence goes on from OZ010792.1 coordinate 459,524,650, forward strand.
ATTATCCAGTCTACGGATGTGACCCAGTATCCACCTTGGCTAGCTCATAACTGCGTATTACAGTTACAAAAAGTATTCCGTGCATAAGAAACTCTGGCCATGCGGAGAAGCTGCCGAAAAGATGCGTTACATAAATATATATTTTAATGCTAGTTTGGTTTACATATGCAAATAAAGCTGTGCATATTTTTTAAAACTAAATATATTGCTGAAGTTAAAACTAGTTAAGTGCAGAAATAGGATGCAAAAATGCTGAAAATTTCACAAAATTTAGAAAATGTTTTTTTTATACCTCTATATCCAAATATATAAAATTCGATGCGCAATTTCATTTGTATATGTAAACGAAACTGGAATAAAAAATATTGGGGATTTTAATTGATATGGAGTGAGGTTGGGACATTTTGAAAGTTCTTTATTACTCTTAAAATATTTAAGGAAATTCCTTATTTTTCCCCCAAAAAATTCTTTGTTTTTTAAATTTCTTGTGTAATAAAAATTTTCCATAAATCATATAGTGTGCCCTTGAATTGTATTTAAGGTGCAATTAAAAAAAAATGAAAAAAATGAGTTTGAAGTTCACTTGCCCCCTTAAAAGAAAAAAAAGCATGATCTACACAAAAGAAATAACGTAAAATTGAACCTTTCTATAACGGATTTTTTTCCCCATCCCAATCTTTTTCGCAGGTTTTACGGTATTAGCATAACACATAAATGAAAAGATTTTTTGTGTATCTAAATGAGAATCAAGCTTAGTTTTATTTCATTTTAATACTTATTTTCAGTTAAATTCATATTCCTAATGATTTGCACATTTTCTGAAATAACAAAATTAAATCCTAATTTTTATGCCGGGAACTGCGTGTCCAGAAAACTCAATCTGAATAATTTCCTCATTAAAACTATTTGAACACGCATAAGAAACATTATATTGTAATCAAATGAAATTAACGAAGGATTCGTTCATTAAAATTTATTTATTAACTCAGAAAGTAAGAGATTAAGTCAAATTATCAAAATATTACTTTAAATAATTGACATAGCACGAGTTTTTCTAATATCTTAACCCTTTCTGTACTGAATTATGGATTGGTGAAAATTTTATCTTTTAAAGCATTTTTCATGAATTGTTTAAACTACATTAGAAGATTTGCATTATCATTAGATAAAATTTTAGAAGGATTGAAGGATTTAGAAGGATTAATTAATTTTTAAATTGTAGGGATTTTGTGCAATATTTGTAACCCCACTCAAATCTTTTATTTTAAATATTTTTCTTAGTATTTTGTAGAAATAGTAAATGTATAAATATAATGTTCTTAACACAGGAATATAGAAATACATATTTCCTAATTGAAGCACCCCCCCCCCCCAACGCCAAGAAACCTGAAAAGATGCACAGGCAAAATAAATCCTCCTTTTAAAAATATTTTTGTTTTGTGTAACCAATAATGCTTTCGGAACATAATAAAGTATTGCATCTATAACTCATTCTAAACTGTATTACTACTAATCGATCTATTAAATGGATTTTATAACAAGTTATTTTAATGGTACTTGTAAGTACCGTCAGTATATAAAGGGTTAATTGATGATTTATAAAAGTAATATATTGTAGATCTATATAAATGTTTTATATATCATTTTATGAAGACAACTTTCCTTAGCACACTTTATAACAAATATAAGCTTTTACTATGCAAATGGCTTAGAAGATATTATTATTATTATTTAGCTCTGTATTTTCAGCTCCGTGCTTTCAAAAAATTACAATGGGTATTAAATATAGTTATTTTATAATTATTATTTATAAACGAGATTTGCGCCAATCTAACATAAATGCACCAAAAATTATTTGCGATCGTGGCAACTTTTATTAAGTGTTATTGGAAAAAAATAATTTTGATTAAAAATGGTCACCTTGCATATAAAGAGCGAAGGGGTCAGCCTGTACTTGATTATGATAGTCACATGAATTGTATTTGTACTATTATAATACAGATGAAATTATAGCGACGGAACAGTATTTGGCGACTTATCACCTGCGCCTGGCTAACATTAAATTACCAAAACGGTCGCATGCATGTAAAGAGCGAAGCGGTCAGCCAGGAACTGTTGATGATAGTCACTTAACTTAGGCTATTATTTTACAGATTTAATGTAAATAACAAGTTAATGTAAAGTATTGCCTTTTACAGGGGTTTCTATATTTTTCTTAAGTTTTGCTTAAGAGTAATAATTTAAGTATCTTAATTAATTATTTAATAATTAAGTGTCTTTCAAAATACATTTTTAAAATTACCTAATTATAAGCTTTAAATTTTCAGAAAGAAAATTCCGTCTCAGGTCGTAAATTCGCGATTTTCCTGCCTACACAGGGTAAGTGCGTACTCGGGAACTGTGCTACATTTAGCACTGTAAAGGCAGGTCGCACACTCAGACGACAGGAGGAAAATGAAGTGCGAGATAGGAGAAAAACAGGTCGAAACAAAGGAGAAAGCCATTTCAAACCTGTTTTAAACCTGCTTTTTCTACGAAATCGTGCAACGTGTTGCATGTGTCGCCTTAGTGTGCGATCGGCCTAAGAATAACCAAGTGCATACTGATAACGTTTTTGAATGCGAATTTCTGCTCAATTTGAAGATTTGAAGTCCCATAACACCTATTTTACTTATTACATGAGTCATTGTACGATAAAGAATGTCAAACAGTAACATTTAAAATAAAAAATAACTTTGAAAAAATATATATCTATTGCTATTTTTTCATTATTTAATACTTATAAACGTGCATGAGTAATACATATAGGAATGAATAATATAAATTACAGGCATCCCCGGACTTACGTAAGTAATGCGTTCCGTAAAGTTTTACGCAACTTGAATTTTACGTAAGTCGAGTTTGTAAGTTGCTTAGGTAAAATATTGTAAAAACTGCAATATTTATTATTTATATGTATATATACGAATAAATATTGCCGCATGATGCTTTATATATAAGATAGTACGGTTTAAATAATATGTATATATATATATATATATATATATTATTTAAACCGTACTATCTTATAAATAAAGCATCATGCGGCAATATTTTTTCTTACATAAACTATAAAATTATGATAAAATATAAAAATAAACTTAAAAAATACTTTTGAGATATCTTGTGGAACACGGGATTGATACAGGTGTAACATTGATGAAATGATTTATAACATGGGCAATTTTAATTATTTTTTCAACTACTTTTCAGCAGGGAAATTACGCTTGAAATTTTGAAATTATTGAGCATTTAAGAAGTGAATCATCACATTGCTAGCTAAGCGTAAACCAACAGCGTGAAAAATGTCCACGCCAGGAATCGAACCCGGAACCCTGGGATAGAGCTTCCAGTGCTATATAGATTCAAAATTGTTATAACAATTTTGAATCTATATCAAACGACTATAAAAAATAAGAAATAATTAAAAATGACTAATTTAACCTATTCTCCATGAATTTCTGATGGCAAGAAAGATGAACAGCTCTCACAAATTAAAATAATTCTTGATAAGCACAAACTATATTTATTATGAATTACATTACTGCTATGAATAACTAATACAGGTTAAGTTGTTTTATTATAGATATTATTGTATATACCAATAAAAATATAAATCTATCTAATGTATAAACTATATTACGGTTGCGGTTTATATCTATATATTTTATTTATACAATAAATATCAAAAGTATGCAACTGCGTATCAAACGCGCTACTATGTTAACAAATGGAATTTTCGAGATTTATTAAGTAACTGTGAATTCACGTAAGTAGCATAGTGCGTCAGTCGGGGGATGCCTGTATTCCAAATAATGCGAATTATGTATCAGTATTTAATGCAAAATAACTTCTAATCGCAAGTTTTCCTTGTCACTCTTTAAAGCAAAAAAAAAAAAAAAAAAAAAAAAAAATCTTACCACTTCTTATTTTCTGCGTTTGTCAGGTGGATTTTTTTCATGTCTCTTGCTTTTGGCCAAAATCTTTTTTATTACTAGTAAATCTGTAAGTTAGGGGCCTCAACGCCAGCTCTGCTAATCATTGTTCTTAATTGTCACTTTGCATAATTTAATATCCTAATGCACATAATTTTTTTTAAATTACAGATATATTTATTTATTTATCCGCATAAATATTATATTATAAGAATATTATAAACATATTTATTTAAAGAATATTACAAGCCTATATAATACCTCCGAGTTTCCGGAAATTAGAGGCCTAAAGTTAAACACTGTTTTATGCCATGATATTCAGAGCCTCTGAACCCGCCGTAATCTCATTAATTTTATATTCAACTTCTTATTGATTGTGTTGTATCATGATTGTAGCATAGTTTGGGGATTTCATTTTACACTTTGATTTTATAAGCATAGGTATCAGTTTGGACAGAAATTTCAAGTTACTCAAATATCCAAATAGCAGATTTTGCATCTGATGGAGAAGTTGAATAAAATATCATGTAAGAAAGTTACTTATGGAAATGTAAACTAGATTTTCTATACTTATACCTAAATTAGAAATCGATTGTTATAAAAAAAATCAAACAGTTTCGGTAACAATATGTATGTAGATCTAGTACATGGTTGGCAAATCTTTTTATAGCCGCGTGTCAATTTTTTTTTCAAAAAATATTTTACATGACCTTGACGTGTCAAATAATAAACAAATTTAGCGGATTCAAAAATCATGAATAAAAATCTCTTATCAAGAATTTTAAAAAATTGAGTATTACAATGTAATAATCTTAAAACCAATTACATTTTAGAAATCATTAAAAAAATCATGTGATTAATTGTGTTGTTGCATCTAAAAAGAAAAATAATTAATATCAGGTTCATACTCTGTTAATTTCAACAGAATGCAAACTGAACTGATTTATCTGACAACTGCTTTTTATTTGATTTATTGTATTATTCATTTGCGAAAACAATGGCCTTCTGGATCTAGAGGGAAAAAATACTAAAAGTTCAAACGTCAGATTCTTTAAATAGTTCTGAAACTAATTTCTAAGTTGCCATAATTTAACGATTTGTACTTTTACTAATTTGGTAATTTACGGTATTTTAAAATTCTGCAACTTCCAATTATTCTAGTTTTGTCAAGCTCAAGACATCTAAGTTTATATATTGTCTATATCACTGTATAGTGTATATTGATTTAGAGCCATGAGCAACACCGTGCCAAACTTATTCTTTCGAGTGGCACAGGTTCGCCGTCCCTGACTGGTATAATAATGGGTGTTTCTTTTTAGAGGTATACAAGTTTAAAACCAAATCTAACACAGAAATAATATTAATGGCCATGATATTGGTTTTATTAAATAAATAATTTTATGATATTAGTGTTTAAAAACGATTCCGGGAATATGTGCGCCGCGACTGGCTCGAATGAAGGGCAATTTAGAAGTCTAGTTTTTGACCCTTTTATCAAGCAGCTGGGGCGGTATATCAGCAAAAACGGGGCGAATGTTGATTTGCAAGTGGTCCAACGTCTGTGGTATATCGGCGTAGACCAGCGACTTCACATATTCCTATAGAAAATAATCCATTGGTGTGAGATCACATGACCATGGAATCCGGTTCACAGCTCCATTACGCGAAATTATGACAGCACTGAATGTCTCCTGCAATAAACTGGCGGTGTTTTGCACAATTTGTAAGCATTGCTCTGGCATAAGTCAATTCAAGGTGAAAAAGCAAAACATACTGTGCACAAAACATTTGTCGTCTTGTCATATTGACTGTGACTTGAAACAGTGTTGCCAATTTAATAACCACACCTCTACAAAAAACACCCTTTATAGAGATGAAAGATCGCATGGAAATACATTCTAATCTACCAGATAGCTATAGCTTACTAAAATCACCTCAAAATAGGCATATTAAGAGGCTTTTTAATATATATGGTAATCATTTATAATCGTGTTCTGTGATAATTAAGTGTTTTAGTGCACGTAGTTTGACGCTATAAAGTGGTTTATGTGATAGATTTAATACTATAAACAATTAATTTTAACCGTAATTTTATTAACATTGTCCATATTTCACGCAAACCTAAAACTTGTGTTACGACACGATTACGAAAAATGCTTAACCTTTTATTTTTCCTCGTCCAGCCTTTCTGCTTAATCTTTTGTTAACGGGAATACTTGAATCATTTTTTATAGCCTGTGAAAAACAGTTGCTAGGATACTGATAAAGAACAAAAGAAAAAAATAAATTACGCATCATATCAAAATAAGTAAAGTGATAAAACAAATTGTCTTACATTTTTTGAACAGATATATAAAATCCATCGAAAGTTATATACCTAATTTAAAAAATCCGATAATTATATTCACAAAATTTGGAGTTCAAAAGAATAGTTTAAGACCCTTATTAGAAAGTTTTAGCATACATAGTTTAATATTTAAATCAGTTATTAAAATGCGCCATTATATTTTTAATAAATGGTAAAATTTGAAAATCATCTGAACTTTCATTGAAGATAATTATGACGTTAAAAAAATCTTCGATATTCTCATAAAGAGTCAACTAAATTTAGCTAAAACCTACACAGATAAGCCGTTTACATTACTAACACACCTACAAAATACCAAGCTAATCGGATGATTGTTGAGGTTGTTATCGCAAAACAGACAAATAAACAGGCAGACAGACAGAAACCAAAAACTTTTCGCGTCCCAGCTTCAACTGATCTTTCAGCAGTTATTTGGTCCTCTTTTTTCTCATTATTCTTTAAAGAAATTCCACTGATGTGCTTTGTCTGAAGTTGTCACCTCTGATCCTAGGGTAATATATGTTCTACCATGAATGCTAATTTAACTGTTGTCAATAAATAAGATTTTATTCAGAAATTAAAAGGAAATAATGTTACTAGTACAAAGGAAAAACTAGTCGGATGTGTCAATCGCAAATTTTTCTACAATTTCATAAATTTTAATACTTCAATATTCACTATAACGGTGCCAAACCTAAATGAAAATCTATGCTCGTCTCCATCACGAGTATTCTAGAGCTATAAATTCATTGAGCTGTGTGCATTTTAAAAGGAGATATAAGCATCGCATCGTTCAAACGAATCACTGAATTTCGGCAAGGATTTGCTATCCTTTCACAGCCATTACATGGTCTCGACCGGTTTCCAAAAACAAATTTTGGATTTCTTTTAAAGTCTTACACTTATGTTTCTCTAACTGAATGTTATTCAGTGAAGCGATATTTAATTGAAGCCATCTTGATCATAATAATGAAAAATGAGGACAGCTTCTTAATCAAGAGTGATTTCGTGATGTGCATACCAACTGTGAACCCTTTCTAGATCAAACACATTTACTGGAATTTCATTTATATTCAAAGGGTAAATCTCTCCTTTGCAAAACCGTGGCTAAATGACGAAAGGGTTTAAAAATTTCCAGAGTGATACTATCATATTTAAAAAATCTATTTATAATTTTTGACATACATGGCCATTTTAACTTTTCACCTGCGGAATATCCAGGTAATAATCAAAATTTTTATTAGCTAAATACAACTTTGTATTAAAAATATAAAAATGCTTTAAATACAAATTTATTTAGGTTCATGGTAATTACTATAATCTGGAGTATAAGTATGTACTAAAAATTTTCATTGTATTTGCAATATTTATTTTATAATTCTACGCATGAGCTGTTATACGAATTTTTTGCTCGTCTAACGCCTGACTCTTTGGACCCCCTATATGAATGCTAATTCTAGATCTTGCAATGTTTTAAATACATGAAATGAAAGAACATACCTATATCTTTCATCCCAATTAAAATTGTATTTTGAAATCATATACATTTTAAGATTTTAAATGTTGAAAATGGTCTTTTTTTTCCAACTTTAAAAGTCGTGAGAAACCTTAATTAAACTCCTAAATTTAAACTTCATTGAAATGTAATAGTGAAGTATTAAATAAACATTCTTGTCTTCCTTTTCTATAGGCGGGGACCGGCGGTAAAAAGGCTTAACGCGACCTAAAATGGTTCTGAAAAAAGAATGGACTGCTTGCTCTTGGGTTAAGGCTTTTTATTTCTTGAATTTTTTTTTCCTTTTTAGTGATACTGGCTAACAGCGCACAACATTTATATTCAAATTATTTTATACAAAATGTTTTACTTCTTGAAAAGTTGGGATAATTTTCAACTTAGTAAAACGAAAATTTCTATCATTTATGGAAAATGAAATTATTTGTTGTTTATTGTAAAATACGTAAGAGCTGAAGAAAAACCTACAATATTTGCGAATATTAAGCTTTCTACGTTAAAAACAAAACATATGCTTTATAAAAGTATTTAAATAAGAAAAAGTAAAATATGTAAATAATTTAGACGTTATTATAACGATAAATGTACAGTTTTCTCTTACATTGTATATTTTCGCTATGCTAAGATTAATTAGTTTCATCCAGAGTTAAGTTTAACTTGCTAAAATTTTTATTGAGAAAACGTGTTTTCAGAAAACTAAGTAAATTTACCTGTCTGTCTCTAAAATATGAGAACATAATAATTAAGAAAGCTATATATAACGAACTTAGGCATATTATTATAACACAATGTAACCTTAAAAAATTAAAACATAACTTGAAGTGAATATTTATCGATAGTATTATACTTCAAATAAAAGGTAAATAAGTATTAATAACATACTCTAATTTAAAATAAACATTGAAGAAATCAAATGAAAGGGATAAAACGTTCGCTATTCAAATGTATTATTGTATGGGAATGTTTGCTTTGTTTAAAATAGCAAAGGATTATTTAAGCAATCCTTTCAATCCGCATTCACGATTATTCCTTTCTGTTATCTTTACAAGAAGAAAGTATTGGATTCGTGCAAATTTTTGATTTCCGGTTTTTGAGGGATTTACGCATTTTACGGCTCAGTGGTACCGAAAAACGTGTTTTTACAAAATGTCTGTCTGTGAGTCTGTGATTCTGTCTGTCTGTCTGTCTATCCCTCTATCTCAAGTACTAATGCACGGATTTTCATCGAAGTTCAAACTCAGATAGTTGTTGACATATGTTATTGTTTATTATGTTTGGATGTTATCGCGCAATAGGTGACACAGCTGTGCTGCATTTTTCACAATTTCCGCAATTATTCTATCTCAAGATCTAACTCACGAATTTTTATCAAACTTCAGATTCAGTTAAACATTTAGATAAATCGTTGTTGATTGGGTTTTTGTGTGTTTCTACCAACATATGGCGCTCCTATACTGCATTTTTCAGGATTTACCCGATTTTGCTGATACAAATATCTTAAGAACTAATGCGTGGAATTTCATCAAACTTCATAGTCTGTTGGTTCTGATTGGGTTTCCGTGTAAATCATACAACAGGTGACGCAATTATGTTGCATTTTTAATGATTTTCGCGATAGCTATATCTCAAAAACTAATGCACGGAATTTAATCAAACTTCAAATTATGTTACACTTTCATATAAATAGATCTTTATTAGGCTTGGATGTATACAGCGAGACAGGTGTCGCTTTTATCCTCTTTGGGCAGAGAATTTTTGTTGCAGGCATCTAATAGTCCAAGAGCCGGCAGCACAAAAACCTATGTTATCAAGCACAAGAAAAAAACCTTTATTTTATGGAAGAGTGGAAGTAGGGGAATCTAATGATCCATGTCTGCCGGAAGTGAAGTGGTGCAGTAGCCAAAAATTAATACCACCAGTGGTTGACTCGTAGGTTTATCATTGTGTTTTCCTGCTCCCAGTCCTCCATGTTTTCATATCTTTGTTTGTAGGACAAACACAATGATAAACCTACGAGTCAACCACTAGTGGTATTCATTTTTGGCTTATGCACAATTTCACTTCCGGCAGACATGGATCACTAGATTCCCTTACTTCTACTCTTCCATAAAATAAAGGTTTTTTTCTTGTGTTTGATAACATAGATTTTGTGCTGTCGGCTCTTGCGCTATAAGAGCGTAGATGCCGAAATTCAATGATTTGTTTGAACGATGCGATGCTTATATCTGCTTCTAAAATACACACAATCCAATGAACCTATAGTTTTAGAATACTCGTGATGGAGACGAGCATAGATTTTCATTTAGTTTTGGCACCGTGATGGTGAATTTTGAAGTATTAACATTTATGAAATTGCAGAAAATTTTGTGATTGACCCATCCGACTAGTTTTTTCCTTTGTACTAGTAATATTATTTCCTTTTAATTTCTAAATAAAATCTTATTTATTGACAACAGTTATAATAGCCTTCATGGTAGAACATATATTGCCAAGAAATTTCCGTGAAGAATTGTTTATAAAATAGAGTAACTAACTATTATTACCACTTTCTGATTGAAAATAAACATGTACCAAACCAAATGAAAGATTATAAGATTTTTATGGATAAAATATCACAAAAGAGTGATTTGTAATTTAATGAATGTTACCATTAATTTTTTTATTTATTTTATAAATATTAGAGCTATCTGCTTGAGATAATAATAACTATTTATAAATATTTAATTTTAGCTTTGTCTACATTTTAAGTCTTTTTAGCAAGAAACTGAATATATCAAATATATCACTGTGATCGATAATATTGATACAAAGAAACGAAATAAAGAATATTACTTTGATATTACAAAAACATACTTGCCAAATCTCCCGATTTTAGCAGGGAACTCCTGTACAAATACATATTTGAATCAGAAAATTTTGCAATTAATGAAAGCAAGTAAGTTTCAAAGGACTATTATATAGAATCAAAATACAGTTAATTAAATAAATTTTCTAGTTCAAAATATGCATTTTTATATACAAAAATCTAAAAAGTTGGCTATTCTGTAGAAACATTTACCTAAATTCAAAACAATCTCACAGTGAAAACTAATTCTGGTAAATGACCTTTCTTCCTTAACAATTATTTTCAGAAAAGATATTAAAAGTTCCTGGAAACAGTTGATTTCCAAGGTTTACGGAAAAGTTTTCGAAATAAAAGATTTGCTATTTCTCTCGTAAACTTACAGAAATGCTAAATCTATTAGTTTCTAGTGTTTGCAAATGGTATAAACATTTCTGGGGAAAAAAAGAGTACGATTTCAAGGAACTTGAGTAAAAAAATTACAAGGAAGTTTCGTAAAATTTTCTTCTGTATCAGATTATTAGTCTGGAGACTTTTAGAGCATATTTAAAGAACATTTAAATACATTTTATGGCATTCTTAAAATTTCTGATTAGAACTTCTGATGCTTCGATATTTTCTCCATAAATATGATATTTAGATTAAATTAAAAGAAGATTGAAGTAATATGCGATAATTTTATCTCGACAAAGAAGACACGTTCTTCTAGAATGAAAAAGAATTGCCAACGGAAAATTCATTTTGATACCGCTATGTTGCAATGTAAATGAGCGTATTTAATCCCGTGCCTGTGATGCCCGAACCCGGTTTGGGCAACACAATTGCGCCGATTTCGCATTGCACCATCTGAGTTCGGGCAAGAGAAAAACCGGTGTTTGAATTCCGTGAAGCCCGAACTCAGTTCGTCCAGTGCATAATATGTAATTTACAATTTTCCCAATAGATGGCGATCCCTTCCCGCGGAAAGATGAGCGGTTTCGCGCCATTTGTCGGATTTTGTAATTTTGCAGTTTTTCTCAAATTTCGCTCAAACCACATTATGTTTCACAGGCAGATATATAAATTTTTCACATGTTAAAAGTTCATGACAGTTGATATAAATAATAAAATTGTTGTATTAGTTTATTATATTTATCTTGAAAATTATGTCATTAGATTTATTTTGCTATAATTTGAGCAAAAATTACTGTAATCCATTAACATTTTTCATGTATGTGAAAATATTGAATATAGTCTATATTTCGTTTAATTTTTTTTAATAATATATTTCTAACATTTTGATGATCATAACGAATAAAAATAAAGATATTTTTTTTTTCATTTTTGGCACGTTTTTCTCAAATATATTACACAGAAATGGGGTTAAATCAAAAGTTATGTTTACAAAGCGTTTTATTAATTAAGGTATCTGCCTAAATCAAAATAGCTTTTTTAGTGAAAATATTTGACTTTTCTTTATTATTTTATTTGAAGTTTTTAATAAAATTTTATTTTTATCAAAAATATTTTGTATTAAAACATTAGGAAAGAATTCTATTTTGTAAATTGAAAGCAATTTTTTAAAAATATTTTCTAGAGAACTGAATGAGTTTGGATTCGTAGTAAAACCCAAAATAAAATATTATTAAATTTTCAAGAAACTGTTTAAACGAAATTTAGTTTGTCTCAAATTAGTCAAATTTACTAATTTCAGTTTGATGACAGCACATTTAGGGTCGAGAGTACTTGCATTGAATTTGATTGTTTACGTTGTAAATAAAATTGTTGACTTTTTCAGAAATGTTTTGGTATCCTTTTCATAAACTACTGAAAGAAATATTATATTCAATTTGTCTATTAGATATTTAAGTCTTGTCAGTTGATGCATAAATTTGCAACAGATAAATCAGTTTGAGACATAAGTTTTGTTTGTTTGTTTAAAAGTCTTTATTTTCCAGTTGCTCCCATTTATTTTTTTTAGAATGAACTAACTGTTTTTCCATGCATGCATCTGTTTCTCTTACAATCTATGCATGAATAGCTGTATCATCGATTGCTTGAAATTTCAATATATCGTTGGCGTAGCCATGCCAAACACAGACAGACACACACATTCACACAAACACAAACACACAGAAACACCCAGAGAGAGAGACAGACAAATTCTCTTCCTTTATTAGTATAGATTAACGAGCTATAAAAATTTGTTAATGTCACTTATAACGCAACATAATGTATTCACACTTTGTGAAGTAACCAGTATGGCTCGCCGATTTAGAATAGTGCTTATATTTTCAAAGAAAACAGTGTTTTGGGCATTAAAAGAAACATGTATATTTGCATACTAAATCCAGCCGCGTTCAGCGGAGAGATAAGACGGACTCGACCCGAGCATAAACTTGGCTATTAAATAGCATGCAAATATCAAGAAATGAATATTTCTAGTACCAGGACGATGTAAGGGTGTCGTTTAACGCATACTTTTTTAATTCAATTCCTACATAAAATGATTTATGTTTGAAATTTCCATTAGCTCTGAATATTATAATTGAAGGCATTTCTCCTTTATTGATGCAATTACATAACAAATATTTTTTATTGCGGAAAAGCGTCAAACAAAAAGACACTTTCCCTCAATATTATAATTCATTAAAAAATCTCAGTAACTTGAGAAAAGCGTTTTAGATAAAATCTCACCTTTTATAAAAAACATGTAGATTAAAAACTGTAATCAATCATGACATTGTCATTTTTGTGCAGGGAAATTCGCGGAGAGCCTTTATCTCTCCGAAAGATTGCAAACACTCTTAACAAATAGGGGCGTGGTAGATTAAATATTATTGAAAATGTTTGACAAAAATTTAATATCAATGATAATAATAAATCTAAAGCATTATTTACTTTTTTTCTGCAAAAATCCTTAAGCTACTAATGGAAAAGTTTTCCATTCATAGTTTTCAGAACATAAAAAGGTAAATACACATATATAATTGAAGAAAGAAGCTACTATTTACATATTCTATTAGAAATGGCTTTCATATCAGCGTGCATTCGATATGTTTTTGAAGTGAAATAAAGAAAAACAGTTGAGAGAACAAGTATGTGAATGCATGCACTTCTGTGCATAGAAACATTTTAAGAGTTTTTATGCTAGCACAATTTCTATTTGATACGCAACATTAAAATTTATGTTATTGAAAAAGATACTATTTAAACTAAAATATTTTCTCCTAAAACGTATTTAATTTGTAACTTACTAAACGCTGCCGAGCAAAGCTTGTGCACGAAACGGTCTCCATATCGATTTTTATATCACTTTGAATAAAAATTTTATTTTTTCACGAATTGGAGCAAAGAAAATAAAACTTAAAAATACCTTTGAAAAGTAATAACATAATCTATTATTCTTAAAATAATTTACAATACTTTAAAAATATTTCTGAAAGCTAAATAAATTGTTATATGTGGTATATATTTTAGAATCTGATACTGATGCTTTATCAATATTAGCAACGCAAAGAAGCTGTGGATTATCCCTTGTTTATCCTTTGCATATAGTTTGGAGTGGCCCTCCGGAATTACTAAAAAAACAGAACTCGTGTCTTTCTAACATAGTTTTGTGGAACGATGATATTTAAAAAATAATAGGAAATGTCAATTTTCCAGATTTCTGGCAGTGGTTATATGTAAGTAAAAAAATTACTATATTAAACATATTTTCAGGAACATGAAGGCTGTCATAATGGAGTGCTTAGGATTAATACTTATTTTATGTAAATAGTGATTTTCAAATAAGGAAATTGATCTTATTTTTAGGTAGATTTCGTATGAAATACTACCTATTACATTCTCCACTATGTTGGAATTTCTGAAATTTTTTTGCAAATCTACACTGATTATGACCCCTAGAACCCAAAACCACCTTCAGTAAAAAACTTTATATCTATGTATCTATCTATCTATCTATCTATATATATATATATATATATATATATATATATATATATATATACACACACATTATATATATATATATATATATATATATATACATATATAACCATTAATTAAACATTACTGACCATCATCAATAATTGTGATAGCATGAAAGAATTTATATATATCACTTTCTTCTGGACACGATAACTTCCACAAATCTGCACGAATCTTTTCCAAACTGATACATAAAATGGAGGGGCATAAACTCTCAGTCAAGTTCGTTAATAGGCAAAATCGGACCAAGGGGATGGAAATAGGGAGGGGATTTGTGAAAACAGAAAAAAACCCATAACTTCTTAATTTTTGTACATATCAAATCAGTTTAAAGTTTTGATTACTTCTAAAAATAGGGCCAAAAATTTATATATCACAGATTTTTGATAAAATTAAAAATGGGCTCAAGGAAGGCAAAAAATAATTTTTTGAGAGTAAAAAATTCATAACTTCATTAATTCTAAAGATATCAAATTCAATTAATTTTATTATAAATCTCCTTAATATTATCTACAACTTTTATAGCCACAAGTTTTTGATGGGACCAATTCGTACCGCAAAACAAAATTAAAAACGAAAACAAAAAGGGGGAGTTGAAGAAGAAAAAATTCCATTCTCCACTATGTTGGAATTTCTGAAATTTTTTTGCAAATCTACACTGATTATGACCCCTAGAACCCAAAACCACCTTCAGTAAAAAACTTTATATCTATGTATCTATCTATCTATCTATCTATCTATATATATATATATATATACACACACACATTATATAACTCCGTCAATTCTCCGTCAACTCGAATTAACTCCGTCAATTCACAAGATATAAAATCCCCATGAATTTATCATATATTGTCTTAATATTGTCTACAACATTTATATAGACAAGTTTTTGATAGGACCAATTCTTACAGCAAAAACAAATTAAAAATATATAGCGGTTGAAGAAAAAAATCATCTTATTAAGGGTGTATTCAAATACAATATGCTTATTTTCTTACTCATTTTTAAATTCATTTTTGCTCTCATACGCATCCAATTGGTACATTTTCTTATTCAGAAACTATATAATGTACCGTAATGATCGAATTTTTGATAGATTCAGAATATCTTTCAAAATATTATGTAAAAGTGGGTATTTTGAACAGAATTTCCCGAAGCGATTGTGTTAGAAACGAAAAATATTGTCCTACTGAGAAAATAATTGTTTATAAATCAAGTTTCAAATAATTGAACGAAAAATAAAAACACATGTCGCTTATAAATCTCTTCAAAAATCGCGTCAGCAAGTTTCATATTTTTTCTATTAAAAATGAATCTAAAAAAGTGCCAGAAAATTGCGAGTTGTTGAGCATGGAAAAGTATTTTTTTTAATACCGCCTTAACATAATTCTGATAAAACCAGCTATTATATAAAAATGAAATAAAAACTCGT
Organism: Maratus speciosus; assembly: GCA_963932465.1. Classification (NCBI taxonomy): domain Eukaryota; kingdom Metazoa; phylum Arthropoda; class Arachnida; order Araneae; family Salticidae; genus Maratus; species Maratus speciosus. Next base: position 459,540,733 of record OZ010792.1, read on the forward strand.
CAAAAGCGGCCAGGTAAAATTGTTAAAGTGGTTTTATCTCTAATTATGATTTAGTTTTTGTTGGTGAATTAGTATACTTAACATCGAAATCTACCTTCGCCTGTAGGCCGGGCCACCAGGGATTTTTTTTTTTAATGTTATGGATAATTATCTACAGCATATGTTTGGTATCAGGCTCGGACTGATATAACACAAAATCTTGCATCTTGGGTGAGATTGGACTGCAAATCGTAAGGCTCAGGCCCCCAACAGAGAGACCGCCCTGAAACCTAGTACCATCGTCAGTGCCTGTATGGAATACTTGGTAAATATTTTAGTGTGCTTATTTATTTATGCCACTTAGTGTCAAGTTTTATCTCAGTTTTAAATGCTAATATATAAACTAAAATTATTAATTTGCTGAGAACGTTTAGTCAGTTACAAATTAAATACGTTTTAGGAGAAAATGTTTTAGTTTAAATAGTATCTTTTTCAGTAACATAAATTTTAATATTGTATATCAAATAGAAATTGTGCTAGCATAAAAACTCTTAAAATGTTTCTATGTACACAAGTGAAAGCATACACATATTTGTTATTTCAACACTCTTCCTTTATTTCACTTCAAAAACATATCGATTGCACGCTAATAGGAACAGCCACTTCTAATAGGATATGCAAATTATAGATTCTTTCTGCAATTCTTTATGTGTGTTTACTTTTTCCTATGTTCTGTAAACTATGAATGGAAACCGTTTCCATTAGAAGCTTCCTTTTTTTTTGCAGGAAAAAAAAGTACATCATGCTTTAGATGTATTATTATCATTGATATAAAATTTTTGTCAAACATTTTTAATAATATTTAGACTATTACGCCCCTATTTATTAAGAGTGTTTGCAATCTTTCGGAGTGATAAAGGCTCTCCGCGAATTTCCCTTCACAAAAATGACAGTGTCATGATTGATTACAGTTTTTAATCTACATGTTCTTTATAAAAGATAAGATTTTATTCTAAAACGCGTTTCTCATATTACTGAGATTGTTTAATGAATTATAATATTGAGGGGAAGTTTCTTTTTGTTTGACACTTTTTGTTTGATATTTTTTCCGTAATAAAAAAATATTTGTTATGTAATTGCATCAGTAAAGAAGAAATGCCTTCAATTAAAATATTTGGAGCTAATGGAAATTTCAATCATAAATGATTTTATGCAGAAATTGAGTTTAAAACAATATCTTGTATTTTTACCCGGCTGCCAAGAAGGGTTATGTGTTTCACCCGTATCTAGGTATGTGGATTTCCTTATACCCTCGAAACATCCCAACGGCTGGACGGATTTTAACGAATGAGAACTCTATCGATTCGTCTTAACCTTCCGATGGTTATAGGGTAGGTTTTGTTTTTATAAATTAGATGGCGACAGAGACTAAAAAAAAAAATTTGCGCACCCTATTGCGTGGCATATCATTGGATAGGTCTTTTAAAATAAAGACGATGTTTCATTGGCTATTTTACATTCAGAAGCTCCGTTTAAATATTACACAACCTGGAAGTTGTGAAGGTAGGATCGCTAGCTTTACTGTAACTCTAACCTTCATAGACATCTATAGTCTTCATCAAAACTGTGTTTATAGATAGGAACTAACAATTAAACTCAACTTAAAAGTCATCAATACAATTAAGTAAAAAAAATATGTAAGTAATATTAAAAAATAATTTTACATTGATGAGGAATAATTAATTAGTATGCTTGTTAATTAGATACATGTATTCTATTTAATTTAATAAAACGGAATATTTTAGTTGCACGAAATATTATATATAGGGTAGATTGGAGTTTTGAAGTTTTTGACTTAATTGTTTTAAAAATCGCCTATTGTTTATATTTGTTATTCATTGATATTGATTTCTTGTTAAAGTTTAGATTCTCATGTATGATTTAAAAACTTATTTAATTTTACAGATGTTATAGAAAGCATCTTAAATTTTGTTTTTGTAAACACTTACATTTCGGCATCTTACCCCTAGCTATGGGTAAGATAGCCTACTATCTAGGAGTATGACGCCTTATGGAATTTCAATGTAAACAATAATTTTCTTGAAGTAATATCCAACACAATGGGACGAATAAAAGTAACTTTAATATTTTGAAAATACTAAAATTGTTAACTTATTTAATACTAGGAAATTACAAAAATATGAATGTAACAAACGTTGGCAATATAATAAAAGAACAAACTAATATTTATTTGTCATATAATTATTTATGTTATGTTAATATATTTGTTTGTATAATATTTCTTTAATATATTATGTCTTACTTAACATTTAAAAGAATTATGGCTCTTAAGTATGCCTATTTTTAAACTTTATAACAAGTTTATCTACGGTAAAGCCACTGTGATAAAAATCTTTAGAGTCAAGCTCTTTTGTTGATGTTTTTCATATGTCCCATTGTTCTTTTTACCAATATCTCAGGTCTGCCACAAACTGCACATTTGTTTAGGAACTTTGAGCAGCTTTTATATAACCAACAGTTTCACTGAATACACTTGATCCCATCACAATTTCCCGAGGTTTTATTGCACTCTGCTAGATACTCTGAACAATCATTCTCATTTACTTAAAAAAATTCCTCGTATTCTGAATCTAGGGAGGGAATTTAATCAACATCCATATCATCGTCTGTTGAAGATTCTGTCTTTCTATCCTTTGACTTCTTATCTAATTCCATTTTAGAATGGTTTGAACCTGGAAATTCGCAGTTTCTATTGTCATACCGATTTAGTTTGGCTGTTATAGGACTTCAAAATTATTTTTATTTGAATATTAAAATGAGAAAAAGAACTTTCGTGAAAATAACGTCATATTTAAAACGATACATCTAAAATATCTAATTTAAAATAAATTTCTTATAGTGTCTTTTTAAAATTGTTTACTTAGCCATTTTATACAACTTAACTTTAAATTGTTGGGTTGATCTTATTTAATCAATCACGAAAGTAGCAGTTAGCTGTATCGACAGCAAATGATTCTGTCTTAAAATCCTTCAGCCAAAGGGAAATGAATGGAAACCTGATTACAGGAGATAGCCACTAGTCGTGTAATTACGATTTAATTTTCTGTAATTTTTTCAAAGCAGATCAAATTAGCGTATTTTTCGAGCCTGATGTGTCTGGATGGAGGCTGGCGAGAATAGCTCGTTAGGGGGCTGAAACCCCTAATAATCTAAAATTGTATTACATACAACCGATATTTACATTTAATAAAGTTATTTATAACTACATTTAACATAAAATTTTCAACAATGATTAAAATTAATAATTATTAAACAATTATTTCTAATGTCAATAAAGTCTATTTATAAACCAGAATACATATAGAAATCTTTCAAATTATGTTCACCTTAGATTTTAATATTTATTTATGTCATTTTAAATATTTAGAAAATTTATAATTTTAATCAATGATTTTTTTAATCAGTTGATTAAAATCACGATTTAATCACTGATTTAAATCGTCTGATTAAAATTGTTGATAAGTTAGTTAATAGCCAAGAGTAATTTAAACAATGAAGAAACAACCAGGCTTTTGACCGCAACGGAAAATAATCGGCATTTTAGCTATGGAGAAAACAAACGGCATCTTACCCCCTAAAATTTTCGTCGACTCACCCCAAAGTATTTGGCAAGATGCCGGTGCCCCTTCTGACGTGAAGAAGCGGCATCTGGCCACTATTTATGCTTTGCAGAAAGACCAGGTACCAGTACTCTCTAAAAACATCAGATTTATTTCTCTGGTGATTAAACTGAGACTTATATAGACAAATATAGAAGTCACGTAAAAGATTTTGTACACTTAGGGGCTGTGCATATATAACGTTATTATTTTAGGGGGGAGGAGGGCCTGGCACATGGTATCATAAGATATCTCTAGGGTGAGGGGGGGGGGTTGTCTTTTGATATTGATATCATTTTTAATCCAACAAAAAAATTCTCTTTCTGTTTGTAACATGGTTTTTATACATCAAAATAGTACGTTGTATTTTTTTAGTCTTATCTATTTTTATGAAAATACAAAATTATTAAAATCAGTTAGAAGTATTATATAATTAGCCGAGTGATAGGGGCGGAAAAAAAAGCCGAATTCGGAATTTATTAGGGGAAAGCTGGAAATTGTTTTAATCCATTTAGTTTAGGTCTAGAATGAATATGCTGGGTTTTCCCTCTCGTAGTAGGTGAGCGTTAGAAAATATGTACAGATTTATAGTCAAAAAACCCGTTTTTTTAAATACCAAAACAATATCTCAAAACAGCAAACTCGGTCAAAAACATTGTCAATACAAATGTTGTAGAGCTTAAAATTCTGAGTAAAATGAGTACCTACACTTAATATTTTTGTTGAACATTAAGGTCACAATTCCAGTTTAAAGTTTTAGACCCGTGCTCAGGGCGTTAAACTCAGAATTAATTAGGAGAAAACTGGAAATTGCTTTAATCCCTTCAGTTTAGGTCTAAAATGAACTTACCATGTTTTCTTCCTCGTACTTGGATGAATGTTAGAAAATATGACATCTTTATTTTCGAAAGGCATGTTTTTTTTAATTACCTTAACAATATCTCAAAACAGCTAACTGTATAAAAAACATTGTCAATACAAATGTTGTAGAGCTTAAAATTCTGAATAAAATGAGTACCATCATTAATATTTTTGTTCAACATTAAAGTCGCAATTCTATTTCAAAACTTTCAAATCAAGCGCTCGAAGCCAGGAGAAATCAACTTAACTTAACAATATCTCAAAATTGCAGTCTTAATATTGAACAAAAATATTAAGTGTAGGTACTCATTTTATTCAGACTTATAGGCTCTACGACTTTTGTATTGACAATGCTTTTGATAGAGTTAGTTGTTTTGAGATATTATTAAGTTAACTTTGTCCCGCTGGCTTCAAGCTCTTGATTAGCGATTAAGGCACAATTTTGAAATAGAATTGCGACCTTAATGTTGAACACAAATATTAATGATGGTAGTCATTTTATTCAGAATTTTAAGCTCTACAACATTTGCATTGACAATGTTTTTTATAGAGTTAGCTGTTTTGAGATACTATTAAGGTAATTAAAAAAAAACGTGTTTTCGAAAATAAATATGTACATATTTTCTAACATTGACCCAAGTACGACGAAGAAAACATAGTAGATTCATTTTATACCTAAACTGGAGGTATTAAAACAATTTCCAGTTTTCTAATTAATTCTGAGTTCAACCCCCTGAGCACGTGTCTAAAATTTTAAACTGAAATTGTGACCTTAATTCTCAACAAAAATATTATATGTAGGTACTCATTTTACTCAGAATTTTAAGCTCTACAACACTTGTATTGACAATGCTTTTGACAGAGTTAGCTGTTTTGAGATATTGTTATGGTATGCAAAAAATACGTGTTTTTTTTTTTTTTTTTTTTTTTTTTTTTTTTACTATAAATCTATACATATTTCCTAACGCTCACCTATTACGAGGGTGAAAACATAGCATATTTATTCTAGACCTAATCAGAAGGGATTAAAGTAATTTCCATCTTTCTCTCTAATTAATTCCGAATTCAACTCCCTAACAACTGGGCTAAATTATTTAATACCAAAATGTGGAATACCCAGGAATTAACGTTCATACATAGGAATTAACATTCCTATTCTTCTTCATATGTGTATGCATATATAATCGCAGTTCGGGTAACCATGTGCGAAATATATGTGAAATGAAACTTGTTTCTACCAACAAATAAAAGAGAAAGAGAGAATATTGTCCACTTGTTTTGTTGATACGAGAATTTTTATCTGCCACCCCCATCTCTCCGCTCCTCTTCCTCTTCGTGCGAGTCAAGTGCGAGAATACATTATTACTGTTGAATGCATTATGTAACAAAAATTATTATAAAAATACTTTTAAATAGTAACTATTTCTTTTAAGTGTTGTTTGATATAAAGTTATTTCATATATAAAGTGATATTTTTTTGAGTTTTCTTCATTTTAATCAATAAAGTGTGCGAAAAATAAATGTAACACTTTTTGTATATTACTCCAAACAAAAATAAATTCTAAAAATCTAAAAAAAAATTTAGCCATTGATAACGATATCATTGTGTGGGGGGGGGGGGGTCGAGGGATTATAACGAATGATATCAAATGGGGGGATGGGGTCCAAAATTATCAAAAATTTGTTAACGTTATATATGCACACGCACAGCCCCTTATCAAAAGTGTTGAGACAAAATAGCAATAAAAAAGCACCACGTAATTTTTTTTTTAAATGAACGCAAATGGAAATTAAAGTATCGCTAGGGAACCCTCTTCCCTGTGCAGCGTTTCCCTACATCGCCTGCGCATATGAAAACTACGTGATACGGCATCTTGTACAACACGGCATCTCACCTCAAGTTACCCTATATTTCTTTTAAAAGTGCATGAAACAAAACATAATGGAATGTATGCACGCATATATATATGCATATAGTATAGCTTTTGGATATATACCATGTGTCCTAAAAAGCACTGACTGATTTTAAAATTCAATAACTTGCAAACGGTGACAGATATTTAAAAAAATCTTGCAGGAGGGTTATGCATAGGGTCAAAAGTTTTTTTTACAATTATTTTCGATTTTAGTTTGAATTACAACCAATAGATGGCGCTGCGATCAATAGACGCTAAATTCAGGCTCGATTTTTGGTACTTCGGGACCCTCTCAATACATTTTAACCACCTTTTTCTAAGAAGAGAAAGGCCAAAAAATCGAGCCTGTATTTATCGCCTATTGCTTACAGTGCCATCTATTGTTTGTAATTCGAACTAAAATCGAAAATCACTGTAAAAAAACTTTGGACCTTATGCATAACCCTCCTGCAAGAATTTTTTAAATATCTGTCACAGTTTGCAAGTTATTGAATTTTAAAATCAGCCAGTCCTTTTTAGGACACCCGGTATAGATATATATAAAGTAAAACATCCTTAACGAACACTACCGAAAAGCGGATACTTTTTCGATGCCTAAAAACATATGATATATGTATATTTTTACATCTGAATAGCGACACATCCAAATAGCTGACGAATTCTGCCCTCCTAAGGTGACCTCTATTCGTAGGTTTTACTGTATATATATATATACATATACAACAACTCCTTGCTCGTCTGAAAGCAGGAGGAGTAAAAAAAAACAGGTACCATAAAATAGAAATTGAATCCTCACAGGTTTCGCAAGAACATATATATATATATATATATATGATACGTTACATATATGTTAGGCTCAAAGACCAGTCACATTCACTGAGCGAAAGAATCGGCTACATCGCATTATCGATTCATATAATAAACCAAAATGTTTCGGAAATGTTTTCCTCCTGACGGCTGCAATTGGTAGCTCTTTACTTTTTGTAATGAAAGCTTTCTAAAAGTCACAGAAACGATCTTAGCACACAGCAATGTTCTAAAACTTTCCATGTGACATTTAGAAAACTATATATTGTATACAATGAATGTTTATAGAAAAAATAAAAACTAGTGTGCTCTGCGCGTGTGCGTGTGTCTCTATGTGATGGACAGGAAAATGTACTGCTAGTAGAGGTATGAAAATTTGGATAAGGATAGATAAAAATTATATTCTTCTTAGAATGCATCGTTTCTACACGATAAGTAGTGGCGGTCCTCAAGGGTAGATTAACCTAAAGGAAAAGGGTGCTTTTTAGCATTTTTTTTTTTTTTTTTTTTTTTTTTTTGTGATAGGAATGAAGATTTTAGTTTCGGGTTTTTTCCATGTTATTTACTATCATTTGAGGAACATTCCGAATTTGTTTTACTAAAAAAATGATGATGCGGCTTGAATTGGGTGGTTGTATGTCCTAGCGCGCGCACTGCATTTCCAATAGAACGGGATCCAATACATCGTCAGAATTGTCCGGGAAAAATTTTCGTTAAGGATTATGAAAAAAGATAATTTAGTCTGGAACTTCAAGCACTTTTAATGGTAGGAGGGACCTTAAAAACCTTAAGAATCAATTTTTTATTTTTTGTAAATTTCACTTTAAATATTATTCAAGGGTACATTATATGCATTATGGCATGCATTTTTCACAAAAAAAAAAAAATATTTTTGAGAAAATAATGATAAAAAATGGTTAAAAAAAAGTAAAAAATTGAATTTTTTTTATACCTTTATATTCAAATATATAAAATTGCACAGTTTTATTTATATATATAAACCAAACTCTTATAAAAATATTAAGGATTTTCATTGATATGGAACACGCAGGGGGCATTTCGAAGATTTCTAAGACGACGCGTAAAATTACATTCTTTTCTCAAAAATATTTTTTTTTCTTTTTTGTGATAAATGTATGCCATAAGGCATGCAATGTACCCTTGAGTAATATTTAAAGTGAAATTTACAAAAAATAAAAAAATTATTTTTTAGGGTCTCGTCCCCTTATGTTCAAAAGTACAAAATCAAGAAAGTGGGAGCCATTTAAAAAAAGGTCTATTTTTGACATATTTTTTCGCACTTTGGCATTCTTCTAAAAATGTTTATTTTTTATATAAATGGCTGAAAATGGGCCAAACTCCAATAAATTATGTTACCTTTTATTTTTTAAAATAGCAAGATCGGTTTAATAGTTTTTGCGTGCTGATCCCGCCCCGTTAGAAAAAAAGTAATTTTGGGGGAAATGCGTTTATAGTGCTTTAAAACGGTTTAAGCCTACCGACGCGTTGCGCTAAAGCGCTAAATAACTACGAAAGGACTTCAAAATAGACAAAAACATTTTACGGGGATTATCTACAGTCGATAGGTAATAGAAAAATGTTTTTAAAAAATCGACTTTTAACAATTTAAAAAAGCAAATTTAGCCTTAAGAATGTTTCCTGTCTCAAATTAATTTCCTTTTTTTAGATCCTGTGGCAGTGGAGTGTGGTAGCTATCAATTCATGACTTCAAACACCAAAACAATGCATTTGAAGCAACTGACCCCAAGAATTCGTCTAATTTCTATAACTAACTGTATACGTAGATTTATTGCGTAAATCTTAGCAGAAATTACATATAACACAAAAAAGTGCGTTATGTACTTCAATAACAATTATGAAAAAAATCCCGTTGATTCCAAAACTATTTTAACTACAAAGGTATTTAAGGGGCCTCGGGACTCTTAAAGCTTTAAAATTTTCGAAATTTTAATTTTTGTTGATCTGCTATTTTTTTTAACATTTAGATATAAATGTTTTCTTGTAATTCCCATTAGAACAGGAGTTATGGCTTTTGAATTATACCCGCTAAACAGCTGACGCGGCGTTTTCGAAACTTTCAAGTCCTTTTTCTCCAAATGACGTTTTTGGACATAACGCGCACGATACCTCAAAAATTTCTAAATATTTTTGCATGAAATTTTCAAACCATATGTTTCATATTAGTCTGTATAAACTGAACCTAAAATGTCGTTTTTATTGTTCAAAAAAATATATTGTTGGGTGATTATACTGTTGAAATTTTCTAAATTTTTCATTTACTAAATACAACTTTGTTTTAAAAATATAAAAATGCTTTAAATACAAATTTATTTAGGTTCAGGATGATTATTGCAATTTGAAGTATAAGTAGGCACTAAAATTTTACTTCTAGTTACAAAATTTATTTTGTAATCCTGCGCATAATCTGTTATTCCGATTTACTGCCCGTCAAATGTCTGGCAGTTTGGAGCCCCCTGTAAGTGCTAATCTTGCAGTTTTTTAAATACATGAAATTAAAGAACATACTCAATACTTATATCTTTCCTCCCAATTAAAAATGTGTCTTAGAATCAAATTCATTTAAAAATATATAATGTTGAAAACTGTCTTTTTTTTTTCATTTTTTCAATTTTAATAGTCCTGAGACGCCTTAACACCTTACCACCATGCACACTCAGAGATGCGAAAATCTTATCCCAAATTTCGACAACACATAGGACGTCTCTGGGAATTGGCAGATAGCGTAATCAATACTTTCAAATTCGGAAGCATGATGGTCCAGATTTATACCCCTTAAATTAGGGATGCACAACCTGTGGCTCGCAATGGGTTAAGATGTGGCTCGCGAATTTCGCCATTTTATAATGGGAAAAAATTGTAATTTTTGAAAATCGTGAAAAAATTGTGAATTTCGTCAATTTGCCGCAGGAAAAATTGAAAATTTCGTCATTTAAGAATCGCGAATTTCGATGATCGAGCGTGAAAAAATAGCGAATTTCGTCGATCGGGTGCGGAAAAATCGCGAATTTTGTAGATCAGGCGCGGAAAAAGACGCGAATTTTGCCAATCAGGCATGGAAAAAATATCAAATTTTGTTGATCGGGCGCAGAAAATTATCAAATTTCGTTGATCGGCTCCTCCTCTCCCTTTCACAGTTCACAGTTTGTCTCGGCACTAGCCACTTTCATGCCTAGGTTTGTTTTTTTATCACTTTTAATAAAACAAAACTTACTCTCTCGAATAAAGTCAAGGAATATTATCGTTCCATGAAAATAACCCTTCCTATATCTGCGTTATATATACAAATGTAAACTGTTGATATATTCTAACCAATAAAATTGGATGGGTAGCGGAACCTAGAGAGGTAAAACTATCCCCCCCCCCCCCCTTCTGAAACCATATTTCTTATCTGATTATAGGCCGCAAATCACCTCCCCCAAAACATAATTCTCTCCGTATTACTTATGTGGCCCTCGACCACCAATACCATTTTTGTAAGTGGCCCTTCTCTTGAAAAGGTTGTGCACCCCTACCTTAAATGATAGAATTCGACTAGATATAACGATACTCACTTCTGCCAGTGTATTTATACTACCCTGCTGACCATAAAAACCTCAAAACGACAGTCAATTTCAGGGAGATTCAACATTATTTTGCGAAAGTAAAAGAAAAATCTCAGTAGGCGGCTCTTTCACACACAGGTGTCAGAATCTGGACAACATGCTCACATACAAACTCAAATCCTTTTAATCCAAACATTTTCATCCTGGCATTATAAAAATAGAATACAAACTCGCAGCTGAAATATTTTATTACGGAATGACTTCTGTTCTCATTTGCGTTTATTATAACTTTTTCTATGGTAATTATTGTACAGTAAAGAATATTGGTTTTAAAGTCACATTCAATTTGTTCATGAAATGACAATGAAATATAGTCTTATTTCGCAATGAGTTATTAAATGAGCATTATTCTGTTAAAGTAAAAAATTATGAGCTTTGTAAAAATTTACAGAATACCTTTCATAGTACATTATTTTGGCGTTAGGAACAAAAAAAGTTGTATTATAAATTTCACCAAGCAGTTTTTTTTTTTTTTTTTTTGTCATATTTATATGTATTGTGCAATGCAACAAAAAAATGTAAACAAAAGGTCCAAAATTATTTAAATTAGCAAAATTATAAAATCGTCAAAATGCCTATGAATGAAAACGCAATTTTTTAAAAAGAGTAAATAGATAATTATTTGAAGTATTTCAATTCTTAAATTTTTCGAAAATTGTGTATTTCTAATAGCAAAACACGAATTACTTTAAAATGTATTCGAACAGAACATGAAAATTGAGTTATTTGATTAAAGTTTACCAAATAAAAATTAGAAATATTGCAAAGTAGAAGGAGATTAATTACTACTTATTTAATATCAAATCTTCATTATTTCGAAAGAACATATTTAACACCAATATTTATAATTTATTTAAAAATTTAATTAAATATTTATTAAACCAACACTGAAAATATAAATAAAAATAATGATAAACGATTTATCTTTGTAACTTCAAACATTGTTTAGTTTCCCTTTAAGTCTGATTGAAGATTAGACTTTCGAAAATTTTATTCGGAAGAATAAATATAACATCATATTTTCATTTCCGTTTGCTATTTGATTAAATATATTTAAAATCAACACCGAAACTTTTAACAAAAAAAAAAAAAAAAAAAAAAAAAGCAATTTTCGCTTGGGATTTGTAACAAATTTCTCATTTCTCAGTATGTCTGAAAAAATAAACTGAGAGAAATATTTTGATTTAATTTAAGAAAGAAATTATTTTATTAAAATAAATTTACCACATAATAAAAAGCATCAATAAATGATAAACGAAGCGAATTGGGTTTTTTTTATAAGAAATTAAATATATATCTGGTTTTAAATAGTATGTAAGTATCTAAATACATTTAAATATTAAACTTTGTAGTCTGTAATTTTAGTTTTGAAACACTTTATTTTAAAAGAACTAAGTAAAATTTTGATGTCGCCGTGAATAGATTTTATAGCCTGAAGTTCAATTCTTTTATATCTTAAATGGTTGCAAAAGTTTTGTAAAATATGTTCAGATTCTTTTTTAAAAATTCTATTTGAACAAGATATTTTTAAACATATTTAATAAATTAATTTCTAAACGTTTAAACATCGTCTAAATTATACAGATATAAAAATAGATACCCAGATTTTATTGTATTTCTATGATACAAATTTAATATACGTCTCGATGCGGGGCGCTCACAACACCATTCATTTTTTTTATACAATGTGCATCTTAAAAAGTGGGGAAAACTTTACGGTGTGATAGAAACGCAGCTATACGAGCAAATTTCGTCACAGAATGTATGGTCGGTAATGAGAAGTTAAAAGGTAGTTTTCTACTGTCTCAGGGAAATCGATCGGTCGAGGTAGTCCCATAGATTGGCCACTAAGATCGCCGGATCTCTCGTGTATGGACTTTTTCGTATGTAGCCAAATGTAAAGCCTAATCTACGAGTGCCCTATTGAAATCGATACGGATCTAGTCGCTACGATTGCAGTTCTTCCCGGCGATATTCAGGAAATTTCTGGTGTCTTCGCAAATGTGCGTCAGTCCCTATCACCTAGGTGTGAAGCGTGCATTACATCTGGCGGAAGATCTTTTGAGTAATTTCTTTGAGCATGTACATTAATTACTTTACTGTTAATAAATTGTTTTCTGGAGTGTCTCCTCTCATTTCTGCGTTAATTATTGAACTGCGACAGTGGAAAAATACCTTTTAACTTCTTACTACTTTCGTTCTGACCCTACATTCTATGACGAAATTTGCTCGCATAACTGCATTCTATCGCCCAGTAAAGTTTTGTCCCATTTTTCAGATATACCCTGTATATGTTAATTTATGAATCTAAAAGTAGAACCTATAAAAGAAGAAAATACTACTCGGATGTTGCAATCCCAAAACTTTCTTCTATCTCATTCATGTTAATACTTCCTGAAAGTATGTGAGCGCCACCGGTTATGTGATTTACAACAAAATCTAATCAGCAACAACATATATCGCCTTCTAACTGAATCTGAAGTTTGATGTAAATTCTTGCATTAGTTTTTGAGATAGAGCTATTGCGGAAATCATAAATAATTATCCATAATAGAGCCACCTGTTGGATGATTTACACCAAAAACTAATATAGGATCAATTTACATCTGGAACTAACTGAATATGGTTTAATGAAAATTTAGGTGTTAGTTCTTGTGATACAGATATTCTGGAAATCGTGAATAATGCATCATAGCAGTGCCACCTGTAGGACGATTAACACAAAAAAGTAATCAACCCGAAGTTATATCATGGACTAACTGAATCTGAAGTTTCATGAAAATTCGTGCATTAGTTCTTGAGACAGAGTTATTGCGATAATCATGAACAATGCAGCATAGCAGCGCCACTCGTAAAGCGATTAACACCAAAACGTAGTCAACACGAAATTATATCAGGGACTAACTCAATCTGAAATTTTATGAAAATCCGTGCATTAGTTCTTGAGATATGGCTATTTCGGAAATCGTGAAAAATTCAGTATAAAAGCGGCACTTGTAGGGCGATCTAGACCAAAAAGTAATCAGCACCAATTTATGTCAGGGACTAACTGAATCTAAAGTTTTGTTAAATTCCGTTCATTAATTTTTGAGATAGAGCGCCCACAAAATTTGTGTCACATACAGGCAGACAGACAGAGTCAAAGACTCACAGACACACATTTTGTTAAAACATGTTTTTCGGGATCTCTAATCGTTAAAACGTGTAAATCCGTCGAGAAGCGGGCTTCGAAAATTTTTACGAATCCAATTCTTGTAAAGATAGAAGAAAATAAAAATAATGTGTCAAACATAAAATATGAAACACTTTCCAATACTTCCACAATACTGTAAAGAAACGTAACCGTTTAAAAAGGAAGAAGATATCAAATTAAATAATTTAGAAAATGCAAATTACATTTGAAAACCAGATTTCGGCAATTACTGTTCGTTTTCCAAGCTGAACTTTTTGACATAAAAAACGCTGTGGTTTGGCCGGATTCATTTGATTACAAATCATTCCTAATCTCTTCAGATAGCCTGGCAGGCTCTGCAAAATACAGATACAATTGACTATACGATTACAGATATTCTAAGTTTAAGAGCCTACACTAGCCACTCAAAAAGACCCTGATGATAATGTTAACCCTACGGGGAAGTTAATTTCAAATGTCTCGTTTAAATTTTGATATTTTCGAATGATTTGTTTTTGCATAGGATAGCTGAAGACAGTCTACAACCGGGATAGTTTTTACTTGTTTGATTTGGGTTTCATATTTAAAAAAAAAAATATTATTACTTTTGAAACCGGGTTGAACCGGTTCTGAAATTGAAACTATCCTAATATAAAAAAAAGCTATAACCAAAATTGAAAAATAAAAACTAGCTCGGCTGTAGATCGTCCGCAGCGATTCAATGAGAAAAAAAAAAACATTCGAAAATATAAAAATTCAAGCGAGATATTTGAAAATAACTTCCCCATAGGATTAACATTATCATCCGGGTCTTAATACACAAATACAGCAAAACACTCCATTTTAAATGGGTTAAAGGGCACTCAAGAGTCACAGGGAATGAATTACTGCTGGTACTAGCTGATACTATGACAAAAAGGCAGTAGAGGGCACTAATGTCACATCATACTTCCTTTCACATCCAGTTTCTCATTTAAAATATAAATTAAAACAGGAAATAAAAAATGAATGGCAGCAAAGATGGGACAATGAAGATACATGCCGCTGCATACACAACTTATTACCAAGTGCTCACATTCAATTTACCATAAATAATAGTTACCTTTCTTTTCTTCACAAATCGCGGCCCTTTCCAGAAATAATCTTTACGACATAGGTAAATGTGACTCTCGACTTTGTGCGTGTGGTCTCCCCTCCACCTCATTTTCACTACGTGCTGGATTGTTCTCTAACAACATATTACCACGATAAAAAACACAGAGCTATGGCGATTACGGATTGGATTAATTATATTTGTGAAAGTCCTGTTCTCATGAATAGAATATCAGCACTAATGAGATTTATTGAGAAAAATGAAGTCATTTTTAAAAATAATTATCCATACCTCTCGGATGCTTCTTCAGACGATGATTTATGATTTTTTTTGTTATCTTCTTTTTCTTTTATATTGTAAATAGTTTTCATATACAGATGGGGGACAAAATAATGCGAACACCTATGATACCAATCGCTTATGAATTGTAATTCTTCCATAAATGTTCGAAGCATAAAGTTCCCCTTTAACAGTTATTGCTGAAATGGTATTCTGGAGATGATAATTTATCATACGAATTGAATATTTCCAACTGAGCGAAAAAATGCCCAGGCCGGGAATCGAACCCAGATCTTTGGCTTACAAGGCCAATGCTTTTCCATTTAAGCTAACTGGGCCGACAACCAGCCAGCATATTTCGCTCAGATAACCTTATGCATTGGCCTTGTAACCCAAGGATCTGGGTTCGATTCCCGGCCTGGGCATTTTTTCGCTCAGTTGGAAATATTCAATTCGTATGATAACTTTACCAGTCAGTTTGACTGTGTTAAAATAATAGTTCTTCTACGTATCCATCGTTAATATGCAGGTCCTTAACCTGCGGTTTATTCTGTTGAGCTGTCTACATGACAGACCAGATGTTCCAACCAATAAGGTTATCTGACCGAAATATGCTGGCTGGTTGTCGGCCCAGCTAGCTTAAATGGAAAAGCATTGGCCTTGTAAGCCAAGGATCTGGGTTCGATTCCCGGCCTGGGCATTTTTTCGCTCAGTTGGAAATATTCAATTCGTATGATAACTTTACCAGTCAGTTTGACTGTGTTAAAATAATAGTTCTTCTACGTATCCATCGTTAATATGCAGGTCCTTAACCTGCGGTTTATTCTGTTGAGCTGTCTACATGACAGACCAGATGTTCCAACCATTAAGGTTATCTGAGCGAAATATGCTGGCTGGTTGTCGGCCCAGCTAGCTTAAATGGAAAAGCATTGGCCTTGTAAGCCAAGGATCTGGGTTCGATTCCCGGCCTGGGCATTTTTTCGCTCAGTTGGAAATATTCAATTCGTATGATAACTTTACCAGTCAGTTTGACTGTGTTAAAATAATAGTTATGATAATTTATCTCTGACGTTATTTGGGATAAAGATTGCCTGCACTTTCGGGCAGCTGGGTTGTTCTCTACAATACCTGCAAATTTGGCCAGCAGTCTGACTTGAATGATGCATATGTAAATTTTCATAAAAATTAGATAAATGGTAAGAAATCAGTCAATTATTGAAGATTTTAATAGCAACAGAAATTGTTTTAAAAATTTGACTTAACAAAAAAAAAAAAAAAATAAAAATTTGTGGAAAAAATAAAATAAAAAATGTGAGGGAATGACAAGTGAGGGAATGATGAAATAAGACATTTTTACTAGTTGTAGGGGAAAAATGCAAAATTATGAAGAAATCCAAACTGTTTCCTTTAAGAGAAACACTTAATATATAATGTATGATAAAATTAAAATTTTTGATATTTACAAAAAAATGAATATTCTGTGTGAGGGAATGACTGCTAATAAAAACGCTTCCGGATATACTGACTAAAAAAAAATTCTGTAAAATTAACAAAATCTTACACCACCAATTTATGTTGCTGGACTGACAAGTGCTCAAAATAGCTTCTTCTCTGTGAAGGATGCTAGACTGCTACTGCTCATTAGTGGTAGATATTTGAGATAATAGCAATGTGTGAGGGAATGATGGTCTAACATGGGGAAACATATAATTGATTGAGTAGACTATATAATAATAGTAAAAATTAATATTTTTATTATTTTTTGTAATGTACCAAATAAGAACATCATTTTGCTTAGGGTATTTTTAATTATTTTTATTTCTGGATGGAAAGAAATAGGCAATAAAGCATGGTAGTACAGGTGGGGGAAAGGTGAGGGAATGATGTTTGCATGATATATATTATATTTTTAAATACTAAATTTATTTATTTTTAAATTTTACTCTCTGCCCCTAATAAACTATGTTTAGATCTTCTAATAAAAATAAAAATAAATAAAAATGTAATAAAATTAAGAGCATTTATATGGCTGGGAAGCACTTTTTGCACTATTGCAGAGAATAACCCAGCTGTGGGAGTCAACTCTCTTTTATCCCTCCCAGAAAGATTTCTTTTCCGTCCACTGTTGTACCTCGCGGACGACACTTACCGCCTTTCGTGTACGCTGTCACAACAACTGACATCGTACTCCTAGCACATCCCAAATAACTATGGTTGTTTCCGTCACGGAGCAACCACCGCACCGCATTCCAACAATCATTCCTTTTTCGAACTCTGACAGGTCAGTCATTATTGAGTTTTCCAGAGCGTATGCAAAGCGTTTACAACCCCTATGACTGATGTTGAGGGACTGACCTTAGGAGTACTGTGTCAGTTTTATAACCACTAAGTCGCAGAATTGAGTGCAAAGTGACATGCACGTTCTGCTTCTTTGAAGGGGACCATGCCTTTTTCATGGGTGTTCGTATTATTTTGTCACCCATCTGTGTATTTATTAAATATTATTGTTATTAATTTTATTATTATTGGTATCATAGTTACTATAAGTAGTATTTTTGTTACGAATGTTTTGTATTTATTATAATTCGTCATGTTTTGAACTAGGCAGGTATAGTGAGAATCTTACAGTTTTTTGAATTACTAAAGCAGAAATATAAACACTGAACATTTGTTTTAACTGCTACCAAAAGATGGACTGAGAAATGGGTTTCGGCCGTTCGTAGGAAAACACTCTATCAGGCTTTCAGCTTGGAGCTACGGTTCGGATTTCCCTTCTCTTCCCTACCCCTTCCCTAGCTTGAAAGGTACTCGAATTCGTTTGAGCATTCTTGTACATAATCTATAGATCTCCATATACGCTACATGACAAGCTAAATTTTAGCTTAGTTATAAATTTCTTAGTACAACAGCGAACATGTTACAATATACCTCGATGACATATGTCAATTATATGGCACACCGAGTATATTTATGAAACTTAGAGTGCGTACAGACCGCAGACAGACAAACAGAAGTCACAACAATTTTCAACTATGTTGGAAAGTGTTTAAAAATTGCACTATGATAAAATCCTTGAATTTACTAAGAATTTTCTGGGAAATTGGGATGCCTAGAACTTTTTATGTAACTACAACAACAAAAATCCACGTAACAGATACACTTTTACACTGTAAATCAAAATTCATATTTGTTAGGTATGAATCGGCATTTAACTAATAACAGAAATACAATATTCGTCTATTATCATATTCAGAGAACATTAGAACTCGCTTCTATTTTAAACATTGCAACTGGACATGTAAGTCGGTAGTTTTGAATATTCTTAATTGATTCGTAGGAGAAAGAAATTAAAATTAGTCAGGATTTTCCATTGCTTTTCAAATAACATGCTCCATTAGGTTAATTTTATTATTAAAAGATATTTAAGAACTATTTTATCACACGTCCTTTTGTACTATAACCCCAGACAAATGCTCCAAATCCCCGTGCCATAACAACTGGAAAAGATAACTAGGAAAACAGTCAGTAGTGACGAAGGAGATGGTGAATTCGGATTGGTTGGGGAGAGCCCGTCCAACCGAGCATCCCAGGATGATCAGAACAAAAAGGGGGTAAAGGCCTTCTACCCAATAAACAAAAAGTCCCTTTTCAGGGACCATACATTTTACATAATAATAATAATACAATTTTCCTACACATATTGCAAAAAGTTATTCAAAAATAATTAAGAGAAAAAAAAAGATATTTACAGACAAAATGAAGAAATTTACAGTATTTACAAAAGAAATTATTCTTTTTTAATTCTTTCAGGAAACTTGGATATCCCGTCCATGAATTTAAGCGTTTTGCGAGCATCATCAGTTTCTGATGTAATCTGCACGTACAATTTTTCGAGGTAGTTTGCTAATTCATCAAAAGAATAAATTTTAAGTTATTATTTTATTTTTTCAATAATCTCAAAAAGCTTAGTAATATCATTACCTAACTCATAGTCTTAGTATTCAGGCGCCACCTAGGGGATGCGAATTGAGTTCGAGTTACTTTTTTGGTTTGGGGAAGTTTTCGGATTTTCAGTTTTAATTTTATTTTGGAGTGCGTTAGCGTACGATTTTTTCGCGTTTTGAGGGGATACTTTTTGCAGCCTCTAAAAGAGGCTGGGTGCTCTTTAGAACAATTGGTACTTTTGGTTTGGGGTCATTTTCGGTTTTATTTGCATTTTTCTTTGGGCATGAAGCGGAATCATGATACTCCTCGCACCTGACACATTTAGCATCTAAGAAACATGAATCGGCGTGATGAAAGAAAATTTTGACATTTGAAGCATTGAGTCGCCTTCTTTGGCGACCTGTATGCTTCAATATCACGCGAAAATGAGAAAGGGCCTTAAATTTGAAGATTTTTTTAGAAAGTTCCGTCTTAGTGAGGTGCAACAGGAATAAGGGAAGGATGTGTTTATCTTTGCGGCTTATCATTTGTACACTGTAAAAAAATGTAAATAAACAGGTTGTTTTTTAATCATACCTGTTTTTTAAAGATTTCAAATAATTAAAAAATGTCATAGGATATTTTAACAATATTATTTTATTAAAAAACTTATTTACTGTTTATCCACAATTTAATTGCCTTTAAATGCGAAATACCTGTGTATGAAATTTTCATGTATACCGAAGAATGCTGCATACAGGGCATTTTTAGATAAGGGCAATGTTAAAAAACGCATTTATTGTTCGGCCACAATATACTGTATTATAACGTCTAACCCTTGTATGCGAATATTCTTGAGTACGCAAAATATCTGTATGCCGGAAATTTCTGTATGGGTAATGCCAGATGTTATTTTTCAATGTTAGGGTTCTTAGCGCCATTTTGTAAAATATGCAGTGATTTGAGTGTTTAATATATTAATCATCGTACTTATAACTAGAAACTGGCGGACTTTTCGTGTACATTAGTATTATTAGTATCTGCGTCACATTTGAAGGTATGGTTTTCGAAGTTATCACCATTAATTAGTTAGGTATGACAATTTTAAAAAGTGCTGTTTGGGCATTCCACGAATTGTATTCTCCATAGAGAATAGATGGCAAAAGCAATATAGTTCTTATGCTTTGAAAGATATTAAAACACGATATTAACAAAAAACTAATGCTTAATTCAGTTACTTTGAACTTTCTACTTTCGTTACGTACCTGTTTTATATGTTTATGACATATATAACTGCTTTAAATATTTTTTTCAAAAAGTATGGTTTTTGCACTTTTAATTTAACCCGATCGCCCACATGATAACATGGGGAATGGTGAATTGTTTACAATTTTACTTAAAGCCTAAAAGATATTAATCCTCTATTTTTATGACATACTTTTATGATATTCTAATGATTTAATTCTTTATCTTTGCTCCGCCACCCTCCATGTTGTCCTAGGATGTTTTTTAGTATTTTTCAAAAAATAGATAAAAAATGTGTTCTTTTTGTTCTGTCAGTTTTGCGGTCAATCCATTTCAAGTGGTCCAGAAAATCATTAGTTCGTTGCTCGACCATTTTTAAAAAATCTGAAATTTTTTGTACAACAGCCCTAACATGATAAAAGTTCAAAATGACTATTATTTTAATTTTATTAATTGTTGTTTGTGCATGGCAGCCATCTTTGTTTCATCTTCTGCAGCAATTTTCTCACAGGAAGGGTCTACGGAATTGTAAATAATTCATCGTTTATTTATCCAATTCAAGTGTGGATTAAAGCAATTTGTACAGAATACATTGGGCTAAAAATTTGGTAATGGAGTAGTTTCCGAAACTAATTGCTTATTGGTAAAATTTAAGCATAAAATTTCGGTTTTTTTTCAAAATTTGTCCGTTTACAGGAGGAAATTTTTCAAGCAAGGAAAACTGTCTACATGACATAATTTTTTTACAAATAGGCCGAAAGTACTTGTACTCACACGCCGAGTTCCAGATCTGAGACTTGCTTTCTCTTCGCTAAAAAAAAAATCCCAAATTTTTCAAAAACGACAAAAATAGCACTTTTCAGGCTTTGTTATCTCTGGTGGGGCACGAGATAAAAATCTGATTTCTTTTTTTTTTTTTTTAGTAAGACCATTATAAGACCCAGTATGGTAGTGTTATGCACAAGAAATTTCAGGATGGAGATTTGATTACAAGCTGAGATATGGCAAGGGCAACATGTCAAAACAATACTGCCAAACTATTGTTTTGTTGTAGTCACAGTTAAGTATTTATCTCAGAGTATCATTTAAATTTATTTTTTAGATTATCTTTAAATAATAGTAACAGAAAATAAAGCCTTTTGAAATTAATTTAAACAATAATTATGCCTAAGACCTACATTTTGTATGGTTTCAGTAATTTTTGTTGTAATTTTAGTAACTAAAAGAAACCTCAGCACTTTTACATATATATATATATATATATATACATATATATATACAAGACCTGAGACAAAAACAGAATAGGGAAAGATAAAAGCTGTTAATGTTGGCCTACTTGTTGAGACATGATCAAACGTGTCAAAACACATTCCTGCTTGTTGGTTTAAAAACCACAATTTTAATGCTGCTTGCCAGTCCCTGAAACTTGTTCCTACCATAAGTATGTTCCTGTAATTGAAACATTATGCGATGTTATCAAGCATCAGCCTCAAGTAATTTTCAGAAAGTAAAAATATCCAAAGCCTTTTCAAAATTTATACTGCAGAAAAATCACATTTTTGCATAAGAAGTAAGATAGGAATTATAAACGAATTGAGACTTGCACATAGTGATTTGAAAGTATATTTCTAGAGCTAGTAGGGCCAAGATCTTCAATCAAGTTATCAAGATATGACAAGACTTGGTTCCTACAAATAAAATTTTGAGAAAGATCAAAATTGTGGTTTTTGAACCAACAAGCAAGAATGTGTTTTGACATATTTGATCATGTCTCAACAAGTATGACAACATTAACAGCTTTTCTTTTTCCCTATGTTGTTTTTGTCTCAAGTCTTGTATAAAAATATTTTTTTTTATATATGTAAAAGTGCTGAGGTTTTTTTTTTTAGTTACTAAAATTACTTACAGCAAAAATTACTGAAACCATACAAAATGATAATTATTTTTTTAATTAATTGCTAAGCTTTGCAAAGGGCTTTATTTTCTGTTACTACTATTTAAAGATAATCAAAAACATAAATTTAAATGACACTCTGAGATAAATACTTAGCTGTGACTACAACAAAACAATAATTTGGCAGTATTGTTTTGACATATTGCTCTTGCCATATCTCAGCTTGTAGTCAAATCTCCATCCTGAAATTTCTTGTGCATAGCACTACCATACAATACTCTTATAAAAAAAAATTTCAGATTTTTATCTCGTGCCCCACCAGAGATATCAAAGCCTGAAAAGTGCGATTTTTGTCATTTTTGGAAATTTTGGGATTTTTTTTTAGCAAACAGAAAGCAAGTCTCAGATCTGGAACTAGGTGTGCGAGTACAAGTACTTTCAGCCTATTTGTAAAAAAAAATTATGTCATGCTGACAGTTTTCCTTGCTAGAAAAATTTCCTCTTGTAAACGGACAAATTTTGGAAAAAAACGGAAACATTATGCTTAAATTTTACCAATAAGCTGTTAGTTTCGGAAACTATTCCATTACTAAATTTTTAGCCCAGTCTATTCTGCACAAATTGCTTTAATCCGCACTTGAATTGGATAAATAAATGATGAATTATTTACAATTCCATAAACCCTTCTTGTGAGAAAATTGCTGCAGACGATGAAAAAAAGATGGCCGCCATGCACAAACAAAAATTAATAAAATTAAAGTAATAGTCATTTTGAACTTCCATCATGTTAAGGTTGTTGTACAAAAAATTTTAGATTTTTTAAAAATGGTCGAGCAACCAGCGCTGGACCACTTGAAATGGATTGACCCTTTGAAATTTTCCAATGAAATACATTATGAGTGATCTTTTTTCATAAATTCTTTAAAAATACAAATTATTATTTTAACTCTTAGTGCCTAGGGATTACAATCCCGGGATCTCGCTTTATTTTTAATCCCGAAAATCCCGAGGTGTATACTGGCAAATCCCGGGATTTTCGAGATTGTCTTTTTTTTTTTTTTAATGGAACAATATTCAACTGAAATTAAAAAATATATTTATTAACTTTCGCTTTTGGAAAAAATATCAATTGATTTTTATGAAAATTATATGCCATTGAAAATTAATATATACCTCAATTATTTTTTACATATATTTCTAACCGATTAAATCTTAAGATGGAAATCCTTTGACTTGGAAACAGATATAACCGCACAGCTATTAGTCAGGAAAAGGAAGTCATTTATATATTTCAATTTCGCTGAGTGTGCAGAAAATATCTTTCACTACGAAAGTAATTTTCGAATTAGAATTTACTGATAAGCGTTGCATTTGTGTATCATAGTCATTATTATGTGCTAACTATTTTTTTTTCGCGCGTTTAATATTTATTTTGCTTTAAAGATGTCTAATGAAAAGTATTTTGTAGTTCATAGGAAAAATAATGATACATCTTCAGTATGGTACTACTATTTAACGACAAAAGATTGAATAAGTGCTAAAGGCGCCGTTCAAATATTACGTAAGCACATAGGGGGGGGGGGGGGGGAAGGGGTTAGCGATTTGCTTATTTTTGCTGACAAGGTGGGAGGGGGGTTTGAATGATGCTTACGTAAGACATTTTCAAAATCTCTTAACTTGTAAAAAAAAATATTAAAAATTTCAAATTGAAAAAAAGAATTAGTAAAAGAATATTAAACTTGAAGTTCTGATGTCAGCTATTTTGACCGTACAAGGAAAACATAAACTATCTTTTTTATCTAGAGGTGACTGTTCAGGTTTTATGCATGGGGGCTTATTATCTCTGAGAACTTACTACTATTAAAATTGTGAAAATAGAATAGAATTGAATGGATCGATCCGATATGTTTTATTGTGACAATATGAGTTTTCCGGGAAAGCTTCCAAAACGTAAGTAAAATTCCATCTTCTTTGTTTCCACACCTCCTCTGTCAAGTGGTTGAACCCCATAATCATAGTGACCGACTGCTCTACTGCCTGGTGTCGCGTGAGTTTTGAAAACCTCTCAGTATTGTAGTGTAGTGGTGTTTAAAATAAATAAAATAAGAAATATGGCTTCATTTCGAGAAATCTTGTGTAAAAAACTTTTTGAAAGTTTCAAAAAGTCTGCATCAGATAAACCTTTGAAGGATATCCAATGTAAAACTCATGATGTGTGGCGGCAGTACAAAGAGTCTTACAAAACTGACAAAGAGTCAGAGGCATTGGTGCTAAAAATAATTGAAGGCGAACTGCGTAAGGCAACCCAAAAATAGATCAGTCTTTCTTGATTATTTTATAAGGTAATTATAATCAGTTTATTCTTAAAATTTTAAATATATTTTATCATAACTTTAAGTTTACATAATTAATTGGAAAAATGGAAAAAAGATAGATAACATAAAATGACCGTGTAGCCTTGGCGAAACATGTTCAGTATGGCAATAAATAAAGACCAAGAAAATGTCAAAAAACGAGTTATTATTTTTTAATATGACCTTATTTTTCTTTTCAAATAACTCGAAAACGAATGCATCCATAGGGGAAAAATATTAAAAAATATGTAATTTTTGTAGCAGATAACCTTCTAACTGTTTTCAAATTTTGTACCTTACTAAAAATGAAATGCAATCCAATTGAATTGAAAACAATGTATCTCGAATTCAAAAACAGATAAATAAGGTTTTCAGTGATCTAAAAAAAGAAAAACAATCCTTAAAAAGGAAACGACAAAATGTTGAATAGCAAAGAAAACAACGAACCACCAAATGAACAAAGCTTGAAGAAATCTGCCATGATAATACAGACATTTAAAAAAAGAATTAGCTTTGAGGGAATCAGTAGGAAGGCCAAGCTTAAATGTAGATCAACCATTATTGCTTAAGGCAATGGCAGACATAGCTATTGTTGGAAGCGCTGCAGATTCAAAAAGAAGAAGCGAGTCAATGCGAAGTGTCAATACTCTCGATGACTTGACTGCAGAACTGAAAAAAAGTGGGTTTTGCAATAAGCAAGAGTAGAACATATCTTCGTTTCCTTCCAAAAAATTTCTCAACCATCGAGGGTCGAAGACATGTCCCCACAGTGCCGATAAAACTTTCTTGGGCTCAGGCTGATTATCACCAATCTCACATTGATAACCAATTTGCAGTAACATTCATCCGCTATTTAGGAACTTTAGCTTCAATTTTTGGACCCATGCAAGTGTTTCTTCTTTCACAGGATGACAATGAGCGTGTACCTTTGAGGATTACAGCAGCCAATAATCAGGCTCCGATACTGATGCATATGGAGTATCGTGTATCCTTACACGACCACAACTGGGTCATCGCTGAACGCCACAAACGTATCCCATCTGCTTACGCTGGTATTGCGATTGCTCCTGGCATAGCAGGTCAAAGTAAAGCCATGGGTTATTCTGGTCCCACGTTTATAGTCATAAGAAGTGGGAACACAGTTCTTCCACAGCAAATACTCATGCTCAGGATTTTGAAACTCTATTAATACTCAAAGACTTTAAAAAATTAGTGAAAACAGAAGAGGGTTTCATCAAACCTGTATTCACAGTTACGGTAGATGGATGTCCAGACGAGAATCCCCGCTACCAGAAAGTTATATCGTTTGCTATTAACCATTTCAAAAAGCAGGATTTGGATGGAATTTTCATAGCGTGCAATGGTCCTGGAAGAAGTGCATATAATTGAGTAGAAAGGTGAATGGCACCACTCAGTCGAGAACTGTCTGGTAGGGTGGGTCGAAAAAAAGAAATTTTTGATTTTCGTGACGCTTTAGTGCAGAAAAGTTGCCTATTGTAATAAAAAGAAAAACGGCATAAATTTTTTTTAAATCGATTAACATCTTCCATTCGCGCATCGTACTTAAATTTGATGAAAAATTTAAAAAATCGCGCTTTTTCTCTAATTTTTTTAAGTTAATTAAAACTTTAAAAATAAACACGCTTTAGCTTTTTATGCTTGTTTCATAGTTTACATAACCTAAATAAATTAAATTCTAATCAATAATCTAATTTTTCCGCTCGCGCAACATCTTAGAAAAAAAACATAAATTTAGCAATTTTTCGCAATTTTCACCGTGCAACTCTTCGCTCGTTTTGCTAGAACAAATCGACCCAAAATTCACCAGGTGGAGGTGGTTGCACGTAGAGTTCCACCTCCGTCTACCCAACGAACCATCCAATTGTTGGGTGAGGCATTTAGATTATATTTGCAATTATATATAAAGATTTTCTATAGAGTAGCATTCTATGGCGTACTGTGTTTATTACGTTTTCTTTTATATCTACTACACATTTAAAGTCTGATTTTTTGAAGAAGTGAGGCATAACCGATTTAGACTTCGGTGTTGTTCGGAATATAGCCATCTCTATCTTCATGTCAATATAACTTATTCGAGGTCTCTGTTACAAGTTTTACACACATCTTAACAATCTTGGTGTGACAGGGAAACATTTGTATTTTCCTGTTGAGAGTAGTGTCAGAAGTGATGAACTATTTAACATCATATTCACGCAGGTCCCGCGTCATTGGGGAAGGATACACCGCACAAGAATTCGAATTAATAATTTCTATTTAATCGGAAGCTTGAAAGTTTCCATTCGGTGGCATTACATTTCTAACAGTTTTCTTCTTTGGGGAGGTTTGGCTTGCTTTTACGATCCTTCTGTACGTTTCTTTATACGTTTTCTTTAATCGACAATCATTGCCAACAGAACATTATCTGGGTGCGCAAAAAACGCAGTTCGTTCTATTACTGGATCGACAGATTGTAGTAATTCGTCGGATAAATAGCGTGATGCTTGAATTGCTTGAAATACATGTTTTGGTCCGTCAGTAAAATATTTGCTTATTTTATGGCAAATTATACAGGCATGTATGATTTTATGATGAAGCCAACTATTTCTTATAAGTTTACGCATGAATCTGATACAATCTAAGGACTCGGTTGGCCGCAGTTAGTCATCTGGTATCGGACAAAGTACCAAGATCCCAATTCGCCAAGTCTTCTGGGCAATGTCCAAGGTGATTGCATTCAAAATGTTCCAAAAATACTGTTGTTATTCGCTCAAAAATGTCCTGTCTATATCAGGAATCGAACAATCTGCGTGTTCACAATCGACCACAGGTGCTTTTTCACAGCAAGGGAGCTTCTACCTGATTGACGCACTAAAAGATCTAAGCCCTTCAGTTCGACCGTGAATATGTTGGAAAATTTGATGATAAGAAAGCTCATTAAAATGCCGGATGCTTTTTCTCCACATTTTATTATTTTCTAGTCGGTGGAAAGCACCATTATTCCATCCAGTGTTTGTTACAGTACCATCACACCCTACTACTTCTAGTTTTTCTAGTGATATTAATAGTTCAGACAAACAAGAAATAAATCTTTGACTTATATCATTTGATGAACTCGAGGAAGGAGATACATGTCCAATATAAGTTGATCCAGATTCCGGGATAAGAGAATAGTGTTCTTATTTCACATTCCAGTGAAATTGCTTGGCATTAAATTTTTCGCCGAACAAAGTATCTCATATTTGTCCGTCAAAAAAGACCCGAACTTTCCCCAGGGGTGTGAATCGGCTTTTCGAATCCCTCCTTAAACGACTCTTCTCTCTTTTTATTTTACACTTATCAACCACATCAGAACAGTGCCGGGTAACATTGAACTTGACGCCATGACAACTTTTGGCCGATCAGAATCTCCGAAACGATCAGTGTTTAGCGCTGTTGCGTTAATTTTAATTATCATCTGTCATTTGGGCTTTTAGTGGATGTACTCGGTTTGTATTTATCTTCCTCATACTCCGAGTCTTCAAAAGAAGTGTGTTTAAGTTCATCAATTTCATTGTACACTGTCACTTTAGGAACTTTAAAATTATTTGAGGAACCACTCAGTGCTTGCTGAAGATCACGAGTTTTCCCCTTGGTCTTCACATTTAACTTTTTTGTAACTGTTTTGTAAATACATCCGATTTTCTTCCGAATTGTAATTGCTTTGAAGAATCATGAACCTCAACTCAAAGACACGGATTTTTTTTTTTTTTTTTTTTTTTTTTTTTTTTTTTTTTTTTTTTTTTTTTTACATAAGCATAAGCAATAATTAGAATTACACATTGACATTCATGTCGTCTTTTTAATATAATATAAATACCACACCCAACAATTGGACGGTTGATTGGGTAGGATGTGGGTAGAACTCAACGTGCAACCACCCCCACGTGGTGAGCTCTGTGCAGTTTTGTTTTAGCAAAACGAACTAAGGGTTGCACGCTGAAAAGTGAGAAAAAATTGGCAAATTTATGTTTTTTCTAAGGGCTTTCGCGAACAAAAAAAATTGAATTATTGGTCGGAATTTAATTTTTTTAGGTTATGTGAACCATGAAACAAGCATAAAAAGCTAAAGCGTATTTATTTTTAAGTTTTAATTAACTTAAAAAATTAGAAAAAAGTCGCGATTTTTGCAATTTTTCATCAACTTTAAGTACGATGCGCGAATGGAAGATTTTAACCGATTCCAAAAAAAAATATGCGGTTTTTCTTCTTATTACAATACGCAACTTTTCCGTACTAAAGCGTTACGAAAATCAAAAATTTCTTTTTTTCGACCCACCCTACTCTGTCTGTTCTTATACACCCTCATAACCATTATGGTTCCCATCTCGATGAGGACGATCGCACTATTGTTGAAGAAATAGAGCAAAATAACTTTGCATATGCTGGTAACACTCTCGCAGATATCTGGAACTCATTAAACATTGACGGTTATCCTGTTACTGCCACATATATTGATTCAGGTGAACTAGACTCTCTTGGTTATGACTTGGATTGGTATTCGAAGCACGTACAAGAAAGTCAATACTTGTTGCAAATTGTAAAATGCGAAGAAAAGAATTGTTGCTTCCCTGCACGTAGTGGATTATTTCGTATTTTAAAAGGACGATTCATTCCTCCTCCAATTAAAATGATACAATCGTCAAATGACATCATTACAAGGGAGGAGGGGGAATTTATAGATTCAAGTCTCCGTCTGACCTTAAATCTGAATATTACAGCAAAGGGATTTTTAAAGATACTGTATGATTATTTGTGCCCTTTGATAAAGTTGCAATTATCCGCAAGAACTTGTGGAAGTTGTGGCCAATATCATGCATCTCAGAAATCGGGAAACAGACACAAAAAAATTCAACACAGTGGAAAAAGCGAGAAGGCCTGCCTTAGGCGCATCCCACACTAAGGCGACACATAAGACATGTCGCTTGAATTCGCTGGAAAAACTGGTTTAAAA
This sequence comes from Maratus speciosus, assembly GCA_963932465.1. NCBI lineage: Eukaryota > Metazoa > Arthropoda > Arachnida > Araneae > Salticidae > Maratus > Maratus speciosus. The sequence goes on from OZ010792.1 coordinate 459,570,571, forward strand.
CAGGTTTGAAACAACTTCGTTCTTTGTTTCGACCGGTTTTTGCGCTACATGTCGATTGTCGTCTCAATGTGGGATGTGCCTTATACTACCACTGCGAATTGCTGCTCGTCGAGCAAATGAACTTATGTGCTTCGTAAAATTCGTGGAAGATATGTAAGATGTTGAGTGGATCAATGAAGATGGAGTTGATCAAGATTGCATCCGAAAAGAATGCGATGAAGATAATCAAGTAAAACTGGAAACCAATATCATAACAGATATGGAAAAATGGCTTGAGCAGCCGTGATCAGCATCGGAATAGATATGGGCATGTTCAAATTTAAATTTTACAAATGGCTAAGTTCTTCTAAATTGTGATCTAAGAAATTTTCTTAAATAGAATTGTAAGGAAATAAAACAAACATTTTTTTATTATTATATTTAAGTCGAGATAACTATATCATAACAGGTATATATCATATAGGTAACAGGTATATATCATAACAGATAGTAACTATATCATATAGGTAATATCATAACAGATATGGAAAAATGCCTTGAGCAGCCGTGATCAACATCGGAATAGATATGGGCATGTTCAAATTTAAATTTTACAAATGGCTAAGTTCTTCTAAATTGTGATCTAAGAAATTTTCTTAAATAGAATTGTAAGGAAATAAAACAAACATTTTTTTATTATTATATTTAAGTCGAGTACGGTTTTTTTTTATTTGTATTGTGTCCTAATTTTTTTAAATTAAATTATTACTGTTAAGTGGGGGGGGGGGTGTAATTTTCTTACGTAATTATTAGGGGGGGTTTGCGATTTGCTTATTTTAGCTGACAAGGGGGGAGGGGGTCAAAAATTGTCAGAAACATGCTTACGTAATATTTGAACAGCTCCAAATGCAAAAGATAAAAATATAGCACAGTGTTTAAAACATTAGGTGGGTCGACTAAGAGGTAGTATACGCATTTATCTACGAAAGATGGTACTAAAGTTCAGAAAGAACTTAATACAATCTCTCTTCCTTTCTCAAGTTAAGATTGCATAGTAAGATTGCTTTCTAAAAAGCGGAAAATAGAAATCATATTTTCGAAAAAAAAAAAAACAGATTAGTTAAGAAACAGTGAAGTATTCAAACTAATTTTTTTTTTCGTAGTATGTAATAACTTTTTATATTACGCAACGTTTTCGAATTTTAAAAACTATCTGTATTTAGAAATTTAAAGTATAAATCTATGTAATTTTTAATTGTTGTATGGGTGTGCGTTAAGTTCTTTTATTTCAAGAAAAAAAAAAGCTTCATGTTAAGGAAAATCTTGCGTTTGCGATATCCTAGAATTGTAATCTTTAATTACGTGGTTTTGAGAATAATTCAATATTAGTTAGTGATATTAATTATTTTTCAATATTGTAAATATTAAGCCATTCAAAAACTTGTTTAACAGGAAATAAAAGAAATTATCTAGAAGGTGGAACATATAATTTCATGTCTTTTGTTACACTGTCAAACATCAACGGCATTTTAATTTTTATTTTCAATTGTAGTAACTGATCCTATACTTTTTTATTATTAATTAAAGTCTTAAATTTTTAACTTGGTATATTTTCATATGTAAGTTAGACTGTATTTTTGCTTTAATTATCTTTTCTATAAGATTATGATATTTAGTTATTCTAAAAAATTGGTGATATTAGAGAAATTCTAATTTTCGTAATCCCGGGATTGAATCTAAGCAATCCCGGAATTGGAAATTAGTCTCGGGATTGCAATCCCTACTTATATCTTTTGGAAGTTTAAATTCTATATTCTGATCCGGTAAAAGTTTTATATTTTTATGACAATTGCTAGTATTTTTAACTTACATGTACTTTTTATAAATTTTTAATTTTGAAAGAAGGATTGCGAGATTGATTACATTAAATGCTTTAATATCTATAAATTAATAGTGTAGAATGGAGTTTCATTATGGAGTTTCCATTATCTAAAACACTAAAAGTATTAAATGTAGATTTTTATAATGGATTGATTTGGTTTTCAATGGAAATTTCTCCTGATTTTTCAAACTTAAAATTATAATTGATATATTTCTGATACTAATTATGGGTAACTATGCATTCTGGAATGTCCTTAGATGTCACATAGTATCAGACATTGCTCAAAATATAACCTAATAGCATTTTAGAGCAGGGCACTATCGGTAACTGTGGGTAGAAGATAATTGGATGTATATTTTAATACCGGAAATTTTTAATGATAACTACTTCAACATATTTTTTAACTCTTTTTGGAATGTTTGATGTCAGACGTTATTTAAATTTTAACCCTCTGTGTGTCAATTCTTTAAAAGTACAAGTTTTACTATGTTGTATTGTCATGCAAGTGATATAACTTCAAACCTTGTGAATACCGGGGTTTTGAAATACCATTTATTAAATATCACCTAGTTAACCCTTTAATAGGCTTTTTACATGAATTGACCTCCAGAAATGTTTTATTTAGATTTTGAAAATTATTTTTCTCTCTGTAACAGTTATGTGTGATATTTTGGGGGATGGGTCATCGATAGAGGAGTCCATTTTGCCCTAGCTATATCGAGGAGAGGAGGGGGGGGGGGGGGTAATTAAAACTTTATCTCAGTGGGTCATGTGACATATCGTATATAGATCTTGAATAGGCTCCCATTTTGCAATCTAAAATATACTTCATTTTTTTTTTTGCCTCCAGAGGCATTTTTAAGTTCTTACACTAGTACTTCTAGTATTAGTATTTGTACAGTACTACAAGCTACAGAAATAACCAATACTATACAGATGTTTCATTCTAATTGTTACTAATATTTCTGACCTCGATGCTTTTAAATATATTTTGAAGAAAAATTTAACAACTAAATATTAATTCTGGGTTAGCTATTTGAAATCAGATTTCATTCATTGAATGAAATCTCAGATTTTAAGTAAATTCTCTAGCACTAAAAACAATAAATAAATAAATAAATAAATAAATAAATAAAAGCAAGAAATTAGTAACCATAGATCACTTTCAATATCGCTTATAACAATTTTGCTTACAGTACATCATAATTAAATAAAAGAAATATTTTTCTCAATTAATAAATTAGTTGGGAAATATATAATTTTAAATATTTTAGTTAAGTTTAAAAAGGAGTTTAATTATTAATCCTGTCACATATATTGCCAATACCCATAAATATCTAATGAGTTTGGAATTATTCTTTTAAAAAGATATGAAGCTGTAGTAATAAAATCTCTAATTATGATGTACTGTAAAACAAAATTTGTTATAAGCGATATTGAATGTGGTCCATACTTTCCAATTTCTTGCTTTTATATATATATATATATATATATATATATACTAGAAATTTTACTTAATCTGATATTTTATTTAATGAATGAAATCCGATTTCAATTGACTTACCTCATCATTAATATTTAATTATTAAATTTTTCTTAGCAACAACTGGGATGAAACATCTGTTTTGTACTGGTTAAATTTAACCCAGTGTCTGTCGATTGACTTTTCTTGAACTTACGGAAAAATCCTGGCAGCAAAAGTTGCCAGAAAATATTTGTATATGCAAATGTTTCTTGTACAAATAAAAAAATTCTGTATATGGAGATGTTTCTTGTGCAAACAAAAAAATTCTGTATGTACTTAAGTTTTCTGTATCTACAGAAAAATCCTGGCAGCAAAAGTTGTCAGAAAATATTTGTATATACAAATGTTTCATGTACAAATAAAAAAATTCTGTATGTACAGATGTTTCTTGTGCAAACAAAAAAATTCTGTATGTACTCAAGTTTTCTGCATCTACAGAAAAATTCTGGCAGCAAAAGTTACCAGAAAGTTTTTGTATGTATCAGACATTTCTGTATATACAGAAAAAATTATATGAACAGATATTTCTGGTACATACTGAACTTTTCTGTCAATTTTTGCTACCAGGAATTTTCTGTTATTTTACTAGATTAATTTTTACAGTGTACCGTTTTAATAATTTCGAGCCCTTCGGCAGTGAGGGTGTTTTCAATAACTTTAGGGTCAATATTTACATGGAGGCCTGTGATCAAGGACTTTTAGAGGAGGGATTGTATCTGAAGTTACGTAGAATTAGAAATTTTCGGATTTAAGATAATCGATTAATTTTTCAGGATTTCGAAGGAATCGGCAAATAGCTTCATCCAGTTTTCATTAGTTTTGACGTAGAAGTTCTTGTCACAATTATCGGTAAATTTCATTATTGTTTCTGTTAAGTTAACTGGCATTCCAACTACAATCGGCCTTGGTGTCCTTGTGGCTCCCTCTTTGGGGTCATTTTGCAATGACAAATTTTCCTTTTGTTGCTCAGTTACGGTAAGAGTTCGCATATTTTCTGGGGTAATTGAATTATTTACGTTATTTTCTGGGGAATTTTTGGGGTTACTATCAAGAGTAGAGTAGTTGCTTTCAGTTTCTAAGATTTCGACTTCGAAATTTGTAGGGTTATTTTCCAAATTTTGAACTCTCTGTTGTATAGGGTTTTTAAATTTAACTCCCTTCGGGAGTTAAATTTTGCTTATGGTTATAAAACTTAAAAGCTTCCTCAGGGAGGTCTTCGGCAATTGCATATTTTAGTTCAAGTAAAGGATTTAAGTCGATATTTGGTTCTACATTTATTTTAGTTAAAGGTATTTTTGGCGCGTTATCTTTTTGGCCTTGTTTGGCGTATTTCTTTCCTCGGGCAGCTTGAAATGCTCGCACGGAATCAGCAGTCGATGGTTTGCTTCACGATATGTAGGTCTGTTTAGAGCAGCGTGCAGAATTTATTATAACACACGGACCTCGTGATCTAGATGCTGGAGCTTCATCATGCTCGGGAAAATCTCATCCATATTCCACCTTTCATAGCTATTTATTATTATAATTAATATTAACTTTAAGCCTATTTTAATGCAACTGTAACAGATTTCCCTGCCGTAACATGTCGACGGATTTAATGAAGATCAAGTCAGCAAATATTCCCCCTAAAAGTAACCTAGAAGTTAAATAAAGAAAAATGTTCCTGCTTATCTTATTGTCTAACCTTCATCACACATCGGCACCCCTTTACATCTTTGGTTATACAGGTAAAAGTTTTTGTTTCTTTTTAAATTGATGACGAACCGGAACCTGGCCACAACGATTACGGATGCCAGCGAACTATGAACACTAAATTCCCATAAACTCTTTCCGAACCATTTTTATAATTATGAATTTCAATATCAAGAAAAACTTCTACAAGCGTACTATATAACAACCGAGTTAGCGAGAGTTTTATCCGTAATCCCAAGAAATCAACAAATCGCGCTAGCCACGAACTTTCCATTCCACAGCATACTGTGTGGAAAATTTCTGCTGTCCAGTCACCATTTTGAATATGATGTTCGCGCAGCAATCATGGAAACCACACTCGCATGACATATTCTCAGCTCGAAACTGTAGTTAACGCCCTCCCGTTTGAGTTGTCATGGAAACATATACGTTTCCTAGTTTGCACGTAGTAACGTATCCAAACCGGATGATTCATTTGTAATAAAACTGTATTAAGTTTGACGAAGTTCCGTGGATTAATTCTTGAGGGAGTTATTAATAGAAGTAGGTCTTTTATCACGGAAATTGGGATAAACACAGCAGAGAAAGAGTACTTGTTGTGTAATTTACACTCAAACGTGTCCAATGTCTACTTATGTTTAGCAAAATATAAAGTTTGATAAAATTCTGTGCATTAATTATTGAGATGTAGCTATCGCAGAAATCTTGAAAAATGCAGCATAGCAGTATCACCTTTTAGGCTATTTACGCCGAAATCTAATATGTACCCATTTATGCATCGGTGTAACATACTATGATGTTTGATGAAATTCCGTGCATTAGTTCTTCAGGTACAGCTATCGTGGAAATCGTGGAAAATGCAGAATAGCACCGCTGCCTCTTGGCAGATTTACACCAAAATCTAATCAGCATCAATTTATATCAATTTCTAACTGAAATTTAATTTTAATTAAATTCCGTGCAGTAGTTCTTGAAATAGAGCGCCCACAAAATTTGTGTCACATGCAAACAGATATTTACTAAAAAAATTCAAATCGTGTTTACCCCCTTTTTAAATGTATAGATCCATCGAAAATCGAAAGTTGAAATTTTCGACGAATCTCATATTTTCTTCTTATAAATACAGATGAAAGTAAATATGAAACTTTTATTTAAAATATACAAACAAATTCCTCCAATCATTTTGATTTGCCTATTTGCATTCGAAGACCTATTACGAAATCTCAAAATTTAGTTAAGGGAACAGTAAACCTTTATTTGATCAAAAAATTGACTCAGAAATAATAAAAAAAAATTGTGTGTATTATTATTATTCTCCAACATGTACTGAGACGTGTAAAAAAACGCATGCAGATGCGGTGATTTTTCGCAAAGTTACAAGTGATATAATTTTGTACACAAACAATTTTTTGGCCTTTTAATATATACTTCACATCTGTTTTTCTCAAAACTGATTTTTCAACGTTTTTAGATTTTTGAAATGTTCCATGTGTCTCAATTTTTTATCAAAATTCATGAAATTGGTAAAGAGGAATCTTGGTTCCGCTTACAAAGAAATTCTGTATATGTATTTTAAAATTCAACTTCATTCAGATAATTAATTTTGATTTTCAACTGATTGAAATGCAAAATTGGGATGAAAATCAATATGGAATTGCGAAAAAAAATCTTCAAAAAATTAATTTTTTAAACTATTAAAAAGTCGATACAAAGATTTGTTTGTAATAGAATTTTAAGCGATTAAAATATAAAATCGAGAAAATATCTAAAAAATTAAGATGCATGGCGTATTTAAAATTACGTTTTAAATTTCAATTTAAAAAAATCTTTAAATTATAATAAGATTAGAAATTTCTTTTAAGGTTTTTTTTCTATATAGATATGGTGAAATGCAATATTAATACAAAATTCCATATCTCTATGATGAAAATTAAAAGAAGAAAAACGTTCACCGTCTCTTGAACAGTTTTCTTTTGTAAGGCATATAGCTCGTGCATGTAAAAAAAGTCCTTCCGGCCAGTGCCGGGAGGAAGAGGTAGCTCTCATAATCCTTATTTTAAAAAAAAGCTAACTTATATCATGCAAACACACGAAGCTCAATTTAGTGGAAACCGAATATAGGAGATTCAATACTAATTTTTATCAATATAATGAATGAGAATTTCGCGAAATTAGTCAGCTTTATCCAAGCTGATTTTCTTTAAAGTAACTTATATTTGGCTGCCAAATTCGGCAATTTCTTAAAGTGCCTGTCATTTTAAGACAACATGCTGGATGAGGCTAAGCAGTGAATTTGGTGGAGACCTTAGTAATTGCTGTGCACAGGCTCACTCACATCGGAATCGGTTAATATATAGGAGTGCTGTCGCATGCAAAAAATCAGATTTTTCAAAATATCACCCACAATAGAAATTGAAACTGCTATATCTGAGCCATTTTTTAAGGTAAAGACAAACAAAAAATACTTCTGAATCCTTATATCAAGATCAAATACTTAAGAAAGAAACCTTTTTCAATTTCTAATTTTTTTGCACCTCACTTTAAATATATATATATTTTTTAATTTAATGACCGCCATTTTGAAACAAGATGGCTGATGAATCTGGCCAGCGAACTTGGTCGAGGTGTTGATGTATACTATCCACATGCCTTCTTACATCGAAATAGGTGAATACGTGTGTTATCGCGTGACAAATACAAGATCGTTTCAAAATGTTAGCCATGCTAGAAATTCAAAGTGCTATAAATCAACCATTTCTTAAGCTATCAACAAAAGAACAAATTTTCAGAAACAAAAACTGCTCCGGAATCTTTGTATCAAGGCCAAACACATAAAAAAAATCTTTTTCATTTTTCAATTTTTTAATACCTCATTTTGAATTTTAAATTTAATTTTTTTTTAAATGGCAACCCTTTTGAAACAAGATGGCGAATGAAGCTGGCCAACGAACTGGGTCGAGACATTGGTATGTACTATGTACAGACCAAGTTACATCCAAATAGGTTCATAAATACGCCTGTTATCGCGTGACAAAAATCAGGTCGTTTTAAAATGTCAGCCACAAGAGAAATTCAAAATGCTATTACTCAGCCATTTTTTTTAGATATAGACGAAAGAAAAACTGTTCCGGAATCTTTGTATTAAGGTCAAACACATACAAAAAAAATCTTTTTCATTTTCCAATTTTTTGGTATCTCATTTAAATTTTTTTAAATGGCCGCCATTTTGAAACAAGATGGCGGATGAAGCTGGCCAACGAACTCGGTCGAGATATTTGTATGTACTATGTACACACCAAGGTACATCCAAGTCGGTTCATAAATACGCCTGTTATTACGTGAGAAAAATTAGGACGTTTCAAAATGTCAGCCACGCTAGAAATTCAAAATGCTATAACTCAGCCATTTCTTAAGATATAGACGAAACAAAAACTGCTCCCGAATCTTTTTATCAAGGTCAAACACATAAGAAGAAAATATTTTTTCAATTTTCAATTTTTGGTACCACATTTCAAATTAAAATTTTTCTTAAAAATTTAAATGGCCGCCATTTTTAAACAAGATGGCAAGTGAAGCTGGACAACGAACCCGGTCGAGACATTGGTATGTACTATGTATAAACGAAGTTACATCCAAATCGGTTCATAAATACGCCTTTTATCGCGTGACAAAATTCAGGACGTTTCAAAATGTCAGCCACGCTAGAAATTCAAAAGTCCTTCCGGCCAGTGCCGGGAGGAAGAGGTAGCTTTCATAATCCTTATTTAAAAAAAGCCAACTTATATCATGCAAACACACGAAGCTCAATTTAGTGGAAACCGAATATAGGAGATTCAATACTAATTTTTATCAATATAATGAATGAGAATTTCGCGAAATTAGTCAGCTTTATCCAAGCTGCTTTTCTTTAAAGTAACTTATATTTGGCTGCCAAATTCGGCAATTTCTTAAAGTGCCTGTCATTTTAAGACAACATGGTGGATGAGGCTAAGCAGTGAACTTGGTCGAGACCTTAGTAATTGCTGTGCACATGCTCACTCACATCGGAATCGGTTAATATATAGGAGTGCTGTCGCATGCAAAAAATCAGATTTTTCAAAATGTCACCCACAATAGAAATTGAAACTGCTATATCTGAGCCATTTTTTAAGTTAAAGACAAACAAAAAATGCTCCTGAATCCTTATATCAAGTTCAAATACTTAAGAAAGAAACCTTTTTCAATTTCTAATTTTTTTGCACCACACTTTAAATATATATATTTTTTTTTAATTTAATGGCCGCCATTTTGAAACAAGATGGCTGATGAATCTGGCCAGCGAACTTGGTCGAGGTGTTGATGTATACTATCCACATGCCTTCTTACATCGAAATAGGTGAATACGTGTGTTATCGCGTGACAAATACAAGATCGTTTCAAAATGTTAGCCATGCTAGAAATTCAAAGTGCTATAAATCAACCAATTCTTAAGATATCAACAAAAGAACAAATTTTCAGAAACAAAAACTGCTCCGGAATCTTTGTATCAAGGCCAAACACATAAAAAAAATCTTTTTCATTTTCCAATTTTTTAATACCTCATTTTGAATTTTAAATTTAATTTTTTTTTTAAATGGCAACCCTTTTGAAACAAGATGGCGAATGAAGCTGGCCAACGAACTCGGTCGAGACATTGGTATGTACTATGTACAGACCAAGTTACATCCAAATAGGTTCATAAATACGCCTGTTATCGCGTGACAAAAATCAGGTCTTTTTAAAATGTCAGCCACAAGAGAAATTCAAAATGCTATTACTCAGCCATTTTTTTTAGATATAGACGAAAGAAAAACTGTTCCGGAATCTTTGTATTAAGGTCAAACACATACAAAAAAAATCTTTTTCATTTTCCAATTTTTTGGTATCTCATTTAAATTTTTTTAAATGGCCGCCATTTTGAAACAAGATGGCGGATGAAGCTGGCCAACGAACTCGGTCGAGATATTTGTATGTACTATGTACACACCAAGGTACATCCAAGTCGGTTCATAAATACGCCTGTTATTACGTGAGAAAAATCAGGACGTTTCAAAATGTCAGCCACGCTAGAAATTCAAAATGCTATAACTCAGCCATTTCTTAAGATATAGACGAAACAAAAACTGCTCCCGAATCTTTTTATCAAGGTCAAACACATAAGAAGAAAATATTTTTTCAATTTTCAATTTTTGGTACCACATTTCAAATTTAAATTTTTCTTAAAAATTTAAATGGCCGCCATTTTTAAACAAGATGGCGGGTGAAGCTGGCCAACGAACCCGGTCGAGACATTGGTATGTACTGCGTATAAACGAAGTTACATCCAAATCGGTTCATAAATACGCCTTTTATCGCGTGACAAAATTCAGGACGTTTCAAAATGTCAGCCATGCTAGAAATTTAAAATGCTATAACTCAGCCATTTTTTAAGATATAGACGAAACAAAAACTGCTCCGGAATCTTTGTATAAAGGTCAAATACATAAGAAAAAAATATTTTTCCATTTTTAATTTTTTGGTACCACATTTCAAGTTTTAAATTTTTTTTAAAATTTTAAATGGCCGCCATTTTGAAACAAAACGGCGGATGAAGCTGGCCAACGAACTCGGTCGAGACATTGGTATGTACTATGTACACACCGAATTACATCGAAATCGGTTCATAATTACGGGAGTTACAGTGTGACATAGGTCAGATATATATATATATATATATATATATATAGATATATATATATGTGTATATATATATATATATATATCAATTTTGAACGGAGGGTGGTTTCGGGGTCTGGGGGTCATGATCGATGAAAATATACCAAAATTTTTTGAAATCGCTTTCCTCCGAACGGCTGCAATAGGTAGCTTTTTTGTAAAGAAAGCTACCTAAAATGCTATAACTCAGCCATTTTTTAAGATATAGACGAAACAAAAACTGCTCCGAAATCTTTGTATAAAGGTCAAATACACAAGAAAAAAATATTTTTCCATTTTCAATTTTTTGGTACCACATTTCAAATTTTAAATTTTTAAAAAAATTTTAAATGGCCGCCATTTTGAAACAAAATGGCGGATGAAGCTGGCCAACGAACTCGGTCGAGAGATTGGTATGTACTATGCACACACCGAATTACATCCAAATCGGTTCATAAATACGCCTTTTATCGCGTGACAAAATTCAGGACGTTTCAAAATGTCAGCCACGCTAGAAATTCAAAATGCTATAACTCAGCCATTTTTTAAGATATAGACGAAACAAAAACTGCTCCGGAATCTTTGTATAAAGGTCAAATACATAAGAAAAAAATATTTTTCCATTTTAAATTTTTTGGTACCACATTTCAAGTTTTAATTTTTTTTTTAAATTTTAAATGGCCGCCATTTTGAAAGAAAACCGCGGATGAAGCTGGCCAACGAACTCGGTCGAGACATTGGTATGTACTATGTACACACCGAATTACATCGAAATCGGTTCATAATTACGGGAGTTACAGTGTGACATAGGTCAGATATATATATATATATATATATATATATATATATATATATATATATATATATATATATATATATATCAATTTTGAACGGAGGGTGGTTTCGGGGTCTGGGGGTCATGTTCGATGAAAATATACCAAAATTTTTTGAAATCGCTTTCCTCCGAACGGCTGCAATAGGTAGCTTTTTTGTAAAGAAAGCTACCTAAAAATTACAGAAATGTAATCATAGAAAACTATCTCATTCGTTTATTATTCGCGTTTTGTTTTTATTCATGGCTGCTTTTTTATTCGTTTATATCGCAGCAAAAAAAGGTAAACAACTTTTCCATGTAAATATATTTAATTATTTCTCTTGCTTAATTAAGGCAATTAAAATTTATTAAGTTGCACGGGTTTTTTTTAATAAAAGAAAACTTACTCCGTGTGAAATTTTTTAAAAATTATCTTCATTAAATACTTTTTTAATTTAATGTTAGATAAAAAAAAATATTTTACAGTCCTCCTTTTTCAAATTAAGTTTTTTTTTATAACAGATGTTTGAATTTGATTTGCTTCTTTACTTTAGAAGGAAACAAGAATTTTTTATTACCACGTAAAAGCTTTTAATATTTATCTTTTTAAAATATATATTTTATTTTTCTACTCTTACAAATATTTACGCAGTTCGAACCAAATACTGTTTAAAATCCTTTTATTACATTTTGCGATTCTATGATGTTAAAAATTTTATCAATATAATTAACTTGCTTTTAATTTCATTTAGACTATGAGATAAGTATAAAATATATCCAGATTCAATCTTCCGTTTAAATAAAAATAAAGTTGAAAGTATCAATGTATTTTTTTTTTAAAATATTTCTCGTATTTTGATCTACCTCTATTGCGAATTCAACAGATAAATCTGAACATTTGACTAGCTGAACTTCAAATTAAATATGTTGTCGCAAGTTTCCAATCATTCTGGTAGTTTAGGAAAGGATACACTATGTAATAACTAAACTAAAAAAAATAATAATTACAGGCCAATTAAAAAACAAATCTTAATTTTTTAATTCATGTGTAGATATATTAACATATTAAATATGGCATAAATATTAATTAACAATTTCAGTACTCTTTAAACGTATGCAAACTGGTTGCATTATGTGCCAAACCTTACAATGAACATTGATTGTTTATAGTTCTTTCAAAAAAATCAGTGACAAGTTTTGCTGTGTGTGGCCTCACATTGTCGTCCATAAATGAAATCTGGACCATCAGCTATCCCCAAAAGCATATGAGATTCAAGGACCACTGATTATACCGCTATGCGGCCATATTAATCACATCGAAGTGCTTGCAGCCTCAAATCAAGAATTCCAGACCCTCATCAATATCCTGAATATGGATAGATGACAGCAGGTATTATGCTTTTCCAGAAATAAACTTTGCCTGAAACAGTCTGAATACTGAGTCTCGACTTATTTGTGGAGACATTTCTTCAATCATATTGCATTTAAGATGTGTGAGATCTGCTTCCCGAAGGACAATACTATTTTATTTGTGAATATATCTTTTTTCCTAATAGGCTCTAAGAATTTTATCTAAAAACATAGATTTATTTCTGCATTATATTACTTAATAACATACTTTTCTCGCTTTCCATTTACAAGATGTGTAATGAATAAGTTTTTTTTTTATTTAATACTAAATAATTTGTGTTGGCTAGTATGTTAAATTGTTTATTTAAAAAGTGACTGATGTCAAAAATATTATTCGATTTTTAAACTATATTATAAACTATAATATAGTTAACTATAATATAGCTATTATAAACAATATTAAAGTATTATTGAGTTTTCTGCCTTTTTAATGTTTGTAACAACGTAAAGACACATATTCCAAAATTTAAATTGCTGCGATTGCGTACACGGAAAGGAGGAGTAGTAACAATTACAATTACTTTTATTAAAACAGTTAGCAGTAACGTTTTAACAGGGAAAAAAATCACTGCGTGCAATTCGAAGACACAGGCTTTGGACAAAAATATTGTAATTCCTCGTGAAATAAAAGCTTGAATGTAAATGTGGATTTTGTGCTATTAAGACATTAACTGTAACCAAAATTAACCTAGAACAAGAGCTCATATTTATACTTATGTTTATGTGATGTTGTGTCGTGCTTGTATGTGTAACCTAAATAGAATCAGTTATGTGTGAATAAATATCTGCAAGTAATTTCGCGGTATACATCCATTGGAGCCTTCGACGGTTCGCTACATTATTAACATATCTTCATAACAACGCATGATGGCAGTAGGTTAAAAGGATGTTTACTACAGTTGAATACTGAAAACGGGTTCATATCTTAAAGTAAGAAGTTTCCTTTTCTTGCATAACTATACGACACATTTATATTCAATTTATTAAGTATTAAAATGTCTAAAGATATAGAGTATAGAAATTCATATCAGGTTACACCACCAGAAACCTTTACTTTTTCATCACCTGTACTTTGGATAAAATGGAAGCAACGTTTCGAAAGGTATCGATTCGCTTCGGGTTTAAAAAATCAAACAGAGGTAGAACAGGTAAATTCTCTTATTTATCTCATGGGAGATAAAGCAGAAGATATTTTTACTTCTTTTAACTTGTCGGAAGATGACCAGCAGAAATATAACATTGTTCTGAAACATTTTGATGATCATTTTATAGTAAAGAAAAAAACATTTTTCGAGCGTGCGCAGTTTAATCAACGCATTCAAAATGAAGAAGAATCTGTTAATGATTTTGTAACTTCACTTTATTCACTAGCTGAACATTGTGATTACGGAGTTCTTCATGAACTAATACGCGATAGAATAGTTGTTGGTATTAGAGATAAATCATTAAGTGAGAAATTACAATTGGATCCAGACCTTTCTTTGAGAAAATCTATAGAAAAAGTTCGGTTATAGGAATCAATTAAAAAGCAACAAGAGATTCTTATTTCTAGTCCATAGAGTTTCTAGTGTAAACAACACAAAGGTGAATTTTAAGAGAGGTGTATCCAGTCAAAATCCACAGTTTAAAAAAACTGATAAAAGAACTATGGGAGAAAAGGAAATCCAAAACCCTTTGATGTTTGCAAATGGTGCGGAAAACATACACATAATAGAAAAGTGTGTCCCGCAAAAGATTCTAAATCTCTAAAATGTTCCAAATTAAGGCACTTTTCAAGAGTTTGTAGGAAAAATGAAAGTAAATCTGAAATTTCTTTCTTAGGAACAATTAGGAAAACATGCTGTAATAATAATAATACTTTGTTATGGTCAGTACCTATTCAAATAAGAGGCAAAACTATTCGCTTCAAAATAGATAGCGGAGCAGACCACACTGTTATTCCTGCTACTTCATCGATTTTAAAGGATTCGAAAATCTTAAAACCAGACAAAAAGCTTTGCGGCCCGGATGGGAAAATACTAAAACACAGCGGAAAACTTATTGAGGAAATCCAATACAAGGAAAAGAAGATTATTGAAGAAATCCATGTAATTGAAGGATTGCAGAGCTACTTATTGGGAAAACCTGCAATACTAGCTTTTGGATTGGGACCGAATATTTCAGAAATCAAAATAATTCCTAAGCAAGATTTTCCTGAATTGTTTACTGGCCTGGGGCTACTGAAATGTTGGTATACGATTAATCTTAAGCCAAACTCAGTCCCGTTTGCTATTTTAGCTCCAAGAAGGATACCAATTCCACTGCTGAAGAAAACTGAAATGGAAATCAAGAAGATGATTGCACAAAAAGTTATTGTTCCTGCAACCAAACCGACAGAATGGTGTTTACTGGTCATTATCGTTCCTAAAAGTGATGGAACTGTTCGCTTATGTGTCGACTTAGTTCAGTTAAATAAGTGTGCAGAAAGAAAATTCCATCCATTGCCTTCAGTGGAATTTTCATTGAATCTACTGACAGGTGCTAAATTTTTTTCAAAGTTGGAAGCTAATTCAGGATTTTGGCAAATTCCGCTTGATGAATCTTCTTCATATCTCACGACTTTCATCACTCCTTTTGGAAGATACAGATTCTTAAGATTCCTTTTGGAATCTCATCTGCACCAGAACATTTCCAACGTAGAATGTCACAGCTGCTAGAAAATATCCCAGGTGCTATTTGTCACATGGACGACATCTTAGTGTAGGGAAGAAATCAGAGTGAGCATGACCAAAGACCGAAGATTATACTGAATAAACTTAAAGAAGCTGGTATTACTCTAAATGACAAGAAATGTAAGTTTTCAGTTAAGAGAATCAAATTCTTGGGACATATTTTTGATGACAAGGGCATCCATCCTAATGAAGATAAAATTAGAGCAGTGAAAGAATATCCACCACCAAAGAACAAAAAGGAATTAAAGCAAATGCTAGGCATTGCAAATTTTCTCGCTAGATTTGTTCCAAATTTTGCAGAAATGTTTTCACCGTTGACATCTACGTTAAGTCAAAAGAATGAGTTTGTCTGGTGACGAACCTTAAAAACAAGCATTTCAAAATTGGAAGAATGTCCTGATATCTCAACCTGTTTTAAAGGTTTATAATCCACAGAAAACTTCAATTGTCACAACAGACGCTTCTTCTTATGAAATAGGAGCCACCTTGAGGCAAGAACAAGAAAATGGAGAAATTTCTGTCGTGGCATATGCATCCAGAACACTCACACCTACTGAAAAGAGATATGCCCAAATAGAAAAAGAGGCACTTGATCTAGCTTGGAGTTGTGAGAAATTTCGAGATTACCTAACTGGAACTCACTTTAGGTTAGAAACCGATCATAAACCTCTAATTCCAATCTTCTCAAAGAAAAACCTTGAAGATTTATCTCCACGGTTGCAAAGGTTGAAGATGAGGATGATGCAATATTCTTACTCCATATTCCACATACCAGGAAAGAAACTTTATGCAGCTGATGCCTTCTCAAGACAACCTCAAGAAACTAGAAAAAATGTTGAAGAATTGGAAGAAGAAATGGATGCTTATATTCGTATGATATTTTCCTCATTACCCGCTTCATGCAACAGATTAGAAGAATTGCGAGAATCCCAAAAGTCTCATGCAACATGCAAAGAATTAGAAAATTTAATCCTGAACGGTTGGCCATCAAGGAAAAATATAGAACCATGTTGTCTACCTTACTGGAATCATCGATATGAAATATCAATCCAAGATGGACTCATAATGAAGGACTGTCGAATCATCGTTCCTGCCAATCAGCGAAAAAAGGTTCTTCAACGGATTCATGAAGGACATTTGGGAATTACGAAATGTCGTGCGAGAGCAAGATCATCTGTTTACTGGCCTGGAATAAAAAGAGAAATTGAAGAAATGATAAAAAGTTGCACATCATGTATCAAGGAGACCACTAATCGCCATCAACCTCTTATCCCTACCGAATTTACTGAAAGACCATGGGAAACTGTGGGTATGGATCTTTTTAAGCTTTATGGATTTTGGTACTTAATCGTGACTTCTCAAGATATCCAGAAATCGTCAAACTGGAAAGATTAACTTCTGAGGAAGTAATTCTACACTACAAATCCATCTTTGCCTAACATGGGATTCCTAATGTCGTAAGATCTGATAATGGTCCTCAATTTGAGCCAATTAACTCATCTGAATTTTCAAAATTCCCAAAGCTTTATGGATTTCGTCATATCACATAAAGTCATAGGTATCCTCAAAGTAATGGTTTCATTGAATCTGCAGTAAAAACCATCAAGATTCGACTCGAAAAAGCTGAAGACCCTTCCCTTTCTTTAATGGTAAATAGAGCATCACCATTAGAGAATGGCCTCAGTCCGGCGGAGCTTTTCATGAATCGTCGTATTAAGACAACGCTGCCAATTGCAAGATCTCAATTAGAGCCAAAAATTGAAAACAGAGCTGAACTTCAAAGGAAGGAAGAGAAGAGAATAGAACGGCAAAGAGATAACTATAACAAAAGTCACGGTGTACGAGACATTAGTAATCTTGATGTTGGAGATGGAGAGTGGATCACATCAAGCAAGCTACTGGTACGGTTCAGCAGAGATTAGATTATCCACGTTCGTACATAGTCAAATCTGGAAAAAGCGTATATCGTCGAAACAGAATGCATCTTGTCCCATCAACTAATTTCCAGCCGGAAACTGATGATGTGGATGATCTTCAACCAGACGTTTCCAGTAATGAGTTTCCAATACCACAGAAAGTTCCTAGTCAAACGTAACCAAGATCTCAGAATCTTCATCCACCTGTAACAATGATAAACGTAACTCGATATCTCCACGAAAGCATTAAGATCAGTATATCACCAGAAGTGGAAGAGTTGTTCGCCCTCCGGAAAAATTGGATCTTTGAAGAAAGGGAGATGTGGTATTAAGACATTAACTGTAACCAAAATTAACCTAGAACAAGAGCTCATATTTATACTTATGTTTATGTGATGTTGTGTCGTGCTTGTATCTGTAACCTAAATAAAATAAGTTATGTGTGAATAAATATGTGCAAGTAATTTCGCTGTATACATCCATTGGAGCCTTCGACGGTTCACTACATTATTAACATATCTTCATAACAACGCAGATTTTAGCCAAGCCTATAGCTGGCGCTGTTGTATTTGGCCACTAACTCCACCTGTAGAATGTCCCCAATACGTTGAAAGTGTCAGTTGTTGTGAGAACAGTGTGAGTGTATTATGTCTGAGGTAAGTAAATTCAAACGTGGACGAATTGTTGGTGCTCGTATGGTGAGTGCTTTTATTGCCAAGGTAGCCGAATTGTTTCATGTTTCAAGAGGCACTGTATCGAAGATTTATACCGCATACAGAAAAAGCGGGAAATTTTTTATCCGCTAAGTCACAATGCGGACAAAGTTGCGTTGTTGGATGATCGTGACAGATGGTCATTGAAGAGGATTGTGACGATAAACAAGACGAAGACAGCTGCTGAAGAGAATGTTGAGCTCACAAAGCCTGTGTGTTATTTTGGGGCAACTTCTATAAAAATTCCAGTAAAATATCTCGAAAATTCACAAAGATAGGGTCGATATAGTGAGTTGCTTCCTAAAAATAGATTTATTATAAGGGATTTTCCACAACTTTTCAATCAGCTCACTATATCTTTCTAAGTTTTCACAACATTTGACTGGACTTTTATAGAAGTTTCCCCAAAATACTGACTACCAAATTATGAAATAAAAATTTTGAAATCTTCCGCGCATGCCGAGTTAAAAATTATCTCATAAAAATGCCATATCTCATCAAATATTCAATATATTCGTGTTTTAATTGCAGTATACTGTTGCTACTATTCTTTGGCAAGTTTTTGGAAAGTTGTGTTAAATTGGTTGAAAATTCTGTATGCTATAAGCCAAATACTTTTGAATTTTTCAGAGACACAATAACATCTTCACGAATATGAGTGCTATGCTTACACAAATGCACACAAACGTTGAACAAGACCCAAATAGTCATTTAACACAGTGACAAACCATTTCCAGCATATTCTGTTACATAGGTGATCGCAAATATTGTTTCATAATTAAATTTATTATTAGCCCCCTAATTGTCCTCCCGACTAAACCTTCACCAAGAAATATGAAATCAAACATGTTCTTTTCATCCCAGAAGTTCAAGAACAATTCGCCAATAATTTTTGTAGATATTCGACAAAACGTGTGCAATCGAAAGCATCCAGTCCCTGCACCTTAACTTTTGGAGGCCAGTGTAATTTGGGATGATCTTTTTAACTATTGTTCTGAATTCTAAGACAGCACAAATAATATTTTCTTTCTAACAACAAAAGTATTTTCACGTGACTATTTGAAGGAGAAAGAAAACTTTATTGAAAATTTCATCAGATTTAAAACGATAGATTTAAAATGTCTTATTTAAAACAATGTTCTTATAACGTTGTTATAAAAATACCAGGAGGGAAAGACTCAGTTTACATAGTTTATTTTATATTAGCTTTTTTTCAAATGTTAAACTGATCTTATTTAATCAAACATGAAAACAGCCAGTAGATGTTTAACAGCAGCTGATCCGGATTTAAAATTCCCAATCAGAGGAAAATGAATGGAAACCCATTTACAGGGAGATCACCACTGGTTTTTTTTTTTTTTTAATTATACTTCAGTCTTCCGCAATATTTTTAAAGGCATTCAAATTCGAGTGTTTTTAGAGTCCGCGGTGTCTCAATGGGGGTTGGCGAGGGTAGCTCGTAGGTTGCAGAGCCCCCTAATGTGAGAAAGCACGTTAGCTTTTTTCTTTCTGATTAATTATTATCAAACAAATTTTTTTTTCAAACGACGTCAACAAGTTCTAAAACACTAAACTGTTATCTAATTATATATAAAAGAGATTTTGTAAGTCACACATTCAAAATTAACAGTGAACACCATATAATCATAAGTATGGGATTTCGTTAAAAAAAAAACACTATCAAGAACATTTGCTATTAATTTGCTAATAATTCAAAACAAACCATAACCCTGTAGATCCATTATTTAATGTATAATTTTGATAAGTCATTATTATATTACATTTCGTAAAATACGGTCTCTTTATTTCATCTATTTTTGGAATTTATGCTCATTAATGTCATATAAATAAACAAATAAACATTTTGTGTCACGTGTAGAACAAAATTTACAGAAAATCCTTTATAGATTTTAAATGGCTTTCGAATATGTAAATTGGAAAGTAAATGTATATCTTTCGAAATTAAATTCAACTTAATTGCATTGCATTTATATTACCTATATGAGTAGTTTCAAATGCAATTTCACATTTTGAAGTGCAATGTTTCTTGAGCCATTACAAGGTTTTGTTTCGATTTCCATTACGAAATAACTTTTACACTACATCCAATTATGTGGCTTTATTGAGTTTTAGAATATTTTGTCCATTATTTACTTGAATATCATAAGCTGAAGCATTTCTACGAAATGTGAAATTAATAGTCGTTATTTCAAATACTCTTAAGACCTAATTGAGTAAACTATTTTTTTTTTTTAGGAAAATAATATTTGGGATTTCTGTGTAGAAATGGAATTTACTTGAGCAAATATTTACCTGAAACAATGAAACATTGTATGGCTTCTTAATGGATTTCATAATTCATAAACAGGCGACATGTAAGCGATTTACAGAAACATGGGGGGCCATTAAGAAATTTAAATTTTAACTGTAGTTGAAAAAATACATGTTATGAAAGAATAAAAATAGTATTACACTTAAGAAAAAAAAATATATATATATAAATTTAAATAAAATAAGAAAAGTTAACATTAAAAAAAAGAAGACAATTAAAAGTTAAAAAATGGAATATCCTAGGCATTAGTTCCTAGGCAAGGCGAAAAAGCTACCGATACTAAACCCAGACCATTCCAAAAAAAGGACATTTTTCAGTGACCAAACATTAAATTTAAAATTGGAAAAATTACAAATAAGGATCTATTTATGTAAAGGTATAACAGAATATTAAGTTTGATTAATTTCCGTGCATTAGTTCTTAAGGTATAACTATCGCGGAAATTGGGATAATCACAGAAGTGGAAGAGCACCTGTTGTGCTACTTACTACTTTTCCACTACATCCAGTTAATGTTGCTTTATCGAGTTTTAGAATATTTTGTCCATTATTTACTTGGTATTATAAGCTGAAGCATTTCTATGCTATGCGAAATTAATAATCGCTATCTGAAATCAGAGCTAATTGAGAAAACTATTTTTTTTTTATATCTCTAGAAAAATAATGTTTGGAATTTGGAATTTGTAGAAATGGGATTTACGGGAGCAAATATTTACCTGGAACAATGGAACAATGTAAGGCTTGTTAATGGATTTCCCAATTGCTTAGCAACTTCACAACCAGTGACATATAAGCGACTTGCAGAAACATTAGGGAATTAGACAAAAATTAAAACCAACTTCTCGGGAAACATAACTTAAAAAGAAAAGTGCCCAGCTAAACTGATGGCATTGAGCTCACAGGCTATTCACACTAATTGTATATCATACTCTTATTTTAAAGAGTAATGCCCTCAAAAAAATTAGTGAAGGGGAATTAGCCCCCGTTTCCCCTTTATACTTAACCAGTGAACCTCCAAATCTAATCAGGGAAGCTCCTTATCATAATAAAACCGGTATACCAAACTTGGAGCAAATCGAATAATCCTGCAAAAAAAAATCATTTATCTAAATTAAAGGGGTGGACTAGCCCCCCTTTATCCTTAACCAATGAATCCCCAAAACGAATCAGGGAAGCTCCTTAACATAATAAACCGGTATATTAAATTTGGAGCAAAGCGAATAATTCTGCATGAAAAACCCGTTTATATAAATTACGGGGTGTGGACTAGCCCCCCTTCCCCCTTTATCCTTAACCAATGAACCCACAAAACTAATCAGGGAAGTTCCTTAACATAATAAACCGGTATACCAAATACGGAGCAAATCGAATGATTCTGCATGAAAAACCCATTTATCTGAATTAAGGGGTGGACTAACCCCGTTTTCCCACCTTTATCCTTAACCAATGATCTCCCAAAACTAATCAGGGAAGTTTCTTAACATAATAAACCGGTATACCATATTCGGTGCAAATCGAATGATTCTGCATGAAAAACCCATTTATCTGAATTAAGGGGGTGGACCAAACCCCCTTTTCCCTCTTTATCCTTAACCAATGAACCTCCAAAACTAATCAGGGAAGTTCCTTAACATAATAAACCGTTATACCAAATTCGGAGCAAATCGAATCATTCTGCAGGAAAAACCTATTTATCTGAATTAAAAGGGGTGGACTAACCCCCTTTTCCCCCTTTATCCTTAACCAATGAACCCCCAAAACTAATCAGGGAAGTTCCTTAACATAATAAACCGGTATACCAAATTCGGAGCAAATCGAATGATTCTGCATGAAAAACCCATTTATCTGAATTAAGGGGGGGGGGACTAACCCCCATTTTCCCCTTTATCCTTAACCAATGATCCCCCAAAACTAATCAGGGAAGTTCCTTAACATAATAAACCGGTATATCAAATTCGGAGCAAATCTAAAGATTCGCATGAAAAACCCATTTATCTGAATTAAGGGGTTGGACTAACCCCGTTTTCCCCCCTTTATCCTTAACCAATGAACTCCCAAAACTAATCAGGGGAGCGCCTTATCACAATGAACCTAGCAAAAATTTTGAAGCAAATCGGATGTTTCTATCAAGAGTTATCGTGTTACGTACATACATACGTACATACATACAGAACGGGCGGGCACGTTAGCTCTCAGGCTTTGATAGCCTGTGAGCTAAAAAGAACAGTAGAAACAGACTCATTTATCGTCAATAATCATAAACATATCAAAAATACTTGCGAGTCTCGTATACGAACTGTAGAAAATCTCTGTTTATCCAGCTACATTTAGAAACCAACTCACTATATCGCCAGTATCTTCTATAATTTTCGTGATATTTGAGTGAAGTTTTTTATAAAAGTTACCTTAAATATCTGATTACCAAATAATGAAATAAAAAATTTGGAATTTTCCATGCATGCACAGTTAAAAATTATTTCATATAAAAAATGCCAATATCTCAGAGACGAGGCGGTGGCTGCACAAACCATCACCTCATCGAGATCATGTCTGAAATTTAAGTATTAGTTAAAATTCGATTAGCATATTAAAACGCAACAGGTCTGTCAAATCATATCTTGGTGGAAACCACCTGCAGACCCAATTTTAATGGTTCATTTGTAGGTTTACCATTGTGTTTTCCTACACGCAAATGTATGAAATTATGGAGGGCTTGGTGCAGGAAAACACAATGTGAAATCTACCATTCAAGAAGAAGAAATTTAAAGTTTAACTGTACTTCAAAAACTACATATAAATGAAAGAATAGAAATTTTATATTTAAGAAAAAATATGTAAAACCGGTTTTGTAAGCCGGAAATCTGTCCCTGGAAATCTGTCGGAAACCCAAAGCAAATATCATTAATCCATGCTGTTTAAGCCAGAATCTGCCT
The DNA here is from genome assembly GCA_963932465.1 of Maratus speciosus. Classification (NCBI taxonomy): domain Eukaryota; kingdom Metazoa; phylum Arthropoda; class Arachnida; order Araneae; family Salticidae; genus Maratus; species Maratus speciosus. The sequence continues at coordinate 459,594,189 of OZ010792.1, forward strand.
AACGCGGAATTGGAAAGGTTTTTAAGGTCCCACCGAACTGAAAATTTTGCATTAGGTGGAAAAAATGATATTTTTAAAATGAAATGCATTTGGTTCACGAACTTATAAAACTGATATGTATATACATCGAATAGTCTCGAACATTTTAATTAAATTTCGTAATAGATTAATAAAGTTAATTCAAAAGAACCATATTTAACTTTGTGGTTAAATATGGTAATTTTTAACCCTAAGAATGAGTAACACAGTGTGTCTCATAATGTGTCAGTGAAGAATGCTTGTTAAACCGGAACAAAAAACTAGCATGGATAAAATATTTATTTTCTGTCTCGTCAAAAACTATGTTACAGATTGTATTTGCTAGGATTGTATGGATAGGATTGTATTTGCTAAAGTGAATATTTTTCATTAAATTCCAGAACTGAAGCAATTTATAATTAATACTATTTATTCCAGTTTTCGAATAATGTTTTAAAATATTATTAAAGACTATAAATTTAATGAAAAGTTTAATTTCATTAAAAATTTCATTTTAAAGAATGGTACTGAAGGTTACGAATGTACCGAAAAAAAAAAAGAACAACTAGTACATTTAAAAATTTTATTTATTTTTTAATTTTACTTATTTATTTATTTTTTTGGTGGGGCGGGGGGATGTTTTATATAAGGCGGAATATTGTCTACGACGAAAATTTTCATCAGTCCCGATCAATTCCGCCTTAAACAAAGTTTATTGTGAATTAATTTAAATAAAATAAGAAAAGTTAAATTTAATAAAAGAAGACAATTGAAATTTAAAATATATATATTCTACTAGTTCCTAGACAAGGCAAAAATGCTACCGAGATTAAGCCCAAACCATACAAAAAACAGTCCTTCCGGCCAGTGCCGGGAGGAAGAGGTAAATTTCATATTCCTTATTTTAAAAAAGCCAACTTATATTATTCAAACACACGAAGTTCAATTTAGTGGAAACCGAATACAGGAGATTCAATACTAATTTTTATCAATACTAAATCATTATGAATGAGAATTTCGCGAAATTAGTCAGTTTTATCCAAGCTGCTTTTATTTAAAGTAACTTATATTTGGCTGCCAAATTCGGCGATTTCTTAAAGTGCCTGAAATTTTAAGACAAATTGGTGAATAAGGCTAAATAGTGAACTTGGTCGAGACCTTAGTAATTGCTGTGCACATGCTCACTCACATCGGAATCGATTGATATATACGAGTGCTGTCGCAGGCAAAAAATCAGATTTTTCAAAATGTCACCCACATTAGATATTGAAATTGTATATCTAAGCCATTTTTTAAGATAAAGACAAACAAAAAATGCTCCTGAATCCTTATATCAAGGTCAAATACATAAGAAAGAAACCTTTTTCAATTTCTATTTTTTTTTTTTGCACCTCACTTTAAATATAATTTTTTTTTAATTTAATGGCCGCCATTTTGAAACAAGATGGCTGATGAAGCTGGCCAGCGAACTTGGTCGAGATATTGATGTATACTATCCACATGCCTTCTTATATTGAAATAGGCGAATACGTGTGTTATCGCGTGACAAATACAAGATCGTTTCAAAATGTTGGCCATTCTAGAAATTCAAAGTGCTATAATTCAACCATTTTTTTAAGATTTAAACAAAAGAACAAATTTTCAGAAACAAAAACTACTACGGGAATCTTTGTATCGAGGCCAAACACTTAAAAAAATCTTTTTTATTTTCCAATTTTTTAATACCTCATTTAAAATTTAAATTTTTTTTTGTTTTTTAATGGCAACCCTTTTGAAACAAGATCGCGAATGAAGCTGGCGAACGAACTCGGTCGATACATTGGTATGTACTATGTACAGACCAAGTTACATCCAAATCGGTTCATAAATACGCTTGTTATCGCGTGACAAAAATCAGGTCGTTTTAAAATGTCAGCCACAATAGAAATTCAAAATGCTATAACTCAGCCATTTTTTTAGATGTATACGAAAGAAAAACTATTCCGGAGTCTTTGTATTAAGGTCAAACAGATACGAAAAAATCTATTTCATTTTCCAATTTTTCGGTATCTCATTTTAAATTTTAATTTTTTTTTAATTTCTTAAATGGCTGCCATTTTGAAACAAGATGGCGGATGAAGCTGGACAACGAACTCGGTCGAGATATTTGTATGTACTATGTACACACCAAGGTACATCCAAATCGGTTCATAAATACGCCCGTTATCACGTGACAAACATCAGGACGTTTCAAAATGTCAGCCACGCTAGAAATTCAAAATGCTATAACTCAGCCATTTTTTAATATATAGACGAAGCAAAAACTGCTCCCGAATCTTTTTATCAAGGTCAAACACATAAGAAAAAAATATTTTTTCAATTTTTAATTTTTTGGTATCACATTTCAAATTTAAATTTTTCTTAAAAATTTAAATGGCCGTCATTTTTAAACAAGATGGCGGATGAAGCTGGCCAACGAACTCGGTTGAGACATTCGTATGTACCATGTATAAACGAAGTTACATCCAAATCGGTTCATAAATACGCCTTTTATCGCGTGACAAAATTCAGGACGTTTCAAAATGTCAGCCACGCTAGAAGTTCAAAATGCTATAACTCAGCCATTTTTTAAGATATAGACAAAACGAAAACTGCTCCGGAATCTTTGTATAAAGGTCAAATACATAAGAAAAAAATATTTTTCCATTTTCAATTTTTTGGTACCACATTTCAAATTTAAATTTTTCTTAAAAATTTAAATGGCCGCCATTTTGAAACAAAATGGCGGATGAAGCTGGCCAACGAACTCGGTCGAGACATTGGTATGTACTATGTACACACCGAGTTACATCCAAATCGGTTCATAAATACGAGAGTTACAGTGTGGCAAATGTCAGATATATATATATATATATATATATATGTGCGTGTCAATTTTGAACGGAGGGTGATTTCGGGGTCTAGGGTCGTGATCGATGAAAATATACCAAAATTTTTTGAAATCGCTTTCCTCCGAACGGCTGCTAAAGATAGTTTTTTGTAAAGAAAGCTACCTAAAACGACACTTTTCAGTGACCATACACTAAATTTAAAAGAAAAAGTTTGAAATTTATTAGAAAAGTTACAAAAGTAACAGACTAACGGTATAATGAGGATATTTGTTATTGAATCGCAGTCGAAATTCATACATGTAGTCGTATTGTGGAAAAGTTATGAATTTTTGGACATTGATTATTATTTGGAGTGAGTTTTCAACCAAAATGTTATGACTGACGTCACAACTGAAATCGTCTAAGGCCGTTCCATTCATTCTAATGCATCACTTTGTTCACATACGTCACTTCGCTTTAAATGAGTAGCTGGAAAATAGTTGAAGTAATAGTGCTTCGGATTCAACTTACATAGATAAAAGAATTTGGTGTTTAAGTCTTGAGGATATTTAAACGAACGGACGGCAGTAATGAAATATTCCCTGAAGAAGGCGCTGCAGATGCCGACCGAAAATAATCGGAAATTTAAATAAAATGTATATTTTAAACTTTTAGCATCTGTCTTATTATTTATCTGTTAACTTTTAAGCTTGTTAACAGAGAACTTTTATTTTCATAAGGCGCTTCCCTGATGAGATTTGGGGCTCATTGGTTAAATATAAAGATGTGAAACAGGGGGGGGGGGGGGAGGCTTACCCCCTACCTTAATTTATTTTTCGAGGGGCATTATTCTTTGAAAAAAGAGTATAATATACAATTAGTGTGGATAGCCTGTAAGCTCAATGCCATCCGTTTAACTGGGCACTTTTCTTTTTATTTTAACACGAGAGTAGTCGCGACATTTTTTAGAACGTTAGTAGTCACGTTCGGTCCATTTGCCGCCGTTACCAGCAGGCCGAAAACGAAGGTGAAACTTGCCGGTGTTATCGGATGATCGAGAACGGATAACGTAGGGTGAAAATATTGACTGAACTTTAAAAGATTACAGCAATTATTCATTTTACAACCTTTTACATCAATTATTTATTTCGCTTAAGTATATATTCAGTTGGCATCTAGATAAATGTTTTTAATAACTCTTTCTTCGTTTTGCATAAATACTTAAAAGTAAATAGCAAATGATTTGATTGAATTTATGATGTTACTATGAATCAATAATTAGTAGGAAAACATTTACTAATATGAATCTAAATTCACGATAGTTTTTTTTTTTTTTCTTGGAAGGACAGAATCAGAGTCAGGTAGATTTTTTTGATACTCCGGCAATCTATATCCATTTAATAAAATAAAATTAATAAATTTAGCATCAATATATTACACTGACATTAAATTGAACAATTAAACTTAAAATAAAAATGGAACCTATGACATGCAACAGAAAATCAAATACAATATCACTAATTCACCAGCATATTGCGGACGATTAATTCATTTAAAACATATGAAAAACCATCAAATTTGATGCCATAAACAATTAAAGACAATACATATATGTAAACTTTCTGTTCAATAATACCATTGAAAAATAAGGAAAATGACCAATAATTATGAAATCACAAATACCACATAAACCAAATATTATTCAAAATGTATAATTATATATATATATATATATATATATATATATATATATAATAAAGAAAAAGGTAAAAAATACTTAACTTCGAAATTATAAATGTAAATGTTGTAACTACGTTTTACTTATTTATTTATTTGTGGGGTGTCTGTGTGTATATGAGGGAGGAGAGGACGGGGGGGGGGGGGCTCTCGAGATTTTGTGATTAAATCCATTTTTCAAATGAAAATGCACGATTTGTAGTTTTTCTACTTATTTCAGGGTGGGAGCAGCGCCCTTGAATAAAAACTTTGGATACGAACTTCGCTTATATAAAGTAAATAATAAATAAGTTATTGAAATTATATATTTAATTTAAATATATTTGCAATTGTAAATTTAAATCCTAAGATGGATAAATTATTTTAATTAATAGAATCACTGAAAGGTTCATCTTAATAGGGATGTATTTTACAGCAACTATTTAATTAAAATAAATATCCAATTGTACATTTCATAATAAGGTATTAATGTTATAATTTATTGTTTTATAATAACATTCATTTAAATAATAAAAACAATAAGAAAATTTTCTCCGAAATTATAAATATGCAGCAATAATTTTATCTAAATGAATTTTCTCTCGTATTCTGGAAAACGTTATTCTGAAAAATAGTTTGAACAATTGATGAAGGACAACAAATCTAAATTTGTTAGATACCGTCCCCAAGCTTCTATTGGATTTCAATAATAATAAAAAAAAACATTTTCTGTGGCATTGTTTAAAAAAAAAAAAAATATGTGTTTTTACTTACAGTATAAAAATTTAAAAATAGAAAAATTTTAGAAAAATACTTAAAATATTTTTTTAAATCATGGTATAAACATTCACTGAATTATCCAAAAGAGATTTTTATTTGCGTAATTTCTAACATACATTATGAAATTCTCATTATTTTTCTTATTGTACAAATAAATTATATGTATGTTCTTCGCAGATATACATACTACATTTCTGAGAAAATTGTTTTATCTTTCGAATTTGTTTAATTGTACAAAAACGATACTTTTCAGATTTTGGAGATACGGCAATTTTTTTACTGATTCCCACAAAATTCTCTTATCTTTTTTTTTTAATGGTTTGGCAGTGTTATTGTCTGTTTTCTTTCATTTATATGTTCCGGTAATAAATGGAAAGCAACTTCTTTTTTCAAATAATGATGATGAATTTCCTTTTTTTCCGTATTTAAACGATTATCAATTTGAGAATTTATTCCCGCAATGTTTGACAATGAAAAAAAAATGTAAGTGACCATCCATCAGTTTTTTGTGCGAACTGACTTCACAACTAGTATAATAAAACAATTTTAAGTCACAATCTAAAAGTAAAAAAAGTACTCTATGAACGGGTAAAATAGCACAAAGAAAGAAAGACGAAATAACAACAGACAGAGAGTCCGTATATCGAAGAAACTTTCCCTCACAGATTTCGCGGAAATGGGAAAGGATGAACACGAGGGGGGAAAATTCAACTAACGCAAGTGGTCGCAACGCGGTCGTTTAGACCGATTGAAACTTAAGAATGCGATAAAATGCTAAGAAATAGCGGGAATGACTTGCAATTTTACTACACAAGAGTGTGAATACTCAAGGTCAGTTACACGGAATTTGGCTATCGTAACTTTAACGGGAAATGAGTTACAGGAAGATAACGAATGAATTTCGGGCGGGGAAAAGACCAACGTGCGACTATTAACGCGTTAATGATTTTATATTTAATAATTCATAGAATTATGAAACTCTGTAAGCTGTAAAGATTATGTGCTTGGAGGTAAGGAAATAAAATTGTCAGGAGTTGGGGAGGACCAAGTGGTTTCTATGCATTCAATTGATCCATAATGGAAATGCGAAACAATTACGGCTGGAGTTGGCTAGAAAATAGGGATTGCTTCGCAATACCGAATGGAATCTCGAAACGATTATGCGGGGGGTTGGTGAGCGTAGCGAGAAGGGGGGGCTGAGCCCGCTAGTGAGATTAAAAAAAATTTTTGGGATTGGCAATTCCGACTACTTAAATTATATTATCCGTAGCAGAATTATTTCTTGTAACGCAAATAGGCACGGAAATACAACTTGGTATATTTTAACAACTTCTCGTGAAAAGCCGCGGGTTTTACTAGCTGTTTTATATTTGTTGAACATTAAATACATTTAAATACAAATTGGTGAGAACTTTTTGATATCATCATAAAAAAAATTGCAATGACCTCAATGGAGAACTTGCGATTGATCCTTCAGCAGGTGTAAAAAGCCAACACATGTTTAAAAGCAACTTTTGCCCGAAATAAACAGGATATTGTACAAGACGCTAAGAAAAAGGCAACATTCTATTCATAATGACGTAATTTATAAACAATGGTATTAACATTATAACAATAACAATATTATTTATATAAAAATTACTATTAAAGTAACCATTAAAACACTAATAATCGCGTAATTTAACAAATATTTTTAATTTGTGATTGAATTCTTCAACCATACTTGCATATCTTAATCTTGGTAAATTTACTAGAAGATATCTCGTTGCCTCGGATTATATATTTTTTAATAAAATCAATAATGTTGAGTTATGTAATACAAGACAGTTAATATACATTGTTTATTTAATTAAAACACTGGGCTTATTAAACTCGATAAATATTAATATTAGAACAAGCGTCATAGATTGCACACGTTTTTATTTAAATTTCAAGGAGAAAAGAGATCTCAGATTGGATTAAGATAATACTTTATTCAATATTTACATAAAAAGTAACATGTATAATTTTATTTAAGAACTACCAAATGAATTTAATGCATTCACAAAGGAAACTATTAAATAAAAATTTGGTTAAAATGTTGTTTTAAAATACAATTTTAAGTATGGTCTTAACTTCATTTGAAATTTATATTTAATCCATGTCAATATTACACATTGTATTCTAAATTAAATTTTTTGTTAAGCGATAATAAATAAACAGTCAAGTGCTAGTATTACTCGCACTCTGAGGGTTCTCTACAATAAATATGCGAATTATTAGCTGTATTATTAATAAAAATCATTGCTAAAAATATAATAAAATTTTATAAAAAAAAAAAAAAAACTATAGAACGTAGGGTTGTGTATAGCTATATATACTAGAAAAGTATGTATGGGTATACCATAAAAGTTCAAAGAGATATGAAGCCTAAATAATATCAAATATTGCTATTATGTATAAATCTTTTTTTTTAATCTTATCCTAATCTGTTTATGATGAACTTAATTCGGTACAGACAATAAAAGTAGTATAGATTTAAGCTTCATTTGGCATTTCATAAAACTAAATTCAACGTAGTAATAATCTTTTCTTTTTACAGTGTATCTAAAACAAAACCCTTGTTCAAAGTTTATAGTTGGCATTGTGCTAAGCGCGCTTCGAAAGGAGATCGCAAAGTTACAACGTCGCCTTGGTCCGTTCCGTATTTTTCCAGATAGGTTTTTTAATTAACTTTTAAAGACACGGGAGACGTATTGAGAGATCCACCAACCGCAAATTATTCGCAAATCCCATAGATTTATGTGATTAATTCTAAGTAAATTAGTCTGTTTTTAACAATTTGGCGTTTATTGCTTTTATACTGCTACTTGGCATTGCATTACACAAATATATCATTAAAAGTTGTTATCTACACTTTAAAAGCCGATGGTACATAGATTACGCCGTCCCTGTCATTATGTATGTCCGAACTGTCCGTGTCCTTAAGGGTTAGGCAGCCTAAGAGAGACTGCTCAGGGCCGGCTAGGCCTGCCCCTTAGAGCTTAACGTCTCTCCCGGTATGTTCCCCGACACGTTGGGGCTCGTTAGTGAGTACAGCCCTGTCCGGCCGTATGCAGACGGACAAACACAAAATGCTCAAGGGGCGACGCTCACCCGCTAAGGGCGTCTATGCACCACCGACCACAGAACCCAGAATTTATTTTAAAAAGAACAAAGTGGGATTACAAAAATTAGACCAATGCCTTCCCGCCAGGAAAACGCCTACTCGCGACAGAGGGCGGGAGTATGAGAACATTTAAAGTAAAAATAAAATAAAATAAATAATAATAATAATAATAATAAACATCACTGATCCTGGCCGCCGGGGTAGGAACCCCTCTCGCGACAAGGGGCGGCAGGAAGGGAAAAGAATGTAATGCGTGGCACAAGTAAGATGGCACGAGCAAATACTCAAGCGTCCATTGGAGATGTAATGATTTGCGTGGCACAAATAAGATGGCACGAGCAAATACTCAGCGTCCATTGGAGATGTAATGCTTTGTGTGGCACAAGTAAGATGGCACGAGCAGATAAGCAGAACCAGGGCTTAAATTAAGTTTGTTACGTATGCAAGGAAATTGTGAATGTGTTTTAATTTGTTGAGAAGGAGGGTGCGGGAAAGGACGTTTTTGGAGCCAGTTGACTGGCAGCATGTCTGGACGCCTCAAGTGCCAGCGTTGCGTGAGAGTACAACTGTAGTACGGGTGACTTATAGTGCCATCTTCACCGCAGACGCAAGTGGCAGTGGATCTTATTTTGAAGCGGTCCAGATATGCCATGAAAGGGCCATGTCCTGTTAAGAGGCTAGTGGTGTAGGGTGTTAAGTTATATAGTGTGAGAGAAACTTTAGGAATTAGCTTATATGTGTGCCTGCCCTTTTTTGAAGTATTCCAGTGCTCCTGCCATCGCGTCAGTATCCTTGCTCTAAGGACCCCTTTGACATATGACTGGGGCACTGGGAGGTGTGTGTCTATTGTTTCTTTCTGTGTGGCCTTCTTCGCTAGGTTGTCTGCTAGTTCATTGCCAAAGATACCTTTGTGAGCCGAGGCGTGACCTAGTGAGATACGATGTAGGAGATTCTTAAGTTTTAGTTTGATTTGCAGTACTAGAGGATGTTTTGTCCTGTGTGCCTGTATTGCCTGCAGGCCAGAGAGGCAGTCACTGTAGATGATAATACTATTGCTAGAGTGGGATTCCACCCACTCTAATGCGTTTAGTATTGCGAACAGCTCCGCTTGGAATACGGAGTTATTATCATCTAGCCTTGCAGACCACTGATGGACCACCACCGTGCCCTCCGTGGCGCAGAAGGCTGCGCCCACGCCAGTCTCTGTGCCTGAACCATCAGTGAAGAGTGTGGTGCTAAGGGCAGATGTGTAGCTGTTGCGTGTTGTGTTTACTTGAAAATGTGAAGTCTCCTCAGCGGGATGGAGCTGCCAGCTCCTGAGTTTGTATTGCAATGTTGTGTTTGGAAAAAGAGAATCTATTACTGTGTCACGTTTTAGCTGTAGGATTGAGGATTTGGCGTGTTCGTATTCTAGTTGAAGTGTGATGGGTGGAATACCTGTAAGTATATGTAGTGCATCTGTGGAGATTGTGCGGTAGCCTCTTGAAATTTGTAGGAGAAAAGTGCGTTGTATTGATTTTAGTTTAGGTTGTGCTATGGATGATAAATTACCCCCCCCAGATACAGGCCCCGTAAAGTATTATTCTTTCGATTATTGTTAGGTACCAGATCTTCAGTGTTTTGTTGTCTACCCCTCCCAATTTAGAAGTTAGTCTTAATGAATTATTATGATATGCTGTCAATTTAAGTTTTAGGTCGTTAATGTGTGGGATCCAGTTAAGATTTGCGTCAATGGTTATACCTAGGAGTTTTATGAATTGTACGTGTCGAATGGAGACATTATTGATCCTCATCACTGGAGGGCGTTTTGGATCATATCTGTGTGGTTTGGTGAATACTAGTGCTTGAGACTTTTGTGGTGAGAGTGTGAGGTGCAGTAAATCCAGGAGCCGGCAGAAAATAGGAAGAGCTACGGCAAACTGTTCCTCCAGATGACGTCTGTAACGACCGGAGAAAATGAAGCTGAAATCATCGGCGAAGGCAAATAGTTTAAATCCAGCCGATTTAGTTCTGTTAGTAGCACATTTGCTACAAGCAACCAGAGGATTGGGCCAAGGCACGAGCCCTGGGGGCAATCCTTCTGTAATCGGTGGGTAGATGTGCCAGCACCCCAGTTAATCAGGACGCTCCTCTGTGAGAGGTAGGAGCCGATGAGACCAGCTATGTTCCCCGGACAGTTGAGTGCTTGTAGTTGTAAGAGAATGTCTCGCCATTCTACGTTGTCGAATGCGCCTTGTATGTCTAGTGAAACGAGTGATGTTGCGTTGCCCTGGGCTATGCTTTCAGTACAGGCAGTCATTATGGCATGAAGTGCGAGCTCGCATGAGTGGCCCTCGCGGAACCCGAATTGTCTGGGGTGGAGAAGGTTGTTTGACTCCAAGAAGTGTGTCAACCGCATAACCAGAAGTTTTTCCAGAAGCTTTCCCAGAGTGGGAAGAAGGCAGATGGGTCTGTATGACTTGGGTTCGGAAGGAGACTTGCCTTGCTTCAGAAAGTAAACTACCTCTCCCTGCCTGAGTACTAAAGGAAAGTACCTCATGGTGAGGCAGAGGTTAGCCCAGCGCGTGAATATGTGTGGAAGTTGTTTGTGAGTGAGTTTTAGTATCCGAAAGTCAATTGAATCCGGCCCTGGGGCCTTCTTGTCATTCAATGTGTATAGTGCTGTTTTTACTTCTGCCTTTGTGAAGCGTTTGTCTTCGTGTGCTGTGAAAAGGGTATCCTGGTTGTCTTGTTGGGGATAAGCCGAGGGGCCAAAGAGAGTGTGTGTCAGGAATTCCAGGTTATTTTGTCGCGAGGTTTCGTGAGTTGGTCTTTCTAGACGAATTTCATCCGGAGTGAAGAACTTGCCGGTCAGAAATTTTTGAGTGATGCCGAAAGGGTTCTCATTGTTGCTGCAGAATTTCTTCCACGCCGCCCGTCTCGCCGCCAGAATCTCACGTTTGTAAACTGCTTTAAGTCTCGTACGACGTGCTGCAAGGGTCTTTACTTCAGGGGGGATAGGATTGAGCAGGCGCAATGTTTTAATCTTGCGTCTGAGGGCTGTCAGCTGGTTCCTCCGCTTTCTAAGATCCTTGTTCCAGAATGAGAAAGTGTGTGATTTTTGGACTGTTTTCAGTCGAAAGGAAGCCTTCGCCGCAGTCTGCATGGTTTCGATTAAATTAGATGTGAAAGAGTTGAGTGTGTCTTCGCTGTGCACCCCTTCGAGTTGTGCTGAAAGGGATGACTTATGACTTTTGATGACGTTGTTAAATTTGCGAAGGTTTCCGCGAGTTGTGTTGTAGCGTCTACGTTGCGTGTAGAGTGGAGAGGTCATGTAAGAAAAGTGTATGTATTTATGGTCTGAGCCACTGTGTTTGTCTGATACGGACCATTGTGATATTCGTGGTAGGGTGAAGGAATTTGTAATTGTTAGGTCAGGCCAGCCTTCTGCTATGACTCTGTCTTCTGTATCTCGTCTTTCGAAAGTGGCTTCAGAGTTGTGCATGTTTGCAAGTGCCAAGTTATGGATAATTATGTGTCCTGACAGCAAGTCACCCCGGGCGTCTTCACGCGGACATCCCCAGAGGGATGAGTTCGCGTTGAAGTCGCCACCACAGATGAAAGCCTTCCTGTTTGTGATGGTGTGTTCCCATTCCGAGAGACAAAGGCCAAAGTTTGCCGAGGGGGCTGCGTAGCAGGATCCGACGACAATCTCGCCCTCCTTCGCCGTTATGGAGATGAAGACGCTATTGTCGCCGGTAAAGAGATGGGTACATACAAGACTCGAGCTCCTGACAACGATGTGGGCGGAGAGATTCCGAGAGGAAAACCTTCTCCAGTCCTTGCTGAAGATAGCGAGGTTTCCATCGGAGCAGTAAGCATCCTGCAGTAGAGCGATGTCAATCTCGTTCTCTTCCATGTGGTTGATTGTGCTCACACTGGCTGCTATGCAGTGATTGAGGTTTACTTGGAGAAAATTTAGACGGCCTAAAGGAAGGGGTGGTTGGGGAGAAGGTGCTGAGGATGACATTGTATTGTGTATGTTATAAAAAGTTTAAAACCTCCTACCTTGAAAGCCCAAGTTCTGCTGCTGGCTGAAGTAGTCCTCCTGGTAGTAAGGTGAGTAGAGGTTCGGAGGTGGAGCATGACTCGGAAAAGGAAAATAACCTCGATGTGCAGGAGGATGTTCACCCAGGAGTCCCGGACCAGAGTGGGAGGATGGAGCCGCCGGGGGAGGTGCTTGGGGATTTCGAAAGGGAAGTTGGAAGAGATCGTTCAGTCTGGCCCGCTCTCTGTTATACTCGAACTTGAAGGTTGGACAGTTGGAGGCAGAGGCTATGTGATCAGTTCTGCAGTGTGCATTGAAAAGGTTATTTGTGCGTCTACAGTTCACGCACGAGGGGGATTTGTTGCAGGTTGAGGATGGGTGGAGTTCTCCGCAAATTTCGCAGGTTTCATCATTATGGCAGTACTTTGCTACGTGGCCATATCGCTGGCAATTTCTGCACCTTTGGACTGTGGTGTGCGGCCGCAGTCTGCAGAGATTGTATCCCAGTGGTATGCCTCCATCTTGGATTACTGCCATGGCTAATTTTTCTGACAGAATGAGGTGCCAGTCCTTGCATGAGGGTCTTTTAGAAGGAACGGCTTTAATGAATCGGATTTCGTCTGGGTGATAATCGTAAATTTCATCCAACGTCGAGGTAATATAAGTTAGTGTTGTTCCGTCGGGAACTCCAAACAGGATAGTTTGTGAAATGGGAGGGTTTTAATGCTGAAGAATAGATCTTCAGCAATTCTAGCATGGGATTTTAGATCACTTAGGACGACTTTCGTTTCTTCGGCGGATCGGCAGAAGAGTTCCAGTTGTCTTCGAAGGCATTTGATTTCCAATACTACTTTTGGACAGGCGATATTTTGTTTTTCGAGCAGGTTTCTAATAGCCAGTCCGGACATGGAGCGTTTCTTGCCCCTGACCACAATTGTTCGAAGATGCCTCTCCTCTCCTGGCCTCCGCTGTGGCTCCGCCGGTACTACCTCCTCTGTCGGTGAAGGGAACTCTTGAGACTTGCCGTCCTGATCATTATAGAGCAGGGAAGGTTGTTGACTACGAAGGTATGCGTCCCTATCATTATCAATTCTTAATTTGTCTAGTCTGCTATGGAGACTTTCCTCAAGCCTGGCTACTATTTCTTCAGTCTTTGGGATCTGTTGGATCTAGCTGGCAATGTTCTCGTTTAGTGTGGTGAGCTGTTCCTTAAGGAGATCTGCTTTTAAGCGGAGCTTTTCAAACTCCTGTACTGATTTTTGATTGGCGTGGTCTTGTTTTCTGATCGATTGGAGGATCAGTTTCACATTTTTCAGGTGGTCAGCAGATTCCTCTGTGAATGTATTTTCGTCCTCTGACAGGACTAAGGTAACGAGGGATTTAGCCTTGTTTGCCAATTCGGCAATGGAATATGTTTGGCTTTCTCCCATTGTGAGCAGCGATGGTATGTGAGAAAAAATAAAAAATGGCTTTGAGAACTAGAATGGCAGATATAGTTTTAAAAAAAATATTATAAGTCAGAAGAATGGTCCGCGGGTTGTGGGAACCCATCTACAGGCCCCTCTGCGCCGTCCCGGCCTGTTGCATGTTTAGGTTTGGAATAGTGGGTGGGAAGGTAACGAGGCATTTAGTCTGTGAGCCCCTGCATCTGCTCAGCACTGTAATTAGATATGTTAGGAGTTGTTTTTGGATAAAATTGTTGTAATTTTATTTTAGGGCGTGGGGGTACTGGACAAGATGAATTTAAGGTGGGTTTGGACATGAGTGTCGAAATATTCTAAGTTTCCAGTAAAAATAAAATTTTTGCAAAAAAAAAAAAAAAAATGAAAAAGAAAATTAAAGCTCGAATTAAATGTGTATTAGGAGATGAAAAAACACGTTTATTGTTGAAAATAAAGAATTTAATATTTTTGCTGAGTAAGTTAGTCCAGCAGAACACGGGAACACAGGTTAAAGTTTAAAAATTTGCTGGACACAGGAACATAGGGGACTGGACATTGAAGAAAGTATGGGGGGGGGGGGGTTGGACTTAGATGAATTTTGAAGTGGGTTAGGACTTTGACGAAATTTAGGATATAAGGGCCGAAATGTTCTAAGTTCCCGTAAAAAAGAAAAAAAAATGAAAACGATAGTTAAAGTTTGAATTTAATATGCATTGGGAGATGAAAAAATAAGTTTATTGTTGAAAATAAGGAATTTAAAATTCTTACTGAAAATAAGATAAGGGTCCAGCAAAACACAGGTTAAAAATTTAATAAGTTCTGCTGGATTCAAAGTTCCTAGTGATTTTTTCTTTTCTTTTTTCTCGCAAAAAGGAAAAAGAAAGTTAAAGTTCGAATTGTTGTATTGTTATTGTATTGTAAAGTTCGAAAGTATGTATTTGGAGATGAAAAATCATGTTTATTGTTGAACATGAGGAATTTAGTATTTGTACTGGAAGTAAGTTAAGAGTCCAGCAGAACACGGGACAATGAGGGAAAAATCTTTAAAAGAGGGGTGGGAGAATGAAGCATTTTTGAAATATTGTTGGATTTTGACAAATTACAGGTAGAAGGGACATACAAAAAAAATGACATGTAAACAAATTGGCTGCTAAGCCCGTCCAGAGACCACCGCCGGACACGGGGGAATTGAACAGAAGTGGCTGAGTCTCTAGAAAATCAAGTCTCAAGAACAACTTTTTCTAATTTGTTGAAATGGTGAGGAAAAAAAAATAATACAAGCTTTATTTGCAATATGGGTATAATTTCAAAGTTCAGTAATTGAGAAAAAATTTCAATAAAATGACAAACACTTTTAATTTAAATAAATATGTGGTTAGATAAAATAGAAAATAAAGTCAGATGGGGAGAAAAAAGAAAAAAAAGTTTTAAGTTTTGAAAAATAAATGAAAAACTGAGAATAAGTTAGAGTCCGAAATGAGTTAAAAGCTTGTAGAAAAAAAAATGTTTCTTATTAGATAATTAAGAGTAAAATTAGACAACATTGTCTCGATTGAAATCAGCAGCAATTAACCCGCATTAGGCCTGCTATTAGAGTTAGGATGAGACAATCAAGAAGTGTAGCAAAACCCGAACCATGTGCTCGCTATGGGCCGCGAAATTCCAAAACGGAGGTCGAAAACCACAGCCAGGCGAAGCCCAGACACCCCACTGGTCACCAGGTCGCGTCCCCTACAGTGAGCAATCTCTAGTGGTATGGGAAACATCCAATACTCCATTTACGGAAGAAAAAAAAATCCATTTCCCTTTCTACCCTTCTTTTTAATGAAAAAAAAAATCCCTCTTTTTCTTCTCTTCCCCCCCCCCTTTTTAAAAAGAAAAAAGCCGGCAATTTTGAAGAGAACCCCACCGCCCCATTCAAAACAAGCCACCAAAACCAACCCTAGACACCCCGACGATTCCCTAAAAAACTTGAATTAAAGACTCCGAATCCAAACCGCATTGCACAATTATCCCAGAATACTATAAGCTTTCAAAAAAAAAAAAAATGCAATTTCTTTTCTCCTTTCTTTCCCTTCTTTTTCCCTTTTTTCCCCCCTCCCCTTATTTGGCCTAATGGAAAATAATTAAAAAAAAAAGAAAAATGTCAGTTTTTTAACCAATTTTAATCATTAAGAATATATTGAACATAAAAAAAAAAAAAAAAAAAAAAAAAAAAAAATACAAGAACTATTTTGAAAAAGTATGTACAATAAGTTATTTTTGTTTATGTTGCGCTGTCCATCAGAAATAAAAGTTTAACATATTAGGAAGAAAAAAAAAGAAAAGTCTTAAAGTCCCCCCCCCCCTTTTTTTTTTCCTTCTTTTTTTTTCTTTCTTTTCCTTTTAATTTTTCCCCCTTCCTTCTCTTTACCTTTTTTTTTTTTTTTTTTTCCCTTTACTATTTCTTAAAAAAAAAAAAAAAACAGATTTTATTTACATGCAGTCCAATAAATAGGTTATGTTATTTTTACTAATCTGCTTTAAATAAGTAATTTGTAACGTCATCTCTATAACCGCTGATTTAACATGAGTCTAGTGGTAATTGAAAATTAAAAGTATTATTTCCAAACGATCTTATTATGCTTGGACATACAGGAAAGTGTGCAGTGGAAAGCTAAAGACACTCTGAGTATTATGGGGGGAAAGTAAGATTAATATATATATATATACATATACACACATACATACTGCATGTATACATACACATATACATGCGGAGGTAAAATTAATATTTAAACACTGTTTTTAAAATTGTGATAAAACCGGTTACTTGAATGATTGAAATTAGATTGTAGAAGGTTTGTTATAAATCATCCCCCCCCCCCCATTATTAAATTACATTAAGTGGCGTGAGTGTAATCTTATTTGAATGCCTTTTTGTCTCACAAACACTACTAGTCATAATCACTGATTTCTTAGGTTTTCTACTGGCTTTAAGTTTTTTAAGTTAATGATGTTACACAATAAAAGAAAATAGATAAAAAAAGAAAATAAAAAGACCGTAGCCAAGATAATTACTCTTTTTAACGTGGTTTATGTATTTTTTCATGGACTTTCTTTTTTCTTTTTTTTTTTTTTTTTTTTTTTTTTCCTTTTTTCAAAGATATTTCATTCACTTCCTGGTAAGCAAAGGTTATACAAATTGTGCAAGCTTGTGTGTTTTCGATGATAAAATAACATTTTAATATTTTGATAATTTAATTTAAATTGATAATGTCTTTCCTAAGGTGGTTCCAGGTGAAAAATTCTAAATAATGCTTATGGATAAAATTGTATTAGAGTTACAAGAAGAATGCAATTAATTATATGCCAAATCATGTACGCTAAAATATGCCAATTTGCTATGAAACTGCAACAATACAAAAATGTAAATATTAAAATGTAAAAAATAAAGTATAAAGTATGTAATATATATTTCTTAAATGCACTTATTCGACAATTATTTAAATTATTTATTTATTAATGATTTTAAAATTTAAAATGGAACATTTAAAAATATCTTGGGAGGTAGTTAAAACTGTACTTTTAACTTTAGCAAATAATAAAGAAAGAAGCAGAGGGAAAATTGCCTTTAAAAAAAAAACTAAATGCACTAGTTCATGCTTCTAATCGTAAATTAAAAGAAGGAGATTATAAAGGATTTAATTATTTATTTATTTATTCCCCTTTAATGCCTAAACATTAAATTCTGTATTTTAACTTATTTGAATAATTTTTTAAATAATAATTATGTGTATTTACGCTGATTTATATATATATATATATACATATATATATATGTATATATATGCACATATACATTAATGGGAATTGTAATTTTTAAAAGTATATTTTTACATAAACGATCCGAAAGTAAAGTCTGGAAAAAAGAGCTTTACTATACATCTCATAAACCAAATCCCCCACCCCCGCTGTACAATATCCCAAGCCAGTCCCGATTGATTGCCCATTGCAGACAAGATGAGAAGGTATCAATCGCTTCCAAATTACTAGCCCCTCACTCCCTCAAAATTCAGATGGAGAAACGGAGAAAGAACCAAGTAGAGGTAAGCCTCGCACTTATCTCTCTCTCTAAAAGAAAAGAAAAAAAAAACACTCACACACACGACCAGTAGGGCGGATACACCCCACCCGACTGCGACCCCCCCCCCCCTTCCAGAACCTTCCCTATGGCCCAACTAGCTGCTGGCAAGGGTGAGAAGACGCCAGCATGGAATATAGTTATCTTAATAGTCATCCCAAGGAGGCTGGACTTAGGGTAAATCCAGCGAATTCGAAGCACATGGTCCGGGTTTAAAAGCAGCTATAATAATGATTTAATCTTAAGTAGGAATGAACATTTTAATGAAAACATGAGAAATTAAATTAGAATAATAACTGCTGCTTTGTTGTTGCTATTAGATTAGATTGTCGGCGATTTAGAAGGTGAAATGACTGATATTAAGTTATATTTTAAAATACTAGCTAATGCAAGGGCCAGCAGAATTAAATGACTGAGGAATGAAATAATAAATTACTCATAACTTAATAATTAAAAGGCCGAGAAACATGCAACATACCTTAAACTGTAGCAGGGACATTCACACAACAGAATCCATAGAGGGCCCCTGGCCCGCGGGTCTTGGGACGCCTTTAGCCAAGCATTTTTTGGGAGCGCGTCTGGGACACGTCCGCACACAACCAAACGAAGGCCGATGTGTCCTTAAGGGTTAATATCTCGGCTAATTACCGACGATTTTTTTCCGAAAATCATTATCAACAATGATTTTATACTTCTGCTACGAAAGTTACCATCAGCGCTCCTCAATATTTTTGCTGAATGCCCGAAAATCGAAATTTGTGTGTAACAGAAAAATGAGATTTTCTCAAAAACTATGTGATCTAGGGTAATCGCTATAATTTTCCTGCAAGGTTTTTTGGCATTTCATAAAACTAAATTCAGCGCAGTTATAATCTTTTTTTTTTTACTGTGTATCGAAAACAAAACCCTTGTTCAAAGTTTAAAGTTGGCATTGTGCTAAGCGCGCTTCGAAAGGATGTCGCAAAGTTGCAACGCCGCCTTAGGCCGTCCCGCACTCTTCCAAGTAGTTTTTTCAATTTACATTTAAAGACACCAGAGGCGTATTGAGAGATCCACTCAATGCAAACTTGTCGCGATTCCCGTTGATTTATATGATTAATTCTAAGTAAATTAGTCTGTTTTTAACAATTTGATGTTTATTGTTCTGTTACAGCTAGTTGGCATTACATTAAACAAATATATCATTAAAAGTTGTTATCTACACTTTAAAAGTCGATGGTATATAGATTACGCCGCCCTGACATTATGTATGTTCAAACCGTCCGTGTCTTTAAGGGTTTATATCTCGGCTAATTACCGACGATTTTTTCCGAAAATCATTATCAACAACGATTTTATACTTCTGCTACGAAAGTTACCATCAGCGCTCCTCAACATTTTTGCTGAATGCCCGCAAATCGAAATTTTTGTATAACGGAAAAATGCGATTTTCTCAAAAATTATGTAACCCAGGGTAATCGCTATAATTATCCTGCAAGGATTAAATTAACGTCTACTACCTCTAATTTTTTCATAATTTTAGTTTCAGTAGATTCGGAATTAGAGAGGGGGGGGACACACTTTTGAACAACATTTTCGATGATATCTCTGAAAATATAATACCTAAAATTAAATTAAATGTATTTTTGAGCTCAGTGTTACGAAAGCTTTCGCACGATACCCCACACAATATAGAAATAAAATATTTTTTTCAAGTAACTTAATTAGCCCCCTCTACAATTTTGTTAAAATCATTTGTGAATATTTAATAATCTGTAAATATGTGGGTCAATAGTCTTTATTACTTCCCCCAATTTGAACTTGCCACTTTCCATAGTTTACGAGTAAAATGACTGTGACAGACAGACAAACAGAAACAGGAGTGATCTTATAACGGTTCCGTTTTTACTTTTTAAGTACGGAACCCTAAAAAAGTAACTAGAGATGGAAAATATACAGATATAGATTTATTTCTCTTCCAGATGTATTAATAACAGACGACTATAATTTCAAGAGTGATTAATTACACTGCACAACAAATTGAAACTCTTGCTCGTTCACAAAACCGAAATTAGTTGTTTCTTATTCGTTTTTACTTTCTTCTATCTTCAATAGAAGAAAGTATTGTTATCAAAATTTTTTTCGACTTCCGGTTATGACGGATTTACACGTTTTAGAGGTTAGAGTTCCCAAAAATCCTGTTTATAGAAAATGTCTGTCTATCTGTCCGTGTGTCCGTATGTCTGTCGCCATTGTACCATCAAAAAGTGTATGAAGTTATGAATAAAATTCAACCAATTTTTTTTAGTTTTTGGCTGTAGCAAACAGGTCTATCATTAACTTGAAAAAAGTCCGCCAGAAGGCGGCGCTGTAATAGCGATGTTTGTGCCATTTTACAATCGAAAAGTGTATGAAGTTATGCATAGAATTGAACCATTTTTTGTGTAGGTTTTTGGTCATAGCAAGAAGGTCTTCCCTGAATTTGGAAAAATTCCGCCGGTCAGGGGCGCTGTAATTGCGATTTTTATGCAATTTTCAATATTGTACCATTGAAAAGTGCAAGAAGTTATGCATAGAATTGAACCAATTTTTTTATGTATGTTTTTGGCCATGGTAAGAAGGTCCTCCCTGAATTTGGAAATATTCCGCCGAAAGCGGCACTATAATAACGATTTTTGTGTAATTTTCTTGATTTTTCGTAGTTGCACTGTGCACCGGCGGCTGATGAAGCGACGGGAAGTTCCTATTCTGATAAGCTGGCTACAACAGAATAACATAATATTCTGGCTACAACAGAATAACGGAAAACTATCAGTTTTAATAAATATCATGATCCATATTAATTCGTTTTTACTCCGATTACTCCGACTGAAGCAGAATGAAACTCAAAATTGATATAGTATTGAACTAATAAAAAGGAAATATTGACATTTGTAATAATATTTTGAAATATTAAAATATATGAGATAGAAGGAAGTTTTGGGATAGGCACATCGAACTAGTTTTATACTGATTCCGAATCTAGTTTTACAGTTATTCGAGCATGTCTTTTTTTTTTTTTTTAGATATTTGATTATTTCGATTTATGCAAATTTATTAAATTTTTAAATATGGAAATTTAAGGTATAAAGCTTTATCAGGCTGGTTTTTTTTTGTTTTATGTTATGATTACAGTCTAGTTTATTTCACAAAAACGTTGTTTCTGAAATTATACATTCATGTGGCCGTGCAATATTGTACCTAATTTGCATATTTTTCGTGTTTTTCTAATAATGTTTCTTCGCTTCTAAATATTTCTGCCACACGAGTACGCTAATATGTTTCTAAACCAGTTTTTTGCGCTCATTTCAAACCTGGTATATGTTTTCTTCAATCACGTCTAGTTTTTAGAATAAGTGAAATTTTATTTTTTGGTCAAAAAACCATAAATTGGAGAAATACATACATCGGAGGAAACCATAAAGGAATTTTCAAAAATCCTTCCTTAGTGCTCACTTATGTCATAAGAAGTATGATCGCCCTAACTTTCATGCTTATAAGTTCAGCAGTTTCGGCTGCGCGATGATTAGTCAGTGAGCGCTACATTGCCTTTTCTATATGGAGATGATGATGTGTAAATATATAAATGCTGTTATTTTTTATTTCAAAAACGTTATTGGTGATATTGCGCACGGCTAACATAAAAGTACCCATTTTTTTTTCTTATCCATGAGCAAACGGTAAATCACAAAATTAAAATCTTTGAAAATGAATACTTTTTTAAGCTGTGCAAACATTGTTTCTATATTTAAATTGTATGTTTTCGTTTTACAATATTTTTTTCTCATTAAACCATTTATCTTTGCATTTGGAATAATATCAGTAACTATTTTGGTATTTTCCCGTTATTCAAACACCATTGTCGCCAATCGTAATAGTTGGCACAAAATGAAATGAAACTTTTGTGTAAAAAATTCTTGATAAAAAAAATGATTTAAAAAACGTAACTTTTGAAAATTACAGACTTTAATCTACCATTTAAAAAAAAAAAAACAATAAAAATAAGTATTTAAAATACAAGAATAAATAAATATTTTGAAAGTAATAAAATATAGTCAATTTAAACTGCCAGCTTGAAATTGTAAATGTTTGTTAGTACTACAGCGTGGCGTAACTAATATATATGTCTCACATTGCAGTAAACATTTAATTTTTTGAATGAAGACAATAAAGGTTTTTTGAACAAAAACCATTTTTACATTTATAATTCCTAAGTTCTGAAATAATTTTATTGTAGCTTCTTCAACAGATAAATGCCAAATGGTAAAATCTATGTCAGTATCAGTAAAAAATGTAAGTTATAATTATATATATCATAGCGCTAAGTGTATAAAGCTTCCGGAGTATACCCATCCGGATCCTGATAACCACTTCGCCTTTTCTTATTCCATTCGGCCATTTTTTTTTCAAAATTATTTTTTCCATTAAAACTTCATAAAAGTTACATTTTTAAAAAGATTATTGAAAATAATTTAACATTTAAGAGAGGATTTACATTCAATTATGTATTGAAATTAGACTGACAGCTCAATCTCTCCCTCAATAAAAGTAAGCAAACAATTGATTCATTACTTTCTCTTCGCAGTTCGCGAAGCGAATCCGCGATGTAGCTTGGTGTTGAAAAAATAAATCGCAATCGTTGTGAACGTTTATGCTTTGTTGGCACCATCTATCGGTAGTTAAAATAAAAAAAAGAAATTTTCTTTTGGAAGAGTTCTTTGAATTCTGAAGACATTAGGAAAAATGAATATTTCTTATAAAATGTAATTAGAATATCAGGAATATATAACACCGTGTAATCATTATATATGTAATAGCGCTAAGTTTATAACATTTCCGGTGTGAACTCATCGGGATATTTATATTCGGACTGTTTTAATTTTTTGTTCACTTCCGTGAATGACTATTCTTGAGACTCCATTGTTCCTCCTATAAAACTGTTCCTCCTTTCAAGTGTCATTGCAAGTGAACGTTTACTGTTTAGATTTGATTTTTCAATCTTATAACGAGTGCTCCTTTTTACTATTAGCTAAAAAATTTATTAGAAAGTGAAGTCTTATTTTTTTATTTTTTTTTATATATAAGAAATTGAAGGTTATATACTTTTAGTAACTTTAAACTGCATTTTTTGTTTGATTTATGTTTAATTATTCTCTTAATTACAGATATAATAAGCTTTAACTGAGTGTACTTATTTTACCCCTCATGTGACATATTGTTGGAAAGGCCGATGACCACTTACTCATGTTATCTACCTCCCGCACCCCTCTCCCCACTTTGCCCCCAAGGGGAGGGCATTTTTATAAATTCAGATCCATACCCCTCATATGACATATGGTTGGAAAGACTTAAAGACCTGTGACGACTTATTCATATTATGCAGCTGCTGTGCCCCTCCGCTCACTTTGACCCCTTCCCCAAGAGATCTCGTCCGAGGTTCATTCGTTTCGAGATTATATTTTTTTACAAGATTTTGTAGTGCGTGCACACCACGCCTACTATACGGTGACATATATAGCGAGTAACCTGTTCGTGATTTCATATTACAAGATTACGTACAAATTAGAGGCCCCGATTAAAGGAGGGGCCCGCTAGCGGGCGAAGTCATGTAGTCTTTATTGACATCGACTCATTCCAGTTCACCCGCAGACGATTCTTGATAAATGTATGACGTATATAATATATAATATATGATGTATAAAAGCAATTTGCAAACTGGAGTCATCGAGAAAAAATTTACACAATCGAAAAATATCGAGATGTCCATACAATCGAGAAAATCGAGAAAAACATCTCGTTATCGCCCATCACTACCCCATACCATGGGCAATTGACAATATGTTTTAAAATAGCAATATTAGTACTAATTTGCATGTGTTTTGTGAAATAGTGCTTCAAATTTTGTGAGTGAAGTTCATCTGCATATTCTATGCCCTTATTTTGCATTTTTTCTTGCAAATTAAGTTTCTATGACAAATGGGCTTTTTTATAACTATTTAACCCCATCTGACCCTATTAGTCAGCTACCGGGTGTTTCAATAATGACCGATGATTTTAAAATTCAATAACTTGCAAACGGTGACAGATATTAAAAAAATTCTTGCAGGAGAGTTATCTATGATGGCAGGACTTTTTTTTTTACTGTGATTTTTTATTTTAGCTTGAATTTCAAACAATAGATTGCGCTGAGAGCAATAGGTGCTCAGTCCAGATCCAATTTTGGTACTTCGGGATCCTTTAATTACATTTTAATCTCCTTTTTCCGCATGGAAGAAGGGAGAGGCCGAAAAATCGAGTCTGGATTTAGTAGTTATTGTTTTCAGCGCCATCTATCATTGCTATTTGCAGCTAAAACTCAGAATCGCAAAATACAAACCCCTGACATCTTACGTAACACTTCTGCAAGATTTTTTTAAATATCTGTCACCGTTTGAGTTATTGAATTTTAAAATCATCGGTCATTTTTGGGACATCCGGTAAGATAAAATTTATTACTTCATAATTCTTTTTATAATGCAATGCTATTTTACTCTTTTAAAAATGCAAACACGTCATTCGGCTATCTTCTAATTAATAATAAATATTTTATATTAAAAAAATAACAAATAAAAACGTTTTGCGATATTACGATTGAGTAATACTCACAAAAAGATACTCACTTTCAATAAATAGCAAATGTTGTTTAGCACGGTTTGCAATAAAAATCTGTTGCACTGTTAGGTTTGAAATAAATGGCGCGATACTATATATTTTGGCACGGTGCTGGTAAAACGAAACAATTCCGCAGTTTTTTTTTTTAATTATTAAATTTAGTTTTAGTTTTTGAGGCGTTTGTAATTTTTTTCCTAACTAACATATTTGTTTTAATTATTTAACCAAAAGCATTGATTAAAAAATAATTCAGTTTGGATTTCTTCCCTTGCTATAGTAACAGAATGAAGAGAATGAGTTTTTAGGAATTATCACTTTAAAATTTGAGGTTTTAGCGCCAAAGACATCGCCAAATTAGAAAAATATTAAATATCTTATGAACTATTGACCCTAAAAGAGTTTGGTTAGTACAATTCGATTCAACATACAAAGATACACTGAAATATATTAACAGTTGAAAAAAAAACTGTAAAATCAGATTGTTAAGGAATATTTTAACAGTTGTTCTTTTTTTTACTTACCCCCTTAGAGGCAGTCGCCTTCCGGGTGGTCCCTTATATTGATCCCTTGATTGGGAGAGAAGAACCTGGAGCCCGGCAGTGTTCGTTGTGTCGATCCAGAGGGGCACGAGAGGGTTGATCCACAGCCTACTTGAGTGGCTCGAGGTCGACAGGCCTCGAGTCCGGCGGCCACGGGTAACGGACGTTGTGCATGGGTCGAGGGGCCTTCGGGTTCTTGGGAAGTCTCGACCCCTGGCGCATAGTGTAAGATTTTAACAATTTAGCGTGGAAAAAGTCCAAAAATCGACTTGCAGTAATTTCACTTTTAGATATTTAAAAAACCATCTAACACACTGGAGAAACAACACCATCAAAATTCGGCTGAAAAACCATATTTTCTTTAAACCTTTTTACAATGGCGATTCTGTAGTTGCAATTACCATTGATATATTTTGGCTAAAAAGATACTTCTTTTTTAAATATTTTTTAATGATAGTATGGAATCTTTAAAACAATGTAGATACTTTGTACTGTACAGTTACAATAGTTATTTAGAAGTGTTATATTTAAAAATTAAATTTTTAAATCAATATAAAGTTATTTGAAAATTTAATAGCATATGATAAATTTTAAAAAGCTGCCAAAAATTTTGTACACGCCGGTACATTGTAATATAATTTCTTTTGTAATTATCAATGCATATAGATATAGAATAAATCAATTTCAGCTGCCACTATTTGCAAGTCTTGAATATAAGTAATTTTTTATCACGTACGAAAGAGTAAATTTCGAAAAGAGAATTATATGAGATTTGTAAAATGTATGTTACTAGACATGAATAATTCCCTGTTAATTCTAAAAATATCCTGATAGACTATTTATTACAGAAATATAATCTTCAACATTGCTCATATGTTATGTTAGACCAGATTAAGCGGCTGATCCGTTCATTTATAATTGACAGTAATCAAAGATGAAGAAACTGACATCGCTTAGAGAACGTTTTTTGAAGTAAAATAAGAGATGGTCAGATTCAAATATTAACAATAAATATATTTACAGGGCGGAAGTAATAATTACTATGGGTTGTCAAAAATTTACGTTTCTTTTTTTAAAAACAACATCAATATGGTTGAACTTCCTCGGATTTTTATTAAAATACTGTAGGTACTTTTAAACAATCTTTTTTTAAAAAAGATTAGACATATAACTACATTAATATTATTAGGTATCTATACATTTTACTTCATGCTTTAAATGTAAGCCCGGTGTCCCAGTTACCCCATAAATGTTTCAAGAATGGGGTAACTGGGACATATATCCGGGATAACTGGGCCATGCTGGATTCAGTTACCCCAATAGTTATAAATAATTTTTTTTGAGTTTCTCCTACTACGGGAAATAAATTTCTCCATAGTTTTTTGCTCAGAATAAATAAAATTACGTAATTATTTAAATTACGTAATAAAAATTTAAAAAAGCATATTGAGTGGTATCAAACCAAATTTGTTGACCCCTTGAGAGGCGGTGATGCCGTTGTGGCATCACTTAATTTTAATTCCTAATTGCCACATTGGCACCAGAATTTTATAATTAAAATTTAACCTTTATTAAGTACGCGAAAATATACTTTTACATGTTTTCAGATAGATTCATTCACTAGATAGAATTTTCAAATAGATTCTCTTGTAAATATTGGTGTCATTAAATTATTTCAACACTTTACGAATGCAAGTACCTTGCCCCTGAAAGCCAGATAGCCAGACCTTGAAATTGTACTATACACAGGGGTCGCATACTATAGGCATAGCTGCCAATTTTTACGCTTTCTTGCCACCACTAAAATTTAATAGAGATTTTCGTTTTGTTTAATCTTAAGATTTCGACGATTAAATAAGACAACATTTACTATAATATTTTAGTCGTAAGAGGAAAGCGCAAAAGTTGGCAGCAATGCTATAGGAAATCTTTTATCGCCCCTACCACTATTTTGAAAATAATATCTTCATCACACCTTTCTTTAAGGAACAATAAAATTTTCCCTATATAATGCGACCCCTGGATAAAGTACTTAAGTACTTACGTAGCCTTTTGTTCAGAGTTTTACCTTGCTATGTTTTCCTTAAAATACCCATGTGACTTTTATACTTGTTATCTACACTAAAGTACATAAGTACTTTCCTAAGTTTTATATTTTTGGTATAAATAAATCTAATATTTTCAATTTTAGTGCTTTTTTTAGGCACACTGACAGCAAAGGTTTCCCTTACAACGCTGTTTATTGACATATAATTTACATGATCTATCTAATTTAATTTTTTTTTAAGTTGTTTACACATTTTCAAACAGGACCTGATATCCGATATGAAAAAACATAAACGCGTGTGGAACATAGACCCCCATGGTCCAATTACCCCATTTTTATGGGGCAACTGTACCCATGAGGAAAGAAAGATGAAATATGCATATTTTTATATTTTTAAATATTAAAATGTAATTTTTAGCATTTCTATCTGATACAGGGAACCTAACTGAACACATTTACATAAGTTCAAACTTTAATTGAAATGAACATTAGCTTTTTGAAGCTGAATTGTCAGAAGCTTCAGAGTCACATTGTAAAATCATGTCCCAGTTGCCTCAACTAACCTGAATTGAAAGATTTAGACTGAAAAGAGAATTATTATTAAAAACTCCAAAACAAGGGCAAGATAATATTAATGTAGGAAGATTTTTTAAGGATGCTGCAGTGGCCGCTTGCATAACAGGTATTGTTAAGCTCTTGTTGAGCGATTTGATATAATTTTACAAGACATATGGATACAAAATAAATATATATACCTTTATGCCTTTAAGCATTACAAATCATAAAATTAAACATCTCAATAAAACTACAGAGCGGCTGAAACACCCTGAAGTTTTAACATTCATACGGTCACCGAATATAAAATAATAAAATAATAGCAAACAACGGAAAATGACAGTGATTCACTTTATAATACTGATAACTATAGCAGTATGTAATTAATTAATTCCTATTTTTTTAATACAAGAAAACTCTTCTTGTTGAAAATAAATATTTACTACATTTTTAAAAATCTGCACTAAATACCATAACACTAGGCAAATATCAACGTATGAAAATGACAAAACGTCTTTTTATTATGATTATGATGACGGAATATCAATCACGTAAATTGTACAATGTAATGCATAAAGATATAGTAAAATCTCCCTAAAGCGATCACGTTCCGTTCCAATAAAAATGGGTTGCTCCGAGAGGTGGTCTCTTCATGGAGGTTATGTTTAAATCTAGATTTTAATTGTTGAAAAATGGTAAAATTAATGTTACTAAAATTTATTTTTCACATTAGGAAGAAATATGAAAATTTAAGTATCAAAACAAAAGTTAATTACATAACTTAATCACTGCAGACTTTAAAAAATGAATACATGGACATTTGCTTCGATTTTACGGTTTTATCTTTTATAACTTTTATTTCCGAGTCCTTTCGAAGTTCAGTAAATAAAAGCAGTTTTTTTGGACGGGAGCAAATAATGACGATTTTATTAATTTATCTATTTCTTTGAGAGTTTCCTGACAGAATAGGCCAGAGGAGTTTGTTGACCGCCATTATTAATTTGTCATCAGAGTTAAATTCATTGGCTAAAAAGGCACAAAGTGGTTTAAACACATAAAAGTTACCGGAATAAAAAAAAAATTCTAAGCTTATTTTAGAGGTTTGATGAATAATGCGCTTTCCGGAGTTATTTTTTGTAATAAAACCTTCTTCAAGCGACCAGAAAAAAACGTAATTTTTTCCATTTTCTTCAAAGAAATTGGTCGCTCATGGAGGGAGTCCAACTGGGATAGTCTCTGAATGGAGGTAAAATTAGTATTGGACGTATGGGAATAAATATCGTTCCATGAAAAAATGGTCGTTCAGGAGGTGGTCGCTTAATGGAAGTGGTCGCAAAGGGAGGTTTCACTGTATTTTTTCATAATACAAAACCATTTTATGTCTAGTAAGATCAATTGTATTACTTTAATATCGATAATTTTCATAAATTTAATTTTGATCCGCTAGTTTCGCAAAATCTTACACTGTGCTGCACTGACTCTCGAGGTAAGCCGGATAGCGACGCTCCACAGTCCGATACCAGGTCCGGTTTTTGACCGGGTGGTGACCCTGGACAAAGGATAGCAAATGTGGTAGGATCCTGTTCACCATTTTGACTGAGAGGGAGCCTGAGAGGAGATTGTGGGCCTTGAAGAACTGGGACTCGGTGCTCACTGGTAACGACGGGGATCGCGGAACGCCATGCGCGAACTCCCGGAGCCACTGAAGGGTGAGGGTCAAACAGCGCCCGACGAACTTTATGCGTCGGGTGGCTCATTCAGCCGAGATTCCAGTAGCTGGGACAGTTGTGAGCCGACCCCTAGGTTGGCGGAGAGTGGGGAAGAACCGTTTTTACCAAAGGGCGACCGTGGAGGAAGATTGACGCGTCCCGAAGCCATGCCGTCTTGTCTTGGGAGGGGTTCGTCCCGCAGCGGACCACGGCCCACTGCGGTATCTTCTCCTCTATCCGTCTCGCAGGGAACAGGGCCGGAGGCCCGACGGCTAATGCGACGGCGCGTCGAATCTCGGGTAAGTGCCCGGTCCGACTCAGGACCTGCGTGTCTGTGCGCTATCGGAGTTCTCTGCGTCCAATAGTGAGGTCTTAGCAGATTCTGAACCTAACTTTCGAAAGTAAGCCCCGGGATCCCCGGGCAGCCTTGGGTGAGTCGCCCACCGACGGACTTGTTAACCCTTTCCGGCGCGGAACAATTCTGTTTATAAACTGATGAAATAATAGACTGACACCAGAATTTATAAACGAATTTATTAGAAAAAACGAACTTGCTTATTTTCGCAAAAATTACAAAAGTAAACTTTTTATTAAAATTCTTGATGCCATTTGTGAGTTTTGGAATTAAAATTAGGCGTCCTTTTTTAAGGACACCGCCCTCGAAAGGATTAAGCGGGCTAAGTGGATTCGTTCCTTGGTTGTGTTTCCAGTCTGTCGGTCTGGCAGCGATCTCGAGACTGTTCGGGTGATTTCGGTACGCATCTCCGGTCGATTGACTGTGTCCGACGGCCGTTGCGGGTACGGCCCGTGTTCTTATTCCCGGTTTGTTGACTGGTGGTGTGTTTCGGCGACTAACAGGTAGCGGTCGCTATTACACGGGCATGAAGCACTCGTGCTCAGGTACTCCGGAGGCCGTGAAGTAAGGTAAAGGGGGGACGGGCTTTTGGCGGCCTCTCGCGGTGCCCCCGTCCTTGGGTGGAGACGGCGGGACTCCAGGCTCTCCAACCCCCTAGCGAGGCGGGGTCTATTCCGTCTAAGAAGAGCTTTCCGTGCC
The DNA here is from genome assembly GCA_963932465.1 of Maratus speciosus. Taxonomy (NCBI): domain Eukaryota; kingdom Metazoa; phylum Arthropoda; class Arachnida; order Araneae; family Salticidae; genus Maratus; species Maratus speciosus. The sequence goes on from OZ010792.1 coordinate 459,624,865, forward strand.
CTCCTGGGTCGCTAACGGCATCTAAGTCCTATCCCCCAAGACACATTCGTAGAGCCGCGATGGACTCCGCTGGTTCATACGGGGGACTGGGCAAAACCACCAGACGAGGCGACATCTTTGTCTTCAAGAGAGGGTTTTCCCTGCCTCTCCGGGGTCCGCGAATGTCACCTATTTTGATCCAGTGAGCGAGGCGCTAACTGTGGCGTCAGATGGGACTTTCCATCGTCCCCCGGGTCTTCTCGCCAGGTCATCTCCCATTCCTATCTGTTGTTCCTCAAAAATGTCTCTGCCGGATAATGGTATCTGATCTTCCGTAAAGCAATCCTTCCATGGGATTCCTCGGCATTGGCTCATGGACTCAACTCCTTTATAGGCGTTCGGTTCCTGTGGATCGCTAAGGTGAACCGCGGCGGGACCAAGCGAAGGAAGCATCTTGTTCATCGGACTGGGTAGGGTTCTGTCGTACGATCGGACACCAACGCTTGGGCGCAGGGTGCGTGACGAGCTTTGGGCGGTGCGCATCGTTGGGCATTTGTGGTCTGGCGGCGGCATCACGTGAGGAAACCCCTTCGGGGAGGGCTCATACGCACCATTCCCGCAACATTATGGGCTCTGGCAAACCTACATCGCCGGACAAATGTTCGCAGCTTCGCTGCGAGAGCTCGTTTTAACCCCCTTAGGGGTAGATTTTAGAAAATCCTTTCTTAGCAGCACTCTCTGTCATAAGAAGTATTTTTACCCCAATTTTCAAGGTTTTAGGTTCAGTAATTTAGACTGTGAGTTGATTAATCCCCAATCCAGACTTTCTTTTATATATAGATTGTTGATAATGATTTTCGAAAAAATCGTCTGTAATTAGCCGAGATAATAACCTTTAAAGACACTGCCGGTTTGGGCATACATAATGACAGGGTAGGCGTAGTCTATATACCACCGGCTTTTAAAGCCCAAATAACAACTTTTAATGATATATTTGTGGAATGCAGTATAAAAACAATAAAAGTCGAATTGTTAAAAACAGAGTAATTTAACTAAATTTAATCACATAAATATTATGGGATTCGAAACTAGTTTGCATTGAATAGATCTGTCAGCGATAACAGCGATGACCACCTCGGAACCTCAGCTTTCGCTTCAGAGTGTTAGTGCAATCCCGAGGGGTGGACCACATCCACTTTCCTCCCGACTCTCATCTAGAGTCTGAGAGGCAAGCGTCGGGTCCCTGATCAAGCTGCTGAGATTTATTTCGGTTACTATGAGATTTACATTTACAATCACAAATGGTTACCCAATTTTTCTGGGCGAACCAAAGACTTTACATCGAGATATAATTATAGGATAGGGGAGTACACAGTGAGACATGGTACACAGTGAGACAGCAGCCATTTTGACATATAGTTATAACTTTTTCTCCTAGCTGAAACAGACACTGAACCACCTCATCTTATGCAACACGTGGATGTAGTTTCGACACTTCGGTTACTCGTCCAACAAAATAGTAAGTAATTATTTATTTTACAGGAGTTAAAGTTACATAAACGTCCATTTTAGGCTTTATTTATTTCATTATGGCATATATTTACTTAACCAAACCTAGCTATATGTAATGATAGACTATGTCGACAAAGCGACACAAGCATTCAAAGCTATGAAACTAATGATGAAACAGATATGGCATCCATTTTGTTACAACGTAACGAAAGTACGCAGTGAGACACACACTTGTGTTACACAGTGAGACGTGCCTCATTGTGTATCTACTATGCGGTTCTGACGTAAAAAAAGTTATTTATTAATAAAAGGTTTTTCCTCTCTCTCTCTATCTCTCTCTCTCTCTGTGTGTGTGTGGGGGGGGGGGGTGCGTGGTTAGTGAAATCTATTAAACGTAAGAGGCTGAAAGTTTGCATGAAGGTTTCACAATGTCTGCCATTGTCCAACCGAGGCTCATATTTTTTTAAAAAATGTAATCTAGAAATATTAATTAGAAGTCATAAACTGCAGAAAATTATTGATAGAGTATAAAATGATAGAGTGTATGATTTATGAAAATATATACATTGTCTCACTGTGTACCACTTGTGTTACACAGTGAGACAATTTTCGATGCTCCTTTATGCTGCTTCTGTGCTTTTATAAATAACTTTTTTAAAACCATTTATACATTAATGTGTAGCGTATTTGTGTAGCTTAAAGTTGTAGCAAAATTATTTTCAAAAGAATAAAAATCGTTGCCATTTGTTAAGTAATAACAATTTTCGTCTCACTGTGTACTACCCTCCCTACTTCTCTTTCAACTATACATGACTGTATGTAGAGTGTATCTGTCAACAGGTCTCCCGTGTCTTTAAAAGTTAATGAAAAATCTATCTGGAACAACGCGGCACCGACCAAGGCGCTAAAATTTTTTTTTACCTCCTTACGCAGTGCGCTTAGCACAATGCCAAGTTTAAACTTTGAACAAGTGTTTTGTTTTAACTACTGTGTAAAAAGGAAAGATTATTACTACGCTGAATTTAGTTTTATGGAATGCCAAATAAAGTTTAACCTCTTGCGCTCTATGACGTATGTAGCGTAGTACGTCATGCTATTATGGTCATTTCCGACAATGACACGTTTCATGACACGTTCAATGACACGACAAATGTCGTTTCCGTCATGATATTTGGCTTATTTATTAATTAGACATTCCGAATTCTCAGCAGAAAGTTTTAACTCCCATTTTTGCTTTAGAAGATTATTCATTATCCATAAATAAAGTAAAAGAAAATTACCAATTAATTTTTTGTGGTGAGAATTCAAAATTTCAAAAAATATATGCCAGATGTGGTAACACTGGTGGCTAGTGATATGCATCCACTAACAGCGCCAAAGTGCAAGTGTTTAAATATGAACTACTTTTATTATCAGTACTGAATTAAGTTCATCATAAACTGGTTAGGATAAGATAGAAAAAAAAGAGAGTTATGCAGTATAGCAATATTTGATATTATTTAGGCTTCGTATGTTTTAAACTTTTATGGTCTACCCATTCACATTTTTCAAGTATATACTATACAGCTATACCCATACCCAACATTAGGTTGTATAGTTTTTTACAAAGTCTTACTATTCTTTTAGTAACATGTTTTTTAATAATACAGTTAATAATTGATATATTTATTGTACGGAACCCTCCGAGCGCCAGTAATACTCGCACTTGACCATTTATTTTTTCTACGCCTGTACATTCTTTAGAAGAATTGGCCTTTAGGTTGGTTGTGTGCCGTATAACTAAAGGTGCACATATTGAACATTTGAAAGAAAAACTAGGTTAGTTTACCTTCCATTTGATGCATGATTTGTTGTAAATAGTCTAAATTAAGCTTTTATAATATGCCATTGAAACTGAGGCATTCTTTTATGTGCAATCTGTACAATAAACCTCCTTTATTATTTTAACTCAATCATAATGATACGTAAATATTTCATACAAACTGAATTTTTCCAAATGCCAGACTAGGAGTCGAATCCAAGACCTTCCACTGAAATTGTCAACGCTCTGCCTATTGCGCTACGTGAGCCGAAAACAAGCGGACACACTTCGCTCAGATAATCTTATTGGTAATGCACTGGTGGAAATTGATTTATGAAAACACGGTTTTTTAACAAAAACTTCTATAATATTCATTACAAAAGGAATGAAATTTCATACATTGTAAATGCTATGTACAACAAATAATTTAGAAAAATAAAATTTCATACATATTAATAAATTAAAACATAAGGTCAAAAATTATATTTTAGTAACATAAAAACATGGAAGTTGATTTATGAAATATCACATTCAATTGAAATTATTAGTTAGTAAAGCCGCCTTTATTCATCAGAGTTACTTTTATTCTAGATGGCATTGATAAAACAAGATTTAAAATGTATTTCTGATCAATTAATTTCCAGTTTTGACTGATCGAAGCTTTCAATTTTACAAGTGATGTGTACTACATCCCATTTGCATAAACCATTCGAATAAGCTGTCCCCAAACGTTTTAGATGTTGTTCAGATCAGGACTAATAGGTGGATGACCTAAAAGAACCATATTCTGTTCATTTAACCAATCTTTTATTGCATTTGAAATGTGAATAATTGCATTGTCTTGCATGAAGATGTAATAAAACCATAATATTGCTATGCAAATGGAAGAAGTGAATTTTCTAAAACTAAATTGTAATCCAGAGAATTCTGGCGACCGTTTAAAATTACAATTTCACTTTTGCCATCATAAGCGATCGCTGCGCAAAGCATCAAACTTCCGCCAATCTAGATTTTGATTCTTTTCGGAGATCCCTCCAATAATACTTCAAAACATCCGGGCCATCCAAATTAAATCTTTTTCATCGGAGAAAATGACTTTCTTCCAATCGTCACCTATTACCATGTACTTCTCGCAATACTGCAAACGCATCTCCTTGTGACGCATAAGTGACTTTGGACCAGACTTCCTTTTTGACCATCTCAAGCTCTCTGAAGAATGTAAAATTTGCCTAATTCTTCTAGAAGTAATAGGAAGGATAGATCTGCGCAAATCTGCTTTGAATTGTGACCGTCTTTCGATGCAAGTTGAAGAATCCCCGTTTTCTCTCTGTTACTTAAGCGTGGATTAATTATTTTTTTAAAGTTTTTGCCATAATTTGCTGAATTTATTCTATAGTTATATATCACACAATCTGATATTTTAATTAATTTACTAATTTCCGGAACATACTTTCGAAATTCCAGATATGCATATATTTTAAATCTTTTTTCCTCAAACAACATCTTTCGTTTACCCATCGTGAAAAGTATGACTGAAAAGTATTGCTTCCAATATATAGCGCTTTTTATGTCTACTGTGCATGTTACTTTACCTTGTTTTATGCAAATTTTTATCACCAATGGAATGTGATATCTCCTAAATAAATTTCACTGTTTACATATTATGGAAATCTAATTTTTGACTTTTCGTTTATGTTTAATATTATGTATGAAATTGTATTTTTGTAACTCATTTGTTATACATACTATGTATATCCCATGAAATTTCATTCATTTTTAATGAATATCATAGATGTTTTTGTTAAAAAACGGTGTTTTCATAAATCAATTTCCACCAGTGTAGCATCTGCTCTGTGGACAGATTAACAGTATATACAGTGGGTAATGCAACTCTGTTAAAGGATAGAAACATATATATGCTTTATTATTTTGACTTAATCATGCTGATTTGAAAACATAAGTAAAGATAGCTCTTTGCAGTAATTAGAGCATTGGCAAATTAAGTGAAACGTCATGCATTCGACACTTAGCATTGGCATTTTTTCACTCTTGTGCCATATAATATTTTTGAACTATCAGTATGACTGACTAAAAATAATAGAGTGAATCTACGTATTCATCGCTCAATGGTGTTCCATTACCTGCGATATATTCTGTTTATCTGTTTACTTTTCAGACCAGGTGATATTGCCAATAAGGTTATCTGACAAGAGGACCGCCAAACGAGATGCTCACTGATTTTGATTAATTTAAAGTATGTTGCAGATGAAAGAGTACTGAAAAACCGGCGATAAATAACAAATAAATAATAAAACTGTGTAAATAACCAAAAAACAAAAGAACACATACGACACATTTCGGGGAGGAAATTTTAACATAAGGGGACTTACGGACACGTGTTTACATTGGCTGATTACAGTCTGTTAAAATCCTTCCACGTATTACTTATAATCTATATTCTAGGAAAAGTAGCTAATGCTGTTAACGACCTCGTAAATGATTTTTTTGTGACCGGACGTCTTTCTTCGCTAATATTAAGAAAACTACTAAATAGAAAAATATTAAAATTGGTAGTATTACAGAGAAATGTTTGATAAACAGGCAAAACACACAGTTTTTGAATCGAAGAAATATTTTAAGAGATAAATGTTAAAGTTAATGTTAAAGTTGGTTAAAATTGTTCCATTAAAAAAGTTTTATACGAGCAAAAACTATATACAGGTATTTGATATTTCCTTTTAAGGGTTTACATTATAAACTTGCTGCGTGCAGACTGCAATTATTAACCATTTGGGTTGGGTTGGGTTGATTTTTGACGGCCAATTATCTACACGAGGGATATAGGCCCGGGGTGAGTGCCCTCCGTGGGGGTCTTTCTAAGGGAACCTAATCCGTATTAACGCATGGCAGATCCACGGCTCGAAGAAAACCACGAAAACTCCGAACGATTAGGTCGACGGGCGCGATTGGGATCGAACCCAGCACCTCCCGTCTACCAGCTTCGAGAGCAGAACCTCTCGGCCACTGGTGGGGCCTATTAACAATTTGGAAAAATGGTTATTGTCCTCGTCAGGGTAGGAAATCAAAAGCATATCTGAAGGTTTTTATTGGTTTAATCATCATTTTATTCGTTTTCTGATTGGCCTATACAATAATCTGTATTTCCCTTACTTTCAACAGAGATAGACAACAGAGTGTTGTCACTATGACAAAAAAGTAATAAAAACTGCAAAAAAAATTAATAACTTAGAAACAAATTGAGATACAGCTTTCAAACAAATTGCATTTAAAAGTGTATTTTTTTTTCTATACGACGATATAAAAAGTAATATTGTGGGATGTTTAGAAGTTTAAGAAATAAATTTAATTTAAAATTGGCCGTCAGATTTCTTGGAAATCTGACGATGGAAAAGCCTTTTCCCGAACAGCCAATGAAATGCTTGGATAATCCGTAAGTATAATACGTACGAGTCGCAGGAGATTTCGGTCGCAGGAGATTTTGGTCGCTTGGAATTTTTACGTGTAATAACACTATTAATGTTTAATTCATGGCGTACGTAATGTAGGACCAATTCCGTGCTATTTTTTATGTCTTAAATTTTAGTCTTTGAAAAAATCATTTTCCAAATGGTCGTTGTAATTTGTTAAATTGCATTTTTTTGTTATTTGACTAATTTTTTGAGGTGTTTTTTTTTCTATTTTTTTTATTAAAATTTTCAGCATTTCAAAATATTGTTTTTCGTAATTTAGAAAAGGTTATTGTTTTAAATTGTTACCATTTGTAAAACAACACAAAGAATAATATTTCCTTTCAAAATTTATTTACGAGTGAATATTACACGTGAATAAAAACAGAAAAAAAAATTAATATTAGAAAAATTTTGTGAAAATTACGCCAAATTTAAAACGATTCATTTAAATTGTCTTATTTGAAATATATTTTTTTATAGCGTTGTGAAAAAATAATCCAAAGACTCTGTTTACTTAGTTCACTTTATATTAGCTTATTTTCAAACTGACCTTAATCAAACACGAAAACAGCTATTAAATGTCTTAACAGCAGTTCATTCGGCATTAAAATTCCCCAATCAAAGGAAAACGAATGGAAACCCGTTTGCAAGAAATTTGCCACTGTTTTTTTTTTTTTTTTTTTTTTTTTTTTTTATTATAATAAAATTTTCCGTAATAATTTTAAACACTTTCAAATTAGCATACTTTTAGAGTCCATAGTTGCCAGTTGTCTTTTTTTCAACTCAAAAAATTCGAATTCATCTCGGAAATTATGTAAGAAGGATTTTTACTTTCAGTAATCACAGAAAGTCTGATATTAAATAAAAATTTAAACATAATATAAAATTTTTGGCGTAAATGGGAAATTTCGGAATTGAAGAAAAAAAAAGCCAAACTGTCAACCCTGTTAGAGTTTGCGGTGTCTAAACAAAGGTTCGCAAGCATAGCTCGTAGAGAAAAGAGCCCCTAGTAAAAATAAAAATGAATAAATGATAATTTTTTTGCACTTCACAGCTAAACATTTAACCATTTAGCGCAACGCCATCTATTAGCAAAAAGCTGAAGTATTTTTTCCATTATATTGTATGCAAAATTCAGCTTTAAAAAAATGTCAAAAAATAATTTCCAAACATAATTCAGGCACCAATAAGTAATTCAAGAAAGTGCCGAAAGAAAGAAATGTATATATATATATATGTATAGAATTTTTAATCTTTTTTTTATGTTAATTTGTTTACAGATGGCAGATTTTTACGACAGTTCCTTAACATTTGTCTGCAAGACAAGTAAAGAAATGTCACATTATTCATCTCAAAAAATCATTTAGATTTAATAACTCTATTTATTATAAAACAAAATTCGATATTTGAAACTCTCAAGCAAAAAAATAATTCTTAAAGTAATTTCTCTCGAAAAAGTATCAAGGGAATGAATAACATTTTTCTATATAAAAAAAGCAGTTACTCATAAAAAAAAACATTTATTTAAAAGCATATATATTATAGCTTTCGAAATTTATGAAGAGAATAAACAAGTGAAATAAATTACCTACGGAATTTTTATTATCTCTAACAGTTAATTAAATTTCTATTATAAATCATGATGGAGTTGTTTTATAGGAACATATTTCCACTTATTTATTTATATTTGGCAGGGAAAACCTTTTTTCTTATGGTTCCTTTTCTGATGCATGTAAGTAAATCTTAAATTTTATTTTGCATTTACTAAGATTTCTTGTAACACGTTGCAATATACTGACACAATGTTGTTTGGAAGATGTTTTCCTGATCTCATTTTAAATTCATAACATATAAAATAGTATGGGATTCTGTGAGGTTAGAGTAGCATAGTTGAGGTCTCTTCCAACAGAATGAACATTTGGAAATTGCACGTCAACGTGGCAAATGAGGTGCGTTCGTATTATAACTAGTTTTATAATTATTTTTTGCACCGCATATTGTACTGAATGTATATTTTAGTGCACTTCATAAGTGCATATCAATTTTATTCTGTTCGAAAGGCTGTAACATTATTAAAATTCACTTTAAATAATTTTCCCCATTGCCTGTAATGTAACGGAAATTTTTTGACTGTCCCTGTAATTAAACTATACATCCGATTTATATAAAATATGAAATGACTCGACAAAATTTTGTAACAATTATATATTTAAAATTTCAGACCATTCGATTGGATAGTTTTTTTCTCTGTTATATGCAGACATATAGGCAAATAGACGAACCGTACGACGACTATAGGTGTTACGTATTTATATAATTACGAACGCACCTAAAAATGTCTATGCCAGGACTCGAACCTAGGTGCCTTAGCTTTCCGTGCGAATGCTCTTTCTATTGAGCTATCCGGACGATACATGGCTGATTAAATTTGAGTCCTGGCCGAAGACATTTTTCGCTCTGTTGGAAAAAAACCTCAACTATGCTACTCCAACCTTGAAAATGATTTTCTTCCAACAGAGTGAAAAAGATTCAAGCCAGGAATCGAACCTAGGTACCTTGTCTTACCGTGCCAATGCTCTTCCTTTTGAGCTACCGGGCCGATACATGGCTGACAAAATCCGTGTCCTGACCTGGACAGTTTTCGCTCTGTTGGAAAAAACCTCAACTATGCTACTCCAACCTGGAAAATGATTTTCTTCCAACAGAGCGAAAAAAATCCAAGAATCGAACCTGTACCTTGACTTTCTGTGCAAATGCTCTTCCTTTTGAGATACCCGGACGATACATGGCTGATTAGATTCTAGTCCTCTCCTGGATATTTTTCACACTGTTGGTAAAAATCTCAACTATTGTACTCCGACCTTGAAGATGATTTATCCAGTTAAAAAGAGTCATTTTCTTTAGTATGCGATTTGTTAATATAATTTAAATGCAATAACAAATATATTGTATTGAAAATTCCTATTCGTACCGATGAGGAATACAAATCAAGAATACTTTTTGTGCAAATTACTTTAAAAAGTTGTGTGAAAACTAAATGATTTAAATTCTATGACCAATAAAAACAGATATACTTAATAAAACTCACTGAAAAAAAATCCTACTCAAAAATAGGAGGTAAATGTATTTTATTTTTTATATAATATGGCAATGAGTGGGCGCAAAACCGCTTCCGTCCGCTCGTATGTTATAAATATTTCACCCACATTTTTCTTCCCACTTTTTGATGCTTTTAACTAATTTTGCTTACTTAACGAAAAAATTTTTTTTTTTAATTTTCCAATTAACCTTTTCTGAATAAGAATTTTCCCGGAAATTTTCTTTACATTACTGTGGTGCTCTGCCTTCTACGAGCTACGCTCGCCAACCCCCGTACAGACACCCCGATCCTAAAAGCACGCTAATTTCATCGGCTTTAAAAAGATTTAATTATAATTTAAAAAAAAACAAACAGTGGCGATCTCCCTGTAAACGGATTTTCATTCATTTTCCTTTGATCTTTAAGGCGAAATCAGCCGCTGTTAAGAGATACAATGTCTGTTTTCGTCTTTGATTAAAAAACATTAGTTAAAAATTTGAAAATAAGCTAATGTAAAATGAATTAAGTAAACAGGGTCTTTGTATCTCGGTATTTTTAAAAAACGTTATAAAGTTCCTTTAAATAAGACATTTGAAATGTATCGGATTAAATCTGAGTAATTTTCACCAAAGTTTTGTTTCTCCTTTTAATACTCACATGAAAATACTTCTGGTATTAGAAAGGAAATATTGTTTGCGCTATCTTAGAATTCACGAAAACAGTTGAAAAGATTATCTCAAAATACGAAATAAATGTCTCGCGCAAATATATTTTTAAATTTAAACTGTTTTGCCAACTATTAATTATCTGACCTTTTTAAATATGGCGTAATTTCCTCCATTTATGACTTTTAACGCATAAAAATGAGTTTATTATTTAAAAAATTTCTTTCTCTTTAAAAATTTGAAAATAAGCTAATGTAAAATGAATTAAGTAAGCGGGGTCTTTGTATCTCGGTATTTTTAAAAAACGTTATAAAGTTCCTTTAAATAAGACATTTGAAATGTATCGGATTAAATCTGAGTAATTTTCACCAAAGTTTTGTTTCTCCTTTTAATACTCACATGAAAATACTTCTGGTATTAGAAAGGTAATATTGTTTGCGCTATCTTAGAATTCACGAAAACAGTTGAAAAGATTATCTCAAAATACGAAATAAATGTCTCGCGCAAATATATTTTTAAATTTAAACTGTTTTGCCAACTATTAATTATCTGGCCTTTTTAAATATGGCGTAATTTCCTCCAGTTATGACTTTTAACCCATAAAAATGAGTTTATTATTTAAAAAATTTCTTTCTCTTTTGAAATTCACGTATAAGTATAGTTTTTATGACGTAATTTTCAATATTTTCCTGATTTTTAACACGTAATCACTTAATTCTACTTTGAAAGTTTTTTTTCTGTTTATAATAGCCACGTGTAAATATTTTTTTTAATTTGAAGGAAATATTATTCTTTGCGCTGTTTTTAAAATTGGCAACAGTTTAAATACTACCCTTTTCGAAATTTTGTAAAAAATATCTCTCGAAATGCTGAAAAATTTAATTTAAAATGGATATAAATCTTCAAAAATGAGTCAAATTAAAAAAATAAATGCAGCGTGCACACTGGGAACATTAAACGTATAAAGTGATCTAACAATGTTTAAATTCCTATGTATAATTTTTGCTCCTATAAAACTTTTTTAATGGAACGATTTTGATCAACTTTAACATTAAATATCTCTTTAAAAAAATATTCGATTTAAAAACTGTCTGCATCAGCATGTTTATCAAACATTTTTCTCTAATACTACCAATTTTCATATTTTTGTATGAAACAGTTTTCTTAATATTAACGAAGAAAGACCCCCGGTCACAAAAAATATGGATGCCGATCTAGGATCGGAATACCGGGAAGATCTACGCAGATTTTCATTGATCTGTTTCCAAATCTTTTGACCCATTTCCAAATCGTTACTTTTTTACATATATAGAAGGATTTAAACGCTAAATTCTGCGAATTAAAAATGGCGAAAATAAAGATTCATAAAACAAATATAAATGAAAAAAATAACGGGAAATCAATTTAGTGAACAACACAGTGATACTGTGACTTGATGAACATCAGTCACTGTATGGACGTAAGTGAATCAAAAAACTTCAGAGCAATCCGAGTATATTTACGAGAATTAGAGCGCGTACAAACGGACAGACAAACCAAAGTCATAAACACTTTTTAACTTTGTTGGAAAGTGTTAAAAAACCGTTGTGATTATTAAACATTTGTTACTGAAATTTTAAAGGAAACATGGGCGAAACGACGACGAATATATTCGATACTTTCTAGATGTATTTTTATTCTTGGTGAAGCTGATAAATTTTTTTAACTCATCAAAATTAGTGCGTCTTCTATATGAAGCTTTCGTCTTGGAACTTTAAATTTAGACACTGCTGCAATATAACATTGCCTACATATCTCTAATAGTTGTTGGTGTTGTTTATGAAGGCCAATTTATCTAGAAGAAAGATATGGGCCCGGAAAGGAATTGCCCACTGTGGGTGTCTTTCTAACTGAACCTAATCCGCATTTACGCAAGGAAATCCAAGGTTCGAAGAAAACCACGGAAAACTCTCAACGATTAGACTAGCGGTTCCCAACCTGGATTACGTGGCGGGGCTGCTGGGGTTACGTGAAAATAATATCGGTAATGGCGGAAATCACAATTTTTTCAAAACTAAAAGCAGATAAAGAAGATTGATAATTTTAGATTACGAAGTTAGTCTCATATACAACATGAAACTAACTAGTGTGGCATATGCTAGACTCAAAATGAGGGTAAAAGGCTCACTTTATCTAATAATTCATTGATAATGCAATGCCAGTAGTTCCGATCACTGCTAAGCATATTGAATAAGTACTTATATATTTCTCTACATCTTTCTGAAAACTTCAATTAATCATTATACAATATTCTTTTCTGTTTTCATTTGGATTAGTGGTATATAATGTTGCAATAATCACGTTATCATTAATCATGGTAAGATAGTTAAAATTTATTTTAATGCTACATTAATTTTTCTTAATGTTTGGTTGATATTATAAACAGCAATGTTTACTTTAAAATGCAAGATACAAAAATAAAATGTTAGAAATGTCAATGTAATTTGTAACGATTTATTATATCGTTGTGATGCGAAGATTACTAATGAAAAAAAGCATGTTTGCGTTATCTAGTTGAGTGGACGGGGAAGGGGGGCGGGGGCGTGAGGAATGGATGTACTCCGAAATGAAAAGTCTAAGAAAGGGGTACTTGAAAGAAAAAGGGTTGGAAGAGCTGGATGCTGTATTAGGCCGGCGGGTACGATTGGGAATGCACCGTTTAAGGCTTAATTCTGGTGGTTTGTCCCTTAGGGATTTTACATCAAACAATGTTTTGATGTAAGAGATATCAAAGATGAAATGACTGTTGTCATTGGAGATTTTGGCTTCACTGAAAAAATACGTGATCCAAGGGTTTGAAGTCAGAGACTTCCAACTGTTGGTTCTCCTTATTGGACGGCTCCAGAGTGCATGAATGGTAACTGTTACAATAAAAAGCCTGATGTGTTTTTCTGTGGAATTATATTATGTGAAATAATTGCTGTGGAAGCTGATCCAGATATTCTTCCAAGAACTGACAATTCTGGAATGGATTATGCAGCTTTCAGTGATATGTGTCCAGGCTGTCTGCCGCAATTTTTAGAAACAGGTTTCAGTTGTTTTCAAATTGACCCAAAGTGCAGTCCAAATTTTAAAGAAATAGTTTGACGACTGGAAACACTTTTGAATTTAATTAGTTATATGATAGGGGGCTCTAATTTATTTTATCATACTATTGTATATTCTCCATGCCGAGATGACGGTTGCAATGTTGATAGTGTTCAAGCCATATTTTCTCATACTTGGAATGGATCAATTTTAATGCAAAACAAACTTGAAAATATAATTTGTAATGTTACCCCAGCCAAAGTGTCAAGCTCTGTTCAGCCACCATCAGTTACACCAAAACATATTTACCTCTAACAGTAAAACTTTTACTCTAACATTGAAGTTTTTTTTTTTTTTTTTTTTTTTTTTTACTTTTTTGTGACACCTTGTATATGCAAGTAAATTTTTAATCTGTGCGTACGTGAATTTCCAGATATTATTTTCATCCTTCTTTTAAACATACGCATACATTTTTATGCGAGACAAAGTATCCGAGCAAAAAATAACATAGATTTTGATATTTGTACGTATTAAAATTTGTTTTCAGCAATGTACTAATTAATAAAATATGTAACCTGAAATTAACGTTGCAATGAACAAAATTATGAACTAATGATAATGTCTTGATTTTTTTAGTATTTGGATAGATAAAAATTCATAAATATTAATAATTTCCCCTGTGTATCTGAAAAAAAAATAACAGGTTAAATGTCATACGTATGTATTCTTTTTGAAAATTCACTATATATAATGGAAAAGAAAAGTATAATTAACCTTAAAAATTGAAAGATTCTTTAATTATATAGACTTTTTGTCATTTTATAATCATATATATTGTTTGAATATTGTAAAAAGCAACAATTTTTTATACGTAATTCTACATAGTTTTTATGTAATTATTCAGATGTTTTTACATTCTGATTTTGGGATTAAAGTTTTGTTTTGTTGTCATTTTCTTAAATTATTCTAGATAAACATCTATGTTTATGTAACAAATCTTTAGCTATAACTTGAACAAAAAAAAGCAGTTTTTTTTACATCTTTTTGTTTCTGACGTATTCTCCACTTTCACTATCATTCATATGTTTCATTTTAATTATATTCCGTTTAAAATGTCATTTCAAGTATTATCTTTCTAAATTGGTACGCTTTCTTACATTTTTATGACAAAATAACAAACTTTAAATGTAGCTAAATCATTTTACTCATTCAAAACTTTTTCCTTATGTATATCGTTTAAGTTTTACAAATTATAATTAGTAAAAATAAAATCGATTTCCCACAAGACTAAATGTAAATAAAAAAAAGAGTTTTGTAATTATCGTTTCGTCACTTGTGTCAGAAATAATGAAATGTAAATACACCTAGGTTAAAAATACTTATAATAACCATTTTATTTTATTTTTTGTATTTGATAACCCATTGGTAATCATCACTATCTTTTACTTTTACTTTTCTCTGAAATAAATAAGGTAGACGTTATAGAATTTAGTATTTTAATTAGTCACTATTGCATAGTTGTTTTCTATATATGCATATTTATTACTTTTTAAATACTAGTGTTCACATATGTTATTTTAATTACCAATTTTTAGAAATATGTAATTTTGTATAAACCAGTAACATTTTGTAATTTAAAAGAAATACTTTAACGTATATAATTTATGAAATAAAACTATGAAAAAAATGCACACAGAACTTAAAATCGCAAATTTTAGACCAAAACAATTAGGGGAGCACATGGTTTTAACAAAATTTCGCAAATATTTACACCGATAAGTAACGTAAAGTAAAACATCAATAATTTAAAGCGTAGTAGAAAACAGATAAAAAAAAACTTCAAATGCAAATGAAAGTTTATAACGTCAAAAAGTAGAAAAAGTAGATAAGTGTAGAAATCGGGATTTTGCAGAAACGTCTGTTTCACTGTCTCAGTTGTAAAAGTCAGTTGCTCAGTTTGTGTTTTGAGAACAGGTGACTTGAAAATGTCACAACAATGTGATTTAACGGAATCCATGGCTTGGCGTGTTATCGGGAGAGTGGAATCTGAGGAAAAACAACGACGTATAGTGGACGCTGTCGGGGTCGCAAGAAGTGTCAATGCAAGGCTGTGGAATCGATTCCAAGACACAAGGAATGGTAGACATAGATAAGGGCAAGGTCGGCCATGTGCTACCAAAGAAACTGATGACCGATATATCCTGTTAACAGCTCGTCGAGACGGAACGGGCAATGCTACTCTGCTGCAAACACAGTTGTTCTTGCGTACAGGACGAAGAGTGTCCATCCAAACAGTCCAAAATATGCTTCACCAGGGTGGTCTCTATGCACGTAAGCCAATAGTCTGTATTCCGTTGATCTGAAGCAACTGTTTGACCCAAAGAAGGTGGGCAACTGAACATCGAGTTTAGAGGCAATTGAGGCGAGATTGGAGTCATATTCTGTTTACAGACGAGTCCCGATTCAGTCTGGATGTGACATATGATGTGTTTTCGCATGGAAAGAAACAGACACTCAAAACAATCACACATCCGTTCGTGAAAGATCGCATTACAGAAGAGGTGGGTGGATGCTATGGGCTTGAATCAGCATAGGTGGACGTACGGGCCTGCATATCATTCGGAATGGCACTTTGACGGTCCGAAGTTATACAGACGAGATACTGAGATCTCATGTCGTATTTTATGTTGCAGCAATTAGTGATTTCTTTTTTCCCATGCATGATAATGCCAGGCCTCATACAGTTCGTCTTGTGGTATACATGCTTGAAGCGAAAACAATACAGCGTATCGAATGACCAGCATGCTCTTCTAACCTGAATCCAATTGAGCATGTTTGGTACATACCCGGACGACGCATTGCTGCGAGACGAAGGCCTCCTTTTACTATCCGGGACTTGGAGATTGCAATTCTTGAGCAGTGGAACAGTATTCCTCAAAGTCCTATCGATAACCTCCTCGCATACATGGAAAACACGTGTGCAGCAGTCTTAGCTGTTCGAGGAGACCACACGCCATATTAAAAATCTTGCATCATTTCTAAACTATACTTTTTATATCATTTACATGTAACCAAATTGTTGCCCTAAACCATCTTTTCATGTTCTTTCCATTTTTTCAAAGAATAAAAGCCCCTTGCAATTTTTTTGCGTATTTTTTCTGTATTGCACATTGGTACACGTGTGCTATTCATTTTATGCCCATACATCGCTGTCTTACACTCTTCTCTTCACGTTTTTGCTTGCTCCCCTAATTTTTTTGAGCAGTGTATATTGTATTATAAACCAACAATATTATATAATGAAAAAGTACATTTTTTAAAGTATACAATTAATGAATTAAAAGAAAGACATTTTTAGCGCGTATTTTTCCAGCTGATATGTCTACAATTTTAATAAACATATGAATTCATTACTTTTTCTGGATGTTTAATTTTTTTTCTTGATTACATTTGTGTAACAATAAAAAAAAACCGCTTCCAATCGCTGCAATCCCAAACAAACGTAAACTTTGTATAAACGATTCTAGCTACTGTGTCTACAATATACAAGAAGCTTTCTTAGTCATAATTTTCCTGTTAAAGTTATATGAGAATATTAGACAGTGTGCTCTAAAAGAAAATTATAATTATTTCAAATGTTAATAATCGAACTTGTAACATTTACCCAACGAGAGAAATACCAAATGAAGTTAGACGACAGTTATTCTTAAATTTTTTATTTTTACATTTAAAATTTAATGAATTTTAGTTTTAAAAGACTTTAGATTAGTACAAACGGGACTGACAAAAGCTATGCTTACCATAAATAAGCAAAACGTTTTCAACGAAATATTTTCTGCACACTTTCCATTATAAAATAACACATATTACGTTTTGTCTTCTTGAAATTGTAAGAGCACTCTTAAATATTTAAGTTTTTATTTTAGAAAATATGTAGACCCTCTTTCTCTGTTTACTTTTAACGGGAAGACTGAACTTTACTCAAAAGCAATTAGTGTATTAAGAAAAATCTCCATTACGTTGTCTATCGTGTACCCTAAATACCATATTTATTTATTAAAATTTATAAAATTTAAGCAAAAGATGTACAGTCGTAGAAAAAAAAAGTATACACCCCTTACTAACTCTGCAAAAATTATAGTAGAAGAAAGTTACTGGTACCACACGATTGGTAATAAAGTCTACTCTAAATGATATATATAAAATTAGCTAAGTGGGCATCTGCATAATAAAACGTACCATAACTTTGTTTTTTCGATAGCAGTACAAACTTCTGACAGCATAAATAAACCCCACACCCTTCAATTAGCCTAAAAACAAATTTTTAAGCAATTCGTACGAAAAGTTTCCGAGAAATCAATTATTTTAAAACGAACATATTTTAGGGACTATATCCAAATTGAAGTTCGGTACTCGATTGTTGACCAAGAGAGCCCCTTTCTTGATCAAGGCAGCTTAAGCGCCTCTCAATCAATCATTGATAGTCCAGGCAATAGAGACCGTATAGGGGCTCTACCTAGCAAAATTAATGGAAGCTCTGGAAATTGGCTTACTTTATGTTTTTTGGGTCGTTGAATCCGAATTTGTAACTTCCCACCAAAATTTCCCCCGGCAACCCCGCCCCCCAAATTTTAGTAAAATGTCCCCCCAAAAAGGTTTTTCTTAAAAAAATCATTTAGAAGAAGGGGAAGGGGGGATCTGCCTCGGAACATGCGCCGCGGTGCTGCGTGGACTAAGTTGGGCAATTCCACTTAACCACTCACACGTTTACATTCGCCCTCCCATCTCCCCTCCAAACTTTCTCTATAAGGTTTACTTTAAGTTTTTTGGGTCGCTGAATCCGAATTTCTAATTTACCCCCAAATTCCTTCCCCCCGAAACTCCTCCCAAAATAGTTGTTTTTAAAATAATTTTTTTATTGTTTTAGGGGAAAATATGTAGAAATGCATAAAGTAGACAAAATTTCCAACAAATAGCATATATGACATTATGACGTAGGATAAACGGGGAGAGAGGGGGCTGCCTCGGAACATTCGACGCTCGCTCTTCTCAAAAACCAATTTTTTTCAAAAAAGGAATTTTTTAGAGGTTTGGCGGAGGAAATTTTGGTGAGAAGTTACAAATTCGTATTCAGCGACCCAAAAAACATAAAGTGAGCCGAAATTCAGAACTAGCATTAATTTCGCCAGGTAAAATTCCCTATTACCTGGAATTGCATAACTTAGTGCACATAGCCCCCCCCCAGTGTATGTTCCGAGGCAGCCCTCTCCCACCCCGTTCATCCTACGTCGTAATGTCATCTATCCTATGGTTGCTTGATAATCTTTTTGCAGGGTACATTACGGTATCATATGACCTTTTACCACCTGGTTAGTAATATCAACTAGGAAAATTTATTATTGATACATAAGTATTTTTACATCGTACGAAGAAATATTATTTGTAATTAAAATCGTAATTGAAATTAATAATAATTTTCATTGTAAAATCATTCAACAGCGATATTTACACATTAAACAATACGAAATTTCTTACGTTTTAATTAGTTACTCCCTTAATATGCAAATTATTTTGCATTTTATGGTGGAAAATATTCCCATTTGAAAATATTTATTATTTGAATTAAAACGAAACTTTTATACATTTTAGTTAATTATACAATTTTTGCATCTTACTATGGAAAATATTCTTACATAACAGTGCTTCCTAGGTGTGAAAATCCGATTTTTTAACACTTCTCGTTATAGTAGAGTTATGTATGAAAAAATAGAGGTTTTTTTGGGGGGGGGGCGGAGGGGGGTTAAATAATTTTTTTTTAAATGAAAACTTTGTTCAATCATGTTTTTAACTTTTAAAAACATAAAATTAAATTTCTCACTATCCGGAGGGAAAAAAGATTGTCTACTTCTGTATAAGAGAATTTTTTTACATCACAGTATTTAGAAAAAAATTCAGCGAATCTGCTTTTTTATTTTCAAATAATTTTATTTAGTATTTAAAACATTGAACCCGCAGTTTCTTTTGTTTCATTTTTGTAATTCTAATTACAACCAGTAATATATAAAGTAGTTTCGGAGAGTTTAACTTAAAAATAGTGGGAAATAATCCAAAGACTAGAACTCCGAAACATATTTTCTCAATTTATTTTTATTATTAACTCCTTTAAATCCTCCAGAACAACTTGAGAACTGTAATTCTCTGGCATTTAGTATTTTAAACTTCTATCTAAAATAATTAAAATATTAATCTAGTAATAATCAAAATGATTATGATTTAATCAGTGAATAATTCTCATAAGCATTTTGTTAATTATTAATATCCTATTTGTTAAATTTAACTGAGAATAACGATTTACTTTCATTGGTATGCTATCATTAAATTATTGTTTTAATATAATCATAAAAACGATTATATCTATTACTTTTTGTAAGGTGTACCTCACAGAAATTTTGGGCGTTTTGATTTTTGTTATTTGCAGTTAAATTTGGAATCACATTGGAAAATGCGACTAAGAGAATATTAGATATTGTTGATGGATTAATAAAAAGTAGAAAAGACGGTAATATAGTAATTATAACTAATAATAAAAAAATTCAATTACTTAACGGGGCACAGAACTTTTGAGTTTGTTAAAACAATAAAAAACATCGTATTTTTCAAATTACCAAAACACAAATAATATGCAATTAAGATCCCTTTTTTCTATTTCTGCATAAAGTGTATATTCTTAACTATATTATTCAGAAAAATAAATTTTGTATACAAAATTAATATTTAAATTTTACATTTAAATATTCATCTCACTAACTCGTGAATTAGGGCTTAAGGATGATTAAAACTCTAAATGATGCTCACTAAAACTGCTATAAAAGTACATAAAACTAAAGGGCTGGGTCAATACATTTCAAGTGGCCCAGAAAATCATTAATTCGTTGCTTTACCATTTAAAAAAAAAAAAAAATCTAAAATTTTTTGTACAACAACCCTAACATGATGGAAGTTCAAAATGGCTATTATTTTAATTTTATTAATTTTTGTTTGTGCATGGCGGCCATCTTTATTTCATCGTCTGCAGCAATTTTCTCACATGAAGGGTTTGCGGAATTGTAAATAATTCATCTTCTATTTCTCCAATCCAAGTTCGGATTAAAGCAATTTGTACAGAATGCCTTGGGCTAAAAATCTGGTAATAGAGTACTTTCCGAAAATAAATCCTTATTGGTGAAACTTAAGCATAAAGTTTCAGGTTTTTTCCAAAATTTGTTTGTTTATAAGAGGAAATTTTTCTAGCAAGGAAAACTGTCAACATGACATAACTTTTTTTTTACAAATAGGTCGAAAGTATTTGTACTCACACGCCAAGTTCCAAATCTGCGTCCTGCTTACTCTTCGCTAAAAAAAATCCCAAAAGTGTCAAAAATCGCACTTTTGAGGCTTTGATATCTCTGGTGGGGAACGAGATAAAAATATGAAGTTCTGGTTTCAGACAGTATTGTATGGTAGTGCTATGCACAAGATATTTCAGGATGGACATTTGACTACAAGTTGAGATGTGGCAAGGGCAACATGTCAAAATAATACTGCCAAACTATTATTTTGTTGTAGTCATGGGTAAATATTTATCTCAGAGTGTCATTTAATTTTTTTTTATTATCTTTAAGTAATAGTAACAGAAATTAAAGCCTTTTTCAAAACTTAGCAAATATTTAAAAAAAAAATAACTATGCCTAAGGCCTACATTTTGTATAGTTTCAGTAATTTTTTTTTTTTTTTTTTTTTTTTTTTTTGTAAGTAATTTTAGTCACTAAAAGAAACCTCAGCACTTTTACATAAAGCAAAAAAAAAATATATATATATACAAGACCTGAGACAAAGACAGAATTGGGAAAGAGAAAAGCTGTTAATGTTGTCATACTTGTTGAGACATGATCAAACGTGACAAAGCACATTTTTGCTTGTTGGTTTAAAATCTACAATTTTGATCTTTCTCAAAATTTTATTTGTAGGAACCAAGTCTTGTCATCTCTTGATAACTTGATTGAAGTTTTTGGACCTGCTGGCGCATAGAAATGAACTTTGAAATCCCTATGTGCAAATCTCACTTCATTAATAATTCCTGGCCTACTTCTTATCATGCAAAAATGTAATTTTTTTGCAGTATAAATTTTGAAAGGGCTTTGGATGTATTTAATTTCTGAAAATTACTTGAGGCTGATGCATGATAACATCGTATAAATGTTTCATTTACAGGAACATACTTATGGTAGAAACAATTTTCAGGGACTCACAAGCAGCATTAAAATTGTGGTTTTTAAACCAAGAAGCAGGAATGTTGTTTGGCACGTTTGATCATATCTCAATAAGTATGTCAACGTTAACAACTTTTCTCTTTTCCTATTCTGTTTTTGTCTCAGGTCTGGTGTAAAAATATTTTTTTTTCTTTATGTAAAAGTGCTGAGGTTTCTTTTAGTTACTAAAATTATTCACAAAAAAAATTATTGAAACCATATAAAATGTAGGTCTTAGGCATAATTATTTTTTTAATTAATTGCTAAGCTTTGCATAAGGCTGTATTTTCTGTTACTATTATTTAAAGATAATAAAAAAATAAATTTAAATGACACTCTGAGATAACTACTTACCTGTGACTACAACAAAACAATAGTTTGGCAGTATTGTTTTTACATGTTTCCCTTGCCATATCTCAACTTGTAGTTAAATCTCCATTCTGAAATTTCTTGTGCGTAACACTACCATACAATACTGTCTGAAACCAGAGCTTCAGATTTTTATCTCGTGCCCCACCAGAGATATCAAAGCCTCAAAAGTACGATTTTTTACATTTTTGAAAAAATGGGATTTTTTTACCAAAGAGAAAGCAAATTCCAGATCTTGAACTTAGAGTGTGAGTACAAGTACATGCGGCCTATTTGTACAAAAAAAAAAAAAAAAAAAAAAAAAAAAAATGTCATGTTGACAGTTTTCCTTGCTAGAAAATTTTCCTCTTGTTAAAGGACAAATTTTGGGATAAAACTGAAACTTTATGCTGAAATTTCACCAGTAAGGATTTATTTACTTGAATTGGCGAAATAAACGATGAGTTATTTACAATTCCGTAAACCCTTCATGTGAGAAAATAACTGTAGACGATAAAACAAAGATGGCCGCCATCCACAAAGAAGAAATAATAAAATTAAAATAAGTCATTTTGAACTTCCATCATGTTAGGGTTGTTGTACAAAAAAATTGAATTTTTTTTTTTTTTAAAAAGGCCAAGCAACTAGTGTAGGACCACTTAAAATGGATTGGCCCCGTTATAAAACTCTAAATTACTCACGTATGATTAAAACTCTAAATTATGCATATAAAAAACAATTTTTGAACAAAATGAAATCATTATACACCTACTTGTAAATTAAAACCAAAAATACACAAAAAGTTTTGTTTAAAATTTAATTTTCGCACAAAATAGAAAAAAAATGAAAATTGTACATAGTTTGAAAGTAACTGTGCGCGCAAACTTCAAACTTACTAATCTGAGAAAACGCGTTTTAATGTTTCAATATCTACGGACCTTCAATTGTACTCACCATCTATAAATGATTATAACTCAAGAAATAATGCAGATTTTTGAGTGGAGTTTTTTGCATATTTTTCAGAAATTTAAAAAAAAATTCAGAATAAAACAAAAAACCGAAAACCGATTTTTTTTTAAGTTTAAAGGTCGTGTGCTCTCTTAATGGTGTCCAGTACTGGTATATAAATACTGGTATGGTTTATTTTGCAATGGTATGGTTTATTTTGCAATTTTAATATGTAATTGACTGAAAAAAAACATGTGACGGAAGAGTGGAATGCTTTACAAGTGCAAAGTGACGTCATTAACATACATTTACATTCATAAAATTGAAAAAAGAATAATTGCATCAAACTGTTACAATTTCTCACTTGCTATTTATTTCTCAATTCTATGTTTAAAGCCCCAAGTTACAAAAGAGAAATTAAATTTGATCCAAGATGCTCTCAAAAATAGGCCAATTGATGTCATATCCGATTGCAAACCTTTCCCACTGTTATGTCATATGATATTGTTATTAGAATGATTAATAATAATTCACCTACCTTCTCAGCCATCTCATAGAAATCCTATTCTGTCAATAACGACGTAATCTTGACTTTCAGACACTCCTTGAAAAATATTAGTTTTATCCATAATTTTCTTGTATAATTGAATTTTGTCACAGCACATATCACATAACAAAGATAAGGCTACGTAATAAAATATATGAAACAATTCATCACAGAAATAATAAAAAAATTGAGAAAGTTCACCGAATCCGATTACATCTTTTCACACATAGCAAACAAAATCTCTGCGTAAAATAATTTTACGAAACAGTTCGAAATTATGTAGTCCAGACAAAACACATTGAAGAAAAAAATAAACATTCTATTTGAAATTCTTTCATTCAGACGAATTTCCCAGCTGTTGCCAAAACAAAAGCGTTTATTTCAAGTAATTGAGGACAAAATATTTATTCATAAATATTACCTAGGGTTTGATTCTGAGCACTGTTGTTATGGTTTCGATAGCGTTAGAGTCAGGGACATCAATAAAAAATATTGTTTTCATAGAAACAATTTCTTGGATATTGAAATGTATAACGTCATCTTCCAGAATTGGAACCATAAACTGGTTCCGATAACAGTTTCATTGTTTAGTTATAGAAATTAAAAAATGAGTTTGATTCTACCAAAATAGGAACTTCTTTGATAGAATATTTAATCCTCACAAGAAGACAAATAGAAAATTTTCTAGAACTTCGAATACGAAAGAAAACCCTGTAATCTCTATTCGTGCAATATTCGAATTTGTACAAAATCATCGTCTGCTAAGGTAATTTCAACGTGCTTGATTCTGAAATATGTCGGTACGATTTCTATATCGTTGATATCACAGACACATTAGAGAAAATAAAAGTAAAAAAATGTTTTAAATACAAGCTTTTTTTACAATGTAATAAAACGAAAAAATGCAGAATTACAATTGATTTAAATAAGTACATATCTCAAAAGAAATAATTGCGAGTGATTTTTTTATCAGTTTGCTTAAAAAATGAATATACAAATTTAAATCCAGATTCCTAGCTAGAAGACTACTGCTATACTACCTCTACGCTAAACTATGTAAAACTACCTTCTGAGGATAGAACCTACATTCATTTATCCCCAGCGCGGAACAGAAACATGGCACATTTACCAACAATGCCATTGTTTAATCGAAGACAATCATGTTATCTCTGAAGCAATCGATGATATTTACGTGATCGCATAGGTCATGAAGGTTACGCACCCTTACAGAACAAATGTTTTTGTCCTCTGAGTAGTGGCGGAGGCAAATTTCAAATATTACTTTACAGAACATTATAATGACACCAGAAATGCGTCACACTAACAAAAATTGGGTCAATTGTAGCAAAGGAAGAATGTTAAAATTGCACTGCAAGATCAAACAGAACAGACAGATAGGTCAAGTTAAAAGTTAAATAAAGGTTTGTAAAAAAGTATATATGCAGAAATAGCTTTCTAATTATATATAAAAACACTTTTTTATACGTATTCAGTGCATTCAAAATTCACGACTAATTTTATGAATGCAATTCATGTTGTTCTAAAAAAAAATGTTAATTTGGTCCCAATTAAGAAAAAATCGCCACTTTCATACACATTTGGTAAAAAGCTTGAACTGAAAAATCTATCACAAAATATACAATAATAAACTTAATTGTTTTACTTAAAAGGCAACATAAATAAATAGTATAGATGTTACAAGTTAAAAAATATACATTTTATTTAAAATTTCTTAGTACTTTCGGCCTATAATCCCCGCGGCCATCGTCAGAGAATATTTTTACTATTAATTGCTGTTCCATTTCTACAACTACGTATTCGTTAAAACGAACGTCTATTAATAATAAAAGGTGTTTGTAGAAATAGAACAGCAATTAATGATAAGAAGCATTTGTGAAAATGGAACAGCAATTAATAATAAAGAAAGTTTTTTCATATTGTGTATTTTGTGATTGAATCAAGGTGGAATATTGTATTTCGTCTTTTAATTTTATGAAGAATTTATTTTAGAAACTGTAATTTTGGCTGTAATTCTGTTTTTAACATACGGCAACAATAAAGAAACTAGTCAGATGTGGCAATCCCAAAAGTTTCTTCTATCTCATACATGTTAATACTTCTTGAAAAATGCAGCATATTAGCACCACCTGTTAGATGATTTACACCAAAATCTAATTATCAACAATTTTGATAACTTCTAACTGAATCTGAAGTTTGATGAAAATCTGTGCATTAGTTTTTTAGATAGAGCTATTGCGGAAATTGTAAAAAATTCTGCATAGCAGCGCTCTTGTTGGGCGATTTGCACCAAAAATTAATTAGGACCAATTTATACCAGGAAGTAACTGAATCTGAAGCTTGACGAAAATTAATTCATTAGTTCTTGAGATATGATATGGCTATTGCGGAAATCGTGTAAAATGCAGCACAGCAAGGGCCACCTCTTGGGCGATTTACACCAAAAAGTAATCAGCACTAATTTATATCAGAGATTAACTTAATCTGAAGTTTGGCGAAAATTCGTGCATTTTTTCTTGAGTTAGAACTATTGCGATAATCATAAATAATACAGCATAGCAGCGCCACCTGTTGGAAAATTTTTACCAAATTGTAATCAGCACCTAAGTATATCCTGGACTAATTGAATCTGAAGTTTTATGAAAATCCGTGCAGTAGTTCCAGAGATATAGCTATTAATTTAAAAAAAGATAAAATGATATTAATAAACCTTCGACAGTAATAAGAATTTAGTATCTCAAAATATGAAATAATAAAATAAATTAGTGGGTTTTTACAAAGAAGCGTAGCTATTAACAGATTAAGGTTTTGAGAATAAGGAATAAAGGAATGCACTGAATTAAAGGCATGGGGATTAAAATATAAAGAATATTTAAGATATAATTAAAGAGACAGGTAAAAAAAGTAGATATTATAAGAATTGTGAATAAAGTATCTAAGGTAAAAAAGTGATTTTTTTTATTATTACATATATATATATATATATATATATATATGAAAAACAAATAATCGATTTTTGAAGTTTCGAGACAGATGATTCTCTTTTTATTTTCACCATATCTTCCTTTTTAACTTTCAACACTTTCATCTTTAAATATATATATGAAAAAAAATCGATTTTTGAAGTTTCAAGACAGATGATTCTCTCTTTATTTTCATTATATCGTCCTTTACAACTTTCAACAATTTCTTATTTAATAAGTTAGGTTATTATGTGTTTGAATCAGCTAATGTAACAGTCGCAACAACTTTAAGTTCTAGAAAAGTTTGTTTTTCTTTTGAAGCATGCCTTTCACAAAATAGCAAGAAAGTGACAGAGGTTAATGACTTTTTCAAATATCAAGAGCATATACTTAAAATATATTACAATTAAAATAATAGCTTCGTATTCTTTTAGACTGTTTTCCTTTGAAGGGCTTAAAATTCGTTTCGTCAGGTATTAAATAAGAATGTTTACACGATATATTATTAAATGTAGTTTTCTTATATAATTATTTATTTATTTATTTATTAGAAAAATGTCTTTTAATTTATGGTTGTATTTCCAACATTCATTTCCACAAAAGAAAACATTTTCTGAGACATCTAGTAAAGCTAAGAATAAGAAACAAACAACATGTCGCGTCGCCATGAATCTTCGTTAGTGTGTGTCTTCTTTTATTTTAAATTTTAACCAAAAAGGAAAATATTTCGTTTATATAAAACTTATTATAAAATATATAAACAAAAGTATTTTTACCTTGGACGTTTTTAAAAGTCTTTTAAAAGTCTTTTAAAATTCTTGCATTAACATGAAGTTTTAATAATTTATGTTTTAAAAAAAGGATAAAATTTTTACTGTAAAATAAATTTATAAAAACAGTTTTTCTTCGCAAAAATGTATCTCTCTATTCTAAAAAAGGGTCTCTTACGCTGTCGCCGGTTTTGAATTTTTTGTGACCGGAGGTCTTTCTCCGTTAATATTACGAAAAATATTGCATACAAAAATATGAAAATCGGCGGTATTATCGAGAAATGTTTGATAAACACGCTGATGCAGACGGGTTTTCAAATCGAAGAATTATTTTAAGAGATATTTAATGCTAAAGTTGGACAAAATTGTTCCATTAAAAAATTTTATACACTGCTCAAAAAAATTAAAGGATATTTGAAGTTTTATATAAAATAAAGATATAAACGAAATTTTTTTTGCCGAAAATAGAAGAAGAGAATCACAAATGCAAAATTTTCTGGTTTTCAAACTGTGGAGTATGCAAATTTTGAGTTCGACGTCAAAAACGTCGCTTCAGCGGCAGCGAATGAAATTTGACTTTCAACTGGATAAAAGAGAATGAAGACAAGGATGATCGGCATTCAGTGATTGCTTTGTTTCGATGAGTACGATGTCTCAGCGAAGTCATTTGACAGATTCAGAAGCTTTGAGAATTGTTGGTAGGTTAGAAGGGGGCCAAACTCAAGCCGAAGTAGCGCAAGCCATTGGAGTGTCACAAAGTGTCCTTTCCAGGATCTGGAACCGTTTTTTGGAGACTGGATGTGCAGGCCGAAGACCAGGGCAAGATCTTAGACGGGCAACAACGCCCAATGAAGATCGGTATTTAGCGTTAACAGCTCGGAGACACCAAACCATGAACGCTAGTCTTCTCCAACAACACCTTCGCTCGGCTACAGGCACCACAATTTCAACTCAGACTGTCCGAAACCGGCTCCATGCTGTAGGTCTGTATGCTCGCCGACCGATGATATGTGTTAGATTAACATCAAGGCATCGTCGCGACCGCAGGGAGTGGGCAACCGAGCATGTCAACTGGAGGAGAAATGAATGGAGCAATATTCTGTTTTCTGACGAGTCCCGTTTTTCTGTGCCTCCGGATAATAGGCGTATTTTCATCTGGAGGGACCGTGGCAGCAGGAATAATCCTGCGTTCGTGCACGAAAGTGTCAGATTTGGCGGTGGAGGAGTGTTGGTGTATGGTGGCATCTCCATTGACGAACGCACTGACCTCTACATCATTCGAGATGGAGCTCTGACTGGTCGCCGATATAGGGATGAGATCCTCAGACCTATTGTAGTCCCTTACACTGCAGCAATCGGAGATAACTTCATTTTAATGGACGATAACTGCAGGCCACATCGTGCAAACCTGGTGGAGGATTTCCTTTTCGAGGAAGGAATCGTTCGAATGGAATGGCCAGCGTGTTCTCCAGACATGGATCCAATCGAGAACGTTTGGGACGCTCTAGGAAGACGAGTTTCTGGCCGCCAACAACCCCCACAAACTCTCCAAGAACTGGAAAGAGCTCTTCTGGAAGAGTGGGGCAGAATACCCCAACTCGTCATTAATAGCCTCATTGAGTCCATGCCTCAAAGGTGTTCAACGTTGCTGGCCGCCCGTGGAAACCATACCCCTACTGAAAATGATTTTCTTTGAAGAAAACACCTTTTCTTATTCTTTTTTTCTCATATGCACAAATTGTGTTTTTTCCTTTAGTACACAAATGCGCAATAAAATGCATTTTTTTCTGCCAAACATGTGTAATTTATTCTCATATAACCTACTATGTCTGTCGACCATGTATCAATCAGCTAAACAGTTTACCAGATACAAAATCCACCTAAAACTGCAATATCCTTTAATTGTTTTGAGCAGTGTAGGAGCAAAAACTATACATGGGAATTAATTCATTTTTAGATCATATTATATACGTTAGAATTTCTCAGTGTTCAGACTGCATTTATTTTCTTAATTTGACTCATTTTTTGATGTTTCATTTCTATTTTAAATTCAAATTTTCAGCATTTCGAGATATATTTTTTACTTATTTTAGAAAATGGTATTAATTTAAACTGTTACCAACTGCATAAACAGCGCAAACAATAATGTTTGCTTCAAATTAAAATTTCTTTTCACGTGACTATTATAAACAGAAAAAAAAACTTTCAAATTAGAATTAAATAATTACGTATAAAAAGCAGGCACTTTTTGAAAATTACTTCATAAAAACTATATTTACGCGTGATTTTTTAAAAAGAAAGGATATTGTAAAATAATAAATTCATTAACATGCGTTAGTAGTCATAAATAGGATAATTTACGTCACATTTACGTCACATTATACTTATTACGTAAAATGAATAAAAAACAATATTGCAAAACAGTTTAAATTTAAAAATTGCGCGAGACATTTATTTGATATTTATTTTGAGATGATCTTTTCAACTATGTTTGTTAGGACAGCGCAAATATTTTTCCATTTCTATCAAAAGTATTTTCACGTGAATGTTAAAAAGAGAAAGAAAAGTTTGGTGAAAATTACGTCAGATTACAAACGATATATTTAAAACGTCTCATTTAAAAGAACTTTCTTTTCACTTTGTTAAAAAATACAGGGAGACAAAGACTCTGTTTACTTAATTCATTCTATTTTATGTTATTTAGAAATGTTTTACTAATTTTATTTAATCAAAGAGGAAAACAGTCATTGTATCTTTTAACAGCTGGTGACTTTTCTTTAAAATTACCCAATCAAAATGAAATGCATAGAAACCCGTTTATAGGGACTGTTTTTTAAATTATAATTCAATATTCCAAAATCTTTTTAAAGCTGATCAAATTAGCGTGCTTTTAGAGACTGCGGTGTCTGAACGGGGGTTGGCAAACGTAGCTCGAAGGGGGCCGAGCCCCTAGTGGTTGAAAAAAAAGGTTCAGAAATGTCAGTTAATATTAAAAATACACTAAAATTACTAAAAACCCAAATTTTTTAGCACCAATGCAATTTCAACAGGAATAAATTGCACTCCTAAAATTTTTTGCTTTTTTTATCTAACTTTTCGTTTTGCACCTACTTCAATACCAAACGTTATTTCAACAAAGCACAAAATTTTTAACAGTGTAGTTTAATTGAATCTGTCATTTCAAAAACTACACAAGTCAAGTTTTTCCCAAATATACTTTTTGTCTCAAATGTTTCTTTGAAGGTAAAGCCATGATCTGGGTAATAACAACATAATCAGTGTATTCTTTCCTCTTCATACAATATCTTCTCATTTTCGTTCATTACTTAAACCATAGATGAAAACATCTCTTAATTATTCCGAAGTCTGATCCAAGGAGAACATGTTTTCAACCGGAAATTTTATTTTAACAAAAATTTCAGAATGAAATCTAAAATGTACTTTATTGAAAGAGGACACATTTCCTTATATATAATTTCCGGTTAAGAACATGTTTGTTTTGGATCAGAATCCGAAACAATTAACAGATGATAGCATCTATGCTTAAACGACATAAGTCAGTGATTTAAGTGGTTTTTGCATACAATACCAGATGGCGGTAGCAGTCTTGTCTGAGTGTATATAACTTATATACTGAATATAACTTAAACACTGCTCAGAACAATTAGGGGAGCACATGGTTTTAACAAAATTACGCAAATGTTTACGGAAATTACGCAAATATTATAAGTATACAATTATAAGTATATATTACAAGTATATATTACAAAATTACGCAAATATTATAAGTAACTTAAAATAAAACATCTGTAATTTAAAGGGTAGTAGAAAACAGATTAAAAAAACTTCACTTGCAAATTAAAGTTTATGACGTCAAAAACTAGAAAAAGGAGATAAGTGCAGAAATCGGGATTTTGCAGAAACGTCTGTTTCACTGTCTCAGTTGTAAAATTCAATTACTCAGCTTGTGTTTTAAGAAAAGGTGACTTGAAATGTCACAACAATGTGATTTAATGCAATCCATGTGTTGGCGTGTTATCAGGACAGTTGAATACGGAGAAACATAACGAAGTGTAGCGGACGCTGTTGGGGTCGCAAGAAGTGGGAATGCAAGGCTATGGAATCGATTATAAGACACATGAAATGGTAGACATCGACAAGGGCAAGGTCGTCCATTTGTTACCACAGAAATTAATGACCGATATATCCTGTTAATAGCTCATCGAGACACAACGGACAATGCTATTCTGCTGCAAACACAATTGTTCTTGGCCACAGGACGAAGGGTGTCCAGCCAAACTGTCCGAAATAGGCTTCATCAGGTGGACGCTATGCACGTAAGCCAGTGGTCTGTATTCCGTTTATCTCAAGCAACTGTGCGACCCAAAGAATGTGGGCAACTGATCATCCAGTTTGGAGGCAACGTTGTTGGACTCAAACTGTTTACAGACGAGTCCCGATTCAGTCTGGAGGTAGCATCTGCTGTGTTTTTGCATGGAGAAAAAGGCACTTAAAATAATCCCACAATCGTTCGAGAAAGATCAATTTACAGACGAGGTGAGTTGATGCTATGGGTTGGAATCAGCATAGGTGGATGTACGAGCCTGCATATCATCCGGAATGGCACTTTGTCAGTCCGAATATGTACAGACGAGATACTACTTCATGTCGTATTTTATGTCGCAGCAATTAGCGATTTGTTTTTTTCCATGCATGATAATGCCAGGCGTCATACAGCTCGTCTTGTGGAAAACATGCTTGAAGCTGAAACAATACAGAGTATGGAATGACCAGCATTCCCTCCTGACCTGAATCCGATCGAGCATGTTTTGGATATACTAAGACGACGCATTGCTGCGAGAACAAGGACTCCTTTTACTGTCCGGGACTTGGAGATTGGAATTCTTGAGCATGGAACAGTATTTCCGAAATCCTTATCGATAACCTCATCGCATCCATGGAAAACACATGTGCAGCAGTCGAGGAGACCGCACGCCATATTAAAAATCTTGCATCATTTCTAAACAATACTTTTTTTTATCATTTACATGGAACAAAATTGTTGCTCTAAACCATCTTTTTATGATCTTTCCATCTTTTCAAAGAATAAAAGCTCCCTTACAAAGTTTTTGCGTCTTTTTTTTCTGTATTGCTCATAGATACACGTCTACTATCCATTTTATGCCGATACATGGCTGTCTTGCACTGTTTTCTTCACTTTTTTGCTTGCTCCCCTAATTTTTTTGAGCAATGTATATAACTTATATACTGAATTGCAATGTTTTCATTGATTGAAATATTACACTATTTAACCAATCGAATCAGAATTTAATAAGTTTATGACGTTGTTTTGAGGTCATTACTTTATTTTAAATTTAATCTTCATTAAAACTGTGGCAGAGAGGTCATTTTGCTTTTGAAAAATATCTTCAAATGAAATTGTGAGTGAAAGTGAGCCACAAAAGAAGAGAATGCTCAATACATCAACATACAAACGAAATGTTATTACAAATTCCAAAGTCATAACAGGTACATGTTTGTTATAAAGGAAAATAGATAAATTCTAGATCCGCTGGCAAATATTACAGGTTCGTATTAGCTTTTTCTTTTCACAATTTTTCATTTAGTTTCGCTTTTATTTTGTTTTTTGACATATTTTAAACTTGGCTAGGAGTAAATTAAGATATTATGTCATTTATTGTAGATGCAAGAAGCAATGCTTTTCAAATTTTAGCGAGGATGATAAGCATTTTTACATTTTTAAATATAAACAGTTTTTCGAACGGAAGATGAGCAAGATATATCTTCAGTTACTTATTAAAAAGTTACAAGTGAAGCAGAGACATCCCCGAAATGGGAATGGTATACAGATGCAAAGTGCCTTTCATTTTTTTCTAGACAAAGAGATAAAGTTCAAGTCTGCCAGAAAGCATTTATTAGCCTACATGGAGTTACCGAAGCTAGAGTTCGTAGGCTATGTGATTTACTTGATAACGAAAATCATCCAGAGAATAAGAGGAGACGTAAAACGAATATGGTACCTCCTGAAATATGTCAAAAACTACATAAACACATTTTCTGTTTTCCTAGGGAAAGAAACACATTATACTGGAAAGGACATAGAATATCTTGATGCACATTTCGATGTCAAAACCATGCAGTTAATGTCTAAGAGAAACATTCAGATTTTGATATAAAATACAAATTCAATTTAAAGTACTTAAAATAAATTCTTTCTCTAAAATTTTGTCAATCACAAGTCAGTACATGTATAACTTGCAATGAATTTACGGCGAAAATAAAACAATAAAATTTATCAGATAATGCAAAACGTTCGTTGGACGCTGAATTGATAATACGCAAATGACGATCCAAGAAGTTTTTTAACAAAATTTCATTAATTCAAAATCTTTGTAAGGAAGTAGAGGACGTTTCAGGCATAGCATCCGACTTTATGCAAAATCCATCACTATCACACATACCAATACAAAACTTTTTTTTTTCATTTACGGCAACTATGGATTCGTTGTTTTGGTATGAAAGAACTTAAACAGGTAAATCGATATTTTATATGTTGCAGGAGAACTGTTGAACATTTTAGGGTAGGTATTTGAGGTACCATAATAATTTGTGTAACATTTCTTTTGCAATGTCTGAATCCAAAATGATCGAAATCAAATGTCTGGCAGAAGGATCGTGGCACGACCCACCCGTGAATTTTTAAATTTCCAAAATTTTCGTTTCAAAAAATATCCTTGAGGCAATTTGAAATTTTAATACCTTCAAATTTAGTATTTAATGAAATAAAAAATATAAAAGCCAGACACTTAATTCAGCCCAAAAACTGTGCCAGACACGTGTCAAGTGCCATTTTATGACTTCGCCAAAAAGGTATTTGAGGCCCGCTGAGATTGAGACCGAATAATATTTATGCTTAGAAAAAAAATATTTTGAAAATGACACACACTTTTGTTGGCACTTTCTACATGCCAGACAATATAGAATGTTAAACGCGAGTGCCAGTAAAGCTGGACTTGCAGTGCCTCGCTGAAGATCCATTTACTGACTTACGATACAAACAAAGCGTAAACCGCGTTGCATCTTAAGATGAATTTCAACTGGATGCGTGCGCAATCACAACAAATCTAACTGTGATAGGCTCTCGAAAGACCGCATGACTCTTAGCAAGCATGCAGTTCTGAAAATTTCGGAGTAGTAATTATAGAAAGTAAAAAAATGTCTTATTTGCGCAAAAATGCGAAGAAAAAAATCATTGTTTTTAGTGAAAAAACGCTACAAAAATGTTGTGAAGTATTGAAAATTCGGCAAAAACATAGGTTAAAATATAAAGATATTATTTTACCATCTAATGCAAATCTGAAAGAGGGTTATCGTAGACATTGCTACAAAAGTTTCATCGCTTTAATGAAGAAATACGGCGACGACAAGGCTTCAGGAATATCCAGTGTGCCTTCTTCTATGAATTTCGTGGCAATTGGACTATATTTACTAGAGATAGAGAGCACCGAGGGACAGGCAGACATGCAAACCAAATTCACAAATACCTTTTAACTTTGTAGGAAAGTGTTAAAAATGCTTATTAAACTCGTATGCTTATATGCTTATTATACATATGTATATTTTAAAATATCAGTAAAATTTAGCTGCGAATTTCATTAGAAAGCCTTTTAAAAAATCAAATATTTTCGCTAAAAGTCGAATGCGCACGCGATTTGGCGGGCAAAACTTTTCCTCACCAAACGCGAATATTATAATGCATCTGAAAATTGCTTGTTAAATAATTATTCGAATGCGAGGTACTTAATGAATTTCAACTTAAACAATGAAACATTTTGTTATTTTTTCTATAAGCCTATGTAATATATACAAGTTACGTGTTGCTGAAGTTATTTAATTTTCGGACGGTTTCACCGGCTGGATAAATTTAAGCGCACTTTAAAAGTAACTGTCCGATTAAGAACTATTTCATTATACATTCTGACATTAAATAAGTCGTCGTTTCTGTGACAACAATACTTTTCTTATGTTGACTCCGAGACTAAGACTATCGAAGTCAAATTGACAGTGCTCAGAATCGACTCTTAACTTTGAGTTTGAAGCAATTTTAATCAGTTTAAATTTTGTAATAACCGTCATTAAACGATCGTTAAATTTCATTACATGTGCATATAAACGTATATGACAAAATCATAGTTATAAAAGTAAATTTTTTTAAGTTAAACTTTCTTAAACAAGTTCTGTATAAAGAGTAGACAAATTCATTTAAATGGTATTTTGCATAAAAGTTTCCAAAGTTTTCTGGGTATGCACTTATGCAAACCTTCCTAGTTAAAAGTTTCTAAAATTATATGATGTTAAGAAAATATTTGGTGTAAAATGTTTCTTTACGTTCATTGAGGCAACTATTGAAATTCATGCAGGCAATAAATTTGTAGGCGATCTCATGCTACAGCTATTGTCTTGAGCTATACAGGTAAAAGATATAAATAGTACACATAAATATATTCTATAGTTCGTACAATGAGTGTTTTTATCTATCCGATAGACAAGATTTATTTTAGTCAAGGACTATGATTGTCTTACGCTATTTGTGAATATATTATTATAAGGAATAAAAATGAAATTATACTATACCTAATGAAGAAGAAGGCACATTGGATATTCCTGAAGCGTTGTCGTCGCCGTATTTCTTCCTTAAAGCGATGAAACTTTTCTTGTAATGTCTATGATAACCCTCTTTCAGATTAGCATTGAATAGTAAAATAATATCTTTATATTTTAACCTATGTTTTTGCCTAATTTTCAATACTTCACAACATTTTTGTAGCGTTTTTTCAATAAAAACAATGATTTTTTTCGTCGCTTTTTGCGCAAATAACCCATTTATTTTTTTACTTTCCATGATTACTACTCGAAAATTTTCAGAACTGCATGCTTGCTTAGTGTCATGTGGTCTTGTGAGAGCCTTTTTCTAAGCATAAACATTATTCTGTCTCAATCTCAGCGTGCCTCAAATACCTTATTTTGGGTAGTCATAAAATGGCACTTGACACGGTCTGGCAAATATTTTGGCCGAATTAAGTGTCTGGCTTTTATATTTTTCATTTCATTAAATACTAAATTTGAAGGTATTAAAATTTTAAAATGCCTCAAGGACATTCTTTTGCAACGAAAATTTTGGAAATTCAAAAATTCATGGGTGGGCTAAGTGCCACTATCCTTCAGCCACACATTCGATTTTGGATTCAGAAATTGCAAAAGAAATGTTACACAAATTATTATGATGCTTGAAATAACTACCCTAAAATGTTCAACAGCTCTCCTGCTACATGTAAAATATCGATTTACCTATTTAAGATCTTTCATACCAAAACAACGAATCCATAGTTGCCGTAAATGAAAAAAAAAATGTTTTGTATTACTATGTGTGACAGTGATAGATTTTGCATAAAGTCGAATGCTATGCCTGAAATCTGTTCTCTACTTCCTTGGAAAGATTTTGAATTGATGAAATTTTGTTATAAAACTTCTTGGATCGTCTTTTGATTCGGTATAAAAATTTCAAAATGCCTCAAGGGTATTTTTTTGCAAGAAAATTTTGAAAATTTAAAAAATCACGGATGGGCTAAGTGCCACGATACTTCAGCCAGACATTCGATTTTGTATTCAGGCATTACAGAAGAAGTATTGCACAAATTTTCAGGGTGCCTCCAATACCTTTCCTAAAATGTTTAATAGCTCTTGGACTAATGTATCACAAAGGCATTGCTAACGAGAGAGCAAACGAGGTTTTTGTCTATGTTGTTGCATTATATTGAAAATAATATTGGACCACGCATTGAGCATTTATATCTGTTTTCCGATGAATGCCCTGGGCAAAATAAGAACAACACCATGCATTACCATATACTGTATACCATTCACCATACACGATTCATACATTTATGTAGGCTTTGACTGTCTCCAGACGATTTGAATATAATTATCAGTATTTTCCCGTACGTGCGTCTTTCACTTTTATCAAATGACCGCGATTTTGGAGTCATAAAATTGTGCCAAAACATGATCGTCCCAAAAAATACATAGATTTGGTTTCAAATTCCAGTTCATCATTTACAGTCAAAGAACTGAAAACTAAAGATGTTTTAAACTTCAAGAAATGGTGGCCGACTTTATACAAAAAAGCATGTTTGTCAACAGAATCGTACTTAAAAAATGTTCCAAAAGAACAAAAAAAAACTTGCTCCTTGGATGTATAAGAGTTTTCACTATGATTTTGATAAATAAAAATACTAACATAGACGAGTAATTTATTGGTGGATCCGTTAAAGATTCCTTTATCTTCATAAAAAAAAACTACTCCCGTGTTATTTCTATCAACCAAAGCCTATGAATCGAAAGTGTCAATTAATAAAAAAAAAATAAACTATTGAAAAAGAATTTAGGACAGTATTTTGGAAGAGCATATGCCATTTATTAAAACATATTTAGCATAAGAGTTGAGGAGGCTGGAAGTACCTATGGTCGCAGAAGTAAAAAAGGATTGTTGATAATGATTTTTGAAAAAAAAATCTCGGTAATTATTCTAGATATTAACCCTTTAAGACATGGACAGTTTGGACATACATAAAGACATGGGCGTCGTACTCTATGCGATATCGGCCTTTAAAACCTAAATAGGAATTTTTAATGATATATCTTTGTAATGCACTGACCAATAGTAATATAAAAGCAATAAACGTCACATTGTTAAAAACAGACTAATTTAATTTGAAATAATCACATATTTACAATGGGATTCGCGACTAGTTTGCATTGAGTGACTATCTCAATACGCCACCCGTGTCTTTAAAGATTAATTAAACATCTATCTGGAAAAATACAGCAGAACCAAGGCGGTTTTGCAGCATTTGCGACCTCCTTTCGAAGAGCGCTTAGCACAATGCCATGTTTAATCTTTGAACAATGGTTTTGTTTTAAGAAAACTGTAAAAAGAAAAGATTATCACTACAATGAATTTGGGTTTATGAAATGCCAAATAAAGTTTAAATATACACTACTTTCATTTTGAGCACCGAATTAAGTTCATTATAAACAGATTAGGATAAGATTGAAAAAAGAGTTATACAGAATAGCAATATTTGATACTATTTAGGCTTCATATCTCTCTGAACTTTCATGTTATATCCATTTATACTTCTCTAGTATATACAGCTATACCCAACCCTATGTTGTATAGTTTGTTACAAATTATTATTCTTTTAGCAACGAAGTTTTGTTACTAATTAATATATTTCATGTATGTGAGTAATTCTCTCACTTGACCAATTTATTTAATTAATGTTTTTACAATTCTACCTTTAACATTCACTTAAATATCTTATTTAACTCTTTAAAAGAAAAAAAAATCAGTAACAAAGTTCAGTAACCTGTCTCTGAAATTTACAATTCTCTGAAATCCTAACAAGTTGCCAGTTTTACAGTAAAAGTGAAACCGTAAATATAGTATAACATGCTAATGCAGAATCGGAAATGACAGATTCTATTTTCCGCTGGCTTAGATAGTTTTTCATTTTCGGGTTATCTTTGCATGTATATTTTTTTTCATCCAATATAAATTTCAATAAAAATTACTCAATTTCTATAGTATCTCCCGTTTCTTTAGGATAAAAAACCCCGAAAATGTAATGAGTTAATAAATACATTCCTTTCCCTCTAACTATTACGGATTTGATTTTTTGCAAAAAAGAAATTAACAATATTTGAAGTTAAATTGTATCACAGAATTTATCACACTGAATTTCTATTTTATTCCATGAATGTAAAAAGAAGCATTTGCATTTAAGTTAATTTAACTTCGTACTCAATTAATTAAATTTAAATTAATAAAATAACATTTTGGTAAAGCATTAGAGAATTTAACTTTAGAAATTAAAATACTTAAAATGAATTCTGAGTAATTTCACTCTCCTGGCATGGAATGTATCTTTGTTTTATTTTATTTGACATACCTCGTATTTTTTTTTTTATGAAAAAGTACTTTTAGCTTCAACTTTATATGCTTTTTAAAGACATTACACTATAGAAAAATTTTCATTTTTCATTAAAATACGTTAACTATTTTTAAAACATTTTGATTATATATTGCCTCAATATTTTTAAAAAATTCCTTAGAGCCTTCACGTATTAATTCTGGCACTTGCGCACATATTACACAAAATCCCATACTCGTATACATGTGCTATTCATAATGTTTTTAAGAAATAAATGTTTTATTATTAAAAAAGCACAAGGGAATTTTTCACAACAATTTTACTTCTACATGAAAGCCTGGATCCAAGGCTGCGTTCAAATGCTTGTTTTGCCATCGTTCAACTCTTTTCCAGCTATACCATTTTTCTGAACCCTTCTGCGGTTTATGCACAAAAGAATGGGGGGCATTCAACAATGAGTCGGGAGATACATGGATTAAATCGATCTTAAAGGAAACTTCTTTCTTCTGCAGGATGTACATCAGTTTCCTTTTAAAGCCATTAAAGATGAAAAACCACCCCGTGGTTAGAACAGAGAACCTGCGAGTAAAGTGATACGTCTATCTGCACCTTTAATCTGACTTTTAACATAATTTTTGCCCATATTAAGTCACTTAAGGTCCAGATAGACATATCATTGAACTACTCAGAGTTTCTGCGTTTTCTTTGTGGTCATGGGGCGTTTTTCCTCTTGACTGGCTTTACAAGGTAACTGCTGGACATCCTGCAGGAGGGAGAAGATTACTTTAAGCTCCATCTATCTCCTTATCTCCTTTTCATTGTTGAATCCATGGTTGAATCTCCCATCCTTTTGTTAAAAGCCACATTTT
This sequence comes from Maratus speciosus, assembly GCA_963932465.1. Lineage (NCBI taxonomy): Eukaryota > Metazoa > Arthropoda > Arachnida > Araneae > Salticidae > Maratus > Maratus speciosus. The sequence goes on from OZ010792.1 coordinate 459,665,202, forward strand.
ATCGCTTTAGAATGAGAGGGAGCACTTTTCCTTTCTAAACGCACCCTTATTGTATCACGTTACAGGTTTCGCATCTCACTCTCGCAGAAATCAGCAGCCTCCTGTGCTAATTATTGTATCACCGCCGTCTTGGCATCGTCATCGTCATTGTAGCACAGGTTATTATTTAAGTGCGGGAACAAATGGTAGTCACTTGGCACTATGGCAGGGTTAACCAGGTTGGGAACTGAGGACAACATCATCCTTCGTATAACTCTGACCTAGCGCCAACTGACTACTTTTTCCCGCACTTAAAGAAATAGTTTAGTGGACAGCGCTACAACAACGATGACAACGCCAAAACCGCGGTGATGCAGTGATTAACACAGCAGGCGGCAGATTCCTATGAGGTCGGGATACAAAAGCTAGTCGTGCGGTACGATAAGTACCTTAATATAGGCGGAAATTCTTTTGAAAAGCAGATTGGGGTCTATGATTTTATGTAAAAATAAAATTATTAAAAGAAATGCCTTTCTGTTTTTTAATATCAAAACGCTGCTTACTTAAAAACATACATGGTTTACAAAGAGACAGATACACATAGATAAAGAGAGATTTAAAAAAACCGCTAGTTATCAAACCCTGCTTTAGAAGTTCTGTTTAAACTAATTTGCAAAATGGTCCTTTTTTTGTTTAAACTAAACATTTTTTTTTTCATTAAAAGAATAAATAAGGTAGAGTGTGGTGATTTCATATTAACCTTTTTAACGGTATACATATTATTCCTTACAAAACGTGTTACATACCATTTATTCTTAAATAAGGTTTGCGAAACTATTTTTAATTCAATGAACCAATACTTGATCGAAAAATAATAAAAATTGAATGAAAAATGAGCAGGTTTACTGAAAAATGTTTCACTGCGCGTGAGCGAATGCATTCAAAATATAATGTGCATAATGTATTAGCTAAGTATATAGAGCAACTTTTGTGAAAGTCTCAAAATCATAGCTCGAAAATTCTGAAAATTATCGTCGATAGAATAAGCTCGAAATCCGTTGTTCCCATAAGGAAGGAAAAAGATGAGAGGTTGTATCTAATATAGTAGTATATGCATTATTGTACGCTATCTTGGCACTAATCAACAGATATTTATACAACCCCTCATCTTTTTGCTTCTTTTTGGGAACAACGGATTTCGAGCTTATTCTATCGACAATAATGTGCAGAATTTTCAGGCTATGATTTTGAGACTTTCACAAAAGTTGCTCTATATACTTTGCTAATACAATGTGTACATTATATTTTGGATTGCAATCACGCATGCGCAGTGAAACATTTTTTAGTAAACCTGCTCATTTTTCATTCAATTTTTATTATTTTTTAATTCTGATTGTAGGATATTATGTACAATGTTGTTTGTCATATTTTCTGAAAAGAACTTTTTTTTTACATTAAGAACTCTACAAATTACAAGCAAAAAACTTGGCGAAATTTGGGACTGTTTTTATAAAAACCTTAATTTCTCTACGAGTATACATGCTATCCTCATACAAATGAACGTAGTATATTACAAAAGTCCTTCCGGCCAGTGCCGGGAGGAAGAGGTAGCTTTCATATTCCTTATTTTAAAAAAGCCAACTTCTATTATTCAAACACACGAAGCTCAATTAATTGGAAACCGAATGTAGGAGATTCAATACTAATTTTTATCAATACTAAATCATTCTGAATGAGAATTTTGCGAAATTAGTCAGCTTTATCCAAGCTGCTTTTATTTAAAGTAACTTACATTTGGTTGCCAAATTCGGCGATTTCTTAAAGTGCCTGCCATTTTAAGACAAGATGGTGGATGAGGCTAACCAGTGAACTTGGTCGAGACCTTAGTAATTGCTGTGAACATGCTAACTCACATCGGAATCGGTTGATATATACGAGTGCTGTCGCAGGCAAAAAATCAGATTTTTCAAAATGTCACCCACGTTAGAAATTTAGACTGCTATATCTGAGCCATTTTTTAAGATAAAGACAAACAAAAAAAGCTCCTGAATCCTTATATCAAGGTCAAATACTTAAGAAAGAAACCTTTTTCAATTTCTAATTTTTTGCACCTCACTTTAAATATAATTTTTTTTAATTTAATGGCCGCCATTTTGAAACAAGATGGCTGATGAAGCTGGCCAGCGAACTTGGTCGAGATATTGATGTATACTATCCACATGACTTCTTCCATCGAAATAGGTGAATACGCGTGGTATCGCGTGACAAATACAAGATCGTTTCAAAGTGTTAGCCAGGATAGAAATTCAAAGTGCTATAATTCAATCACATTTTAAGATATAAACAAAAGAAAAAATTTTCAGAAACAAAAACTGCTCCAGAATCTTTGTATCAAGGCCGAACACATAAAGAAAATCTTTTTCATTTTCCAGTTTTTTAATACCTCATTTTAAATTTTAAATTACATTTTTTTTAATGGCAACCCTTTTTAAACAAGATGGCGAATGAAGCTGGCCAACGAACTCAGTCGAGACATTGGTATGTACTATGTACAGACCAAATTACATTCAAATCGGTTCATAAATACGCCTGTTATCGCGTGAAAAAAATCAGGTCGTTTTAAAATGTCAGCCACAATAGAAATTCAAAATGTTATAACTCAGCCATTTTTTTAGATATAGACGAAACAAAACCTGTTCCGGAATCTTTGTATTAAGGTCAAACACATACGATAAAAATATTTTTCATTTTCCAATTTTTTAGTATCTCATTTTAAATTTAAATTTTTTTAATTTTTTTAAATGGCCGCCATTTTGAAACAAGATGGCGGATGAAGCTGGCCAACGAACTCGGTTGAGTTATTTGTATGTACTTTGTACACACCAAGGTACATCCAAATCGGTCCATAAATACGCCTGTTATGACGTGACAAAAATCAGGACGTTTCAAAATGTCAGTCACGCTAGAAATTCAAAATGCTATAACTCAGCCATTTTTTAAGATATAGACAAAACAAAAACTGCTCCCGAATCTTTTTATCAAGGTCAAACACATAAGAAAAAAATATTTTTTCAATTTTCAATTTTTTGGTACCACATTTCAAATTTAAATTTTTCTTAAAATTTTAAATGGCAGCCATTTTTAAACAAAATGGTGGATGAAGCTGTCCAACGTACTCGGTCGAGACATTGGTCTGTACTATGTATAAACGAAGTTACATCCAAATCGGTTCATAAATACGCCTTTTATCGCGTGACAAAATTCAGGACGTTTCAAAATGTCAGCTTCGCTAGAAATTCAAAATGCTATAACTCAGCCATTTTTTAAGATATAGACAAAACAAAAACTGCTACGGAGTCTTTGTATAAAGGTCAAATACATAAGAAAAAAATATTTTTCCATTTTGAATTTTTTGGTACCACATTTCAAATTTTAAATTTTTTTAAAATTTTTAAATGGCCGCCATTTTGAAACAAAATGGCGGATGAAGCTGGCCAACGAACTCGGTCGAGACATTGATATGTACTATGTACACACCGAATTACATCCAAATCGGTTCATAAATACGAGAGTTACAGTGTGACATAGATCAGATATATATATATATATTGATATATATATATATATATATATATCAATTTTGAACGGAGGGTGGTTTCGGGGTCTGGGGGTCATGATCGATGAAAATATACCAAAATTTTTTGAAATCGCTTTCCTCCGAACGGCTGCAATAGGTAGCTTTTTGTAAAGAAAGCTACCTAATAAGCCACTTATTAATAATCTTGAGTTTGAACGCTTTGCTACATTAGTGTTTACAGGGTTTTCCAAAAGATATTCGTTCTTTTTCATTTGTTAACGGTCCCCTATGGGGTTTCGTGAAAAAATATTGAAATATATGACCTATACTATACTGTTTACATACCTGTTTCAGGTTAATTCCTCGTGTATTTTTCTAGATATTTAACAAAACGTCTAAAATCGCGAGTGACCGGTCATTTTTGGCCATATAGTGTATGCACCTTATAGAATTATCATGATTTAATTATCCGTGAATAAATAGAAATTATTACTGAAGAATAAACAGTTTGTAATGACGTTTCATCCTACAACATTCCCAGAATTTGGCTCAGTTTGCTTAAAGAATCATAAAACACGTAATATTCCACTTTCCCTCTATAACCATATTTTTATTTTTCGAATGTTTCCCTGATCTAAAAATTGACTTTCACAAGTAATATTCCACTAATACGGGTAGAATTCTCTGACTGTTAGGTATATAGTTGAAAGTAGTAAGAATTATTAAAGTAATTTAACACCCTTTTAAATATTTTATCATCTTTTAAGTAATTTGCACATAGTGTAATTTTAAGTTTAGTTATACTTGCTTTATTAGAATACTCAGCTAGAGGACTTTATCTCAAAAATTATAACCTTTAAGTATCTTTTGAAGTTTTTTAAAAAATAAATTGGGTTAGGAGTCGGAAGAAAGAAACATCCTGATGCGTCTAATACGATACGTGCTCTCGAAAATCATTTGCTATTTTTCTTCCTAAAAGTTACTTTTGAGCTTTTGGTAGAACTAATTCTTTTCCTTTCCATATATTTTAATGTCAGGGGAATTCGAACTTACTACGGAAACTCTTTCATCTGTATTTAAAGTTTGGTTTCTGTAATACTTTCATGCATACCTAAGGCTAATCCCATGCACAGATTTATCACATACATAATAAAGAACATGTACAAAAAAGTTTAAACCTCTATCTCAAATACAAAAAAAGTCTTAGCATTTTTAAAACCTGAAAGGGAAGAAAATATGCACATGGATAAAAAGCCTTTTAAAGTTTCAATTTACGTGGGTAATTGTGCTGGGTGTATTAAACGAAATTTAAAATATCTTGCGATATAATTGGCGCATGGGTAAAAATGAGATGTCGAAATATTCACAATCAAACAGGCATTCAACTAATATATATATATATTTATATATTAAATCGTTGTTTTGATCAATTTTGACGTAAGCTGTCCCCTTAAATTTATTTACTTAGCAACGTATTTCAATAAACAAAGTGCCTATAAAATATTAAACATCGCGCATTAGTATTTAATAAAATTGTCTCAAAGAAACTTAGATATAGAATTCTCAGCAAGAGTACTGCATCTCTAAATGTTTAAGCATCTTTAAGTATCTTTTGAAGTATTTTTTAAGAAATAAATTGGGTTAATAGTCGGAAAAATTGAAGTTCCTAATGCATCTAATACGATTCGTGCTTTACGAAAATCTTTTGCTATTTTTCTTCCTAAAAGTTACTTTTGAGCTTTGTGTAGAACTAATTCTTTCTCTTTCTGTATAGTTTAATGTTTTTCTCAAGGGAAATTCGAATATACTATGGAAACTCTTGCGTCTGTGTTTAAAGTTTTGTTTTTGTAATGCTTTTAGGCATACCTAAGGCATGCCTAATCCAATGCGCAAATATATCACATACATAATAAAGAACATGTACAAAAAAGTTTAACTTCTATCTCAAATAGAAAAAAGTCTTAGCATTTTTAAAACAGCAAAAGGGAAGAATATATGAACATGGATAAAAAGCCTTTTAAAGGTTTAATTTGTGTGAGTAATTGCGCTGAGTGTATTAACAAAATTTAAAATATCTTGCGATATAATTGCCGTATGGGTAAAAATGAGATGTTGAAATATTCACAATCAAACAGGCTTTCAACTAATATATTTTTTTAAAAAATCGGTGCATCGATCAATTTTGAGGTAAACTGTCCCAATTTATTTACTTAGCATTGTATTTCAATAAACGAATTGTCCATAAAATATTAAACATCGCGCATTAGTATTTAATAAAATTGCCTCAAAGAAACTTAGATATAGAATTCTCAGCAAATCTAACCATCTTCTTTAATCATCTTTAAGTATCTTTTGAAGTATTTTTAAGAAATAAATTGGGTAAGGAGTCGGAAAAATGAAAGTTCCTAATGTATCTAATACGATACGTGATCTCCGAAAATCGTTTGCTATTTATTTTCCGAAAAGTTACTTTTGTGCTTTGGGTACAATTAATTTTATCTCTTTCTGTATATTTTACTGTTTTTCTCAAGGGAAACTCGAACGTACTATGGAAACTATTTAAAATTTAGTCTTTAAAATTTTGTTTCTCTAATGCTTTGATTCAAACATATGTTTATTTGTAATATTTTACAAATTCTAAGTTTTAAAATATATAATAATAACATTTAAATTTAAAATCGTTTTCTTAATTAAGGATGATATTTTTTTTTACTTTGCACTTATAAATAAAATGTGCAGTTAATTCCACAATCTCTAATACGCCGGTGTAAATTAAAATAAAAGTGTTAATTACACATTTGTTTTTCAACTATTGCTAACAAAATGATTTTCAAAAAATCCTTGCCGACTCGGTCTACAGGCGGAGGTAGATTTCGAGATTAAGTACATACTAATTTCACTAACGAAACCTAAATCACGATTAGGGATATACCCAGTTTTTTCACTAAGAATGAATTTTAGGGACCTAAAATTTTGGGAGAAATGTAATATACACGAATACACGCACGCATATATATGGGATAGATTTAAAAATGGCGAAATCAAATTCAGATAATCTGAAAATGTTAAAGTATGTTAATATTTCCGTAGTCGGTTTTTATCATGTTTGAATACGTTTTTTCAAACTCACATGACGTTACATATTCAACAGCTGACGTCCTTTATATTTCCAATATGACGTAATATATATATATATGGGGCATTCTCACAAGCTTTTGACTTTTATGTCCCTGAATAATAATTTTTATTTTAATACATTTTTTAGTGTTTTTTTTATTTCATATACTGGGGACATTGCATGATTGCATAACAATATTAACGAGATAAATAAGCTTTGGACGATAATGGGGGTCCAAATACCAGGGAAACTCCTATACCGTCCCGTGTCCCTGATTCTGATTTTTAAGTTTGAAGCTATCTGTATAAAATTGTTTCAATAAAAGTAATTCGATGTAATTTTTTCCGAAACTGGGATAATTGTTTTATATAAATATGCAGCAAAAAATTAACCTGCACACATTTTTACGGTTGATATATTTTGAACTCTGTCCCTGGGTTTTTCATCCTTACCGTCCCTCTTGCTAAACTTATGCAGAAAATCACTTCAGATGCAGCAACATAATTTTTTTCAAGTTTTTTCTCATGCAGAAAGAAGTATGCTAGAGAAAGAATGTCTAAAATTCTTTGACAGGAAATTTACTGCAGAATTTAATTCAGCATTTAAATATCAATTTCAAGATCGTGGCTTTATTGGTAGTCTTACTATCCCTAAGGTTTATTCCTGCACTTTTCGAGGTAAATTTTAAAAAAAATTAATTTAATTCAATGTTAACAACTGTTTCTAAATATCAATGAAACACTGTGGCTATCACTTATTCTTAATATGATTTTCCTAAAAATGGGTGGTTATTTTCCTTACGTTCCATCCCTACCGCCCCTTTTTTACCCATTTCGTCCATTTTTTCCTACACCGTCCCGTTTTTTTACCTTACCGTCCCTTCTTTAACACCCCTTTAAGACAATGTTATACAAAAATTCTGTATTAAAAGTGCTACATTTTTATTATTTCTTATTTGAATGTCCTGTGGTACTATGCAAATTCATTATAAGTAAAAATTTAGAAGAAAATAAAAAGTTATAGTGGTAAAATGGTAACGAAAATTAAACTCGCAAGTTTAACTTAAACCTCAGTTAAATAAAAAGATTTTCTCTGCTGACCATTTTTTCTTTATTTTTAATCATTAAGACATACGTCTATCAGATTAAAATGTTAATTTAGCAAGTTTAATTTCACCAGATTTTTATTCCCGAAAGTCCGAAGATTGTGAGAATGCCCCATGTATGTAATTCGTCAAACTATTTATTTCAGTTTCAGTTTTCAGGTGGAAATCTTGTTGTAGCAAACTTCAGACGCAATATTCAATTTTTTTTTTATAACTTCGTCAAACTATTTATTTTATCTTCATTTTTTACGTTGAAATCTTGCAATAGAAAGTAATTGATGTGGTGAGAATTTTATTGTTTTTTTTTTTAATTGTTGGTAACTTCTATAACAAAAAATGTTTATTTTTTCCTGTCATTTTCCTGTAATAGTTGGTTTTTTCAGAATAATGTTAAGACGGTATTCAAAATTTTTAACCTTCCCCATTTCCACCACCTTAAACCGATTTTGACCACTTGCAATCCCCGCCGAGTTATTATCCATCTCAATACTTTTGGCGAGTTTGAGGACGATCCGTGCATAATTGCGATTTTTATCGGGCGGATAAAATTTAGTACATACATACATATATATACAGGGTGATTAATAAATATCGAAACAATAGGCTATCTCCTTAAATATTGGCCCTAGGCACATACTTCCAATTGAAAAGTTTCATAAAAAAAGGTACAAAATTTGATGAGATAAGCTTAAACTCCATGGGGGGTCTATATGAGAAAATACAAAAATTAAACTTTTATACGGTCCCCGTAGAGTAAAATTCCCAATTAGGAAATTTTTTCTTATCCATTCCTGAATTAAACACAAAAAAATTCATCTCGATATCTTCAAAATTCACAGAGATATCAAAATAAAAAATTCGTGACTTACACCATTAACCCATGCCTCTGAGCGACGAGTTTTTGACTCATTTTGAAAGCAAGATAGGGATCATCAACAAATTGTCCATTATTAAAAGTCGATATGAGACAGTGCCTCTCCTTTGGACATAAAATAGACAGCGTATAGATTTTACTTTAAATTTGTTTCCAAAGTATGCTTGTGGTCTGTAATAGAGGTCTGCACGGGTCGAAATATCTAAATCCGGTCCCGAACCGACTCATAGGAAAAAAAGTTTGGCCCTGCCTGGAAAAAAGTTCAAATCGTAGCCTGGTCCGGCCTGACTGAATTTCTACATAGTTTTTTAGATCGATATGGTTAAAAGTTGTTTCTTGTGGAGGAGTTCTGACCAAAAATACTTATTATATCTTTTCTTTTTTCATGTTTATAATTATTGGGTGAGTGCAAAATTTCGTGCGGAGGTGCAATCGATGGCGTTAGAAGCGGCGTAAAGTATTTTCATTAATACTGCCATCTACGTAAGACATACCGTTGGAAATGTGACGTGTGCAACTTTCATTTCAAACAAAATAATTTGTGTAGATACAAACTGCTTCGAGGAAGTTTGCTTTCAAAATGAGTGTCGATAAGGTTGCATTTAGGGCATGTTATGCTTTACGAGTTTCGGAAGGGAATAAACGTAGCAGCAGCCGTAAAAAACTTTCAAGAGGTTTATCAAGATCATGCACCAGCTAAACGAACAGTGCAAAAAATGGTTTGCGGAATTTCGCCTCGGAGAGCGAGCCACACTTAGGTCGACCTCCACACATTGATGACGATGTTGTGCGTACATTAGTTCAGAACACTCCGCGAATTTCAACAGAGGAAGTTGCTAATGCACTTAAAGTTGACCGATCAACCGCTTTTCGGCGTTTAAAAAATATGGGATTCGATTTGAAACTCGATATATGGGTGCCCCATTTGCTAACCGAGAGAAACAAAATCGAGCGAATTTCTGCTGCCGTTTCTTAACTCGAGCGGCTCAAAAACGAGCCCATTTTGTATCGATTAGCGACGGGCGATGAGAAATGGGTCCTTTACAATAATATTCAGTGCAAACGCACATGGAAACAGGCAGATGAGCATGGTGATGCAATGGCAAAGGCCAGTTATCACCCGAAGAAGGTGATGCTCTGTGTTTGGTGGGATTGCAAGGGCATAATTTATTTTGAGTTTCTCCCCGCTGGCCAAACGATTGATTCGGACAAGTACTATCGCCTGTTAACCAATCTGAATAGAGAAATAAAAAAGAAACGTCCGATTTTGTCAAATCGCAAGGGCATACTCTTTCATCACGACAACGCCGGACCACACGTTTCGAGACAGACGCTGCGACAACTGAACAGCCTGAAATGGAATGTCCTAACTCATCCACCGTATTCTCCTGATATCGCACCATCTGATTATCACTTGTTCCGGTCATTGCAAAATCATTTAAATGGAAAAAAATTTGACTCTTTGGATGCCTTAAAAAACGTCGTGTCTTCGTTCTTCGAATCTAAACCGCGCAGTTTTTATGATCGGGGCATCCGTATGCTGCCAGTTGGAAACAGATTATATTAAAACGATGGAGCATATATCATTGATTGAATAAAGAACTTTGTTTGCCTAATTACTGTGTGACTTTGACACTGAAACTCCGCATGAACTTTTGCACGCACCCAATATTATCTTTAAAGAAGCGCCAAAAGCTGTGATTATTTGTTTTTTAATGAATCTCTATTTATATGTAAATGATTCACTTCTCTTTTAATATCGTTAATCCACATTCCATGTGTTGGAGACAATGAAAATTGCTATAAAGTAAAATCTTTTAAGATGGAATCACATAGGAAAGAAAAAAAAAGCGTTATAGACAAGTTCCCTTTTTAGGAGTTGTAAATGTAGTCTATTTTTTCTCAGATATTATTATTTTCATTTTGCATGAATCAACAGATTTTGCCGTTTAAGAAAGTATTCCGTCATAGGCAGATTTTTTTCACTAGTTTTATTGTATTTTAATATTTTTGCCTTAAATATACTATCCTTTAAAAATATGAATTTTAAAGTTTTATTGTAAAATAATGGGCATTTAAAAATATATGCATTTGTTGTAAAAGTTTTTGGGCTGAGCCAAATTTTAGTTATTTTTGCACGGATTAGGTCAGTCAGAGATAATGATTTTAATACGGGTTCTCTCGAGACCGAGACTGAACATTTCGACCTGGGGAGACCTAGGAATAAGGAAGCCAGCCCCGGTTCGGTATAACCAGTGGCCGAGAGGTTCTGCTCTCAAAGCTGGTAGGCGGGAGGTGCTGGGTTCGAACCCAATCGCGCCCTTCGGCCCAATCGTTCGGAGTTTTCAGTGGTTTTCTTCGAACCTTGGATATCCTTACGTAAATACGGGTTAGCTTCCCTTAGAAAGACCTCAACGAAAGGCACCCCCCCCCCTTCGAGCCCATATCCCTCCTGTAAATAATTGGCCGTCAGAAATCACACCAACACCCGGTTCGTTATGAAAAATTACGTTAGGCCCGGCCTGGCCGAGTCTTCGGAAAAAAGTTGCTAACCCCCGGGTCTGGCCGGCCTGGCCCCAGAATACAGACTTCTTTAACGGCCTCGCCGGGACGATAAAAAGCCAGAATTTGTGAGGGCTAAAATTATGAAACCACTCTTAATCGGCAAATAGTACAAAAAAAGGTAGAGACGGCAAAAGTTAAACAGAATCGGAAGTTTAAGCTACAGAAAGAAATTACTTTTTCACGTGCAATTTTTTAAAATGCATTTAAACATTTTATTAGAAGCCAATCAATGTTTAAAACTTTAAATGCGTTTTTCTGCATAATGTTTTTTTTTTCCTTTTCTTTTTACCATTTTATCGTCTTTAAATTATTATAAGTCAAAAATCGTAAATAAAAAAGGTGCAAGCTTGGAACTTGTCTTTTTTGATTATTTTACATTAATTTTGTTTCGGCAGATTTGAAAATTTTTTTACTTTCGAAAATATGATTTTTTTAAAAATAAGTTATAATTTTTTAAATAAATATTTTTAATATTTTTAAAATTAGTATTTTAAAATAATCCTGAAACAAAACTAAAATTATACTTTCCTCTTTAAGTAAATGAAAATAATTTGAAATCTGGTGTATTATGTTTCGAGTTATAAAGATTTTTATTTAAATCCGCTTAAAAATATACTAATCATTTAAATTTTTTTTTTGAAAACTTTATGAGAAATATTAGGATGTGATTTTGTTTGCAAATTATATAGTTAACCATCAGAAGAAAAATAAAAAAATAAAATTCTAACTCAACAAATATATTTTTTACATGTTTCCTACATCTCTTAAATTAACATTGTTTCTTGGATTCTACGCGTTTCAATTTGTGTGTAATCCCTTAAAACCTGATGCATTATTTAAACGGCCATAATTCTGCGAGTTTTTCGGATATGAAGATGCCATTTTTTGTGTTTAATTCAGGAATGAATAAGGAAAGTTTCCCGATTGGAATTTTTACACTACGGGGGCCGTATAAAAATTTAATTTTCGAATTTTTTCAAATAGACCCCCCATGGAGTTGCAACTTATGTCATTAAATTTTGCCCCTTTTTTATGAAACTTTGCAATTGGAAGTATGGGTCTAGGGGCAATATTTAAGGAAATAGCCTATCGTTTCGATATTTATGAATCACCCTGTATATATATATATAAACTTTTTAGGTGGGGACGGTTTTGGGCTCCTGCGTGCATATAATCAACAGTTATGAAGGAATGTTTCAAAAGTCACATCGTGGTAACGACTGCAATAGGCAGTATTTCTTACGAAATATACCTAAAAACAGTTCTCCATTGAGATTATCATTGTTCAAAATAAAATCTCAAACAAGCAGAAAGCAATCTTATCTTTGCATAGCCCAGTTATGAAAGGTTTGTTTTTTTATGATCAAACAGATTGTGCAACTAGTTCATAACATAAGAAGTGAATGAAAAGTTTATTTGGTCAATGGATTAAAAGGGAGGGACCAACACAATTGTCACCACGCTCTCTTCTTATTACTCCTCTTGATATAGTTTTGGGGGTGTTATATCAAAGGCAGAATCTTTGCCACACTACTTCGTGTTATCGGAACAGTGAAAATTAGGATAAAAGATGCTAGTCTCAACAAGAGATTCGTGAAAAAATGTAATAAATGCAGGTAGCAAATTGGCAAAACATCCATCTAACTGGAAAAGTATTTTCTGTTATTTGGCGAAATTTCCATCTTCTGATATGAGAACTTTAGGAAAATTTGACCTTATATTCACTAATTTTTAGTATTTTGAAGGTAAAAGTACATTCGTAAAAAAATCCATTTCTAGAAGTTCCACGCAGTACAGTTGCCGGAGCACTCCTGTGATTTGACAAAAATGAAAATTTAGATTAGAAGATTTTGGGTAATTTTTACATTATATTCGGGAAATTTTAGAATTTTGTAAAAAAAATGTGCAAGTTAAAGTTGGAAATTTCGGCTTTTAACGAAATATATTCAACAGAAAGTGTCTTTTTGGTCAAAGATTTTTTTTTTTTTTTTTTTTTTTTTTTGAGAGAAAGTGTATGTCTAGTGAAACTTACAAAATATTAGTCAACACTTTGCGAGAAATAGAATATTTTCTTCATGTTCTCCGAGCTAAGAAGGAGAATATGTTGATATTTACTGAGCTAATTGGTCTTATTACAAATACAATTATTGTATATAAAATTCACAGAATTAAATATATATGTAGGATTTGAATTTAGGTATCATCATTTATTTCACTTATGACGTGAGTGATCAAATCAATTAATTTAAGCAGCATCATTTATTTCACTTATGACGGGCGTGATTAAATGAATAATCTAGCATTTATTACTGTCTATGATTTGACACATGGGATATCAAATCAATATTAATGGATCACGAGTACAAAGACTGTAGACTTTGAAAATCAGAACAGAGTCATTCTCTTACTTTGTCATCATTCATGAAGCGTTGGCACGGAAGTTATGAATTAAAAAATTGCTATTATGCCTATTTAGAATGTTCTACAAATATGATACAGTCAAACCCCGTTATAGTGAACAAGGCTTATAATGAAACCTCGGAAATTATGAAGGAAATATTTGGTTCCGTGCCGTGCAGTGCTCGTATAATGTTATTTTTAGGGTTTCGTTCATCTGACGAAACCCTATTCGTCTCACTCCTTTGTCTGTCTCTCTATCTGTCTGTCTGTCCGTTTGTCTGTCCATCACAGAGCCCGTTCTCAGAAACTATACATGTTGGAGACTTAAAATTTTGGGTACTTATAGCTGAACACCTCACATCAAACGACAAATCATAAAATTTTGAAAAAGTCGGTAATTCACCGAATTAAGGGCTAATTAACTTCTAAAATTAACCAATTAACCTTTTTAACGCAGGTACAAACGCACCTTCTCCAAATCGTTGGAGTTTCTCCTTAGGTTTGCCAGTAAAATCAGCAGATACACGGTTACCACGGAGGAAATTAAGCCGAAAAATGAAGTGGACATTTTAATTCGAAATCCCATTTCAGAAAGTATTGGTCCGAGAAATTTGTAAAAGATATCGACAGACGCGGAGAAAAAGCTACTTTATTTTGGTATAAAGCTAATATTTCTGCGATGTGTGTAACTGAAAATATCCACTAAAAATCGATCAATAAAAAATCAATTTATGTATTTGGAAAGACAAGGAAAAGAGATTTCATTTTCGCGCGAAGCAGGTAACAGACATGACGGCGCTTGCGGTTTTCCGTAATAGAATATTTTAATACGAAATTTAAACTTTTTAAATATTGAATTTTTTGATTCAATTTTCTGGCATCCGGATGCGAAATTGTTTGCCGATTCCATACATACCCAGTTCAAAATCTTAGCTTAATTATAAGCTGAGATATTAATTATTATTTAATTAATCGGTTTCATTTATAACAAATGCGTAGATTAAGAAGGTGGCATATGCTTTTTTAACCACGAAATAATTTAAATTAGGAAATCTAACAATTTGTGTGGGGTTTTTGAACAGCGCTATGAGACGAGTATAACTTATTCATTATCAGAAAGTTTACAAGTATTCATACCACTATTTTCGAATAGTAATTTCAGCAATTATCTTAAATTCTTGGTTAAGACCGCCACCCCTTCGACTAGCATATCTCCTGATAGGTTGCTTAACGAAGTTACGTTCAGATACAGTTTTGTTAAGAATAGAGTGCGCTCCCTCGTTGTGGAATGTGAACTAACAGACCGCGATTTCATTAAAAATAGGAAATCTAAGAAGGCGATCTGTTTGAAACTTTAAGATAGTTTATAACACATAAGAAAAAGTTCATAAAAAATGTCGCGTGAAATTTCGGGCAGGTGGGGAGAGGGGGAGGGGCAAAATATTTTTTTTTACTTTTTTGTTTCATACCGTTTCAGGTGCGTTTTTTTGACGGAGCCCTCAGATACATACTACTTATTAACTATAAATATGTCAAAAGTTAAATTACCACTATTTCCAAATAGTAATTTCAACAAACATCTTAAATTCTTGCTGAAGACAGCCACCCCATCGAGTAACATATCTACTGATATGTTGTGTAAAGGAGTTCCGTTCAGATACGCTTTTGTTAAGAATAGAGTGCGCTCCCTGGTGATGGAATGTGGAACTAACAGACCGCGATTTCATTTAAAGTAGGAAATCTAACAATGCGATATGTCGCATTGTCTGCGTGTCACGTTTCCAGGGGGGGGGGAGGGGTGCGAACAAAATTAGGAAGTATAGCTGTACCATCTGTTTGAAACTTTAATATAGCTTATAAAACATAACAAAAATTTTAAACATTACGCCGCGTCAAAAAATCATGGTGACCATTACCCCACTTTGCCTCGTCCAATGGGGGGGGGGCACTTTTCTAAATTTGGCATATACCCGTCATGTGATATACCGTAGCATTCCGGGGGGGGGGGCACGAACAAAATCAGGAAATACAACAAGGCGAATCTGTTTGAAGCTTTACGATAGTTTAGGAATGGTTTGCCAAAATTTAGAAGGTGTTCCATGACGATAAATGTACTGGACGTTTTGAACGGAATATTAAACGAAACCCTTTGTGCGATCTATGATCACACTTGTGAAGGATATTTCCTTCCCATATTCTAATAATATATTTTTTTCCTTTACCCCCCCCTTTTTTTAAAATAAGATTATTTTACTAAATTACTATATTTTAAATCTGTCTTAAAATCATAAATTAAATTTATTTTCATCGCTCTTTTCCTTTAGAAATACATTCTCGTTTCACACTGTTAATTCTCAAAAACCGCAAAGAGCAGTCGTATATTAAATGAGGCATGATACTTTTATCTCGCATAGAAACAACTTACCCAGGTCACTTACATGCTTAATTTGGTTGCTATGCGGAATCTTTCTCATGCCTCCTTTCTTTATTTTTTTTTGATTGGGTCACTACATCTGCATCTTTCCTTTCCAACGTATAAATTCTTATCATAAATTTTGCCTGCAATATCTTATTTTTATTTACATATGCCTTCAAACGGCTCGCCGCGCGTATTCCCATGAGTTGGCAAACCCCCTGTAAAATGCGACTTTGTAGTTTTCGGTTGCCCACATTTTCTCGGTTATCCGTTGGCGTTAAATTCTCATATGTTGCCCTTTTACCCTCCTCATTGACAATACATTAACGGTTTTGAACACATGTCTCATTTCAATGGAATTCTCGCCAGATATCTACTGGCTTGCTAGTTTTGTAAATTACTGCTCGCCAAAAACTCAATGCTCTAAAATGTGATTATGACATGATTCTGTTCCTGATCGTGCATCTGTGAGCATAAAAATGTAGATCGTCCCCTCTCCAGCACCGGCCGTTAGGCTGGTATCCTCGATATGTACGAACCTGGCAATAAAGCACCTTTTACTGGACTTTCTGGATTTTCATCTATTAACTGGCTATATATCCTTTCCCATATTAAAAGGGTATCACCGATGCTACCTGTATATTTATCTCATCTTGTTTTCCAGATAGATGGAGTTTTTTTCATTCAGACTAAAAGTCTGTATATAAATTTGCTGCATCAAGGACTTATCGAGAGATTGCTGGAGAGGGACAGATAATTGAGTTTTGCAATAATTTATTGTTGCTTAGTCTTTCAAGGAATCACACGAACTCAATTCCGCTTCCTGTAAAAAAAGGGATACAATATTGGACTTAGTAAAACTACATTAATGCCTTCCCTGCGTTAAATCGCAGGAATTCTCGTAATGGATAGTTCCATCGTATGGAATTTTGAGTTTTAATTTTTTTTCACGCAAGTGTTCTACAGAGATATAGATTGTTGTGATACGATTCCAGAACAAGCGATCTGTTTTCCCGTAAATGTGCTTCGCGTATTCCCGGCGAAAGGTTCGAGTCTGACCGAGGGGCCTCACACCGAGACATGCCGCACATCTCCGTATTCTACTCCCGCCGGTGCACGCCTTTTGTACAGGCAAATAAATGAGAAAAAAATAATTTTGGGCTGTTCTCACATGACTCATTCAAGAGAGACCTCCGTGTATAGTAGGGGATTGCGCCTTCTTCGGCGCACGTTTCACAGCATTCCTAAGCCAGAAATAAGCAGTGTAAAGATGTAAGACTTAAGAACGTGGTATTATTTTTGCTAAAAAAAAAAAAAAAGAACAATTTTTGACTTAGTGATGAAATACTTCCGAAGAAAAACGTAAAAAAAAAAAATGCCCGTCTAACGGCGTACCCGAACTAGTGCTGTACTTATGAATATCACTTATTTGAGAAACTTACTCTCTCTCTCAAAATAAAAGAGAGAAGAAATGTGTTTGCTGTTTTGACATGACTCACTCAGAAACTGCAGTGCACCGCCGTGAATTGCTCCTATTCGGCGCATCTGATAACATTACTGCTGTGTACGGACGTAAGTGAACGTGTAGTTATTTTCGCTAAAAAAAAAAAGAATAATCAAATACGTCTAAAGAGAAATCCTTTCACAAACAAAATAAAACGGTGTATTCAAAGTAGTGTATCAATAGCAATGGTTTTGGAAAAAAAAAAAAAAAAAAAAAAAAAAAGAGAGAATTACTTTTTACGAGTGACTATGGTTATTAGTAATTTTTTTTTTTTTTTTTTTTTTTTTTTTTTTTGTCAAGTGCCTTGTTTTTGAGTAATTTTTAAGTAATGTTGTTTCTTTAAGGTAAGTTTATTATTTTAATAACATGAGTGCATTTTTAATGCGGCATAAACTAGTCGCAATATATATATATATATATATAATATATATATTCAAACTAAATTTGATATAGTGTTCCTTTTTTCATTTAAGTGTATTTTTATGCTAAACTTCTTAATCTTAAATATACTGTGTAAGGTTTGTCAGCAGTTTGCTTTTTAAAATAGATACTATATGCAGTAATTTTATTGTGGAGAGGTATAATAGATATTTTCCGGTGTTTAATTCTGTTGTAAAAATATTATTTTCTTCTTTTGAAAGAAAGTATTCACAAAAAAATTTTTTCTTTTTTTTTTTGCAATTTTTTTTCGTTTTCTTCTGTTCTGTTTAGCGTAGAAAAAAAAAGGAAACAGAGGAAATAAGTGCTTGGATCATCTACTATAATGAGGAGGTGACATAAATGAAATTTAATTCCTCATTACAAAAAAAAAAAAAAAAACTATAATGGAAAGATTATTAGTTTATTGTACATTTTCTTCTATTTTTGTTAGTAGTATTAATGCGGTAATATTTGTCTATGATGCTCTATAGATTTCATTTTCATGATGTGGTATGATATATATATATATATATAAAATGAAAAGCATCTAACTTCATTTCAGTTAGTATCTGGTTTAAGATTGTGTTAACATTGTAAATGTGACACACACATCGAGGCAATTTACAAATAATTTTATTGTTTTAAGGCAGTGAATTGCATCCAAATTGGGACGATTATTTGAATGCGAACAGTAATAATAATGCGGGACATTGATTATTTTTTTTGTTTCGCAATTCTTTTAATCGATTGTGTCTGTCACATTACATTTTAGTTAAAACTTCTTTAAAGGCAATATTTTGGTAATTTGTATTTGTTTGAGTAATTATACATCACTACCATATTTTAAATATTTTAGATATCACAGTTTCTATTTTCTCATAAAAAAAAAGGAGTTGCTATATTATAAAAGTAACTTTAAAATTAGAGAAAATCAGTGATATTCATTGATGTCTTCACAATAATGAATGCAGGGGATAGAAGAAAACATTATCTTACAGGCATCTTTCATTATAATTACATATATTTTATTATGATTTTGTTTTTTTTTTCTCAAAAGAAAAGGAAAAGAGAAAAACTTCTAAATAAATGATACTGTGTGTTTTCTTTTACATAGATATAGGTAATCAAGTTTACATATTTTTATTATAATTTATGTGTATATATGATATATATATATATTTATTTAATAAATGATAAGGTACAATATTCAACAATCACGTTGTACCATTATATTGAAATATCTTGTGTGTTGCACTGGTACAATTTGGAGAAATACTGAATGAGGCAACTAATCTAAGTTTTTTTTACTTATAGTAAACTTTTCACTTGATTTTTTTTATTACTAATTTTTTAAGACAGTACATAGTTTACATTTTACAATACTTTCGTAAATACATTACATTTACATATTTCAACATCTTATGTGTAATATCTAAGAGCCCTGCTTCATACTTTATTTCAATCGGTCACAGTTATCCTCTTAACAGTTTTAATGTATGATCGAGTCATCATAGATACAGATTATAATATAAGATAAAGTAATTTCAGTTCTATTTCGTCGTTTTAAAATGCATAAAACTATCAGTAAACATTTTAAATCAATTGTATGCCGCGCTTTTGCATACCTTCACACGTTTCTTGATGTGAAAACACAGTTTTGGTTTATAATTAAATGGGGTTATTTTTTCTAGTTATTTTGAGTTTATTTTCACAACCTTCATTTGTGCATTGTGCTATTTTCTAGAGATAGCACGGTGTCTTTTTTTTTTTTTTTTGTCTTTTTCTTTCTTTCTGTACGCGGCAAGATGGTCACTTCCGTGTGCAAAAAGGGGGAAAGTTTTTATTGTTCAATTACAGATTTCATAAATTCGTGTTTTTTTTAGTATATCATTATTCCACACTTTTTTTAGTTTACCATTTTTTTTTATGTTGGGCACTACTAAGTTTATTTACTTACACATGACATTGAAAAGAAAAACCTACACTACCTCGCGCTTTCCACAATAATTCTATATGCGCATATAAATTCATAATAAGTTCATTGTAGAAATTGTTTACAACTCTTGTACATATTTGTTGTGGTTTCATATTCGACCTGGCTTTACATGCATACACATATTTACACTTCATTTTGACAAGAATTATTTTGCCTAGAGTTCAAAGTTAACACTCGCCATGGTTGGATTTAATCATGATTTTATGTGCTTCTCGTAATTTTTCTACATATTTGCTCACGGTTTGTGTACATTGTCATTGAGATAGAAAGTGGCAGTTCTATTTTATTCGGCATTTTTTTTTCTCTTCTAGTTAAGTTTTTTTAAAGTAATTATTTTACTTACATTTCATACACTTTTAAAGACACTGCTTGCACATGCGTTCAGTATTTTGTCACATGAAATAACTCAGATGTTGTACATTACGTTTCACATACATTTTGCATTACTGATAGAATTTGTTTGTTTGGACGCGGATGGTGACTCGATGCATTGTTTTTTTTTCTTTCCCCTCATGAAATGTGATAGGATACCTTTAAAAATTGACATTTTGGTGTATAAAATTATTGTGATAAATTATTTTCACTGGTTCGATACATTTTTTTATGTAGACACTAGAATTGGCATCATTATTGCAACAGTTACACTTTTCTTCTATTTTAAAATTTTTATATGAAACTTGCTATTTTTTTTTCTTACGCATAATCTGCTACAGATAAATACACTTTGTAGCGTTTCTTGTGATCACTACTTAGAGCTAAAATTTTTTTTATTTATTTACATTTTTCACGTTTGTTTTAACATGATTCTAGCCTAAACATCAAATGTATAGAAGCCTATCAAGTTTCACAGCTTTGTATTTTAATATTATAAATTTTTGTCACAGCACATTGAGCTATATTTTTGTTCGCAATCACTTACATTTCTTTTAACCCTTTGCTAACGATCTATTCGACAGTATATTATTTTTTTTTCAACGCAATACAAGTAGTTCATGTGAGTTCTTACACATTTGTTCATGCGTATATTTACACAATTTTGTTCGTGTGACATTACAATTAGTTCATGAGTACATTTACACAATTTTGTTCATGTGAGATTACACTTAGTTCATGAGTATATTTACACAATTTTTGTTCACGTGAGATTACAATTAGTTCATGAGTATATTTACACAATTTTTGTTCATGTGAGATTACACTTAGTTCATGAGTATATTTACACAATTTCGTTCATGTGAGATTACACTTAGTTCATGAGTTTATTTACACAATTCTTGTTCATGTGAGATTACAAGTAGTTCATAGTTTATAACACATTAGTTCATTGTGGCTGGTTTGGAGGTTAGAAGGTGTCTCTTCACACATATACTGTCTGTTTAGTCTGTTGGCAGCCTATTTTTGAGTCATGATACAAGTTAATAATTATTATGACATGCAGTATGATTCTATTGCTAGCCTGCCTTTTATTTTTTTTTAAATTAAATAGAGCTTGTTTGTTTCTTTATAAAAAATATATCCTTTAATTTTGTTTTTCCACAGTATCGCGATAGCCCTGCTTAGCATGCGACAAGATCAAAGTTTTTTTTACAACGGTGTTTGATTTTACAAAGGTTCTATTTCTTCACTATGGCAGCATGCTACGCGAATGAGATTGTTATCTGTGGATGACAAGTGTATAGGAATATACATTTTTTTCTATAGCATCAATTACTTTTCTTGTGGTACAAGGCAATTGATGAGAATATGGGTTTCTTTTCACGAATTTTTCTATTACACAATGCACAGGTGTACATTTTTTTTTCTCCCTTTCACTCTATTACTGACATGCAGCCTTCTCCAGGTGTATACCATTTATATCTTCAAGAGATGTTAATTGAGGCTGCGCTCACACATACACATTCATTTCCCATATGTATCACCTGTTGTACATGCGTCATTCATATTAAATTTCATATTTTTTTCATGCATTTTTATATTTGTATGGCTACATGATAGGTTACTTTACATATTTTTTTTTTGTTTTAAGGTAGAGATGTAAAAATTTATTAGGTTACAGGTTACTTTATAGTAGTTTTTTTAACAATACACATACACATTTTATTCAAGGAGTCAGGGCAGTGACTACCTGCAATCTTCAACAATTAATAGTGCCTCTTTTCGCATTTCTCATTTTTCTCTCCTTCTATTGTCATTACCATCACTTTTATAAAAGGTGAGTTAAAGGTACAGTGCCTAACATTCCAGTTTTTTTTATTACCTATACTTAAGTGTTATTTTGTCTTTATTTACACATCATGTCTCAGAATTGTATTTGAAGTTGGAATATAATCAACTGATATAGCAATCACAAGAATTGCTTTTTATTTGAATATTGATTTCAAATTTTATAGAATTATGATCGTCTGAAATTTGATTTAACAAAAAAATGTGTGCACACTTATTTACAGCTATCCAGAAGTCGGACTGAGCTCAGGTAATTGTCATTGAAAATTTATTGGTACCAATTTTTCTAAGGCATGCTTGCATGCATGCGAAATGGAGACATGATATATATATATATGCTTTGTTTACTCATTTTACAATTTATAACGTAAATATTATTACGCCAGGTCCCTACAGAAAATAATTTACTGTATTTTTATATGTAATGTATTTGAGATGAGACATGGGTTATTTTTCTTTTGCTACCGCTGTTCGCGTTAGTCATTTTCGGATAAGGGGGGGATATATGTGAAGGATATTTCCTTCCCATATTCTATTATTACATTTTTTTCCTTTACCCCCCCCCCTTTTTAAAATAAGGTTATTTTACTAAATTCCTATATTTTAAATCTGTCTTAAAATCATAAATTAAATTTATTTTCATCGCTCTTTTCCTTTAGAAATACATTCTCGTTTCACACTCTTAATTCTCAAAAACCGCAAAGAGCAGTCGTATATTAAATGAGGCATGCTACTTTTATCTCGCATAGAAACAACTTACCCAGGTCACTTAAATGCTTAATTTGGTTGCTATGCGGGATCTTTCTCATGCCTCCTTTCTTTATTTTTTTTTTTTTGATTGGGTCACTACATCTGCATTTTTCCTTTCCAACGTATAAATTCTTATCATAAATTTTGTCTGCAATATCTTATTTTTATTTGCATATGCCTTCAAACGGCTCCCATGAGTTGGCAAACCCCCTGTAAAATGCGACTTTGTAGTTTTCGGTTGCCCACATTTTCTCGGTTATCCGTTGGCGTTAAAATTTCATATGTTGCCCTTTTACCCTCCTCATTGGCAATACATTAACGGTTTTGAACACATGTCTCATTTCAATGGAATTCTCGCCAGATATCTACTGGCTTGCTAGTGTTGTAAATTACTGCTCGCCAAAAACTCAATGCTCTAAAATGTGATTATGACATGATTCTGTTCCTGATCGTGCATCTGTGAGCATAAAAATGTAGATCGTCCCCTCTCCAGCACCGGCCGTTAGGCTGGTATCCTCGATATGTACGAACCTGGCAATAAAGCACATTTTACTGGACTTTCTGGATTTTCATCTATTAACTGGCTATATATCCTTTCCCATATTAAAAGGGTATCACCGATGCTACGTGTATATTTATCTCATCTTGTTTTCCAGATAGATGGAGTTTTTTTCATTCAGACTAAAAGTCTGTATAACACTGACCACTTGTTTATGGATAGAATGAACCCTAAAAAAATGAGGAGGTTGGATATAATAAACTTTTTTCTTTCTTTGACTGATTTCGTTTTCTATTTTTTTTTTTTTTTTTTTTTTTTTTTTTTTTTGTAATAAATTTGAAATTGCGACTTCAAAATAAATACATATACCAATTTTTGAAACTATCCACAGACTGGAATGTAGCGATAAAAATGTATCAATCTTGTTTGCCTCTTTTATCTCCCTTCACTCACTCTAAACAAAGGCTGTCCCCGGCAGATGTTCACCTGTAAGAGATCAATAGGTGCAATTCAGCGGAGATGCGTAAGAACGTGTACTCATTATACGTCAAAGTAACAATTCAAGTGCTGAACAAGTTTTTGTGTACACAAAATACAGAGCCAAGAGTGATGGAAACATTTCGGTTCTTCGACAGAAGTATGGATAGGGTGTTTTTTTTTGGACCAGGCTCTCACCAGCAAAAGATTACTAATTTTTTTTTTTTTTTTTTTTTTTTTTTTTTTTTTTTTTTGTACGCAACACGTAGAGTAAAAAATAATAAAAGTAAATTAACATGTTTTTTTGTTATTATTTTTCAGTCATTTTGTATTTCATTTTATTCGTCATTTATTTAAATAACGTGTATTTCGAGGGAGGTGTTCAGAATAATTTAGTTAAAATTGTTTGAGGAACGGATATAGTGACCTCCCTTTTATAGCGATACGAAATTTGAAATTTCAGTCCCTTGAGGGTTCAATATAGCAGGGTTTGACTGTATAAATTAATATCATACGTGTTAATCGCGGTATGTTTGAAAAAGCTAGTTATAACGCATTTTAAAATAAAATGTCCTCAAGGTATTAAAATTCAAGTTCGTACGATTTAATCATTTTGGTATTATTTGAATATTTCAATAAATTAACTTATCGCATATGTCTTTACTAGCTATATCTAAATAAAAAGTTCCTGTGCAAAATATTTTTGTATTCAGGGAAAAGTTTTATGCCCATCCTATATGATACGTATAAGATTTTTTCCTCCACATTAATTTCTTTGTTTTTTCTACATTTTTACTTGAGATTGATACTGAAAAATAAATGAATAACGGTTCTTCAGAGTTTTTTCTATTTAAATAAAGGGGACTTTTTAAAAGGCAACTGAAATTTACGATGAGTAAGGTCATGATATATATAATAATCAGCAAAATGGAAATTAAATATTTTATATATTTAAGATACATTATTAAAAGTGAAGAGAAATACTTTGAGGAAACTTAAAGAGAATTAAAGATTTTAAATGGATCACATTTAATAAAACCTTTTCATATTTGAAATAAGCAATAAAACGATATATATTTTAAATACTAGGGGGCTCTGCCCTCTAGGAGCTACGCTCGCCAACCCACGTTCAAGCACACCAAAATCCAAAAAGCATGTTAATTTCATCGGCTTTAAAAATATTGAATTAAAAAACAAAAAACAGTAGCGATCTCTCTGTAAACGGGTTTCAATTCGTTTTCCTTGGATTGGGGGTTTTTAAGACCAAATCTGCTGCGGCTAAGAGATAGAATATCTGTTTTCGTATTTAATTAAAAAAATTAATTAAACATTTGAAAATAAGCTAATGTAAAATGAAATAAGTAAACATTGTCATTGCCTCCCGGTATTTTTTAACAGCGCTATAGGATAGTTCTTTTAAATAATTTATTTTAAATGTATCGTTTCAAATCTGACGTAATTTACACCAAAGTTTTATTTCTCTTATTAATATTCACGTGAAAATACTTTTGTTGTTAAAAAGAAATATTATTTGCGCTGTCTTCGAATTCACGATAATAGTTGAAAAGATTCCACTCAAAATATTAAATAGATGTCTTGTGCAAATATATTTTTTAATTTAAATTGTTTTGCCATATTTTTTGGCCATTTTAAATATGACGTAATTTCCTCCATTTACAAGTTTTAACGCATAATAATGATTTTTTTTATTTTAACATTTTGTTTCTCTTTTAAAATTCAAGTGTAAATAAGATTCTTATGACGTAATTTTCCTGCTTTTAACATGTAATCATTTAATTCTAATTTTAAAGGGTTTTTTCTGTTTATAATAGTCGCGTGTAAATAAATTTTTAATTTGAAGCAAACATTATTGTTTGCGCTGTTTATACAGTTGGCAACAGTTTAAATTAATACCATTTTCTAAAATAAATAAAAAATATCTCTCCAAATGCTGAAAATTTGAATTTAAAATAGAAATAAAACCTCAAAAAATGAGTCAAATAAAAAAAAAATGCAATCTGCACACCGGGAATTTATAACGTATAAAATGATCTAGAAATGATTAAATTCTCATGTATAGTTTTTTCTCCGATAAAACTTTTTTAATGGAACGATTTTGTCCAACTTTAGCATTAAATATCTCTTAAAATAATTCTTCGATTTGAAAACTGTCTGCATCAGCGTGTTTATCAAACACTTCTCTATAATAACACCGATTTTCATATTTTCGTATGCAACAGTTTTTTTTTAATATTAACGAAAAAAGGCCATGCTTATGCATCAAATTGGATGCCGATCTACCGGGAATATCTACGCAGGTTTTCATTGGCCCATTTCCAAATCAAAACTTTTTTTTATATATATAGAAGGATTTCCCTGAATGTGTTATACTGTAAAAAAAGTGTTTTTTTTTAATATAGGAAAATATTATATACCCGCATAAGGGAATATAGAATAACCACTTCTACAATTCTAAAAAACATCCTTCATTCTTACAAGCATCAGAAACATATATATTTTTGAGATTCAGAGAAGTTTTATAAAAACAAAATATCTTTTTCTGATGCTGATTTTTGAAAAGGTTTCGAGTAGCTTGTATAGTGTATTGATAACTTTTTTCAACCCAGAATATAGGTTTTTTGGATGTTACCAATACTCAAGTAAATATTATTATGTTCAACAAACAAGTTTTACAGACAAACATGGTAAACTAACACCATTACATTAGAATTAACTAGCTGCCCTTGTTCACCAGTTTGATCTACCTTAAAATTTATGTTTGGGAAAGCATGCTAAGCATTGTACCATGTTACTTTTATTCGTAATTCAATTTACTTGGACTCCCTTAAATATAATTAATATAATCCCTTAAGCTAATATTAGTTTTTATTGCATTATCTCAATTTGATGATTTTCTGTAAGCAAGTAAAGTCTATGGGAAACCTATACGGAGGTCTATGGGAATTTGCTGAAATATTAGAGATATCGCCAAGTTGGCGAAAAACTTGGTGGCATTTGGCGACCGAACGGATTCCCCCCTTAGGTAACCCCACTTATAGATATGGAGATGCATTAAATGCTGTTCAATAACCAATGAGATACGTTTCATTCGGGCGTCGCCATTAAACAATTAACTAATAATCGCGATTTTTGTGCCACGTACGATAGCGTAATATATATATATATAGATATTATTTTGTTACTCTTGCATCTATAAATTCAATTATGCAGCTGCAAATGTTTAATTGGTAATTGATATCATCCTAAAATCCAATATTCCGGTTTGTGAAAACTGATTCATACATAATAAAAAGTACTCGAGACGTTTCAAAAATTAGTGGTAGCAAAAGAAACTTTGTTTAAATAAATGCCCCTCTAAATCTCAAAAATATATTGGTTTCTGAGGGTTCTAAAGATAAAAAAGCTTTTCGGAATCATAGGTAATTTGGAAAAGATTATTGTCCATTTTCTTTTGTTGTTCTATTGTATTTTCAATGCTTCTTAAGAAACGTATTTTTATACAGCATAGTATGTGTTTACGCAAACACTCTCAGCATTATACGTTACATATACGTTACACACACACACACACACATATATATATATATATATATATATAAATCTGTGTGTGTGTGTTTTTGTAATAATAAAAAAATTTCGCCTTTTTACCTTAGTTAATTTATTCCAAATTCGTATAATATCTACCTTTTTTACCTGTCTTTTAATAATATCTTAAATATGCTTTATATTTTAATCTCATGCCTTTAATTCAGCGCATTCTTTTATTTCTATTCTAAATACCTTAATCTGTTAATAGCTACACGTCTTTATATAAAAAAAACTAATTTATTTTATTCTTTCATATTTTGAGACATTAAGTTCTTACTTCTTTCGAATGTTTATTAATATCATTTTTATCTTTTATTAAAATATTATTCGATATCCCATGGTTCATTGTGAGTATCTGGCACGTCTAGCTTTTCCCTCTTTTAAAATTTCCGTTATAAGTAAAGAGTCATGTCCCTACGTCAAGTTTTTCCCGTCCTACGCATCCTTTTGAGTCAATCACTAAATGCCGACTTTCCTTGCGTCCCCTCTAACGTAACTTGGTTGGCCCTAACGTAAAGCTCGTCGGTGTAACTTTGCGCCTTTTTCTTAGGGTTTAATAGCTTGCACTGGCCTGGAAGGGATTTTTCACGTTTTTATCTTGTCTGCAAAATCTATGTCACCTGCTTTTCTTCAATTCGCAAAGTTGTCTCTAATCGTTTAACATCTCTAAGTTTGTTTTTAAGCCGTGACAAGACCCGAATATGGGTAACTGGATAACTGGTGGGATTGTGATACTCTGTACGACATCTAATGAACTATTAGATGAAGAATACGGCTAATTTTATATCTACGAGAAAACACTCAAGGTATTAATGATATAACCTTCCACACTAACCATGATATACGACTCCAAAATACTTAATTCTTCAGCTTGGTGATATGTGAAGTGTGTATTTTCACTGATTTATTTCGACATGGTTTTCCCTACATTGAAAAGCATTTCACGCACACATATATGGTGCATTCTCACAATCTTTTAACTTTCATGTCCCTGAATAATAATTTTTTATTTAATACACTTTTTGTGTTTTATTTTAATTTCATATCCTTGAGAACATCCCAATGCATGATTGCACAACAATATTAAAGAGATAAATAAGTTTTGGACGATGTTGGGGGTCCAAACACATGGATAACTCATCTACCGTCCAGTGTCCCTGATGCTGATTTTGAAGTTTGCAGCTGTCTGAATAAAATTGTTTCAGTAAAAATAATTCGATGTATTTTTTTTCTGCAACTGGTACTATTGTTTTATATAAATATGTAACTAAAAATTAATCTGCACACATTTTTAGGGTTGATATTATTTTTTGAACTCTGTCCCTGGGTTTTAGATTTTTTACCATCCCTCTTCTAAAATGATACAGAAAATCACTTCAGATGCAGCGACGGAAATTTTTTCAAGTTTTTGCTCATGCAGAAGTATGCTAGAGAAATAATATCTAAAATTCTTTGACAGGAAATTTACTGCAGAATATAAATAAGTATTTAAATATCAATTTCAAGCACCGTGGCTTTATTGGTAGCCATGCCGTCCGCAAGGTTTAATCCTGCACTTTTCGAGGTAAATTAAAAAAAAAAAAAAAATTTAATCCAATGTTAACAACTGTTTCTAAAAATCAATGAACATTGTGGCTATCACTTAGTCTTAACATGATTTTCCTAAAAATAGGTGGTAAGTTTCCTTGCTGTTTCATCCTTACCGTCCCTTTTTTCCCCCATTTTGTTCCTTTTTCCCCATTTGTTCCCCATTTTTTCCATTTTGTTCCTTTTTTCCCCATTTTGTCCCTTTTTTCCTATACCATCCCCTATTTTTTACATTACCGTCCCTTCTTTAACACCCCTTTAAGACAATGTTATACCAAAATTTTGCACTAAAAATACTACATTGTCATTATTTCTTATTTGAATGTCCTGTGGGTACTATGCAAATTCATTATAAGTAAAAAATTACAAGAAAATAAAAAGTTATAGTGATAAAATGGTAATTAAAATTAAACTCGCAAGTTTAACTTAAACCTCAGTTAAATAAATTTTTTTTCGCTGCTGACCATTTTTTCTTTATTTTGAATCATTATAGCATTCTTCTATCAGATTAAAATGTTATTTTAGCAAGTTTAATTTCGCCAGATTTTTTTTTCTCAAGTCAAAAGATTGTGAGAACGTCCCATATATATATATATATATATATATATATATATATATATATATATATATATATATATATATATATAATTCTTCCAAACATCAAATTTCATTTCTTACGATTCGAAAGCAGGTGAATATAAAGCATGAAGCATAGAACAAAATTAAACAAATTATTATAAACGTCAAAATATTAAATTAAACATTAAAAATAATTATTAAACTACGAATTAAGGAAACTGCCTTTTTCTCCTCAGTAGGTAGAAAAGCAGAAAAAACTCCTCCCCCACTCTCAACTCTTGCAGGTTTCAAAATGCCTGCCAGTCTTACATTCAAAAAACGCTGAAAAATAATACAGAATCATAAATTAAAATATATATTCTGAAATTTTAAATATACCAAAACAAAATACAAAATGTAACAATATTTAAAACAAACTTATTCAATTTTCAATTATACATCATACAATGCAAGATGGCTATACCTCCATCTACACCTGCGCAAATGGAAATGAGAAAGTTTTAAAAATACCTTGTTACACAACTTGAGTATGAGTAAAAGTCACCTGGAAGTAACAAAAACAAAATATCATTCCTTCATCCAAAATTATATTCAAGAAAATCTATCTCGAGCCTCTTCTTTCGATTCGTGCTTCCATAACAACCCGTTCCTGTGAAAGGTTTTAAGGCTTATATCCACCGATTAGGCAACAAGTGGACCGCGGAAGATCGCAGCTTGGACTGCCAAAAAATTTTCCGGAAAGACATTCTGAAATATTTAAATGCGCTCAGCACCCATTTACAGGGAAATTGGAAATTAATATGTGATCTGACACAAACTGTATCTGCTTTTTGTCGCAAGCTGGATATCTTTGAAAAAGATATTTCAAAATGAAGAATTTATTCATTTTCCAACAATTTTTGAATATAAAAAAAAAAAAAGAATTCCGAAACTGCACTGTTCCTAAGTTCTATGTCAGAACTTGCACAGGAATTTAAATCAAGATTCCAAGACACAGCAGAGATAGGTAAGTTGTTTCAATTCTTTAAATCACCTTATGAAGTTGCTCCAGCTGCAGAATGGACTGATGTGGCTGCAAAGTTGTTCAGTCTTGAAAAACTTTTCCTTCAAATGGAGATAATTGGCATTGAAAGAAGATATTTCTTTGCAAATGAATGAAACTGCATCCCCTGAAGCATTTCGAGGTAAATATGTCTCAGAAAAGTATGCAAATTGCAAAAACACTAGCTATTAATCTGTATACTATGTTTAACTCCGCATATATATGTGAAACAACTTTCTCCAAAATGAATTTTTTGAAATATCGTTCGGGATTAACGGACGCCCATCTTGAAAACACTCTTCGCATTAGCTGTTCACCACGCGAAACAAACTATAAAAAACAGGCTCAATAACGCAAGTGTAATTTTTCGCGTTATTTTTTCAACGAATACTTACCTTTTCTATTTTATTATGTGTATGAAGTAATTTTTCAGAATGAATACCTGAATTTTCCATTTTCTATTATATGTATGTGTGTGTAAAAATAAAAATTTGAAAGTAATTAATACTCGTATTACTTATGTGGTTTTATTTCTGGACCTCGATAAAATCTTTCAAAAGAATTCTGTACCTAGTAGTAGCCTACTAAAAACTAGTAAATCTGCAGATCAGGAGCCTCAACGTCAGCTCTACAATTCATTGTGTTTAGCACCCTTTGAGTAATATTAATCTTTCTACAAAAAACGAAATTTAAAGTTTTGAAATTACATAAACATTTATAAAACGAAAAAATATTTCGAAGGTTTCTGACATTAGAAGCGTTAAATTAAACCCCTTGTTATGTAATGGTATTCTGAAAATCTCATGAGCTACTTATTCTGGTAATTTTTAGATAATAAAGTAGAT
The DNA here is from genome assembly GCA_963932465.1 of Maratus speciosus. Classification (NCBI taxonomy): domain Eukaryota; kingdom Metazoa; phylum Arthropoda; class Arachnida; order Araneae; family Salticidae; genus Maratus; species Maratus speciosus. Next base: position 459,696,767 of record OZ010792.1, read on the forward strand.
TTCTTCAGGGGGGCAGAGCCCCCCTGAACCCCTTCGTTGTGTAATTTAATTTACATTTGTAATTATCAATTAATTGTGTTAATGTCCTTTAGTAAATTCTACCAATAGGCGGAAACGTACATGAATTCTTTTCTACAGCCCTGTATATTACGTGAAGATTTTTACGCGTCGTCTATAACATTTAAATTTAATGCAGACAAAAAACCCTCTTAAAACTGCTCATATCACATTTCCGGGGATTAGTATGCATAGTGTGCACCATATATCCAGTTTCTGCGGAGTCCTGTATATGGTTCTATTTAAATTCTGCAAACATTTGTTAGTATACTAAATGAAATTGGGCTGAGAAACACATAACTCAAAAAAAAAAAAAAAAAAAAAAAAAAAAAAAAAAACACTGAAACAATTCGCGCTCATTTTCATTTATACTTACGAATTCATTTGTGTATCTCTGTACATGGTCTATACAATATTTAAGCACTACTTATTAAGCACAAATTTACTTAACGTTAAAACGCACACCATAATCGAAAATGCTCTTCAGCAATCATCCCTAATAGACCAGAACTGTATCCGAAATTTTTTATGTGACCCTATAAATGAACGATAAATACGATACAAATCATATTCAAGCTTCTTGTAGTCAACCACAGTAATTTAATTTAATTTCATAATGTTTGAATTAGTGCAACCCAATTAACACACTGACGACAGGCAATTTAATTAAATCTGGGTTTAAAAACAGTAGAAGCTCCTCCCTCTTCTGAAAGTGTCTCGGAAATTGGTTTCTGAGATATGTTTTTCATGTTTATGCAGCAGTAAATATCTTTCAATGTACGGATGTAATATATAATGTCTTACAATCTATAAAAAATATGGACAACACAATATAAATGTCTTTTCTGTAAGGTAGAAGTCACTCCCTTAGCCAATGATGTATTCTGAATAAAAACGAGAATTCTCGTTTCCCGTCGCTAATGTGTTAAAATAAGCTGTGAAGAGTTTTTTTTTCCCCCGTAGATCACATTTTAATCGACCACTTTTGTGTGACCCTGAAAAAAACATATGCTTTGCACCCCATATACTAAAAAAATGTTTCAAAAATACATATCAATTTTATTATTTTGTAACAGAGTAACATCATTAAAAAACGCCACAAAAGGATTTTCTTCAAAGATTGTAATATTATGAATACTTTTGAGTTCCCTGTACGCATGCTGTAAGTGCTACACATAACAAATTTTTTAGTAACCAGGTTCTAGTGCCCCTTAATAAAGTATATAAATTTCATTACGTTTAAAATTGTGTAACATTATTAAAATACACTGCAGACGATTTTTCCCAATGACTATAATGTAACGGAATAGTTTTGAGTGCCCTGTAATTAAGCTATGAATGCTACACTCTTCATTTTTAATACCAAACATACTTTGGCAAACCTCAATAACGTATATCAATTACATGTAATCCCGACTATATTTACGCGAGTTAGAGCACGTAGAGAAACAAGGCAGGCGACAGATAGAAAAACTGAAGTCATAAATACTTTTCATCCATGTTGGAAAGTGTTAAAAAGGATTCACATGCCTTTAACTGTACTTTTTTTTTCACTTATAGCATGGTTAAACATTAGTTTAAACATCCTAATCCATGCGATAGCAATAACATATTAAAAGCCCCCCCCAAAATATGCATATCTGGAGATCTATAAATCTACTGGAAACTAATTCATTATCGTGCCCACTGTTAATTGCATAAATTGCATTGATTTGGCGCGATAAAATATTTTTTGTGATAGCCTTTTAATAGTACCTACAACAAAATTAACGTAATTTACTAACTTCATTCATATTTGACGGAATGATAGGCTACGAATAACAGTCGCTAGGCAACGAAGAAAAGGAAAAAAAAAAAGAAATATGTATCATGTAAAACAAGAAAATTAATTTAAAAATTCTTTATATTATTTGAATACATGTATAAATGTCCTCAAAACATTATACACGTAAATAAAAAAATCTGATAGATATATTGATAAAACTTCAATATAATAGGAATAATTTAAAACCCTTATTTGGAATTTTAGTATCCATAATTTGACATTTAAATCCATTAATCAAACGTGCCATTTTCTTTCAACAAATGGAAATTTAAAAATCGTCTGACTTGCCGTAGAAAAGCATTATAAAGAAAAATAAAATCTTCCATATTTTCCGAACGAATGAACCAAATTTAACCAAAAACTATACAGCTACGTCCGGGTATCTCACGAATATGCCCAATTAATTTCAAGCTGATCGGGTGCTTTTTGCGGCAGTTATCGCGGAACAGACAGACAGACAGACAGACAAACGGAAATCAAAACTTTTCGTGTCTCCACAGTAAGCCTTCACTGACGTTTCGGCAATTACTTACCGACACCTGGATTATATAATCATAAAGGATGCTACAAAAATAGGCTCCGAAATATGATCATACCTCCAATCCAGGCTGTTTCCATTTATTCTTCATGACTAACTTCAAATGAAATTTTAAGAATCAATATGAGTAATTGTTATTATAAAACAAATTGACCAAAAAATTGAAAGACACCGCAGTTTCTAAAAGCACGCTAATTTGATCTGCTTTAAAAAGATTTTGAAAGCTTGAATTATAATTTAAAAAACAGTGGCGATCTCCCTATTAACGGGTTTCTATTCATTTCTCTTTGTTGGGGAATTTTAAGGAAAAATCAGCTGCTGTTAAAAGATACTATTGCTGTTTTCCTCTTTGATTAAATAAAACCAGTTAAACATTTCAAAAAAAGCTAATATAAAATGAATTAAGTAAACAGAGTCTTTGTCTCCCGGTATTTTTTAATAAAGCGAAAAAAAAGTTCTTTTAAATAAGACATTTTAAGCGGGCTCTCATGTCAATCACACAAGTCGTATGTTTGTTGTTCAATAAATAAATAAATAAATGAAAGACATTTTAAATGTATCGTTTTTAATCTCACGCAATTTTCAACAAACTTTTATTTCTCTTTTTAATATTCACGTGAAAATACTTTTGTTAGAAATGAAATATTATTAGCGCAGTCCCAACAAAAATAGTTGTAAAGTTCATCTCAAAATATCAAATAAATGTATTGCGCAATTTTTAAATTTAAACTGTTTTGCAATATTATGTTTTGTTCATTTTACGTAATAAGTGTAATGTGACGTAAATGTGACGTAATTTCTATTATTTAAGACTTCTAACGCATGTTAATGAATTTATTATTTTACAATATCCTTTTTCTGTTAAAATGCACGCGTAAATATAGTTTTTATGAAGTAATTTTCAATAAGTTCCTGCTTTTTATACGTAATTATTTAATTCAAATTTGAAAGTTTTTTTTTTCTGTTTATAATAGTCACGTGTAAATAATTTTTTTATTTGAAGCAAACATTACTGTTTGCGCTGTTTATACAGTTGGCAACAGGCTAAATTAGTACAATTTTCTAAAATAAGTAAAAAATATCTCTTGAAATGCTGAAAATTTGAATTTAAAATAGAAATAAAAGCTCAAAAATGAGTCAAATTAAAAAAATAAATGTATTCTGCACACTGGAAAATTATATCGTATAAAATTATCTAAAAATTATTAAATACCGATGTATAGTTTTTGCTCCCATAAGACTGTTTTAATGGAACGACTTTACCCAACTTTAGCATTAAATATCTCTTTAAATTATTCTTCGATTTGAAAACTGTCTACATCAGCGTGTTTATGAAACATTTCTCTATGATACTGCCGATTTTTATATTTTTATATGCAAAATTTTTCTTAATATTAACGTAGAAGGCCACAAAAAATTCAAAACTGGCGGCGGCGGTGACAACGTAAGTTACTTTTTTTTTAGAATAGAGAGATTATAAAACCAGTGAGGCATACTCCTGGAAAAAAAGTTAAAGAAGTTTATTTTATCAAATAAAATTATTTTTAAATTATTATAAAAACATAAAAATAAATATCCATCAAAATCTACATTTTATTCTCTACCGTTTTAGGTATTTAAGAACATCATCGATATATCTGAAATATTTTAAAACCTGATTATAATTAACAGTACATATTTATATTCATAAGTAAAAAGAAATACGTTTGCGGCAGTACTGGAATATTTTGTCTCCTTACCAATACCGCATTGAAAAGTGATTGGTAACGAAAGTAATGAAGTGATAATTAAAAGTATAATTATTCAAATTTACATGATTGTTATAAAACAAAAATATCATATACTTAAAAATAGCACTCTGTTAATACTTAAATCATCTTTTATATAAAATAAATGAAAATAATTTTTTCAAAACACCGTAAACAATACTTTTAACAATATTTTTAAAATTTAATACCTGTATTTTGTGTAGAATGAAATTTAATTTGTCCCAAACTTCTGTAATATTATCAATCAACAAAATACAACTGGATTTTTCACATTTATAGTTTAAGAAAGCACAGATCTTTTTTAACATGTTTTGTAAAGCAATATTAAAATTTTTCTTGAAGTGAAACTAATATATCTATATTTAATAAGATTTTCATGGAATTTAAGCGTCATAAATATAAAAAGGCAAACTATAATGATTAGAAAAATTAAATGTATAAGAAAATAAAGTTTTACCTTTCTTTTTGTAAGGAAAAATATTTGTAATAATGGAATCTTTATCAAGGAAAATTTTAACATAGAAATTACCTTCATTTGTCTGCATTTAATTCATTTACGTTTTTTTTTTTCAATATAATGCTTTTCTCATATTAAATCAGAATTATTAGCAGTTTTCTCAACAGAAACTGTAACAATTTTTTTTCGTATTTTTAATAAAATTAGTATCATCACAAGTAAAATTCTGGCATTCATATGTAGTAACATTTAATTAATTCTTAAAAAACATTTTTAAATGCCCTAACATTTGAAATTTCTAATTAAAAAAGCTTCAAACTAGTTTTATTACTAGATTATAGCTTTGATTTTTAATAAAATTTTCGTATCATCAATGAAAATTAAAAACCTTTAAAGCCTTATTATAATTAACTTTGCTGTTAATTTTAAATCTAGTACAAAAATCCATCAAATACTTTACATCAAAAAATGTAAATGTAAAAATAATATTTAAATCACCTGTTATAACTGGATCATAAAAAACATCCATAAAATCAATAAATTCACCATTACTGCTATAAGAAGTTAAAGGAATATCCGAATTTGAAAAAGATGTATGTTTATAATTAAAAATGTTTATACTTAAACGCTTGCAATAACTATACACGATAGAAATTACACAATCTTTTACACGAACAAGATTACAAATATCTCTAAATATCCTGTTGAAATTCAAATTATTAAAAGATTTTTGCTGAAGTTTAATTTGAAAATAAGTTACATCTTTATTAACATAATGTTTTCTCAAAAGCCTTATAATTAAGTAGATCACTTATTAAATCCTTAGATTGCATTTTTTTTTATTTAAAAGCAAAAAAATTAATTTTAAATTGTCCAGTGTATTAATTTTTAATTTTAAAACTTCGGCCTTAACTGCTTTATCAGCATATACAACTAGTTGGATGTGCCAATCCCAAAACTTTCTTCTATCTTATACATCTTAATATTTCAAAACCTAGTTACACATGTTTATACTTCAATATTATTAGTTCAATACTATACCAACTTTGATTTTCATCTTAAATTTCTGCTCAAGTCAATTAAACGGACTAAAAACGAGTTAATCTGTATCATGATATTTGTTAAAATTATTATTTTTTCCTTATTCTGTCGTTATCAGCTGTTTGCGAATAGCCGGCATAGCAGGAAGCGAGTTCCCGCCGCTGCATGAGCCGCCGATGCACAATAGAACTACGAAAAATCAAGAAAAGTATACAAAAATCGCTAGCACGGAGCCCCTTTGCCGCGCAATATTTCCAAATTCAAGGAGAACCTGTTGGCCAAAGCCAAAAACAAGCACAAACATTTTGGTTCAATTGTATGCATAATTTTATACGCTGTTCGATGGTACAATAATGAAAATGGCACAGAGATCGGAATTATAGCACCCCCTTCTTTCGGATTTTTTTCAAGTTCAGGGAGGACTTGTTTGCCATAGCCAGAAACATGCACAAAAAATTTGGTTCAATTATATGGATAACTTCATACACTTTTCGATGGTACAATAATGAAAATGGTACAGACATCGCAATTATAGTGCCCCCTTCCGGCAGAATTTTTCCAAATTCAGGGAGGACCTTCGTGACATGACCAAAAATAAACACATAAAATTTGGTTCAATTCTATGCATAACTTCATACACTTTTCGGCGGTACAATATTCAAAATGGCACAAAAATTGTACAAAAATCGCTATTACAGCGCCCTCTACGAGCGATTTTTTTACAAATTAAGGGAAGACCTCCTTGCCATAGCCAAGAACTTAATTTTTTTTTTTTTTTTGGTTCAATTCTATGCATAACTTCATATACTTTTCGATGGTGCAATATTCAGAATCGCACAAAAATCGATATTACAGCGCCCCCTAACGGCGAATTTTTTGCAAATTCATGGAGGACCTGCTTGCCATATCCAAAAACTTAAAATAAAAATTTGGTTTAATTATATGCGTAACTTCATACACTTTTGGACGGTACAATATTCAAAATCGCACAAAAATCGCTATTACAGCGCCCCCTACCGCCGAATTTTTTCCAAATTCAGGGAAGACCTGCTTGCCATAGCCAAACACTTAAAATAAAAATTTGGTTCAATTCTATGCATAACTTCATACACTTTTCGATGGTACAATATTCAAAATCGCACAAAAAACGCATTCACAGCGCCCCCTACCGGCGAATTTTTTCCAAATTCAGGGAGGACCTGCTTGTCATATCCAAAAACTTAAACTAAAAATTTGGTTCAATTCTATGCATAACTCCATACACTTTTGGATGGTACAATATTCAAAATCACACAAAAATTGTTATATCAGCGCCCCCTACCGGCGAAATTTTTCCAAATTCCGGGAGGACCTGCTTGCCATAGCCAAAAACTTATAATAAAATTTTGGTTTAATTTTATACATAACTTCATACACTTTTTCATGGTACAATGGCGACAGACAGACGGACAGACGGACAGACGGACAGACGGACGGACGGACAGACGGACAGACGGACAGACGGACACACAGACATTTTCTATAAACATGTTTTTTGGAATCTCTGACCCCTAAAACATGCAAATCCGTCGAAAACCGGAAGTCGAAAAAAATTTCGATTACAATACTTTCTTCTATTGAAGATAGAAGAAAGTAAAAATTAATTTATCTTCCGAATCCTTAATCCTGGCAACAGGATTCATATAAGTTAATATCTTTAATACATTTATGCGAACCAGCAATCCAAAAAGGCAATCTGTTTACCTGGATAGTTTAATGTTAGTTTTTATTAATTAACATATTTTGACGTTTATACTTAATTGTTTAATATTCTTTAATGTATACACCTGCTTTCGAAACTTAGGATTTGAAATTTCATGTTTTGATGAATTATAATTTTATTGCATCTACTGAGAGCTACTTTAGTGACAATGACGCAATGATTTTATTTAGTAAAATTTGAAATAGAAAAAAAAGAGGAGATAGAGGGGTAAAATATATATATGTTACGAAATATTGGTATTGAGTTATTTTATCAAGTGATATTTTAACATTTTAATTTTCCTTTAAAACATGACAATGGCATGATTCAAATGTATTTTATATCAGCTAGAAATAAGCACCTTTTCACTAATTTTGAGAAAAAAAATTATTATTTAGTCATTAAGATATTAAGTAAAAGATATTTCATAAATATGAATTGGTAAATTTAATTTTTTTCATTCTTGTTTTTAAAATTTTAAAAATTAATACAGAGACTCAAATTATGATACAGTAAATGGTATCGTTGAAACTGTTATATACAGTTTCATTTTACTAATGAAAATCGAATTTCAAATTAATTGCTTAAAAGGCGCAAAGGCCAACCTGGTGAAAAAGATTCCATGCCGATACTCGGAACCCGGGCCATCAGTACAGCGCACTGACGTTCTACGGACTAAACCACATAGAACGATACCCAACCTGGAACTTCTCACTATTACAGGTTGGCAAGGCTACAAACGCAGCACAAGATGGAATATTTTTCCGCGAGCCACCGACATAGGGCAAACACGAAACACAATTAAATCCAGCATCGATAGAAAGTATATTAATACATGGAAATTTTCCCAGAGAGAAACATTCGCCTTGAATACAATATTTCAAATGAAAATCGAATTTCAAATTAATTGCTTAATAGGCGCAAAGTCCAACCTAATGAAAAAGATTCCATGCCGGGGCTCGAACCCGGGCCATCAATATAGCTCACTGACGTTCTACCGACTAAACCGAGGCAAGGCGAATATTTCTCTCTGGAAACATTCCCATGTTTTATAGTTTCCGAATATAATGTTTTATAGTTTAAAAAGTTAAATGTATTGCCTTATTGAAGAAATATGAAATAGCTCTTCGAATACTTTTAAAAGACATATAATGTTACACAGGGGAACAGAGCTTAGAAAGAAACATTCTACAGCTTAATAAAATGTAAAATTGTGAGGGAAAAATCGTAAATACGTGACTCTATCTTGTTGAATCCATGCATCATGGATCATGTTTCCCGAAGGAAAGCAAAGTTATTATTTTTTATATATATATGTATAATACGTTTGACCTCCTTCTTTGAAAATGCGTGGAAATGGTTTTCGTAAAAATTTAAAAATATATCTAAACTATGTTATCATTAAAATTTAATGAATATAAATTATTGTAAAGTGATAAACTGGTACGCATCATTACCTTTATACGGAATAAAAATAGATCTGAAAATTTTCATTAATTGATGCATTACTTCGATCCCTAAATTCTCGTTTCTAATGAGTAAGCATCCAGATTCATAATAATATTTTTGCTTTTCCTCAAGGGGCATTAAGTGTATTCTTGATTTTTTTTAAAATTTCTATTCAAATTTATTTTATCAAAAATGAATTCATTTAAAAGTATTAGTCATAAGTAATATACACTGCTCAAAACAATTAAAGGATATAGCAGTTTTAGGTGGATTTTGTATCTGGTAAACTGTTTAGCTGATTGATACATGGTCGACAGACATAGTAGGTTATATGAGAATAAATTACACATGTTTGGCAGAAAAAAATGCATTTTATTGCGCATTTGTGTACTAAAGGAAAAAAACACAATTTGAGCATATGAGAAAAAAAGAACAAGAAAAGGTGTTTTCTTCAAAGAAAATCATTTTCAGAAGAGGGTATGGTTTCCGCGGGCGACCAGCAACGTTGAACACCTTTGAGGCATGGACTCAATGAGGCTATTAATGACGAGTTGGGGTATTCTGCCCCACTCTTCCAGAAGAGCTCTTTCCAGTTCTTGGAGAGTTTGTGGGGGTTGTGGGCGGCCAGAAACTCGTCGAACACGCTGGCCATTCCATTCGAACGATTCCTTCCTCGAAAAGGAAATCCTCCACCAGGTTTGCACGATGTGGCCTGCAGTTATCGTCCATTAAAATGAAGTTATCTCCGATTGCTGCAGCGTAAGGGACTACAATAGGTCTGAGGATCTCATCCCTATATCGGCGACCAGTCAGAGCTCCATCTCGAATGATGTAGAGGTCAGTGCGCCCGTCAATGGAGATGCCATGATACACCAACACTCCTCCACCGCCAAATCTGACACTTTCGTGCACGAACGCAGGATTATTCCTACTGCCACGGTCCCTCCAGATGAAAATACGCCTATTATCCGGATGCACAGAAAAACGGGACTCGTCAGAAAACAGAATATTGCTCCATTCATTTCTCCTCCAGTTGACATGCTCGGTTGCCCACTCCCTGCGGTCGCGACGATGCTTTGATGTTAATCTAACACATACCATCGGTCGGCGAGCATACAGACCTACAGCATGGAGCCGGTTTCGGACAGTCTGAGTTGAAATCGTGGTGCATGTAGCCGAGCGAAGGTGTTGTTGGAGAAGAGTAGCGTTCATGGTTCGGTGTCTCCGAGCTGTTAACGCTAAATACCGATCTTCATTGGGCGTTGTTGCCCGTCTACGACCTTGCCCTGGTCTTCGGCCTGCACATCCACTCTCCAAAAAACGGTTCCAGATCCTGGAAATGACACTTTGTGACACTCCAATGGCTTGCGCTACTTCGGCTTGAGTTTGGCCCCCTTCTAACCTACCAACAATTCTCAAAGCTTCTGAATCTGTCAAATGACTTCGCTGAGACATCGCACTCATCGAAACAAAGCAATCACTGAATGCCGATCATCCTTGTCTTCATTCTCTTTTATCCAGTTGAAAGTCAAATTTCATTCGCTGCCGCTGAAGCGACGTTTTTGACGTCGAACTCAAAATTTGCATACTCCACAGTTTGAAAACCAGAAAAATTTGCATTTGTGATTCTCTTCTTCTATTTTCGGCAAAAAAAAATTTCGTTTATATCTTTATTTTATATAAAACTTCAAATATCCTTTAATTGTTTTGAGCAGTGTAGTTATTATAATGTTGTTTCCTAAAACCTGAAAAGTAGTATACCCTGTTTTGTTGTTAACAAAATATTTTATATCAAGTGTATAAATGGAAATAATTTTTTTTCTTTAAATTTTCATGTTTTTTTTAATCACAAGATAATATACATTTTAATTACCTTAATAATCATTCGCTCATTTAAATTTAAAATTCTGTCAGATTTCTTTTTAAAAGGAGAACGAAAATCATACATAAGGCATATATTTTAAAACGCTTTCCAACACTAACAAAATATTTTTAAGGGGCAACAACTGGGTTTGTAAGGGATTTAATTACAAAGGGGAAACATTATGACACAAGTATAATTCATTTTTGTTCGGAAACCCATGGAATTGGCAACTGTTGTTATTCGAAAAGTATGTGAACGAAAGATTTTTCCATTTTTTGGGAAACGCAAAAGATCTTTCAGAAACTACTATCAAAGTTAATGTTTTGTACAAAATTTCCGGGCGAAAGGAGAAGTATTAATCAGGGGAGGGAGAAAAACAGATTGTCGCGTGACATATAATCGCTTATAACTTGATAAATAATTTATTTATCAAAAATTCTTTCGATTACAAATTGCTTTCATAATTAACACAGCCAATTTTGCGCATTTACGTTTAAAAATAAGTCTGTAAATGTGTCAAAAAATTTCGGGCTTTTTGAACAGTAGACTTGAGAACCGCCTTAACAGAACTCTTATCAGAACTCTTAAAGCTACAAAATTTTCGACATTTTTAATTTTTTTTTTTTTTTTTTTTTTTTTTTAGATGTTAAGCTGCTATCTTTTCTGAACATTTGATATAATCCTTTTCTTGAAATTCCCTTTAGAACAGAAGTTTGGGCTGTTAGAATTGTATCCACGCAGTAGCTGAAGCGGCATTTCCTAAATTTTGAAGTCATTTTTCTCCAAATGGCGTTTTTGGGCTTAACGCGCAGGATATCTTAAAAACTTCTGAATATTTTTTCATGAAATTTTCAAAACATATGTTTCATGTTAGTCTGTCTAAACTAAACTTAAAATTTTAGTTTCATTATTTAAAAAAATATTTTTTAGCTGTTTATATTGTTGAAATTTTCAAAATTTTGTATTAGCTAAATACAACTTAGTATTAAAAATACGAAAATGTTTTTAATACAAATTTATTTAGGTTCAGGGTAATTATTGCAATCTAAGGTATAATTAAGCGCAAAAAAAATTCATTCTAGTCGTAAAATTTAGTTTGTGAACCCGGACTTAAGCTGTCATACCAATTTTCTGCTCGGCAAATGTCTGACATTCTGGAACCTACTAATTCTGCATCTTGCAATTTTTTTAAATGCATGATTTGAAAGAACATACCTATATCTTTCATTCCAATTAAAATTGAGTTTTTAAATCATGTACACTTTAAGGTATTAAATGATGAAAACGGTTCTTTTTTTTTTCCTTTTTTCTTAATTTTAAGAGTCCTTAGACCCCTTAAGAAATTTCATTTCTTCATACAGTAAAATCGATCATAATCATTTCTGTAACCGAATACTTTTGTGTGTCTCTGTAAATGAAGAAAAATAATAACCCTCCTTAATCTATAGAAAAGATGTTGTACTGCAACTGAGTAATCCTTTTAAATTTCATTAAGTGTGAAGTATCATAATATCGTTAAAATGCATCGCAAACGACTTTTACTAAAATGATCATAATGTAATGGAATTTTTGTGCGTTCATTTAAACGAAGTACGTATGCTATTTATTCTATACTCCTTAGAAAGGATTTTTTGTCCACCCTACGTATGCATATCAGTTGAATGTTGTTTGAAGTATTGTAACATCTTTAAAGTAAATCGGACACGATTTTTTCCCGTAGGTCATAATGTTAATGAAATCTTTTGTGTGTCACTGTAAATGGGAGATATATTCGACACTTTTCATTTTCAATACAAAACATTCGGTACTTCTTAGTTATCCCGTCGACCATAAAACTATCGCCAAACTATAAGATTAAATGTCACTAATGGCTGATCGTGAATGTCACATTCACTTGACTTTAAGCACGTTAGACGTGTTTATGTCATCAAGTGATTTTTATTTCGACGTTTTATTTGTATCTTTATTAATGTTATACTGATTTATTTGTTATTTCGTTATTTAAAATAAAATTATGTCAATTTATATAGCGATATTAGCGAGAGGTTTGGCGGTTTATATAATTTGGCGAAGTTGGTCGACGGGATAACTAAGTAGTACCGAACAATCTATAGTATACGTCAATAACATATAAATATTTCATGACAATCTGACTAATTTCATAAATGTAGGAACACGGATGGACAGAAAGACAGACAGACCGAATTCATAAACATTTTTCTACAATTTTGGGAAATGTTATAAATGTAGTATCTGGCTATAAATATCAAACGTGCTTTGTAGTTTCGCACTTTACATTAATTGTAACTAGAAATATCAAATAATTTAATTAAAAAAAAAAATATACACCATGCGAATAAGTAACATGACGTACAGTAATCCCTTAACATTCCCCAGTGTTAGGTTCGCGAAAATCTCCGCGAAGGCCAAAATCGCAAATGTTGAGGATATCCTCACGTGCACAAAAGGGGGTTGGGTTTTATGACTTTTTTAAATTGAGAAAAAAGCAATTTAAACGTAAAAATATATTTATTAAGCATTAAAAAGTACATGCTGTAAATAAATTTGAATAATTATAAATATATTGTACAAAGTTAGTTGCTAGTTGATGTCTGAAAAAATTTATTGATATACGATTGTTTGGAAGAACAGATCTTTTGTTTATGAATTTCCATATAAGGAAAATTTTCGGCCTCGATTTCTCTTTTAAATGTAACACTCCTCACCGGTGAAGGATCGCATTCTATTGCTTTTTCAACAAGTTATTGTTGAAGCTTTAAAATTTCCCATGCAATTTTTGCAGAAAATTTTTCACTTGCAATAAAAATTTTGAATTTTAGAAAATTTAGGATTTTTTCTTTTTTTAAGAATCAAGTCATGTTTCAGATTTTCCGGAAATTCTGATCTACATTTTGCTTCAATACAAGGGCTGAAATTATCGAAACTTGGGCTATACAGTAAAATGCAGCTGACCAGTGTCAAGTTGTTTACAGGATTGGTAAAACAAAGCGAGTTTACTTTGTAAAAATATATTCTTTCCGAAACAAAATTCGCGAATAACCATGTTAAGTATTCGCGAATGTTGAAAAGATCTTCATTTTTTATTTCGCGAATAATTAAAAATCGCGAATGTTAAGAGAATGCTGTACTTCAAATCTAAATCGCAAACAATTTTATTCTTGTTTCGCAATTTTAATTCCATTTTCAAATTATTTGTGCTGCCTAAAATTTATTATCAAAATATTTCTTTCGTTGGGATTTTTTTTCAGTGGACGCGCTGGAATTTTTCCCAAGAGAATTTTCACTTGAGGGGTGGGATAATTGTTGCGACACTCTGTAAAACAGATCTGTTATTTTATAGAAAAAACTGTTAGTCAAGATGTTAATATTTAAAAATATAATTGAATATTAAAATTTCTGAATAATTTTTAGGTGAAATCCTTCATAATTTTTCAACTGCTAAATATAATTTGTAAAGAATTATCTACAAATTTCTCCACAGGACAAATGAAAGTAAATAAATGGTCTGGTTCTATTACAAAAACAGTCACTGTCATGTTGACTGTCAGCAGGACAACATTAAAAAAACATTTACTATACGAAATAAATCTGTATTTACTACAAACTTTCTGTTATTTTAACAGATTTTGACCGCAAAATAACAGTTTACAGATTGCCTCTGAAATAAAATTCATATTGATTATGAATTTTCTGTTATTTTAACAAATTATACTGTAAGAAATTTTTTGTAAAATAAATAGTTTTTTCCTGGTTGACTGTTTATTTTACTGTAAAATCAGCTGTATTTTTTATAGTGCACCTTTGTTTCATTTAGTTTCCCTTATTGTAAATATTACAAGAGAGTAAAACACTATTTTATCCGCACTGTCCTACTAAAATTATGCTGTTAAAAATTATCAATAAAATTGCAAGATGTTTTTTCATAGTAATAATCGAAGTAACTTAGAAAAACAATTATAAATATAGTTATAATATATATAATATATATAGTAATAGTTATAGTAATAGTATAATATATATATATAGTTATAATACATAAATATAGCAATTATAAATTAAATTTTAATAATATTTTCACGTAAAAAAAAATATCCAGAATTACACGTTTAAAGAAGATGAGTACCATATATTAATAATAAAACAATCAGATTATTTCATTAAAATATATCAAGCATGACTTAATGCAACAAAATCTCATATGCTAAGCAACAAAGACAATTTTTACAAGCTAGTGCAGCATTCTAACTTTATGTTATAATGTTGAAGTAAAAAATATATGTATTTAAGACTAAATCGCCAAAAAATCGAAGCAACATACAAATACAAAATATATTAGCGATTGTGAAAATTGAAGCATGTAAAAAGGTAATCCTGAGGCAAATGAACGAAATTATTCATTATAAAAGAATTCATCTCCTTAAAAAATATAATGACGTGATTAACATTTAATCATAAAAAGGTATCTGGAAGGATAGCGCATAAGTACTTCTTTATAAAACAAAACTTGTTTTTTCCCTTTTCTCTTAATTATTCTTAATTTGTTCAGATTTACGTTCGAGAAAACTAATATCAATTATAACTTATTTCTAAATTAACCAAAGTTGTAAATAAACTCTCTACATTGTTAAAAATTTGCAGCAACTTGTCGCCATTCTACTGTTTTTATAGAAAACGGTTATGTAACCATAGTTAAACTATATTCTGGCAATATTATTGCCCATATTATGGTCATAATTTAGTTAAGTTACGGCTAGATAACCGTTTTCAATAAAAACGGTTGAGTGACTGGACAGTTTGCTGCATATTTTTACCAGTGTAAGCATTTTTTAAGAAATAAATTCTGTTAAATTCTCTCCTTTGTTTAAGGAAACGCGTAATTATTTTATATACCATACGATTTAACCCTTTATGTACCGAATTATGAGCTCATGAAAATTTTATTTTCTAAGGCCTTTTTCGTGAATTTTTGAAACTACATTAGAAGATTTTCATAATCATTTAATAAATTTAAGAAGGGTTTTAGTAGGATTGAAGGATTTAGAAGGATTAATTAAATTTGAATTTATAGGGATTCTGTGCAATATTTATAACCCCACTCAAATCTTTTATTTTAAATATTTTTCTTATTGTTTTGTAGAATTAGGAAATGTACAAATATTATGTTCTTACAATAGAAATATAGAACACTTCCGAACTGAAAAATCCCCCCTCCCCCTCCCAACGCCAAGAAAGCTGAAAAGATGCAAAAGGAAAAGAAATCATCCTTTTAAAAATATTGTTGTTTTGTGTAACCAATAATACTTTTCGAACAATATAAAGTAATGCATCTATAACACATTCTGAACTATATTACTACTATCGATGTATTAAATGAATTTTATAACAAGTTATTTTAATGGTACCTATAATTAATGTCAGTAGATAAAGTGTTAAAGTGTTAAAGAAGATGGGTACAATATATAAATGATAAAACAGTCAGATCATTTCATTAAAATATATCAAGCAAGACTTAATGCAAAAAATCTCTTTTCTATTTACATTAATTAGTGTATTTTCACATATGCTAAGCAAAAAAGACAATTTGTACAAGCTACTGCAGCTCACTAACTTTATGTTACAATGTTGAAGTAAAAAATATATGTATTTAAGACTAAATCGCCAAAAAATCGAAGCAACATACAAATACAAAATATAATAGCGATTGTGAAGATTGAAGCATGTAAAAAGATAATCCTGAGGCAAATGAACGAAATTATTCATTATAAAAGAATTCATCTACTTAAAAATATAATGACGTGATTAACATTTAATAAAAAAAAAGGTGTCTGGAAGGATAAACCATAAGTACTTCTTTATAAAACACAACCTCTTTTTTTTTTCTTTTTGCTTTAATTATTCTAATTTGTTCAGATTTACTTTCAGGAAAAATTAATACCAATTATAACTTATTTGTAAATTGACCAAAGTTGTAAATAAACTCTGTACTTGTCCAGTCATTCGACCGTTTTCATAGAAAACGGTTATGTAACCATAGTTAAACTCTATTCTGGCCGTATTATTGCCCATATTATGGTCACAATTGAGCAAAATTACGGTTCGATAATTGTTTTCAGTAAAAATGGTTGAGTGAGTGGACAATTTGCTGTATATGTTTAACAGTCTAAGCGTTTTTTTAAGAAATAAATTATCACTTTTTTTTTTTTTTTTTTTTTTTTTTTTTTAAGGGAACGCGTCATTCTTTTATTTGCCGGACAATTTAAACGATTAAATTTAATAGTTTTTTTTTTTATCAGTAAATATTTATATTTACTGATTATATTATAAATATTTATATTTAAAACGATGTATTTCACTTCATTTATTTCTTTAAGTTTTCATTCAATTTTTATCAAACTGTACAAAAGTCGTGTTTTTTAAATATCTAATCGACTTTATTTTGAAGTGGTTTGTCAACTTTTTTTTTATTATTTAATTATTAGGAATGATATAAGACAAAATGTTAATTCTAATAGACATACAAGAGATCCGTAACAGGTCGTTTCTTATTATAGTAACTGGAATTTCGAATTGTTAACCCTTCAGCCGCGAAAAACGCTATTTTCGCGTTCCAGAAAGCTACTTTTTAAAAATTCAGATTGCTTGATTCGCACCACTTTTTTACATGCATATAGTTCGGCTTATTCTTGCATTATTTAATCTATATTTAAATAAACTGATATCTTCTACTTCAAAAAAGTAGTGGGAACCAAACAATCTTAATTTTTAAAAAGTGGTCCGCGGCTAGAGGGTTAAAAGGCAGTTGGAAGGCAAATTCGTGAAAAAAAAAATCGTTTTTTTTATTTTTTTAATATTTAGATTCCTTTATTTTCCCTCTTACAAACGGTATATTACTTTTGCTTCTACCACATTAAGAAGTTAAAAAATTTCAAGTAATCCAGTTTGTTTACATCATACATAAACTTCAAATTCAATTTTCTCAAAATGTTGTTTTTTTAATTTCGGTGTACCTTTCTTTAGAAAATACTACTTATTATTGTCTGTAATCTTGCCTGAATATTTTACATATATTCCTGATTAATCTGGAGTGAACTTTTTTTAGTAAGATATGTACAAAAGATTTATTAGAAAGTTTTTCTTTGGAAAAATGAATCTTTGTTGCTTAAGAGTGATTTTTTCCAGATTAAAAAAATGACTACAAGGTATCTTATATAAATTTTACTTCGATTTATTAGAATTTATTTACTTTATGGCGCTCCGGGACACATTTTAAAATAATTTTTATTCATTGATTTAAAATTTTGAATTTTTTTGTTATGGTTAACCATATCATTTGTAAACAAATTCACATGATAAAACTTCTCATAATTTAAAAATATGTATTTAAAATTTATTCAAAAAGTGGGGTAATTTAAAATCGTTATAACTCGAAGTATTATTTGTAGAATTTCACTTTTTTTTTCAGTTAAATAAACAGAAATATATAAGTTTTAATTTTTATTCATCATTAAAAAAAGTATTAATTAAAAAAAATAAAAATATTTAAGGTAAAATTTAAAAAAAATGATGTAACTTTTAAAAAAATCATATTTTCAACGAAAATATATCCTGATGGTTCAAAGCTAACCGAAAAAGTAGGCTCTGCATATTGGGTATTCAAAAAGGATGAGGTAACATCAATGAACAAGTACATTTAAGTCAATATAACTCAATATACCAGGCGGAATTGTTGGCAATTAAAGATGAGGTTTCCTGAGCGGAAACATCACATTATTGTTTTACTATCAACACAGATAGTTTATCAAGCCTAATGGCACTAGAAAATCTAAACCCAAAAAATCTCTTAATAATCGAAATAATTTTAAAACTCCAGCAAACGACAAAGTTAATCCTGTTCAATTGGGTGCGTGCCCATATAGGCATTCACGGAAATGAAGTGACTGATCATTTAATTGAAGAAACAACATAACTTAAAGAAGAAAATATCAAAAATTCTTTCCACTACCGAGGTCATACATTAAAAAAGTCTTAAAATCGCAATATTAACAAAAGTGGCAAGAAGTCTGGGACTATGCGGAAACTGGCAAATACACCCACACGTTACATACATAAGTTTTTGAAGACACCCTGTTGAGTCATCAGAACATGTATACATATTAGATGCAAATTTCCAACTGGGTGAAAAATGTCCGGACCAGGATTCGAACTAAGGATCTCTTGGCTGAAGCCGCCAGTGCTCTGCCATCTGAGCTATCCCGGACGAATATGGTGGGACTTTCACACCAATCTAACCTTAATGATTATAGCATCTGGTCTGAAACCTGGTTCAGCTCAAAAGTATAAATCTCAGTTAATGGAACTCCAGAAAACGCTGGATACGAAATTACACTAGATTAATTTTAACACAATTATTCTAATTGGTAAATAAATCATATTAGATGTAAATTCCCAACTAAAATTGGAATTTACATCTAATATGATTTATTTAACAATTAGAAAATTGTGTTAAAATTAATCTCATGTATACATATTTGCAACTAACCATGAAACCTTTCCAGTATACTTAAATTCTTTCCAGAGAGTTCCTTCCCCACTTTGTGTGTGTGGCCAGCTTGGCACATCACTACATTATATTCTTGAATGTGATTTAACAGCAAATTACCGCATTCGCAAGCCGACCACTTTATCACTCTCTCACTGATTCAATTTTGTTATGTCAAATTCCAAGTTGCAACAAAACATAACAGAATGCGTGAAATTTATAGAGAATAATAAATTTCTCTTCCAAAACCTACATCCAATTATTGATTAATATTCTTTTGTCTAACAGTCATTTTATAAAATAATTGAATGTATCAAATTATAAAATTTAGGCAGAACTTCACCGAAATTCAAAGACTTTAAATTGGACTTCAGGAACTAAATAACATTTATAGAACGTTAAGTTAAATGGTCTTGAACATTCCTGTTATTTACATATAAATTGGAATTCAGGGTTTAAATAACATTTAAAGAAAGTTCAATAAAACGGAATTACACATTCTTTCTATATACCAATAACTTTTGAACTATAGCAAGAAGTTTGCGCTCTAGTTTGAAATTTCTTTCAAAACGCTTAAACGTTTTCATATTCATATAAAACTTAATATTTTTTAATCCAATATAATTCTGTCTCTCCCCGGTGCAGGTTTCATGTTTTTTTTATTGTTTGTGTATATTTATGTATATTGTTAATAACTTTGTAAGCATTAGTTTTGCTATTCATATTGAATTTTAGCCTATTTAACCACAGAATTAACTTTATTTTGTAATCATCATAAATTGTATTTAGAACTTAGGCACACCCAGATCTAGTGATGGGCGATAACGAGATGTTTTTCTCGATTGTCTCGATTGTATGGACATCTCGATATTTTTCGATTGTGTAAATTTTTTCTCGATGACTCCAGTTTGCCAATTGCTTTGATACATCATATATTATATATTATATACGTCATACATTTATCAAGAATCGTCTGCGGGTGAACTGGAATGAGTCGGTGTTAATAAAGACAAGGTTACGTCGCCCGCTAGTGGGCCCCTCCTTTAATCGGGCCCCTAAGTTATACGTAATCTTGTAATATGAAATCACGAACAGGATACCCGCTATATACGACACCGTATAGCAGGCGTGGTGTGCACGCACTACAAAATCTTGTAAAAAAATATAATCTCGAAACGAACGAACCTCGGACCAGATCTCTTGGGGGAGAGGTCAAAGTGAGCGGAAGGGCAAAGTAGCTGCATAATATGAATAAGCCGTCACAGGTCTTCAGGCCTTTCGAACCATATGTCACACGATGGGTCTGGATCGAAATTTATAAAAATGCCCTTCCCGTGGGGGCAAAGTGGGGGGAGGGGTGCGGGAGGTGGATAACATGAGTAAGTGGTCATAGGCCTTTCCAACAATATGTCATATGAGAGGTCTCGGCTAAATTTAGAAAAGTGTCCCCCGTTTGGGAAAAGTGGGGGGGGGGGGCGATTACCGGAGGTGTATAACATCAATAAGTAGTCACAGACCTTTCCAACGATATCTCACATGTGGGGTCTTGGCTAAATTTGTAAAAGTGTCTCCCCGGAAGTGGGGGACGGACACCGGAGGAGCATAACATCAATAAGTAGTCACAGACCTTTCCAACGATATCTCACATGTGGGGTCTTGTCTAAATTTGGAAAAGTGTCTCCCGGGGGGGGGGGGCAAAGTTGGGGGGACAGACACCGGAGAAGCATAACATCAATAAGTAGTCACAGACCTTTCCAACGATATCTCACATGAAGGGTCTTGGCTAAATTTGGGAAAATGTCCCCCCGGGGGGGGGCAAAGTGGGAGGGGCTGTCACTGGAGGTGCTTAACATCAATAAGTAGTCACAGACCTCTCCAACGATATCTCACATGAGGGGTCTTGGCTAAATTTAGAAAAGTGCCCCCCGTGGGGGCAAAGTTGGGGGGACGGACACCATAGGTGCACAACATCAATGAATAGTCAAAGACCTTTCCAACGATATCTCACATGAAGGGTCTTGGCTAAATTTGGAAAAATGTCCCCCGGGGGGGGGGCAAAGTGGGAGGGGCTGTCACTGGAGGTGCTTAACATCAATAAGTAGTCACAGATCTTTCCAACGATATCTCACATGAAGGGTCTTGGCTAAATTTGGAAAAATGTCCCCCCGGGGGGGGCAAAGTGGGAGGGGCTGTCACTGGAGGTGCTTAACATCAATAAGTAGTCACAGACCTCTCCAACGATATCTCACATGAGGGGTCTTGGCTAAATTTAGAAAAGTGCCCCCGGGGGGGGGGCAAAGTGGGGGGTACGGACACCATAGGTGCATAACATCAATGAATAGTCACAGACCTTTCCAACGATATCTCACATGAAGGGTCTTGGCTAAATTTGGAAAAATGTCCCCCGGGGGGCAATGTGGGGGGGGGGGGTCTGTCACCGGAGGTGCATAACATCAATAGGTAGTCACAGACCTTTAAAATGATATCTCACAAGACGGGCCTTGGCTAAATTTGGAAAAGTGTCCCCCTGGGGCAAAGTGGTTGGACGGCCACCGGAAGTGCATAACATCAATAAGTAGTCACAAATCTTTCCAACGATATGTTACATGAAGGGTCTTGGCTAAATTTAGAAAAGTGTCCTGAAATTTCATATATTATACATAATATTTATCGGAGGGCTCCATAAAAAAATCCGATCTAAAATGATAAAAACGGAAAAAACGACCCCCCCAGTGGGGGCCAAATTGGGGAGGGTAGGAAGAAAGTCTCATAATATGAAAGAGTCATCCGAGAGCTTTCAGATAACATATCACATGGCGGGTCCAAAAAAGTTTGAAAATTGCTCCCCCTCCCTCCCCCCTTTGGGCCCACTCTTTCGCCCCGGAATTTACGCAGCCCCCACTTTAAAATTTTTATGTTCAATAAATAATATTTATTAGAAGACTGCCTAAAAAACCTACATCTAAAATGATATTTAAATTTATTATAGAAATCGGCTACGGTTTTAAAAATTTCCCCCCCCCCCCCGAATTTCACCTTCGGGGGAAGAAAGGTTCATAATATGAAAGAATTGTCAAAGGGCTTTTCGATTATATGTCACAGGAAGAGTTCGGTAATTTTTTTTTTAATTGCGCCCCACCCACTCTCACGTCCTCGGAACTCACCCGACCCACCTTCCTCTTTGAAATTTTTATATTTAATAAATAATATTTATCGGAGGGCTCCAAGTATGTGACAGCTTGGCAGGGCTAAAATAAGAAAAACATTGAAAATTAAAGCTTCATTTCATAGTTCATTGTCATGCCTATTTCTTTCTCCAGCTTGCCCCTCGATATCTCTTCTCGGCCCTTCTTGGCTGAGCGTGAAATGACAATCATCGAGAGTAACATTTCGGAGAAAGGACGAAAACTG
Organism: Maratus speciosus; assembly: GCA_963932465.1. Taxonomy (NCBI): domain Eukaryota; kingdom Metazoa; phylum Arthropoda; class Arachnida; order Araneae; family Salticidae; genus Maratus; species Maratus speciosus. The sequence goes on from OZ010792.1 coordinate 459,719,479, forward strand.
ATTTCTCATTCTCGACAATGTCATATGAAATGTTGAACAGAGACCGAGAGCGAAGAACGAGAAGTGACGAAGGAAGCAATCGGTGAGATATCTCGAAGTAAGCGAAAGGTTTGCCCTCGAGCAGAATGTCTCCTCGAGATAAACGAGCAGTTTGCGTCCAGAAAATAGAGCGAGAGCTCTCTCTCGCACTTCGAGAGGAAGGAAGCTTTCAGAAGAGTCAAACTTACCGCGCTTGTGGTGTAAGTCATGATTTCCCAAAGGAGTACATGTTTTTTTCCATTCGCTTTTGTTATTAACCGATATGGGTTAGGAGGCATAGTGGTTTAAGTTATCAGTTCGAGTTTTTGTTGATATAGAAGTTTTCTATTGAATTTGGCGCCAGTTTGTCTTTGATTTTCAATGTTTCTCTTATTTTAGCCCTCCTAATCTGTTCCATATCTCTTAATATTAGAATGCTATTGTTAAAACAAAATTGCACTGCAAATTATGTGTTTTCAAGATTTTAAGTGTCGCGCCTCAGGGAAGAGGATTTTTCAAAATTATTTTACCCCACTCATGTAACGTATTAAAATAAGGGTAATCTCATAACCTTTCTAAATCTGCCTTTCTTTTGTCAATCCACCGTTAATTTTAGACCTCTGGGCTTAAAATGTTCTAAAGGAATATACTTAGCGGCGGTTTTTTTTTTCGTACTCTGGTACGGTATCTGCCACTCATAGGAAAATTATAAGACTAACATAAAATTGTGTCTAAAATCGAATAAAGAATATGGACATATGTTTCTTAATTTTAACTCCCTTCTTCGCCTCAAGAGGGCGCTTTAAAGTTTTGTTTCTTCAAACCTTTAGTATACTGTTTGTGCAAAAATTATAAAATTCACAAAATAAAGTCTTTTCACTCTTCCCTATCTTGTCGTATCAATTTTATTTTTACTACCACCAGGGGACGCCGCCCAGTGAAACATTTTACTTTTAGCCTCAGGATATTGGTATTTTTCATCTGTTTTTCATAATATTTTGTCTCATTATTTTTCTTCATTGTAGATACTATTCTCCAAGTTCTTGACACATTCTGACAACTCGGGCACTCATTCTGGACCAGCTGTGGCCCATCGGGCCCCTCTCCATTTGCCTGGCTCTAATCACACGCTTCACTTGTTCTTTTACCATTTTTCTTTTTCTTCAAATTTTTTCTTATTCAATGGTTTGTTTTTTTTTACCATTCTCAATTTCCCTAGTCCTCTCTTACATGAAGTTAACTTTCATCCTTGGTCTGCCCTACTGTCAATTTGGGGCCTAATGCCGCTTCGGGGGAGGGAGGGGGGGCGTTTTTTCTACCTTTTCCAGACCCATCATCTAATACCACGTTGGTAAGGATTGGAAGATTAAAATTATCCAAAATACCAAAAGTGAAGTCCATTGAAGTTTTATTTTAGTTATAGAATTCCCTATTAGCGGATATATTTGTCTGTTTACCTTTCTATATTTCGATAACGTTCCTTTGTCTTCGATAAACGGAGAAATTCAACATCATTAGACACACTTTAGACATTTAGGGAACTTTAACTTGTATCAAACCTTCTGCCTTTATCGAAAAGAAGAAAATGCTAATCGATTCTAGCTAATGCGCCTAAAATAAAAAATGAGCTAGTTAATGTGTCAGAAACTAGCTACTTTGGATTTCGATACAGACTTGAAGAATCATGTTGGAATCGCTAGGCACTGGAAAACAATTTCCGTGTTAGGCAGGTTCCCTCTCAGCAGTTATGTATGTTTGGTTATCCTTCCGTTTTTCGATAAAGCTGTCTTGTTTTTGATAAACGGAGAAATTCCACAGCATTTGATACACTTTAGACGTTTAGGGAACTTTAATTTGTATCAAACCTTTTGCCTTTATCGAAAAGAGGGAAATGCTAATCGATTCTAGCTAATGCGTCTAAAATAAAAAATGAGTTTTTAAATGAGTCATAAAATAGCTACTTTGGATTTCGATACAGACTTACAGAGTCATGTTGGAATCGCTAGGTACTGAAAAACAGTTTCCGTGTTAGACAGGTTCCCTCTTGGCAGGTATCTTTACTATCCTTACGTTTTTCGAAAGAAACTTTTGTTTTCGATCAATGGGGAAATTCCACATTATTTGACATTTAGGGGAACTTTAAACTGTATCAAACCTTTTGGAGTTATCTAAAAAGTAGAAAGGTTATTTGATTCATCAAATGCGCCATAGTTACGCGACTTGGACATTGCAGTTTCATAAAGAAGAAAGGGGAATTTATTCCAATGCAAAGAAAATCATTTTAAAATACTGAAATTTAAATGAGATATCTTTATAAATTTCTTCCATAAGATTAGCATTAGCGAGCAGGTCTTTTCGCTTGACTGAAGTAACCCCTTAAGCCTAAATCGGGAGCAAATAATTGCGATAGCAGAATTATCGATCAAGCCCTATCACTACTATGAAATTTTCGGCCAGAATAATAGCTAAGTTTTCCAACAATTATTTTTAACTTCTCTCGTTATAATCGATTGTAAAACATCTCGATTGTATATTCTAGGAATTAATCGATGGCTGTATCGATTGTGATTTTTTACGATGACGATTTTTCTCGATTGTCGAATTTTCGAGAATCGCCCATCACTAGGCTGGTCCCCCACTTAATTTAGATAAATGGGTGTTTCATGCAGAATTACTCGATTTGTTCCAAATTTGGTATACCGGTTTATTATGTTAAGGAGCTTCCCTGATTAAACTTGGAGGTAAATTAGTTAAGTATAAAGGGGGGAAAGGCGGGTTAGACCCACTCCTTAATTTAGATAAATGGGTTTTTCATGCAGAATTATTCGATTTGCTCCAAATTTGGGATACCGGTTTATTATGTTAAGAAGCTGCCTTGATTAGATTTGGAGGTTTATGGGTTAAGTATAAAGGGGAGGGGGTAGTCTCCCCTTAATTTAGATAAAAGGTTTTTTCATGCAGAATTATTGGGTTTGCTTCAAATTTAATATACCGATTTATTCCGATATGGCGCTTCCTTCATTAGATTTGGAGGTTCATTGGTTAAGTATACAAGGGCGAAAAGGGGGCAAGTCCCCTCCCCTTAATTTAGATAAATGGATTTTCATGGAGAATTATTCAATTTACTTTAATTTTTTTCTATGTTTGTTCTGATAAGGAGCTTTCCTGATTAGATTTGGAGGTTCATTAGTTAAGTATAAAAGGGTTAAAGGGGTTAGACCACCTTTAATTTAGCGATATGTTTCTTTTTTCATGCAGAATTATCTGATTTGCTTCAAATTTGATATACTGATTTATTATAGTTAAGGAGTTTCCCTGATTAGATTTGGAGGTTCATTGGTTAAGTATAAAAGGGGCAAACGGGGGGATATTTCCCTTCATTTATTTTTTGAGGGACATTATTCTTTGAAATAAGAGTATAATATACAGTTAGTGTTAATAACCTGTGAGCTCAATGCCATCAGTTTAACTGGCACTTATCATGTTATTGCTATTAACCGATGTCGGTTATGAAGCATAGTGGTTTATGTATTCAGTTCTGTATAGTCCTAGTTTCAAACTTTACTGTTAAATTTAGTGTCATTTTGCCCCGAATTTTCAATGTTTCTCTTATTTTAGCTCTGCCAAGCTGCCTCATACCTGGAGACTCAGATAAATACTATTTATTAAATATAAAAAGTTCAAAGAGGAATGTGAGTGAATTCTGGGGTGCGCGAGAGTGCACAAAGGGAGGGGGGGGCGGGTAATTTTCAAACTTTTACCAAACCTCTCCTTTACATATCATCGGAAAGTCCTTTCACCACTCTTTCATATTATGAACCTTTCTCCTCCCAGAGTTGAATTCCGGAAGGGGTTCGGGGGGGGGGGAGCGGTGCGGGGGTGACTTTTTTTTTTTAATTGTAGAGATTTCTACAATAAATATCATTAAATGAGGTTTTTTAATGGAGCTCTCCGATAAATATTATTTATTAAATATAAAATTTTAAAAGTGGGGCTGCGTGATTTCCGGGTATATTCTAGGATAAAAGAGGGAACCCACGTGGGAGGGGTAGATTTCAAACTTTTTTTGGACCAGTCATTTGATCTATCATCGGAAAGTTTTCAGTTATCATCGCAAAGTTACTCTTTCATATTATGAACCTTTCTTCTTCCTTCCTTAGTTTGGCGCCCGAGAGAGGCACTTTTCGAACTTTTTTGAAATCGTAGCGATTTTAAACATTTTAGATCGGATTTTTTTTACGGAGCCCTCCGATAAATAATTTTTAATATATGAAAATTTCAAAGAGAAGGATGGGCAGGGTATATTTCGGGGGGGGGGGGGGCACGATAATTGGAATCCAGGGAGTTGGGACTCTTTTCTATCTTTTGCTGACACCCCTCATGTGATATATCATTGGAAAGCTCTGTGACTACTATTTCATTTTATATATCGCCCGCGCCCCTCCCCTTACTTTGCCCCCTAGCGGGGGCACTTTACTAAATTTAGCCGACACCCCTCATGTGCCATATCATTGGAAAGTCCTGTGACCACTTATTCATATTATACACTTTCCTTGCCCCTCCCTCCTAGTTTTCTCCCCGCGGGAGTTCGTTTAATGTATTCCAGTCGAAGACTTTATAAAAATGGGGAAATTAAAGATCCAATTTCAAATGACGTAGAAAAATCAATAAAAAATTTTGATCCCTTTTATCATCCTTTAGTTCATATTTCTGCCACTAGGGGTGCTTTTGATTCTTATTTCTTTGGCCATTTTGGTGCTAATTGCCGAAAAATTCTAATTTTTGATACTTAAACTCCTCTTACCGCTTCATAGCTACTCGCGTTTTTTCAGCTTTTTTCAACCAGGGGGCACCCTTGCAAGGCTTTTCCAGTCTTATGGCTCCTTTATAGTTTCCCTTTGGTTTGTTGTTTTTTTTATTCCATCTGTTTTCAGTTACCCTATATTTAATAAAATCTGCCTCATATATATGTAAAAACAATGATTTCAATAATCGATTCTAGAACATCTCCTTTCTAGATTCTCGAAAGTAATCGATGACTGTATCGATTGTGTATTTTACGATAACGATTTTTTTCGATTTGTAAATTTTCGAGAATCGCCCATCACCAAGCCCTATCACTACAATGAAATTGTCGGCCAGAATAATAGCTAAGTTTTCCAATAACTGTTTTAACTTTTCTCGTTATAATCGATTGTAAAACATCTCGATTGTAGATTCTATGAATTAATCGATGGCTGTATCGATTGTGATTTTTTACGATGACGATTTTTCTCGATTGTCGAATTCTCGAAAATCGCCCATCACTACCCAGATCTTTGTGATCTTTGTGACCCCGTTGACCTTTGTGAGCCCCGCGCTTTGGTTGAGGCTTCGTGTTGGCGGTATATGGAGTTTGCTAGATGGGGCTTGTTGAGCTCAAGCCAATTGGTAGGCTTCCCCACTTAGCTGAACCAGAACCTTGTACCATCAAAAAAATGTATGAAATTATGTATAGAATTGAACCGATTTTTTGTGTCTGTTTCTTGCAATGGTCAGTACGTCCTCCTTGAATTTGATAACAATCCGCCGGAAGGGGCGTTGCAACAGCAATTTTTCTCGATGTTTCATAGTTCTATTGTGCATCGGCTGTTCATGCATCGACGGGCAATTCACATCCAGCTAAACCGGCAATTATCAAGAAGCTGTTGTATAACGGAATAACAAATAATGCTGATTTTATTAAATATTAGGATTCAGATTAACTCGTTTTTATTCCGATTAACAAAATGGAACAGAAGCTTAAGATGAAATCAAAGTTGGTATATTATTGAAGTAATAATACTGAAGAATTAATAATATGTGTAACAATTTTTTGAAATATTAACATGTATAAGAAAGAAGAAAGTTATGGGATTGGCACATCCGACTAGTTATAAATTCGTGCATGTTTCCATTGCACGAAAGCGACTGCAAGAAAAGCCATTCAACAGTTTTTAAGCTATCATCACGTAGAAAGCTAATATACTTTACTTCTGTACTACAAGAACTCCTCATTTTTTTGTATTTTTTTAAATAACTGTAACCCGCAACTTAATGAAACGAAGAGCGAAACGATCACTCAAGAGGTAAACCTAAAAGAATAACAAAAAAAAAACTTATTTTCAAAAAGATATCCGGCGAATACTATACGACTACCCGAAATAACTTATGTATCACATATTTAACACAATTTAAATGAAATCGTGTATAGTTGCTTAAAATGGTATGTTTCAAATTCATCAAAAAATAGTAAAACAGTAAAATTTATAAAAACAGAACCACTCTGAAGCAGAATCTTCCTTTAAACGAAAAACATTCATGACCCCGATAAAAAAAGAGTACAAAATATCGGTAACATACGGTGTAATTGCTAAGAAAAGAGGCCTATCTAAAACACAGTTTTTTATAATCCCTAGCAAATCCGCTTAAGTAGGTTGTACTCTTTAAAAAAATCTTCCGTAAATTTATAACAAAAATTTAAAGTAAAGAATTTTATAAATATATATTAGAAAATCTTCATTGCGTGTAATTAACTTTTGTCAAAAAAAAGATCACAAAAGGCACAGAAAATAAATCTAAAATCTGTCTTTTTACTAATTCTTTGAACTAGGATTCCTCGTTTAAATGCAACATATACAAATATCTTAATAAGGAAGCAATCGTATTTAAAAGTGTTTTCTAACATCCAAATAAATTCCTTTCTTCTAAACTTACAGAGTCTGTCCAGGAAGTAATGAGACTGAATTTTTCATGCCAAACAGAACGCCAAAGGGACGGAATTTATGGACGGTACGTGTGGTAGAGACTCTCAGCTACAAAATCTAGTGGAAGTCAGTTGACCTTGAGACTTTTCAGAGCACGGATCGCTCGTAAAGCTGACACGTGTTTGAAAGCGGCATTAGGTTTTCAGAGTGCAACGGAGTATCGAGCAGCGATACGCCATAAAGTTTTGTGTAAAACTAAACAAATCGGCTACTGAAAGGCTTTACATGATACACGAAGTCTACTGAAAGGATTCTTTGTCCACGGCTCAAGTGGTTATGTGGCACAATGGCTTCAAACATGGAAGAGAGGACCTCGATAACGAACAACGAGCTGGGCGTGTATCAAGGTCTCGAACTTCAGACAATTTGGCTAAAATTAAAGTGCTTTTGGTCTTTGATCTTCGGATGAGTGTTTGAATGATTTTGGTCATGCTGGGACATACAAAATCGATTGTGCATCAAATTGTCACGGAAGAGCTTCAATTACAGAAAATTTGTGCCACTCCGGTTCCAACACGTCCTTCAAAGTGGCCTAGTTTTTGGCAAAACACACCGTTGCAAGGCCACCCCAACAACCTAGTAGGAGAGCTGTTGAACATTTTTGAGCAGGTATTTGAGGCACCCTGAAAATTTGTGCAACACTTCGTTTGTAATGCCTGAATACAAAATCGAATGTCTGGCTGAAGGATCGTGGCCAAAAAACTGTGCCAGACACGTGTCAAGTACCATTTTTGGCACAATGGCACTTGACACGTGTCTGGCACAGATTTTGGGCCGACTAAAGTGTCTGTCATTTTCAAAATATTTTTTTCTAAGCATAAATATTATTCTGTCTCAATCTCAGCGTGCCTCAAATACCTTTTTTGGGTAGTCAAAAAATGGCACTTGACACGTGTCTGGCACAGTTTTTGGGCCGACTAAAGTGTCTGTCGTTTTCAAAATATTTTTTTCTAAGTATAAATATTATTCTGTCTCAATCTCAGCGTGCCTCAAATACCTTTTTTGGGTAGTCAAAAAATGGCACTTGACACGTGTCTGGCACAGTTTTTGGGACACGATCCTTTAGCCAGACATTCGATTTTGTATTCAGCCATTACAAAAGAAGTGCTGCACAAGTTTTCAGGGTGCCTCAAATACCTTCCCTAAAATGTTTAACAGCTCTTGGACTAACCGCAGAACATCGATCTGTGACCGCTGGACTTTTTCCTATTCCCTCAGTTAAAATCCAGCTTAAAAGGTTATCGTTTTGACAATGAGGAGAATTCGCAGAAAAACGTAACGTGTATTTTGAACAGGATTCCATTTGAAGACTTCCAGGTGGGCATAAATGGGTGGCAGGTCGTTGGCAGCGGTGCATTAAAGCAGGAGGAGGCTATTTTGAAGAATATTAAATGTCTGTCAAATTATCTTCAAATAAGCTAATTTTATGAGATAAGTCTAATTACTTACCGGACAGACCATGTATAAACTCTATTTTGAAAGATGCAAAAACAGTCTTTATTTTTCATTTAATTTTGTCCTTAGGAAAAAATAAAACTCCAAAATAAAATTTCTTCTCGGACATAATTGGTTTTTACATAAGAATGTAGGGGTTTGTAAGTTTTATATCCATTTAGTGTAATTTTTAGATCCTTATTATTTTAATGCCCAATAAGAAAATGACGGTAATTACTGGGAAAATAATTCACTAATCATGGCGTACATTTAACTTTTGTATTTCAATTAAATGCTTGCTTTAAGAAAAAATTTAATCAAAGAGGGTTTTCACGATAGATTAAAGTATTATACTGTTAATTTTAAAAACATTTTCTTTCACATTGAGAAATAGCAAAAAGGTGAAACACAGACTAATGCATTTGAAATAAGTTAGTATTAAAACGTATACAGGGTGTCCGAAAAGTCGGTAAACGGTCGAATAACTGTAGAAATACGCATCGGATTTATGTACAAAAAAATGCTTGTTAAATGTTTCTAAAAAGGCTATTCAGCAATACCAAAGTTCATATTCCACCCCGATTACCTGGGATCAGAGTGCGTCCCACTTTCAAATCTTGAATAAAACATCCCGTTTTGTTTTGCAGATAAGGATTCTACGGAAAAATATACGTATCTTTTGTATTTAACATTTTTATTTTGAGGTCATCATAGATGGCTCTGTAATCGAACATAATACGGGATTAAACAGCACCTGAAATCGTGAGAGACAAGGCTCACGTTAAGGGGTCTCGGAACTCTTTAAAGCTTCAAAATTTTCGAAATTCTATTTTTTTTATACGTTAATCTCCTATCTTTTCTGATCATTTTGATATAATTGTTTGCTTGAAATTCTTATTAGAACAGAAGTTATAGCTTTTAGAATTATACCCGCTCAGTAGCTGAAGCAGCGTTTCCGAAACTTTGAAGTCATTTTTATCCAAATGAAGTTTTTGGGCATAACGCGCAAGATATCTCTAGAACTTCTGAATATTTTTTCATGAAATTTTCAAAATGCATATTTCATGTTAGTTTGTATAAACTGAACCTAATATTTCGTTTTTATCGTAGGAAATAAAATATTCTACTAGGTGATTAGACTGTTGAAATTTTCAAAATTTTGTAATAGCTAATTAAAACTCTGCATTAAAAATATAAAAATACTTAAAAAAAAATTATTTAGGTTCAGGGTCACTTACTACACTCTGAAGTAAAATTAGGCACGAAAAATTTCATTTTAGTTGCAAAATTTATTTTGTAATCCTGCGCGTAATCCGTTATACCAATTTTCTGATCGCCAAATGTCTGATAGTTCGGAGCATCCTATAATTACTAATTCTACATCTTGCAATTTTTTAACTATTTGAAATGAAAGAACACATATATCTTTTATCCCAATAAAAGTTGTGTTTTTAAATCATATAAATTTTAAGATACTAAATGATAAAAATGGTTCTTTTTCAACATTTAATATCTTAAAATGTATTTATTTTATGACACAATTTTAATTGGTATGAAGGATATAAGTATGTTCTTACTTTTGATGTATTTAAAAAATTGCAAGATGCAGAATTAGCATTTACAGGGAGCTCCAAACTGTCAGACATTTGACGAGCAGAAAATCGACATAACACATTACGCGCAGGATTAAAAGATAAATTCTGAAACTAGAATGAAAATTTTGGTGCCAACTTATACTTCAGATTGTAATAATTACCCTGAAGCTAAATAAATTTGTATTTAATTTATTTTTATATTTTTAATGCAAAATTGAATTTAGCTAATGAAAAATTTAGAAAATTTCAACAGTATAATCACTTTAAAAATATTTTTTTGAACAATAAAAGTGAAATTTCAGGTACCGTTTATACAGATTAACATGAAACATATATTTTGAAAATTTCATGAAAAAAATATTCAGAAGATTTTTAGATATCCTGCGCGTTATTCCGAATAACGTCATTTGCTGAAAAATGACTTCAAAGTTTCGGAAACGCCGCTTCAGCTATTGAGCTGGTATAAGTCTAAAAACCATAACTTCTGTTCTAATGGAATTTCAAGGAAACAATTACATCAAGATGCTCAGAAAAGGTAGGAATTTAACATCTAAAAAATTAAAATTTTGAAAGTTCTAAAGCTTTAAGAGTCCTGAGACCCATTAATGAAGAAACCAGAAGGAAACAGGAAGCTAGTACGACCAGGTCTTTTTTCTTAGGTAATGCTTAAAGTAATCATTCATTTAGAATTTAAGGGGTCTTGTACCTTTTAAACGCGTCGAACATTAACGAAAAACTTCAAAGTTTGAATTAGTCTATCTGAAAAGCCTTTTTAGGTATAAACATGAAATTTTGGATATTGATTAAACAGATTGTGCTTTGTAATATGCTATCATTAAAAATTTATTAACCCTTTACAGAATTTGTGTATTGTTGCAATCAAAATAGCTCTTTTTTTATCCCATAAGTCATTGCGCGCATGATATCTTGAGAAAGTATGTATGGATTGGCATGAAATTTCGTAAAGATACTAATCATATATGTGTGTTTAAAATGATCTACTCTTAGGCTAAAATTATTTCATTAACTATATAAAAAAAATATTTTCGTAAAAAAAAAAAAAAAAAAATTCTATTTTTAATGAATAAAAATAGTCATAACTAAAAATATTACCATTGTAAATACTTAAAAGTAGATCATTTTAAACACACATATTTGTTTAGTATATTTACCAAATTTCATGCCAATCCATACATACTTTCTGAAGATATCATGCGCGCAATGACTTATGGGGTAAAAAAAGAGCTATTTTGATTTCAACAATACACAAATTCTGTAAAGGGTTAATAAATTTCTGTTGGTAGTATATTACAAAGCACAATCTGTTTAATCAATATCCAAAATTTCATGTTGTTTATACATAAAAAGGTTTTGAAGATAGACCTATTCAAACTTTCAAGATTTTCGTTAATTTTCGACGCGTTTAAAAGGTACAAGACCCCTTAAACATTAGGCTCCTTCCTACGCACGATGTAGGAAGGGAAGCAGCATTTTTCTCTTTAGTATCTATTTTTTTCAAATTTAAAATCAGACTTAAATAGAAAATAGGATTTCCTGCTCATCAACGAAATTTGAACACATTTTGCTGGATTCCAGCCATCTACGAATATCCGAATAAAGTGTTAAATACAAAAGTTGCTTCTTTTTCCAGTAGAATCCGAATCTACACTAAACAAGTTGGAAATTGCACGTCAAACATCACACATGTGGTGCGTTCATGCTATAACTAGTTTTACAAATATTTTTTGCACCGCATATTGTACTGGATGTATATTTTAGCGCACTTCATAAGTGCATATCAATTTCATTCTGTTCGAAAGGCTGTAACATCATTAAAATGCATTTGAAATAATTTTTTCCTATTGGCCGCAATGTAACGGAAAACTTTTGTCTGTCTCTGTGATTAAACTATACATCCGATTTTCATAAAATTTGAAATGACTCGACAAAATTTTACAACACTTATTTATTTAAAATTTCAGACCATTCGGTTGTTTAGGTTTTGCTCTCTTATATGCGGACGGACAGACAGACGGACTGAACAACGACTATAGATGCTATGTATTTATATAATTACGAACGCACCTACAAATGCTCAGTAGGAGTAATAGTGTTCTCATTCAAAATTTCAAAGTTGGAACCCCTCTGACCCCAAGGGAGTCGAGTTGGGGTCAACTTTTGTACCACTGAATAACTTAAAAAAAAAGTAAATAAATAAAAAAAATAACACGTATTTTTGAGTGATTCAATCCGATGTGTACTTCTCAAGTTATTCGACCGTTTCCAGATTTTCAGGACACCCCGTATAAACCATAATATTCAATATTCACCGGATACTTTCTATTTTTAACAATTTTTATATTTCTAGAGAAATATTAAACAACATAAGAATGAATGGATATGGAAATTCAATACCCAACATGTGATTTATAATTTTCTAATAAAGTGAAAAAAATGTCCAGGCCAAGATACGAACCAGAGACTTTTTTCTGGCTTAAACTGCCAGTGATCTATTCTGGACGAACCTTGCGAAAACAATTCACCCAGTTAATCACATTATTTACAGTGTTGTAGTCGTACAAAAAGCAGATAGTATACGTTATAGGCAGAAGGTATACTCTGGAGTCATGAACGTTCATAGCTAGCGTATACGTTAATGCTTTATTTGAAAAACAGAGGTTATACGGAGCCTCTTAAAAAAATCCAGAAGGTATACTGCGTATACCCTCCACTACATCCCTACTTATTGATAATGATATCTTGTCTGTTATTTTAAACAGCTCAGCAGAATAAATCGCAGGTAATGAAACTCCAGAAATGCTGATTACGTAATTACACTTGATTAATTTTAACGCAATTATTCTAATTGGTAAATAAATCATAGTGTTGTTAATTTCCTGCATTTTCACTCAGTTGGAAAATTACAAATCATATGAATTATTTATCAATTAGAATAATTGTATCAATATGAATCAAATCGATTCATTGTAATTATTAAATTTCTACTATTTTAAACGCCACCAACAAAGTAAAGATATTTATATGAAAATGAATTAATAATCTTGAGTGGTATATTTTTCGTTTATATGTCAGTTTAATTTTTGCTATGTGCACAGTTTAAATCATAGCGTGTTTCATGATAAATTAAAGGATTATATCAGTAAATTCAGGCTTTTTTATGATCGCACTTAGAATTAACAAGTCGGAAATTGTACGTCAAACGTAGTAAATGATGTGTGTTCGCACTACAACTACACTGGTTATCAAAAATTAAGGAAAAGTCACAAAATGTTAATTTTCAAATTCGCGAACACTCAAAAGGAAATAATATAATTCGAGTAATTACTATCTCTACAACACAGCTAGCCCATATAACATCTCATTCATGTCACACATGGTCACAAATGTCACAGTCACTACGGTGAAGCAAAAAAATAGGAAATTCTATCCATTATGAGTCTCAAATGATCACTATATGTGAGTCCACTGAGAAGTCAATGTGACTGCTGCTTTGTGACGAGTCACCAGGTGACTTTACAATGTAGTTAAATTGTGACTCTCATGTGACTGTCATTTTGAGACTCAATTTCATAGTCATCATGAACATTGCATTATGATAAGTCACCAAATAAAATCATATTATAGTCACACGGAGACTTTTTCCAAAAGAGCACTATGGTGACTTCACAGTAGTCTCTCTGTTACCTGAAAGTCATCATGTGACTTTAATGTGACATTATTTGGTAACTTATCACAATGCGGCGTTCACGATGACTTTGAAATTGAGTCTACAAATGACAGTCACATGAGAGTCACAATGCAACTACATTGTAAAGTCACATAGTGACTCGTCCCAAAGCAGCAGTCACAGTGACGTCTCAATGGAGTCACATATAGCTATCATTTGAGACTCATAATGAGGTATATGAAATTTCCTATTTATTTGCTTCACCGTAGTGACTGTGACATTTGTGACCATGTGGGACATGAATGAGATGTTATATGGACTAGCTGCGTTGTAGAGATAGTAATTACTTGAATTATATTATTTCGTTTTGAATGTTCGCGTATTTGAAAATTAGCATTTTGTGCCTTTTCCTTAATTTTTGATAACCAGTGTAGTTTTGATAAATATTCAGGTCTTGGTGCAATAGCTGTTGCACTCTTATGCAAAAATGCATGAATTCAAAATTTATTACAATTATATATATTAAATTCAGTAATACAGAAATAATAGGACTCCATCCTAAATAAGACGTAATCACCATGACAACCTAGAATCATTGTTTATCTTGGGATATCATTGAATTAATTATGTAAAATAGGGTTTAATACTTTATCTAGTACGTCATATGATCTACTGCAATTGTTTTCATGCAATTTTATTTTCAGTTACTACAATGAAAATTAAATGATGAACATAAAGAAAATACTCACCCGTGAGAAATTTAATTCCTTAGAAGTTATTAATTAAAATGCTACTTTAAAGTACCGTCAGTACACTATGACTAAAATATTGTAACAGAAAACCCACAAGGTATTTCAAATGGCACCAGAATTGTGGTAAAATATTATCGATTTAATAAGCATGTGAAATATCGCCTTTTTTAATTCACAAATAAATTTTTTGGCAAATTCCGAAGCCAATCACTTATTTCAAAACTTTAGCATTTAAAATGTTTTGACCCTGAAAGATTTCCTATAAAAAATAATAATAAAACAGAAAAAAAATCTAGGAAAATTATTACTACACTACATTTTAGTAATTGCATGCTAAAGCAGATGAGAACGATGGATAACTTCGCATACGAAGACTAAACAAGAATTTTTTTTTCTCCAACACACAGTGTACTGACGGTACTTATAAGTACCACCGAGTAATTCAACTGTTAAATCAAATACATACACCGTTCACCGAAATTGTATTCTAAGATCATAATGAACACATACAAAAAATCCAATACTTATATTATACCCTTTACTGTGTTTGCAACAATAAAAAAAGGTGCTTGACATTCTGTACAAAATATCGGCATAAAACACACCGACTGTTTCAAAGATGGCCTCCTTCCTCGCTAAAATAACAAACCTAGAACTACTGCTGCCATGCATCCGTATAAAATGGAGTTAAAAGCCTGTTTTTGCAAAGTACAATTAGAATATTAGTAATATTCACTATGTGATAAAAGTTTAAAGTAAGTGGTAAGCTAAGTTGGGGTAACTGGACCCACGAGGTAACTGGGCCATAGGCTATTTTATAAAAAACCGTTGATGTTGATTAAGTTTTAGCTTTTGTCAACATTGCACCCCTACCTCTACTTCTTAAAACAACGTGTGTCTACTCAATCATAACTCTGCCTTTGCTGTGGTAGGTTGCCGAAAATTTAGATTTCTTTTTTTAAAAACAATGTTCATTTGGTTGAACTTCCTCGACTTTTTGTGAAAATACGGTAAGTACTTTTATTAGACAATCCTTTTTTTAAAGATTATTATTACAGTATTACTGCAGTATGTATAAATACATTAATATTACTAGGTATCTATACATATTTACTTCATGTTTCAAATGTAAGGCCGGTGTTCCAGTTACCCCATAAATTTTTCAAAAACGAGGTAACTGGGACATGTATCAAGGGTAACTAGGCCATGTGGGATCCCGTTACACCAACAGTTATAATTATCTTTTTGAGTTTCTCTTACTACGCAAAATTAATTTCTCCTTTTTTTTTGCTTGCAATAAAGAAAATTACGTAACACCTTATTAAAATTACAATATCAAATTTTAAAAAAGCATGTTGGGGTATTAAGCCAAATTTCTTAAGTGTGATAGCTATAGCTCGAAATTTTACTATACAGATGAAGAGGCATACATAAGGCAAAGTGAAATTATTAGAAATTTATCGATGCAAATAAAAATTAGCTCTGTTCGATATAAAAATATGGTTACATTCTCCACACCTTTATTGGACATACCAAACTTCCGTAGTGGTAAATAAAAAAGATAATGAGATACTTAAGTAGCCGTTTGTGCATAGATTTATCTTGTTATTTTTTTCCTTAAAATACGCACGTAAATTTTATAATTACTTACACTAAAGTGCATAAGTACTTACTTAATTTCTATGTTTTTGTATAAATAAATCTAATATTTTCACTTTTAATGTTTTTTTAGACACATTGACAGTAAAGATTTCCCTTACAGCGCTCTTTAGTTGATATATAATTTACCTGTCTGGTTTAATTTTCTTTTTAGTTGATTACACTTTTTTTTAAACAAAACCTGATATTTAAAAAAAAAAAAAAAAAAAAAAAAAAAAAAAAAAAAAAACCACAAAAAAACGCGTGTGGAACATAGACCCTAGTGGTCCACTTGCCCCATTTTTATGGGGCAACCGGACCCATGAGGAAAGAAAGACGAAACACATTTTTATTTTTATTTTTAGATATTAAAATGTAATTTTGAACCTATCTGTTTGATAGAGGGAACCTAACTGAACACATTTATAAAAGTTCAGACTTTAATTCTGATGAATATTAGACTTTTGAAACTGAATTGCCAGAATCTCCAGAGTCACACTGTAAAATCATTGCCCAATTGTTCCACATAACCTTACTTATAAGTAGCGTCAGTAGATAAAGGGTTAATAGAATGAAGAAAACTTTTATTAACATATTTCTAAATTATGATTCGATTTTCATAAAATTTGAAATGACTCTACAAAATTCTGAAACGATTATAATACAATATATTAAATTTTAAACCATCTACTTGGTTAGTTTTTGCGCTGTTATATACGGACATACGACTACTATAGGTGCTACGTATTTATATAATTACGAACGCACCTAAAAAGAAGTTGAACGTTAAACTAATGACCTTGAATTAATGTTTTCTGACTTTATATTTCTGAAGAATTTTAAACCTAATTTTCGATTATCCTATTTCTTAAAAGGGCTCAATATGAATAATAAGTTTCTATTAAGGCAAACACTTTGCAACGATTATATATATTACATTTCAAACCATTCGATTGGGTAGTTTTTTCTCTGTTATATGCGGACAGACAGTTAGAGAGATGGGTGGATCAGATGACGACTATAGGTGCTACGTTTTTATAGAATTATGGACGCACCTAAAAAGAAGTTGAACGTTAAACAAACGACTGTGAACTAATGTTTTATGAGTTTATATTTCTTAAAAATTAGGGGAAAGTGGGGTAATGACGCTTAGAACGGTAATCCCGCTCACCAAATATCTCTAAACAGAATAAAATTGAAAACGTGCGATCGGTAACGGCATCTATCGAACTTCATCCTAAATTTCCAGTAAGGATTTAGTACCCTTCGGGGGGAAAGTATTTTTGTGTCCTCACGTTATTAGTTTGAAGTTGTTTTATTATAAAATTATCTTATTTTCAAATGTTAATTTACTCATTATGTCTACAAAATATATACATTTATCTGTACTTTCATGCTTTTATTTATTTTTGTCGTGCGTTGTTACGCCAATTATAATGCATTCAAACCCAACATGGCGATAACGGGTAATGGCGCTCGCGTGGAATTCCAAAAGAAGTGTTGCCAGTGGGCAACTTTTTTTAAATTCAAATTTGTTGATTGACACCACTTTCTTGAAATGGTAAAATTTCCCTGTTTTCGTCTTTATTAATATGTCATTAAACAAGGAGAATTTTACAATTTCAAAAAATTGATGAAAATCAAAAAACTTAAATATAAAAAAGTAGCTTACTATATGTCTAACACAATATGTGTGAACAATATTTGTAAAGTGGTTAGAAAAATTCTGCAGTGGTGTGAACAGAACAGCCCACACAACTACATATGTGACTTTTGTTTTACTTAAATGTTGTATTCAAACTCTCAGCGC
The DNA here is from genome assembly GCA_963932465.1 of Maratus speciosus. Taxonomy (NCBI): domain Eukaryota; kingdom Metazoa; phylum Arthropoda; class Arachnida; order Araneae; family Salticidae; genus Maratus; species Maratus speciosus. The sequence continues at coordinate 459,737,199 of OZ010792.1, forward strand.
AATTACCCTACCATGTCGAGCATTACTGCGCAATCGATGGTCATTTAAATAAAACGGTAAAAAAAATTCCTTAAATTTTATGCAAATTAGTTGATTGCAAACTATTCCTTATGCTTTGAAGTTATACTTCGTTAATAAAATGTTGATTTTATTGTCTAAATTTGACTAGCTATTCATGTCTTCCCAAGTGAGCGCCATTCCCCTACTTTCCCCTATAAACATAATTTTCGATTACCCCATTTCTAACTGGGATTCAGGCTGAATAAGAATAATAAGTTTATATTATGACAAACACTTATTGTACAATGTTGAACTGAAATGCGTAAGTTATATTCATCAAAATTTCATAATTTCAATTGAATAGAGTGATCGTGCTTTATATGAAAGACTCTGGCAAGTTCTTGAAGTGTGTGGCAGATATATCCTACAATCAAACTTATTTCAGGTGTATAAATTGCTATTTTACCATAACTCCATGAAACTAATTAATATATTTTCATTTATTTTGGTGAAATGGGCTAACATACGAATAATTATAAAGAGACCATTAATTTTTAAACTCTTTTTATCGCCTATATAAAAATATTTAAAAGAATACATTTTGGGAAAATGTCTACTTTACCGCTCATCTTAATATTCTGTAGTTCGGCTAAGCCTATCAGATTAATTTCGAATGGACCTTCTTTTAATCACTTCATCGACAGTTTCAAAGGAACACCGTTGTCTTCTGCTAAATTACGAAGTTCGTGTTATAAACACATTTCTGCAAAAACAAAATTATCAACAATGAGCGAAAAGGTAGCGATTTTACACCTCAACGTGTCCAATCGATCAATGAATAAAATGTCGCATCACGACACGCTGTTACATCAACAAAATTGTTGTAACATCATAAAAAAATCGTCGTATCAAAATAATGCAATCCTAAGTAATTCATGTTTTGCGAGAAATACCACAACAAATAAAGAAGCTAGCTAAAGTTACTCTTATTTATTTAGTTAGTTAGTTATTTAAGCTATGAGGTATTCGCTACGGCTTTGCCGGCATGACCTCAAATGATCACAAAAATGGCGTTATTTCCTTGGGACAAACCACAGATTCAACCTTCCTCCACGAGGAAAAAAGGCAGAACCCAAGTTAAACTTAACAGGTTTGATTTTCTAAACAAACCAATCACTGCAGTCGGCAAAAGAGAAATAAGTTTTTTTCTGCCACGTACCTTAGCGTTTTGCCGTATGAAACATTTTAAATCCTATAAATAACTTCTTTTTTGCGCGAAATACCACAACAAATAACGAAGCCGGCTAAAGATAGGTTTAGCAGGTTTGATTTTCTAAACAAACGACTCGTTTTCATCGGCAAAAGAGAGATAATGACTTTTTTGCCGTGACGTACCTTAGCGTTTTATCGTACTGTGCGCAGCAAAAGTTTAGACAATGGTTGATTACGCTTCTGCTGAATAATATGCAACGAACTGTTGAAACTCAACTGTCATATATTACTTGTGACTTATTCTTTATTCACAAACAATAAATTTAAAATTATAAACTTTATATAATATATAATGAAAAAAAATACAAATTTAACATTGTGGCAAAAATGTAGATAATATGTATATTTAAAGAAAAATACCCAGAAAATAAAATTGACTTGTTCTCCGATTGTTTTCAACTAGTACAAAAATAAGACTTTCCATCAAAGAAACTAAATCATGCATCACGTGGGTGCCTATTTCCTATCAAACACTTTCAACAGCAGCTCGAAGTTCATTAACAGAGGAGTAGTGCTGAACGTAATAATTACGAGACATGATGCTCCAAAGGTTTTCGATTGGGTTAAGATCTGGGCGCTGTAATTCAAACTACAGCGCCTAGAATACCTAGTGCGGAAATATCTATCCAAACAGTGCTAAAAATTTGTATCCCTTAAATGTGCGAAAATACTGCTAAAATCCCAAGTGTCGATCGCAGCGACATCTGCGGGATTTTCGTATTACTAGTATTACATTGTATAGACTAGCAATTTCTTGCAGTTGTAGTTAATATCCTGCAGATGTCGGTGCGATCTGCATATGGCAGCAGTATCATTGCACATTTAAGGGATACAATATTTTAGAGCTTTTTTAAGTATTACATGGATAGCCGATTTCCACACTATATATTCTAGGCGCTGTAATTCAAACCATGGAACTTCTAAACATAAACATCCCTTGATCTTATTCCATTCTTCTATATGCCATTGCCACCTATCTTGGGCTTCTTTCACACTCCTCCTGTTATGCTTTTTATTTTCCATAATATTGCGTATTCATAAAATAAACTCTTGGGTTAGTCAAGTTGCACTGTTGAGAATATTTATAATTCCACATTGGCATTGTTTTGTGTTTGCATTTTTCACATTATTTTTTTTTCACAATTTTCTAAGACCACAGCCCAAAATATTATATTTTTAGTTGATTTTCAAAATAAATATATGTTGGACCTAACTACTTTTGGGAACTGAATAATGAACATGCCTTATCGGCCTTGCGATTTAAACCCTCGAACACAGGCGTCAAGATCCCCATACGTAAATCACTAGACTAATTAGCAGATCAAATAAAATTAAAACCTCATTTTATTTTTCTCAGTTATGTATCTAGTATTCTAAGACATGCTATTATGAAAAATGTTCAAGTTTTTAAAACTATCTTCCCTTAAAAGTTCATTGTAAAAACTTTTTGCGTGTTGGAATCAGTATGTAATAAAACATATTTTCTGAAAATTTGATTAGAATTTTAATATGAACACAGCCTTCAACACATAATTTAAGTTTGAACTTGAATAGAGATGTCTTTAAGAAGTTACATATAACAGTTAGTAGCAATGGTTAATAGATGTATCGGTATGTAAAAAGTATGTCATAAAACTAAAGCTCTTCCATTTTCTCATAAATTGACTAGTCATCATAAGTGAAAACCACACAGATACTTATTATTTTTTCCAAAAAACAGATGCCAGGAATATCTATAATGATCAAAGACTGTGCAGTAAAAATTGCTCATTAAAGAAAGTAATATTTCTATTTTTAGATTTCTGGTTACAATGTTAATATAAAACAGCCTAATTATAGTACGAATCTAAAAGGTTTCTTTATTAAAAGAAAAATAACGAACAATGAATACGATTCGGGGAAAGAAATATAGTTAATTATTTTTAAAGGAAAATAGAAAGTAATAAAAGGGAAAAAAAATTCAGTGCCTTGAAAACAAAGGTACAAGCAAATAACTTACATTTACCTTGCATGAATTTCTTTTATGTGCACGAAATAATGTTAAAAGACATAGTAAAATTAAATATTTTATTTACAATCTTAAAAATAACTTCATATAGTATATGTATGATTATATTTCCGAGCCCAATATATTTTCACTTATGTTGGTAATTTATATTCATGTTGACTCAAACATTTGGAAATTTCTGTAGTTAAAAAGTGGGATTATTAATTATTTATTAATTATTTTTTTTATTTTCGTCTATCTTTAATATAAGAAAATATTGTAATTAATAATTCTTTTGGCTTCCTGTTTTCGACGAATTTACATGTTTTAGGGGTCGGAGATGCAGCAAAACATGTTTTTACAAATTTTCTGTCTGTCCATGTGCGTCTGTGTGTCCAATTTGTGTCAGCGAAAAATGTATGAAGTTATGCATAGAATTGAATCAAATTATCGGTTTTTGTCGATGTTGTCAATCAAATTGTCGGTTTTTCCCACATTAATTTGGGAATATTCCGTCAGAAGAGGGCGCTGTAATGGCAATTTTTTATTATTTTCATTATTGTATCATCGAAAAGGGTATAAAGTTATGCATAGAAATGAATGAAATTTCATATATATGTTTTTAGTTATGGCCAGTAGGTCACAGTTGAATTTCGGAATATTTTACAGGAAGGTGGCGCTGTAATAGCCATTTTTGGGGCATTTTCATTATTGTATCATCGAGTAAGGTACGAAGTTATAGAAGATATAGGATTAAATCAAGAAGCACTTCTGTTTGACTTCTGTTGACTTCCTGTTTTCGACGAATTTACACGTTTTAGGGGTCAGATATGCAGAAAAATAGGTTTTTACAAATTTTCTGTCTGTCCGTGTGCGTCTGTGTGTCCAATTGGTGTCAGCGAAAAATGTATGAATCTATGCATAGAATTAAACAACATTTCATGTATTGCTTTTTGGCTGTGCCCAGCTCACATTAATTTGGGAATATTCCGCCAGAAGGGGGCGTTGTAATGGTAATATTTGTGCCATTTTCATTATTGTATCATCGAAAAGTGTATATAGTTATACATAGAAATGAACAAAATTTCATATACCGTGTGAGTCAAAAGTTCGTTAACATTTTAAAAACTCGTGAAAAAGGAAGAAATTATGATAAAGGAGTGCAGTTTGCAAAAAAATGCTCACAAGGTAGTTGGAGTTTTTTTGCAGAAAAAAAAAAAAAAAAAAAAAAAAAAAAGTTAAAAAATCACATGTAGAAGGCGCTGACGACCCGAAATAGAATGAACAGGACAACAATACGCTTCATTCATTTGTTCTTCCAATAACAAATGTTCAACACGATCTCCAGAATATTCTACCACACAACCGTTGTCCGGATCATTGTGTTTCGGGTCGTCAGCGCCCTCTACATGGGATTTTTTAACTTTTTTTCTGTTGAAAAACATCTCACGACCTTGTGAGCCCTTTCTTGCAAAACGCACTCTTTTATCACAATTGCTTCCTTTTTTATTAATTTTTAAAGTTTTAACGAACTTTTGGCACACCTGGTATATATTTTTGGTTATGGCCAGGAAGTCCTGTTTGAATTTCGGGATATTTTACCGGAAAGGGTCGTTGTACAAGCAATTTTTGAGCCATTTCATTGTATCATCGGAAAATGTACGAAGTTAAGCATAGAATTGTACCAGACTTCATATATATGTGTTTCTGTACACTGTAAAAAAAATCTGTAAAGTTACTAAAGTTTTTCTAGGAAACTGGGATTCCTAGAACTTTTTATGTAACGGCAACAACAAAAACTTATGTAACAGACCGACTTTTGCGCCGAAAATCAAAAAGTATGTATGGTTACTAAGAATGTTTTAGGAAACTGGGATGCCTAGAACTTTTCATGTAACTACAACCAGAGTTACAGATAAAATTTTAGTAAGATTACTGTAATTTTAGCAGATTCATTTGTAAAGTTACAGATTTCTGTAGCTTTACAAAAAATAATTTTGTAGATTTGCAGCTTTTTTTGTACAGTTACAGATTAAAGTTTAGTAAGCATGTAACTTTACATCTGTAGAACTACAGATTTTTTTTTACAGTGTAGGGACGTCAGGTCCTATTTGAAAATTGGATATTTTTAATTACATGTAATGTAAAGAGATATAATTTATTATTATACAAACAGACATAAGGTTCGAAGTATACAACTAGTACATGCAACAATTGTTGCATGAAACAGCAAGGAAACAAACAAGTTGTTTTATTAAGGACACGTAATGCTATCTATTGGAAGCGAAAATAGTCATTGTTTTAACCCTTTATGTACTTAATTATGAATTCATGAAAATTTTATCTTCTAAAGCATTTATCGTGAATTTTATAAACTACATTGGAAGATTTACATAATCATTTAATAAATTTTAGAAGGATTTTAGAAGAATTGAAGGGTTTAGAAAGATTAATTGAATTTGAATTTATAGGGCTTTTTTGCGGGGAAATTTATTAGGGAATTTATTTGCGCTTTTATAACCCCCCCCCCCCCTCAAATCTTTTATTTTAAATATTTTTCTTAGTATTTTGTATAATTAGGAAATATACAAATATAATGTTCTTACAATAGAAATATAGAAGTATTTCCAAATTGAAAATCACACCCCCCCCCCCCCTTCCACAACGACAAAAAAGTTGAAATGTATCGCAAAATAAATCATCCTTTTAAAAATATTTTTGTTTTGAGTAACCAATAATGGATAAAGTAATGCATCTATAACTCATTGTAAACTGCATTACTACTAATCGATGTATTAATTGAATTTTATAGCAAGTTATTTTAATGATACTTATAAGTACCGTCAGTAGATAAAGGAATAAAGCCCGTTTAAAATCAATCACAATAGCAATTAGCGACACAAAAAAGCAGATGCTTAGAACATTGCAGTATGGACTTAAAATGAGGACGCGCGCCTAAACGTACTGCTATTTCAAATAGAAGTGTTTATGACGTACGGAGGTACGTCGTAGATCTTAAGGGGTTAAACTAAAGAATATATAATAAGTTGTTAAATTTAACAATACATTTAATAATCGATAAAAACTGATTTATCAATTAGAATGTTAATTTCATATCAAATGTAAGAAAATTCTCATATGTTGATGTTACTAATAACTAAAACAAAGAATGGAACAAATAAATCCAGCGATTTGGCAATATACAAGGTGTTTATAAAGTCCCGGACCCATTTTGATGTTTAATAACTCATAAAATAATGAAGATATAAACAAACTTAGGGCATTTATTGGTGGAATAACTCATATATTTTCCTTTTCAGGTTTGAATATCTTTACTTTTGTAAATATCGCCTGCGCGTGTGGTTAATTTCAGATAATTTCATTTTCCAGTCTAAATATCTGTACTTTTCTAAATATCGTCTGCTTATTAATTGCATTTTTCTCTCTTTTGTTTTTGGCAACTATTTCATTGTTATGTTTACTTTTGATGCGTTTGTTCTATGTTAATTTTGTATGTGATGTTTTATTCGAGCGGTTATTAAGGAGAATGCATACACCACAAGAGAAAGCAAAGATTTTATGGTGGTTCATAGAAACAAAATCGATAGTGCAAGCACAGAGAAATTGAAGAAGAATTTACCAAAAAGATCCTCCATCCAAAAGCAGCATGTTGCGGTGGAAAAAGAATTTTCTAGAAACTGGAAGTATCGCAGATAAGAAACGTTTCGGACGTCCCTGCACAAGTGATTTTGATGTTGAGCGTGTCAGAGAGACATTTTTACACTCCGTGCCACGAAGGGGGCACACGTGAAAGTTCATTGACAAGGGTCATGAAACTTTTTGAGTCTATCTAACCATTTATGTTATTAATTTTAATCTATATTAAAGCAAAATTTTCAACGGTTCAGAATCACTCTTAAAAAATAAAATTTAAAATTAGACAAGAATCGATAACAGTGTGATCTGCATACTTTTATATTAAAAAATAAAAAGCGTTGTCCAAGTCAGATTGAAAACGGAACGGTTTGAAGAGAATATTGCTTCTGCGTGTCACGTAATTGCTGAACTTGTATAAGAAAACTTCGTAAAACGATAGAATGAGACAAATTTGTGATGAACTTTTCTTTTCGAAGTGAAGAATTCTCTGTACTTGTCTACACACACACACACATTCTCCCGTTAACCGCTATTTAAAAAAACTGTCTATGAACTATGGGATTTAAATCCTACAAAATTAAAACATAACGTCACGTCTGATTTCAAATACAGCACTAGCACGCGATGTACGTATTCCATACTTATTTATATTATGAAGAAGCTAATTTAATTTTTCTAGTGAAGGATATAGGTTCACTGTTATTTTCCCGGTTTTTCTCGTATTCTGAAATTCTAACATCATGGAATTATACCATCAAAAATAGTGTGCATTAATGGACGCCAAATGAGACTTTATATGCTAACGGATAAACAATAATGACGTAATGTTAAAAGTTATTATAAGCATTAAACAAATCCCTGGCGGCTCGGCCTACAGGCGGAGGTAGATTTCGAAGTTAAGTACTAATTTCACTAAGAAAAACTAAATCAAGATTAAAGATAAACTCAGTTTAAAATTTTTATCTGGTTGCTTTTGACAAATTTTTAATTTCATTTTTCTGTAACTGCTGGTTATATCAGAATCATGTTGAGGCGGTATTAAAAAAATATTTTTCCATGCTCAACAACTCTAAATTTTCTGACACATTTTCAGACTCATTTTTAAAAGTAAAAACATGAAACTTGCTGACGTGATTTTTTGAAGCGATTTATAAGCGACCTGTGATTTTATTTTTCATTCAATTAATTAGAACTTAATTTACTAACAATTATTTTCTTAATACAACCATTTTTTCCGTTTCCAGCGCTATCGTTTCGAGAAATTTGACTCAAAATGCCCACTTTGACAGCCTTTTTTAAAATACATACTGTCTTTATAAAAACATTGACTAATGCTGCATATTATATTGTTAATAAGATAATCTGCCAATTGGATGGTTTGAGAGCAAAAACGAATTTAAAATCAGTCAGAAAATAAGCAATTTGGATTTCAGTATATACTTAATACGATAATTTTCTCGTTAACACCCTGTTTTTGTTTAATTTCCTTTTTCTGTAAGAGTTGGTCCTATCAAAAGCTTGTCAATATAAAAGTTGGAGATAACATTAAGAAGATTCATAATAAATTTAAGGGGATTTTATATCTTGTGAATGGGAGAAATTATATTTCTTTTTCTTCTTCAACCCCCTTTCCCATTTTTTTTTCGTTTTTTATTTATTTATTTTTTTTTCAGTAAGAGGTGGTCTTATCAAACATTTGTAAATTCAAAACTTGTAGATAGTATTAATAAGATTTATAACAAGTTTAAATGAATTTGGTATCCTGAGAATTGACGAAGTTACGAATTTTTTTCTCCCTAAAACCCTGTTTTGATCGCTTTTGAGTCCATTTTTAATTTTATCAAAAATCTGTGATACGTAAATTTTTGCCCTTTTTCCTAGAAGTAATAACTTGAACACTGATTTGATATGTATAATAATTAAGAAGTTATGGGTTTTTTTTTATTTTTCACAAAACCCCGCCCTATTTCCACCCTCTTGGTTCGATTTTGCCCAATAACGAACTTGGCCAAGATTTTCTGCCCCTTGATTTTATGTATCAGTTTGGAAGAGATTTGTGCAGAATTGTGAAAGTTATCGTGTCCATAAAAAAGGGATTATGTACATATATAGAGGGATAGTTAGCTAGATAAAGTTTTGAAGGGCGGGGGGGGTGGATTCTAGGGGTCATGATCGGCATGGATCTACAAAAACTTTTCAGAAATTCCAACAAAGGGGAGAACGTAATAGGTAGCATTTCTTACGAAATCTACCGAAAAGAAACGTGATTCAATGGCTCAAAATTTTCTCTCTCTTACTTTCAAGACTTTATATATTTTTTATGCATATTTTATATTTTACTTATTACTGCTATTATTAATTATTGTTCTATATGTTGTATTTGTTTAAAAGTTCTGCCTAAATAAAGGGAAGATGTTCTTTCCACACATCTGTTATTATTGGTATTTATTATTTCCTTCAGAAAAATTAACCACGACAATTGCAGTACGCATAAAACCATTAACAAGAAATTTCGATGAGAGCAGATTTATTTTGTGAATTGTAGGATGTTTGGTATTTTTAAATTTTTTGATCCGGTTCCTTCCTGAAATTTTTTCGTAGAGAGGGTACATGGACAAGACATTCGACCATGTTTATTGACATAAAATCGTAAATGTGTAAAGAATATGATATCCTGCATTATTCATTTTTGGCAATAAATCCCATTGTTTGTGGACAGTTATTTTTTATATAATATCGTCAACGGGAAAACAGACAAGTACCAATGTTTCTTATGAATTATTTTAACTGATTTATGAGAAATTACTCAAAAAGTTTAATCGATTTTGTAATAAATTCATAATATGTATGTAGTTGATGTATTACTAATGAAACTATAACCATCTCTATAACCATATGAGAAATTCTCAGTTGGTGATTTGTAAATTCACTTCTAGAATCACGAGGTACCAATAAACATAACTAATGCTGGTTGCTGCTACTGCTGACTGCTGCTGGTTGCTACTACTGCTGACTACTGCTGGTTGCTGTATACGAAGTACCCACAAGAGGTGTCCAAGGCAAAAATTTCTAAAAATAGGTAAAGGGAAGACATCTTACTTCGAGGGGGACGAAATGTATTATAATAATTATTCATCCTATGGCAAATACAATTAAGTGGCAAATGTAAAACGTGACTCATTTTTAAGTGTTTTATCAAAATAAAGTATTTTGAATTTTCTTGATCTTTAGTGTGATATTTCTGAATTTTTGTCGTTACTTTGTTGAAAACCTTACTTGATAGACAGAGGAAAGAACTCAGCGTTTCGCGAAACATCAGAAACACGTAAAACTCTGAAGGAAAAAAGTGTTATTTTGATCTGTGACTTATAGCGTTGTAACAGTTGATACTCAGATCTAATTGAAGATAAATATCTACCTCTGCTGACATACAAAAAAGCAATTTTTTTTTTTTTTTTTTTTTTTTTTTTTTTTTTTTTTTTTAACCATGCAAAGAACACGAAAGTAAAATAATCATAATTTTATTTCAATTTCTAATTTTTAAAAGGAATGAGTATCACGCGGCTTATATATTTTATATATAAATTGATAAAAATTTTTACACTTATAGAATGTCCTGTATTGTATCTTTGTAATATGAAATCATTCCACAGATAAATTTTGCGGATTAATAAAAATAATATTTTAACAGAACATCATTAACGGTATGGGAGAATTTAATATTTGAAATTCGGTGAAATAATTGAAGAGCTGAGTGGAAGAACATGTTATGCAACATTTTCTTAAAAATGATTTTATCTCTTGGACGAAGGTGTTATCAGGTATCCTATCACATGGTAAAGCTAAAATACCAAAGTTCTATTTAGCCTTGAAGATTTAAGACGTTATTCATTAATATTTAATATTTTAATATTTAATAATGAAAATAATATTAATATTTTTTAATCTTTAAAAATTAAATATGAATAAGGTTTTTTTCATAAAGTTTAGTACCACACTTGTTAATATTTTATGAAACAGAAAATAAATCATTAATATTGACAAAAAAAACTTTCACATCAAATTTCTTCAAATGTAATTTTTGTTACTTAACATGTTCTTCTACTTAGCTTTTCAATTGTGAAATGGAATGTGATAAACGAACACGGATTTGCATCTTTTTGGAACATTGAATCTTTACACAAGTAAAGTTATATTATAACCAATAATTTATTTCTCAGGAGTAAATAAAAACTGCGGACACAATAGCTAAATATTCCTATAATATTAAAATAAAATTAATATGTTTTATTTTCATTCTTTTTTTAATATATAGACAAGGTTTTCGGTCAATGTTTATGAGCGTCTGGCGCAATCGTACAATCTTGGAAATTTATCAAATAACATGCAGATTTTATGCAAATATTTTAATTGATTTCAAAATTCTTTAACAAAATAAGTCTTAGTTTTGCATTTCGGGCTCACTGTCGGCGAAATTATTTTATTAGGATGAGTGAAGAGAATCCTCTTCTAAGCTACACAAATTACATTTTGTCGTACACTTTACAAAAAAAGCTATTCAGTATTTTGACTTGCAATTAAACATAAAAATAAATTATGGCCTGTAGATTTGCACAGTATTATTCTTTTACAGATTAACATAAAAAATTTATTATTTTAATTAATTTATTTTACATGTTTTACCATTACGGACGCATTTTTGCAAATAAAAAATGAAACACATATGGGGCATTCTCACAACCTTTTGACTTTTGAGTGATACAATCTGACAAAATTAAACTTTCTAAAATAACATTTTAATCTGATAGAAGATAGACGAATGCCTTAATGATTCAAAATAAAGAAAAAATGGTCAGAAGCGAAATTTTTTTTATTTAACTGAGGTTTAAGTTAAACTTGTGAGTTTAATTTTCCCTAGCATTTTACCCCTATAACTTTTTATTTTCTTCTAAATTTTTACTTATAATGAATTTGCATAGTACCCACAGGACATTCAAATAAGAAATAATAACAATGTAGTAGTTTGAATACAGAATTTTTGTATAACATTGTCTTAAAGGAGTGTAAAAGAAGGGACGGTAAGGTAAAAAAAGGGGATGGTATTGGAAAAAAGGGACGAAATGGTAAAAAAAGGGACGGTAAGGATGGAACGGTAAGGAAAATTACCACCTATTCTAGGAAAATCTAGGAAAATCATGTTAAGACTAAGTGATAGCCACAATGTTCATTGATTTTTAGAAACAGTTGTTAACATTGGATTAAATTAAATTTCTTTTTTAATTTACCTCGAAAAGTGCAGGAATAAACCTTGGGGACGGTGAGACTACCAGTAAAGCCACGATGCTCGAAATTGGTATTTAAATGCTGATTTAAATTCTACAGTAAATTTCCTGCCAAAGAATTTTAGACATTATTTCTCTAGCATACTTCTGCATGAGAAAAAACTTTTAAAAAATTCTGTAACTGCATCTGAAATGATTTTCTGTATAACTTTAGAAGAGGGATGGTAAGGAATATAAAACCCAGGGACACAGTTTAAAAAATAAGAACAACCCTAAAAATGTGTGCAGGTTAATTTTTATCTACATATTTATATATAATAATAGTTCCAGTTTCAAAAAAAAAATTACATCGAATTATTTTTATCGAAACAATTTTATCCAGACAGCTCCAAACTTAAAAATCAGCATCAGGGACACGGGACGGTATAGGAGTTTTCCAGGTGTTTGCACCCCCAACATCGTCCAAAACTTATTTATCTCTTTAATATTGATGTGCAATCATGAAATGGGATGTTTCGCAGTATATGAAATTAAAAAAAAAAACACAAAAAATTGTATTAAAATAAAAATTATTATTCAGGGACATGAAAGTCAAAAGATTGTGAGAAAGTCCCATATATTTTCGGAAGAAAAAAATAAGAAATGCAGTTAGTCATTATAGTTAGAATCATGATCAATTAAATAGTTTCACGATTTCTTTTATGAAATTTTAAAAATACCCTTTTTATGAAAATTGTAGCGTATTTTTAATGAATTAAAATTTGTGAAAATTCAATTATTTACATTCCATTATAAAAGTAATTTTCAGTGTTAAGAATTCCAATACAATATTTATTCTTATGTGAAATCATTTACCCATACGATACTTACGCATTTAAAAAAAAAAGTATATTATGATTTTTTTTCTTTTTTTTTTTTTTTTTTTGTAAAATGGAAACAAAAGAATTGTGAACAAATAAAATTAATTGTTAAACTCGTTATATCATAAATAAAAAATTCCGAGGAAATTTTAAGTTATTTGGCTGAATTTACATTGCTAAAATTAAAATGCGCCAAAACATAAAATAATGTTTTTGCTTAATAAAGATGCAAAAAAAAAAAATATATATATATATTGTTACTTTCAAATATTTGTCGTATTTAAGTATTGCGCAGGAGCGCAATACTCATTTATTTCCAGTGTTACTTCTCAATGTTAATTTAGCATAGAAAAGCCTATGGAGCTCATAACTTTTTCATTTTTCCCCACTTTTTTGTCCCTGGCGCCACAATTGTTTTTATTCTTTACTAATTCTGATATTATAAATCTAAAGTGTAAAAATTTTTGCCTGACGTCAGGGTCAAAGCGGATGATAAAATGTCTTTTTATATGGGTGAATTATAACCCAAAGAGTAACATGGTTAATTTTTATTTACATTATCCAAGTATTTTTCTTAATAATTCCAAATTTCGCTTTTTCCTTGGAGAATTAGCGGGCATTTTTCCTATAAAATTTAACGTTTTTCTTCATTGTTGCAAATAACTCAAAAACCGTAATAATAATTTATCTCTTTTTAATTGTAAGATTTATACACATGAAAATTAAACTGAAATAGTTTTATTTAAGAATTAAAAAAGATGAATATGGCGTCATAGTAGAAATAAAAAGGATATTTTCAGAATACGTTTTTGCTTTGGTTAAATTTATGTCTTAGTAGAAAGTTTCGAAATGATAGCTATTCTTACGCAGGTAGCGAAATTAGTGAGAAATTGCGTAACTTAAATTTTAAAATGTATTTTTTTTTCAACGATGTTAACTATTTATATACCAAGTTCAACTTACGTAATAATTTTCGCTTGTGTTTGCATCACCCCTTGGGAGGGAATAAGGTAACAAAATTTAAACAAATATTTTTGTTTAATTTTTTTACTGTATCACACCTATAATCCCTTCTCTCTATTCAAAAAAAAAGTAACTAATACTGTCACTGCAACCGCCGGTTTTGATTTTTTTGTGAACGGAGATTTTTCTTCGTTAATATTAAGAAAAATATTGCATACAAAAATATGAGAATCGGTGGTATTATAGAGAAATGTTTGATAAACACGCTGATGCAGACAGTTTTTAAATCGAAGAATTATTTTAATAGATATTTAATGTTAAAGTTGCTCAAAATTGTTCCATTAAAAAAGTTTTATAGGAGCAAAAACTATACATAGGAATTTAATCATTTTTAGATCATTTTATACATTAGAAGTTCCCGGTGTGCAGACTGCATTTTTTTTACTCATTTTTTGAGGTTTTATTTCTATTTGAAATTCAAATTTTCAGCATTTCGAGAGACATTTTTTCAACTTTTGGAAAAGGGTATTTTTTTAAATTGCTGCCAAATTTAAAAACAACGCAAAGATTAATATTTTCTTCAAATTAAAAATTTATTTACACATGACTATTATAAACAGAAAAACACTTTCAAATGATAATTAAAATATTACGTTTTAAAAGCAGGGAAATATTGATAATTACGTCACAAAAACAATATGTACACGTGGATTTTAAAAGAGAAAGAAAATTGTAAAATAATAAATTCATTAATATGCGTTAAAAGATGCAAATGGAGGAAATTATGTCCTATTTAAAATTGCCAAACCATAATATTGCGAAACAGTTTAAATTTAGAAATATACTTGCACGAGACATTTATTTCATATTTTGAGATAATCTTATATATATAGTACGCTATCGTTCGTGGCACAGAAATCGTGATTATTTGTTAATTGTTTAATGGCAACGCTCAAATGAAACTCATCTCATTGCTTATTGAACAGCATTTAATGCATCTCCATTCCTATAAGGGGGTTACCATAGGGGGGAGACAGTCTTCTGTCGCTAAATGCCCCCACGTTCGTCGCCAACTTGGCAGTATATCGCCAAATTTGGTGACCAAACTTAGTCGCCAAAAGTGACGCCAACTTGGCGATATCTCTAATATTTCGCCAGATTCCCATAGACTTCCATTGTAAACCAATAAGTTTTACTTGCTTACAGAAAATCAACAAATTGAGATATTTTGAACCAATGCAGATGTTAGTGAAGTGCCTACAAGAATCGCATTGCATTTGTGTTGAGAATTCTAAGACAGTGCAAATAATATTTCTGTTTATAGACCGGGAACTGGCAGCACAGATAGTCATCTCATCGAGTTCACGGCTGAAATTCCAGAATTAGTTAAAACTCGTTACGCATATTAAAATACAATCGGTCTGCCAAGTCATATCTTGGTGGAAAACAACTGAATACCTGATTTTAGTGCTTGAATCGTACGTTTACTATTGCGTTTTCCTACTCCAAGTCCTCCATGTTTTCATACTTTTGGGTGAGGAAAACACAATGGTAAACCTACGTGTCTACCGCGAAAATCAGGATTCTGTTTTCCACCAAGATATGACTTGGCAGACCAATTGGGGTTTAATATGCGTATCAAGTTTTAACCTCTTCTGGAATTTCAGCCATGAACTCGATGAGGTGATTGTCTGTGCTGCCGGCTCCCATTCTAATACTTAATTAATTTTATTTTAGCTTATTTTCATTTTTTACCTGATCTGATTTAATCAAAGACGAAAGCAGCCCGTTAACAGGGAGAGCGCCACTTTTTTGTTTTAAATTATTATTCACACTTTTGAAATTTTTTTAAAGCCGATCAAATTCGCGTGCTTTTAGAGTTTGCGGTATCTGATTGGGGTGAGTGTAGCTCATAGGGAGCAGGGCCCCCATGGTATTGTCAAATATTAGTAGTAAGGATTCAACACAATTTGTCTTTGCATTCATAGCGTTCCTGAGCGGGAAATATGGTATCTAAATTTAAGTGAAATTAATTTTTTAAGTTTTGATCATAGATTTTTTACGTTCCGATTGGAAGTTTTTGTCCAAACTACAGCAACCTGCATTACTGCAATGGTGAAATATTTTGAATTATACATTTGTAAACTGCATCACACATTGTGATGCGATATCGCATACATAAAAGCCTGATAGTGTCACCCTCTATTATTTTTGAAATGCGTTCGTCTGAATGCAGTAGTTATTAAAAAACTTGACATATTAAACAAAAACATAATTTGAAGAACACAAATTAAAAAATATATATATATTTCCTACATTGTTTAAGCAGGTTGTATATTTCATTCAATTAGTTCTAAATTTTTGTAACAAATATGCTAACCCAATTTAAGATTAAAAAATAAATATAAAATTCATGCAGTATGATATTTGAAACAACCTAAAAAATTAGACTCCGTTCAGATGAAATCGAAATAAATCTTAGACATTTAAGGGTTTTGTATTTTGCATTCATCTTATCATTTTATGATCAATCGCCGTAAACATAATACAAAATCTGCAATACAAATATTTTCAATTAAAAATTGAAGACGTCTAAGATTTATTTCGATTTCATTTGAACGGAATCTAATTTTTTAGGTTGTTTTATTTTATGAATTTTATTTTTATTTTTTAATCTTAAATTGGGTTAACTTATTTGTTACAAAAATTTAACATCAGATATTAGAACTAATTGAATGAAATATCTTAATATATGCCCCTTCTCGGGCTAAAACAATGTAGGAAATATTTTTTTTTTTTTAATTTGTTCTTGAAATTATGTTTTTGTTTAATTAAATAATGCTTCGCAAATCCAAACAAAGCATGTCTTTTGCTAGTTTATTATAGCGTTTCTAATATTTTTGGGCGTAGAATTCACATTACTAAATCAATATATATCGCTAATTTAAGAAGTCAAATTTTACTATACCTTCAAAAGTAATCTTTATCTTACACTGAAAGAAAAAATATACTTCATTTAGAACGAATAGGTAGTCATGTTCTAAATCCCTAAACTAGAAAAATAGATTTCCGAGATGTGCGAATAAACAAATAAACTGAATAGACGAAATGATCGAGAATTTCCAGTCTATAGTTTTCTAGCAGATATAACGATACATTATTTTATGAATTGTTTGAATTGCCAGAAATTATCACTTGATTTCTAGAATTAATTCATAAACTAGATTTATTATTACTGAAACTCACTTCTTGTGTTCGCATTTATTTGTAGAGATTTTTAAATAAGTTTGACATAACTAGAACTCTCTAAATTACTAAATGCATGCATGATTTCGAAGTCAAAACTAAGTGTAGCTTTTGAATAGAGTACTGTGTGTATGGTTACGCCATTCCCCTTAGCAATGGCAGGTAACTGTGATGGCCGACGTCTGCACCATGCAAAATGGGATACATGCCGCAGTGCAATTTCGGTATACATGCCGCAGTTTCTTTTGTATGGGATGATTAAGTGTTATTAACTTTTCCTTATATTTTTGCATAGACTAACTATGTTAGGCATGTTATCATGTTTACTAAAACCAAAGAAGAAAAAGGAAAAAATAAAAAGTAAGAAGGGCCAGAAAGATAACAGTCAAGATGATAATAATGAAAAATTGGATTATGCGTAACGCAGACGAACTTTGCAAGGAAATGTTTAGAAAACTACTCCAAAAAAAGGAAGTGTAATTGGCTTCGTTGCATCATGTGTCAAATGTAGTTACATAAAGACTGTACTATTTCGACACCTTTTCTGTAGATTGTAGTCGGAAAAACAGGTCTCTTAACCCATTCGGGACCATAGGTGCATATAAGCACCTTCATGAAGAGCATACAAAATTTGTTTCTCGCACCAGTAAAAAAGAAAAGTAATATTTGCTTTCTTTAATTAGAGCATTTTTATGATTATTTAAGTAAAGGTAACTTCTTTTAAAAAAGTGGTGCCAACCGAATAAAATTTGTGTAAAAGCCACCTGTCCCGAAAGGGTTAATAAATAAATTATGTAAACACAATTTTACTTTTTTTTCTTTTCCCCCTCTAAAACATTCATGTTACGTTGTTGCTGAAATATCAATTGAAATTTAATGTAAAAAAATAAGTCTATAATTTTAATAGTGAAAGTAGGCAAACAATTATTAATTTGAATCTACTAATACGTTTCATTCTACTCATTTAGTTTCATTTTATCATTACTCGTTAATTGTAGTCCAGATATGAATATTTTTTTAATATTATCATTTATAATTTCATTCTGTTCATATTACAAGCGCGGCATAACTACCGCAGAACTGCGGCGTCTCAGCCTGAATGCACGGGTGACGCGCCGCAGTGTAATGTTTTAGAAAAAAATTGTTAAAAAATATTAATTGTTTGTTTTGAATTTTTTTGTCGCGTTGTATATTTAACATTAAATAGCACAGCATGATTTTTTTTTATGTCCAATATGGGATTTTATACACAAATTGAAAAAAATGTGCTGCATATATCCCGGAATTACCAAATAGATTCTGGCTCTGTGACAGATAGACAGACAGAGGAGTGAGATGAATAGGGTTTCGTCAGATGAGCGAAACCCTAAAAACGAAAAATCAGTGGAAATTACGCCATATTGACACAATTATATCAATTATTCTCCTTAGTTTAATCAATGTAAAAATACAAGCTAAGCATAACGTCATCGGCTAAAACTTTTCAAATGCACTTTATATGCACGTTTTTAGGCTTAACCACAATGAATTCAAATAAAAATATATTTTCTATTTAACTGTAATGAAAAAAGTTAATAAAGCCATAATGCATAAAGATAAAATAAACCCCATACACAATATTCTTGTAATGATGCAATGAATGTAAATTTTTATGAACTTATAAAAATAAAGTACACGCGCATATTTGTTTTACCACGAATAACATGAAAATGAAAAAATATGTCCAAAAAGCCACGTGTCTGAATATATTTTATTATTTCTCTTTAATCTGAAACAATTGAAGTAATCCGGTTGCCACCATTTTGAAGAAATTTCATAAAAATCTTTTCAAATTAAAATTAAAATAGAAAAATGGGAATATTTTTAAAATCTGGTAGTGCGGGAACATTTACAAATTAACAGTTTTCATTAAAAAAAATATTTAGCAAAATAGTTTCGGTAGAAAGCTCAGACCAGATGACTAAAAGAACAGTATTGTGCCTTAAATATATAGATAATTTTAGCTGTTTGTAAATCATGTGTGAGCTTTGTTTTGTAATTTTGTTATAAATGTTAAAATATTCCATATTATCGGTTCTTAACATTTTAAATCTATTTTAAGTTCAAAAAAGTCCTTCCGGCCAGTGCCGGGAGGAAGAGGTAGCTTTCATAATCCTTATTTTAAAAAAGCCAACTTATATCATGCAAACACACGAAGCTCAATTTAGTGGAAACCGAATATAGGAGATTCAATACTAATTTTTATCAATATAATGAATGAGAATTTCGCGAAATTAGTCAACTTTATCCAAGCTGCTTTTCTTTAAAGTAACTTATATTTGGCTGCCAAATTCGGCAATTTCTTAAAGTGCCTGTCATTTTAGACCTTAGACCTTAGTCGAGACCTTAGTAATTGCTGTGCACATGCTCACTCACATCGGAATCGGTTAATATACAGGAGTGCTGTCGAATGCAAAAAATCAGATTTTTCAAATTGTCACCCACAATTGATATTGAAACTGCTATATCTGAGCCATTTTTTAAGGTAAAGACAAACAAAAAATGCTCCTGAATCCTTATATCAAGATCAAATACTTACGAAAGAAACCTTTTTCAATTTCTAATTTTTTTGCACCTCACTTTAAATATATATATATTTTTTAATTTAATGGCCGCCATTTTGAAACAAGATGGCTGATGAATCTGGCCAGCGAACTTGGTCGAGGTGTTGATGTATACTATCCACATGCCTTCTTACATCGAAATAGGCGAATACGTGTGTTATCGCGTGACAAATACAAGATCGTTTCAAAATGTTAGCCATGCTAGAAATTTAAAGTGCTATAAATCAACCATTTTTTAAGATATCAACAAAAGAACAAATTTTCAGAAACAAAAACTGCTCCGGAATCTTTGTATCAAGGCCAAACACATAAAAAAAATCTTTTTCATTTTCCAATTTTTTAATACCTCATTTTGAATTTTAAATTTAATTTTTTTTTAATGGCAACCCTTTTGAAACAAGATGGCGAATGAAGCTGGCCAACGAACTCGGTCGAGACATTGGTATGTACTATGTGCAGACCAAGTTACATCCAAATAGGTTCATAAATACGCCTGTTATCGCGTGACAAAAATCAGGTCGTTTTAAAATGTCAGCCACAAGAGAAATTCAAAATGCTATTACTCAGCCATTTTTTTTTAGATATAGACGAAAGAAAAACTGTTCCAGAATCTTTGTATTAAGGTCAAACACATACAAAAAAAATCTTTTTCATTTTCCAATTTTTTGGTATCTCATTTAAATTTTTTTATTTTTTAATTTTTTTAAATGGCCGGCATTTTGAAACAAGATGGCGGATGAAGCTGGCCAACGAATTCGGTCGAGATATTTGTATGTACTATGTACACACGAAGAAACATCCAAGTCGGTTCATAAATACGCCTGTTATTACGTGAGAAAAATCAGGACGTCTCAAAAAGTCAGCCACGCTAGAAATTCAAAATGCTATGACTCAGCCATTTCTTAAGATATAGACGAAACAAAAACTGCTCCCGAATCTTTTTATCAAGGTCAAACACATAAGAAGAAAATATTTTTTCAATTTTCAATTTTTGGTACCACATTTCAAATTTAAATTTTTCTTAAAAATTTAAATGGCCGCCATTTTTAAACAAGATGGCGGGTGAAGCTGGCCAACGAACCCGGTCGAGACATTGGTATGTACTATGTATAAACGAAGTTACATCCAAATCGGTTCATAAATACGTCTTTTATCGCGTGACAAAATTCAGGACGTTTCAAAATGTCAGCCTAGCTAGAAATTCAAAATGCTATAACTCAGCCATTTTTTAAGATATAGACGAAACAAAAACTGCTCCGAAATCTTTGTATAAAGGTCAAATACATAAGAAAAAATATTTTTCCATTTTCAATTTTTTGGTACCACATTTCAAATTTTAAATTTTTAAAAAAATTTTAAATGGCCGCCATTTTGAAACAAAATGGCGGATGAAGCTGGCCAACGAACTCGGTCGAGAGATTGGTATGTACTATGTACAGACCGAATTACATCCAAATCGGTTCATAAATACGCCTTTTATCGCGTGACAAAATTCAGGACGTTTCAAAATGTCAGCCACGCTAGAAATTCAAAATGCTATAACTCAGCCATTTTTTAAGATATAGACGAAACAAAAACTGCACCGGAATCTTTGTATAAAGGTCAAATACATAAGAAAAAAATATTTTTCCATTTTTAATTTTTTGGTACCACATTTCAAGTTTTAATTTTTTTTTTAAATTTTAAATGGCCGCCATTTTGAAACAAAACGGCGGATGAAGCTGGCCAACGAACTCGGTCGAGACATTGGTATGTACTATGTACACACCGAATTACATCGAAATCGGTTCATAATTACGGGAGTTACAGTGTGACATAGGTCAGATATATATATATATATATACAGGGTGATTCAGCTCGTCGGTGACAAACTTTAAGGATCGATAGAGCACACCTAGACGAACATTTTTGAATAGGGAATGTAGGGTCCCTGACGCGATGGTAAGGCGCTAGGCGCTTTCGAAAATTTGGGTGCCGAAATTCGAAACGTCATAAAAACTAGGGAAATGGTTAGATTTTCTTGCTTGTTGCGTCGAAATGATTCTGTTTGTTTAGACTTTCTTCAGTACCAATTTGATAAGCGTATCTCTTAAAACATGGATAGGGGGCGCTGCAGACTTTGGAGAGCTAGACAACAACTTTAAGCCCGTTATTTTGATAATTTAACACATGCTCGCCAAAGTTTATACTCTAACTTAAAGTTTGAACCCAAAAGTAGAGCCCTGCAAAAAGCGTAAGAGCCGGAATAAAATGTCAAAGTACAGGGTGGTCGAAACTCGAAGGCTCCTAGGAGATAAACAAACAGATTTCTTGACTTATGGCATGCATTTTCATGATTCTGTTTGCTGGGGCTCTCTGAAACTCAGTTGAACGGTACAAAAAGAAACATCGATAGGGGGCGCTTTGGGCAAAAAACATAATTCGTTGACATTTCGGACGCTAACTGGAAACGGGGCGCTACGATCAGTTAGAAACAAAACAAGAGAGTAATTTACTTATCATAAGAAGCTATTAAAACTGCAGTTTGTTTGTTTTTTTTAACAAACATAGCTGGTTTCAATCATGCACAATGCGCGCAATAAAATTTACATAAGGTGCTTTTTGCTGATTTATGCAAAAGATATCGTACCATATCGATATGCAAAAGATACGTAATGCGTAGACGACAACGCGAGATGACGTAGTTGTATGCGCAGACACGTCTTTTGAACGTGCGGTACCTACTTAAGCTTCGGGTTACTTGTCTGCAGATCGGTAGTAGGATGGAACGGTACACAAACTCTGAATTGGCTGACATGCATTTGGCGTATGGCGCTGCTGGTTGTAATGGACGAGCCGCTCAGCGGTTGTACGCCGAGCGTTACCCCAACAGGCAAATCCCCTGCCATGCCTTCTTCGCTCGAGTACACCAGAGGTTGTCCACAACGGGATCTTTCGACGGAGGCAGGCCTGAACGGGAGCGATCAGTGAGCACCCCCGACAACGAAGAGGCTGTGCTTAACCTGGTTGAGGACAACCCAGGTCTTAGCACGAGAGATATCGCCAGACATGTTGGCATTTCGCAAGCAACTGCGTGGCGCATCTTACGTTCCCGGAATCTGCACCCCTACCACATCCAGCGGGTGCAGTTGCTCAGAGAGCAGGATTTTGGCCCTCGAGTGGAATTCTCAAGATGGTACTTGGCGATGAGATCCAGGGATCCCCGTTTTGTAAACAGCATTTTGTTTACGGACGAGTCCACCTTCAGCCGGGAGGGAATGTGGAACGCCCACAACAGTCATGTGTGGTGTGATGAAAATCCACATGAAACCAGAAGCCGAGCAGCCCAGGGGCGTTTCTCAGTAAATGTGTGGGCCGGCATTCTGGGGGATTGCCTCATTGGCCCTTATTTGTTACCTGAACGGCTGACAGGTGGAAATTACCTGATTTTCCTGGATCAAGTGCTGCCGCAGCTTCTGGATGAGGCGCACGTACCCGAAGGTTCGCGTCGCCAGATGTGGTTCCAGCACGATGGAGCTCCGGCCCATTACACGAACGACGTGCGTCTCCATCTAAACGCAAGGTATGGCCAGCGGTGGATCGGGCGTGGGGGTCCAGTTCACTGGCCTGCCCGATCACCAGACCTCACCTGCTTGGATTTCTTCCTTTGGGGTTACCTGAAGGCCGAGGTATACCATACACCTGTCAGCAGTGCTGAAGAACTTGTGGCGCGCATTGTGGCAGCTGCAGGGCAGATCAGAGATACTCCTGGCATTGTTGGAAACACACACTCCTCAATGCGACGGAGGTGCGAAGCCTGCATCATGGCCCAAGGTCGAAATTTCGAGTATCTTCTGTAGTGTTATTTTTTGTAAATAAATTTCCAGTATCATTGATGTTTTTGGTCTAAATTTATTCAGAAGTGTTGAGCAGAGGTAGAAAATGTGTTTTCATTATTACTAACTGATCGTAGCGCCCCGTTTCCAGTTAGCGTCCGAAATGTCAACGAATTATGTTTTTTGCCCAAAGCGCCCCCTATCGATGTTTCTTTTTGTACCGTTCAACTGAGTTTCAGAGAGCCCCAGCAAACAGAATCATGAAAATGCATGCCATAAGTCAAGAAATCTGTTTGTTTATCTCCTAGGAGCCTTCGAGTTTCGACCACCTTGTACTTTGACATTTTATTCCGGCTCTTACGCTTTTTGCAGGGCTCTACTTTTGGGTTCAAACTTTAAGTTAGAGTATAAACTTTGGCGAGCATGTGTTAAATTATCAAAATAACGGGCTTAAAGTTGTTGTCTAGCTCTCCAAAGCCTGCAGCGCCCCCTATCCATGTTTTAAGAGATACGCTTATCAAATTGGTACTGAAGAAAGTCTAAACAAACAGAATCATTTCGACGCAACAAGCAAGAAAATCTAACCATTTCCCTAGTTTTTATGACGTTTCGAATTTCGGCACCCAAATTTTCGAAAGCGCCTAGCGCCTTACCATCGCGTCAGGGACCCTACATTCCCTATTCAAAAATGTTCGTCTAGGTGTGCTCTATCGATCCTTAAAGTTTGTCACCGACGAGCTGAATCACCCTGTATATATATATATATATATATCAATTTTGAACGGAGGGTGGTTTCGGGGTCTGGGGGTCATGATCGATGAAAATATACCAAAATTTTTTGAAATCGCTTTCCTCCGAACGGCTGCAATAGGTAGCTTTTTTGTAAAGAAAGCTACCTAATATGTTTTTCGTTCATTTAAAACTTAATCGTGCTAAAATGAGTTAGACTTTCGGGAAATTTTATTATTGTTCGATATATTTTCCACTGCTCTCTGAATTCATATGTTTCTAGATTAAAGGGGATTTGAAATGCTTCAAACGATGAATATTGACTAAAGTTTGTCATGTATTATGAATACTATAATTAATTTAGATTATTACTTCTTTTTACAAGTATTTATTTGCATTCTATACAAATAAAAAATATTTGCTAAGTTGTAAGACACAATAGGATTATTTATAATAAAACACACATACTACAATATATATTAAAACACACATACACACATAAATAACGCCTGCATTCAACAGTTAAAGGTATTTAAAGGTATATACGTCGATCGATGTAATAGTAAAATATATTCATCGTTGTCCGGTCATCCAAGGTGTCGTATACATGGCTGGTGACTTCCCCAACATGGTTTATTAGTGAGAAATTGCAGACTCAGGCATCGGCCGGAGTAGCTCAGTGGTTTGAGCAGCAGTCTTGTATACTGTGGTCCCGGGTTCGATTCCTGGCTCTGGCTAATTTTTCACTGCAGTTGGGTTTATTGAGTTTATTGTATGTATGTCTGTATAATATTTATATAAACCTTTAATAGGATTGTTGTTCAGTTGTAAATAGGGCAGGGGCAACATAGCATGCAGTCTTGGATGAAACATTTTGCTTGTAGCAACAACTCTTACTAGAACAATGGACTAGTAAAAATTATCCTTAAATTGGATATATTATACAGGGTGATTAAAAAAAACGTTTACAAAATGACATGGTAAATCAGGCATACAACAAGGATGAAAAAACACATCGGAACATAGGGTTGCAAACCACTTAATGAGTCACAAATACGGGGTGTTTCATCCTAACTCAATTTAGGTTGACGGTAATAACTTTCAGCAAACTGAAGTATATTATAATAAAACATTTAACAGACATCTTCACTAGAGCTGGACGATATCAGAAATTTAATATTGCAAAATATCAACGAGTTAATATTGATATTGGTGATATATCGCGATAATTACCTTAAATTGTGCAAAAATAGAAATATTGCTAATTTCGAAACATAAATGGTATAGTAGTAGAAATTTGAGTAAAACAGATGTAGCGAGCAACGAATCAATGTCTCATACCGATATGTTCACACAGCATCATTAAAATAAGTATATATATTTATACAAAAAATATTTTAGAAAAGAAAACAATGATTGATATATGTTTACACTTATAATATTTATTTCACAGTATTTTCCTTCAAAAATAGTATGTTTTCTATTTTTCCTACCCTATGCATTATTTATCAGTAACATTTTAACTATTTAATCACATTGCGAATAACTGAGAAAATTATAAAACACAAAGTAAAATAAAATATTCTCAAATTTAGGACGTTTACGATTTTATTCTAATTAGTACAGGAAAATAGGAAGCTCGGGAAAAATTTAAATTAATTTACTGCCACATGTCAGGTTAATATACTTGTTATTAAATAGGCTTCAGTGGATGATAGACGCAGCAGAAATGTTGCTTTTCAATCTTTCTCTAAGGAATCAATTAATTCTTAATAGAAAAAAATCACTGTAGTTATATCTTCCTATCTATTTACTACAAGAAAACAACATTGAAACATTTTTAAAAATATATAAATACTCAAATCACATTTGGGAATAGTTTTATATTAATTTAATTTTTTTTTATAAATATTCGTAGCTGAAAAATATCAAGACAGGATATATTAAATTCACTCGAGAAAACTTTGCTCTAAAATGACAAAGAAGAAAGAACGAAGTACAATATGAATAAGTATTACTGACTGGGAAGCTCTTCTTAAAAGCAACCAATCATCACAGTGAATGACTGCTTTGACCTTGAACTTTTCACCAACTTGTTTGTAACAAAAGGCGAAACTTTTGCATTACCGGACTGTAATTGGTTGCTCGCAAACCGAGCATTTCAGCAGCTCAGGTATAGACTCGATGATAACCAGCTATCATCTGTATCAAACGCAACAACGAATAACCAGTGCTCATGTGAATATTCATAATGTATCAGTATCTAGAGTTATTGCAATACGAGTAGGCCAACGATAAGTGTTATCCACTATTTTACGCAGACAGTCGAAATAAATCTAAGTTTACAATAAAGGAAAGTATCGCAATGATTGGGATCATTTCTAACGGAGAATATCAGCGGAAAGAAAGATTATCGAGGTAGATATTCTGTTTTGGATGAGGCAGGAAGTTAAAGACATTGGAATGGAATTTTTTTTGTTGTTGTTCGGGGCTGTGGCGGTGAGCACAAAACATTATTGAGTTTTATTATTTTATTGAGTTTTGAGATATTTGACGATATTTCTTTCGGGGCTCGTGTTCTTAATTGCAGTGTTATCTAAGTACTGTTATTTTATTGGGATATATCAACAGAGTCAAAGTTTAGATATTGTTATTGCGATAGTTAAGAAATATCATTATCTGTCGATATATAATATAATAGCAAAAGCGGCAGAGTTTTGCTAAAATATGTTTAAGAAATAGAAAATGCAAACGACTTTCTAAAATTTCTGGCAAACCAGTTGACATACGAAAGTGATTTTTTTTTTTTTTTTTTTTTTTTTTTTTTTTTTTTTTTTTTCCTGTTGAAAGATAGATCTTGACGAGACAAATAAAATTATAGCATTAAAAAAAATTACTGTAACTTTCAGTAGTTTTTTATTTAACATTAAACGAAACAAGTAATGTAAAAATTATGTTTTTAAAGTCAATTCCTACTTAGGTCATCACAGAAAAATTTAATATAATCCCTTAAGCTAATATTAGTTTTTGTTGCATTAAATTATCTCAATTTGTTGATTTTCTATAAGCAAGTAGATTTACAATAGAACTCTATGGGCGCTGGACGAAATATAAGAGATATCGCCAAGTTGGCGCCACTTTTGGCGATATATTGTCAAGTTGGAGACAAACTTGACGGTATTTGGCGATAGAACAGGTTCACCCCTATGGTAACCCCCCTTATAGATATGAAGATGCATTAAATGCTGTTCAATAACCAATGGCCCCCATTTTGTCTCCCATATAAAAATAAAATTAATTAATTAAAATTTAATTAATGAATTAATATTTGAAAATTCTGTATTAACATCAATTGTCATTCAGTACAAGTTAAAAAAAATTATTTTAACTTGATAGGATGAATAATAAGTATTTTATTAACGATTAAAAATTTAAACAAGATATATAAATAAATATAGGGAGAGTGTGAACTAATAGTAGGAATTGAAAAAATGAAGACCCAAAATTCAACAAAGTGTGGCTAACGTTCCAGTGGGTGGATTAACTTCGTTTTTCTTTTATTTTTATTCTCTTGTTAAAACTTAATTTTGATTTTTTTCCATCTTTGTATGTTTGCCGGTCGCTGAGAAAATCGAATTTGTCTTCTATAATGTCTCAATGAAATTATAGTAATCTATCTTATTCATTTTCTAAGTCAATCATTTCTTTCGTGTAGCTACTCCCTAAAAAACAGTACAATAATTTTAAAAAAAGGATAACATGTGTACTTTGTTTTTATAAGTCAATAAAATTTCAAATTCAACTCATAAATTTTTGCATTTTTGAAATCGACGTCAATCTAATCAGATAACTTATAATTTTCATAAATATATTAACTTTTTATGAAAAATGTACTAAACATAATAATATAACATAACAGTATAATAAACTTTAACTAAATGTGCGTTAAAATAGCATCGCACCTTCATTTGGATGTTTTTGAAATCTATTATAATACAGATATTTCAATTACAAAGGGATAATGTAGGAAAAATATAATAAAAATATTGTTTGCTTTATATGACGTCATTTTCTTTTGCCCTTTCTAATGATGTTTCATTCTGCGTGGAAACTAAAATTAATCTTGATTACTATCATCCATAAAATATATCTTTTATTTAAAATATTTAGATATTATTTGGTTAAAAGTTTTATTTTTGAGTCATACGAAATAAATTTTGAAGAAAAGTTGCCTATTCTTATGTTGATTGTTATTCAATTTCTAGAATTTTCCAAGCCTGGAATTTCCCATTCGAGAAAGTACCTTGAATGTATTTAAGCTGGTCTTTCAGTTCTTTGAATAAAGTTGTGAACACACTGTAATTTTTTCTGCTCAATTCCATAGTTTATTTATCCGGGTTACTATGTCAAACAAAATAATGGCACTTTGCGCCAGTTAAGTACCCGGTGCGTATATGACATTGGAGTCATTTCAATGGCACTTTAGCACTTATCTTTTCTAAAAAATAGTAACTACCGCTGTCCCCGCCGCTGCCGCCGCCGGTTTTGAATTTTTTGTGACCGGAGGCCATTCTTCGTTAATATTAAAAAACATATTGCATACAGAAATATGAAAATCAGTGGTATAATAGAGAAATGTTTGATAAGCACGCTGATGTAGGCAGTTTTCAATTCGAAGAATTATTTTAAGAAATTTTTAATGCTAAAATTGGACAAAATCATTCCATTAAAAAGGTTTCATAGCAGCAAAAACTATGCATGGGAATTTAATCATTTTTAGATCATTTTATACGTTTGAAGTTCTCGGTGTGCAGACTGTATTTATTTTTTTTAATTTGACTTATTTTTTGAGATTTTATTTCTATTTTAAATTCAAATTTGCAGCATTTCGAGAGACATTTTTTACATATTTCAGAAAATGGTATTAATTTAAACTGTTGCCAGCTGTATGAACAGCGCAAACAATAATGTTTGCTTCAAATTAAAAATTTATTTACACGTGACTATTATAAACAGAAGAAAACATTTCAAATTGTAATTAAATAATTACATATAAAAAGCAGGAACTGATTAAAAATTTCGTCATAAAAACTATATTTACATGTGAATTTTAAAAGAGAAAGGATATCGTAAAATAATAAATTCATTAACATGCATTAGAAGTATTAAATTGGAGAAATTACGTCACATTACAGTTATTAAGGTCAGTTGGGGTAACAGGACCCACGAGGTAACTGGGACATAGGCTATTTTATAAAAAACTGTTGATTTTTTTTTAAGTTTTAGCTTTTGTGAACAATGCACCTTAATCTCTACTTCCTAAAATAACGCGTGTCAACTCAATCATAACTCTCACTTTGCTGTGATAGGTTATAAAAAAGTTACGTTTCTTTTTTTAAAAACAACGTCAATATGGTTCAACTTCCTCAGCTTTTTATTAAAATGCTGTAAGTACTTTTATTAAACAACCTTTTATTTTAAAAATTAGGCCTATAACTACATTAATATTATTAGGTATCTATACATATTTACTTCATGTTTCAAATGTAAGCCCGATATCCCAGTTACCCCATAAATTTTTCAAGAAAGGGGTAACTGGGACATGTATCCGCGGTAACTGGACCAAACTGGATCCAGTTACCGCAATAATTATAAATAATTTTTTTGAGTACCTCTTACTACGGGAAATAAATTTCTTCATTTTTTCTTACTCACAATAAAAAAAATTATAGAATACCTTATTAAAAGTACGTAATAAAATTTTTAAAAAGCATATTGGGTGGTATCAAACCAAATTTCTTGACCCCCCTGAGAGGCGGTGATGGCGTTATGGCATCACATAATTTTAATCCCTAATTGCCACATTGGCACCGGAATTTTATAGTGCAAGTTTCACCTTTATTAAGTACGCGAAAATATACTTTTACTTGATTACAAATAGATTATCTTGTAAATGCTGGTGTCAGTAAATTATTTCAACATTTTACGAATGGAAGTATCTTGCCCCTGAAAGCGAGATAGCCAAACCTTGAAATTGTATGATACACAGGGATCTCATTCTATAGGGAAACTTTTATTGTTCCTACCACTATTTTGAAAATAATAGCTTCATCGCACCTTTCTTTAGAATATGTTAAATAAAATGATCATGAAGGTAACTCATTAAAGGTTCTGGTAGAACAATATTTTTTTCCCTATGTAATGCGACTCCTGGATACAGATAAAGTACTTAAATACTTACGTAGCCGTTTGTTCACAGATTTACCTTGCCATTTTTTTTCCTTAAAATACCCCTGTGATTTTTATACTTATTACCTATACTAAAGTACATACGTACATACTTAATTTTTATGTTTTTGGTATAAATAAATCTAATATTTTCACTTTTAGTGCTTTTTTAGACACACTAACAGCAAAGGTTTCCCTTACAACGCTCTTTAGGTGATATATAATTCACATGATCCGCCAGGTTTAAATATTTTTAAGTTGTTTACACTTTTTCAAACAGGACCTGATATCCCATAAGAATCCATTTTTATGGGGCAACTGGTCCCATGAGGAAAGAAAGGTGAAATATGCATATTTTTATATTTTTAAATATTAAGATGTAATTTTGAGCATGTCTGTCTGATAGAGGGGGCCTAACTGAACAAATTTACAGAAGTTCAGACCTTAATTCAAATTATCATTAGCTTTTTGAAGCTGAATTGTCAGAAGCTCCAGAGTCACATTGTAAAATCATGGCCCAGTTGTCCCAACTAACCTTACATAAAATGAACAAAAAATAATATGGCAAAACAGTTTAAATTTAGAATTTGCGCGAGACATTTATTTGATCTATATATTTATTGAACAACAAACATATGACTTGTGT
The DNA here is from genome assembly GCA_963932465.1 of Maratus speciosus. Taxonomy (NCBI): domain Eukaryota; kingdom Metazoa; phylum Arthropoda; class Arachnida; order Araneae; family Salticidae; genus Maratus; species Maratus speciosus. Next base: position 459,768,487 of record OZ010792.1, read on the forward strand.
GCTTGACATGAGAGTCCGCTTATAAGTCAGAGACAAGATAGCACTAGGAAATATTACAACACAAGAGAAATACATCCCGGGAGTTCCACACAAAGAGAGTGTACAATGGAACCAGCGGGATTCCAACCCACAATCGCCTACGCTTGCAAGCGATTAGCAGCGTGGTGCTTTGACCACTCGGCCACGGAGACCCAGTGATTTATTTGATATTTTGAGATGATCTTTTCAACTATTTTCCTTAGGACAACGCAAATAATATTTCATTTTTAACAAAAGTATTTTCACATGAATATTAGAAACAGAAAGAATAGTTTGGTCAAAATTACGTCAGATTAAAAGCGATACATTTAAAATGTCTTATTTAAAATACATTTCTTTTCGCTTTGTTAAAAAATACCGGGAGACAAAGACTCTGTTTACTTAATTCGTTTTATATTAGCTTATTTTGAAATGTTTAACTCATTTTATTTAATAAAGACGAAAACAGCCACTGTATCTTTTAACAGCAGCTGATTTGGCCTTAAAATTCCCTAATCAAAGAGAAATTAATAGAAACCCGTGTATAGGGAGATCGCCACTCTGTTATTTAAATAATAATTCAATTTTCCGAAATCTTTTTAAAGCCGATCAAATTAGCGTGCTTTTAGAGTCTGCGGTGTCTGAACGGGGGTTGGCGAGCGTAGCTCGTAGGGGGCAGAGACACCTAGATATTTAAAAGGATATTAAAGGGACATTTTTTTCTGTACCGAAGGCTGCGAGCAGAGCCTCTGTAGGACGTTTTAATTCCCAATAAATTAGGAGCACATGTTCTTGCTATAATTCTTTTGGCGTCAACTTTATGTTGTAATCGTACCTTTTTTACAATGCATTTTATCATATTTGAAGACACTGCAAATAAAATGAATATTTCTTATCTGTACAACATATTTTAATTATTTTGCAGATAAAAATTTGAATTTTAACATTGTAGTGAAAAAAAAAAAGTCACACTAAACAAAAACTTTTTTAATGTAGAGGGAACCTAAACAAGCATTTTCGTCATAGAATGTGTAGCTGGAAATGGCGCGTTTAAGCGCTGGTGACTAAATTGTAGTTCACATAATTTATTTGCTCTAATCATAAAAAATCAAAGGATAATACTTTTTGATTAACAAAATGCATAAGGCATCTTATTTATTTATTTATTTTTTTAAGTGAGAAATTATTTTTTTAACTATTGTTTTGAAGATTTATCGTTCACTTTCCGTCATTTTTGACGGGAATTATATACTAGTATTAATTATATTCAAGGGAGTCCAAGTAAATTAAATTATGAATAAAAATAACGTGAATTTAATTAATAAACCTTGAACCGCTTAAAACAATGTGTAGTACTTGGTTAAATAGTGCATTATTGTGCGAAATAATAAAAAAGTATTAGGAATATTAAAAAACAACTCAGGTTTATTTATATTTAATATACAATTATAAAAATTTAAATGGCTAGTATTTAAAAATGCTCTGACGAGCACCAAAAAAGGTTAATATGTTTTTGAGTATGAAAAAGGGTTTGACAAGTGCTTCTAATTGAGCACGAAAAAAGACAACGGGTCCCTTCATCGCTGCAGCTCACAGTCAGTACCAACTTTGAAAAAAATCATATTTGCGCTTTTTTTTCATATAAAAAAAGAATCAGCCGCAGTTACGATAAAAATGTGTAGTGTAAAGACGCAGCCTGATTAAACATGAATGAAATGCGACATAGTACCAAAAACTTTAGTCCCTGCAGCGTATCACATTCGTGCAGTGCCACCAAGCAGGCCCGCCGTGTAGAACTGCATAGAAACCTGATTTGTAATGCAGTGCAGACTGTTGCAGCACTCTGCACAGGTACAATTCCACATGTACATACATAACAGTATAATGTATTTATTGATTGTTGAAATTATATGCAAGTGGCTGTGGCTGTACAATGTACTATGCAGTACAGCAATGCTCATGTAAATTATAAACGAACATTAGACGCATATACCTTTAATGCGGAAGTACAAAAGCACAGTGTGAGTGTGCGCTGAGATTCAAAAGCATAATAGGAATGTACAGCGTAGTATATTTTGTAGAGAAATAATAGTACACAGTGCACTGTACAAAGTTGCATTGCAGACGCATACGTAATACAACAGTGGAACAGTGCAGTTAACATGTAAAGTACGACGGAAAGATTTACTAAAGTACTGCGAATTTCTTTTATATGGAAAAAGCGCAAGTATGATTTTTTTCAAAGTTGGTATTGACAGTGAGCTGCAGCCAAGAATGGACCCGTCGTCCTTTTTCATGCTCAATTAGAAGCAATTGCCAAACCCTTTTTCATACTTAAAAACATATTAATTTTATTTTGGTGCTCGTCAGAGTATTTTTAAATACTAGTTGGTAAATAATCCAGCCCTGATCCTCACCTTTCTTGTAAATGTAATAACACCAAACAAAAATGGTAGAAGATTGCATTATACGCGCCAGCAGTATACACCTGACACCCCACATTTTGGACTGTGTTTATCAATTCATACGGTATTATCGATTGCTTGAGCAACATGATTTTCCCGATCTTTTCATAATGTTATCACATTTCACACAAAACAAGGTACCTATCGTTGAATTTTCATGACAATGCTTTTTATTTTTCTCGAAATTATTACAGTCAACCCGTGTTCAGTTAGGATGAAACACCTGCTTCTAAATAAGTTGTTTGCGACCATATGTTCCTATGTGATTTTTTTATCCTTGCTGCATGCCTGGTTTTCCATGTCATTTTGTAAACTTTTTTAGAATTACCCATTAAAATCAAAAACTTTTTAAAAGAAATGCTCGTTAAAATTTTTGATGATCTTTTAAAAGAAAAGATATTTTTTATTTTTAATCCATTTTTTTTTTCTACTGAAATGAATAAAACATATCATGCAACATCTTTCCTTCTTAATGAGTATAATTCTACTTATCATTCTTAATGTATTCTACTTAATAAGATCTTTGACGGACAGCCGGCATATATTAAGTTTGTAGAATTGGGAATATCGATAAACTGAACGTGTCGCAAGGATCAACTCTTGTCTTATTTCTATGCATTTTAATTTACAATTTAAAAATTTAGCGTCATTTTTCGAAAATCAGAAAACAAATTAGAGTGTCAAAACAGTAAAATTGTTATGGTAAAAAAGTTAATACTGCACTTTTTGAAGCAGACAAATCGATTTAAACTTCAGATTATAAAACTTGTGTAGCATGTTGTTGAATCATTATCGGTTTCTTTTAATTATCAAAAACAAAAAGATAAACAAATCACATTGTTCATTTTATATGTATAAATGTCTTTATTTATTTTTATTTGATAGTTTGAATCATGGGCGCTTGCAAAGAAGATCATTGCTTTGTCTGGATTTTCAAATTTAATTAACTGTGGTTTTTATTGTCTGGTGATTTAAAAAAAATTCTCAAGTTAACAAAAATATTTAAACTAAGGGCAAATTAACTAAGGGCAGCCACATCGAACATATGTAAAAAAGATAAATTTTATTCGAAGTTTAACTATATTATAATCCTGTTTATTCTAACATTTGGCTGAATAACTAATTAATATAAACTATTCTCTTTGAACAACTAATCTATGTCCACTCTATATATCAATATACTGAAACCTGATAGCAACTGATAAGGACTATTTCTTTTTCGCCCCTTGGATGCAAATGCAGAAAATATTTATTGCTGTACTAGAAGTTAAAACTCGGCAGTGATATAACGTACATTCATTCACGTAAGTATTGTTATTAAATAGTGAGATACCTAATGAACGTTATTGGAATTTGTTCTGCAATATACAAGAAAGATTCCTATCTTTGCTTGGAATTCTTTCGAATATTGGAATAGTTAGATTATTAGCTCACTATATCAGCTATTGTAATATTATCAGGATATAAGATAAATATGTATTTTTAAGAGTATTTTTAAATGCATTTTTAGTTTGGTTTTCGAGCAGTTCTTATATAATAAACCTAGTGAGCCCTTATATATTTTAATGTGTTATATTTTTTAAACAGCGAGTTATTTTTAAAAATATTTCTGAACTTTGAAACTCTGAATTTGATTTACTAAAACAAATTTTCCTTTCATCAGTTTATCATAAGGAAAACATGAAGTATGTTCGTTTAAAACTTTCAAAGCTTGGAAAATATATTCTAAGTAACAAAATTTACATTCCTCCTACTCTGCTGTCTATTCAATGTAAAAATTTTTTAGATAATCCGTTCAGCCGTACAATAACTTACTTTGTATTCGCTGCGAATATTTTACATGTTTGGAGAACATTGGTTGAAACGAAACGTGATTTATTTTTTCGATGTTTGCACGCACCTCTTGGCATTTATATCGAACTTCAATTTCTAAAATGTTGTACTGATTATTTATGTTTCCTAGCATTGGAATAAGCAAAATTTAAAAAATGTACCTTTCATCTACTTGATTCTTAACAAACTTTGCATTAAATATATTTCATTACAAATATTAGAAACACACAGAAATGTCTTGAAAAATGATTTGAAAATTTGATGAAAAAGCTCAGAAAGCTCAGCGCTATTAAAACTTTATCCACATGACGAAACCATAAAATATTTATTTCTAATAAAATATAAAAAAGTTGTTCACACACAAGAATTTAAATTATATTTTATATCTACGTCTGTATATATACCGGGTGTTTCAAAATTTTGGTGCGAAAGTAAAACGTGATAAAAAAAAAAAAGATCTAAGGTGCGGAGAGACATGCGACTTTAAAATAAATATTCCGTGTGGTACGGGGTTTTGTATGACACAAACAAAAAAATGTAGTTCAAAATATCGAATATAGAGGGTACTACTGTAAATAATTCCATGGAAAAATTACATATTGCTCCCACAACGCAAGATTTGGATACAAAAAAAGTGTACATGGAGTATTCTCTAATGTTTTTGTGTCCAAATATTGCGCTGTGTAAGCAATATGAAATTATTCCATGAAAATAGCGCCTTCTATTGTCGAGATTTTGACCTAATTTTTTGTTGGTGTCATACAAAATCCCGTACCACGCGGAATATTTATCTACAAACCGCATGTCTCTCTGAGCCATAAATCATTTATATTTTATCACGTTTTACTTGCTCACCAAACTTTTGAAACACACCGTATATAACGAACAAAGACGTGTGATACATAAAAAGATAAATACACTACACTCACCAAATTTTTGATACATGCTGGTTGCATTTTAAATGTTCGGTGTATGCACCTATAGTCACCCGGCACACATCCAAATGTAATTCAATCCCGTCCATACTTTTAATAGCATGTTTCTGTGAATATCGGTCACAGCAGCAGTGATGCGTTCCTGCATACGAGACAGGAGGCGTGCTTTTAAACTTGGTGAGCGTATTTATCCCGTACCACGCTGAATATTTATCTGAAAACCGCATGTTTCTCCGACCGATGGATCTTTTTTTATCGCGTTTTACTTTCGCACCGAACTTATGAAACACCCGGTATATATATATATACCGGGTGTTTCATAAGTTAACAGTATTTGTCATTGTAATAAAGTTGAATATAATAAATACGTTAATTCAAATTACGGACAGATTCTTACCGGGGATCTTACTATAGTGGCAGACACAAATTTCAGAAATGACATGAGGTATGGTACAAAATACAGATTGAGGAGAGTCGTAAGTAGAGGTTTAGCTAAAAAACGTTTGTCAAATAATATAGATATCTTCATTCAAAAATTAATATATAAATATGGTTTACCAAAAAGTGTTTTTGAGGAATGGAGGCACTATGTTTTAAAAGAATTTCAAGGCTTTTACCATAAAGATTTTGAGGGTGTCTCGGGAGAATCTTACAAAGATTTGATTAAATCAGTAAAAAATCTACAGGATGATTTTATCATTACGTATGTGGATAAAGCTAACACCAACTATGCTATAATATGTAAAAAATTATACGGAGATATTCTAAGGGAAACCTACAATAATGAGGGAAATTATCAACTGAATATAATAAATACGTTAATTCAAATTACGGACAGATTCTTACCGGGGATCTTACTATAGTGGCAGACACAAATCTCAGAAATTACATGAGGTATGGTACAAAATACAGATTGAGGAGAGTCGTAAGTAGAGGTTTAGCTAAAAAACGTTTGTCAAATAATATAAATATGGTTTACCAAAAAGTGTTTTTGAGGAATGGAGGCACTATGTTTTAAAAGAATTTCAAGGCTTTTACCATAAAGATTTTGAGGGTGTCTCGGGAGAATCTTACAAAGATTTGATTAAATCAGTAAAAAATCTACAGGATGATTTTATCATTACGTATGTGGATAAAGCTAACACCAACTATGCTATAATATGTAAAAAATTATACGGAGATATTCTAAGGGAAACCTACAATAATGAGGGAAATTATCAACTGAATATAATAAATACGTTAATTCAAATTACGGACAGATTCTTACCGGGGATCTTACTATAGTGGCAGACACAAATCTCAGAAATTACATGAGGTATGGTACAAAATACAGATTGAGGAGAGTCGTAAGTAGAGGTTTAGCTAAAAAACGTTTGTCAAATAATATAAATATGGTTTACCAAAAAGTGTTTTTGAGGAATGGAGGCACTATGTTTTAAAAGAATTTCAAGGCTTTTACCATAAAGATTTTGAGGGTGTCTCGGGAGAATCTTACAAAGATTTGATTAAATCAGTAAAAAATCTACAGGATGATTTTATCATTACGTATGTGGATAAAGCTAACACCAACTATGCTATAATATGTAAAAAATTATACGGAGATATTCTAAGGGAAACCTACAATAATGAGGGAAATTATCAACTACTAAAAACTACTAAACAAGTTATTGTAAACAGAGTGAAGGCGTTTTATAAAAAAATAAAATCAAAGCAAAATAGTGTGGAATTTCCTTATCTTGTAATGATTCCAAAATTCCATAAAAACCCAATTACTTTTAGAACCGTAACTTGTGGGTTTGGTTCTTACCTGGAATGTGTAAATAAAAAATTGTTGAATGTATTACAAAAGATTTTCGATCAGGTTATAAATGAATATTCTTCGATAGTAATAAAAAATAGCTATGAACTTATAAAAAGTTTAAAAAAGCTGAAAAACATTACAGGATTGTATACATATGATTTCGAGGATTTGTATAACAGCATAAATTTAGATGATTTGAAGATGATTTATTTCAATTTGTTGTTTACAAATATTATCTATTTGAAGGGAAACAAATATATAAACAAGTGAGAGGTATTCCAATTGGGGGAGGGGGGGCAGTTGTAGCTCCATCCTTGCAGATATTTATCTGTTTACATATGAAGCCGGTTTATTGTTGGAAAAAGACTTAAAGATATACAGATATATAGATGATGTTTTGGTGGTTGAGCTGAATAACAACAAAGAAATTTATCAATTTAAATGTTATCCAGACACTTTAAATTTAAAGAGTGCTTCGGTAATCAAGGCAATGTCAACTACTTGGATGTTAAGTTGGAGATTATAAACGGAATTTTAGTATATAGTATTTATGATAAAAGAAATTATTTTGATATTGATACAATAAAAATATTAAACTTTAATAGTAACGTGTATGTTTCAATTTTTAGAAATACTAGGGGGCTCTGCCCCCTACGAGCTACGCTCGCCAACCCCCGTTCAGGCACACCAAAATCCAAAAAGCATGCTAATTTGATCGGCTTTTAAAATATCGAATTAAAATTAAGAAAAAAAAAATAGTAGCGATCTCTCTGTAAATGGGTTTCCATTCGTTTTTCTTGTATTGGGGATTTTTAAGTCCAAATCTGCTGCTGTTAAGAGATACAATGGCTGTTTTGGTATTTAATTTAAAAAATTAGTTAAACATTTGAAAATAAGCTAATGTAAAATGAATTAAGTAAACAGTGTCATTGTTTCCCGGTATTTTTTAACAGCGCTATAAGATAGTTCTTTTAAATAATTCATTTTAAATGTGTCGTTTCAAATCTGACGTAATTTACACCAAAGTTTTATTTCTCTTATTAATATTCACATGAAAATACTTTTGTTGTTAGAAAGAAATATTATTTGCGCTGTCTTCTAATTCACGATAATAGTTGAAAAGATTATCTCAAAATATCTCGCTCAAATATATTTTTCAATTTAAATTGTTTTGCTATATTTTTTCCATTTTAAATATGACGCAATTTCCTCAAATTACAAGTTTTAACGCATAATAATGATTTTTTTTATTTTAAGATTTTGTTTCTCTTATTTTAAGATTTTGTGTAAATATGGTTCGACACAGATGTCATTGGCGCAATTGTTTTCTGACGCCAATTTCATATACGCAACGGGTACTTAACTGGTGCTAAAGTGTCGTTATTTTGCTTGATATGGTAACCCGAATGTTGTTGTTTATGCTATTGATGTTTTCGCCAAATTGGCTTCGGAAAAAAATTGCGCCAATATGTATATGACGTATATGACATTTGTGCCTATGGTTCTTATGACGTAATTTTCCTGCTTTTAACATGTAATCATTTAATTCTAATTTTAAAGCTTTTTTTCTGTTTGTAATAGTCACGTGTAAATAAATTTTTAATTTGAAGTAAACATTATTGTTTTGCGCTGTTTATACAACTGGCAACAGTTTAAATTAATAACATTTTCTAAAATTTGTAAAAAATATCTCTCAAAATGCTGAAAATTTGAATTTAAAATTGAAATAAAACCTCAAAAATGAGTCAAATAAGAAAAATAAATACAATCTGCACACCGGGAACTTATAACGTATAAAATGATCTAAAAATGATTAAATTCTCATGTATAGTTTTTGCTCCAATAAAACTTTTTTATTGGAACGATCTTGTCTAACTTTAGCATTAAATATCTCTTAAAATAATTCTTCAATTTGAAAACTGTCTGCATCAGCGTGTTTATCAAACATTTTTCTATAATACCACCGATTTTCATGTTTTTGTATGCAACAGTTTTTTTAATATTAACGATGAAAGGCCATGCTTAAGCATTCAAATTGGATGCCGATCTACCCGAAATATCTACGCAGATGTTCATTGGTCCATTTCCAAATCAAAACTTTTTTATATATATAGAAGGATATATTTAAACGGTTTAAATCGTATTGCAAATTTGTGTTCAAATGTTGATAAATTGGTTGGTGAAATTTTTAACCTTTACATAAACGCCAGTAAACAAAATTACCAATACATATTCTGAATGATTTAACTCTCAATTTTATCAAGAAAAAAAGATATCGGAATAAAACATTGGAATTGTTCAATGATGGTGATTTATCGATACGTGATTCCTATCGAAAATAGCTTAGCGGTGATGATATTCATGGACTTCATTTGACGGCTTTTGGGTTAGTTTGTGGTTTTCATTTTTTCAATTTCTATTTGTTTGGTCTTGGCAAGTGAGGGGGAATGTTGTGCACGTAAAACATGCTTAACCCCGCAGTGCAAGTCATAAGCATTGGCCACTTGTCTTCATATTTAGTTTTTTCTTAGTTACTCTTGGTTTTGTTAATTATTGTTTTAGTTACAGTTTGTTAGATGTTTTTTTCGTGTACTAAATTATATGAATTTGGATTCTTCAATATATATATATATATATATATATATATATATATGAAAGGATAAAAATAAGTAAATAAAAATAAACCCCTTTTTAAAAGATAAAAACTTTTTAAAATTCAAAATTTAAATTAATTTTTAAATCAGGAAACCCAACTTATTTTTCATAGACTCTTAAAGCACATAAATAAAGTATTTTCTTCATCATAAAAATCTTTGACACTAATTGATATTTATGAAACAGAGTTGGAAAAGAAATTACCCTTTGTTGACATAAAACAGTCAGCATAAAACATATTAAATTATCTTAAAACCCTTATAAAAATAATGAGAATGATGATGAACAAGGCAGTAAAGCATCATTATATTTATAGCATAAACAAACTGAGTTTTTCAGGCTATGCTAGATAGTTTAAGAATCAAATTGTAAACAACAAAGGATTAATTTCAGATCAATAAATCAAAGTAAATATGTTAGTTTAATTAGTGTCAAAGTAGAAAATTGATAAGCAATAAATCATAATTAACTTTTGTATGATTTGACACTTCAGACTATGAGTACCTCATAAATAATATTTAACATTTAAATTAGAATTAGCTCTTGTTGTGCAATCATAAGTCCAGACTTTTGTCTCCATATAAAAAACAGTTATAAAAAAGATAATGCACCAATCATGAAAGAATATGCCTCCCACTTTGTTACTTCTGCCCCCTGCTGGAAAAAGTAAAAACTAGCTGAGAAAAAACGGGGTGTAGAGGGAAAGAGAAGTCAGATTATGAGGCAGTCCTCTGTTGAATATCAGGAATGATTTGAAAGAGATTTGAAAGAGCTTTGACTCCTACCATCTTCCAAGTCACCGGACCTGATTTTAGATGATATCATGTATTATTACAAAAAATAAAAGTCTGGTTCAGCACAAACTGCCTCAGCTTATTGCCATGACTGCGCACATATAATATGAAGTATAAGCGGAATCCTTTCATTTATATATATATATATATATATATATATATATATATATATATATATATATATATATATATATATATATATATATATATACAGATTGTTGCCGATTTCGACATAGAAATTCAGAGGTGTGATAGTAGGCATCAAGAGCATGAAAAAATGCCATAAAACATGCAGTCGCAAACGACTTATTTAGTCACAAATTCAGGGTGCTGCACTCTAACTGAAGTAGTCTTAACGGTAATAATTTTGAAAAAATAAAAATATTGCAGTAAAAATGCAACGATATGTACCTTGTTTTGTATGAAATGTGATAACATCACAATAAGTTCTGGAAAAACAGGATGATCGCGCAATCGATTATACCCTATGAACTGATAATCAGAGTCCAAAATGTAGAGAGCCAAGTGCATACTGCTGTCTCGTATAATGAAATCTACTGCCCTTTTATCTTGGTGTTATTATACTTACAAGAAAGGTGAGCATGTTTATTAAAAGTTTCATTATAACATACTTCAGTTTTCTGAAACTTATTACGTTAACCAAATTTCGGTTACGGTTGAACACCCAGTATTTTTTATTTAATTTATGGTTTGCGACCCAATGTTCTATGGTAATTTTTCATCCTTTTGATACCTACTATCACCTCTCTAAATTTGTCTGTCAAATTCGGCGACATCCTGTATATATATATATATACATGCATGTTGTCCCTAAATTCTTCAGCCAAATTTTAAGGGAAGGTAAAGTACACATTAAGAAGAAATATTTGTATAGCAATGTGGGGTCGGAAATAAAAAGTGCTGACAAAAATCAAGAAATTCGGAGGAAATGGAAACAGCCGTTTTATTGATGTAACAATTACAGTAAGTAGGGGAGGTAGGGGAGGTATGATACACTTTTTTTTTTACTAATATTTTACAACCCTTAGAAACAAATTTTTCGTGTTTTCTTATAAAGTGACCTTTTATTCCTTTATTAAAAACTAGTTGCGTAGCAACCCGTTGTGTTGCTTTTGAATTGCATGAGACAATCGATATTTTTGAGAAAAATGAAATCTTAACTTTATTGTAAATTTAGAAAGCCATTACAATATTATTTTTATTAAACACAATATTTCAAATAATAAGTTATATTTAGAATTTAAGTCAAAAGCTTTCCCAATAAAAATGCACATATATTATAACTTTATTTGCCTAGAGCTTTTCGCTCTTCCAAGATTTTGCTTCGAATTTAGGAGTTGGTAGAAATGATGCCATTTGGGTCATCTTATACAAAAATGAATTTGTTTGGACGAAGTTATTCAGAAGCATTTTATGTTTATGAATTAAAACAAATATTTAGAGAATTATTTTTTTTCTCGCTAAAACATTTCATTTTGAATGTCCGCTTTTGAAATGTTTTATTAGCCACCTTAAGGTAATAGTTGAAAACCTACTTTTCGACTTTAAATTAAATGAAAATAACGTACGATGTTTTTTTTTCTTTTGACGTCAACAGAATTTATCTCAATATTCCAGTCGAGTGTCGAATTTGTGTTTCTAAAATAAACGGATTCCCGAAGCTTGAATATGTGTCAGTTTGTATTTCGTGAAATTTTTTTGAAAACTACAATAATGTTTTCACTATTTAGTCAAATAAACGTTAATTTCAATTTAAAATGATTTCAAACAATGATACCTAATAATCCTTGTCATTTTCCCTTTTCTTTCTTTTATCCACAAAAATGGAGCAATTTTATTTTCCATCATTACAGAAATGTCATTAAAAATAACGTAAAAATTTTTATCTCTAAAACTAATCAAATTTTAAAATTATACGACCACTTTTCACATCCTTGTACCCATGTGGATACCTGGCCTTAATTTTATCACCTAACATTCCATATTCTAGGAGGAACAGCTGTGAAATACAAACGGATAGTCACTTTTTAATATAATAGATTGATGAAGTTTTAATTTCCCTCTGAAAATTAGTCAGGGACAAATGCTGAATTATTTATATTATTTTAACTGCAAATGGCTTATTTCGTAATGGAGCCTGTACGCAATGGATATAGATTAAAACACATTATACTTGAAAATTATTTAAAAAGACATAATAAATAAATAAATTAAGGTAAACTTTTCAAGCAAATTGCATTTGAAAGTAGATTTTGTTTTCCCTGTATAACGGGTATAGGAATTGAAGATGCGCGATGTTTAGAAATTCAAAAAATTGCAGTAGTAAAGATTGCAAAACCGACATTTAATCGTCAAGCGTTGCCATTCTCAAAATGACGTCAGCCTTACGCACAGACATATTTTTCCTTTATAATATAGATAGATTTTCAAACATGAAGTATTCCTTTTGTCAGCTAAAACTTTGCATGTGAAAATGTATTCTTTTGGCTTGAGGTTCTAATTTCAGTACCGCGAAGTACAAATTCCAGAAACTGATGTCTTTTCGATGTATTCGTGTAAAAATATATAGTTTTATCAAAGAAAAGGATTGTTTCTTATAAAAATGGCACTTACTGAGTCATATTACGCCAAGTGTCTCAAATTCGGTATCAGACGAATGAAAATATATTGTGACATTAGCTTTATGAGCGAAAATGTTTTTTAAATAGTGACGTCATTTTCTGTTCAGACTTAAAATAAAGTTATTTTTAATTGTAATGAGTAAATGGTATCATTAAGGATAAATAAACCCCAATATTTCTTTTTTTCTGCAACAGTGGAAATAATACGATTGCTACCATTTTGATGAAATTTCAAAAAAAAACTTTTCAAATTAAATTAAAAATATAAAAGTGGAAATATTTAGAAAAATAGCTAATGCGAGTACATCTTACAAATGAACAGCTTTCATTTAAAACAATAATTATTAGCAAAATTGGTACAGTAGAAAGTTCAGGGAAGATTTCTAAAAAAGCTATCTTGTATTTTCAATGTATAGATTATTTTTTCTCTTTTACTTTAACAGTTGCCTAGCAACTCTATTTCATACAAATTATATTTAAGAGCACATATTTTTTCCAATTCGGCTCTAAAAATTTAAATTGTTCGATTACATATGTGTTAAATACGTGCTTTTTTATACATTTTCTTTTATTTATTTATTGATGAAGCTTTAATTTCATTGTAGAAAATTAGCGGGAGAGAAATTCTGAACTTTTTTTATGTGCAAATTGTTTATTAATATTTCGCAATGGAGCTGGCACGGCAAAATAATTTAATTGATAAATAAAAGCGAAATAAAGCCAAAACTCACTGGGTTTTATAACAGACGATATTCTTGACATAGCACGCATTTTAATTTCAATTTTTTTTGGTTTTTATGAGAAAATGGCACCAAAAAGATACAGCAATCTATTAGTTTCATTTCCCCCCCCCCCCCTTTAGTTTCAACATGACTTTCAACAGAAATGGAGTACTTCAGCTGCCACAAATACAAAAAAAGTAATAAAAACTACAAAAAAATTAATATCTTAAAATTTAATTGAGATACAGATTTCAAACAAATTGCATTTAAAAGAGCATTTTTTTCCTTATACGGCGGTGTAAAAATTTAAAATGTGCGATGTTTAGAAGTATAAAAATTTGAGGTAGAGAAAATTACAAAACCAAAATTTTATTTCAAATTGCAAAGTGTTGCCATTCGCAAAATGACGTATGCGTTACGCACAGATATGTTTGTCCTTTATCATATAGATATTTTGAATTTAAAAAATAATCATTCAAAAAATATATTCCAATTATTGTGAATGGTTACTACTGTAACAAATCTCCCCATTGCTGGGGAGGATTGATACACTAGCAAGGGAGGTTTGATACATTGTTATGTAAATTGAAAATAAAATGCAGACAATTTAATTTATGTATCATACAATTTTTTATGATAAATCTTGAAGTATTTAAGTAAAATTTAAAAATAAATGACATTGAATATTTTTGTTTCAGAAATGTTTTTTACAAAAATATTTAAGCAATTGCTATTATTGAAACAATTCTATTAACACGCTTTTTAGAAAATAAATAATGAAAAAAAAAACCCTAGAGATCTTGCTGCAAGAAAAAATGAAGTCAACATTGCTGATTTGCAAACAATTTAACATAAAGTTAGCACATTTAAGATCTCTTTAACCATTTCAGGTCAAAGCATTTTCAATGGCTAAGTGTTGAATAAATGAATGGCACCGGAATTTACCAACAAATTTAATTGGAAATAAGAAAAGGGCTATGTTTCATTTTCATATTAAATGGAAAATATTTTACAAAATGTTGGTGCCAATGTGGCGTTTGGGAATTAAAATTAAGTAGTTTCATAACCATACCACCACCCCTGAAATGGTTAAAAGAAAAACTAATAATTCTATCATTTTGGTAAGTAAAATCAGGTGGATTTAACGTTTTTTTTTAAATTTGCCCTTCGTCTATTATCGAAACATCTTCCTTTTCAGGCCATTTAAACTTTTTTTCTTCTACATAACAAGCAAAACGAACTAACCATCTATCATCGCACTGCTTTTTTATGTAGCCTACATAATGTTTATGAATAGTCTCTTTGTTCTTCCTTACCAATTTCAGTAGCTCTTGCTGTAAAACAATAATGAATATTATAGTCCTATATTAGTTTACAACTTAAAAAAATCCCTGCCGGCTCGGGCCTACAGGCGGAGGTAGATTTCGATGTTAAGTATTAAATTCTCCAACAAAACTTAAATTAAGATTAGAGATAAAACCCAGTTTCTTCACAAAGAGCGAGCTGTAGGGAGCTAAACTTTTTGTGAAAATTGTAATATATACGAATACACACACACATATCTATATGGAATAGGTTTAAAAAATGGCTACGAAAAATTCAGAGAATCTTAAAGTGTTAAAATATGTTAATATTTCCATAGTCGGGTTTTTATCATGTTTTAATACGTTTCTTCAAACTTACATGGCGTTACATATTCACCTGCTGAGGTCCATTATATTTCCAATATGACGCAATATACATATTTTTTTAATTCGTCAAACTATTTATTTTGAGTTTTCATGCTGAAATCTTGCTCTAGGAAACTTATGACGTAATATTCAATTTGTTTTCAATTTGTCAAACTATTTAATTTTACACGTGAAAATTTTGCAAAAGAAAAGTAATTTTTGTGGTGAGAATTTTATTATTTGTTTTTCTTTTAATTGTTGGCAACTGCTATACCGAAAAACTTTTATTTTTTTTCTTGCCATTGTTGTGTAAGAGCTGGTTTTATCAGAATCATGTTAAGACAGTATTCAAAATTTTGAACCCTCCCCATTTCCACCCTCTTGGGCCGATTTCGCCCATTTTCAATCCCCGCCGAGAAATTAGCCATCTCAAAGTTGTTGGCGAGTTTGAAGATGATTCTTGCATAATTGCGACTTTTATCGTGCGGACAAAATTTAGTACATACATACATATATATATATAAACTTTTTAGGTGCGGGTGGTTTTGGGTTCCTGGGGTCCTATAATGAAAAGTTATGAAGGAATTTTTCAAAAGTCGCACCATGGTAACGACTGCAATAGGTAGTATTTCTTACGAAATCTACCTAAAAAACTATTAAATTTCAAATATACAAGAGTATCATTTCTCCCCAGCACTAATGTATCATTTCTCCCTATCATGTCTTATTGGATTTTCAATCCCTTTGTATAAATGCAGTTGCCAAATGCCAATCTGCTTTCTGGTAAACTCACCCTAACAATGTGCGTTACAAATAAAAAAATTACAAGATATTATCTTCACAATAATAAGAGTTATGAAAGAAAATCAATATTTAAAAAAATTTACATTGACATTCCAAAAGACTTCAAAATTAAAAAAAAAAAAAAGTTGTCTGTTCTTCACTTCTAAGTCCAGCTGATGATGACCTCTGCTAATAAAAGAAGACTTTACATCTATTACAATGGCCGTTAATGCCATTCGTTGAGAAAAATTGTCAATGTATCAACCCTCCCTATGTATCAAACCTCCCCTACCTCCCCTACTCAAAGGTGCCACCACCAACATCTCTACATGTCTGGCAACATCAAGCAAGTGATTGGCGTACCTCTCCGAAGATTCCAGGGGTCTCATCTACGATACACCAATTGACTCGAGGACCTCATTGCAAGATTTTCAGTTGCTGTTGCAACTGTTCGTGAAACAACTGAAATCTTCGAAATGGTACGCCAATCACTTGCTAGACATTGCCAGTCAAGTATAGATGTTGGTAGTGGCACATTTGAGCACTTGCATTGCTAGCACTTGAATTGTTATGACAATAAAATGCTGTGTTCATTTCCTCCGCATTTCTTGTTTTACGTCAACACTTATAATTTCGACCCCACATTGCTATATCAAACTTGTTTTTTAATATGTACTTCACCTTTTTTATCAGTTTAGCCCATGAGTTTAGGGACACCCTGTATATATATAAACATAGTAATATACACAGATACATACAGTACATTGTTTTCTGGCACTAAAACTGGAAATGGTAGTAACTGAACTACTAGTAACGTAACTACTATCAAGGAAGGTCTCCATAAGTTCATACTCAAAAAATTTGAAAAGATTACAGAATGTTCTTCTTATAAGGATGTATATGTTTATCAAAAATATTCCGGCGGAACCTCGATATAGCGTCCTTAAAAAAATCCCAATTAAAAAAAAATACGCTTTTATGATAAATATGGTGTATGATAAAAACTTTTTCTGCTCTTCATATTGAAGTTTTACTTGAATAAATACAGTATTCATAATTACAGATTTTGCATACATTTATATGTAACTATAATGAAACTTAGCGATCCTTTAACGACAGTTACAATAAAGTTTAAAAAATTAAATTAAGATCCTTCCTTGTAAGTATCTTAATTAGCAATTCCAATTTCAATAAATCTAAAACAGAAAGTAAAAATGCTCTTTTCTTATAGTTTGCTAATATTTGTATATTTACATAATTTATATCGGTAAATTTTTAATTTAACAAATATAAAAGAATATGCGTATAAACAATCCCAGTAGGAATTTTCGTGAATTTTATTTTAGGCTGACTTTAATAAAATGTGACATTTGCAAACAATGCAAAGTTCAAAACTCTATGTATTTTTAAAAATATTCTTGATTTCAAAATTTTAAAAAGTACATTTCATATGTATGACTTTCAAGATTTGATTCATATTGGGGCATATTTTAATACTAGTTATTTAGCGTTTCTAATTATGATAGTATATTTATAAAACTATTTTTTTTAATACTTTTTACTTCCCAAAAATGATTGGGGCTTCATCGATCATTGGTTTACAGATTTTCGATAACTGCAATTTTTTCATATAATAAATAAGTTTTATTAGATTTTAAGTTGCAGAAAACATAAGTGATGGGAATAGAAAACCAATGCTTTATAGAAAAAAGTGCAAACGTTTCCTTTAATGGAAAATGAGAAAATGTAATTTTTGCTGTAAGAGAAAGCATTTTTTGGCCATTAGGAAATATTTGCTAAGGAACATAAATTTTTATTAGTTTTTTTAATTAATTAATAATGTAAAAATAATCTTTAATATTAATTTTTAAAAGATGATTAAAGTAGTGCATTTTTGCAAACATAAAAGCTACGTAGGGGAGAATTTTACACAGATTTTTAAAGATAAAGATATTTTTAGGAAACATATATTAAGAACTACGTACAATCGACTGAAGAATTTCAGTCAATGCGCATATAAATCTGCTTATTAAAAGCATTTTCCATACTAAATTTACATGCACACATGAATAGAAGCAGTAAAATATCACTTAAAAATAATATTTTCTTTTATCTTACTGTGTTCAATACCTAGTATATAGTGAGGTAGTGTTAATTTTTTATGTCCTTCAGTAACATTCAGCAAGCTAGTATATGATAGGGTTTGACTCTAAATTTCTGAGAACATATGTATCAACGGTCGCGCTGTAGAACGCTTTAAAAGATACAAAAGT
Source organism: Maratus speciosus (assembly GCA_963932465.1). Lineage (NCBI taxonomy): Eukaryota > Metazoa > Arthropoda > Arachnida > Araneae > Salticidae > Maratus > Maratus speciosus. Next base: position 459,787,078 of record OZ010792.1, read on the forward strand.
CTATGTCTGGGTGGTAAGGTGAGGACAACAGGTGATAAGGTGAGGACAATACCCTCTATACATGGGTGGCCATGTCCACAACACATAAAGGCATACTTAAGTAACATATTATCTATTAACCCTTCCAGGGCAAGGTACTTGTATTCGTAAAATGTTCAAATAATTTAATGACACCAGTATTAACCAGAGATTTTATTTGTAAACAAGTAAAAGTAAATTTTCACGTACTTAATAAAGATGAGATTTTCATCCTAAAATTCCGGTGTCAATGTGGCAATTTGGGATTAAAATTATGTGATGACGTGACGGCATCACCGCCCTTCAAGGGGTTAAATGCATATTATCCATTAAGTAATACAGTGACCTCTCACTTATGCGCCTCTCAGTTATACGCGTCTCTCAGTTATACGAGAATTTCGTAAGGTCCCGTCACGAGGAATAGGAAAATAATGCTATACAGCTCTCACTTATAAGCGGAACTTTGAATTGTTTCTCTCACTTATACGCGGAAATAAAACAGAATTCACAAACTATGAACTAATTTGCGAAAGTTTTTTTAACCTATAAAAAACTTTCTGCAAGTGTCAAGGTCAAAAGACCATTCAGCAAAGCGCCTGAAAGGGTGGAGAGGTCGCTACAATTAGACTTTTGACCCTCTCCCTCTGTTCTAATGGTTTCTCCTTTTCTTTCTTTCTGTTTTATTTTTATCACACTACTCGCGTGTTTCTTGTCGTCTTTGCTGTTACGGTATCATCTGGATTTTATTTTTGTTTTATTTGTGCAATAAAAATGAGTAAAAGAAAGTTAACAATTTCGTTCAAAATAGAGGTTATACGAGAAGCAGAAAATGATCCTAAACTGTCAAAAATAAGTTTAGCTCGAAAATTCTATTTGCCAGAATCAACGCTCAGAGGGATTTTAAAGAACAGGGGCTCGATCAAAAAAATGAGCAGTGAGTATTCTACACAAGCGAAGAAACGATCAAGAATTCAGAAAGGAAAATTTGAGATTTAAGAAACCACTTTAATTCAGTGGTTCAGAGAAATGAGAGTTTCTAATTTACCAATTAGTGGTAAATTATTCAAAGAAAAAGCATTCACTTTGTCATCAAAATTGGGAATCGAAAATTTTTCGGGTTCTTGGGGATGGCTAGAAAAACTTAAAAATAGACACGGTTTAGCAAATCATTGTCTGAGTGGTGAAAGCGCAGCTGTTTCAGATTCAACTGTTAATGAATGGATTGTAGACCTTCCAAATTTAATTCGAAACTTTGAAGTTAAGAACATTTTAATTGTGACAAAACATGTTTATTTCACTGTCTTTTACCAAACAAAACGCTGGATTTTATGGGGGAAACATGTTATACTGGCAAACACAGAAAACAAAGAGTGACTGTGATTTTGTGTTGCAATGCGGACGGATCAGAAAAGTTGCCGCCAATAGTGGTTGGTAAATCACTGAAATCAATGTTTAAAAAATGTGAAGAAATTGCCATGTTCTTAAAAAGTAGCCCCAATGTCTGGATGACATCGAATTATTTTTAGACTTTTTGAAAGAATTTGATATGAAGATGGCAAAAAAAAGGAAGAAACGTTCTGCTATTTATGGACAAGTGTCCCGCCCATCCTCCAAATTTCCAACTGCTGACAAATACACGAGTTATATTTTCCCCTGAAAATTGTACTGGCAGACTCCAGCCATTAGATTTCGGTATAATAAGGTCAGCTAAAGCGCAGTATAGGAAAGATTTTGTGAGAGCAATGTTCATATCACTAGTGCAAGAAAAAGGAATTCAAGAAAATTTGGATTCTGGATGCTATGCATATGTTGTTTAACTCTTGGAATAACGTAACAGCCACAACAATTTTTAACTGCTTTAGAAAAGCGGGTTTTTTTTCATTCAAATGATGTTGAAATTATTCCGTTACAGTGAAAGGAAAACAACAGCAATGATTTTAACGTAGACGTGAAGGAATAGAACAGAGTAAGCGACGATTCTCTTTCTTTTCAAAATATCGTCAATGTTGATGAAAACTTAAAGTCAACGGCAATAAGAGATTTTGAAACTGTTTTTGATGACGTGACAGTTGAAAAAGAAAGATAAGATAATGATGAAACTGATATTGTAATTGTCCCATTTTATGCTACTGCTTTAGGAGCCCTGAACACTTTGAGATGTTACCTTCAAAATGCTAATGTAGCATCAAATACAATGACACACTTTAAGGGGACAGTAAACTTTTAACGGTCATAAAACATGTGAAATTTGTCATAAGTTTAGCAATTTCTTATAAAAAAGATAACCACTCTAGAAGCAGAAAATTTTTAGAGTATAGTTAGGTGATATTGAACTACGTTAAAAAAATTTTTATTTGGATATATTATAATTTTAAAAAATTCAAGGCGTCAATTTCAAAGTGCTATTTAAAATTTTTACAATGGATAACATTTCACTGCGCGCACGATATCTCATGCTAATTTCATTATATTTGCATAAAATTTATCTTAAATTAAAGATAACACTCTGGTCTATAATTTGAATTAGGATATTTGTAATCGGTTAATTAGATAAAGAGTAATTAACATTTAATTAGAAAAATTAGAAAAACTATGAATTTTTACATGCATTCAATCGCATAATTTTTTTCATACTGAACACGACGTTATAATCCTAGTTCATTTTCATGATAATATAAATATTTATGTAGGGCAAAAATTTTAAAACTCTACTTCAAATAGTTTTGGAGATATCATGCGCGCAAGAGTAAAAAATGCCACTTTGAGAAAAAGCCGTTTAAAGATTAAATTATATTTTTTAAATATAAAATATATAATAAAGGAAACAAAACTACGGATTATATATCGTATTCTGTATTAAAATAAAATTAGATGCTAGTTTAAAATGATAAATATAAAATTATTTGTAAAATCCTTCAGAATATAGGAACGTACTTAAAAATTAAATAGATGTAATTTGTAAAAATGTAGCATTTACTATTGCAAAAAATTAATTTTAAACATATAACTTAAAATTTTGTTTAGCTTTGATTGTAAATCGTTTTATAGTCGTTTTATAAATCGTGTGCACGTTTTATAAAACTAAATTATTTAATGTAAAACATAGGCCATTTTATAGGGATACTCGTATTTCGATATCTGATTCACTGCACAAAAATCCAGATAGTTTATTAAAAAAAAATGTATTAATGTCAATAAATCCGTATTCTAAATTGTCAATTGAAACAAAAATCACTATAAAATTGACTACTTTTCAGTTTTCTATAAGATGAGTTAACACCTTAGAATATATTTATATCATCGTGTTTTGCGTAGCAATTACCATTAAACTGACTCCTTCTTCGATGCTGTTCTGAAGCACATTTTGCATATTTTTTCATTAAAAAGCAAATAATTACTAAAAAGTGGAATACTATTACAAAATTAGGAAATTATTGCTCTAGGAAAAAAAACTGTTTTGTTTCAAATTTAAGCACTTAATAGCAAATAAAGCTGTGAAAAACCATGAAAGTAAACGAATTTGGTGAAAGTGGAAGTTGGAGTTAATATTTTAAAGGTTTCTTATTATTGTTTAAGATATTTAACCAATAACAATTGCCATATTTCAGCATATTTTCAAAGTTACGATAATGTGAAAGCACGAAAACAAAATGTAAAGAAGCCGCCATGACAGTTGTCGCAGGGCTGTTAATTCGTAAATGAAGGGGTGATGTCTATATTTTCTCTAATATCTCAGTAAATAATTATCACACAGTTAAAAGATTGGTATCAGCTTATTCAGAATACAATAACCTTTCTAACGATGTAAAAATAAAAAAAATCGATTTTTGAAAATTTAAAAAGTGTACTGTCCCCTTTATGCATTAGAAAAGGTCGTTGTACAAACACGACCTAAGCAAAAACAAACGGCCATTGATGACTTCTTTAAGGAGGACTAATTAGCATTTTTTTTCTTTTGTAAGTACTATTAGTATATGTAAAATTAAATTTTACGTTTATTGTATTTTTTAGACTAAATCTTATAGTGAAAGTGTAAGAATTTTTTAAAAATACGATATACTAATATTACACCCTTTTTACTTTATGAAATGTTATTAATCGTAATTTTTATATTGTAAAATGCTTTTTGCCCCATAATGTGTATAAAGAATTACTACATCAACAACCTCTCAATTATGCGCGGCTCTCAGTTATGCGCGATTTTAAATCAATTTCTTCAAACGCGTATAAGTGAGAGGTGACTGTATATATAATTGTAATAGTATGCAGTTATATACAGTTTCACTGTATACCAGTGTTCAATTTCTAAATCTGTACCACTTGAAGTGTTCAAAAAATATTGATTACTCTCCTTTTCTGTCGTCTTTGTCAGAGTTAAATCTTTTGTAATAACACGTTAAGCGCCACATCAGCCACCGGTGGCTGACAGTGAACTTTCCGTTTAAAATGCGTCATTCACCGATGGCTGACGTCTAAAATCTGATACAAAACTGAAAAAATATACATTGTTTTAAATAATTACGGAACAAATATTTAAAATTTACCTAGCTTTTATTTATTAGAGGATTATACTTTCTTAAAAATTACTTTAAACATTTTAAATTTTCAGCGTCCACAGTGGCACTCAACGTGTTAAGTGGAATTAAATTGCAGCTTTCAAATGCAACATATAATTAGGCTGAAGATTTATGATTTGAACAGCGATATTAGAGTAAGTAACATTCAGATCAGAAAATTTACTTTATTTTACTAACTTCCAAACAACATAACATCTACACTTGAAACGTGATCGGCGAACTCTTTTTTAAGATTCTTCGTGCCGTCTTTGAAATTAGTATCAGATTTATACAAAAAAAAATTGCTAGAAACCAGTATACTATTTAACAAACAAAATAATCTGGTTTCTAATACTGTAATTGCGCATGATAGCTTATAAAAAACAAATTTTCCGTTGAATCATTACATAAGGGACTAATCAAAGCTCATAAATAATAGTAGAAATAGTGCTATTTGGACAGTTTAAGTAATTGGGAAATGTAGCATTCTTTGTATATGAGAATGCGTTGTATAGCGTTCTTGTAAATTCGTAAAACATTAAAATTCACAGGATCGACGGACATGTTAATGATATGCAAAAGATCGAAAAATGAACACAAATCATTCAAATCTACTTTATGCAATATAGAATGTGACCTCTAAGGTCTGAAGTACATGCACTTACATGCCTTGACAAGCTATCGATGATTTTATTAATCATTGTCTGAGGAACGGTCTGCCACGCTCCAAGCACTTAAGGACGTAAAGCTTCAAGACAGGCAGCTGGTACCTCTCTTTCCGATCGCCGACCAATGACTTCCCAGATGTGCGCTTATGGGAGACAAGTTAGGATATGCTGCTGGCAACGCTAGCACAACAAGTCCATGTAGGCTGTTCACAGCAGTACGACCAGTACAACAGTAGAAGGACAGTGGCCGTACCACTGACGTCACGACCAAAACAACATAATGTTGAGATGTCAATATACCACGAATGAAAAGTAGATGGGTTCGTCTACCATACATAATGCAGCCCCACACCATTATTCCAGGAGTAGTGTCAGTATGGAGTTCTCTAATGAAGAACTGTTGAAAACGTTGACCAGACAATGTGGTCTCCAGACAATTCTTCGACCATCACTACGTTCTAGGCAGAAGTGAGACTTGTCAGTGAAAAGGATATTCCTCCATTCTAGATCTCCATCGCTGCTTGGATATAAACCATGGTAACTTTTGGGTTCGGTGGCGTGGTTTCAATGGAACACCTGTCGCTTGTCGTTTGGGTCGTAGCTCGATATCGTGCAAGCGCCTTCTGATAGTCTTCGTAGACACAGCTAAACATCCTGTGCTTGGTATGCGACGTCTAAATTCACTTGCAGTAGTACATGGATCACTCTGGCATATTCTTTTAATCCGACGAATCGTCAGTGCAGAAGTTACCTCCACCTTGCCTCCCCGCCATCTCTCGTTGTCATCCGATTGCATCGTTGTTCTTGTAACCGTTCGGATACACAACGATGAACAGTTTTAAATGCATAGCAATCTGCCGGAGCGATAAATCAAAATTTCTGAGTTGAAGGATCATGGCCCTTTCCGTTTGCGATAAGTGATGATAACTTTCACGTCGACAAACGCGAGGCATCGCAAAATCAAACGACAATACTTGATTCCATTACTAAAGCTTATGTTGTAGAAAACAATTGTCATCCATTAGACCTTTGTAACTTAAGCCCATCGTTCATGACGCTAATTGGAGCTTACGAATTTCATCATTTGCATATTATTAACATATCTATCCATCACGTGAATTTTATTGTTTTACGACTTTTGCTTCTTGATAATACGATTTCGAAGTGAGCAGCGTTTGAAACATTCAACAAATGATAATGTCAAACATCCAAAGGTGTATCAATAAATTTTTACCCTCACATAGAAATAATTGAATGAAATTTATTAAATTGCTACATTGTATTAGTTCTTTTCTATATAGTCACCGTGCATGGTAACACATTTCTTCAAACGGTATTTCAAACAGAGGGGGAGGATATATTCCAGGATGCGCGATAGTAGACCCAAAAGGGGGGCATTTTTCTAACTTTTACCAACCCCCACATGTGGCATATTGTTGGTAAGGCCTGTGACCACTTATTCATGCTATGCACTTCCCGAGCCACTCCCCCCCCCCAAACTTGCCCCCAGGAGGGCATGAATGATGTTCGCAAAATTTAGAAAAGTTCCCGCGGGGCAAATTTTAGGGGAGGGACTCGGGAGGTGCATAGCTTGAATAAGTGGTCACAAGCCTTTCCAACAATATGTCAGATGTGGGGGTCGCAAAAGTTTTAAAGAATGAGCCCCTTTGGGTCTACTATCTCGCCTCCTGGAATACATCATCCCCTCTCTCTTTAAAATACCGTTTGCAGAAATGTGTTACTGTGCTCTGTGACTATATAGAAAAGGACTAATACAATATAGCAATTTCATAAATTTATTTCAATTATATCAATGTGGGGGCAAAAACGTATTGATACACCCTCGTATTTTTCAATTAACGTGAACCTTATTCGCAAAAAAATAATCTTTTGAAATGTCCGAAAATTTCTTTAAAAAGCAGTAGTTGTTTTAATATACACTTGACCTTCGTAATATCGCGTTTCGTTACCTCGCTAATACGATATACGATTTTAGTACCATATTTAAACACATCTTTTGATAATTGCTGTTTCTTAATATCAACTTAGAAAGTATTCATGTGTAACATTTTAACGATTATGCAATTATTCTGCATTAGATTTCTAAACATTGCTGATAACTTTAATATATTTATATATATGTTAAACTATTGGAATACATGGCGTGTTGAGCCAAAAACACTCGATAGCGAAACGCGATCTCTCATGAATTAACAAAACAATAAAATAGCTACAAAGTGGCTTTATGCTGCTCGTACAAAATAGAGGTAAGTAAAAATCACTTACCTGTTATGCATCATATTTCGTATTGACTCGAGATTCGTCACCTTCTGCATGGCCAGGGATCTATTGGAGACACTTGTTCGCTTTATCCTTTTGTTATGTGAAAAATATATTTTTGATTTGTAAGAATTATTCTGAAAATCTTTTAGGTAGCTTTCATTACAAAAAGCTACCTATTGCAGCCGTTCGGAAAAAAGCGATTTCAAAAAATTTTGGTATATTTTCATCAATCATGACCACCAGACCCCGAAACCACCCTCCGTTCAAAAGTTTATATATATATATATATATATATATCCATATATATACATATATATATCTGACCTTTGTCATACTGTAACTCTCGAATTTATGAACCGATTTGGATGTAATTCGGTATGTACATAGTACATACCAATGTCTCGACCGAGTTCGTTGGCCAGCTTCATCCGCCATTTTGTTTCAAAATGGCGGACGTTTAAAAATTTTTTTTTAATTTTTAATTTGAAATGTGGTACCAAAGAATTGAAAAAGGAAAAATATTTTTTTCTTATGTATTTGACCTTTATACAAAGATTCCGGAGCAGTTTTTGTTTCGTCTATATCTTAAAAAATGGCTGAGTTATAGCATTTTGAATTTCTAGCGTGGCTGACATTTTGAAACGTCCTGAACTTAATCACGCGATAACAGGCGTATTTATGAACCGATTTGGATGTAATTTGGTGTGTACATAGTACATACAAATATCTCGACCGAGTTTGTTGGCCAGCTTCATCCGCCATCTTGTTTCAAATGGGCGGCTATTTTAAAAAAATTTTAAAATTTTAAATTTAAAATGAGATACCAAAAAATTGGAAAATGAAAAGGATTTTTTTCGTATGTGTTTTACCTTAATACAAAGATTCCGGAACAGTTTTTGTTTCGTCTATATCTAAAAAAATGGCTGAGTTATAGGATTTTGAATTTCTATTGTGGCTGACATTTTAAAACGACCTGATTTTTGTCACGCAATAACAAGCGTATTTATGAACCGATTTAGATGTTACTTGGTCGGTACATAGCACATACCAATGTCTCGACCGAGATCGTTGGCCAGCTTCATTCGCCATCTTGTTTCAAAAGGGTTGCCATTTAAAAAAATCAAATTTAAAATTTAAAATGAGGTATTAAAAAATTGGAAAATGAAAAAGATTTTTTATGTGTTTGGCCTTGATGCAAAGATTACGGAGCAGATTTTGTTTCTGAAAATTTGTTCTTTTGTTTATATCTTAAAAAATGGTTGAATTATAGCACTTTGAATTTCTAGTATGGCTAACATTTTGAAACGATCTTGTATTTGTCACGCGATAACACACGTATTCGCCTATTTCCATGTAAGAAGGCATGTGGATAGTATACATCAACATCTCAGCCAAATATAAGTGACTTTAAATAAAAGCAGCTTTGATAAAGCTGACTAATTTCGTGAAATTCTCATTCATAATGACTTAGTATTGATAAAAATTAGTACTGAATCTCCTATATTCGGTTTCCACTAAATTGAGCTTCGTGTGTTTGAATAATATAAGTTGGCTTTTTTAAAATAAGGAATTTGAAAGCTACCTCTTCCTCCCGGCACTGGCCGGAAGAACTTTTTTTAAATCTCATTTGTCCGTGTGTTTCTGAAAGATTATTTATTGGTTAGAACGTGTCTTTATGGAGAAAGGAAAGGACTCATTCTTAAGTTTAAAAGATTATATTGAAAAACAATTATCGGAATACTAAGAAACGCCGTCTAACAAGGGCGGTTACATAATAAGAAAGTGATGAAAATAGAAAAAACATACGCAACGAAATAAAAAATATAAAAATTGTCTGTTAAGAGTCAAGAACAAACAGCTGTTTCGGAAATTACTTCTATGTTGCAATCGCCCTTCATTAAAATATAAAAGAAAGATTAACTTCACATCAATTCGTTAAAAGTGTTTTTAGTTCTCTAATTGGGTTCTTTTCTCATTTAATTAAATTTTATGAAATTTTTCTGAAATGCGAAATTTCACTCATTCAAAACTTGTGAAAGAAACTTAAATAAATACGAACTTTTTATAATTTACTCAATTCTAAATTCGTTTTATTCATCTTTAAAGGCATCAGTTTGAACAAATATTACCACTGGCAGCTGCCATTGAAAGAAGTTATTCTGTGGAAATTCGAGACGATGCTATTCTTTAGATTAGCAAGACTTTATCAAGTGTTAATAACATAGATATTTTAATATATAATAGAGTCAAAACACTGTTTTTTTAAGTGATTGTTTCTTCAGTTGCTTTAGTGATTATGTTAAATGGAGTTACATAATTGTTCGAAATCATTGCAAAGAAATAAAAAGAGAGATTCTATTCGTTTTGTCTTTTTTATATTTTTAATTAAATGTTATAAAATGATTAAAGAAAGAGTTTCTTTCAAAGATATTTCCATTTTAGGGCAAAGTAAATTGTAATTCAGACTTAAGAGTAACATACTAATCTGCTCTAACGAATAATGCTTTCTTCAGTAATTAATAAGGATCAACCGAAATAGAATTTTAAGACAGAAACCGAAACCCAATTTTGGTAAATTTCCTATTTTTGGCCGAAAACGAAAACGAAAATGTACACAAAAATTTTAAGTAATTAATATATACAAAAATATAACATAATTATTAATTAATTTTATGTGTTGATTAAATAATTTAAATATACATAATTATTAATTAAATATACGTGTGGCCCAAGTTGCACTTCTGTGGGTCTGACCAAAGCTTTTTATTATCATACTAGGGGGCTCTGCCCCCTGCAAGCTACGCTCAACAACCTCCGTTCAGACACCACAGAATCTAAAAATAGGCTAATCTGATTGGTTTTTAAATATATTAGAGAAGATTGAATTATAAGGAAAAAAACTGTGCAGATCTCCCTGTAAACGGGTTTCCATTATATTCCCATTTCAAAAATTTAAGGGCGAATCAGTTGCTGTTAAGACATCCAATGGTTGTTTTCGTTTTTGATTAAAGAGGATCAGTTAAACATTTGAAAAGAAGCTAAAATAAAATAAATTAAGTATACAGAGTCTTTGTCTCCCGGTATTTTAAAACAATCTCTATAACAATAGCCTAAGTCATGTGACAATCATCAACAGTTCCAGGCGAACCACTTCGCTTTTATACTCTAAGTGCCATTTTGGTACTTTAATGTTAGCCAGGCACAGGTGATAAGTCGCCAAATATTATTCTATCGCCATCATTTCATCTATATTATAATAGTTCAAGTCATCAACTGCCATAAGCAAATACGGTTTGATCCCTTCGCCGTTCATATGAAAGTTTGGCAGAGATGTCATATACGACGCCAATTTGGGGAACGCGTCAACAGCATAAAAACCAACATCCGGCTTACCATATCAAGCAAAATAACTATACTTTGGCGCCAGTTAAGTGCCCGTTCCGTATATAACATTGGCGTCAAAAAAAAAAAAATCGCGCCAATATGGGACCGTAAGTTTTTCATTTTGATTAAGAAATCAAAAATTTTTTTTTCGAATAAAACTACATAAAATTTGCCATGGTTGCAAAGAATTCTTAATACTGTTACGCTAGCCAGATGCAAATCTCGCCAATAGCTTTTTTTCAACTCGCCAGTTAGTATTTTTTTTTTCGAGTGGTAATATTTGGCCAGATGTCATATACGCGCACAACAGGTTTGGCGTGATTTCTTTTTTTTACGTAAATTTGGCGAAAGCCTCGTATTCAAATACCAGTTACATATGCATTTTTGGTATTACTTAGTTATCCCGTCTACCAGAAATCTATCGCCAAACTATAAGATTAAATGCCAATAATGGTTGATCGTAAATGTCACATTCACTTGACTTTAAGCAAGTTACACGTGTTTACGTCATCAAATGATTTTTATTTCGACTTTTTATTCGTATATTTATTAATGTTATACTAATTTATTTGTTCTTTCGTTATTTAAAATAAAAATTATGTCAATTTGTATAATTTTTCGAGTGTTTTGGAGATTTATATAATTTGGCGAAATTGGTCGACGGAATAACTAAGTTGTACCGTATTTTTTAATTATTTTCCATTATTTTCTAAAGGAAATATAAAAAAATAATTATAATTATAGAACAAAATAATTTATATAATTTATAAAAAGAAATAAGAGTAAATAAACATTATAATAAAACACTCATACTACAATATATATTAAAACACACATACACACATAAATAACGCCTGCATTCAACGGTTAAAGGTATATATGAATATTATACAGACATACAAACAATAAATACAATAAACCCAACTGGGGTGAAAAATTAGCCAGAGCCAGGAATCGAACCCGGGACCACAGTATACAAGACTGCTGCTCTAACCACTGAGCTACTCTGGCTGATGACTGAGTCTGCAATTTCTTAATAATAAACCATGTTGGGGAAGTCACCAGCCATCTATACGACAGCCTTGGATGACCAGAAAACGATGAATAGATTTTATTATTACATCGATCTACGATAATTATAATAAAACACTCATACTTCAATATATATTAAAACACACATACACACATATATAACGCCTGCATTCAACGGTTAAAGGTATATGAATATTATACAGGCATACACACAATAAATACAATAAATCCAGCTGGAGTGAAAAATTAGCCAGAGCCAGAAATCGAACCCGGGACCACAATATACAAGACTGCTGCTGTAACCACTGAGCTATTCCGGCCAATTTGATATAACGATAATATCCGGCCGATTACTCCTGCCGGCGTGTTTTGATATATATTGTAGTATGTGTGTTTTATTATAAGTTCAACCAGATTCGTCCGGAATAACTCAGACGGCAGAGCACTGGTGGCTTGAGCCAGGCATCGGATAAACAACAAATTGGACCAGATATAAGATCATAAATTTGAAAAGTAAGTAATGAATTTCGGGGGCTGTGCGCTTTTTTCACTATTTTTCTAATACTGGATTTCTATCTCCATGCAAGTTTTTGAATATTTTTTTAATATCTAGATCAATTTCTTTATTAGACTTATATAAATATAAAAATATTTTTACATGTTTATGCAATACATTTTGTTTGCTATTTGTTTTATCTTGTATGTATTTGTATTTATTTTCTTTGAATTCTGTATTCCTACGGCGTATTAGATTTAGAGATTTGAATTAAAACATTTTCCTCCTGGAGGATATTTGCGTTTCCTTGAGAGAGGGAGGAGGGGGTGGAATTTTTACAGGTTTGAAGGGTGAAATTATACTTTTTTGCCATTAAAACGCATAATATCTCAAACCTTCCGGGGGATAAGCGTTATTTCAAGGCTACGGGGGATCTCCTGAATTCAACTTTGTTTGATTATATAATGTTTTGCGTTTGAGTACTCGCAGCGTATTTTTTTTTCAGTATAGCATATTTTTAAACATTTTTTAATATAATTGAAAAATGTGGAAAACGACACAAACTGTCTGGAAGAAAAACACACGTGGCAGAAAAAGCTGTTAAAGATACAAGAAACGAAAAGGAGGGAGTAATTTGTGAAGAAATTGACACGCAAGAAGGCTGCAGCTACAAATCCCCCTCAAAAAGCCAAAAAATCATTAGAAATGTTATCCCTCTTGCTAAATTCAGTTAAGTCAAAGTACAGAGGGAGCCAAAAAACAGCTGCGTTAACATTTTTTTCCCATATAAAGTAAACTTTGAAAAGAAAAAAAAACGACCAAAAGGAAGCTCTCACAGCACAAAAGCAATTGGAAAATCAAGTTTTAAAAAATAGGCGTAATGCAATTGGAAAGAAAATGATGGAAGGGAAGAACTACAAACATCCTTCTATATATTAAAAAAAGTTTTGATTTGGAAATGGAACAATGAAAATCTGCGTAGATATTCCCGGCAGATCGGCATCCAATTTGAATGCTTACGCATGGCCTTTCTTCGTTAATATTAAAAAAACTGTTTCATACAAAAATATGAAAATCGGCAGTATTATAGAGAAATGTTTGATAAACACGCTGATGCAGACAGTTTTCAAATAGAAGAATTATTTTAAGAGATATTTAATGCCAAAGTTGGAAAAATCGTTCCATTAAAAAAGTTTTACAGGAGCAAAAGCAATACATAGGAATTTAATCATTTTTAGATCATTTTATGCGTCAGAATTTCCCGGTGTGCAGGCTGCATTTGGTATTTTAATTTGACTCATTTTTTGAGGTTTTATTTCTATTTTAAATTCAAATTTTCAGCATTTCGAGAGATATTTTTTACACATTTTAGAAAAATTGTATTAATTTAAACTGTTGCCAACTGTATAAGCAGCGTAAACAATAATGTTTGCTTCAAATTAAGGAATTATTTTACACGTGACTATTATAAACGGAAAATATAAAAAGCAGGAACTCATTGAAAATTACGTCATAAAAACTATATTCACACGCAAATTTTAAAAGAGAAAGAATATTGTAAAATAATAAATGCGTTAGAAGTCTTAAATAGGAGAATATACGTCACATTACACTTATTACGTAAAATGAACAAAAAATAATATTGCAAAACAGTTTAAATTTAAAAATTGCGCGAGACATTTATTTGATATTTTAAGATGATCATAATATTTCATTTCTAACAAAAGTTTTTTTACGTGAATATTAAAAAGAGAAAGTAAAGTTTGGTGAAAATTACGCCAGATTCAAATTATAATTCAATCTTCCGAAATTTTTTTAAAGCCGATCAAATTAGCGTGCTGTTAGAGTCTGCGGTGTCTGAACGGGGGTTGACGAGCATAGCTCGTAGGGGGCAGAGCCCTCTAGTAATGTAAAGAAAACTTTTGTTGCTAAAAAAATGTCTAATGATTCAGAATTTATAAAGTTAAATCTAGACAGTGATGATTGGCTTTGCCAAATGTATAAGAAAAATAAAATAGAAGAAATGATTCAGCGTTCATATTGCTAAATATGGTTCCATGTTGTGCGCGCTGGAATAAAAAATGAATAAACGAAATTCATGTGTAAGCTTTGCATCAATTCTTACGTGATATTTAAGTAACTGGAAATAAGTTCCATAATTTCTGTTCTTAATTACTGATAACTTTGATGTATATTTTGAATACATTTCGATTTAAAACAATGACTCTTATATTCAGATATTTGATTTAATTGTATTTCATGGATGATTGTTTTGTTAATCGCAAACTTTGCTTTTAATAAACTTAGTTATATTCCACTGTCATTAAACAACTTGTTATTGTTTGGTCCAATTTAGGATACTCGGGGTCCAACTTAGGCGACCAGTTGCTGAATTTGGACCACTTTTGACAAATTTTTCAAATTAAAATAAAACTTAAGACTTTAAAAGAGAAACAGGTTCTCTAGAACGGACAAGGTCAAAAAGTTTGCAAAAGATTATTTGGCGGTCGTTTTCAAAGTTCAAATGTTGTTTGTTGGAAGGATGTGATTATTTTCGTTTGATACAGTAAAACATTAAGTACAATGTACCAACATTAAATTCATAAAAAACTGCATAAAATTTATAAACAAAGAAGGATATCAATTGCTATTTTTATTCACCTGTAAGTTTTATGAACGCTTTTCACTGTTTCCCAAAGATCTTAATTTTTCATATATGTAGTTTTTTTAAAATTGTAATACAAAGAAGAAAAAATAGTTAATGCCTGTTTTTAATTGTAGTGATTTTAATATATTTTGTCTAAAGTTTAGTTCAATATTCCTAGAATTGTTTGTTATTTATTTATTTACTAAAAAAATTAGTTTTGTTATACTTAAGAATAATTGATAGTCAGTCAGATGAGTGTAAGCAAAAATAATAAGATGATTGCCTTCGCTTTCGAAATTTTTCATTGGTTTCTGATATTAAAACAAACGAGGGTGGCGGGTGGAGTTTATAATATCAGCAGAATATCTTACGTGTATTTTAAAATAATTTAATGTGAAAGCACGGAATTTAAATAAATAACCATGAATATTATTTTAGATATTTATTTTAGCATAAAAAATTATTTATTTATATATTGCATTTAGACTATTATTTTTATTTTTATTTTTCATTTAGACTATTATTTATATTTAACTGGAAAAGCTGCATAAAATGAAAAATCTATACATATTAAAATTATAAACTATAAAGCTAACATATGAGTTTTCCATTCTCTAAAAATTTTATATAGTTTATGTGTAATTTGCAAAATATTATATAAATACACATAATAGCCTATAAATTTATAATAATTAGTTGTATAAATAAATATTGTATAAGATAACAAAATTATATTCATAAAAAGTATTACATTAAAAATTACTAAAAATATTTAAATAATAACAATAAATAAACATTTATATGACTGATAAAACTAAAGTTTGAAGAGGCATATATTTAAAGTCATTTAGTCAAATTCATTTAAATAAGTTGAAAAGAGAGCGGCTAATTTTACTCTGAATAATTTTTAATGTAACATCTTTTTTGAGCAAAAATAATTTTGTACAGATATTAAAAATAGGCATTAACTATGTTTGATTCTTCTTTGTATTACAAAAATTTAAAACTACATAGATATATAAAAAAATTAAGGTTACGAAACACTAAAAGGCATTAATAAAATTTATACTTCAATAAAAATAGCTTTCGTCTTTTGCTTACAAGATTTATTGGCAGATTTAAGACACACTGAGAATTTTATTTCTTTAATTTTTTTAGAGTGATCTGGAGGGTGGGGGCCCAAGCAGCAAATAATCCCTGGCCGAGCTTCCGCCGAATGTGCTAATTTGACTATGCTTCGCCCGAACGATGTCACCCCCTGAGGTTGGCGGGAAAGGCTTTTTGTCCGCCCGGCAAAGCAGATAAGGAGCATGGCATCCCGATTGTTATTGAATCAGTTTCGAAGCTTTTGCCTATTTGTTTTCGATCATTTGGTCAGTAGGTAATCTTTTACCGACAACATTCCAATATCATATGATATTTTACCGATTAGTTAGTGATATCATAAAGTAAAATTTGTAAGGTGCAAAATAAGTATTTAAATTAACACAATTTGCATAACTACAGACATACACACATTAAAATTTTATTAAAAACAATTAAAATATAATTAAAAATATATATAAAAGTTTCGGCTATTTTCATAGCCCTCATCAGTAAACGAGCAGAGTCACAAAACAGCAAGAGCCACAGCAAACAAAAAAAACAGTTAAAATCACGGTCTTAACTGTTTTAACTGTTTTTTCGTTTGCTGTGGCTCTTGCTGTTTTGTGACTCTGCTCGTTTACTGATCAGGGCAATGAAAATAGCCGAAACGTTAATATACTTTTTTAATTATATTTTAACTGCTTTTAATAAAATTTTAATGTGTGTCTGTCTGTAGTTATGCAAATTGTGTTAATTATTAAGTAATCCAGACGTAGTTATGCACTGTAAAAAAAAATGGTAACGTTCCATGTAAAATCCAGGAACGTTTCGCCTTTTCTCAGGTTTTCAGAATAATTTAGCTCTTTCCTGTGAAATTCTGGTTTTCTTATCTGAAACGTTCCTGAACAAAAGTTGGAAACAGCAAAACGCTGCGGCCGCCATTTATTATTATTTTGCTATAATCCGTTGCTCGCGCGCGAGTGTCGAAAAAGAATTCCTTAAATGGATGTAAAAAAAAATCAATATGGAATGCAAATAAATCAATAGACGACATAATCCTTTACGTCTCTATAGTCAAGACAATTCAGATGAAAATACAATACCTCCGTGACATCGCTAAGAGATTATCTCTCGTACTTGTCTGTGAAATGTTTAAGGAGCAGACCGTGTAAAAAAAAAAAACCCCTATTATTTGGATCTCCATTAACCAGGGGACCATCAAACATGATTCTCACCGATTTTGATTAATTTAAAGTATGTTTCAGAGTTCTTATCTCTAATTATTCTTGTGAAAGGATTTCTTCAAATGGGACTTAGATTTTCAGAAATTAGATGCCGAGGTTTAGCATACGTTTCAAATACCCATTAGTTTGCAGCTCTCAACGTGTCTTTCGTGGCGTGGTCGCAGAAAGCTCGCACGCCACCCGTACGGCCCGAGTTCGATGCTACCTCTGGACTTTTTTTTTTCTTTTTTAATTAATTTTATATTTTAACACTTTATTACAATTTGATTTAAATTTGATATATATTTGACACTTTGAATTGCTACAAATTTGAATTTTTTTTTTTATTTTCGGAAAAAATATACAATTACGTTTAGGTTTTTTTTTTTTTTTTTTTTTTTTTTTTCATGAAAATTTATATGTATTTTATCTAACTTGTAAACTAACATAATTACTAACGAAAATCCAAAATATTTTATGTCTAGATTTTTTTTCTAATTATTATTTACATTTATATATTTTTATATTTTAAGCAAAGTTCAGAAACAATATATCATATATGTATTTACTTTATTGAATTTTAACTGAAAATTTATTTTTTCGTGTAAACTATAAATAATAATTTTGATGTCAATTTCAAAATATTTTTTCATTCTAACAAATAATGATAATAAAGCGAAAATTGTCAACTGGAAATGTAAAAATCGTCTGCGGATACCGCATGCTGTGAAATGTCAGTAATGTTTTGCTGTCAACAGAAATATTCCTATATTAATACATGGAAATTATAATATATAATAATGGAAATTATACATGAAAATTACAATAAATAAATATACCATCTTGTGCTGCGTTTGTAGCCTTGCCAACACATAATAGTGAGAAATTTTCCGAGCTGTGTATCGTTCCAAGTGGTTTAGTCGGTAGAACGTCAGTGCGCTATACTGATGGCCCGGGTTCGAGTCCCGGCTAGGAATCTTTTTCACTATGTTGGCCTTTGCGCCTTTTAAGCAATTACTTCGAAATTTGATTTTCATTTGAAAAGAAATATTCCTGGTATTTCGCAGGAAACTTATTGGCATTTCTGTAGGAATTTTTTAACATATACTGTAAAGTTCCAGTCATTTTCAAGAAATGTTTCTTGGAAATAATGGGCAACTCAGCTGCCCATTTTTTCCCAGGAACGTTGCGGAATTTTTTTTACAGTGTGTATGTATTTTTAAATAGTATTTAAAAGTAAGAAAGCTCGTTTAAATTCAAAGGATAAGTATTGCTAATCGGCATTATTCTTACAAATCAAATGCAAAAATAATTACACGTCGATTACATAACCAATTAAAATGTTTTTTAAAAAAATGTTTTTGTTTAAAGCTTAAAAATTGCTGTTAAAGTCATTCGATATAAAAATCGTATTTAATTACAATTAAATTTTAAATTACAATAATTTTCTAGCGTAAAAAGCAAACAAAATTATTTTTCAAGGTAAAAATTACGTTTTTACCAATTATTAATACTATTGATGTTTAATTTTTTTGAATCTTAGAAAGAAAAATTAATTGTAATTTAAATTGTAATTGTCATTATTTGTAATTTTTATTGTAATATTTTCTAACAGCAATGTTTAGACTTTAAACAATACTAAATTTCTTACATTTTAATTAGTTACGATAGGTAAATATTTTTGCATTTTATAATGGAAAATATTGCCATTTAGCAAAATATATTATTTGAATTAAAACGATCTTTCAGTCATTTAAATTAATTATACAATATATGCATCTTACAATGAAAATTATTCCCACTTAACATTATTCCCCAACTATAAAACTCACATTCTTTAACACTTCTAATTTTATTATGGGTATGTATAAAAATATATATATTTTTTTTTAATCTAAATAATTATTTTAATAAATACTTTATTCAGCCTTTTTTTTTACTTTTAAAAATATTATAAAATTAGATTTTTCATTATGTGGAACACAAAAGATGTTTTACTACTCTGTAAGACAATTTAAATCATAACATTTAGAAAAAAATCTCAAAAACTTTCTCAAATTTTTTATGTATCATTACAATCATGTTTCATTTTATTACAGTTCTAGAGTTGTATTTTCTTAATTCCAAATATAAACTTCTAAATAATTAACTTCTAAAGAAATACCTTTATTTACTCAGAATTTTTAAACTCATAATTTAAAAAATACATTTAGAGCAAATAGTTTGTAGTTTATAATTTAAGATATTTTCTCGTATTTATCTAAATAATAATAAAAAAAGTCCTTCCGGCCACTGCCGGGAGGAAGAGGTAGCTTTCATAATCCTTATTTAAAAAAAGCCAACTTATATCATGCAAACACACGAAGCTCAATTTAGTGGAAACCGAATATAGGAGATTCAATACTAATTTTTATCAGTATAATGAATGAGAATTTCGCGAAATTAGTCAGCTTTATACAAGCTGCTTTTCTTTAAAGTAACTTATATTTGGCTGCCAAATTCGGCAATTTCTTAAAGTGCCTGTCATTTTAAGACAACATGGTGGATGAGGCTAAGCAGTGAACTTGGTCGAGACCTTAGTAATTGCTGTGCACATGCTCACTCACATCGGAATCGGTTAATATATAGGAGTGCTGTCGCATGCAAAAAATCAGATTTTTCAAAATGTCACCCACAATAGAAATTGAAACTGCTATATCTGAGCCATTTTTTAAGGTAAAGACAAACAAAAAATGCTCCTGAATCCTTATATCAAGATCAAATACTTAAGAAAGAAACCTTTTTCAATTTCTAATTTTTTTGCACCCCACTTTAAATATATATATATATTTTAATTTAATGGCCGCCATTTTGAAACAAGATGGCTGATGAATCTGGCCAGCGAACTTCGTCGAGGTGTTGATGTATACTATCCACATGCCTTCTTACATCGAAATAGGCGAATACGTGTGTTATCGCGTGACAAATACAAGATCGTTTCAAAATGTTAGCCATGCTAGAAATTCAAAGTGCTATAAATCAACCATTTTTTAAGATATCAACAAAAGAACAAATTTTCAGAAACAAAAACTGCTCCGGAATCTTTGTATCAAGGCCAAACACATACAAAAAAAATCTTTTTCATTTTCCAATTTTTTAATACCTCATTTTGAATTTTAAATTTAATTTTTTTTAAATGGCAACCCTTTTGAAACAAGATGGCGAATGAAGCTGGCCAACGAACTCGGTCGAGACATTGGTATGTGCTATGTACAGACCAAGTTACATCCAAATAGGTTCATAAATACGCCTGTTATCGCGTGACAAAAATCAGGTCGTATTAAAATGTCAGCCACAAGAGAATTTCAAAATGCTATTACTCAGCCATTTTTTTTAGATATAGACGAAAGAAAAACTGTTCCGGAATCTTTGTATTAAGGTCAAACACATACAAAAAATATCTTTTTCATTTTCCAATTTTTTGGTACCTCATTTAATTTTTTTTATTTTTTTATTTTTTTAAATGGCCGCCATTTTGAAACAAAATGGCGGATGAAGCTGGCCAACGAACTCGGTCGAGATATTTGTATGTACTATGTACACACCAAGGTACATCCAAGTCGGTTCATAAATACGCCTGTAATTACGTGAGAAAAATCAGGACGTTTCAAAATGTCAGCCACGCTAGAAATTCAAAATGCTATAACTCAGCCATTTCTTAAGATATAGACGAAACAAAAACTGCTCCCGAATCTTTTTATCAAGGTCAAACACATAAGAAGAAAATATTTTTCAATTTTCAATTTTTGGTACCACATTTCAAATTTAAATTTTTCTTAAAAATTTAAATTGCCGCCATTTTCAAACAAGATGGCGGGTGAAGCTGGCCAACGAACCCAGTCGAGACATTGGTATGTACTATGTATAAACGAAGTTACATCCAAATCGGTTCATAAATACGCCTTTTATCGCGTGACAAAATTCAGGACGTTTCAAAATGTCAGCCAAGCTTGAAATTCAAAGTGCTATAACTCAGCCATTTTTTAAGATATAGACGAAACACAAACTGCTCCGGAATCTTTGTATAAAGGGCAAATACATAAGAAAAAAATATTTTTCCATTTTTAATTTTTTGGTACCACATTTCAAGTTTTAAATTTTTTAAAAAATTTTAAATGGCCGCCATTTTGAAACAAAACGGCGGATGAAGCTGGCCAGCGAACTCGGTCGAGACATTGGTATGTACTATGTACACACCGAATTACATTGAAATCGGTTCATAATTACGGGAGTTACAGTGGGACATAGGTCAGATATATATATATATATATATATCAATTTTGAACGGAGGGTGGTTTCGGGGTCTGGGGGTCATGATCGATGAAAATAAACCAAAATTTTTTGAAATCGCTTTCCTCCGAACGGCTGCAATAGGTAGCTTTTTTGTAAAGAAAGCTACCTAAAAATGCAAGTCTTATTATTAACATTTAACAAATATATGAGTTTAATTCATTTAATTTATTAATCAGTTTAAGTTATAAAACTTATCAAAGTATATTTTTATTTATGAATGACTATACGTAACTATAAAAAAGAAGAAGAAGAGAAAATTAAATTTTTTTAAAAAGTTGTTAGATTTCGATTACAGTCTCATATCCAAATATCGTGGAGAATCTGCAAACTTTAAACAGATTAAGGTTTATTGACTTGTGCATAAGGAATTTATTCTCACCAAAAAGCAATTCTTCGGAAGTATTTTTGACTTCTATTCCCTTCGTTTGTTCGCTTAAAAGTGGGGTCTGGTCTGTCCTTGAAACGTGAATAGAGGATTTTGAGGGGATACGAGATAAAGATCTCGAAAGGTATTGGTGTGTTTATGTCACGTGAAACATTTCACTACGAGGGGTAGAGTTACCGCCGACGCTCTTAGTAAAATGATTCAATTTTGATCGGCTGACAAGATCGGCCGATTTTATATTTGCAGTATGTGCCAATCAATTTCTTTCATACATCAATTCGATATTCTGCCGACGTTAGCATTTGACCTATAACTAGAGGAATCGTCTGTTAATGCCGAGAAAACATCGCGTTAATCTCTCTATTTGACTACCGTTTATTTACCGACAATTCTTATAACAGGCGGAATTTTAGCCGATATCTCTTGCTGTTGGGTGGGGGGGGGGGGGAGATAAAAATACAATTTCAAAGTGTTAACAATTGGTATTGTTTCAATAGTTGCAGCGCAGCAGACGTTTTTTTTTTTAACTACACAGTTTCATTACATATTTGTTAATTTTTTGTTTTATTAAGAAATCTGAATTTTGTTATGGTATAGTAGCCGGAAAGCCTGGTTTACCCAGAAGTATTGTAAAGGCTAATAGTGTGTTTATTAGAACACAAACTAGCCGAATTTTGCTCATCTAAACGCTTCCATATTGTCAATTATTTTTTCAGTTTTTTCAAATTTTAAGTGAAAAACACAATTTTTACCCACCGTCCAAGGACGGGCATTTACATTAGTTAATAATATATATTGTAGTTTACTTACAATTTTGTGAAGATTATTCTTTAAAATAAGATAATACTAGAATGGAATTATAGTTCCAATGAACCCCTTTTTATTGCTTGGATTTAGATCATCTATTTACTATTTGTAATCGACCTAAAGATGCATTATCGTCTTATTAAATATAATCTTTACTTTGTAACATGTTAAATAACTAGAAATAGACCAAAAATTTGTTTGTGTTTTTGTTTTCGTCCCAAAATATGATGCTTCCGAAAATTCGGCCGGACCGGAACTCGACCGAAACTATCCGTATTCCAAAAATATTGTTTCTTCCTTCGGAAATTTTCAACGTTAATCTTTGATTTGAGATCTATTGACTCAAATGAGACAATATTTATTTGTTGCTATGAACTTCGCTGTTTACAATTATCAGTCATGATTGACTCAAGGGGTGAGTGCAAATTATAAATCAAGTAATGCATATATGACTAAACTTTCAACACGCATTTCACGTGCTCAGTAAAAGATGCAGACTTAATAGTAATAGAAAATTTTCAGTTTCAAACCGCAGAAGTGTTTCGAATAATTTTAGAGGAAAATCTAGTATTACACATGATCAAATACAAAAATCATTATAAAAGATAAATTGAGGTACGTATACATAAAATGTTATTTAATAAGATGAAATTGGTATAATTAGAAAATCATTCCGTGTCGTTGATGAATTAATTACACTTTATTTTATCTACCCTATATATATAAAATCCTAATGAAACGAATTTATGAAACGGATATATGAAACGAATTTATGAAACGGATATATGAATCGACTCATTAAACAACTGATTATGCTTCAAGCGATTTCTCCTAAAATATGGAATACTTTGCGATGACATTAACACCAAAAATCAGCATTGATCCGCAGATCTGAAAACTGGTATTAGAATCTTTAAATTTGAATTAGTTTTCTGAATATTAATTTTTTTCTAATTTTACATACATTTTTCTACTGATGGCAACTCAAATTTTAATCAAACAGATATTTTTTTTTCATATTTCAGAAAAGGTTGACTTGGTAACCCGGCTATTGTTGTTTATCCGACCATCGTCGCCCTCGAAATTCATTACTTACTTTTCAAATTTATGATCGCATATCTGGTCCAATTTAAGCAACTGAAATCGGCCCAGTTAAGGCAACTGCCCCATTTTTTAAAACAGATAATCTTAAGACTAAGAAGAAAAACGAAATCAATGGATTCCGCGTGAAAAATAAGCGCAATAAACAGATGAATTTAGATATGTATATGAAAACATAACAACTTAATTAGTTTTAAAGTACTCACATACGTTTAGTGGGAAAAAATTAGACCAAAACAGCTAATTTAAGGTTTTTTAAATTGTCTGAAAACATCTCGTTGTAGGCGCGTGCTTCTTCTAAGCATATATGACGTCATTCTGTTGAGTAAGATTTCAGTGGTAGATGGCGTCTCTTTCTGTAATTAACGGCAGAATGGCAACGGTCCATTTAAAACGGCGGTCAAAATATGGATGCTCTCCCATATAGAATTTTTCAGAAATCTGTATCAATAAAAGTGTGTGTGTGTCTGTGAAATAGTTAGAAAATTCTACCACTCTTAACACTAGAACCGCGGTACTTTCGGTATACCTAGAACCGCGGAGCGGGTCAGTTTGACCCAAGATAGAAAAAAATATATAAATATGCATAAATGTTTATCTTAATTAACTAAAATAGTATATTTTCATATAATAATCGATTTTTCAATACGTTTACATTATATTTAATAGATTTTTCCATGCATTTACATTACATTTGATATAAAAAATCAGCTCAGATTACCAGTTATTTTAGAAAGTGATTTCTTCCACATTGTAGTTTCTTAAGTATAACATATACTTTACCCAACAATAAACGTAGACTTCATAACTTTAACAGAAAATAGATTATCTCATTAAAATAAGTTTAGACATAATTTCTAATAATAAAGATACATAAAAAATAGATATACGAGTTAATTACTAGTTTAACAGATTTGTTTAATCCAATTTATTGTGTGCATCGCATGCAAAACTTAGCAATAAATTTTATACGTTTACCACAAATGGGTGCATTATATTATATAAAAATATCGTCAGTTTTAATTTCACATTTTTAAGTGTGACACCGGGCTCGTTTACACTAAGTTTGAGGTTTTCCGTCGTTTTCAGTGGTTGCTTCTCACCCAAATGACACCTTTTTTTCACCTACAGAGAACACACTTTTCTCCTAATTATTCAAAAAAGTCCTGAATAAATTAGCGTCTACAAATAGAATGTCTAGTTACGACTTTGTATAGAACCCAAGCTTTGATAGCTGCAAGAATCAAAATATTATAAAATACATGCACTGCCCACCTATGTGAAACAGTCTTGACAGTATACATCCTGGTCAATCTGATAAATCACATCTACACCGAATATAGTTGCTTTGCAGTAATCAACTGCATTTTTTAGAATTATCTAAAACCAATCTTTGAATGCAGTGTACTGTTCATCAACAAAACATATTTATATGCTTTTTTCTGGTAATCACTATGGGTTAGTACAGTAGTCGCCTGATATTTTGATTTTGACATTTTTACAGAGAACTCGTATTTCTTTTCACGAAGGTTTTACAGTTCCTACAAAGTTGCTGTTTTTGGATTTCAATGCCTTTGCAAGTTTTATAAGTCATGGTGTATAATTAGTTTTTCAGTTTTCAGTGGCATGATTACAGATATCAGAAATCGTGTCAAATTTGTCTGTCTTTAGATGACTTGATCGGTTTGATTTTATATCGAACTATAAGGTTCCCATTATTACAAGAAATTTGTCTTTTGGTATTGTAAGCTTACGATTTCGTGACATCTTATCTATACTTACAATAAATGCAGGATAAAACTAAATTCAAGAATTCTTATCTGTTGTAAATTTCCATTGCATTCGAATACTCCTTTACACTGAGGATATATGAGGGACTCACAACCATTGTAAGACAAGTTCCCACTTTGAAAAAAAGTAAGATAGCCCATTTAGAAGGTGAATAAAATCTGTTTTATCTACTCCCACAGTAAATCAATTCTGTAACTAGATGACATATATGAGAAAGTATGTGAAAATAGACTTGGTTCACTGTGGGAGTGGATAAAACTGATTTTATTCACCTTCTAAATGCACGTAGATTGTTTTTTCAAAATGGACTTTGTTTACTATGTTTGTGAGTCCCTCATATGTCGTTACTTCTGAGAAAATGCATCTCTTTTTCCTCATTTATGCGAAAAAAACTATAACGGGTCAAATTGACCCGCTTCGCGGTTCTAGGTATAAATGGCTATAATTGGAAATTTATTTATATTATGCGTTTTTACATTTGATAAGTCGTTGCTTACCTTAAAATATTAAAAGTCAGAACAGGAAATGTTTTTCCAATTACTATTTTTGGCGCGATGACAAATTAAACATCGATTCGGGTCAAATTGACCCGCTCCGCGGTTCTAGTGTTAAAAGTCGGAACTTTTGGATGAGGATAGTCCAAGGCAGGTCCTGATGCACCTGCAACTCAGATTTTTTTTTCTTTTGTCGCTATATTAATTAAAAACTGAAATTAAAAAATACGCATCCTAGACCCCAACTTAGCAATATCAGTTCTATCACGTATCGGGAGCGCCATACCAGAGAATAAACGGAGACTCCCTTCTCATCGGCGTTTTCTATTAACGCGCCACTGCTGCACAATTCAAAGTACGTTAAAATGGATGTGGTATTTCTAAATTTCGTAAATTTACGTTTTAGTTAGCTTTCATTACAGAAAGCTAACTATTGCAGCCGTTCGGAGGAAAGCGATTTCAAAAAATTTTGGTATATTTTAATCGATCATGATCCCCAGACCCAGAAACCACATTCCGTTCAAAATTGACATATATATATATATATATATATATCCATATATATATATATCCATATATATATATATATATATATATATATATCCATATATAACCATTAATTAAACAAACCTACCGCCATCAAAAACCGTAATATTATGAATAAAAAAAAGTAAAAAAAAAAAAAAAAAAAACCCCAGTGCCAATTAATTTATTATAAGAATTATTATGGAAGAAAAAAGAAGAAAGTGGACACCGACAAATAATGTAAAAGCTTATATATTGAATTACGTTTTCAAGGGCACAGAATTCAATGATATAATCAATATGGTTGTTTTCTGTGAGAAGAATAAGCTAAAGCTAAAAATTATCCTTCTCTGTGCCCGAACAACCATTATAATCAAGTGAATAATTTAAAATGAAAACAGAATAGAAACAAATAATATGAAATGGAAAAATCAATAAAACCTGTTTAAATATTTATAGGATATAAAATAGAAATAATACACAACATACCGATTAATATTTCAGTATTTTTCAATAAATCCACTCGCACATGGCTACCAGAATATCGTAAAGATTAAGGTGAATAAAACAGTTAAGAAATCACTGTAATAAATACCAAAGGATGCAGTTAATACATTTTGAAATACCATGATAAAAACAATTAATATAATATAAAATAAAATAAATAGAAAGTAATTACATTATTTAAAATAACTAAAATGCACGATTAAATTAATTAATTACTTTTCTACAATATCGTCAAAATTTAGCTAAAACAAAAAAAAAAAACACCTGGTGTAGGAAATTATAACTGAATAGGAGCTGCAAAAGACAAAATTTATAATTTAACGTTAATAGACAAATTTTGGTGCTGCCATCTAGTAGTATTTTTATTATTCAAATGTCACAAGATAAACAATTGAAAGCCTTTGAATGTAAAAAATTTTATTAACAGCAAAACCAAACAAATCCTTATATATAGATAATTATAAACCTAATATAAACCACACTATATATTTTTTTAAAAACTATTGTCAATAAAACTTTAAAAAAGCATTCAAAATTCTATTATAATACTCATTAAAACTACACTAAGAATTTGAATAATTCTATGACATTGATAATATATAATAGCATATAGCTATATGCTATAAAAAAAAAAAATTCAATAATAATTAATAAAAATATATATTAAAAATAATATAAAAATCGTTAATAATAACTATTAATATATATATATATATATATATATATAGTCATCCAGCGACCATTTATACGCTCCCCTCGTCCTTTATTTTTTCGTAAGTGTTATGATGCTCGGTGCAAGACATGTCCATAGGCTTCTCAGACACAAATTGTCTCAGATCCTAACTATTCTAGTTTTTGTAAAGCATTTAATGTTATATATTGTATAAAGTGCAACATATGTAACATGAAATTTATTGGTGAAACATCAGGTTTAATTCATAAACGTATCAATCATCATCGTTCAGACTCTAATAATAACAAAGCAAAAAATATACAAGCTACAGCTGAAATTCAACATTTTCATAAACATCAATTTAAAAATACGACAATTGAATTCCTTCAAATTCTAAAAAATAAATCAGAACGTCTTTATATGGAATCATCATATATGAAATATTACAACACAATTTATCCTTATGGACTTAACAATGAAGTATTTAACAGACCTGTCAAAGTCTTCACATCTATAAATAACAATATTGATTATTCTCCAATCTATCCTACTCTTAATCATAATTTAAATTGTAAAACATCACGTAACAAACGTGGAAAGGGTTCATCATTAGTTGTAGTTTCCAAAAAATCTATCACTAAAAAAATAAATGATCTACAAAGTAAATATTTAGAGAATTATAACTGGTTGTTAATTCAAAAAAACATCTTTGCTATTAAAAAGAAACAGATTGGACAATATTTAAATGTATTTCTAAGTAAATCTTTCTCTAAACATTTCTCTGATATTTATTTTTACCTCATTATGACTAGGGTTAATCTTTTAAATATTAATTTACAAAAAAAAAAAAAAACATAAAATACAAAACATGAATACTCAAATGATAATTACTTTTTCAAATCACATATTTAATAAAATTAATATCAATTCTATAATTAATGATAAAAATTGTTTTTTTTCCCATTAATAATCTTCATATATCAAAAACCTTTAAATATCCGAATACAATTGGTAGAAAGATTTTTAACTACAATACATTTTCAAAAAATACATCTGCTGCTAGTAATTTTCCGTGTAAATGCAATGACCCCACTCTAAAAAAAAATACATAAACAATGATCATGGACATATAATCACTGGAAATCTTGATATTGTTAATGATTTTAAATTGAAACAACTAATGGATTATGGTACTAAATATAGACTTCCATCTCAATTTAATGTTAAATCTATTATCAAACAGTTTACATATGATATTGATATTGATATTATTATAATTTCTATCTCTTATAATAAGCCTATTGAATTTTTTAATCAATGGAAAATATTAGTAATTGAAAAATTAACTATGGCTTTAAAAAATAATATTGCTGATTCGGTTTCTATTAATACAAAGCATTTTTTCCAACAAATTACTAAATTACAAAAAAACTACGTTATAACATATGTAGACAAATCTCCTAATAATTATGCTATTATATGTAAATCTTATTATCACCAACTTCTTACAAATTGTATTTCTTCTAATAAGTCATTTCAAAAAACTAATGAAAATGTAATTGTAAATAATCGTAAAATTCGAAGTTATTATAAACTATTAAATATTTTATCTACTAACTTTAATTATCCATATTTAGTTCTTATTCCCAAATTTCATAAAACTCCAATTAAATTTAGGACTGTAACTATTGGTTGCAATACATATAATAATAAAGCCAATAAACTTCTCTTAAAAATTCTTAATCAAATATATGTACTTACTACAAATAATGATAATACATATTGTATAAAAAATAGCTATCAACTTGTCAACATTTAAAAAAATCTTCATTGTGTATATAATATAACGACATATGACTTCAAAGATCTTTTTAAAAATATAGACCTATTTGATTTACATAAAATTATAAATGAATTATTTAAAAAGTATTATAAAAAACTGGAATTACCATCTAATATAGATATTGCATATTTTAAATCTTTAACAAACTTCATTATCTATAATAATTATATATTGCAAGATAACACTTTATATTTACAGCATGTTGGTATACACAAGGCGGTTGTACATCCAGTTTACTATCCGACTTATACTTATATCATTATGAACGTACTTTTACTAATAATACTCTACATTTATATCGTTATATTGATGACATAATTTTAATTGAAACTGATCAATCTGCAATTACTCAATTTCCAGTAGATTATCCCACTAATTTGGAATTAACGGAAAACCTTTTATCTAACAATACAATTAACTTCTTAGATCTTAAAATTACAATAAAAGACAACAAAACAATCGCAGATTTATATGACTAACGTAAAGAATTTAAATTCAAAGTTAATACATTTACAAATTTTAAATCTTGTCTACATCACTCTGTTTTTCGAAACATAATATTTAATCATTTATATAGAATAAAATGTTTATGTTCTTCTCCTCTAATTAACAATAATATTAAAAAACTAATTTATGATGCATTAAATCATGGTTTTCCAAAAAAATTCATATATTCATTAATATACAATTAGTACTTTACTTACATGATCTTTTAAAACAAATTAACACATGCGTAAACAAAATTACAAAAAAATATATAAAATAAAAAAATATATATAAAAAATTAAAAATTGTAAAGTAATATAAAATATTATTATAGGATGGATGGGTGGGTAGATGTTAGAGTACGGAGGAGGGTGGTGTTGTCTGGATAATACGCAATGGTTAATTTTAAAAAAATGGGGCTTATGTACTATTACTATATTTTTGATACGTATTTTATAAGGATGTTGAATTGATATTTTACATGTAATTGGTGACTTTCATTAATATTATATTTAGCTTAATTATTGTTTTATCTTATTTACAATCATTTGTTATTAAATTTTAATTTACTCAGGACAATATCATATTAATTACTAATAGTTTGCCATTTTTATAGCATTTAATATACATATAAGTATATTTAATGTAAATAAAGTTATACTGTATGTATTAAAATGGGGTAATTATTTTTATTATTATTCCTCTATTTTTTTTAATATTGATCTATTTTCACTTTGTGTTATAAAATTTATTATCGGTTTAATGTGTTTGAATGCCCCACACTCATACTTTTAGGATTTTTATGGCTGTATGAAAATAATCCATGCACTATATTTGAGATTTTTAGGTAATGGGAATTTAAGTATCTGATAATCTTCTATATACCTCCATATGTTTATTTCCTGTTCATTTTATAATTATCTTATATAAAATAGTTTTCATTAACGATTTTTATATTATTTTTAATATATTTTTATTAATTATTATTGAATTTATTTTGTTTTATAGCATAAAGCTATATGCTATAAATTCTCAATGTTATAGCATTATTTAAATTCTTAGTGTAGTTTAAATGAGTAAGATAATAGAATATTTTGTTTCCTATTTTTAAAAAAATTTATTAACAATAGTTTTTTTTAAAATATATAGTGTGGTTTATATTAGGTTTATAATTATCTATATATAAGGATTTGTTTGGTTTTGCTGTTAATCAAAAATTTTTACATTCATAGGATTTCAAATGTTTATCTTGTGACATTTGAATAATAAAAATACTACTAGATGGCAGCACCAAAAATTGTCTTTTGACAATAAGATATCACTTTTGTCTTTTGCAACTCTTTTTCAGTTATAAATTACTACACCAGGTGGATTTTTAAGCTAAATTTTGACGATATTGTTATATAGTTATTAATTAATTTAATAGTGCATTTTAGTTATTTTAAATAATGTAATTACTTTCTATTTCTTTTATTTTATATTATATTAATTTTATTTTTCATGAGTTTTCAAAATGTATTAACTGCATCCTTTGGTCTCAATCACTTTGATTTCTTAACTGTTTTATTCACCTTAATCTTTACGATATTTTGGGAGCCATGTGCGTGTGGATATATTGAAAAATACTGAAATATTAATCGGTATGTTGTGTATTATTTCTATTTTATATCCTATAAATATTTAAACAGGTTTTATTGATTTTTCCATTTCATATTATTTGTTTTTATTCTGCTTGCATTTTAAATCTATTCACTTGATTATAATGGTTGTTTGTGCACAGGGAAAAATAATATTAGCTTTAGCTTATTTTTCTCACAGAAAACGACCATATTGCTTATATCATTGAATTCTGTGCCCTTGATAACGTAATTCAATGTATAAGCTTTTCCATTATTTGTCGGTGTCCACTTTCTTCTTTTTTCTTCCATAATAATTCTTATAATAAATTATTTGGCACTTTTTTTTTAATACTTACAGCTTTAATTCACAATATTACGGTTTTTGATGGTGGTAGGTTATGTTTAATTAATGGTTATATATATATATATATATATATATATATCTGACATTTGTCACACTGTAACTCTCGTATTTATGAACCGATATGAATGTAATTTGGTGTGTAAGTAGTACATACCAATGTCTCGACCGAGTTCGTTGGCCAGCTTCACCCGCCATTTTGTTTCAAAATGGCGGCCATTTAAATTTTTTTTAATTTAAAATTTGAAATGTGGTACCAAAAAATTGAAAATGGAAAAATATTTTTTACTTATGTATTTGACCTTTATACAAAGATTCCGGAGCAGTTTTTGTTTCGTCTATATATCTTAAAAAATGGCTGAGTTATAGCATTTTGAATTTCTAGCGTGGCTGGCATTTTGAAACGTCCTGAATTTTGTCACACGATAAAAGGCGTATTTATGAACCGATTTGGATGTAACTTCGTTTATATATAGTACATACCAATGTCTCGACCGAGTTCGTTGGCCAGCTTCATCCGCCATTTTGTTTAAAAATGGCGGTCATTTAATTTTTTAAGAAAAATTTAAATTTGAAATGTGGTACCAAAAAATTGAAAATCGAAAAATATTTTTTTCTTATGTGTTTGACCTTGATAAAAAGATTCGGGAGCATTTTTTGTTTCGTCTATATCTAAAAAAAATGGCTGAGTTATAGCATTATGAATTTCTAGCGTGGCTGACATTTTGAAACGTCCTGATTTTTGTCACGTGATAACGGGCGTATTTATGAACCGATTTGGATGTACCTTGGTGTGTACATAGTACATACAAATATCTCGACGGAATTCGTTGTCCAGCTTCATCCGCCATCTTGTTTCAAAATGGCGGCCATTTAAAAAATTTAAAAAAATTTTTAATTTAAAATGAGATACCAAAAAATTGGAAAATGAAAATATTTTTTTCGTATGTGTTTGACCTTAATGCAAAGATTCCCAAACAGTTTTTGTTTCGTCTATATCTAAAAAAATGGCTGAGTTATAGCATTTTGAATTTCTATTGTAGCAGACATTTTAAAACGACCTGATTTTTGTCACGCAATAACATGCGTATTTATGAACCGATTTGGATGTAACTTGGTCTGTACATAGTACATACCAATGTCTCGACCGAGTTCGTTGGCCAGCTTCATTCGCCATCTTGTTTCAAAAGAGTTGCCATTTAAAAAAAATAAATTTAAAATTTAAAATGAGGTATTAAATATTGGAAAATGAAAAAGATTTTTTTTATGTGTTTGGCCTTGGTACAAAGATTCCGAGCAGTGTTTGTTTCTGAAAATTTGTTGTTTTGTTTATATCTTAAAAAATGGTTGAATTATAGCACTTTGAATTTCTAGCATGGCTAACATTTTGAAACGATCTTGTATTTGTCACGCGATAACACACGTATTCGCCTATTTCGATGTAATAAGGCATGTGGATAATATACATCAATATCTCGACCAAGTTCGCTCGCCAGCTTCATCAGCCATCTTGTTTCAATTTCCATCTTGTTTCGTCTTGTTTTAAATTTAAAAAAAATTATATTTAAAGTGAGGTGCAAAAAAATTAGAAATTGAAAAAGGCTTCTTTCTTAAGTATTTGACCTTGATATAAGGATTCAGGAGCACTTTTTTGCTTGTCTTTATCTTAAAAAATGGCTCAGATATAGCAATTTCAATATCTAATGTGGATGACATTTTGAAAAATCTGATCTTTGCTTGCCACAGCACTCGTATATATCAATCGATTCCGATGTGAGTGAGCATGTGCACAGCAATTACTAAGGTCTCAACCGAGTTCACTGTTTAGCCTCATCCACCAAGTTGTCTTAAAATGGCAGGCACTTTAAGAAATCGCTGAATTTGGCAGCCAAATATAAGTTACTTTAAATAAAAGCAGCTTGGATAAAGCTGACTAATTTCGCGAAATTCTCATTCATAATGATTTAGTATTGATAAAAATTAGTATTGAATCTCCTATATTCAGTTTCCACTAAATTGAGCTTCGTGTGTTTGAATAATATAAGTTGGCTTTTTTAAAATAAGGAATATGAAAGCTACCTCTTCCTCCTGGCACTGGCCGGAAGGACTTTTAATTACCGCAATCTGTTCGTAAAAATATTAACTTTAACCCTTTCAAGGAGGTTCGATTTCGCAGTTGTCTTTTTCTACCTTTCGCTGGCGCTCTCGTCGGGTGCAATTTTGCAGGTATCAATTAATAAAAAATACGCATGTTGCAAAGCTGTGAGTTTCGTATCTTCGACCATACAATCGGATTTAAAAAATACAAATTTTAAACCTTTAAAATTTTTTTACAACAGCAGCTCTTTTTGCGCCTACCCAAACACTCTTTTCTACGCCAAGTGTTTAAACGTCGGTACCTCGACACGATATTTTTACACATTCTTGGCACACCAGATGTACATCACCTATAATAATTTTGAAGTGTTCGAACTAGTGCATTAAAAAAATAAAATCAGTGAAATTTTTCATCGGAACGCGAAAACCCGGGCGGTTTCGACTATGTTCTCATGACTATACATGCATATGTTTTCACGAATTTTTTACACTAACTTGGAAACAGTTATGTTTATAATCCAAATGTAAGTAAAAATAAGAGTAATAAGTCACTAATATCAATAATCAATTACGTTCACTAATATCAATATCACAATATATGTCAAATACGGAAAAGTCAAAATATATATTAAAATATTTGTTTGCTTCCAATACGTTACTAAATACACATTAAATGTATATTAAAAACCTACAATATGCTTACTTGTACGATACTTCTCTTGTACGATACTTCTCTTGTACGATACTTGTACGATACAGCTCTTCGCATCCCGAATATATGAACTGAGTGGTTAGACAAACTGCGAAATCGCGACATTAAAGAAACACGTGCGATATTGAAAACGTAGGGGGCGTTATATGATTACTTGTTTGTATTCGATGATTTTTTTCCGGTTTTCATATGCATTGTATTTGCAATTTCTGTTATACATTCTGATGACAACTCAGTGAAGTAGTTGAAACATTTTAATATAATGTACATTTAATGTGTTTTTAGTAACGTCTATGAAGCAAATAAATATTTTAATATATGTTTTAAATTTTTCGTTTCGAATATATATTGTGATATCTTTATAATCGATAACAATTTGAGAGAGCTCGGGCAGTAAGAGTTTTTTTTTTTTTTTAAGTTAAGTGACCCGATGAGAAAACAAACAAAAAAAAAAAGCGAGAAGAAAATTATTCCTTTTACAGCTAGGATATCCATATTTTTTTCCAAATATTTTACAAGGACTTAATAAAAATAATAAAAATTTCAAATCATTCTGAGAAGAACTATTTTTTTACGATTAAACGAGCGGAAGTGAAAAAACAATTTTAAAAAACTTCTTACGAGCGCTTTTCATGCTAAATATCAAAATTTTTTTCACTATATTTTGACGCAAGCTACGAAAACATTATTTTCTTAACTTTTAAATATTTAAAAGAGTTTGGACGATAACAATGTTGTTTAAAAAAATATCTAACTTACACGCGACCTTCGCACCTCACTTTTTTAGGCATAATTCAAAATTACGCATTGATTCGGGAAATCAAAGTATTTTTAAAATAAACCTCAACCCTTTGAAAATAAAAAACATTTTAGAAAGTCACTGTTCTTTTTTCTGCGCATTTGCCCGTAGAATAAACATTACGTACATTTGATTAAAAAATGTACTTAATTTTATGCAAATGCTCTCAAATTTTAATACCATGTGCAAACCTTTTAGCTAAAAGGATTAATGGCAAAATAATCAGTCTGAAAATAAGAAAATAATCCTGTAGGAGCTTACTTACACTTAAGTAAATTTATTCTAGCTCTAATGCTCCAAGCTTATAATACTTAAAAAAAATTTTTAGCTGTTCCCCAAGTAAAATTTTGATTTAGAAATAATGAGGGTTAGGGGTAAAATAATCAGTTTGAAAATCCAAAATTTTCCCAAAGTGTTTCCATCAGAAAAAAATAGACAAAAACCCTGCTTTTTACAATTAAATATCAATATTTAATACAACAGCACAAACATAATACACAAACTTCGAAAATATTACATTTATAACTCATAAATTTATCAAAACGTTTGGGCAATAGAACTATATATATATATAATAATAATAATATATATATATATATATATATATATATATAATTAAAAGTTAACATAAAACATATTTTTGCTGCCGGCGGCCCCCAACTCTGAGTATGCCTGATAGATTTTCATTTGAAAATAAAAATCACTCAAAATCGAAGGTGTACGGTACCAATCTATTGCGTTAAGGTTGGCTGTCCACGAGTGGGTGATTTCTGTGATTTCTGTGATTTCTGTTCATAAACGCAGAAGACTATTATATATTAAAATACTTGACGGTAACGGAAAAGTAACGGAATAGTTTTAACTGCCCCTGTAAACAAACTATACACGATATGATGAATCCTTTCAGTTAAAAACCTTTCCTCGTTTTCTAGAATTCTGGTGTAAAAATTATATTCAAATCCACCCATTTATTGTTGAGGACATTTAGGACATATAACGTAAAGTGAGGAGAGTCTGCGCACATTTCAAAAGAATAATAATAAAAAAATCTAAATATTAATATTTTGCTAAACTATGCATGAATAATTTTGACTTAATTTGTTTTTTATGCATTTCCATTGTTATTTTGTTATTATACTGTAATTTAATAGAACAGCAGTAATAAAACCAAGAAAACTATTTTGCGCAATCACTTCTTACAGGGTAGGAGAGAAGTGCACATGGGTAGGAGAGAATGCGCACATAGGTAGAAGAGATTGTTATTAATAATAACTACAGTTAAATTGTTAACAATAATAATTACACTTAAACGACATTGTTGAAAGGTTTTTGTGAGTAAATATTATTGTATTAGGAGTGAACATTTCAACCAAATGTTTAAATAATTAATAAAAGAATGAATTTTAACAACAGTTAAAAATTCTAATTTAAGAAGATTAAAATATCAGAAAAAGCAAGCCCTACTAAGAGTACAAAATAACATTAATCTAGTTTATAACATGTTTCTGTTTAGCTTGAAAATTACTTCATTTCCATTTCCACAGTTTCATTGTATTTTGTTTGCTAACCAAAGTTGTCGTCGTCCACAATCTATGCACTTATTGTTGTAAATCGTGCAATCACCTGCAGCAAGCAATATATTGAATCCAGTCAGTTGTCGAAGTTGTCTCCTTGTACAGTTCCAGACATTCAGTGCACTTATCCTCATTTACCTTCGGTTTTTTCTTTGAGTTTTTTATCCCACCTTTTGAGTGAAGTACCTTATCTTCAGCTTCTATTTGTATGGGCATCCTTCTTAAGTCTTTTTTCATGTATATTTTGTGGATCAGTAACATTAGTTGCACTCTGTTTCCTTTTGATTTCGATGGCATTACACTATTTGGAATGGGTGAAAGTTTTTCCAAAACATTGTATTAGAAAATTTATTTTAGTTAACAAAATTAATTTATTAGCAAATTAATTGTTCATAAATTAAAAAAATATATAAATATTTAATTAAATTATTAAAAAATATATTATTAATTTATTAACAAAAATAATTACATAAAATTAATTTCATAACAACTGTATTATTAATTTATTAATAAAATTTTTATCTGCAAAAGTATTTTTTTGCAAATTAATTTGTTGCCAAATTTAGTTTTGATAATTATGTGTTTTTCCGAAATTATTTCAAAATTGATTCATTCATATGTTTTACACGTAATTTGCAATTCATACAAATTTATCAATAAGCTCCGTAATCTCTCCTAGCACTTAAACTTATGGGGAAATGCGCCATCTCTCCTAAGTAGCATATGCGCAAACTCTCCTATTTTGGTAGGAGAGATTGCGCGGCCTTTTATTTAAATATGGTCACTTCTAAAATAAATTGTTGGTGTTCGCATACTTAGTCCACGTTAGTAGTTTATAAGAAATCGTTTAAGTTCAAAATATTTTGTATTACTGACGTTCTATAAAAATTCGGACGAACAGTTATGAAAATTCAAGCACTTACTTTAGAAAAACAAAACAAAATAGCACTGCTTTATCCAAGACGCTTGGAACAATCAATATGCACATTCATGTAGACACTGCACTAATGCTGCTGTACAACTACCCGGAGTCGCTGCGCGCGCGGGTAGTAATTCTACTCCTTACCGTCGAATCTCTTTGTGCGCAATCTCTCCTACCGCGCGAACTCTCCTCGCTTTACGATATAAATACACACATACATAACAATAAAGAATAGAAGGTCCTTTTTTCACATTGCTAAAAAATCATGTTCTGGCTTTTATTTTAATATCAGAAGAGTTTCAGTATTGCTTTGGCTGTCAAAATTATTTTGTAAGCAAACTCTAAGACACAAGAGGAAAATGTTAACTCACATTGATAAGCAGAATAGTACGACAGAACAGTCATCGATATGGTCAATGATGATTGGTCACTTGCGATTTTTGGACAACGATGAATAGATTGTCCTGTCATCCAAGGCTGTCGTACAGATGGCTGGTGACTTCCCCAACATGGTTTATTAGTGAGAAATTGCAGACTCAGTTATCGGCCGGAGTAGCTCAGTGGTTAGAGCAGCAGTCTTGTATACTGTGGTTCCGGATTCGATTCCTGGCTCTGGCTAATTTTTCACTCCAGTTGGGTTTATTGTATTTTTTTGTATGTATGTCTGTGTAATATTTATATATAACTTTAACTGTTGAATGCAGGCGTTATTTATGTGTGTATGTGTGTTTTAATATATATTGTAGTATGAGTGTTTTATTATAAAGTTATTATATACTCAACTTAAAACAACTATGCTAATATGAAAATCTAGGTTTTTTTGTTATTTTTAAGGCATACTTTATATTTTAACAACTTATAAGTTAACAGATATAGGTATTTATGTAAGTGACTCGACATGTTGTCTCTTTTTATAGAATGGGCCTGAAACGGTCAGATTACCTAGGTCTAGGATTTAAAATGGAGAGATTTTTAAAACTGTTAAAAACGGACAGCTTACTAATGTCTAGGGCTTAAAATGTGGATATTTTTAAAACTATTAAAGGGACCATTCCATATCACATGTGAGGAAGCTTTTCTATATGTTACTTCTGTTTTAACAATGGGATTGTATCCTCAAATTAAAACAACTATGCTTATATGAAAATCCTGTGTTTTCTGTTTCTTTTAATGTATAATATATATTCTAACAGTTTGTAAGTTAATAGATGTAGTTATTTATATTAGTGCCACGTGCAGGACATTTTGTCCGTTTTCCAAGGAATGGCCCAAATATTGTTACTTAATCTTTTCCACATACGTCAAGATATCATAGGACCTTCAATATGTTTGAAAGATTAGCTATTGTCGAATTTTTTGAAGCATATTTTACAGTTCCTTACATGTGATTTATCTTTGTTATAATTCTCGCGCTACCTTTATAATTACTGAAATCACAGAAGAAAGAACTTGTGACAAAATTTTGAGCCAGTGTTATTACTAATAATTGCGATCTCAAAGGCAGCATTACTGTTATCTGGTAGTTTTTATTATTATTATTAAAATACGTACCATACTTTTAAATAGTAATTTTTTACTTCTTTAAAATTTAAGGAACAACACTACCAGTTGGGAACATTGAAATAAAAAGTCATTTAATAAGAAAATTTCAACAACATTGACTTAAAACAACTAGCAGATATAATAGAAAGATGACTTGATTTTTAGAAATAGATACCACATTTCGATCTTAAATGTGAATTTTACAGAAAATCATAAAAATTATATTTTTCATCATTTTACATATTTTTTTATTTGTAAATTTTTAACTTAAGTCATATTAGTTCTTAAATTTAAAAACAAATATTTCATTAATTGTTACTATTCTTATTTTTGTTTAATCTACTCATAAC
The DNA here is from genome assembly GCA_963932465.1 of Maratus speciosus. Classification (NCBI taxonomy): domain Eukaryota; kingdom Metazoa; phylum Arthropoda; class Arachnida; order Araneae; family Salticidae; genus Maratus; species Maratus speciosus. Next base: position 459,827,391 of record OZ010792.1, read on the forward strand.
TAAATTCCATTTTTATAAAAGTAGAATAATCATCACTAACTTGCAAATGAGGATACCAATAATAAATAAATTTCTTTTTCCGAATTTAAATGATTAATATATTCAAACTAAAGGATTAGAAAGCGAAATATACAAAGAAAATTAAAGTGAACCTGGATCCCCATTCGGGCAGTGAAATATTAACATTTGACAGGCAGTATCTCAGAATAGATAATGTAATAATTACTGTTCAAAAACTCTACTAGATATTGTGAAAAAATGGACTAAATTGGCAAAGGCTGACCGGCAAAAAATGTTGTGATTTTTCCTGGACTTTATGTTGTAATTTTTAAAAGCACCCATGCTGTGAATTCGAATTCATGCACCGATGCTATGAAATCGAATTCAAGCACCGATGCTGTGAAAGCGAATTTAAGCAACAAGTGAAATAGTAAACGGATTCTTTCTTTCACGTTCACCACGCAGCCAATAGCAACGCGACATCATCCAAACTTGAGAAATTTTACAGCACTCTTAAAGACAACAACTTGTAAATTTTACAGCAACTGTATTGGTTTGGGATTTCAGCAGCTTTTCTTGTAAAATACAGTAATTTTTCCTGACTTGCATGTTGTAATTCTTCAAGCAACAATGCTGTGAAATCGAATTCAATCACAGATTCTGTGAAAGTGAATTCATGCAACAAATGAATTAAAAAGCGAATTATTTATGCCACGTACACCACGTAGCCTATAACAATGCGACTTTACCCAGACTTAAGAAATTTTACAGCACTCTTAAAGACAGCAACTTGTAAATTTTAGAACAACTGTGTTGGCAGCCAGGGTAGCAGCACCTTTTGAAGTAAAATACAGTAATTTTTCATGCAGTTTCTGTTGTAATTTTTCAAGCACCGATACTGTGAAAAGGAATTCAAGCAACAAATGTAATAAAAACCGAATTATTTATGTCACGTTGAACCATGCAACCTATAGCAATGCGGCGTTCCCCAGACTGGAGAAATTTTACAGCACTCTTAAAGACAACAGCTTGTAAATTTCGCAGCAACTTTACAACAAAACGTATTGGCAGCCGGAGTGCCAACACATTTTGTTGTAAAATACAGAATTTTTTAGCAATGTGCGTTACCAATTAAGCGATGTGTATTTATGCTGTGCCCCAACCAAAGACTGATATTTAAAAATTCTTATAGTATTTTTTTAATTTAAAAAAATTGCAGTCACAGGATCCAACAACTTTCAGATTTGCAATTCTTAGTTATTATTCTCGTGTCATATATTCGGTGAGTAAGAAATTTTTGTTTTTCTGACGTGACTCCAGAAACATTTTCTCTCAAACCTTTTGAAATGGTTTAATCTACCACGGGTAGCTAATCCAAGACTTCTAATTCATCAAATAGTGAAATACTGTTAAGAGACTATAAGGTTAGTCAACTGCTGATTTCATTCTTTAACTTTGTGATAGTTGATTAAGAATAGATTCACAGGGCACTGTATGTTTATTTTAAAGTTTAAATTCTAAAGGCGAGAGCAGACACCGGCTCAAACACCCCACAAAGGCATTCTACTACGCTCACTCTCAGACCGAATCGAATAAACATGAAAATACGGCCCTAACACTGCGTCCCCACACGGGAGATTTTTCGTACTGATCAATAACATCTTTTGATATCGTATAGGGGAGACTAGGGAGGGTTGACCCACTTTTTACGAAATGATTTTTTATTTTTTAAATATTGAACGTAGAATTAAGTTTTATGTATCATTTTATTCGTTATACAATCAGTTATCAAAATAAAATTGCTACATAAACGTAACATATAAGAAATTTGAAAAATGATTGATTTTAATCATGAGAAAATAATGGGTCAAGGCTCCCCACATATGGGAGGGTTGACCCACTATATGGGAGGCTTGACCCACTTTCTTTTATATTGCAATATTTGTGAAGAGAGATAAAATATGTTTAAAAAAAGCAAAATTGCTTTATGCTACATGCTTCAAGTATTATAAAAAAAATATATTTTAAAATATGATGCTTAAACAAACCTGTTGGGACGCAATCGCAAGCCATAGGAGAAAAATTTAGTTTTAAACAGGAATTTTTCTGAGCAGGAAAATTGTACAGCAGGGAAAATGAAATTTAAACATTTAAGGCAGTATTCTATTAGAAACAGGTTCCGTTTTCATAGTGTTTCATGTTATTATGTCCAGATTTAGGAGCCACTGTCCCGCTTTTTTTTTGTCACCTTATCCTATATTTATGACACTGGACCTGACAACTCTAGTTGTCACATAGTTTGGCTTCATCTCACTGTATTAACCCTAGTGTAATTTGTCTACATACCTTCCTAAAGTTTTTCGATCGATGCTATGTTCTTTTGCATCCGCGTGAGCACTTAACTTATCATTAACATGATTTAAACCTTTAAGTGGCAAAGTACTTGCAGTACTAAAATGTTGAAATAAATGATTGGCACCGGAATTTACGGACAAATTTATTTGGAAATAAGAAAAAGGCTATATTTCACATACGTATTAAATGGAAAACATTTTAGGAAAATTCTGGTGCCATTGAAACGTTTCGGAACTAAAATTAAGTGGTTTTACAAATATACCACTGACCCTGAAAGGTTTAACCCTCTCGCTGCGGAACCCGAGCTTTTCTCGGGGAAGTATTTTTTCCGTTTAATTAAGCCTCCTTGTTATTCCCACCAGTTATTTTTTTATTGTCATTTTTGCCTTATTTAATCGGAGCATTTTCCAACAAAAATTTTTATTTTGAAAAACCGGGGACAAAAGAACAAAAATTCTTAAATTCGCAATTTTTGAAGCTATTTTGATAAAACAATTACGGAGCGAGAGTGTTAAGTCGGCTGCTTTTATCCTTTCTAGTCCTTTGTAGTCTTTCTCACTGAAAAAAATTCTTATCAACTTTCCCATTTTCTAGCAATTTTTTACATCTTTCTTTAGTCAGTTTTAAACATTTTCTTTTGCATCACACCATTTTACTGTAGCTTTACTGAATAAATTTACATTCTTTACCATTAACTTTTCATTATGCAAAGTGTACAATAAAAATATTTCCAAAACCATTTAATTAAGGGAGCCTTGGGCATCTTCTCACGCCTCCATCACATTGACTGGGTCAACCCCCCCCCCCCCTCACATTGACTGGATCAAGCCTCCCTACAGAGACCTTTTCGAAAGAATAGCACATTGTTATGTTAAGCCTAACTTACTGTACAATCTTTATGCCTGGAATGAAAGCTCGATATTTCTGAATTACTTTAAACCTTCTTACTTAAATTTCTATGATATAATTTATCTGAAAAAAGCTTACAAAATATTTCTAAAAAACACAACTTTTAGGTTGAAAACACCTCACAATTGACTTTTCCATACTTATTTCGATTATCTCTATGAAACGAAGACTGTTGTTTGAGCATTCCAGTAGCTTTGGTTGACACCTATTGATAAAACTCTGAAATTCTTTTAAATATGAAAATTGATGGGTGGGTCAAGCCTCCCGTATGGTCAACCGTCCCTAGTCTCCCCTAACTGCTAATTCTTTCAAGACTTCCAATTCTTACAATAGTGAAACAATGTAAAGACTATAAGTCTAGTCAACTCCCCATTTCCCCTAACTAATGTTAAATCTATGGCCATAGAATGCATTCTTATATTTAAAATATCTCTTCATGAATTTAAGGGGGCACAGGACCTTTAAACATTGGAAAAATCAGTTTTCGGTTTTTGGTTTATTCTGAATGTTTTAAAATTTCTTAACGATATAAAAAAAAAAACATTAAAAAATCTACATTATTTCTTGAGTTATAATCATTTATAGACGGCGAGTATAATTGAATGTCCATAGATATTGAAACTTTAAAAAGCGTTTTCTCAGATTAGTAAATTTGGAGTTTGATGGCACTGTTACTTATAAACTATGTAAACTACAGCTTAAAAATAATTAACCAAATAGGCGTTTCTTTATAGTCTAAATGCTAATACCAAAACAAATTCACATATTTTGGTTATTTATTTTTTTGCATTTGAAAAACTTGAAAAAAAAAATTTTAAAACATTGAACTCTTTTTTATTTTGTACTAAAACTAAATTTTAAACAAAACATTTTGTGTATATTTTGGCTTTAAGTTAGAAGTAGGTGTGTTATGATTCTATTTTGTCCACAAACTGTTTTCTGCATGCATAATTTAGAGTTTTATCATGGGAACAGCACACATTAATCACGCATTAGTGAGATGAATTTTTAACACTAGAACGGCGGGAGGGGTCATTTTGACACCTGAGTACATTCGCCCGTTGATTACTTTTGTTTGCTTGGGCGAAATCATTTGAAATTTTTTGACTTTTCCTAAATGTATAACATATATTTCTAAAAAAAAATTCAGCTTTCTAGATTTGTTAGTTTTTGAAATATTGACTTGTATTCCTAGAACGGCGGACGGGGGTCATTTTGACACTTTTAGTAAAATACTCTTTGTACTCGAAGCTGCTTTTGTTGCTATACTATATGTTCGAGGAGCAATAAAAAAAAAAGTTTAGATTTTAATTCATTGTCGTCCAGGGCATGAGGAATACTATTTTGCAAAGAAACTGTCTCAAGAGATAGATTAAAAGAAATAAAAAGATTTTTTAGGTTTGATGAAAAGACAACGAGATCTAGCAGACTACAGACTGATAAATTTGCTCTTGCATCTGAAATGTGGAATAAATTTATTGAAAATTGCAAAACATGCTACCGACCAGGACAAAATATTACAGTTGATGAACAATTGTTCCCATCTCAGGATAGATATAAATTTACGCAATATATGCCAAATAAATCGGATAAATTTGGAATAAAATTTTGGTGATCTGTTGACGTTGATACTAAATACCTCTTTAATGAATTTATTTATGATATTAAAAATGTGAAACAGCCAATCCTTAATTACGTTTATCGGAAAATGCTGTCATGAAATTAACAGATCCCCAACTAAACGAAGGGAGGAATATTACGACAAATAGCTATTTTACTAGCATCAAATTAGCAAAAATGTTAAAAGCTAAAAATACAACTTTGGTTGCACAATAAAAAAGAACAGAAGAGAAATTCCTATATCACTGGAAAATATGCGCAGTACTCTTTATTCATCGAAGATAGTGGAAAAGTGATAATATGACAATTACCATCTATCAAGCCAAAAAAAAAAAAAAGTGTATTTCTACTGAGCTCATTACATTCTACTATAAAAACTGAAGACGGTCTCAAGAAGTTGCCCGATTCAATAAAATATTACAACGAAACGAAGTATGGTGTGGATATCCATGATCAGATGTGCCGAAAATACTCCTTGAAATCGGCTTCTAGACGATGGCCTGTACATATCTTTTCCAATATTTTGAATCATGCAGCTTTAAACACCTGGATAATTTATAAAAGTGTAACAGGCAAGCCTATCACTAGAAGAGATTTTCTATTAAATTTAGGGGATGTGTTCAGAATGGATCTTATGGTTTCAAAACTCCCAAAGATCTTTTCTGAGTCTTCAAAAAAAAAAAAAAAAAACACGAAATTAAATAGATATAAAGAGAAAAAATTCAAGTACAGACATGCAATGGAAACAAATCTCAAGAATTTTGCACACCATGTTTCAAAGTTGTGTGCAGAAAATGTACTGGAAAAACTGTTATTTTAATTCCTAATACGTGTGCACAATTTGGAGTATTATAAGCATTAAATAAAATTGAAACAGAATGCTTAACATATTAACCATTCAGCTACACGTATAATGAAATAACGGAAACAACAGAACAAATTTCTCATTTAGGGATTTAGAGAGTGAATCATTCGGCGAATAAGTTAGATGAAAATATATATATATATATATATATTATTTTATAAATTGTGTTTTATTTTAGTTAACATTAGTTTTAATTTGTGAAAACCTTAATTTTAAATCGATTTTGATATCAAATTAATGAGTTTTTTGAGTAGTTGTAGTATGATCCAATTAATCGCCATGTAGGCGTTACATATACAGTACTTCTAAAATTCAATAAATTATCAAGTAATATTAAATATAAGTTATGAAATACACGGAAATTATATATTTTTGCCAATATATGGCATTTAAATTTGTTTTAGCATTGTCATTTCAGTATTTTCATCGAGGGGTCAAAATGACACCTTCCCGCCATTCCAGTAGGTAATATTTTCCCGCCGTTCTAGTGTTAAATTATAAAATTTAAATATTAATTTGTGCATACAACATTTATTTTTCTGTATAATGTAGTTAAGAATATATACTTTAGGCAGAAAGAGGAAAGAAGATCTTAATTGCATATTATTTACTATTACCGTTTTCGTACTTTGAAAAAGCTAATGCTTTTGATTGTATCGAAAAACTGAAAGGTCCTATGCCCCCTTAATATTTTAATTTTTTTACTCACGCTATTTTAAAGGATGTCTCTATTATTTTCTTACTTGAAAAAATACAGTCACCTCTCACTTATGTGCCTCTCAGTTATACGCGAATTTCGTAAGGTCCCGCCACGGAGAATAGGAAAACAAGACTATAGATCTCTCACTTATAAGCGCCACATTGAATTGTCTCTCTCAGTTATATGCAGAAATAACAACGCAGTTCCCAGACTCTGAGTTAATTGAGAAACTTTGTTTATCAGTAAACAATTTTCTGCACTTGACAAAGTGAAAAACCATTCCGCTAAGCTCCTGAGAGGGTGGAGAGGTTGTTACAGTTTGACTTTTCACCCTCTCCCCTCAGTACTAATGGTTCCTCCTTTTCTTTCACTTTTATTTTTCTCAAGCCGCGAGCGTGATTCCTTCCTTCCTTGCCTGTACCGTAGCATCTGTATATTTTTTTCAGTAAAAATGAGCAAAAGAAATTTAACAATTTCTTTCAAAATGGAAGTTATACAAGTAGCAGAAAACGATCATGAACTGTCAAAAATAAGTTTAGATCGAAAATTAGAGTACACCCGGAACACGCTCAGGGGGATTTTAAAGAACAAGGATTCGATCCAAAAAAATGATCAGTGAATATTTTACACAAGTGAGGAAACGATCAAGAATTCAGAATGAAAAATTTGAGATTTTAGAAACCAATTTAATTCGGTGGTTCAGAGAAATGAAAGCTTTTAATTTATCCATTAGCGGTGAGTTATTCAAAGAAGAAGCACTCACTTTGTCATCAAAAATGGGAATGGAAAGAATCATCCTCACAGTTATGCGCGACTTTAAATCAATACTTTCAAACGCGTATAAGTGAGAGGTAACTGTATTTCTAAATTATATACTTAATTTTATGTGAAGAGTTTAAAATCTTACTCCCAGCTCGTCAGCTTTTAACGCGTAAAATATTAAATTAAGCATATGTTTTAGAAATATTCCGAGGACTAATAAAAACAAAGACATTCTTTAAGAAGAGTACAAAGAAAAAAGAAGTTAAAAATATTGATTTTTCAGGAGATATTTTCAATGTACAAGCGCATTCCCCGCACATAGGTTTAATGTTAGACAGAGGAATTGGGGACTCGGTTGGCCAACAGTCTTAAATAATCAGCATGTACTAAAAGTACCATCAAGCAATAGATGTTAACTATATGCTGTGCTTCAAGTTTTAGTGCACGAACTTTGTAGATTCCCTTGCAGTGCATTTTCTAGAACGTGTGTAACTTACTTGGTCCTATTTCAACATACGAATGAAGTTCCAGCCCATTTTTGTAAGTGCGAGATTGATTGTTTTGAAAACTTCCGTTTCTCAGATTTTATTCAAAGTTATTGATATATATATATATATATATATATATATATATATTAACGCTTTCCAACAACAAAAGTGTTTATCGGGCATTCTCACAATCTTTTGACTTTTAAGTCCCTGAATAATAATTTTTATTTTAGTACATATTTTTAGGGGTATTTTTTATTTCATATACTGGGGAACATCTCATTACATGATTGCATAACAATACATGGTGGCTACTAAATACTATTACACTCCAAAAAATACGAATTAATTTTTATCGTTTGGTAAAACAATTTATTTCTCTATTTTAGCGTTTGCCAATCTTCTATTAGTGCAGACGAATTATTTTATAAAGCAAAAATTTTAAATTATTTTAAAGAGGAAAGCCAAAAGAATGATGATTAAACAGCTCTTTGATCGTAGATTTTCCGCAGGTAAAATCTTTAAGCAAATAAAATGCCTTGGTTTTAATGGAACATTTATATATAGAACTATATTTCGATTATTGGATACTAATAGCTATGTAAAGATCGACCTAGGTCTGATCGTTCATGCACAGTTCACACAATAGAGTACATCAAAAGAATTCGTGAAAATGTGAAAAGAAATCCACAACGTTCTGCGAATAAAATGGCTGCAGAAGAGAACGCGAGTCTCAGAACTATGCAACTTATTATAAATGATGATCTGAGTTATTTCCCTTATCGCAAAAGAAAAATCCAAGTTTTGACTGCGGCACAAAGAATAAAAAGATTACAAAGAAGTAAGAAATTGATGAAGCGGCACGGTAGGAAAAGTGTTGACAGAATAATATTTTCTGATGGGAAGCTATTTTGCACTTAACAGTGTTATAATGCTAAAAATGATATCGGATATTCAGCAACCCTCGAGGATATACCTGAAACCTTTGGAACTGTTAAACGCTTTCAGAAAAAGAATTCTGTAATGGTTTGGGGTGCAGGGTCAAACAATGGAAAATTGCCTTTGAAGTACATCAATAAAGGGATAAAAATCGATGCGAATATTACAAACAGGACATATTGGCTACACAATTATTGCCACATGCTGACAGGTTATATCCTAAAAATAATTGATATTTGAGCAAGATTCTACACCTTCACACCGAGCTAAATCAACACAGGCTTGTCTCCCTGTCAGTTGTCCGAACTTTATCATGCAAGAAGGTCGGCCACATTCTTCACCGGATCTAAATCCTCTAGATTATTGCGTCCGGTGGATTTTAGAGGCTAAAGTAAACAGCAACAAATACAGAAGTTTGGACTCTCTCAACGCTTCCATACTGCGTGAATGTTGCCAATTACCTCTTAAAATGATACGTGCCGCAGTCGGACAATGGAATAAGGTATTATCTTTGATAATTGATAAAGATGGCGGTCAATTCGAACAAAAATCTTTCCCGGTAAACTTTCATCTCTGATATTCATCATATTAGTGTAGATATCATTTTCTACTTTATATTTCTAAAATAAAATGACTGAATATTTGTAACAGTATTTAGTAACCACCCTGTATTAACGAGATAAATAAGTTTTGGACGATGTTGGGAGTCCAAATACCGGGAAAACGCCTATACCGTCCCGTGTCCCTGATCCTGATTTTTAAGTTTGGAGCTGTCTGTATAAAATTGTTTCAATAAAAGTAATTCGATGTAATTTTTTTCCGAAACTGGGACAATTATTTTATATAACTATGTAGCAAAAAATTAACCTGCATGCATTTTTATAGTTGATATTATTTTTTGAACTCTGTCCCTGGATTTTAGATTCCTTACCATCCCTCTTACTAAATTTTTACAGAAAATTACTTCAGATGCAGGCACATAATTTTTTTCAAGTTTTTTTCTCATGCAGAAGTATGCTAGAGAAAGAATGTCTAAAATTCTTCGACAGGAAATTTACAGCTGAATTTAAATCAGCATTTAAATATCAATTTCAAGCATCGTGAATTTATTGGTAGTCTTACCGTCCCCAAGGTTTATTCCTGCACTTTTCGAGGTAAATTAATTTGTTTTTATTATTATTAATTTAATCCAATGTAAATAACTGTTTCTAAAAATCAATGAACATTGTGGCTATCACTTAGTCTTAACATGATTTGCCTAAAATTAGTGGTAATTTTCCTCACCGTCCCATCCTTACCATCCCTTTTTTCCATTACCGTCCCTTTTTCCTATACCATCCCTTTTTTTTCCCTTCCGTCCGTTCTTTAACACCCCCTTTAAGACAATGTTATACCAAAATTGTGTACTAAAAATACTACATTGTTATTATTTCTTATTTGAATGTCCTGTGGGTACTATGCAAATTCATTATAAGTAAAAATTTAGAAGAAAATAGAAAGTTATAGCGGTAAAATGGTAAGTAAAATTAAACTTCAGTCAAACAAAAAAATTTTCACTGCTGATCATTTTTTCTTTATTTTGAATCATTAAGGCATTCGTCTATTATATTAAAATGTTATTTTAGCAAGTTTAATTTCACCATATTTTTATTCCCGAAAGTCAAAAGATTGTGATAATGCCCCTTATGACTTCGTTCTGTCTATCCTTCTGTCCGAGCACTGAATCTCGTCAGTATACTCGGATCGCCTTCTAATTTTTATATGTTATTGACTTTTACTTTAGGACGATCGCTATTGAAAATTAGTGCGTGTCATTTATACTTCGTTTACAGGAACAGTCAAAAGTTATCTGATACATTACGGTCAATGGAAAAAAATTGTTTCAAATGCATTTTAACAATGTTACATCCTTTTAAACATAATGAAATTGATATCCATTTATGAAGTGCACCAAAACATACATTGTGTAAAATACGGTGTGCAAAACATATATTATTCATTTACATGGCCACACAAAATAATTCCGTTGCATAATGGTCTACACGGGAAATACTCTTTCAGCATATTTCAATGATGTTACACCATTTCTAACCTACAGTATTTCACAGCTTATGCAGATCTATAGGATCGAAATGTGGCCCCACTAGTGGCCGAGAGGTTTTGCACTCGAAGCTGGTAGACGGGAGATGCTGGGTTCGAAACCAATACCGCCCTTCGGTCTAATCGTTCAGTGTTTTCGGGGTTTTCTTCGAGCCTTGGATTTTCCATGCGTGAATACGGGTTAGGTTCCCTTAGAAAGACCCCCAAGGAGGGCACTACCCCACTGGACCTATATCCCTCGAGTAAATAATCGGCCACTAAAAATCAACCAACCAACCAACCAACAATAGATCGACTACGGGGTTTCACAAGAGTAATGGAGTACATTTCTGGCTATGGATGGTAATTTCTGAAATCTGGCTTTCAAATGTACAGTGGGTGTTCGGTTTACGAACAGATCGGTTAATGAACGGGTCAATCCACTTCCAATGGCCAGAAAATCATTTATTCGTTGCTTAACCATTTTTAAAAAATATGAAATTTTTTGTACAACAACCCTAACATGATGGAGGTTCAAAATGACTATTATTTTAATTTTATTAATTTTTTTTGTGCATGGCGGTCATCTTTCTTTCATCGTCTGCAGCAATTTTCACTCAAGAAGGGTTTACGGAATTGTAAATAATTCATCATTTCTCCCATTCAAGTGCGGATTAAAGTAATTTGTACAGAATGCATTGGGCTAAAAATATCGCAATAGAGTAGTTTCCGAAAAGAAATCCTTATGGGTGAAATTTAAGCATAAATTTTCAGTCTTTTTCCAAAATTTGTCCGTTTATAAAAGTGAATTTTTCTAGCAAGGAAAACTGTGAACATGACAATTATTTTTACAAATAGGCCGAAAGTACTTGCACTCACACGCCAAGTTCTAGATCTGGGACTTGCTTTCTCTTCGCTAAAAAAACGGACAGTATTGTATGGTAGTGTTCTGCACAAAACATTTCAGGATGGAGATTTGACTACAAGCTGAGATATGGCAAGGGCAACATGTCAAAACAATACTGCCAAACTATTGGTTTGTTGTAGTCACAGCTAAGTATTTACCTCAAAAGTGTCACTTAAATTTATGTTTTTTATTATCTTTAAATAATAGAAACAGAAAATAAAGCCCTTTGCAAAGCTCACCAATTAGTTAAAAAAATAATTACGCCAAAGTCCATACATTTTGTATGGTTTCTGAAAGTTTTGTTGTAAGTAATTTTAGTAACTAAAAGAAACCTCAGCACTTTTACATAAAGAAAAAAACTGTATACACGACCTGAGACAAAAACAGAATAGGGAAAGAGAAAAGCTGTTAATGTTGTCATACTTGTTGAGACATGATCAAATGTGTCAAAACACATTCTTGCTTGTTGGTTTAAAAACCACAGTTTTGATCTTTCTCAAAATTTTATTTGTAGGAACCAAGTCTTGTCATCTCTTGATAACTTGATTGAAGATCTTGGCCCTGCTGGCTCATAGAAATATATTTTGAAATCACTATGTGCAAGTCTCACTTCATTAATAATCCCTAGCTTACTTTTTATGCAAAAATGTCCTTTTTCTGCAGTATAAATTTTGAAAGGCCTTTGGATATCGTTACGTTCTGGAAATTACTTGAGGTTGATGCATGGCAACATCGTATAATGTTTCATTTACAGAAACATACTCATGGTAGGAACAAGTTTCAGGCACTGACAAGCAGCATTAAAATTGTGGTTTTTAAACCAACAAGCAGGAATGTGTTTTGACACGCTTGATCATGTCTCAACAAGTATGCCAACATTAAGAGCTTTTCTCTTTCCCTATTCTGTTTTTGTCTGGGGTCTTGTATAAAAATATTTTTTTTTCTGTATGTAAAAGTGCTGAGGTTTCTTTTAGTTACTAAAATTCCCACAAAAATTACTGAAACCATACAAAATGTAGGCCTTAGGCATAATTATTTTTAAAATTAATTGCTAAGCTTTACAAAAGGCTTTATTTTCTGTTACTATTACTTAAAGATAATAAAAAAAATAAATTTAAATGACACTCTGAGATAAATACTTACCTGTGACTACAACAAAACAATAGTTTGGCAGTATTGTTTTGACAAGTTGCCCTTGCCATATCTCAGCTTGTAGTCAAATCTCCATCCTGAAATTTAATAAATGAAACAATTAATTAAATGAAACAATACTCTTGGAAACCAGAACTTCAGATTTTTATTTCGTGCCCCACCAGAGATATCAAAACCTCAAAAGTGCGATATTTGACTTTTTTGAAAAATTTGGGATTTTTTTTAGCGAAGAGAAAGGAAGTCTCAGATCTGGAACTTGGCGTGTGAGTACAAGTACTTTCGGCCTATTTGTAAAAAAAATTATGTCATGTTCACAGTTTTCCTTGCTAGAAAAATTTCCTCTTGTAAACGGACAAATTTAGGGGAAAAACTGAAACTTTATGCTTAAATTTCACCAATAAGCATTTAGTTTCGGAAACGGTTCTCTATTACCTAATTTTTAGCCCAATGTATTCTGTACAAATTGCTTTAAACCGCACTTGAATTGGAGAAATAAACGATGAATTATTTACAATTCCGTAAACGCTTCATTTGAGAAAATTGCTGCAGACGATGAAACAAAGATGGCCGCCATGCACAAACAAAAATTAATAAAATTAAAATAATAGTCATTTTGAACTTCCAACATGCTAGGGTTGTTGTTCAAAAAATTTCAGATTTTTTAAAAATGGTCGAGCAACCACTGCTGGCTGCTCGACCACTTGAAATGGATTGACCCGCTTGGACTGATCCACTTAAAATGGATTGACCGGAACACTTTCGCGCGAGATTGTTATGTTCGGATAACGAACACATGCTCAGTCAACCCTTTCAGTCCCACACATTACCTGTTTATGCTAAAATTCTTAAATTCTTAAATAGCTTGATTTCATGCTCAATATAAGAAATAATAACAGAAAAAAAAACTCATTTTTAATTAAAATTAAATAATGATAAAAATAATAAATTATAAATAATAAAATAAATAATAAATAAAATTTAATAAAATATTTATATAAACTAAACAAAATAAACTATAGAAGCATATTTTAATACGATATAAAAAAAAAACATTTATTAATTATAAAGTCTATGTAAAAGAATGTTACTCATGTCTATTTTTGCTAAATGAACTGAATTTCATATCAGAAATATTAAAATCATTTTTTTGCATAGTGCTGTCATCTATTGAAGAGAAACAAAAAATTTTACCTATTGGGGATTATGCATAGCATTTATTTCTGTTATTTGAAATAATATAGGAGCACCCGGATATATAGAAAAAAATAAGGAATGTCATGGTTCCATTTGGACTCTCTGGGAGTGAAAGGGTTAACGAACACCTCGCAAAACAAAGCAAAGAAAAGCAATGCTGTGTTTCATATTTGCAGAGCTGTATTTAATTGCATCTATTATCGACTTAGAGAACATTTTAACTGTTGTATACTTATAGCCTAATTAATTCATAGGCTACCGGGAGTTTGGGCCTGAACCCTAAATTAGAATGAACAGATTGAAAACAACAATTTTTATATTTTGTGTCCCTTTTAAAAAAAAAATATCTTTGATTTGAAATTAACTATTTTAATAGAAATTTAGCTCCTAAATTATTAATAGACTCTAGGCTCCACTTGAACTTTATCAGGCCCTGCAATAACGATCTTTTAACGATCTGTCTAACGATCTTTTATAGAACTAATAGAGTTTTTATCAGGTTAAAGTGATAAATTGATATGATTTAACGCTGTAGTCAATGTATGTGATCCTGAATGTGATATGCAATATCTTTTTTATTATTACTACATATAAATAAAATTAGGGGAATATATATATTTTTTTATTTAGCTTTTAAGAACGAATTAATTAGAATTCCAATATAAATCTATTGTAAATCTGTAATCGTTTAACGAACAATTCGGTTAGCGAACATTGTTTTGGAACGAATTAAGGGATCAGGTAACCTTAAAAGCGTCCAAAAATTTATTATTTTTTAAATCTATATATATAAAAGAAAGTCTGAATTTCGTATTAATCAACGCGCAGCCAAAACTACTGAACCTAAAATTTTGAAAATGTGGGTAAAAATAGTTCTTATGGCATTGAGTGCCGCTAAGAAAGGATTTTCTAAAATTCCACCCCTATGGGGGGGTAAAAAAGAGAACGAACTTTAAAAAAATTCCTTAAAAATCTGATTTTATAGTTATTTTTCAACTGATAACATATTTTGGTGTATTTTTGTATGCTGAATTGAATGGTACTAATTAAATTCTTTTAAGCCCAATAGTTCGAGAGATATTTCATATTTTTCTAATTTGGCGCTATCTTTGGCGCCAAAAGCTCAAATTTTCAAGTAATAATTTCTAAAAACTCATTCTCTTCATTTTGTTAATATAGCAAGGGAAGAAATTCAAATTGAATAATTTTTTAATCAATTATTTTGGTTAAATAATTATAACAACTATGTCAGTTAGGAAAAATATTACAAACGCCTAAAAAGCTAAAACTAAAAAAAAAAAAAAAAATCTGTGGTACATTTTCGTTCTAATTTTCGTCGCGATACCATGCCAAAATGTCTGGTATCGCGTCATTTATTTCAACCCTAATCGTGCAAACGATTTTATTGCAAACCGTGCCACACATTAACATTTGCTAATTATTGAACGTGAATTTTTTTATGCATGAATTTTTAATGATTGAATTTATTTTATTCCATCATAATCTTGCAAAACTTTCTAATTTGTTATTTTTTGAATAGAAAATATTTTTTACTGATACTGATATAGATTTTACCATTTCGTAGTTATTTGATGTTGAGGAAGCTACAATAAAATTATTTCAGAAGTTAGGAATTATACATATAAAAATGTTTTGTTCAAAAAACCACGAATGTCTTCATTGAAAGAATGAAATGTTTACTGCAATGTGAGACATAAGTATTACGTACGCCATGCTTCAGTAGTAAAAGACATTTACAATTTCAAGAAGCCAGCTTAAATTGACTATATTTTATTACTTGCCAAATATTTATTTATTCTTATATTTTAAGTATTTATTTTGGTACCCGTCGACCAATTTCACCAAATTATATAAGTCGCCAAACCACTCGCCAAATTATACAAATTGACAATTTTTATTTTAAATAACGAAAGAACAAATAAATTAGTATACCATTAATAAAAATACATTTAAAACGTCGAAATAAAAATCACCTGATGACGTAAATACGTGCAACTTGCTTAATGTCAAGTGAATGCGACATTTACGATCAACAATTATTGCCATTTAATCTTATAGTTTGGCAATATATTTTTGATCGACGGAATAACCAAGTAATATCATTATTTTTATTGATTTTAAAAAATAGTAGGTCAAAGTCTGTAATTTTCAAAAGTTATATTTTTTAAATGCTCATTTTTTTATCAACATTTTTTTTTTCAAATGTATCATTTAATTTTTGTGCCAACTATTACGCTTAGTGACAATAGTTTTGGCATAACAGGGAAATACCAAAACAGTTACTGATTTTATTTCAAATGTAAAGAAAAAAGGTTTAATGATCAATAAATATTGTAAATATGACTATAACTCAGATTCTACTGAACAGAATTTTGTAGAACTTACAAAGAGAAATTTATGCATTTATACTTATACATAATTATTTTTACTTATGCAAAGAGAAATTTCATTCCGACTGCTTATAGCTTGAGTTCTGCTGAATACATTTTGACGGGACTTACACTGTTAGTTAGATAATTTTTCAGAAAAGATGTTAGTATAAAACATAACGTTCTACGTTGCTTAATTAAATAATTATGGGGAAAGTTCTAAATCTGATGAACCCAATTTTGAAAGATTTGCTTTTCTTAAAGGTTCCACTGAATGAATTTTTATGCGATTTAAACTGTTAATTAGATCATTTTTAGGGAAGGTTTCGGTATATCTTCCAGTTTAAAAGATTCTGCTAAGTGGATTTCGATGCAAGTTGATCGGTTAGTTAATTTTTCAGTGAATGTTTTAGTATCAAGCACATATCATTTGCTGTTGCTTGGTTGTTAGGTTTCTTGATTGTAGAATTATAGATGAAACTTCTAGAATCAGGCGAACTCAATTATTATGAACAATCAGCCTTTTCAATAAGTCCAATTAACAGATTCTGATGAGACTTGCATTGATAATTTTTCATGAACGCTTTTAGTATATTACATATTGTTCTATTGTTCTTTACCGAGTCCTACACTAACAGATCAACTAAAGAAATTGGTCCTTAACAGTCTAAATTTTGTATGACTCAATAAAAAATATAATAGCGTAATGACATTCATATTGCTTTCAGCAATTCGGTTGGATACACCAGGTAAATGTCCATATTGCTTTAAAACGCATGATCAAATTCACAGATATATTTTGTTTCATTCAAGATTTCTTTAGAAAAACCGACCAGCGTAGCGGGCGAAGGCGGCTAGTATCTTATAATTAAATATGATTCTTTCGGAACATTTAAAAACAAGCCCCATACAAAAATTCGCATTAGAAGATAAATTATGTCTAAAGCACTTTCAGCTTTTGCTATATGATGAAGGGGTAATTTAATTTTTAATGTCAATTTTCTCTAAACAGCGATTTTGATCATTGCGCGCACGATTTCTTAAAAACGGTTACCTAGAATTCTTACAGAGGTCACTTTTCCATGTACTACTTTATTGGATCAAAGGGTACCTGAAGTTAGTTAACTGGTCACCCACTGTATTATGAGTTTTCTAAAATGTTTACTTGGGTATCTTACGTAGCTCATTGAAATGGGAAATTTTGTTAAAGTATTATAAAAGTGTTCGAAAGTGTTTCATAATCTATATTTCGCGCATATTTATTGTTGTTGTTGTTCATTTTGATTAATGCCCAACGACCAAAATTAAGCTACAGGTAATGGTTGTAATTTAAAAAAAAATGAAGTAATTTCAACATTTTGTAGATTTTTGAAAGATTTACACACAAAGAAAATATTTTCACTTAAATAAAAATATATTATTTATACTGTAAAAGACGATTTTTTGCGGTGAAAAAGCAATATATAAATAAATTGTGAGCTGCAGCTTTCGTGGCTTTTTCTTTATTTTACTCATTTATTTTCATTTCAATAATTTCTTTCTTTAATAAAAAAAAAAAATAAAAAAAAAATAAATAAATAAAAAAAATCCAAAGTATTCTATTAAGGGGTCTGAGGACTCATAAAGATTCAAAATTTTCGAATCTGAACATTTTGATATAATTGTTTCCTTGAAATTCTCATTAGAACAGAAGTTATGGCTTTTAGAATTATACTCGCGCAATAGCTAAAGCGGCATTTCTGAAAATTTGACGTCATATTTCTCCAAATGACGATTTTGGGCATAATGCACAGGATGTCTCAAAAACTTTTGAATATTTTTTCATGAAATTTTCAAAACACATGTTTCATGTTAGTCTGTATAAACTGAACCGAAACTTTCATTTTTACTGTTAAAAAAAATATTATTTTAGACGATTATACTGTCGAAATTTTCAAAATTTTGTATTAGCAAAATACAACTTTGTATTAAAAATATAAAAAAAGCTTTAAATACAAATTCATTTAGATTCAGGGTAATTATTGTAATCAAAAGTATAATTAGGCACAAAAAATTTCCTTCTAGTTGCAAAATTTAGTTTGTAATCGTTCGCGTAAGCTGTCATACCAATTTTCTACTCGACAAATGTCGGACAGTTTGGAACCCCCTGTAAATGCTAATTTTGCCTCTTGGAATTTTTTAAATACATGAAATGAAATAACATACTTATATCCTTTATCCCAATTAATATTGCGTTTTTAAATCATACGCATTTTAAGATATTAAATGTTGAAAATTGTCCCTTTTTTTTCATTTTTTCCAATATTAAGAGTCCGGAGACCACTTAAAAGTATAACATAATTATGTCTTCGTGATTAATATATCTACCCTATATTTATAATCCTAATGAAACGAATTTATGAAACGGATATATGAAACGAATTTATGAAATGGATATATGAACCGACTGATTAAACAACTGATTATATTTCAAGCGATTTCTCCTAAAATATGGGATACTTTGCGATGAAATTAACACCAAAAATCAGCATTGATCCGCAGATCTCAAAACTGGTATTAGAAGTTTTAAATTCGAATTAGTTTTCGAAATATTAATTTTTTTCTAATTTTATATACATTTTTCTAATTTTATATACATTTTTCTAATGATGGCAACTCAAATTTTAATCAAACAGATATTTTTTTTTTCAGATTTCAGAAAAGGTTGACATGGTAACCCGGCTATTGTTGTTTATTTGATAATGAACGTTTATTTGCTTTTATTTCTTTTTATAAATTATATAAATTATTTTGTTCTATAATTGTGTCGTCTAGTTGCAAAACCGACCATCTCCAAAAAATAAAATTTTGAGAAAAAGCTGATTTTTTGCCATACTTAGCCAAATAAAGTTTGGAACCAAAACTCTTCAGTTTTATAGTCATTAGGGCAGTATATTTGAAAACACGATATAAGGTGGCAGGGGCACATGAAGGGAAGGGATTATTTAGGTCTTTGTTTTGGATTTGGCCGCCTTTGCAACTTACTTTGGAGTTGGCCGGTTTTGCAACAAACCAGAAATTAATTTTTTCTAAATTTAATCTGGCATTGGGTTTTTAGGGGTTGCAAATACACAAAAATGTTTTGTTCAACTTAATGTTATTTAACAAAAAGAACTTTAGGAAAGTTATTAACGTAAAACGACTTTTACGCAGTTACTGATTCTTAAAACTGACTAACAGTTAAAACTAACTGACAAGCTGTTAAAACTGATTTAAATGTCACTAAACAAATGATTTAAATGACATGATATTATTCTAAATAAAATTATTAAATTTAAAAACTTAAACAAAAATCATACTATGTACATGTGCATAATATCCACTTTCAAACTTCTCAACCACTTGCAAACTTTAGTGGTCTCATCGTTTTTGATAGTCTCACAAATTTCGTCATATGATGGTCCATCCATGCGTCTTTTTCTTCATCATCTTTGCTTTCTGCTTTTTAAGCAGCTGATGCCAATATATTTTTGTAAAAAAAATAACCGCTTGCCAGCATCCCAATTTGGTCCGAAATGTTTCGTCAGTAAGTTTTGGACATCTCGAAGTTTTAGAGGCGTCACGACGGTATCCGAAGCCACGTCCTCGAGCTTGCTGTTCATAATACTTCTCTTACTTTTGACAACAGACTTTCTGACTTCTACCTCAGATTGGTAGAAGACCTCCCCTTGCACCAACAGCTTATTTTTATATTCTGTTATGAATTTTTTTTTTCGTAGGAGCAAATTTGAAATGTCACAGTGCAGGTGGTTTGGGGAAGAAATTGCTTGTCTTCTTCCAGGCGTGAAAACTGTTCCACATTTAGATAAAATTTCTTCATACTTTGCGGGCTGAATGAGGGACTCGATTTTCTTCAATCTCCTTTCAATTTGAGCTGAAACACGGTCTGGAGGGATAAAAGAATATTGAATCAACGTAGGCAAGTTATTAGATTAATAAAATATTATGGCATCATGATAATTAATTAATCAAAATATGCTAACTATGATGTTATTATGTTATCAATTAATTATGTATTATATTATCCCCAGGGTGGATTACCTATAAGGCAACTTAGGCTAAGGCCAAGGGGCTTACGTTAGGTAGGGTTCGCAAAATTAAGAACTTTAAAGTTTTTAAATTTAATGAAATAAGAACAATTTAAAATTTTAACGAAAAGTATTAAATAAAAAATGAATTTGTAATAATTACATTTAAAACAATTTTTCTACTTCTCGATACACCAACACAAAATTCTCTCAGATTTTAAGTGTAACAAAAGCCCATTCATTTCCAATCTGCAATCCTCAAAATACTAAAATTTATAAAGCAAAATTTAAATGTATTATTAATTAATTAAATAGATTAAAAAATTCTTAAATTTATCAAAGAAAATTCACTTACAGTTTTATGAAGGAAGGGAGGGACGGAAAAGTGTTTTGGCTTAGGGCGTCAAAAAATGATAAAACACCAATGGTTATCAAAATGTGTACATTACCTTTGAATTGGTTTTCTCCTTTACCACGTCGTGGATCCACTTTGCTGCTTCCATGGTTGATTAGTAGACACTTCTTCCAGAAACACTTCCATAGTCGGAGAAAACACGAAGCTAAATTATTAGAAAATTTGTATGCACCAAGGGAGAAAAGTCACAGGCGAGAGAAAATACGATAACGTTAATCATCAACAAGTGAAAAGTTATTGTGGGGTCGAGCAGAAGCGTCAGCTAGCGGGTATGGAGATGGCCAGTTTTGAAACTCACCGGCTGAAGGATTTGGCCGCTTTTGCACTACATCGTGATTTTCTAACGCATAAAACACAGGAATTAACAGGTTTTTGCATAGTTTATCGTTTCCAGATGATAGAAACCTTTACGTAGAACTAAAAAAACTGAAAAAACCCATTTTCAATTTTTGAGGAGTTGGCCGGTTTTGCAACTAGACGACACAATTATTAATTATTTTTTTATATTTCCTTTAGAAAATAATAGAAAATAATTAGAAAAAATACGGTACTACTTAATTATTCCGTCGACCAATTTCGCCAAATTATATAAATCGCCAAAACACTCGCCAAATTATACAAATTGACACAATTTTTATTTTAAATGACGAAGGAACAAATAAATTAGTATAACATTAATAAATATACAAATAAAAAATAGAAATAAAAATCACTTGATGACGTAAACACGTGTAACTTGCTGAAAGTCAAGTGAATGTGACATTTACGATCAACCGTTACTGGCATTTAATCTTATACTAGTTTGACGATAGATTTCTGGTAGACGGGATAACTAAGTGATACCAAAAATGCATATGTAACTGGTAATTGAAAGCTAGGTTTTTGCCAAATTTTCGTAAAAAAGAGAAATCACGCCAAACCTGTTGTCCGCGTATATGACATCTGGACAAATATTACCACTCGAAAAAAAAAATGCTAACTGGCGAGTTGAAAAACATCTATTGGCGATATTTGCATCTGGCTAGCGTAACAATACCAAGAATTCTTTGCAACCATGGCAAATTTTATGTAGTTTTATTCGAAAAAAAAATTTTGATTTTTTAATCAAAATGGAAAACTTACGGTCCCATATTGGCGCGATTTTTTTCTGACTCCAATGCCATATACGGAACGGGCATTTAACTGGCGCCAAAGTATCGCTATTTTGCTTGATATGGTAAGCCGGATGTTGTTGTTCATGCTGTTGGTGCGATCCCCAAATTGGTGTTGTTAAAAAATCGCGCCAATATGGGACGTATATGACATCTGTGTCAAACTTTCATATGAACGGTGAAGGGATCGGACCGTATTTGTTTATGGCAGTTGATGACTTGAACTGTTATAATATAGATGAAAGGATGGCGATAGAATAATATTTGGTGACTTATCACCAGTGCCTGGCTAACATTAAAGTACCAAAATGGCACCCAGATTATAAAAAGCGAAGTGGTTCGCCTGGAACTGTTGATGATAGTCGCATGACTTAGGCTATTATAGAGATTGTATAAATTCCGGGAGACAAAAAATCTGTATACTTAATTTATTTTATTTTAGCTTCTTTTCAAATGTTTAACTGATCCTCTTTAATCAAAAACGGATACATCCACTGGATGTCTTAACAGCAACTGATTCGCCCGTAATTTTTTGCAATCAAAGGGAATTTAATGGAAACCCATTTACAGGGAGATCTGCACAGCTTTTTTCAGTATAATTCAATCTTCTCTAATATTTTTAAAACCCCATCAGATTAGCGTGTTTTTAGATTCTGTGGTGTCTGAGCGGCGGTTGGCGAGCGTAGCTTGCAGGGAGAAGAGCCCCCTAGTAAAAATATAATGTTAATTTTCTAAACAGGCATATCAATAAATAAATAATTTTACACAGATTCCGTTAATCAGATTAAGAAACAATACTTTCTCTTTCCTATCAGAATTATTAATTTCTTAATGGTTATATTTGTCTTTCTGCTATCGTTATTACTTCTTTTTATATTTTTAATTATCATTCAATATTATTTTACTTTATGTTTTGTTTATCATTCTTTTAATGATCGTAAAAAAGCAACTGTTAAATAAAAAGAAGATTTTTTGGTACTAATGAGCTTTATGTTACATTTAAGAGCGTAATGATATTATTAACCCATTTATTAATGAATTTTTGTTTTCTCAAATTTGTTGGTAAAATCGCTTTAAAATGTTGCAAAATGAACTGGAAAAATACTAAAAAAAATTGCGCTAAAATATTTTTGTATTTATTTGATAAAATGTAACCGCACTAAATATGAGAATATCCATATGTGGAAAAATATATAATTATGTTTTGTCTAAATTTAAATAAATTAAGCTTTCAAATTGTATATTATATACTATAATTAGTATTTTTATGAACTATTAAAAATATATATTTATTTCTTTACGGAGATTAATAACATTATAAGTATAATTAATAATAAATTAAGAATAATCGTATTTGGGGCTAAAAAACAATTTATTTCAAAATCATCTTGAAAAGTACTTTACTAAGTAACTATCCCCTAAATGGTTAATAGAAATATGTACGTATTCGTGCAAAGCGCTCTATATTTTGTACGTTACAAACATGCATAAAAAGTAGGCTTGAACATACAATTCCGCAATTTTAAAAATACGTATTTCAAAGAAGACTACAAGCTAAGAATATGACTTATTTATTTGGATACTTGATACAAAAAATACAAATAAACTTACTTTTTACATTTCGCCATATTGAAAAATGAAAATGCATAAACACAGAAAAAAGGTCTTCATTTGAGCAAATAAATATCAATCTTATGCTGTCATCTCTCGGTAATAGATAAAGACATTTATGGACAATTACGTCATACAATTTTCATGTTTTAAAGAAGAAGAAAATTATAAAAAATCATTAAAATTCGAAACGTCTCAAAAATGGGACGCTAGGCATAAATGGGTTAAAAGTGTAATTTTATATGAAATACCTTCTTTAACATATTAGATTTCAAACTATATAAATTTAGTAGTATTATGTTTGAATCAAGAGAAAATCAATAAAATACAAAGAAACGCATTTTGTTTATTTTATAGTTTAAAAGATTGCATGTGTATTTTCAAATGTACTGAATTTGATGTCTTACCAAATGTTATTAAATGCGGAATATTTCTGCATGTCGTTATTAAATCATTGCATGGCTTTGTTTATAATACTCTATTATGAATACAACATTATATTTATAAAAAAAAATTAAAGCACAAATTGAAATAACAAAAAAAAAAAAAAAAAGTTTAACTTTCTTTTGATGATGTAAAACATGTTATTAAATACGTTTTGCAAAAGTGTATGAAACCAGATTTATGATATTTAGTTAAAATGAAGCATTTTCTTTATGTGGTTGTTAAAAATTTTCTTTAACATTTATATATTTATGAAAATAAATTTTTGTAAGAAGAATATTTCGAATAAATGAAACTGAAATATGTAGTTAATATTTTTGTTTGATGTATGAATATGATGTCTAGCAATAGGTATTTTCACCTAGCAAATTTCAAAGGGACTTAATACACAGTTTAATTATATGCATCCAAGTAGTTTCTTAAATGTTCCTTTAAAAAAATATTTTTAATGTATCACAGTAATAAATGCATTCTAAAAAACATTTTACATGCTTTCCAATGAAATGTATGTTAAATCGCTCTATTTTTTAATTATAACTAGACACTTTATTCTGAATCATTTTGAAAAGTAGAAAATATAATTCAAATATAACAATTATTTAAAAGTTTTAGATAATTTTTAAAAATCCCGTACGAAGTGTTTATTTTATTTATTTATTTTTATTATTTATTATTTATTTATTTATTTATTTATTTTTAATGCGGCTCCTTGAAATTAGTCAATTAGAAGTTAGCCTTGAAATTATTCCTTTGAATTTGTCAAAATAATTTTATCACATTTTATTATTCTGCATGAATTACATGATGCAAAATGTAATTCAATGGGATCTTTTATTATATCAAAATAATGACTTCAATTAAAAGTGAAAATTTTCAATTGATGAAAATTCTCTTCTTTGGTAACTTTTATTAATTACTTAATTATAGTTTATTTATGCGTTCTATTTTTAAAAAATCTTCCAATCTGAAAAAAAGAGGTTTTAACAAACAGTATTAAAATTTAATGTTTTCTCCGTATGAATAGTATCAGTATTTAATATTTTCTCCAATTGAACAATATTAACATTTAATATTTTCTCCAACAGGAACTAATTAATGGCTCTTGAATAATGATATCCATTTCATTTTTTAAAAAAAATTCATCAGAATCGTATATAAATTATAATTCCCTCCCTTAAAAATCAACAATATTTGATAGTAAATTTTTTAATAAATTTAACAAAAAATTCATCTTATGAAAAATTATTATTTTTGGTCACGAAACTTTTTTTGAAACAGAATTAGAAAATATATTGACAGCAAAATTCATAAGTTGTAATTTAATAACTATAAGTTTATTATAATTTCAGCATTAAAACAATTCTCAAGAAAATTAAAACATTAATTTTTTTTTTAAATCTAGCATAAGCGAAATTTGTGATATATTTAAAATATTTCAAGATGAAAGATTCAGATACTAATAGACCGTTTAGGGGGTAGGATACCTTTAAACATTTAAAATTTTTGAAGTTTTTTAATACATATTTGGATTCTGTCATCATTCTGAACAATATGCAAAACACCGCATTAAAAAATTCCCATTAGTATACTAATTATGGCAGGTTTATTAAGGCTACATATTAAAACTACATATGATATTTAAACTTTGCGTTGTGTTTATTCAAAACGATGAATTTTGATACTGCGCGCAGTGTTACTCAAAAACTATGCATGGCAATCAAAAGAAAGTTTCACCACATATTCACTTCTGTATTATCTCCAACTTAAAACCAGAAAAAAGGTAAGATTTTTTTTTTCTGTATTTTACTTGGGGGGGGGGGGGTTAAATGAAAATTTTTAATTTTTTGTTAGTTTTTTAATTTAGTCAATATTTTTTACAAATATTCTGGTTTTAGTATAAAGATTGTACACTATTATTTATTTATTTGCACTAAAATGTCCTCTTTATATGCATATTTTCAGGTTTTATCATGCGCGCAAGATTTTTTTTCTCTTATTATCATATACTTTAAAACTTATCTTTTCAATATTTATTTATGAATTTACAAGTATATATATACATATTTAAATATAAATTTAAATATAAGCTTTATATTTAAATGAAGTTTGATTTTTACTTTTGACCTATTACACAAGTTTTTGAAGCTTGGAACATAATGATATTTTTTACTTTTTCAATGTGTTCAAAGGTATCCTACCCCCTTAATATTAACTGAAAAGTATCATACGAATGCATTAAAATCGTTATAAAACTTTAAATTCTCTATTTAATTCTCTATCCCCTTTAAGGGGAATGGGTAATTTCATAAGTTCCTTCAACTTTTCAATTTCGCAATTTAAAAGCTTGCAGCGTTTCAATATAAATTCAAATATTTCAGTTGAGAAACTTTTAACATTTTAATACAGAGTGTCCAGAATAGAATGTCCTAATTATAAATATTAATATCACCTGTAAGCGTTGTAGAGTGTTTGTTTAAGGTAACAAATAAAGAGTAACTCAAACAGTTTTAGATAAGCGGATGCGCGAGCATACGCTTTGTTATTTACTAGCTTGCAGTGCCACATAGATACGCAAAATATCTACTCCTGAGCGTAAACCGTTACTGCTGCGCTGAAGATTTAAAAGTCGTTAGATCTATGTTATTTTTTTTTCCTTTGGGGCTTTATAAAAGATTGTATCTACATTTCGCCGCAACCTAATGATTTCCAGATTTGAGACACAGAATTGAAGAGGCTATTGCTTCCATTACTCCGGACTTGTTAACCGAAGTGTGGGTAGAATTGGACTTTAGGTTGGATGTGTGACGTATAACTGAAAGCGATTATTGAACATTTGTAGTTTACCTTCAATTTGATGTATTATTTGTTGTAAATAGTCTAAATTAAACTGTTATAATATTCCATTGGACGTGGGACATTCTTTTATGGAATATATACATCCTCTATATATACAAAAAAACGTAAAAAATGAATGGACAGCATTTCTACACTTTATATATACTAGCGGTGTTTGACCGCTATGCTGGTCGCTTTCTCCAAAAACCTTGAGTCAACCGAAATGAATCCCTGAGCTTGCCCTTGTGTATTAAACAATATGGATCTACACCTCGAATGTCTTTACGCATTGCTGAAAACGATATGAACGATATTGCGCTATTATGTTTTCTAATGTGTCAGATAAAATTTGAGTTCTTAAGGATTAACTCTTTTAGTTAATCCTTTACAGCAGAATTTAGTAAACAGAGATATAAAGAGAAGAGTAGCCGAATTTGGACCACTTCACTTATTTTCGTGCGCAACTCACTTCATTTTTGGAATATCTGCAAAATATCAATACATGTGATCAATCTATTCATCTACTAATTAAATAAATCTTTAGAACAATTTATTTTTGAAAATCTTAAGTTTAATTTTAATTTGAATAATTAGTCAAAAGTGGTTCAAATTCAGCGAGTGTTCGCCTAAGTTGGATCCCCTGTCTCTTAAATTGGACCTAACAATATTAGCCTGTTTTAATGAGTAGGAAATATAACTAATTTTATTAAAAGCATAGTTTGCGGCTAATAAAACAATCAAACAAAACAAGAGAAATTATATACAGGGTGCAATATGTTATCTATCGGCGTCCTTTAATTTCTCAACTGTTGGTTGTAGACATATAGTTCCAATTACAAAAACGTTTCAAATAAGGTAAATAAACATGTTGTGGCATTATTTAAAGTAAAAAATCAATTTTATAAAAATTACGAAATCTAACTTTTTATACGGTCCCCCAGTCCCTATAGTTATATTTAGTAAAAGTTTACTTATACCATAACAGATATAACACAAAAAGTTTGACATCTGTACTACAAAAATTGACACAGTTATTAAATTTCAAAGTATGAGATTTTTTCGCATGATTTTTGTCTCTCAATAAGGGATGAGTTAAAAAATGAATTAAAGTAATTCGAGATCAAAATCAGGGTTCAATGTCCTTTTTAAGGCGAAACCACCTTTAGCCGGTATCGGCAAATTGGGGTATCACCAAAGAGGGTTATTTCATTTAAAAATTTTAACTGACTTTTAAGGGTCGTATACAAAACGAAGAATGAAATATTGAAATTAAACAGAAAAATAAATATCAATTTATTGTAATATCTATGAAAACAGTCTACTATAAAAAATGAATACGTCAAACGCCAGAATCAACTAGAGATACCGTTCAAACTGTTGTTTAACACTTTTATGGGTCAAACAACATTCAAACGTCAAAGTAGGTAGAATAGACAACCGGAAAATAAAACATGCTCACTAAGGACTAGATAAATGATAGCGGAATGTAAACGACCAGCCGAGCTATAACGAGCATGAAAATTGGGATTATGCAAATTACAATAGTACCGCAGCGCCACACGTTCGGAATAAAACATGAGCCATCTAGCAGTGGACATGCTTGTCAGTGCTGCGATCGTGATGGCAAGCTACGCATACATGCAATATGCTGAAATGATATTTATTTATGGTGAATGTAAAAGGAATGCCAGAGAGTCTGCGATTGTTTATTCAGAACGTCTCCCTAAGGATCTACATCCAACACATGAAAATATAACTAATGCATTGCACCATCTTAGAGAGACAGGCTATGTTTCACCAAGACACAGAACAAGTAGGCGGGCAAGGTGTGTTGTTCGGGGTACTGCGATTCGCCCTTTTAATTCCACAACTGAGCACGGCGGAAATAAGCTAGGCATGTGGTCAGGATGTCTGGTATTTGTTACATAAACATGATGCCATCCGAAACTGGTACAAGCATTGATGCTGGGTGACAACGCACGACGATTTTATTATTGTAACACAGTTTGCACACCTGCTGTGCTCTAACGTGTCTAGGACACAGTACTGTCACGCATTCAATTATGCATTGCCACCAATGGAGAACACTTTAAGCAGTATCTCTAGTAGATTCCAGCATTTGATGTATTCGTTTTTATAGTAGACCATTTTCTGATATTATAATAAATTAATATTTATTTTTCTGTTTCATTTCAATATTTCATTCTTCGCTTTATATACGACCTTAAAAGTCAGCTAAAATTTTTAAATGAAATAACCCTCTTTGGTGATACCCCAATTTGCCGATACCGGCTAAAGGTGGTTTCGCCGTAAAAAGGACATTGCACCCTGATTTTGATCTCGAATTACTTTAATTCATCTTTTAACTCATCCCTCATTGAAAGTCAAAATCATGCGAAAAAAATCTCATACTTTGAAATTTAATAACTGTGTCAATTTTTGTAGTACCAACAGATGTCAAACTTTTTGTGTTATATCTGTTATGGTATAAGTAAACTTTTACTAAATATAATATACTACTATAGGGACTGGGGGACCGTATAAAAAGTTAGATTTCGTAATTTTTATAAAATTGATTTTTTACTTTAAATAATGCCACAACATGAATATTTACCTCATTTAAAACGTTTTTGTAATTGGAACTATGTGTCTACGACCAACGGTTGAGAAATTAAAGGTCGGCGATAGATATATTGCACCCTGTATAATGAAATTAAATGTCTGAATGTAAGAGTCATTGTTTTAAATCAAAATGTATTCAAAATATAAATCACAGTTATAAGTAATTAAAAATAAAAATTAAGGAACTAATTGGCTGTTACTTGAATATCATGTAAGAAGTGACACAAGACTTACATATGAATTTCTCTTATTCATTTTTTATTCCAGCGCACACAACATGAAACTATTCTTGGCAATCTAAACATTGAATTATTTTCTGCTATTTTATTTTCCTTACAAATTTGGCAAAATCATTCATCACGTCTCGATTTTTCTTTTTAGATTCTGAATCATTAGACCTCTTTTTTGCAAGAGAAATTTCTATACCTTATGTCTGCAGTTCTTCTCTTCCATCATTTTTTAACCATTTGAAAAAATGGTTATTGTCCTCGGTCAGGGTAGGAAATCAAAAACATATCTGAAGCGTTTTATAAGTTGAATCCCGCAATTTATTCATTTTCTGATTCGTCTATACAGTAATCTGTATTTTCCCTTTACTTTCAGCAGAATTTTTAAACATTTATTTAAAAAAAAATTAAAAAATTAAAAATTAAAAATTAAAAATTAGAATTTAAAAAATACTTCTCTTGCCACTATGACAAAAAAGTAATAAAAACTACAAAAAAAATTAATAACTCAGAAAAAAATTGAGATACAGCTATCAAACAAATTGCAATTAAAAATGCATTTTTTTGTCTGTACGACGATATAAAAAGTAATATTGTGGGATGTTTAGAAGTTTAAAAATGAAATTTCATTTAAAATTGGTCCAGGAATATTAATGTTTAAACCATGGCGTACGTAATGTATGACCAGCTCCGTAGAAGTTTAAAAATTTACTGTACCGAAAATTGTAAAATTGAAATTTCTTTTAAAATTTGTTCATGATGGGCCCCGGAATGTTAATGTTTAATCCATGGCGTACGTAATGTATGATCAACTCCGTGCGATTTTTTATGTCTTAAATTTTAGTCTTTGCAAAAATCATTTTTCAAATGGTCGTTATAATTTATTAAATTGCTTTTTTTTTTTTCAATTGACTTAAAGCTATTTCTTAAATTTTGATGTCCCAATTTCTTATGTGTTTTGAAGAGTCTCATTTTAGCCGTTTTTTAGGGTTCCGTACTTAAAAAGTAACAAGTGGGTATGTGTGATCACAGATCGCAGAGAGAGTTTCGTTTAATATTCCTTTCAAAACACTTTATTCTTTAATTAATAAATCCAAATTGATATAATGTATAATTATTAAATTCTTAAAAACCGCACATAAAAAGGTAAAAAACGCTAGGGTTTAAAAGAAAAAGTTGCGCCCCCCCCCCCCGAAATTTCTTGCGCCATTCTTTTGAAAACTTTTTATTATGTGTTATAAACTATTTTAAAGTTTCAAACAAATAGCCGTGTTAGATTTCCTAATTTAAATAAAATCGCGTTCTTTTAATTCCACATTCCACCACCAGGGAGCGCACTCTATTCTTAACAAAACTGTATCTGAACGAAAAAAACTCCTTTCAGCAACTTAACCGTAAATATATTAGTCGGGGTTGGTGGTCTTAAACACCAACTTAAGATATTTGCTGAAATTACTAGTCTAAATTAGTGGTATCGGCACTTATGAAATTTTTTTATATTGAACAAGTAGCATTTATCTCAGGACTCCTCTTATCTCCGCACATAAAACGGTAAAAAAGCTAAGGTTTAAAAAAAATTAACGACCCTCACCCCCCCCCCTTTCCCGAAATTTCTCTCGCAATTATTTTTTAACTTTTTATTATGTGTTATAAACTATCTTAAAAACAGATTGCGTTGTTAGATTTCATAATTTAAATAAAATCGCCTTCTGTTAGTTTCACATTTCACCACCAGGGAACGCTCTCTAGTCTTAAAAAAAGTGTATCTGAACGAAACTCCTTTCTACAACTTATCTGTAGATACATTACTCGAGCGGTTGGCGGTATTAAACACATTCAAGTTATTTTCTTAAATTACTATTCTAAAACAGTGGTATTCTAAAACAGCTATGAAATTTTTTTTATTGAATAAGTAATAGTTATCTCATCACGCTGGGGGATGGACACCTCAGATGCATGATATCATTAAGCGGTCACAGACCTTTCCAACGATATATCACTTGACGGGTATCGCCAAAATTTAGAAAAGTGTCCCCTTTTGTGGGAGCAATGGGGGGGGGGGGAAACCGGAGATGCATATCATGATTAAGCGGTCACAGACCTTTCCTACGATATATCACATGATGGGTAACTGCAAAACTTAGAAAAGGCCCCCCTTGGGGGGGGCAAAGTGGGGGGATGGACATTTATCGAAAAGTGGAGATTGCCATTCGATCGGCAGGGAAAAGTTAGTTTCGCTGGAGCCTTCTCAGTTACTCAGTTATATTTCTTCCCGCTGTGTCTCAATTAGGGGCAAAGTTATGGACCAAAGAAAAAACAGCCCTAAATGTTGGGGGGGGGGGGATGCCCTGCGGGGTGGAGGTGCCTCGTAGTATTAATCTTTTGAAATATGTTAACAGGAAATTTATTTACCCTTAAAATAAGGTGTATAAGGGGGGGGGGGGCTGTGCAAACCAGTATTTCATACTTATCGAAAAATATTTAAAAGGGGCCCTACCCCGGCCCATTATAGAATTAGAGGAAATCGGAAGACAGCAAAATAATCGTTGGGAAATGTTTGCTTGGGCGCCGTGGAGCTAATTTTGGCACGAGATCTAAGCTCTACGACCAATAGGAACTGAGATATTTAAGGAAATGTGAAAAAAAGATATGATTTCTTTGCAGAAGAGAATAATAATTTTAAATTTTAAAGTGCTAAGCCGGCACCAAATGGTTACAATGAAAACTGCGATTATAGCACAAGACCCCCTTAAGACCCAAGATCGTTGGAATTACCTTCAAATTTTCATATTTAAAAGAACTGGTTCCATTATAAGTCTTTACAAATCAAGATTTCCCATACTGTAACAGAAAGCCAGAAGCATTTTATAGAAATAAAACCAATTAGCTAAATAATAATTAATATCTCAGCTTGTAATTAAGATAGAAGATAGAAATTGACATTGATGAAATCAGCAAAAAATTTTACGTCCGCATGTAAAAAAATTAATAATTTAAAAGTTAAAAATTCGTTTAAAAAAATCCTAGTTCGAAAAACCACATGATCTGCTTAAATTCCTCGGGTGCAAATACGTCTGCACATAATGATGACACCTGTTTTTAAACTGTAGAAGGGATCGTTTTTTGCAATTTGATAAAAAATTCATGCTTTTGTTGAATTACGAATGCCTTTCCGATCTTGTAATTATGGTTTTTTAATTAATAACGTCCGTTAATTACAATTTTTTTCAACATTTTATGATTTGTCGTTTGATGTGAGGTGTTCAGCTATAAGTATGCAAAATTTCAAGTCTCCAGCATATATAGTTTCTGAGAACGGACGCTGTGACGGACGGACAGACAAAGGAGTGAGACGAATAGGGTTTCGTCAGATGAACGAAACCCTAAAAACGGAATCATTATAATATCCCTCATGTGTCTGTCTATCTGTCATAGCCATTTTACTCGTAAACTATTGAACATGGAAATTTCAAATTGGGGGAAGTAATAAAGACTATTTACTCACATATTTACAGATTATAGAACATTCACAAATATATTTAGGGAAAATGTAGATTGCTAACCAGTTTACTTGAAAAAAATCTTTTCTTTATATATCGTGTGATACCCGTGTAATACACGATAATACACGATACCCGTGTGAAAGCTTTCGTAACGCCGAACTCAAAAATACATGAAAAATACATTTCTTTTGATCTTATGTATTATAATTTCAGAGATATCGTCGGAAATGTAGTGCAAAAATATGCCACCGCCTTCTACTTCCGAGTCTACTGAAACTAAAATTATGAAAAAATTAGAGGTAGTAAACGTTAATTTAAACCTTGCAGAAAAATTATAGCGATTACCCTAAGTCACATAGATTTTGAGGAAATCGCATTTTTCTGTTACACACAAATTTCTATTTGCTGACATTCAGCAAAGGTGTTGACGAGCGCTGGAGGTACCTATCGTATAAAAGCATTGCTGACACTTATTTTAGGAAAATATCGTCGGTAATTAGCCGAGATATTAACCCTTAAAGACACGGATGGTTTGGACATACATAATAACAGGGCAGCGTACTCTATGCACCATCGGCTTTTAAAGCCTTTTAATGATTAAATAAACTTTTAATGATATACTTATCTAATGCAATGCCCAGAAGCAGTATAAAAGCAATAAACGCCAAACTGTTAAAAACAGACTAATTTTATTAGAATTAATCACATAAATACTATTGGTTTCGCGACTAGTTTGCATTCAGTAGCTTTCTCAATACGCCTCCAGTGTCTTTAAAGGTTAATTAAAAACCTATCTATAAAAACGCGGCACGGACTAAGGCGTGCGACCTGTTTTGAAGCGCGCTTAGCACAATGCCAAGTTTAAACTTTGAACAAGAGTTTTGTTTTAAATACATTGTAAAAAGAAAAGCTTATTACTTCGCTGAATTAAGTTTATGAAATGCCAAATGAATTTTAAATATGCACTACTTGCTATGCTACGAATTAAGTTCATCATAAACAGATTATGATAAGATTAAATCTAGTCGGATAGGCCAATCACAAAATTTTATTCTGTTTCATACATGAAAATACTTCAAAATTAACTAGCACAGTACCAAAATTAAATGTCAATCTAAACCTATCATGAGGATTCTAAAGATATAAAATTACCTGTGTTAGTTCTTGAGATATGATTGTCTCTAAAATCGTGTAAATCATGCAAAATGCAGCGTAGCAGTGCAACTTGTTGGGTGATTTACACCTAAAACTAATTTGAAACGACTTATGTCAACGTCTAACTGAATCTGAAGTTAGATGAAAATTCGTGCATTAGTTCTTGAGATAGAGCTATGGCGAAAAATCGTGAAATATATGCAGTGTAGCAGCGCCGTCGGTTGGGCGATTTAAACCAAAATACACTGGCGGAAAAAAAAATCCCAACACCGAGAAAGACTTGTGTTAGGTAAATGAAATTTGGTAGGCGTGTTTATACATCTGAAAGATGACAACGATTGAAATCTCGTGCTTCGCGCATAAGTGTGGTGCTAGTATCGCCACTCTGAACATGCAAAACAGGTTTGCTTTAAATGCGTGCTGTAAAGTTCGTGAGCGTTATTTGTCTTCGAAATTTGACATATTGAGTTCATGTTAGCCAAGAATGCCTTTAAGAAGACGAAGGAGTCATTATCAACAGCTTTCCGAGTTGGAACGAGGTCATATAATAGGGCTACGAGAAGGTGGATTTTCTTTCCGCGATATTGCAGAAAGACTTGGCCGGAATGTATCCACTGTGCATGATTGTTAGGAGCAGTGGTCAAGGGATGGTACTGCTTCAAGAAGAGCGGGTTCCGGGCGGCCACGTTGCACTACTGAGATGGAAGACCGCCGTATTCGGCGTACGGCTGTGGCGCATCGTATTGCGTCTGCGGCAGAAATTCGAGCTACAGTTGGTACAACAGTGACACAACAAACTGTTAGAAATCGGTTACTTCAAGAACAGCTCCGAGCCAGGCGTCCTGTAGCGTGCATTCCATTGACTCCAAGCCATTGCCGTTTGCGACGCCAATGGTGTCAAGACAGAGCTCATTGGAGGATGGAGTGGAGATCTGTTGTGTTTTCTGATGAAAGCAGGTTCTGTCTTGGTGCCAGTGATGGCCGTGTGTTGGTCAGAAGGAGGCCAGGGGAACGCCTGTAACCAAACTGTATGTGACCTAGACACACTGGACCTACACCTGGAGTCATGGTCTGGGGATCAATTTTCTATGACAGCTCGGGAGCACTCTCGGGGTTATCCCAAACACACTGACTGCAAATTTATACGTCAATCTGGTAATTCAACCTGTAGTGCTGCCGTTCATGAACAGCATTCAAGGGGGAGTTTTCCAACAGTATAACGCTCGCCCTTATACGCTGTTGTAACGCAACGTGCTCTACAGAGTGTCAACATGTTACCTTGGCCTGCGAGATTACCAGATCTGTCTCCCATTGAGCACGTATGGGATATCATTGGACGACAACTCCAGCATCATCCACAGCCAGCACTGACCGTCCCAGTATTGACACAACAAATGCAACAAGCATGGAACACCATACCACAAAGTGACATTCGGCACCTGTATGGCACAATGCATGCACGTTTGCAGGCTTGCATTCAAAATTCTGGAGGTTACACCGGCTATTAATGTAACAGCATTTCACATTTGAAATGCATTTTCTTGAGCTTAAATTAACCTGTGATCTTGAAAAACTAATCAATTAAACATGTTAACTAGACAAATGCATCGTCCAAATTTCATTACTCTACAACAATTTTTTATTGGTGTTGGGATTTTTTTTTCCGCCAGTGTATAATCAGCACCAATATTTATCAAGATATACCTGAATCTGAAGTTTTATAAAAATTCGCGCATTAATTCTTGAGGTAGATCTATTACGAAAATCGGGGAAAATGCAGTATAGCAGCGCCACCTGTTGGGCAGTTTACACCAAAACGTGAACAGCACCAACTCATATCAAGAACTAACTGAATCTAAAGTATGATGAAATTCCGTGCATCAATTATTAAGATAGAGCTATTGCGGAAATTGTGAAAAATCCAGCATAGCTGCGCTATCAGCGAATGATACACAAAAAACTAATCAGCACCAGCTTATATCAAAGTCTAACTCAATATGAAGTTTTATGAAAGTCACTAACAGTCAGTGCATTAGTTCTTGAGATCAGTGCATTAGTTCTGTTCGCTCACAAATGTTTTGTCACATGCAGATTTACAGAGTGACAGACAGACTTACAGATAAAAAAATTCTAAAAACCATCAAATCGTGTTCAGGATGTTTCAAAACGTATAAATCCATCGAAAACCGGAAGTCGAAATTTTTCACGAATCCAATACTTTCTTCTTGTAAAGATTGAAGAAAGTAAAAAGAGTTATGAAGATTAGTAATATTTGATATTATTTAGGCTTTACAGCTCTTAGAACTTTCATGGTATATCCATTTATACTTTTCTAGTATACACAGCTATACCCAAACCCACGTTGTATAGTTTTTTACAAAGTCGTAGTATTCTTTTAGCAACTTTTATTTTAATAATAGAGTTCCTAATTCATATATTAATCTAACGGAACCCTCTGTATTAGACAAATACTCGCACTTGACCGTTTGTTTGTATTTTCATTTCAAGATTTACTTTATATTGTGAATATGTTAACGCAGTTGTTTTTTGGCTCTCTCTGTACTTTGACTTAACTGATTTTTGAAAGGGAAATAACATTCTAATGATTCTTTGGCTTTTTGGGAAGTTTTGTAACTGCAGCCTTCTTGCGGGTCAATCTTTTCACAACTTACTGTTTTCTTTTCGTTTCCCATATCTTTAACAACTTTTGCTGTCACTGATTTCTTTCCTTAAGAAAGTTTATCTGTGTCGTTTTCATCATTCTTTTTTTATTCTGTTTACATATTTGTTATGCTTACATAGGCCTAAACTGTAAGTGAAATGAAAGTAATCCAGCTACACAAAATAAAATTAAATTGAAATATTCAAAAACTTGCATGGAGATAGCAATCAATTATATAAAAAAAAGTAGCGCCCAAAGCGTACAGCCGTCGAATTTCATTACTTACTTTTAAAATTTATGATCGTATATTTGGTCCAATTTAAGCAACTCAAATTGCTCCAATTAAGGCAATTGCGCCATTTTTTAAAACAGATAATCTCAAGACTAAAAGCAAAAAAAAAAAGAAAAAAAAAATTCCGCGGAGAAAATATGCGCAATAAACACATGAATTTAGATATATATATATGAAAACATAACAACTTTCCTTATGTACCGGAAAAATCTGCCCGGTAATTATTAGACATTAGATATCGGAATCCATGTCTTATAATTAAATGATAGAATTTTCCGGTACGAATGGATTTTCCCAAACGGAGACGACTTTCCGAAAGACACAATAGATCCAAATAGCTAATTTTAGATTTTCCTATTTTATTAAATAGCACGTGGAAGGTGGTTGCTTATTCTAATCATAAATGACGTCATTCTGGTGAGTAGGAATCCAGCGGTAGATGGCGTTTCTTCCTGTAAATAGCGGCACAATTGCAGCGGTCCATTTAAAGCGGCTGTCCAAATATGGCTACTCTCCCCAATATCAATACTAATAAAAGAAAGTTTCACTCTGCCTGTCTGCGATGGCTAGCAAAATCTAACGGTCGTACAAAGCTGAAAAGTTTTGGGCGAGTAGCGCAAAATCTCTCCTGGTGCATCTGAGACTCAGAATTTTAAAATGCTAATAATTAGTCGAGTTATTAATTAAAAATCGCAACTCATTCTCATTAAAAACACACTT
Organism: Maratus speciosus; assembly: GCA_963932465.1. Taxonomy (NCBI): domain Eukaryota; kingdom Metazoa; phylum Arthropoda; class Arachnida; order Araneae; family Salticidae; genus Maratus; species Maratus speciosus. The sequence goes on from OZ010792.1 coordinate 459,865,455, forward strand.
TGGTCCTTGCGTGAGAGAAAAAGCTCTGGCGCACGCGCAGAAGCCTTATTTACGCATCGGTAGAAAGTGGAGTTGGAAAGGAAGGAATTTCGGGGAAGGTGTATTTTGTCCATATTTATTAACCTACATCGGCCGAACCGCTTAGAAATGTTAAAAAGGGAAGACATATTCTGAAACATCGTACTCTTGTGTCTCAAATCCCACAATGAATTAAAAAATATATCGCAGTTAACCCATCGAAAAATAATTTTCAAAAAGGGTCCGTTTTCCTGCGTTATGGTAACGTCCCTCAAGGGCGCAATTTTAGAGGTACCGACAAAAAAAAAAGAGTTGAAACCTTCTTCTAATCGATAACGTAATCGGTTTTTTAAAATATAATTTTTAATTCTTTCAAATACACCAGTGAACCTAGGTCACCATGCGTCTCACGGACACAATATTTTTTAACGCTAAAAGAATCTAAACGTCTGTATTTTAACGCAATCTTTGTGGAGCATCTAAATAGACCAGATTTACATCACGTACAAAAATTTTGAAACATTCGAACGGGTAGAAATACTTTTTACAAAATAAAATGTGTTAAAATTTCGACGAAATCAGACAAAACTTGAATGTTTCGTCCCGGTTTCGCTCGCTTTCGGTTCGCATAGACAATCAATTTACGTAGAAAATAAAATACCAAATTGTATTATATACTTTGAATTCATTATTTTTTCATTAAAAATAGAAATTGAGAAAAAGTAGATTCAAAGTTGTAAAATCATACAAATTTGAAGTTCATTTCACGGTCATTCATCACTGGCCTGTGCAAAACCAGGCAAGCCTGGTAGTATTCAATGTACTAATACTCCCTGATTAATTATCTAACCAACAGTGAAATTCCCATCAAAGCCATTTCGGCAGAACTTTTTTTAAATACTGATCTCAGAGTTGCAATTATCTAGAATGTAATTAGTTTAATTGAATGTAATTAATTATAGTTAAAATTACATGCCGTAAAAAATTCTTGCAGCACTGTAGCTGTAACCGCCCGCATCCCATTATGTGGCAAAATGTCTGCGTTTGAATGTGTGTAAGTATAATCAATTACATGCAATTAACTTGTAAATACATTGCGGATAATTGAGATTGCAAATTTGCCCAACTCTGACTGATCTTTCTTTTGAAGAAGGGAAGGCTCCATAGACGTAATGAAAAACCCTCGCCAGCCAGTGAAACAGTTCGTGCGGAAAGCAGTAGCAGCCTCCCTTCTTATCAGTTAGAGGTTCTTTGGGTAAATTACCGGTATCACGTGACTTTTTTTCAGCCTCGAACCCAGATTTGGGATATAGTCCATTAACTTGTAAATACTTTGCGGATAATTGAAATTGCAAATTTGCCCAACTTTGGCTGATCTTTCTTTGTCGGATTCACCTCATTATGGAACTTTCCCCCATAATCCTAAAACTTAGCAACGTAGAAAAATAGGTTATTACTAAAACAATTCCTAAGAAATTTTCTAATAAGGACTAAATTGAAAAAACTCATTAAAATTTACTAGTATATAACTACCGTCAAAAATGACGGAATGCTGATCTGGTTTTGATTTTCAAAAGGCTTCATACAAACAAACATAATGAAAATGTTATTATTAAAAGGTTTTTATTGTAGAAAAGTATGACTCAAAAAGGACAAATGATTTCTACAAATACAAGTGAAGAACTGAGTGGATGAACATGTTATGTCTAATTTTCTAATTTTTTTTGTTTTTTTTTTATCTTCTGGATGAAAGCGTTATGAGGTATCCTATCACATGCTGAAGCTAAAATACTAAGATTCCATTTAGTCTTGAAGATTTAAGGCATTATTCATTAATATTTAACATTTTAATATTTAATAATGTCAATAATATTAATAATTTTTAATATTTGAAAATTATATATGAATAAGTTTTTCTGAGAGAGTTTAGTACCATACCTGTTAATATTTTAAACACATGGTATCAAATAGCCCAAAAATCATTAAAATTTACAGCAAAAACTTTCACTTCAAATTTCTTCAAATGTAATTTTTGCTACTTAACATGTTCTTCCACTTAGCACTTCAAATGATAAGGATATTGTTATTACTCAATATTCAATTTCTGACATAGTTCAACAATCAATAAAGGGCCTCAATCAATTCACCTCATTATAGAACTTCCCCCATAATCCTACAACTTAGCAACGTAGAACAATAGGTTATCACTAAAACAATTCCTGAGAAATTTTCTGACTAATAAGGACAAACTCATTAAAACTTACTAGTATATAACCACCGATAAAAATGACGGAATGCTGATCCGGTTTTGATTTTCAAAACACTTCATACAAACAAACATCATGAAAATGTTATTATTGAAAGGTTTTTATCGTAGGTTTTCATTGTATTGTCAAAAAGGACAAATGATTTCTACAAATACAAATGATAAGGATATTGTTATTACTCAATATTCAATTTCTGACATAGTTCAAACATCAATAAAGATCCGATTCTAATCTTTAGAATCAAAAAATGAAATATCAGTCAAAATCACGTTATATGACACAATCATTGCAGTTTCTCTCCTTTATTTTATTAATGCAATTAATGCATTATATGTATCATACATTACGTTACAAAACATTATTTAACATGTATTAATACATTTCAAGATAAGCATATTGTTACCTACCCAAACTTTATAAACCTGCTTTATATACGTACAGTCGTGGAAAAAAAAAGTAAACACCCCCTACTAACTTCTCAACAAACTATCGTAGAAAAAAGTTACTGGTACCGAACGATTGGAAATAAAGTCTACTTTTAAATGATGTATATAAAATTTGCTTAGGGGCCATCTACATATTAAAAAGAACCCTAACTTTGTTTTTTTTTCAATAGAAGTACACAATTCTGACAGCATAAATGAACTCTACACCTTTCAATTAGCCTATAAACAAATTTTTATGCAATTCGTGCCATAAGTTTCCCAGAAATTAATTATTTTAAAACGAGCGTATTTTAAGGGTTGTATCCAAATTGAAGTTCTGAACTCGATTGTTAACCCAGAGAGCCACCTTCTTGATCAAGGCACGTTTAAGCCTCAATGAAACCTGTTTGATTACAGGATAGCAGAATAAATTTCAAAAATTTACTCACTGCTATCATAGACGGCCACTTAAACCATCATTTTGCCGTTTTTTAAGCATAATTTGAAAACTACTTGGAAGAAAAATGTGAAATTTGGGATTTCCATAAAGCTGGACTTAATAAATCTAAATCCATCAAAAAAATTGTAGGTTGCAATTCATAATTTTTTCGAATATTAATTTCATAATTCATAATTCGTATCATAAAATTATAAAAATTGCAAATTCAAAGTATTTATGTTTGGGTATATTAGTATTATTGCTACACAAAAAATGAGCTCATTAGGAACATAATTTCAGGAGATATAAATAAAAATATGAAAATGTAATTTAACATTAGAAGTACTAAATTTTGAATGTCTATAATTCAAAAACTTATAATATGAATGACTTGAAATTTGGTGTCTAGGCAAATTTTGAACCGAAGATTTGAAACATATCGTTAAATTTGGGTACTACCATTGAAAAAAAATGAAGTTTTAAACCGTTTTAATATGTATATGGTCCCCTAAGCAAATTTTATACACACCATTTAAAAATAGACTTTATTTCCAATCGTCCGGTACCAGTAACTTTCGTCTACGATAATTTGTTGGGGAGTTAGTAGGGGGTGTTTACTTTTTTTTCCCACGACTGTACCTTTATGTTTAATCACACTATATTCAAGTAAAAATGTATTTTCTATTTAATTGTAATGAAAAAACTAATAGTACTGATTTTCATCTTTTATATTATGTTCTACTGAGTTTTTTCTTTCTTTATTTGTACTTATTTGTTGAAGCGGAAACTCGTGTCCTACGTGGTTGTTAGCGATTTTTATCTTGCGAATTTTCCCATTTTCTCCAACTCAAATACTAACAACAAATGAAAATGGTTAGAAAAAATCTGTGGCAAAACATTACAATATCTAACAAATAAATGCAATTTTCTCAGTCATAATGTATAAAGCTAAAATAAACCCAATAGACAATATTCTCGTGATGGCGCAATAAATATAATTTTTTATTTGTTTATAAAAATAAAGTAAACGTGCATAACTTTTTTTTTAGCGCACATAACTTGAAAATGAAAAAATACGTCCAAACAGCCACGTGTCTAAATATTTTTCATTATTACTTTTTATCTGAAACAATGGAAGTAATCCGATTGCCTGCATTTTGGAGAAATTTCGTAAAAGGCTTTTAAAATTAAAATATAAACATTGGAATATTAAAAAGAAAATATCAAATGCGGGAACATCTACAAGTGAACATCTTTAATTAAAAAAATAATTTGCAAAATAGATTCGGTAGAAATTTCAGAGCAGATGACTAAAAAAACAGCCTTGCGTTTTAAATGTACAGGAGTTCGCTTCGGAACGGTTCCCTACATTTTCCTGCTTTTGGATTTTATATAGGTAGATTTTCGCTCACTAACAGCAGCATATATTAAAACAAAATTACAAATTTTACGTACAGTCGTGGAAAAAAATGTAAACACCACCTACTAACTCCTCAACAAATTATCGTAGAAGAAAAGCTACTGGTACCGAACGATTGGAAATAAAGTCTACTTTTAAATGATGTATATAAGATTTGCTTAGGGGGCCATCTACATATTAAAACGAACCATAACATTGTTTTTTTCAATAGAAGTACACAATTCTGACAGCATAAATGAACTCTACATCCTTCTATTAGCCTAAAAACAAATTTTTATGCAATTCGTACCATAAGTTTCCGAGAAATTGTTTATTTTAAAAAGAGCGTATTTTAAGTGCTGTATCCAAATTGAAGTTCCGTTCTTGATTATTAACCGAGAGAGGCCCCTTCTTGATCAAGGCACCTGAGGCGGCACTCAAGAAGTCAATGAAGCCTGTTAGATTACGGTATAGCAGAATAAATTTCAAAATATCTACTCACTTCTATCATAGACTTCTATCTTAAACCATCATTTTGCCTTTTTTTAAGCATAATTTGAAGACTACTTGGAAGAAAAATGTGAAATTTTGGATTTCCATAAATCAGGACTTAATAAATCTAAATCCATCAAAAAAATTGTAGGTTGCAATTCATAATTTTTTCGAATATTAATTTCATAATTCATATCATAAAATTATAAAAATTGCAAATTCAGCGTATTTATGTTTGGCTATATTAATATTATTGCTACACAAAAAATTAGCATATTAGGAGCATAATTCCAGGAGATATAAATAAAAATATGAAAATGCAATTTAACATTACAAGCACTAAATTTTGAATGTTTACAATTCAAAAACTTATCATTCAAATGACTTTAAATTTGGTGTCTAGGCGTAGTTTGAACTGAAAATTTGAAATATCTCGTTAAAATTGGGTATTGCCATTGAAAAAAATAAAGTTTGGATTCGTTTTAATATGTAGATGCCCCCCTAAGAAAATGTTATATACATAATTAAAAAGTAGACTTTATTTCCAATCGTTCGGTACCGGTAACTTTCGATAATTTGTTGAGAAGTTTGTAGGGGGTGTTTACTTTTTTTTCCCACGACTGTACATTAATGCACAGACATAATTTCGTGAAAGTTTAAATTTCTTACAAAATAAGGGTTCTGAATACATTACATTCTCAGAAACACTTCCTTCAATTCACGGAAACATTCCTAGCAGCACGGTATATATTTGACAATTGAAGAAATTTCCAGGGGTTTTTTTTTCTTCTTGCTGTTGTTCTAGGACACAAAATTTCCGTAATCAGAACAAGTTGAAAATTGCTCGTCAAAAGTGGCAAATGATTTGCGTTCGTACTATAACTAGTTTTATAAATATTTTTTGCACCGCATTTTCTACTGAATGTATATTTTAGTGCACTTCATAAGTGCATATCGATTTCATTCTTTTCGAAAGGCTATAACATCATTAAAATGCACTTGAAATATTTTTTCCCATGGCCTTAATGTAAAGGAAAACTTTTGACTGACCCTGCAATTAAACTATACATCCGATTTTCATAAAAGATATGGGTTTTCTTCAAATAGGATGTTGGTAAGGCTTGCTAAATTTCTTGTTCAGAAAGCTCGGAAATTTAAACTTAATTGCCGGAACATTTCGTCGTTATGAAAAAAATATTTGGTATTTTAACACTTATAGAATAATAGAGGATAAAAATTATTACATATTAGATATGTTTTTTATATATGAAAAATATGTATGACATCTATGACATATGTTCCAAAGTTATTTGTAAATGCTATTTTCAAATAATTTAATATTTTAAAATGGCAACATTAACCCTTTGAGTACGGGTTGAGACATGTATGTCCAAATGAACTTTCATTATTACCACTTTTTGAAAAATATTCTCTGCCGTACATTTTTTGTAATTATTTCCAAGAGAAATCTACCACAATGGAAGGAAAATTTGTATAAATTGTGGTATGACTGAATAGAAAAATAGTTGTCAATCCGGTCCCGTAATCAAAGGGATTAAAGAAGCTTTGATAAAAAGATTACATTACTCTACATACTAATTAGTCGAAGTGGAACGAATTTTATGGAAACATAGATGAAGTACAAACTACCCAATATGAGCTTTAAAAGTTCTTCGTTTACTGAACAGGTGACAAATAATAATTTTAAAAGTTCAAAATATACATTTGATTTAAATTTCTGAGTATTTTCGGCCTATATCCGCAGCCTTCGGTAGGGAACATTTCCATTATCTGCCATTCTATTCATTCACATACGTCATTTCGTACGAATTGGGACCGATTATATTTCTAAGGGGTAGCTGGAATTCGAAGTAGTAGTGCTTCGGATTAAACTTGTGTAGAGAAAAGTATTTTCATTCATTACCGATCCATTCATTCTAACACGTCACTTTGTTTACATTAGTCACTTCGTTAAAATGGGTAGCTAGAAAGTAGTTGAAGTAGTAGTGCTTGGGATTAAACTTACGTAGAGGTCAATTACTGAGTATTTATTTTTTCAGATATGTAACCATATATTGGGGATATTGTATGATAGTGCGTCGTTACATACTCAATTACCTTTACACAGAATTTTTATGGATTCTGTGATAATAGATGTGTGGTAATTAGATGTTGGGTATATAATTTTTGCTTGGTCAAAATCTGTTTTGATATTCTGATTAAAATGTATGGGTGGCAGAGCTGAGGATTGGCGACAAAATTATATTAGAACTTTATATAACTTTATAGTAAAATTTAGTTACTTTATTTTATTTTATTTATTTATAAATAAAGTATTTCTGTTAAATTTTGGCTTAACTGAAAATTTACTATTACAGGCGAATATTTTTAAAGTTTGTAAAAGCATTTCTTTACCATTAACTGAAATCAGAGTTAGACATTATGTAAATTTCGTTATTAAAATCCTATTAGCTAAGTTACCTGCCGTAAATTAAACACAATAATAAATCATTTTATTTACAACATCCCGGCGATATTGCATCGATTTTATTTCATCAGGCTCATGATTACACCGCGTTACATACTAATTAGTTCAAGTGGAACAAATTTTATGCAAACATTGATGAAGTATTTCTGATAAAATTTGGGTTACCCGACAGTTTAATATGGCATTCCAATACTTTCAAAGTTTGTAAAACTATCCCATTATCATTAGCTGAAAATAGAGTTTATACTCGACTTATTTCCATTATCAAAATCATAATAGTTAAATAACTTCCATAAACTAAGCATACTAATTTACTACTTTAACTTACTGCTTCATTGTAGCTTTGAAACAACATTCAGGCAGTACTGCATTATTTTATTACATCATGATCATGATCATTTACTTTGAAATTATGCTAATATTTCTAAACAAAAGAGTTAAGTCTAAAGAAACTAAAACGTAAAATCATGATTCCAGCATTAGATTATTTACACTTTCCAACACATTCATAATACTGTATATGAATGGGAAAAACATCAAATTTATAAAATCCCTGTATACGATTTATACATTGGTATTTATACTACATCGTATGCTAAAAGTTAGTTTATTAAACCCAGAGCACAGTTTTAAATTACCATTAAGCAATTTCCGTCAATAAATGGAAATGTACTCTTTATCCTTCGTCTATATAATCCTTCGTTTGTATAAGATCTATTAAATTTATACACTCCACGTTATATCCAAAAGTGGTTAAATTTTAAAACGCGTACCTTAACTGAAAAGCACCACCAGCAGTTATTCTTCATTGTTAGTACGGTAGATATATACTTTTGCGTGTCCCTGTAAATGAACGATATCTGCCCACCAGATTCTACAGTAAGCGCTTATAGTACACCTCGGTTATCTATATACAGTCGGACCTCATTATCCCGACATCCGGTTTTCACGTCACTCTGCTTATCACGTCAGTTTTTCGAATCACGATTTTTTGTATATGATTTTAATGTAAATAAACTCCGGATTTTACGTCGTTGAATAATTTTCAACTCCTGATATCCCGCCAATTTAGGAAAATTGCTCATTTTTTATAATCCATCTTATAAGCACGGAAATTAAGAGACGTTTTAGCCAAACTTTTCACAAAAGTATCTAAAATACCCATTGAGATAAATGAGAAATTTTACTTCAATCCTTTATCGCAATAAATAAACCCACAGACTATGAATGACTCACTTAAGCTCCAGATAGACGTGTCAATCTACTCGAGGTCTTTTTGTTCTGGTCAGGCGGCGCTTTCTTGCGGTTACATGGCGTTTTTCATCCGACTAAAACTGAACCATTACGTTGCATTGAAACAATCAGAAATTATCTAACATCTATTTCTAAAACAACGAATATTGATCACAATTTATTGTATAATATTGAAAAAAGAATTGTAGGAAATACATCTAGGTATAAGCAAACCTTAATTCATGAATATTTCATGTAACAACAACAACAACAAAATAAGTCATCATAAATGTGACTTGTATTCTTTTCTTTTTTTTTTCTTTCTTTTTTTGCGTTTATTTTGTTTAGCAATAATGTTTTATTTCTTAAAACTGCAAGAACAGTTATGAATTTAAAATTGTCTTAAATTCATTAAAAATACAGCTTTTTATAAACCTATTTTTCTCCAACTCTGGTTACCGCGACACTCTGCTTATGGCAACACTTTTTTCTGTTCATTAGAGTGCCAGAATAACGAGGTTCGACTGTATGTATAATTTTCAATATGTTTAAAATAGTGTAATATAGTTAAATCACACAGCAAACGATTTCCGACTAGGACTTAATATAATGGAATTCTTTTGTTCATCCTTGTAAATAGACTATAAGTGCTACACTATTTTCAATACCGAACATATCATAGTAAACCCCAATAACATATATCAATTTAGTGGTAATAGCACTATATATACAGGAGTTAGATCACGGACAGACGGTCAAACCCAATTCGTAAACACTTTTCAACTTTGTAGGAAATTATTGAAAAAGATGTGAAATGTTATTCATAAACATAAATGTTGACAATCTCTTCTGGTTAATGGAATACATATTTTAACCCCTTAACTACCAACGAAATTAGACGCGATCTCCATTGCCTTATTTAATAACATAATTTTGCAATTAAATAAGATGGTGATTGGTTTTAAGAAATAACAAAAAAAAAAATGCATTATGTTATAAGTATACAGAAGACGGCTCTGTTGGTGATAATTAGCCTACTGTCTTGACAGTTTGTCATTTTTATATTATATTGAGGAATCCTCTGAAACCATATATATACGTCCGCGGCAATTTAGGGGTTAAAGGACGACAGCGTACGAAAATATTTTTAACTCAATAGAAATTCTATGTCATTTCTGATATGGAATTGGACGTACTTTTTTCATTCGACTCTTAAAATTCGTTTTTTATTTCAGAATTCCTTTTATCACATTTTTCAAACAGTTGCTTTATCATTTATTTAAAAAAAAAAATATTTTAAAATAAATCTTAGTAAAATAAATTTCGTATAATCTGTACGCAAACCTAATTTTTTTCAATTCCTTCTATTAGTTCACACTCTCCCTATATTTATTTATATATATATATTTATATATATCTTGTTCAAATTTTCAATCGTTAATAAAATATTCATTATTCATCCTATAAACTTGAAATAATTTTTTTTAAACTTGTACTGGATGACAATTGATGTTAATACAGTTTTTTCAAATATTAATTAATTAATTAATTTTAGTTTTGCATGGGAAACAAAATGGCGGCTATTGGTTATTAAAGATCAATGAAAGTATTATCAATAAAGAGTTACCATAGGGGGACCCTGTTCTGTCGCCAAATACCACCAAGTTTGTCGCCAACTTGGCAGTATGTCGCCGAAAGTGACACAAACTTGGCGATATCTCAAATATTTCGCCAAATTCCCATAGAGTTCCATTGTAAACCTACTTGCTTATAGAAAATCAAAAAATTGAGATATTTTAGTGCAAAAAAAAAACTAATATTAGCTTAAGGGTTTATATTATTTTTTTCTTTGATGACCTAAGTAGGAATTGACTTTAAAAACAAAATTTTTATATTACATGTTTCTTTCATTTAAAATTTCTATATAAAGAAAATCTACTAAAATTTCTATCAAAAATTTCATATCTATGGACAGGCAGTAGATTATACAGTGCGATTCAAAACTGGAGGAATAAACTTCTGGGAGGGGTGGGGTACAGCTAAACGACTAGGCATCACATACCAATGCAGGATCGGAAATTCAATCATATATATTGCAAAAGTAAAAAGACATGAAATTTTGTAGATACATTTGCGGATACTTTAGAGAATTAAGTAGCATTATATAGAAAATTGAACATGCTATATCTAGAAGGTTTTAAAAATTTAAAAAAGCGCAATTTTATGGCATTTTATGCATTTGTACGCATAAATCATACAAATCCTTAAAATATACATTTGCAAATGCAAACATGCATTTGTTTATAATTCCCAGTGCATTTATGAACATAATATATTCTGCTTGTTGTACAAGTAGAATCCCCATTTGAAAAAAGCATTTTATTTTCATATGCGCTTATAAAAAATACATTCTCTACATTTCGATATAAATTTATATATATATATATATATATCTTTACTCTATTTTTAAGTTTATATTCTCGTGTTTTTCTCTGCATACTGAGATTTGATGTTTATAGGAATGTTTCTGTTGAACGGTTGTTTTCTCTGCATGTATTCTGATTCAATATGTTTACAAAATAATAAAAAAATATATTTTAAGAACATAAATACTATTTTTGAAATATGTTATATTCATAAATACATTTGCATAAAGCCACGCTATAGAAAGTATTAAGTACAAATTTACGAATGGAAGCTTGTGAAATAAGATCTTTAAATGTATTGGTTAATACTTAAAGAATATTCCCACTTAGATTAATTAAATATTGTTTTTTTTAAGTATTAACAATATGCTAATAATATAAAAAATTAATTAAAATATAAAGTTACCAAAATTAATGTATACATTTCTGAGAGAACTAACGCAAAAACTATTTGCCAGAAAAAAAATACGACTTGGAGAGTGCACTATGGAGATTATGGGAATATTTTAGAGCAAAGATGTTAGTTCCAAAAACCGCCTGCAGAGGGCATAGATAAATAATTCAGAATGACGATCTAAGTTGTTCAATAATATGGTCAACATCCCCCGCTGCCGTGCATGGAATCGTAACAAAGTATGTTCAATGGTTGATTGTTGTGTTGCATGGGGTTTTGCTCAAATCGCGTACTATGGTGGTGATTTTAAGGGGACTCTTCACTCACTTGAAAACACCCGCTCCGTAATGTTAATTCCATGGGTAGGTTGTTTTCGAATTTCTCGATTAAATTTGAATATTTTTAAGAAATTTTTTTTTGTCATAGGATAGCTGAGGACGATCTCTAAAAGTGCGGTTTTTTACTTTTTCGATTTGAGTTGCAGATTTTGTTAATAAAGATACTTTCACATTCGAAAACGGTTCCGAAACTGAAAGTACCTTTTTTAATAATTATTAATAAATCAATTAAATTTAAAAAATCAAAAAAAACCGACTGCGTAAAAAGCGAACTAATTAATAATTTCTCATCAATGTGAAACTATTTTTTATATTACTTACCTATTTTTTTTATTTACTTGCATTGATGACTTTTAAATTGTGTTTAATTGTTAGTTCCTATCTATAAACACTGTTTTGATGAGGTCTATAGATGTCTATGATGGTTAGAGTTGCAGTAAAGCTAGAGATCCTACCTACACAATTTCCAGGTTGTATAAAATTTAAACGGAGCTTCTGACTGTAAAATAGTCAATGAAACATCGCCTTCATTTTGAAAGACCTATCCAATGATATGCCACTCAATATGGTGTGTAAAAATGTTTTTCATCTCAACCGCCATTTTGAATTTATAAAAACAAAATCCAACCTATAACCATCGGACTGTTGAAACGAAACGACAGAAACCTCATTCATTAAAATCCATCCAGCCGTTGGGATGTTTCGAGGGTATAAAGAAATCCACATACCCAGATACGCGTGAAACACATAACCCTTCTTTTCAGTCGGGTAAAAAACATTTGCAACCAAAATTGATAAAGTACAAAATGGCCCTATTAGAGATCGAGCTCAGCTATCCTATGCAAAAAAACATAGTTTAAAAATATTCTAATTTAAACGAGAAATTCAAAAATAACCTGCCCATAGACTTAACATTACGGAGCGGGTGTTTTCAAGTGAGTGAACAGTCCTCTTAATAGAACGGTAAACGTTTACAAAAATTTCTTTTATTTTTCAAAATAGAGATTTAAAATTTTGTGCAAATATGCATTTTACCGTAAGTATATAGAACACCTTAAAAGAAATTTCCAATCTTATTATAACTTTAAGATCTTTAAAAAACATTTTAATTTTAAATTGCTCCTTTGCGGCTTAATTTTTTAGATATTTCCTCGATTTTGGATTTGAATCACGTAAAACTCTACTACAAACAAATCTGTGTATCGATTTTTTAATCCCTTAAATGGTTCATTTTTTAGAAATATTTTTCTGAATTCCGTATAGATTATCATCAAAATTCTGCCTTATAATAAGTTTAAAATCAAATTTAATTGTCTTAATGAAGTAGAATTTTAAAATGCATGCACAGTTTCTTTTTAAGCAATATCAGGATTCTTCCTTATCAGTTTCATGAATTTTGAACAAAAATTAAGTAGCAAGGGGCATTTCAAAAATAAATAAAAACGCTGATCTGTATTAAGAAAAACAGATTTAAAGTATATTAAACGGCCAAAAAACTGTTTGTGAACAAAATTAAAACCCTTGTAACTTTGCGTAAAATAATCGCATCTGCATGCGGTTTTCCTCGAATGACGTAGTACAAATTAGAGAACAATAATACACACAAAAAGAAATGTCGATTTTGGGGTCAATTTTTGCTCAAATAGGGAAAATTTGCCTATAAAAGGCCGAAAAAAATGGTGGTTTTGGCTTTTTTCTGAAATAGGAATGGAAATTTTTGCTCCGGGTTTTTTGCTTGTTGTTTATTACCATCTGAAGAGCATGCATTTTAAAATTATGTTAATCAAAAGTTGATGACGAAGCGCAAGTTACGTGGGTCGATGTCGTAGCGTACATGATATGCATTTCGAATCAGTCGGAATCCGATAGATCAGTAACAGTCGTCTACAGTCAATTTTCGTAAAAGATTATAAAAGTAGATAAGATTGTCTAGAGCCTAAAGCACTTCGAGGTCAAAAATATGAAAATCAGCAAAATTGCGGTCATTTAAAAAAAAGGCTTAACCCTTTTTTTCGCACTTTGGCGTGCTTCTAAAGATGTTTCATTTTCGTAAAAATAGTTGAAAGAGATACAAGCTCCAGTAAATTATTTTCCCTTTAATTTAAAGAAAAACATAGAATAATTGGTTTAATGGCTTTTGATTCTAATCGCGTCCATTTTGGAAACAGTTATTGTGCATAAAATGCGTTTATAGCTTTATGTCCTCTGTACAATGGTTTCGAAACAAACTCACAGCATGGTACTCGTAGCGACCCCTTTTTAACATCACGATAACATTTCACGTAAGGGTTGAAGTAAAATCTCCCGAGTTTACTCCAAAACGGATGGGAGGGTCTAAGTCGGAGAACGTGTTGCTATCAAACATTAAATAACTACTGAAGGTCTTCGCGTTCGGACAAATAGTTTTACAGGAACAAACTATCGACTATAGGGAAAATGTGAAAAACAAAAAATGATTTTTTTACAACCAAAAAAAGCAAATTTTCCCCTTAAGATTATACAGAGAGGGTGTGGAATTGCAGTAGATTGAGTCTGTGAAACATCCCGAGGGTGATTAATCGCATGAATTATTCTCTCGGGCTCTAAGGGAATATTTTATCTGTTCACAAATTGAAAAGAAAAGGGTAAAAACTTGCTATTTGAGAAACAAAGAATTTTACAATTTTTTTTAAAGAATTTTACAATCTTTTAAAAATTAGTTTGAAAGGAATTTGAATTGTTATTGATGGGACATAAAGATAATATTACAATCTCATTCTGAAGCCTTTACGCAGTTAGTATTAGTAACATAAAGAAACCGTGTCATAATCTTTGTCTATCTTTGCTTTCTGTATTTCAAGTCCTTCTAAATAATTACTGGGAAACAAAACACATGTCTTTCTGCCATAGCTGTATAGTGATATTTTAAATGAATAAAATTGTGATTTTTGTATATTTCTGCCAATGATGATATATAAATAACAAATTTACTATTTTAAACACATTTTCTGGGGCATGAAAATGAAGAAACGTTGCCATGTATTTAACATTAATTCTTATTTGTACATAAAAAGATATTTTTAATGATAAAACTAATCATAAAACAATTTTAAAATGTTATTAACAATTTCTACTGATAATTTCTGTATCGGGGTTGGGTGCTCTCGGTCTTTAATAAAGCAAAAATTTTCGGGCTTGGACTTCAAATCTTCGGTCTACAAAAACAGAGCTTGAACTCTTCTCTAGTCTGCACGTCATTTTGTAGTTGCACATTGATGAATAACTTGCTCTCTTTACACTTTGTTTTACTTCTTTCACATTGTTCGAATTTAAATTGAGGTATAAGAAGGTCAAGGATACCAAATTTTAATTAATAAGTGACATCATATATTATAATACGAGTAAATCATGAGTGTCTATGTGTGGGTGTATGTAAGTTTTATCTAAAAAAGGGCTCTAAAGATTTTGACTAAATTTTGCACCCTACTCTTTTGGCGTACGAGAAGACCATTGGGTTAGGGCATATGTTCAAGAAAATTCGATCAGTGGGTAGTTTTCGAGGCACTACAGACCAATGAAATTTGAATGGTAATGGGGGTTAAAACCGTTGGCAGTAAACGGAGTCGCAAAGTTGGCAACATTTCACCAAATTTGCCGAAATATCGGCGAGATTGGCGAGATTAGTGCGGGAAAATGAAGATTACCAATACTAAAACACAAGCTTGGTGGCAAATAAAAGAATGGTCGACACTACAGTAACAGGCAATGTAACTGGTGAAGTATTTCAGGTCTCCAGAGCCAAAATATTCTCTCTATTCCCTTTAATTTTTATCGTAGTGCTTCCGTTTCTGAAATTTCCAAAATAAATATTTGGCGACAAAAATTGTCCATAGAATAGCACAATTTATAAAACCACATAATAGCACCATATTTGACCACAGAATAACGCAATATATAAGTTTTTCCATCCATTTGTTGAGCATAATCGTTGTTGACTGCGTTGTATTGTTTAGATTTTTCATATATTATTGTTTGAGAAATTACGTAACATTTTGAACTACAGTCAGACCTCGTTATCCCGACATCCGGTTTTCAAATCACCCCGCTTATCACGTCAGTTTTTCGAGGTCCCGATTTTCTGTATATGATTTTAATGTAAATCCACTCCGGATTTTACATCGTTGAATAATTTTCAACCCCGGATATCCCCACGGTTAAGGAAAAATTTTCATTTTTCATAATTCATCTCATAAGCACGGAAATTAAGCGGTAAGAAATATCTTAGTCAAACTTTTCACAAAAGTGTCTAAAATACCCAATGAGATAAATGAGAAATTTTACTTCAATACTTTATCTGAATAAATAAATCCACATAATATAAATGATCCACTTAAGCTCCAGATAGACGTATCAGTCTACTCGCAGTTTTTTTTTGTTCTGGTCAGGCGGCGCTTTCTTGTGGTTACACGTCGTTTTTCATCCGACTAAAATCGAAGCATTTGCATTGAAAGGATCAGAAATTATCTAACATGCATTTCTGAACCAACGAATATTGATTATAATTCGTTGTAGAATATTGAAAAAAGAATTATAGGAAGCACATCTAGGGATAAGCAAACCTTAATTCATCAATATTTCATGTAAAAATAAAAAAAATAAGCCATCTTAAAATCTGATTTTTATTACTTTCAATTTTGTTTTTGTGTTTATTTTGTTTAATAATAATGTTGTATTGCTTAAAACTGCAAGAACAGGCATGAATTTAAAATTATCTTAAATTAATTAAAAATACAGCTTTTTATAAATATGTTTTCCTCCAACCCCGGTTACCGCGACACTCCGCTTATGACGAAACTTTTTTCTGGTCATTAGAGTGTCGGCATAACGAGGGTCGATTGTATATATGTTTAAAACGTTTCAATGGAAGATTGCTAAGTAAATTTATAATCAACGCTTTTGACTAATATTACACCTCATATGGCAAAAGTTTTTATTACATATATTTTTTTTAAAGAGGAATTGACGAATGGTGAAATAAATGTCCATTAACATTTTTTTTTCTTTTTATAAATAGTATATTTATATTATAAGCTTAGAAAAATTATTTGATGTAAAAGTATATTTTGAACTATGATAGTGATATCAAAAGTTTACATTCTTCTCTTAACTATTTTCTAATCCCCGAAGTGTGTTTAAGACGCATTCATTGGTAATAACATATTTCGAATATTATGCACTGAATTTTTTATTATGTAATAATTGCAAAAACCTATCAAATAAGGCAGAAAATTGCATGGGTTTTATTTATTTTTAGCCTATTGAAGCAAAATATTTTCTCTTAAAACCATGAAATGCGTACTAATTGCTGTTATATCACAACTAGTTATTTTCTTCTATCTATAATAGAAGAATGTGTAATATCTACAATAGAAGACTATCTATAATAGAAAACATGTAATATCTATAATAGTAGACTATCTATAATAGAAGAAGGAATATATATCTTATTATTATTGCTGTCATATCACAACTAGTTTCATTCCTCTATCTATAATAGAAGAAGGTGTAATATCTATAATAGAAGACTATCTATAAGGAAGAAGGAATATATATTTTATTATTATTGCTGTTATATCACAACTAGTTACTTTCTTCTACCTATAATAGTAGAAGGTGTAATATCTATAACAGAAGACTATCTAATTAATAGAAGAAGGAATATATATTTTATTATTATTGCTGTTATATCAGAAATAGTTACTTTCTTCTATGTATAATAGAAGAAGGTGTAATATCTATAATAGAAGACTATCTATAATAGAAGAAGGAATATATATTTTAGGTATTACAGTAGAGCGCTGATTATCCGGACGCCAATTAACCGGATTATCTAATTCACCGGATCGATCAATAACCATACATTTTTTCCTGCTATTTCCAAAATTTTTGAAGCGAAACTTCTTTGAGCGCAATAGGGTGAATTCGGCTGGATGTCACAAAAGTTAACAGTTAAATAGCTATTTTCTAATCCTGAAATAATAAAACACCAACAATATTCAAGGAGAGCAATTCATAGAATAAACATCAATCAACTTCAAATTTCTAGATCCTAAGAAGTTTCACTTCTAATGCGCGAGAGTACCACACATGTTTGTTTGTTTTTTCCATGAAAATCCCTCTTCGGTAGCAGAAGACTGTCAAACTTTTTTTCCCTATCACAATGAATTTTTTTTTAATGTATATACTGTACAGTGTATGTATATATACATGTAATAATTTATATGCATACTTCTATGTATAAATTTATACCAATTTCAAAGAAAATAGAATTTTAAAAAAAGTAAAAGAAAAAAAAAACTTCTAAACACGCTATTTGTAATGTGCTAAATTTCACTACTACTATTGCCAATACTAAGCTTGGAAATAGCTTGAAGTTACGTTACTTAAAAAACTGTCATAGCCGTTTTTCAAAGTTGTCCAATTATCCGGATTTTTCGTTAACCCGACCGTTCCGGATAATCGGTGCTCTACTGTATAATCGATTTTTTTTTTTCAAATTCCAGTTTTCAACGCATTTACACGTTTTAGGAGTCAGAGAATCCAAATAACAAGTTTTTACAAAATGTCTGACTGTTTGTGTGTATGCTGTGTAAATTGAAATGTCTGAAACGGAGTGTTCAATATTCAGACATTTTAAAATGTCTTCATTTCAGACAGTTCAAATGTCTGCATAGCAGGCATTTTTTTTTTTTTGTAAGCATTATACGTAGCCATCTTTGACCACGTTGAATCCTGCAAAAATATATGAAAATGGCCCAGTCCCCTCCAACCTCCAGGCATCCTGATTTTAAGGGCTCCAAAATTTGGTATGCAATTTCCGTAAAGCTGAAATTAAAATCCTTTTCCACATTGTAATGAATATAATCAATATTTTGAATTTCTAGAGTAGAATAAGTTTAAAAACGAAAAATATTTTTCTTAATGCAGTAAAACATCTCAAACCTCGAAACCGTGGAATTTGCCCACCATTCGGAAGTGTCTGCTTTTCTGAGGTAAAAGTATATAAGAAATTAGCATGTTGTGAGTAAAAAATGTGTTTTCTAAATAGTTATGTCCTCTATTTAGGAGTGTCCGTTATGGAGATTTTACTGCAAAACCTTCATGCGGACAACTTTATTTTACGGACACTCACCTTTTTCAACATAAATATACTATATTTTTACCTCAGAAAAGCGAACACCTTCGAAAAGCAGACAATTTCATCGTTTCCGAAATGCCCCTTTTGAGACGTTTTACTGTGTTTAGATTTTTTTTTTTTAGTTAGTTAGTTTTTAATCTTATTCTATTTTAAAAGTTCAAAATATTGCTTATAATCAGTACAATGTCCAAGTAGATTTAAAACATATTCCTTGCAAAAACTGTTTACCCAATTTGGGGTCTCTAAAATCCTAGGGGAAGGTAAGGGATATACAGCTCAGTTTGTCCATGCTTTACTAAAATCCTCTAACAAAAAATTAATCCTTCATTATGCTTCGCTAAATAGAGGTGTCTGGTATTCGGGAGTGTCCGTTATGGACGTTAACCCTCTCGGTGCGTAATTGTTTTATCAAAATAGCTTCAAAAATTGCGTACTTAACGCGTTCGCGATGAGCATCTTTTAAGAATTTTTATTCTTTTATCACCGGTTTTTCAAAACAAAAATTTTCGTCTGATTTAATCAGGAAAATTCTCCTATTAGATAAGGCAAAATTTACAATAAAAAATAACTGGTGGGAATGATCAAGGAGGGTTAGTTAGACGGAAAAAATGCATCCCGATGAAATCTCGGGTTGCGCAAATTTTGCTACTCTTTCGTCGCCCGAGAAACTCTCGGTTTGTGCAGCGACAGTGTTAATGGACATTCCCTAATATGGGACACTTTTTTTTAAATCCACGACGCATGCATTTGATAAAAAAATGTTGGAAAAGATATAATGTATGCAAAATTTGTAAAAGCTCATATGTGTTTTAACTGTGAATCTCATCTTTAAAACCCTCCATGATGATTCACCAATAGGAAATATCCACAAGGAAAAAAAAAAGTAAGTGATAAACATTTGAACGTAGTTCTTTTTTCCTTTTTTTGGATATTTTTTTGCTCTGCTCGACAGTAAGTCAAATGATCGGACATGTTGTCAGATCTTTATTACATGGAGGAGCCTTGAAATGTTGCATTCAAAAAGAATATTGCTATTTATTGATTTCAAAGATTATTAGTAATTTATCTTGATCACTTGCAATTTATCCGTTTGTAAGTAAACAATCGGTGAAGCAAATTTGTAAAGAGCAGAATTAATCCTGCAGTAGTATACATATTTATTCATTTTTATGAAAAGCATTTAAATAAAATTATAAAAACCGCAATTTTAAGTGCAAAATCTAGTTATGAAGTAAATGTATAAAATTCTAGCTTTTTACTAATATCCATTTTTAATTTCAAATTATTTTTTTACTAAAAATAATCAAAAAATCAATATTATAATTGATTTCAAATCAAATATATATGCATGTAAAATATAATATTTAAACAAACTTACCTGAAACGCTTCGCAGACGGTAAGAAAAATTACTGGATTTGAAATTTTAAAAACTCTCACAGTAAGGGTGAAAGACTTGCATCTTTTTAAAAGTAAATCCCTTCATATATCCGGTTAGTTATATTAAAATAAATAAATTTTTCATCCTCAAAACCCACCAGACAAAAGTTTTTTATTAGCTTTGACGAGACGAAGACGAACAACACAATATTTTTGATATAAATGAATACAAATTAACACTAAGGCAGTCACACTGTTTGTGGAGTTCCCGGATGTAATCTTCAAGTGTTGTGTACTTCCTTGTGTCTATCCCGTCTTTATATCGACTATGGCGTATGAAGCGAGCATTTGGTGTCAAGCACAAAAGTTAGATGCATGTAAGTGTATATAATAAATACATAAACTAAGTATATGCGTATTAAAATCAGATAAATTTATTCTACGTTCTGCAATAAATGAAACAAGTCAAAATAAATTATTAATTAAAATCTACGCGTACATGAAAACAAACATTCCGTTTGAATTACAAGGAAATCAAGTTTAAAAAAAAAAAACGCAAGTGCAACTGATAGTGTCCCCTGGGAGTTACTAGAAAATGGAAGCAACAATATGTCTTAAAATAAGGCATTCGGTAATTTTTCTCGGATTTTTTCTCGGATCGTTTATACCATGATCATAGTACGACACTTATGTGTCTAATATAAAGACATCTATATTGTCTGAATTTTCAGATTCAGTCACTTGAGTGTCTGAAATTCTTTTTCAGTCACATATGTGTCTAAATTTAAGACGCCTCAATTTCCAGAGTGTATGTCCTCATTGTATCAACGAAAAGTATATGAAATTATGCAAAGAATCGAACCAAATTTCATATGTATGTTTTTGGCTATGGCCAGCAGGACCCAGTTCAATTTCGGGATATTCCACGGGAAGGAGTAGCTGTAATAGCGATTTTTGCGCAATTTTCCTTATTGGAGCTTCGAAGAGTATACGAAGTTATGCATAGAATTCAACTAAATTTCATATAATATTTTTCTGGCTGAGGCTAGCAGATCCCAATTGAATTTGGGTATATTCCACAGATGTAATAAGCATACATCACAGCGCTGTAATAATAGTGATTTTTATGTCATTTTCATTATTGTATCATCGTAACGTATACGAAGTTATGCATCGATTTATGCAAACTTCATACATATGTTTTTGACTGTAGACGAAAAGTCCCAGTAGAAAATAAAGATGTTGCCCCAGAAGGGAGTGCTGGGATAACGATTTTTGTGCGATTTTCTAGATTTTTTGAAATTTTGTTGTACGTCGGCTGCTCATGTAGCAACGTGTTATTTGTATCTAGGTAACTAGGTGATTCAAGATTAACTCGTTTTTACTCTGATTAAATAAATTAAGCAGAAATTTAAGATGAAAGTTAATGTTGGTGTAGTGTTGAAGTAATAATATTGAAGTATTAAGTTTAACAACTTTTTGAAATATTAACATGTATGAGATGGAAGAAAGTTTTTGCATTGGCACATCCGACTAGATTTTCATTAATAAAAATACCTTCAGAAAAGCAAAAGTTAATTTAAATAATAATAACTTTTGCTGAATGTTTCAGTTTCATCGGCATGGTTGATTTTCACATTGTCTTAATCCGTTTTTTCGCCAATTTCATTTATGAAAAAAAAATTAACATGAAACGCTTAATCTGAAGAAAGAGAATCCCTTTCAAATATGATCCAGAAATACCTTTTCATTAACTTATGATGATTCTAATCGAAATAATGTCTTTTTTTAGGTGCGTTCGTAATTATATAAATACGTAGCACCTATAGTCGTCGTTCAGTCCGTCCGTCTGTCCATCCGTCTGTCCGCATGTAACAGA
This sequence comes from Maratus speciosus, assembly GCA_963932465.1. NCBI lineage: Eukaryota > Metazoa > Arthropoda > Arachnida > Araneae > Salticidae > Maratus > Maratus speciosus. The sequence continues at coordinate 459,887,808 of OZ010792.1, forward strand.
GCAAAAACTACCCAATCGAATAGTCTGAAATTTCAAATATGGGATTGTTGCAAAATTTTGTCGAGCCACTTCAAATTTTATGAAAATCGGATGTATAGTTTAATTACAGGGACAGTCAAAAGTTTTTCTTTACATTACGGCCAATGGGAAAAATTATTGCAAGTGAATTTTAATGATATTAGAGCCTTCCGAATCATCTGAAATTTTAAAGATATAATTGTTGCAAAATTTTGTCGAGCCATTTCAAATTTTAGGAAAATCGGACGTATAGTTTAATTACAGGGACAGTCAAAAGTTTTTCTTTACATTATGGTCAATGGGAAAAATTATTGCAAGTGGATTTTAATGGTATTAGAGCCTTCCGAATGATCTGAAATTTTAAAGATATAATTGTTGCAAAATTTTGTCGAGCCGTTTCAAATTTTATGAAAATCGGATGTATAGTTTAATTACAGGGACAGCCAAAAGTTTTTCTTTACATTACGGCCAATGGGAAAAATTATTGCAAGTGCATTTTAATGATATTACAGCCTTCCGAATGGTCTGAAATTTTAAAGATATAATTGTTGCAAAATTTTTTGAGCTATTTCAAATTTTAGGAAAATCGGATGTATAGTTTAATTACAGGGACAGCCAAAAGTTTTTCTTTACATTACGGCCAATGGGAAAAATTATTGCAAGTGCATTTTAATGATATTACAGCCTTCCGAATGGTCTGAAATTTTAAAGATATAATTGTTGCAAAACTTTTTTGAGCTATTTCAAATTTTAGGAAAATCGGATGTATAGTTTATTTACAGGGACAGTCAAAAGTGTTCCGAAAAAATTATTGGAAGTGCATTTTAATGATGTATCAGACTATGCACGTTATGAAGTGCAAAAAATTATACATTCAGTACAATATGGGGTGCAAAAAATAATTTTAAAGCTAGTTATAGTACGAACGCACCTCATTTGCCACGTTTCACGAGCAATTTCCAACTTGTTTTAAATTATACAGGGTATCCATAATTAAACGACCCTACATTAAAGTTGTCTGCAGACAAAACTATTGCTCGTAAAGTTGTGAAATTTTGTGAAAGATATAACAAAAGTATGGGAATTTGGTTGAGCGCAAAGAAAAAGAATAGGAGGTCGTTTTTTAAAGAATTGCACATTTAGCATACATTTACGATAGTTTAACAAACTTTGTTATAACCAAACATGTTCTGCATGACTTTCATCATTTTCAGATAGCATATGGAAACGTAAGTTCCACAGTTGACTGATATGATATGACAGTTGTTGATATGATATAATATGTATATATATATGAGACACTGTATTGTTGTAAACTCATTCATGCTATCACAATTATTGATGGTGGTCAGTAATGTTTAATTAATGGTTATATATATATATATATATATTACATCATTTCAAAATGCCAAAACACCATAACTCCAAAAGGAAGGTGTATATCTGCCGAAATTTTTTAACTATAAAATATTTAAAAGAACAAGAAAGACAGGTAAAAAACAAAAAACAGTGTGTTCTTCATCAGTGGGAGAACAGACAGAAAACTAACTCCACCCCCATTTTTAAAATTTGCAGGTTTCTGAACACATGCTCACCCCGCATTCAATACTGAAAAACTATTGTCATTTTATTAATCAAATTCCATAAAAAACTAAAATAACTCAAATTAAAACTAACAAACATAATGTTAACCATACAAAAATTATCATACAAAAACAAAAAAGCTTTAATAAAAGGTCTTTTTACCTGTCTTTCTTGTTCTTTTAAATATTTTATAGTTAAAATATTTCTGCAGATATACACCTTCCTTTTGAAGTTATGGTGTTTTGGCATTTTGAAATGATGTAATATGTTTTATTGCATTTGATATGTGCTGCTGTAGCGCCATTCATGCAGTAATTTTTCATTAATTTTGAAATAATATATATATTGTATTTAAATTTTAAGAAAGTTTGTAGACACGTTAAATGTAACTAATTAATTTCAAAATTTAATTGTTATTAATATTAATTCCTTAGCATCTTAATTTTAAACATTTCTTTTATTTATATTTAATTATAAAATAATTTAAGTAACGACGCAATGATGGCACAGGAATTTAAATGGTGATATGTTACAGGTAGGTACATATATTTATACATTAAGTAATGAATCATCAATGACACCATTTTACATATTATTTTTCTTTAATGTATCAATTACTCATTTTTTTCTAATATAATTGTATAGATTTATTAACATATTTTTAATTATTATTTAATTATCATTTATCTGTCTCTAGACAGCATTTGCTTTAAAACTTAATACATTAATAGTTATAAATAGTTTTTATTATATAATAGTTTACCAATAATTCAATAGATAGCAGCACCTCACTGATTCATTGGAATACATAGTGGAGTTTAATTCTAAATTATCAAAAGAGGACGCTGTTTATATATATTGAGGAGTAGTGTGCTTGGCTATGCTGTACATCGTTGACCATGGTCCATCATCATTTAAAAAACATTTTTGGCAACATGTTCTGGTGATCTTCAATGCTTGCTTTTTGTGCTGCCTCATGCTTAGACAGAATGGCTTTCAATTTGGTAATTTTTTGTTGTTGTTTTTTTTTTCCTCTAACCTTTCTAATCTTGTTTTATTTTGAACTTATTTGTTTTTGTATGGTTTGTTTCTCTATTTTATGGGTGTGGTTGTCCCAAATTCATATTCTTTAGCCATTTTCTGGCTAATATGAAGATGAATCCACACACTGTATTTGTGGAACTCTAGGCATTTAGGACCTGATGATTCTGCCTAGGTTGTAAAATTTCCATTATTCATTTTCTGCTTTTTTACTATGATTTTGGAATCTATGTTGTGTGTGTTGAGAGGAACTGTTATTGTTGTCAATTAGTTTCATTTTATTCATAATTTCACAGTTTTTGTTGGTAGATGGTAATGTTTTTTTAATATATATATATACATATATATACAATGATCTAGTAACTTTCCAGTTGGAAGACGGTCTGTTCTCCGGATGTAATCAGATTTTCAGGGACACCGACAGAATTTTTAACAATTTATGTGATCATTGGTTCGATTTTAAGATAACCGTCAGCTACATTTTAATTAAAATTGATTAAATAAAAAAATATTACATAAAATATAAATAATTAAACCACAGATTTAAATTATAGCTGTATTTTTCGTTATTTGAAGATGTGAATAACAAAATTATTTAGAATTGTGATTTTTTAAAACGATGTATTAAACCTTTTTAATGCATGACAATATCACCCTATTATAAGTAGGTATTTAAATAATGATTTTAAACTAAAGTTAAAAAAAACTTATACGAGAAAAGTAATTAAAACGAAAGCAACGAAATAAATTTATTTCTTTACATTTCCATATAGTAATATTTCGTGAAAAGTTATCTTTAAATATTTAGTGATCTTATCTAAACATAACCGTAACGGTTGATATAAAGTAAAAGATATTATTTAAAAAACGGAGATCAAATAAATTCTAAACTAATTTTTAACTGTTTTCATGAAACAAATAACTGACAAAAAGACAAATACCATATTTCAAAAAGAATCATTTGATGTTGTTTTTTTTTTTTTCCAGCAAAAAATTAAATCTGTTCAGATCTTTTCATTATATACGTATAGATAAATTGAATTGATGCATCTCATGGGTAAACATTACTACATCTATTAAATCAAGCTACACGTTATTTTTTATCGCATCAAAATATTTAAAATATTAAGATACCATCTTCTAAAATATCACCTTTCGAATTTTTATCTTAACTTTTTCTAATGTGCACATTCAAATGTTATAATTTTTATGCATCAAATATTGTTTATATACATGGTGAATCTAAACTCTTGGTCAAAACTATTGGGGATGATAGTACACATCAAGACAAACAATATTAAGTAGGAAACTAAGGGTCCCAAACGTCTTCCGCAGGGGATAGGCGGCATTAAAGTTTAGTGTCCAAAATTTCAAATGATTATAAAAAAACGAAAAAATTGGTCGATTCGTTTGTGGTTTTCGCTAAAACTATTCTTTATGTCAGTATTTTTTTGAAAATAAATTTTATAGATAAAGTTCAAAAAATGCCGATAGATGGCGCTTTAGACTTTCGAGTAACGAACAACTATTTTTTACCGTTATTTTTTGTATCCCATTAAATACTTTCAAAAGCTTAGACTTAAACTTAAATTTTGAACTCAAAATCTGAATCGTTGGGAGTGGTTAAGTAGAGTAAAGTGAACTGTGTTTAGGGGGGGGGGGGGTCAAATTTCAACTCCTGAATACAGTTCATTTTGCGATACTTAACCACTCCCAACGATTCAGATTTTGAGCTCAAAATTTAAGTTTAAGTCTAAGCTTTTGAAAGCATTTAATGAGATATAAAAAATAACGGTAAAAAATAGTTATTCGTTACTCCAAAGCCTAAAGCTCCCTCTGAACTTTATCTTTAAAACTTATTTTCAAGAAAATACTGGCATAAAGAATTGTTTTAGCGAAAACCGCAAACGAATCGACCAATTTTTCCGTCTTTTATAATCATTTGAAATTTTGGAACCTAAACTTTAATGGCGCCTATTTCCTTCAGAAGACGTTTGGGACCCTTAGTTTCCCATTTAATATTGTTTGTCTTGGTGTGTACTATCACCCCTTAAAGTTTTGCCCAAGAGTTTAGATTCACCCTGTATATTCATTTATGCATCTGATATTGTTTATATAAGTTCATTTATGTCACTAATTGATTGAAATAAATGTAATTAACATTGTTGCATTCTTATTATTTTGACATCTTGTTATTTGACTCAACATAAGTTTTCTAATAATTGAACTTAAAATGTTTAATTTAGATTATACTATATTTAATTAATCTTGTCTAATTAGGCCAGATCAATAATTTAATTACATTAGATTTTCCTCCAGCTTATTATGTTATCGCATTAATAAAAATTAAAGTTCTTAAAAAGACAAATAAATATTTTATGATGATTCTTTTTTTCACACTTCATGGCAATTTGTTCCTTTTTACACAATTTTTATGCATCTGATATTGTTTATATATATTCATTTATCTCACTAATTGATTGAAATCACTGTAATTAACATTGTTACATTTTTATTATTTTGACATCTTGTTATTTGATTCAACAAAGGGAATTTTCTAATAATGAATTTAAAATGTTTAAATTAGATTACACATATTTAATTAATCTTGTCTAATTAGGCCAGATCATTAATTTAATTACATTAGATTTTCCTCCCACTTATTATGTTATCGCATTAATAAAAATTAAAGTTCTTAAAAAAAGAATAGATATTTTATCATGATTCTTTTTTTTTTACATTTCATGGCAATTTGTTCCTTTTCACACAATTTTTATGCATCTGATATTGTTTCTATATGTTCATTTATGTCACTAATTGATTGAAATAACTGTAATTAACATTGTTACATTCTTATTATTTTGACATCTTGTTATTTGATTCAACATAGGGATTTTTTTAATAATGGAACGTAAAATGTTTAAATTAGATTACACATATTTAATTAATCTTGTCTAATTAGGTCAGATCATTAATTTAATTACATTAGATTTTCCTCCAGCTTATTATGTTATCGCATTAATAAAAATTAAAGTTCTTAAAAAGACAAATAAATATTTTGTGATGATTTTTTTTTTTTTTTTTTTTTTTTTTTTTTTTTTACATTTCATGGCAATTTGTTCCTTTTCACACAATTTTATGATACATTTAATAAATCATAGGTATATATTTTAGAAATATATGTATTTCTGTTTCATTTTTTTAGATATTTAGTAATATTTTTAAGTAAATATAAAAATTAAAGTGTATAATTTAAACATTTGTACGTAAAGTATTATCCATTTTAAATTTCAAATTCAAAACTTTTCACATATTATTACTTTCTCCAATCTTCAATAGAAGAATGTATTGTAATAGAAATTTTTTTCGACTTCCGGTTTTCGACGGATTTACACGTTGTAGGCGCCAGCGATCCCAAAAAACATGTTTATACAAAATGTCTGTCTGTCCGTGTGTCCGTGGATCGCCATTATACCATCGAAAGTGGATATCGAAAAGGAAATATTCCGCCGAAAGGGGACGGTGTAATAGCGATTATTGTGCCATCGAAATGTGTATGAAGTTAGGCATAGAATTGGATCAATTTTTTGTATGTTTTTGGCAGCAGGTCCTACTTGAATTTGGAAATATTCCGCCAGAAGGGGGCGCTTTAATAGCGATTTTAGTGCCATTTTCATCATTATACCATCGAATGAATTTATGCAAGAAGCTTAACCAAATTTCATATTTATGTTTTTGGCTATGGCAAGCAGGCCCTATTTAAATTCCGAAATATTTCGCCGGCAAGGGGCGCTGTAATAGCCATTTTTGTATAATTTTCTCAGTTTTTCATAGTTCTGTTGCACATCGGTGGCTCGTGCAGCTGCAGGAACTTTGGATCCTGCTAAGCCGGCTATTCGCAAACAGCTGATGTACAATACCATAAGAAAAAACTAATGATTTTAATAAACATTATGATCGATATTAACTCGTTTTTACTCGTATTAATTGACTGAAGCAGAAATTGAAGGTGAAAATCAAAGTTGATATAGTACTGAATTAATAATATTGAAGAATTAACATTTGGTGAACTAATAATATTGAAGAATTAACATTTGTAATTAATTTTTGAAATATTAAAATTTATAAGTTAGAATAAAGTTTTTGGATTGACACATCCAACTAGTTTTATTTAAAGTCAAATTTCTCTAAGTATTTTTTTAAAAAATAGGAAGTTAAATTTGATTATTCTGATTTAATAAAGCCATTACTAGAAAAACATAAGAAACCCTTTCTAATGTTACACAATTTTGAATATAAGAATCATAAGTACAATTATTTTAATGGAAATATTTTCTCTGTAAAATAAAACTATTGTATTATTGTGTAAAATGAATTTAAAATTTTAGAAAAAAAAAGAAATTAAATATACATCAAATCATTAAAATTAACAATATGACACAACTCACCGAGAATTTAATCTGTGTCACTTTTTTAAGCTATTCGTTAATGAAATATACTTAATCCGTCATTAAAGTTTGTAATAAGATTTTTTTTTTTTAATTTTAACTTTCAGATTATCGCCGCTTCTGTTTGACAGAAAATTATGTAATTGACTAGAACTGTTGTTAGACAAAAATCAAGAAAGCATGTCTTCCTCAATTTCTCAATTGTTTTATCAAAGAAGAAAATGTTCAATTAAGCGGTATTAGTGTAACAATTGAAAAGTTACTTTTCTTTCAAAAAAAAATTACTTTTAATGGTCCACTTCTTTTATATTGGATAATCCAAAAGTCTCAAATAGAAGAAAGACTCAATAATTCCAGACGTATACACTGTAGCACGATGAGGTTTTTCTCTGAAAATGACTGAGAAGAAAGATATAGGATAGATTTTTACTATTAAAATTTTTATCAGCATAATTATGTATGATAATTATATGAATCAGAATAGGTATGTGAATATTCGAATGTCAGAGTAATAATGTTTACCATCAACAAATGGCGTTTAAAACCCTTTATATACTGAATTAGGAATTCATGAAGATTTTATCTTCTAAAGCATTTTTCGTGAATTTTCGAAACTAAATTAGAAGATTTACATAGTCATTTAATAAATTGAAGGATTTAGAAGGATTAATTAAATTTGAATGTATAGGAATTTTGTGCAATATTTGTAACCCTATTCAAATCTTTTATTTTAAATATTTTTCTTAGTATTTTGTAGAACTAGGAATTGTACAAATATAATGTTCTTATAATAGAAATATTTCCGAACTGAAAAATCCCCCCCCCCCTCCCCTAATGCCAAGAAAGCTGAAAATATGCAAAGGCAAAGGAAATCATCCTTTTAAAAATATTTTTGTTTTGTTTAACTAATAATGCTTTTGGAACAAGATAAAGTAATGCATCTATTACTCATTCTAAACTAAATTCCTACTAATCGATGTATTAAATGGATTTTATAACAAGTTATTTTAACGGTACTTATAAGTTCCGTCAGTAGATAAAGAATTAAAAGATAAGCATTTTCCACAGAATTTATTTCCACAAAGTATCTTTTCGTACTAAATCGATACTGCTCTACAACTTTGTAAATCACTTTTTTTCCCTATATCTTTCTGTTTTTGAGATAGAATGCTAACTCCGCAGCTTTCCACCGGTTGGCATGGTAGGCGTTTTCATTCAGTAGCGTATGGCTACTTCACTACACCTAGACACCACTTTTATGAATATAGCAGCAGCCGTTTGTGAAGTTAAGAAGATGGCAAGGGACTTTAGTGGGCATACAGTACTATATATGTCACGAAAAATCCGCGTTGTTGATGAAGTATTGTGTGCTAGATGATGTAAATTTATCAACTAATAACGTCACTCTGAGCATGGAGTAACTAAATGCAGGCAGTCAACGTGTACGAGGGGGTTATGCACTTGTTGAAACAAACAGTAATGTTTCTCCTAAGAAAATGATTTGCAGTAAAAATCAATTGCAGGAAAAAGTCTTTATTTAACAAATAACTGGCAGCAACAATTAGGTGGAAAAGTTCTTCTCTATAAACTGTCAGTCTTACAGAACTGAACATATTCCACAAGACACACAGCAGGTTACGTAAAATTATGCCAGCAAACATCTAGCGAACAAGTGGGTAAGTGTGATCACAGATCGCACAGAGGGTTTCATTTAATATTCCTTTCAAAACAGTTTATTCTTTAGTTAATAAAGCCAAATTGATATAATTTATAATTATTAAATCCTTGAAAACCGCACATAAAATTTGCGCCCACAAAAGTTCCAAACAGATCGCCGTGTTAGATTTCCTAATTTAAATAAAATCACGTTCTTTTAATTCCACATTCCACCACCAGAGAGCGCACTCTATTCTTAACAAAACTGTATCTGAATGAAACTCTTTTCCGCAACTTATCCGTAGATACATTATTCGGGGGAGGGTGGGATCTTAAACACCAATTTACGATTTTTGCTGAAATTACTATTCTAAAATAGTGGTATCGACACTTATGAACTTTTTTATATTGAACAAGTAGCATTTATCTCAGGACTTTGTCAAAAAACCGCACATAAAACGGTAAAAAACGCTAAGGTTTAAAAAACAATTTAACGTCCCTCACCCGTCCCGAAATTTCTCGCGCTGTTATTTTTAAACTTTTTGTTATGTGTTATAAACTGTCTTAAAGCTTTAAACAGATCACGTCGAAAATTCGATCGGCAGGACATTTCATAATTTAAATAAAATCGCGGTCTGTTAGTTTCACATTTCACCTCCAGGGAACGCTCTCTGTTCTTAACAAAAGTGTATCTGAACGAAACTTCTTTCTACAACTTATCCGTAGATACAATAGCCGAGGGGTTGGCGGTCTTAAACACCAATTTAAGATATTTGCTAAATTACTATTCTAAAATAGTGGTATCAACACTTATGAATTTTTTTATGTTGAATAAGTAATATTTATCTCATCACGCGGGGGCAAAGCGGAGAGATGGACACCTCAGATGCATAATATCATTAAGCGGTCACAGACCTTTCAACGATATATCACTTGACGGGTATCGCCAAAATTTAGAAAAGTGCTCCCTATTGGGGGAGCAAAGGGGGATGAAAACCGGAGATGCATAACATGATTAAGCGGTCGCAGACCTTTCCTACGATATATCACATGACGGGTAACTGCAAAATATAGAAAAGTGGCCCCCTTGGGGGACAAAATGGGGGGACGGGCATATATCGAAAAATGGAGATTCCCATTCGATTGTCAGGAAAAAGTTAGCTCCGCTGGAGTCTTCTCAGTTGTATTTCTCCCCGCTGTGGCTCAATTGGGGGCATAGTTATCGCCCAAAGAAAAAACAGCCCCAAACGTTGGGGGTCCCTGCGGGTGGGAGTGCCTCGTAGCATTAATTTTTTGAAATATGTTAACAGGAAAATTATTTACCTTCAAAATAAGGTATATGTTGAAGGGGTGCAAACCAGTATTTCATACGTATCAAAAATATTTAAAAAGGTCCCTGACCGGGCCCCTAATAGAATGAGAGGAAGACGGCAAAATAATCGTTGGGAAAAGTTTGCTTGGGCGCTGGGGGAGTTAATTTTGCCTCGAGATCTAAATTCTACGACCAATAGGAACCGAGATATTTAAGGAAATGTGAAAAAAAAGTAGGATTTCTTTGCAGAAGAGAATAATATTTTTAAGTTTTAAAGTACTAAGCCGGCCCCCAAAGGGTGAGAATGAAAACAGCCAAGATAGCGCAAGACCCCTTAAGACCCAAGATCGTCGGAATTACTTTCAAATTTTCATATTTAAAAGAACTGGTTCCATTATAAGTCTTTACAAATCACGATTTCCCATAATGCAATAGCAATCCCCAGAAGCATTTTATAGAAATAAAAACAATTAATTAAATAATAATTAAAATCTCAGCTTGTAATTAAGATAGAAGATTGAAATTGACATTGATGAAATCAGCTAAAAATTTTACGTCCGGATGTAAAAAAATTAATGAAAAAATTTAATAATTTAAAAGTTTAAAATTAGTTTTAAAAAATCCTAGTACGAAAAACCACGTGATATCTCCTTAAATTTCTCGGGTGCCAATGCGTCTGCAGATAATGATGACACCTGTTTTAATCTGTGGAAGAGATCATTTTTCGAAATTTGATAAAAAGTCCATGAATTATGAATGCCTTTCCGATCTTGTAATTGGGGGGGTTTTAATTAATAACGTCTGCTAATTACGACTTTTTTTTTCAAAATTTTATGATTTGTCGTTTGATGTGAGTTGTTCAGCTATAAGTATGCAAATTTTCAAGTCTTCAACAGTCTTCAATATAGTTTCTGAAAACGGGCTCTGTGACGGACGGGGCCCGACCAGGGGCCGAGAGGTTCTGCTCTCGAAGCTGGTAGACGGGATGTGCTGGGTTCGAACCCAATTGCGCCCGACGGCCTAATCGTTTCGGAGTTTTCGTGGTTTTCTTCGAAACCTTGGATTTTCAAGCGTAAATACGGGTTAGGTTCCCTTAGAAAGACACCCGCGAAGAGCACTTCCCCCTCTCAGGGCCTATATCCCTCGTGTTGATAATTGGCCGTCATAAACACAACCAACCAACTGTGACGGACGGACAGACAGAGGAGTGAGACGAATAGGGTTTCATCAGATGAACAAAACCCTAAAAATCAGAATTTATATTAAATAGCTACACTACTGCATTGAAATTCCACTGGGGCAGCGGATTTTGAGAAAAGAGAAACCAGAAAAAGGTCTATTCTGACACCGTACAAAGTAATTTATTGGTTAAGAGTGTAGGAATACAAAAAGAAGTAATACAAAAGGTTTGTAGCCAATAGCAGGGCCCAATTTGGCGAACGGAGAAAAGAAGCAAATAGTCTCCAGAAAGCATGAGAATACCAAGAAGCGTCCTTCGAAAAAAGCTTATGATCAAGAAAAATAATATTCTGAAATTGAATGTTTTTAGGTTGAAAAAAGAATATTGGTATACGTCGAAGACAAATATTGAATAGGGAAATGTAAAAAAAAGAATGAAAGTATGATACGCATTGTAAATGGAAAATAATAAATTAAAAGGAAATAAATGTAATTAAATGGGACAAAGAATTTAAAATACAGTAGAACCTCGATTATCCGAAGTAATTGGGATCGACCTTCTTTCGGAACATCGAAATTTTCAGATAATCGAGAATGCTTCAATTTTAAGATTAAGGAGAGATATATGCAATGTTTCTTATTATGGTAACAAGTGCTTAATTCAAATAAAGCAATAGCAAAATCGAAACAAGAATGAATTACCTGAATTTTAATTTTGAAATTAAGTACTTTTTAATTTTATCACAAGGGTTTGAAACAATGTTTTGTTTGTCGCAGTTTCGATTGCCTTTGCTTTGAAGCTCTATCACGGAGTTTTTTTAATAGTATTAGTTCACCAGTATCACAGTCTTTCTGATAAACATTTTGCAAAATTCAAAAGCTTCAGAATTGCTAATTTGTTCGCTTTCTTTTTTCCACTCCACAGATTACGCGAGCTCAGGTTAAATTAAGAAAAACTCTAAGAAGAAGGATCGAAAATATTTATATGGACTCGTAGTTCGGAAAGGACCGCTTGCACAGAAGGAATATGATACTTAAAACGAGAAAAGGGTTTCAAAATGGATTTTGCACACAAGGAATGTGATAGTAAAAAAAAAAAGTTTTTAAAATGGATTTTGCACACAAGGAAAGTGATAGTAAAAAATAAAAAAAGCTTTAAAAATGGATTTGGTTAACCGAGAGTTTCTGTTAAAAGAGTTTCGGATAAAAGATGTTCTACTGTGGATTTAATATAAGTACAAATTTTAAAATATATTACACACACTCACACACATATATACATATATATATATGTGTGTGTGTGTCTGTATATATATATATATATAGAGAGAGAGAGAGAGATGTCCGTAAAAATACAGCTCTAAGCAATACCCTGGAGAACTTCTTCCGCAATTTTCAAGAATCGTACAGGCGTGGTGAAAACTGCACTGTAAACGGCAGGAATTACTTCGAAGAAGATATGGTACTTTTCCTCATTTAGATAAGAATCTTTTTATTTGCGAATAGATACACGAACTTTATTTGTATTTCTTGTATAATGTTTATGCATAAAAGAATAACACATAAAAATGGAGTAGCTTTTGGAGATACTCTACTCGTAGTACCAAGAATACAAATTTTACAATTAAATTGCTGAAATAAACTTAAAAATACCGATATAACATTTGTAAAAGTATATACAGTCGGACCTCTATTTAACGAACCTCTATTTTGCGAATTTCTCTATTTTGCGAACTTTTCCTTGGAACCAAGAACATTTTGCGAATTTCTCCGTAAAATAACCTCCAAATAGCGAAGTTCATTCTCTATTTAACGAACTTTTTCTTGTGATCATATTTTTTTTTTCTTTCCATTTCTCAAAATATTTCTGGACATTTCAAACTTATTATTTCTTTAAACACATTTTATGATGTTCAATGGCCTTGAACTGGTTTTACCAGGCGCCTCCTTTGTCAGTAGTGAGAATTCGGTAAGTACGGAGGACGAAGACTATAATCACTTAGAGTAATTTAAAAAAATGTGGATACAGTGAGAAAAAAAGAAGAAATTAACCATGATGTACTGATTGACGATTGTATTTCACTTAATTCTGAAATTGAAACCTCGGAAACACTATCCAAATTGGATATTTTCGACAGTGTGAAAAATAAAAACAATACAGCAATGAATTGCGATGACGACGAATATGATGATGATGATGGAAATTATCATTACGCAGGAATTAACAAAGCTTCGTATGATGAAATGCTAAAATCATTTGAAACAATCTAACGTGGATTATAGTTAGAAGAAAATACGCATGAAGGGATGTTCGGTGCATTGCAAAGATGCGAGACGTATTATGAGCGAAAGCACTTTTTAAAATAAAAAACTCAGGCAAAATTAATAGAGTTTTTGTGAAAATAAATTTAAGGACGCATATGTTAATGTATGGTTAAAATTATTTGTTATATTAATAATAAATACGATAATGTCATTGAAATTTGTTAATTTTAATGTAAAACTATTTACTTTAAACAGAAAATACAGTGTATTCCCGGGCAATGATTTGTTTTCCTTGGAGATTTCAAAGATTTAAACACATAGAAAAAATGAATTGATGATGGATATTGGTGGGTAAAATAAATAAAACAAATCGATATAATTTATTTTAAAAAATGTAATTAATTACTTTTAGTAAAAATATTTAGTGTTTATGAATTTAAAATCTGTTTTATGTAGTTTAAAGTATTTTAAAAGGTGAATTTCTATTTAACGAATTTTCCATATAACGAACTTTTTTCCGGGATTTAGCGATTTCGTTAAATAGAGGTTCGACTGTAGTATGCTTTTATCATGGATGACGCTTTGCAATGTAAATTAAATTAAATAAAATAAGTATTCAAATAAGTTTAATATTATAATTTCAAATATAAATATTCATTAGAATCTTCCGTCTAAGAGATATTGTTTTTCATTGTCATGTACTGTTGTATAATATTTAATATGTCTCATTTGATATCGAAGCCCAGTAGCTCAGTAGTAAGCGCGTCATACCAAGCTTGATTGGGAATTAAACAATAGTGGTTAAGGGTTAGATTGACCACCTGACCGGCATATACGCTGTGTAGCACCCCAGGGCCCATAGCCGAGAAAATAGGGTCGCGCATTGTAGTCAATGATCCTTAGCGTTTGTAGCGTAATAGAATTCAGCTTAGTTTGAAATAAAATCTTGTTATAACTGTAATGTGATATACAAAAAATGCTAGCAAAGCAGTTGTAACTATCCTTAACTTTAACATTCATAAACTGTTTCTATAAAAAAACATATTTCCACTGTAAATCCGTAATGCCTAATGGAATCAAATAATACAATATATATCAAATATACAATATAATACAATAATATACACTAATGTGGCTAAACAAAAAAAAAACTATTAAATAAATACATTGCAAACTTTGAAATTTTATTTGGAATAAAGCAAAACGTTACATATTCCACGTGACTCAATCAGCATACTATAGCGCAAAATCAGTTCTTTCAACTTTCAGTTCAGTTTTCAACTTTCGTAACTCAAATCATTTTTCGAAAAAGAAATATTCCATGTCGTTTATATGACTGAGGTCAGTGCAATAACAAAAATGATACTACTGATGTTACAAGGATTTTGTAAAATTTTCCTAAGCAGAGAAAATTATGCTATGAGAAATGTGAATGAGACAAAAACATTTTAAAGCAGACTTGCCTTGAATTTCACTACGATCACGCTACAACAAGGTATTCATAGCATTTTTTATTCATTTACAGGGACACACTAAAGAAATCCGTTACAATACTAAAAGAAATCCGTTACAATACTGCTTTTGAGTAATAATTGCTGGAGTGTACGGTTTAAAATTCGGTATGCGCTTTTAAATCTAATTAATTTTTAAATAATTACTCACTAAATATAAATTCTATACCTCATATACAGGGTTTCACAAAAGTAATCACGTACCATTCTCCTTGTTAGAGGAAATTGCTAAAGAGGAATTTTCAACTGAATTATATGTATTTCTTAAATGAACTAAATTTTGGTATGCATGCAGTTAGTAAATACAAATCTATATATCCTATACAGGGCTGCTGAAAAAATTGGGAAAATATTCCGATTGTAGATGAGAAAAGCTAAAATTGGATTTTAAAATGTGTTATGCGTTTCCATAGAGTTGAATTAGATGTAATATTTTAATTTTTTCAATGGGGCATTTTTGTTACATTATCTGAATGTGATGGAAAGTGTTTCATAATCTTTGCTTGACGCATGATTTTTTTCTTTCTTGTTTTTTTTAACAATCTAGATGCTTTTATCACAAGTGATACAACGTTTTTCCAGCAATTCAAATCAATGAACGATTCTGTAATTTTATAGTATGCGAAACGTTAAACGTCCTTGGGGTAATTACAAATAATAATTTACACATAATTATAATTAATATTCTTCTTAAAAAATTAAATTTAGAAATTAACTGGCATAATTATATCTATTACTAATTAAAGAAGGTTTCTCTTTGTTTGCGTGCCTCTCTGTCTGCTTGCGCATGGTGGATGATTTGCCGGTTCTAGCTGGCCAAACGTCGATTTTTAAAAGCGTATCCTAGTGCAATTTATTTTTTGCCTGTTACAGCTCACTAGTTAGGGCGTTGTACCCTGCTATTGTTTTTGCTATAAATATAATTTTATGGTCCATAGACTAGTGCAAAGTTGGTGCTTCTTAATTGGGAATGAATCAATCAATTTGAGTATAGTTCTTTAATCTGTTACTTGAAGTGTAATAAAATATACTGCTCGATTAGAGACGCTTCCAAAAAAAATATGGACTTTATTTTATCGGATTTATGTGCATAAATTTTGCACATATCAGCTATTATTTCATATTTAATTTCGCAAAAAACTCTGTAATTTTTTTTTTTTTTTTTTTTTTAGATTTAATATAGAAAAAGTTATATGATAAACCACGACTAAGCTCTATGATTAAGTAGTTTAGATTATTGCCTTTTCGTTCCAATTTAATTTGTCTGCCCTTAGGTGCCCCCCTAGTTTTTAGAATTGTTTATAACATATTAAATCTAAATAATTTTTTATTGAAATTTTAGTTCAAGTACCATTTTTTTTTATCAAAGACAGCGGAATTTAAATTAGTCACATAAATAAATTTTTGCAACATTATGCAACGGCAATAGGATTTAAAATATAACGAGAATGTGAATTTGGTTGAAAATGTTTAGATTATAGAGGAAAATTTCAATGAAGAGCACATGAAGTTTTGCAAGCGCAAAATGTTTAAACTTATGACCAAATTTGGAGAAAAGTTGCCGGTTGTATGTCGATATCTCAGGACAAAATGAAGTAAAATATATTACATGGCTGCAAATTTCGGGTGATTAGAAAATTGATCCAGACAAATTCTCCAAATTCAGATTTGCTACAATGCAAAACATAATGTAGACATTTTCTCATGATATCTTAAGATTCCCATTCTTTACATAAGGTTCTTCTGTGCAGAGATAAATATAAATATACAAAAGAATATACAACACAGCAATTTTCATTAAAGCTGTTGAATGTTTGCCCCGCATCTTAAATTTTAGGATTTATTATAATAATACAAAAATAGTTTTATCACATTAGCTTCCATACCGTTAAGAAAGTATCATTAAAATTATGAAGAAGAACGTAAAATCATGCGTCGTTCAGATTATGAAGCACTTTTAATGCATTCGAACTACTATAATAGAACTTCATAGCTTAATAACGTGAAAAACGATGTTTAAGTAATAATTCGTAATACATATAACACGTTTGAAGATACAATTTCAACCAAATTTGAAAAAACAACTGAAAATTTTGTACATCCCTGTATATGAACTATAGAAATATCATATAATTCACAATATGCTAAAATTTTGAACAGTTAGTGAACGCATAGCATAGTTCAAAATTCCACGTCAGTAATTTCCGTCAATAAACGGAAATGTACTTCAGATGTTTTGTGCAGATTTATATATGATTTATAGAATTTATACAGATTAAATAGTATGCAATTTTTATAATTTAAAAAAGTGTTCCACAACTGAAAACGCACTTTCATCAATTATTGTTCATAGAGAGATAAATATAACTGATTTATTTTGTGTGCCCCTGTATATGAAAGATGAACGCTATGCACATCATATTCAATAGTAAGCATCTTATAGAGCACCTCGGAGACATCTATAAATTTAAATACATTTTAAATAGTATAACATGAACAAAATACACCACAAACATTTTATTCTCCGTAGACAGTAATGTAACATAATTATTTTTAGTGTCCTTGTAAATGATCGATAAATGCTACCCATACCATATTCTATAGTAATCATCTTGTAGAGCACTTCATAGGTATGTATATAAATTTTTAAAATGTTTGAAATTATGAAACATCATTAAAAACCACCCAAAAGGATTTTTCCCTATAGGCCGTAATGTAATGAAATTCTTTTGAATGTCCCTGTAATGAAATTATGACTACTACTCGCTACATTTTGCAACACCTAACATTCAATAGTGAATATCAATAACATTTTTCAATTTCATGGCGATGCGACTATACAGACGCTAAAACTAATTTTGGCCAGCTAGAATAGGAAAATCACTCACCGTGCAGAGATAGCTAGGAAAATCTACTGCGTGTAAAGGTCTGAAAATTTCGATGACGATAGTTCAAGGCCGGTCGTGAAGCACTTGAGGCTCAGATTTTTCGTTTTTGTTAATTATCCTAGATATTATTTAAAAACTCATCGAAAAAGCTTTTTATTTTCGAAAATGACCAAACGGTCCCGCATATGCTCGTTTCCGATTTTTCCGAAACCGGCAAGCAGAAGACCGAAAAATACGAGATCTGCTTTATTTTTAGCCATTTTTCAAAATGCGAATCTAGCGAACCGTTAGAACTACGACAAAATGAATGACACATTCTTCATTTTCGTACTTTTACATTTCAAACGTCGCAATTCTTTCGAAAAAATATTACTATTAGCGCTAATTTTTTTTCTTCAAAATGTTCGATTTTGTTGTTTTCTTTTCCTTCCTTCTCATCAGGTTCAATTTCAGAGTTACCGCTTAATGGGAAAAACAAATATTAATCAGAGGCCTTTTTATCCATTACGGTTTATTTTTTTTCAAAAATACGAATATCAACTCTTTCCAAAACGTCATCTGACTGAAATCACTTCGCGCCACGCGGAAAAAAAAATTCTGCGCTAAAAGTAACTATAAGTCGCTATTTCGGCATAATATTTATACACGCTCTTAGTACTTTAGACTTACAACACCTGTAAAAATCTCGCAACATTCGGACAACTAGAAGAAGCATTAAAAATTAAAATAAAATCTGCGAAAGTTTCGCTCAGAACTCGAACACGCAAGCGGCTTCGGCTAAAGTTTTTTTTTTTTTCGAAATTTTTATGAAAGATTTCTAAACTGGCATATTTAAAACCTATGACACTTTGAAAGAGCTCGGATGATAAGACCTATTTTTCTTTTTTTAAAAGACCAGACGCGAAAAAAAAAGAAACAAAATGTGAGAAGCGAACACAGTTCTTTTACAAATAGGTATAAATATTTTTTCACGAATATTTTACGCAGGCTACAAAACCGTTATCTTTCTGACAAATAAAAAATTACAAAAAGTTCGGATAAAAAAAACTATTTTTTGAAAACAATTAAATGAAAAAAACTCTTTTTACAAGCCCTTATACCACTAAACATCAATATTTTATCACCATTTTTTTACGCAGGCAACGAAAAGTATTATATTTTTAGCTAATAAAAATTTTTAAGATTTTCAACAATAAATACAATTTTTTTTTACATCTAATATTCACGACGACATTTTTTCCCATAAGGAGGATTCCCCTAATTCTCTTTTGTTCCAACATACTCCAAAATTACATATTCGCTCGAAATACGCAAAAAAGAAAAATACCAAACCGTATGTACGTTAATTTCTCTTTCTATCGGAGTATAGTATTTCATTTAAAAAATATACAAATATCAACCCTTTGAAAAAAGCTCATTTCCGAAAATCCATTTTGACGGATTTCGCTTTTATCGGTGCTTTTCAAATAGCATTATCATTACGCACATTTTAATTTCAAAAATACACTTAATTTTTTAAAATCCGCCAAAATTTTAACATAGTAAGCCTTTGGCGAATATAAATTTGGTTTAAAAAATATTGGATTTAGTGGGAAAATAATCAGTTTGAAAATTAAAATTATTTCCATAATTAAAAATATTGCGTAATATATTAACTCTTATTTACACTTTTGACGTAAACGTATTTTTGCGCTATAACTCTGAAATTTAAATACCTTTTTTAGTAAAACTTTAGTTTATAAATTATGAGATTTAGGATAAAAATAATCATTTTGAAAATTAAAAAAAATTTCATTGGATTTCGATATACAAAAAAGTGATAAGAAACACTGCTTTTTACTACAAAATATCAATATTTTAGCACAAAAATTATTCACAGGCTTCGGAAACACTATATTAAAATCTCATAAAAATTTCAAACAGTTTGAACATTAAGCACTATTTTTTTTTTTTTTTTTTAATATTACTCGACGTTTAAAAAAGGTGAAAAGAAAACTGAACTTTTAGCTACTGAATGCTTCCATTATTAGATTCGTTTGGAAAATTTTTTATTTTAATGTATACATTCATTCAAAATTGATTCTAAGTACCTTTAAGACCCGGATTCACCGGTCTTTCGTTTAAAAGCGTAAACTCAGAACAGACCGGAACGTGTGTGGCACGCCTTGCGTACGCTGCCAAAAGCAGAAGAGCCCCAAAGTCTAACAAGGGCGCCACCAAACATGATGCGCACAGATTTTGATGATTTCAAAGTATGTTGTAGGGGTCATGCCACTAATTATTCTGATGAAATGATTTCTTCAAATGGGCCTTAGTTTTTGAAAAATTGGGGGTTAAAGTTCAGCGTATATTTTAAATACCCATTAGTATGACATACTGTATGTGAATTCGTGGCTCAGCGGTAGCGTGCAAGCTTACGGATAAGCAGATTGCGGGTTCGAAACCCCCTGGGGCACTTTTTTTTATTATTTACTTTTATTTACTTTTTTACTTATTTATTACAGGCTTCTGCTGATGCAACAACATTCGTTTTGTATCGCAATGGAATATAATCGCGTGGTTCAGGTGCAAATTCTTCAGGTACAAAATTCTTACGATCTTCATGAAATCCCGGATACTATAAAAAAATATTTGAAATTCAATTGTTTGATTTCGATTTTTTTTAACAATGAAATATAACGAATATATATATATATATTTGCTAAAGTAAAAAATTATAACTTTGTAAATTCATTAAATTCATCTTCTTCATCAACATCAATTCCTCGGCCTCTAATTTGTCGATCTTCTAATATTTCTAAAATTGCACCATGAAATTCTTCAGGCATAGCAATAGATCTAGGAAAACAAACGTCGAACAATTATAGGAAATACCGGTGCTTTGAAGCATCGGATATTTCATCTGGTGGAGAACTTTTAAACAGATCATCATTTTGTAAATACATCTCGCAATATTTTAATGCATTTGTAATTCGGCCTTTTTGTTTCTCTTCCAAACGAGAATTTTTCGCATCAGCGCTGGTTCTTTCCATAACACAATATTTAGCATTCAATCTGTCATAATCTGTAGTCTTCTTTTAATTTTCATACCGAAATTTTCCCTATTTATAACAATATTTCAAATCTTCTAATTATCTGTAAAAGAAGCTAAACGAGACCAATAAAAGACATTTTTATTTATTCCAATATTACCGAGAAAAGCAAAGCAGACGATTAAAAAATATATAAATATATATATATATGTATCGTAAATTTTATCTCATTAACAGACGATTTTTGCAATCCAGTTGAATTTTTATGAATCACGTAGAAAGTGTTTTTTTTTTTTGCTATAATAAAAAAAATATTTTTAAATGTAATTTTTTAATTTGTGCAAACGAAAAATGATGTTGAGGTTGAACTTTAAAGATAAATGTATTTTACAGAGTATTAAAAATTTGTACAACTGGTAAAAAACTTGTATTTAAGTATTACTGCTTTAATATTTTATTACTCTTTCGAAGATATGCATTATTTGAATTATCTAATCCTAAATACGTTTGAGAAATTGCACCTGAAAATTATTTTGTATAATTTATACAAGAAAAGGATAAATTTTCCATTAAAATTTCAATAAGTTTAAAAAAAAGATAGAAAAAAGAAAAATCATTATTTCAGAATTGTGCTTAAAATAAAAAATGTAAATAATAATTAATTTTAAAAAAAAGTTTAAGGCATAAATTAGTTTTGGAGTTTTGTAAATAGAAATATTGGTTTAAAAATTGAAGAGAAAAATAAATTGCCATGAAAAATTCGAAAATGTAAATGTAGTTTATTAAGAAAATATCAAAGTTCAAAGCTGTAGAATGCCCAATTCTGCTTAAAATTTTTAACGTATAAAAAATATAAAAATAAGTAAAAAAGAAAAAAATACCTCGAATTGGAATCGAACCCGCAATGTCTTGATCCGTAAGCTCGCATGCTACCACTGCACTACGAATTCACAATCAGAAAATTACACTAATGGGTATTTAAAATATACGCTGAACTTTAACCCCAAATTTCTCAAAAACTAAGGCCCATTTGAAGAAACCCTTTCAACAGAATAATTAGTGGTATGACCCCTATAACATACTTTGAAATTATCAAAATCTGTGTGCATCATGTTTGGTGGTGCCCTTGTAAGTGCGTTTAGATATATTTTCATTTGAAATTATGAAATCATACAAAACCATAGCTGCCAACCTTTACGCTTTTTTGCTACCACTAAAATTCAGAAGAGATTTCCGCCTTGTTTAATCGTGAGATTTCGATCATTAAATAAGGCAATATTTACAAGAAAATTTTAGTGGTAGGAAGAAAGCGTAAAGGTTGGGAGCTATGCAAAACCGAAGCGTGGGACCCAGCAATACGATCGTTTAGAAAATTTTTTATTCAAATACATAAAATCATTCAACATTCTTTTTAGATATATTTAAGATTATTATCCCCATTCCTGAAAGCATCGAGCGGGTCACCTTGTTGCCTAATAAATTACTGATATAAATTGTAAACATTTGCTTCCTCTAAGAAATTCTTTTATTACTTTTAATGCAATATAAAGCTCGGAGCAGATTGTAAAAATTCCTCTGCAATCTTAATACAGGTTTAGCCTGAATGAATCATCGGGTTTCAAAGCACTGTCTATTGAGAGATATCAGACCTGCAAAGATGGGTAATGCGTGACAAGATACAGTCGTGGAAAAAAAAAGGTAAACACCCACTACTAACTCCTCAACAAATTACCGTAGAAGAAAGTTACTGATACCGAACGACTGGAAATAAAGTCTACTTTTAAATGATATATATAAAATTTGCTTAGGGGGCCATCTACATATTAAAACGAACCCAAACTTCATTTTTTTTTCAATGACAATATCCAATTTTAGCAAGATACTTCAAATCTTCGGTTCAAACTATACCTAGACACCAAATTTCAATTCATTTGAATGATAAGTTTTTGAATTATAAACATTCAAAACTGAGTGCTTCTAATGTTAAATTACATTTTCATATTTTTATTAATATCTCCTGAAATTCTACTTCTAATGTTCTATTTTTTTCTGTAGCAATAATACTAAAATAGTCCAACATAAATACGTTGAATTAGCAATTTTTATAATTTTATAATATGAATTATGAATTATGAAATTAATATTCGAAAAAAATATGAATTGTAATCAACAATTTTTGATGGATTTAGATTTATTAAGTCCTGCTTTATGGAAATCCAAAATTTCACATTTTTCTTCCATGTAGTTTTCAAATTATGCTTAAAAAACGGCAAAATGATGGTTTAAGGGGCCGTCTATGATAGAAGTGACTAGATATTTTGAAATTTCTTATGCTATCCTGTAATCTAGCAGTCTTCAATGGCTACTTGAGTGGCGCTTAAGATGCCTTGATCAAGAAGGGGCTCTCTCGGTCAACAATCGAGTACCGAACTTCAATTTGGATACAGCACCTAAAATACACTTGTTTTAAAACAAATAATTTCTCTGAAACTTATTGTACGAATTGCATAAAAATTTGTTTTTAGGCTAATTGAAGGGTGTAGAGTTCATTTATGCTGTCAGAATAGTGTACTGCTATTGAAAAAAAACCAAAGTTATGGTTCTTTTTAATATGTAGATGGCCCCCTAAGTAAATTTTATATACATCATTTAAAAGTATACTTTATTACCAATCGTGTGGTACCAGTAACTTTCTTCAACGATAATTTTTTGCAGAGTTAGTAAGGTGTGTTTACTTTTTTTTCCACGACTGTACATACACTCACTAAGTTTAAAAGCCCGTCTCGTGATTCACATGCAGGGAAGAGAAATTTGAACCGTAGCTCCGAGCTGTAAGCGTGATGGAGTTTTTTTTCCTACGGGCGGCCAAGTCCATCATTTTGACAGCAGTTTTAATAAGATTGGTAAATGCTTTCATTTATGCTTTAGTAATTCAAAAAACTGTAAGATTCTCAATATAGCTGCCTGGTTCAACACATGGCGATTTACAACGAATACAAAATATTAGTAACAAAAACACTACTTGTAACAAATATGAAACCAATAATAATAAAGATAATAATAATAATAATAATTAATGAATATATATGAAAACTATTCACAATGAAAACAAAGAAGATAACAAAAAAAGCAATTTAACAAGTTACAACGACCATTTGGAAAATGATTTTTTCAAAGACTAAAATTTAAGACATAAAAAATCGCACGGAGTTGATCATACTTTACGTACGCCATGAATAAAACATTAATAGTGTGATGACACGTAAAAATTGCAAGCGACAAAAATCGCCTGCGACTCGTCAGATTTCCTGAAACTTAAGTATTATCCACCTGAAACTTACGTATTATCCAAGCATTTCATTGGCTGTTCGGGAAAAGGCTTTTGCATCGTAGAAATCTGACGACCAGTTTTAAATGAAATTTCATTCTTAAACTTCTAAATATCCCAAAATATTACTTTTTACACCGTCGTATAGAGAAAAAAATGTACTTTTAAATGCAATTTGTTTGAAAGCTGTATCTCAATTTGTTTCTGAGTTAATAATATTTTTTTTTTTTGTAGTTTTTATTACTTTTTTGTCATAGTGGCAACAGAAGTATTCATTGTTGTTGAAAGTAAAAGGAAAATACATATTACTGTATAGACCAATGAGAAAACGAATAAAATGTGGATTCAACCAATAAAACGCCTCACATATGTTTCTGATTCCCTACCCTGACAGAGAACAATAACCATTTTTCCAAATGGTTAAAAAGAAATCTTAAATCATTGTCTGAAGAAGTGTCCGAGAGGTATGGATAATTATTTCTAAAAATGACTTCCTTTTTCTCTATAAATCTCATTAGTGATGATATTCTGTTCATGAGAACAGGATTTTCACTAATATAATTAATCCAATTCGCATGCAGGAATGCATCATTGCTGCTGTGACTGACATTGACAGAAGCATGCTATTGGACGGAACTGAGGATGTGTGCCGGGTTATTAAGGGTGCCCACATTGAACATATGTAGTATGTACTAGAAACTTGGTGAGCGTATATAAAATTTTTCATGTATCACTCGTCTTTGCATGTCGTAAATAAACAGACTTTTGGAACCCGGTAAATCATTTTGGCTAATACAGTATTTTCAGGTAATGAACATTTGGAACATTTCCAGATACTACACTCTTTAATAATTAAACTACACTCTCAGAAAAAAACTGTAAATTTACGGCCGTTATATCTTCAATTTTCACGGACAACACCCTTATTTGATGAAAAACGGTCTGATCCCCTAAAAAATGCGGTACGGCCCCATACATTTTCCTCCGCTAGAGTGTAACCCTTCATTTTAGTCATGTTTGGGAAAATAAGGCCACTTAACCGCGACCGTAACATATTTTTTAACCCGCCAAAATAGCGATTCTCTGATGATTATCTAACGTGCTGCGTGCTACGGAACAGTAAGTAAAGTGTTATTGTGCTTTGAAGTGCATTATATCTTTGTCCTGTAAAATTACGGGTTGCACAAAATGATAGGCATGGATTTTTTTACGGGGTATGGCTGGAATCTCTGCTGCTGGCCTCTGCCCGTAATTTTACAGGGATGTTTTTAGATACTTAGAAAATTAAGGGCAATCCACATATTTTTGCCGTTCTGGCCCATCTGTTAGCAAAAGTACGCTACGACCCCATGCATTTTCCTCCGTGAGGGTGTACACGTTGACACAAAATGATGGGAATAGTTTTTTTTTTTACGGGTATGTCTGGTATTTCTGCTGCAGTCCTCTGCCCGTAATTTTACAGGGATATTTTTAATAGAGTAGAGAGATTAAATAAATAAGGAATGTGGCCATTTTTTTCAATTGATTTGTAGTCTTTTATGTAAAATTGCATTCCCATTATAAAAATCTGATAAAAAATAAACACATAAAACAATTATTTTTCATTTTACAAAGTAAAAAATAAAAATAAATAAATTCTACAACTCAACAAACATAACATTTCTGCATAGCTAACAATATGTAGTTTGCTAAAATTGTTTTGCAAACTTTCATCATTATAGAATGTGTTGAAACGTTCTGTAAATGTTTTGAAAAAAAAAAAAAAAAAAAAAAAAAAAAAAAGCTCTTTCCATGAATACAAAATCAACAAATATATGAAATAAGTACATTAATTTTATTTGCGATGCTTTTAAAAGATTACTTCTGTAAACTAACTGAATAAATAAATATATACAAAAAACTAAATTAAAAATAAAATAAAAATAAACAACTTCAAAATTGAAGAACTTACCTTTGTTTCCTTTGATGGATCCGTTAATCTTCCTAATTATATTTAAAAGTTTGGTATGGAGATAGGTATTGCAAGAACAAAGACTACAAACGCTGCTTTAGAAATACTAATGTAATGACATACTTTTAAAAGCTTCTTTGAAATGTTTTTCCTCGTGTATAGAAAACTAAATATCAACAAAATCGGAAGTACAAACATGTTATTCAGTTAATGGATGATTTATTGATTTAATGTTAAAGCGAACTTTTTCATTATCGTTAATATAATACGGTTTTACTAAATTGAAATAACAATTTATTTAAAATCACGAAAAATTAGAACTTTTAATTTATATTTATTAATTTCTAAAAGAAAACAATTTCTTTCATTGATGATATTTGAAAGAAAATCTATAATTTCGGAAAAAAAGCCCTTTAAATGTGAAATGTTTAAATGTATTTAATTCAAGTTTTTAATACTTTGATTTATTCTTACAAAAAATACAATGAACTAATAATTATTAAAATAATTTGCGATAACAATATCTTTGAATCCAACGACAATTTCATTTATAAATATCTATTTATTGGTTACCTTGATCTTGTATCCCATAAATTTTACCTATACCAGTTACCGTGACGGTAAATTATTCGTGAACAAATTCTTAAAATATCCGGGCGTTGTGATGTTGTAAAAAAAACGTTTGCGACATTCAGATGTTTTCTTTCAGTGACTATGAATATGTAGACAGGAAGAAAGTATTACTGTCCTTTCTTTTCCCTGAAAAAAAATTCTGAAAATATGTGTGTATGGGGAGAGGGGGAAGCTCATATTCAAGAAAAAAATATAAGTGAATTTACCTTATGCTGCGCTTAGGAAACTTTTGAATCTTTTTTTCCAGAATAAATGTAAAAGAAGATTCAGAATGCTTCCTGAATATTATGAATTTTATGCAGTTAGTATCTGCAATCCCTATCAACGCAGCTGTATCTAAACGTGGATTTTCATCCACAAATAGTATTTCATACTGCACTCCAAAAAGTTGTATTCGATTATCTTATAATGATCAACTACAACGGAAGTTGATTCACCAGTTTAAACCAGGAAACACAATAAAATTATGATTGCAAAAAATCCTGTGATACAAAAAGCAGGCATTCTATGTGCAAAAAATTATTTCATTTCAAGTAAATTAAAAAGAAAATTCTGTATAAGCATCTTTCGTTCAATTTCCTTTAAAAAAATTGTACATAATGATCAGTATTTTAACCCCTTCGGGACTGTCGTCTGCTACACATATTTAATTCGGTTGGCACCACCGTTTTTTTATATTATTATTATTATTATTAACTTTTCTTTCGTAATCCCGAAAATGCTCTAAATAAATAAGGTAAATATTATTTTTTATATTACTGGTACCAAAAACATATTCTGTATGCACCTTTTGAAGGTGCATATATGCACCTATGGTCCCGAATGGGTTAATGAAATGTATTCTCCTCCTTTTATTTGTGGTTCGTAGGTTTGGTAGCTGGCTGGTAGAAAATCAGACTTACCAGTCGCATTGGCGTATCCACATTGGTGTTCAGCCGGAGGACAACTGAGAAGACAAATATCTTAGACAAATATCATAGGTGGTCATCCAGATGAAAACGGACAAATTTGCCCATCCAAGTGTTCTCTGTGATTCGACATTCTATCGCTAGTGTTTAACCCTTAAATGCCTGGTGTTGCTTTTCGGCAACATACCCAATTTAAGCTCTAAAATACTATTAGAATAATATTGAAGCTATAATGCCTAATGTTGCCAATAAAATACATTCTGGTAATAATATTAAACCGATTTTCAACATTTAGTTGGCAACATTTGTGCTATTTAAGAATAAAGATAGATTTATTTTTTCAATTGTTGATACTTGTTCTTTTTGTTTTGTTTGGATGCTTGCGACATACCGTATTTTGTTTAGCAGTGAGCAAGTTAAATTTATTTCTTATTATAGTTCCTAAAATTCTTGTGTGTTTAATATAATTTTATCAAGGAAAATTATTTTTTCAATTAAAGACCAGTATGCCGATTAGTAGCAAACTGTGTTTTAGCCATAAACCAAACTTAAAACAAAATATGATTTTTTTTAAGTATTTTTCCCATGATTTATTTAAAAAATGAAAGCCGAAAAACATTATTACAATGATTTTTGAAAAATCAGGCATTTAAGGGTTAAAATAAAAAATTAAATTAAAAAAATCAAAAAGCCCAGCGAACTAAAAAGAGGGAAACAGGATGATGTAGGTAAATAGTAAAGTGTGTAATGAAAATCCTTTTTTTACTTAAGTAATTTCAGTCGGACGCATCAGATTCATGATTAGGTATGTACTGCGGCTCCTTCTACCTACATGTTTGCCTCTGACTGCAATTACTTAAGTAAAAATTAAAGGATTTTCATTACACGCTCTAATATTTTCCTACGTCATCTTGATTCCCTCTTTTTAGTACGCTTTTTATGTAGTCGGGTTTTTTTTATTGTTTTTATTTAATTTTTTTTATTGACGAAATTTTAGTTTATATTACTTACCTATTTTTCTTATTTACTTGTATTGATGACTTTTAAGTTGCGTTTAATTGTTAGTTCCTATCTATAAACGCTGTTTTGATGAGGTCTATAGATGTCCATGAAGGTTAGAGTTACAGTTAAGCTAGAGATCCTACCTGCACAACTTTAAGGTTGTATAATATTTAAACGGAGCTTCTGACTGTAAAATGGTCTGGGAAACATCGTCTTCATTTTGAAAGACCAATCTAATCATATGCCACTCAATAGGGTGCATAAATTTTTTTTTCGTATCTACCGCCATTTTGTATTTTACGGCCGCTATTTTTAATTTATGAAAACAAAACTTAGCCTATAACCATCGGGCCGTTAAGACGAATTGATAGAAACCTCATTCATTAAAATCCATGCAGCCATGCTTTCGCTTTTTTGCGCCAAATAGTCAAAAATATTTTATTTTTTTACAGACTTTCTACTGTAATTTCGCCGCTAAATTTGACTGATCCTTTATTACATTCATGAGTAGTTTAATTAGTATTTTTTTTCTAAATATTCTGAGTATGCCCGATAAGGAGACCTTCGTTATCAAAAAATAATTGGGTTTAGAGAAAAATAAGTCAATTACAAGAGCATAGAACGTTCTAAATTTCGGATGAAATTATGTTTTGCATTGTAAAAACAACATTATTAAAATCACTAAAGTATAAATCTTTCAATATCCATTCGCGAGCTAAAATACATCCATATAAACACGTAGAAAGTGTTTCCTAACAAGGCGAGCTATCATTTTCTAAATAAAAAAACATGCAAAAATGATGCAATTTATTTTAATAACAAGTAAGAAAAATCATGCGTTTAGCATAGATTATGAAACACTTTCCAACACTTCCTGAATACTTTAACAAAACTTCGTTCTTTACAGAAATAAGGTATATAAGAGCATATAAGACGTATAAGGGTATATAAGACGCATGAAACATTTGAAAAACTGATTTCTGCAATTACCGTATATAGCCAAATATGTATTCCAATTCTTTTGAACAGCCCTGTATTTGATCTGTAGGTTGATATGTATACTATATAATGGGAAAATTTAGTTTAGCAAGAAAACTCATAACAGGTTGAAATTTCTCTTTCAGCAATCTATACTAATAGATCAAAACATACTTGTATACATTTGTACAGCCTTGTAGTCAACCTAGTACCTTTATTACACGGCACTATTCAGCTATAGTTTAATTCAAAGCAAAACACTCTTAAAACTACTGAAATCACATTTACAGAAATTATCATTTATTAACGACCATGTATCCAATTCTTTGCGTGACCCTGTATATCCTCTTATCTATGTTCTACAAATATTTCTTAGTACACCAAATGCAGTTCCGCGTAAAAATGCATAACTCATTTAAAAATCACTTTTAAGCAATTTGCAATCATACCCAGCAACCATTACGAATTATTTTATGTAGCCCTGTATATGAATTACAACATTTATGCACACCATATACTATGCACAAATATAGTGAAACATAAAAGCACATAACATATATAAATATGCATTTCCAGCAATCATCGCTACTGTACAGTACTTCGGGCACAATATAGTATCTGAAATCTTTTGTATGTCCCTGTAAATGCTATGCACTTCGTATTATACATGATATAAGTTATAGTAAACCTCAGCGATGTATATCAATTTCATTATACACGAAATAATTTAATATAATTAAAACACGCCGCAAACAATTCCTTCCACCCCTATATCGTTCTGTAACGGAATTATTTTGTGTGGCCCTGTAAATGAATAATAACTATTCTTTGCATCGTATATTATACAAAATGTGTATTTTAGTGAACTTGATAAAGGCATAGGAATTTTATTATGTTTGAAAGCATGTAACATCATTAAAAACCATTTTAAACGATTTTTTCCCATAGGCCGT
Organism: Maratus speciosus; assembly: GCA_963932465.1. Classification (NCBI taxonomy): domain Eukaryota; kingdom Metazoa; phylum Arthropoda; class Arachnida; order Araneae; family Salticidae; genus Maratus; species Maratus speciosus. The sequence goes on from OZ010792.1 coordinate 459,918,495, forward strand.
AATGTAACGGAAACCTTTTGACAGTCCCTGTAAATGAACTAAACATGCTAGATACTTTATTTGAAATAGGGATCGTGCTATGGTAGAGGTCACTAACATCCAAAAATTTCAGAACAATCCGACTATATTTACTAGAGTTAGAGCTCGGACAGACGGACAGACAAACTGAAGTCATAAACACTTTTCAACTTTGTTGGAAAGTGTTAAAAAAGCAAATAAAGCATGTTAATTCAGGGTATTGATGCTCATCTGCAGCAGTAACCATCTGAACTACTATCTTAAACTACACCTTTTTTTGTAAGAATAAATTATAAACCAAGTATATTGCCTACCACACGCGATATTATTATCAAAACAGGCATCCACGTAACACTTCGAATGCATACTTGCAAACTTACGGATAATTTCCGTAAAACAGAACGGATATCTCCTGTAGTAAATAAACACTTTTCAAACCAGAAAAATCTACCCTATTAAAATCCGTGTGAGTATCTATGTAACCTTAAAAACTCGGAAAACATAGAGCGCAGGGCTACGAAATTTGGCACACGGGTTGCTAATAGGAGGGGCATGAACAAATGGGGCAAAAAATTCGAAATTTTTAAATAGTTTTTTTTTTATGTTTTTGACAAATTTTTGCCTTTTTTATGTTCAACCCGAAATCGTGTGAGTTCTAACAAGTTCTAAAGGTTTACTGCAATGTGAGATATACATATTACGTACGGTACGCTGCAATATTAAGATGTAGCGGATATTACCATAATTCTTTTACCTCACATGAAAATAATTAGAGATTATTTAATTGAACTGAATTAATATTTCTGTTTTAAATAAAGAAAAACATTTTATCAGAAACGTTAACAAAATTTTTATACTATTTATTCCCTTATTCCAAAGATGTCGTTTTATCGTCTGCTGCCGTAGCAACATGATAAATTGAATTTCATTAAAAAATGCACAATAATAGAAAAATATTTTTCTAAATCGAATAGTTATAGAACAACTCAACACCTTCGCAGAGGAATTCTTATTCTCTCCCGTGCGTAGAACGGGTTAAACAGTTAGTTATTTATTAAAATGTGCCTTGTTTCATTGTGTTTCTTATATAATTTTATTTATTACACATTTTTCCTGTGTAAGAATCGCTTTGTGGCATAGATCGTGCTAAAAAAAAAGTCCTTCCGGCCAGTGCCGGGAGGAAGAGGTAGCTTTCATAATCCTTATTTAAAAAAAGCTAACTTATATCATGCAAACACACGAAGCTCAATTTAGTGGAAACCGAATATAGGAGATTCAATACTAATTTTTATCAATATAATGAATGAGAATTTCGCGAAATTAGACAGCTTTATCCAAGCTGCTTTTCTTTAAAGTAACTTATATTTGGCTGCCAAATTCGGCAATTTCTTAAAGTGCCTGTCATTTTAAGACAACATGGTGGATGAGGCTAAGCAGTGAACTTGGTCGAGACCTTAGTAATTGCTGTGCACATGCTCACTCACATCGGAATCGGTTAATATATAGGAGTGCTGTCGCATGCAAAAAATCAGATTTTTCAAAATGAAATAGACAATATTTCATTTTGAATTTCCACAATAGAAATTCTTTTAGAATTTCCACAATAGAAATTGAAACTGCTATATCTGAGCCATTTTTTAAGGTAAAGACAAACAAAAAATGCTCCTGAATCCTTATATCAAGATCAAATACTTAAGAAAGAAACATTTTTCAATTTCTAATTTTTTTGCACCTCACTTTAAATATATATATATATATATTTTAATTTAATGGCCGCCATTTTGAAACAAGATGACTGATGAATCTGGCCAGCGAACTTGATCAAGGTGTTGATGTATACTATCCACATGCCTTCTTACATCGAAATAGTTGAATACGTGTGTTATCGCGTGACAAATACAAGATCGTTTCAAAATGTTAGCCATGCTAGAAATTCAAACTGCTATAAATCAACCATTTTTTAAGATATCAACAAAAGAACAAATTTTCAGAAACAAAAACTGCTCCGGAATCTTTGTATCAAGGCCAAACGCATAAAAATATCTTTTTCATTTTCTAATTTTTTAATACCTTATTTTGAATTTTAAATTTAATTTTTTTTAAATGGCAACCCTTTTGAAACAAGATGGCGAATGAAGCTGACCAATGAACTCGGTCGAGACATTGGTATGTACTATGTACAGACCAAGTTACATCCAAATAGGTTCATAAATACGCCTGTTATCGCGTGACAAAAATCAGGTCGTTTTAAAATGTCAGCCACAAGAGAAATTCAAAATGCTATTAGTCAGCCATTTTTTTTTTAGATATAGACGAAAGAAAAACTGTTCCGGAATCTTTGTATTAAGGTCAAACACATACAAAAAAAATCTTTTTCATTTTCCAATTTTTTGGTATCTCATTTAAATTTTTTTATTTTTTTATTTTTTTAAATGGCCGCCATTTTGAAACAAAATGGCGGATGAAGCTGGCCAACGAACTCGGTCGAGATATTTGTATGTACTATGTACACACCAAGGTACATCCAAGTCGGTTGATAAATACGCCTGTTATTACGTGAGAAAAATCAGGACGTTTCAAAATGTCAGCCACGCTAGAAATTCAAAATGCTATAACTCAGCCATTTCTTAAGATATAGACGAAACAAAAACTGCTCCCGAATCTTTTTATCAAGGTCAAACACATAAGAAGAAAATATTTTTTCAATTTTCAATTTTTGGTACCACATTTCAAATTTAAATTTTTCTTAAAAATTTAAATTGCCGCCATTTTTAAACAAGATGGCGGGTGAAGCTGGCCAACGAACCCGGTCGAGAAATTGGTATGTACTATGTATAAACGAAGTTACATCCAATTCGGTTCATAAATACGCCTTTTATCGCGTGACAAAATTCAGGACGTTTCAAAATGTCAGCCACGCTAGAAATTCAAAATGCTATAACTCAGCCATTTTTTAAGATATAGACGAAACAAAAACTGCTCCGGAATCTTTGTATAAAGGTCAAATACATAAGAAAAAAATATTTTTCCATTTTTAATTTTTTGGTACCACATTTCAAGTTTTAATTTTTTTTTAAAAATTTTAAATGGCCGCCATTTTGAAACAAAACGGCGGATGAAGCTGGCCAACGAACTCGGTCGAGACATTGGTATGTACTATGTACACACCGAATTACATCGAAATCGGTTCATAACTACGGGAGTTACAGTGTGACATAGGTCAGATATATATATATATATATATATATCAATTTTGAACGGAGGGTGATTTCGGGGTCTGGGGGTCATGATCGATGAAAATATACCAAAATTTTTTGAAATCGCTTTCCCCCGAACAGCTGCAATAGGTAGCTTTTTTGTAAAGAAAGCTACCTAAAATTACGGAAATTATCCGTAAGTTGGCTATTCAAATGCCGCTGAAATTCTAAAAAATATTACAATATATCGAATGCAGATTGCAGTTGCATGTTGCTGCTAACTGGGTTCGCATCGATCATACTCAACATTAATTTCTTAATTAAATTAGTTGGGCTTGCTTACATGCGTTATTTTCCCCTCCTCTCTATTAGTAAATACGCAGTCTCCTTATAATGCCATATTTTTTTCCCACTATTAGATTAGTGACGTATTTAAGACCATGATCCGTTACAGTAAGATTTACATATCAGAGTTTCTGATAAAGATATTTTTACATGTAAGACATATTTTAGACTACATTGGGAAAGTTTTATACGTTCTGAAATTACTTTTTTCGATCATCCCTCGAGATTTTCGAAATAGATTTGATAATTCCCGAATTATGCCGCTAGTAGGCACTTTTACATGATAGACACTTTTACATGATAGCGCATATCTGTTATACAATATATATACACTACTGTTTTTAAATTTTTACTTTTGTCTATACAGTAGAACTTCTATTATCCGAAGTATTTGGGACCGACCCTCTTTCGGAAATTCGAAAGTTTCGGATAATCGAGAATGCTTCAATTTTAAGATTAAGGAGAAATATATGCAATATTTCTTATTATGGTAACAAGTGTACTAAAAATAAAGCAATAGCAAAATAGAAACCAGAATAATATATCTCCTTTTTAAATGCACACTATTCAATCAACTTATACCTTTAGAATAGTGGCTCCCAATTTATGGGTCGCGACCCACTGGTAATTGCGGAACACTCGAGGTTTTCTACAAAAATATATCTTTTATTTCATTTGTTTGAAAAATATAAAGAATACAATATTTTACAACCTCAATAACCATGAAAGTTATTAGCATAAACAAAAACTTCGTGAGAAGATAGTAATTCCTTAAACAGTCAGGCCAATACAGTGAAACCTCCTTGAACGGCTATCTCTAAACAACGAAAACCTCAGAATACCGGCCACATGTTGATGGAACCAAACACGTTCCATAGCATTAACATTAGTTCGAACCTTTAAATAAGGAATTCTGAACAACGGCCGCTTAAAAGTCACGAGAAAATTTTTTTACCGCTTCTGGTACAATTTCATATTTATTTGCAAACAGAAATGTGAAGCAGATCAAACAAAATTTACTTGATACGCGAACAAACAGAAAATGAAGATATTAATAATAATGGGTTAATTTTATATAATATTCTCAGACGGCAGGCATAGCTAACATAAAGGTAGCTTGTTTGTATATGTCTGGTCAAAAATTTGGCAGTTACTGCAACATTTGATTCCATGCAGCAAATGGTGGAAGATAGGAGAGTGGAAGAGGAAACAGATTATAGAATCACCCAAATTTCCAGTATTAATACATATACCGAAGATTTCATGAACGTTCCTGAAATCCAAAATTTCTCATTAAATCATATTCATGATGAATTGTATAGCAAATCAAGACATATTTTTTTTCTTTGGAGAAAGCCATTTGTAGCAAAAAAACAAAGCATCTGAAAATCACTGATTTTCTTATATTAAAACAATGAGGATTAATTAAAATGACTGTGTGTATTTCTATTTAAATTTATGTAATTTTGATTTTTTTTTTAAATGAAACCTCTGAATAACCCCCATCTCTGAAGAGCGGTCACTTTTCACCAGTCCCACGGCTAATCATTATTCAGAGGTTACACTGTGTTATGTCATGACCTCGCTGTGAGATAAGTAAGTAGTCGCGCAATCGTTATGGCAACCCTGGAAAAATCCCTAATTTCATTCTGGATAAACATAGAAGCAGAATATCCAGAAATATCTAAAACAGTTTTGAGGTTCTTGATGAAGTTGAACACGATGTTTTTGCGTGAACATGCTTTTTCTAAAGGTATACATAAATATATGTAATATGGATTGTAGTATGTGTTTTATTATGCTTTTTATACTTTGTTATTTATGAGAAACAAGTACGGAAACAAACTGAATGTAGAAAGTGGCTTAAGGTTAAAATTAATCAGTTTTAACTCTGATATAGGTACCCTCATTAGGTAAACACTAGTGACTGAAATCTCATTGAAATTAAAGTCGTGTTCAGGTAATAATTAAACGTATTTTTCATTCTATTTGTTGTTTTAATTATTTTTCAACTTACACACATTAGGATTAACAATTCTTCTTTTTGTTGATACTGCAGCCTTTGTACGAAATTTAGCCTTTTTCAGAAGATAGGATAGGCGATACCTTATAGAGGTCATACAAAATTTCCATACTAATATCAGATACGCCTTCATATTAGGTGGATCGCGAAATTTTTTTTTTACTTAAAGGTGGATCGCATACCAATAAAGGTTGGGAATCGCTGCTTTAGAATCCTCATGATGGGCATACTAGATTGTCATTTAATTTCGGTACTGTGATAGCGAATTATGAAGCATGAACTTGTATGAGATAGAAAACTGGGATTGACACATCCGACTTTTATTACCCGTTCAAATGTTACTTAAGTGTTTTCAGTTTGTTCCTCATAGGTACATAGACATCAGAAACATGATACGATACTATCTCCATTCAACAGGATACATTAGGTTGTAACGAAAGTTTTCCACCAAATAACCATTACTTAATACTAATTATAATATATATAATTAACTGTAATTTTATATATAACCACCATTCCGCCGAACCTTCACAGTATCATATGATACAACACTAGTACCTAAAGCTATACTCTTTATTCGATGACATTCTGTAGTTGACATTTTGCTACAGAAGAAGAAGTAAATGATGGTTCTAATCTGGTAGCGCGATAACTCCATTTGAAACACCTTGTACTTAAAGATAACGATATTTTTTTGTACAAATTTCACGACACAGTGTTTATAAAGCATGTGTCTTTCTTTCAAATGACAAAAATCGTTTGACAAAATATGAGTAAACACGTCAACGTGAACTGTTTGTAAAGACCGTATTAGCTGTGGCAAGAAACTTTCGTTACAACCTGATATTTCGACAGCCTGTTTCTTCAATTATGATGTAAAACTGCCATTTCAGTACAGATTTTGTTTAAATAACATATGTTTGAAATTTTCTATTTGCATAGAAGTACTCAAAATAAATGGAGCGCGAATCCAGGAAATTGTTAGAAATTTAGGGTTAAAATAAAGTACAACTGCCTATTTCTGTTCCAGTGATCTAGAAACGTTACACCATTTACATCCATAAAAACTACTATGCGATGATTTTTATTGGGCTCATAAAAGATACCATGTTGATCCACGCGTTAAACCGTATTTCAGCATTTTTTTATGCTTCTAGATTCATACCATTTTTACTAAGAACATCTCGAATAAATAATCAATTTTTTTAGATATAGTAACATAAAAGATAAGCATTGCATTTATAATTTTAAATAGCTTGTTCGAGTTCAATATATTTTGAATAATTTAATATAAATATTTTCTAAGATGCAGTTTATTTTAAGTAATCGTCTTTAAAAAGTTATTTGGTTCCAAAAGAATATACACATATTTTTCATGCATTTTGAAAGAAAAGAATAGCGTTAAAGATTTCCTGAAATTCATACACATCATGTAAATTATACTTAATTTGCAAAATATTATATTACTATATTGATTGGAATGTTTTTGGTTACAGTTTTAGTAAAGAAAAACTACATATATGTCCCAGCAAAGAGGAAATTGCTGGCCAGCAGGAAGATAGGTGCTGGCAATGATGGAGAAGTGCTGGCTGATGGTCTACCACTGCCTGACCACTGCTGGACAGCTTCAGTCAACTTTGCTGTTGGAAATCATCAGATAAAATTCTGGTGGGCATCCATTTTATCTCATGCCCTGGCCCACCACTACATGGAAGTGCACGAACTTTTGCAGTATTATTGAGGGGAACCCTTACGTTAGGTGGCGCTGCGAATATCGAAGACATTGAGTATTTGAACACAAATCCGAAATGAATATCTTAACACAATTTAAGCTGTGAAGCTAATTTTTTTTTTTTAACTAAAAAATATAGCACCCCTGCCACCAACAAAATAATTAAGTAAATGAATAAATAAATAAATTCTTTATTACAACCCACTTTTTTTTCTCCTTAAATCTGGTTTTACTAGGTTACAAAGAATTTCGGTTTTCATAATTTACGCAGTTTAGAATCAATAATAAAAAAAAGCGTATAAAATACATAAGATTTCTATACCAGTTTAATTATTGGGAACGTAAATCACAAAAGAAACAAACGTAAAATAGTGTAATGAGAGCTTGAAAACTACGAGCAATCGTAGCGTACGCTGAAAGCACTTGTTCTATGTCCGATCACGAAAACCAAGCAGCATCGAACGCGGTCAGTACTTGGGAGGGTGACCGCATGCAGTTCAAATATTTCTATAGACGTTTCTATTATAGACACTTCTATAGCTCTTGGTGAAACTAGCTTATAGAAAAAAGAGCCATAATTATATAATACTTTGGTTTTTTTAGAATTCTATAAGAAAATTTTGTAAGGGAAAGTGCTGGGCCAGCTAAGGAATAGAAGTGGGATAGGTTCTAGCACAGCAGGAAAACTGCCGGATTGGAGTAATGTGATGGCATACCAATGCTGGCCTGCTGTTGGTTATCACTGATGGGCCAACTGCATTCGGCTTGGACACTTTTCGACAGGTTTAAGTAATGGCACCCTTGCACTTTACCGCTGATAGCACTGCTGGCTGTCTTCTTTTTTCCATCTGATGGCCCACTGTTTCTTTCTTTGCTGGGGTATATGAGACTCTATTTATAAATCATAACTCACTTCTAAGACGAACACTGACATTTAATAAGACGAAGACAAAACGAAAATACAGTTAAAAGCACTCTTCTCAATCTATATTTAGCTTAAAAGGAACAACTTTGGCTTCATTTACTTAGCACCGTCGAATATTTCTAAGATTTTCATACGTCATTTAAATCTTCTATTTTATATCGTCGAGAATATTCTGTTCCTTTTAACAAAACCGACGTCGTCCGATTCTTTCTCGTTCAATTTTTTTTTTTCTGCATTTCTACTTCACGCAGCTTCGTTACCTTTTTAATCTCAAAACGGAATACAGAGTCGGGGACATTCAGTCTGATGCAAGTGTTACTTACGAAATTCCCCACATGCGGCCTTCCTGACATCCGGAGCTGCCGCAGCGACATGTGCTAAAATAGAATCTGAAAAAGAAACAAAAACAAAAACCAGTAACTGTTCTTAGGGGGAAAAGAAAAAAAATTAATCTGCACGTCAGAAATATCACTCAGTCTATTTGAAGTGGCGTAGCATCATATAGAAATTTCTTTAAAAGCATTGACTTATAAAATTTTCACAAACACATAAGAAGAAAAGATTTTTTTTAATTTTTTTTTTTTTAAGCTTCAGTTTTCGTCAGGCCAAGGTTTCATGTATTCAGCACACGAGCTAGTATTTATCGGTCCTTCGGTTCATGAGATTTTCGCTACGTCGCAGGTGTCGTTAGACTTCACTTTGGTTATTTTATACGGAACTAAGAATTTAGATTTCAACTTTAAACCTGGTCCTTGCTGGGTTCTCTTAATTGCTACGAGGTCAGCAAGCTTGTACTTCCGGGGTTTCTTACGTCGTAAATTATAGTGCTTGCGATTTTCTTGTTGAATTTCCAGAATATTCTTCTTGGCTTCTTTACGGAGCTCTTCTCTGTCTTTCATGAATTGTTCTTCGACTGCACTGTTTAAGAGGTCAATAATTTGTACATATTCTTTCTGTTTCATTTTTGTACCAAATAATATTTCAAACGGTGTTTTCTTAATGCTTCGTTGGTAAGTTGAATTAATGACTTATCGAACTTTAGAAACATGTTTAAACCATTTAGTTGGTTCGTCTTTGGACATTTTAGATATTACAGAAATTATGGTGGAATTAATTCGCTCTACTTGACCATTGGCACGGGGAAGGCCAGTTGTAACTGTTTCGTGCTTTATATTTTCATCTTGACAATAATCAGCAAATTCTTTGCTTGTGAAGGCAGGACCTTTATCGCTAATGATGGTGGAAGGATTGCCAAAAGTATAACTTTGTTGAGAGAAGCAGCACCGAAAACTGGCGATATGAAGCAATTAAAATTATAAAACTTTGTAAAAAATCACCATAAAATAACAACAATATATAGGACGCGTTTCGAGCTAAAAATATAACAGCTCGTCATCAGCTACAGTAAACACGTGTCCGTAAGCGGACAAGGTCAAAAAGGAACTGAAAGGTAGAGAGAATGTTGCAAAGAATACGACAGATGGCGCTAGCTGAAAGGAGCACATTCAGAAGAGAAAAGTGTTGACAAAAAGACATAAGGGAAATTGATAGGGAAAAAATGGAAATAAAAGAAATAAATGAAATTAAAATAAAATAAAAGAATTAAATTAAAAAAATATAAATAATAATAATAAAGAAATATAAAAGAATAAAACAAGAAAAAAACTTGTTTTATTCTTTTATATTTCTTTCTTTATTATTATTATTTATATTTTTTTAATTTACTTCTTTTATTTTATTTTAATTTCATTTATTTCTTTTATTTTCATTTTTTCCCTATCAATTTCTCTTCTATCTTTTTGGCAACACTTTTCTCTTCTGAATGTTCTCCTTTCAGCTAGCGCCATCTGTCGTATTCTTTGCAACATTCTCTCTACCTTTCAGTTCATTTTTGACCTTGTCCGCTGACGGACACGTGTTTACTGTAGATGATGACGAGCTGTTATATTTTTGGCTCGAAACGCGTCTTATATATATTGTTGTTATTCTATGGTGATTTTTTAAAAAGTTTTATTATTTTAATTGTATAACTTTTTTGTCGTAGTTTTAAAATAACTTCAGTAGCAGAAATGGTTTTACAGGGATACAACCAGACGGATTTAGTAAATGCATCTATTAAAGACAAAATATGTTTGTAATTTTTGTTAGTTGTTTCAAGAGGGCTTAAATGATCAATGTGGTAAGTTTGGAGAGGAGTCTCTTCTTTAGGTAAGGGATGTAATTCACCTTCTTGTTTTCCCCATTTGCGATTATGCAAAAGGCATGTTATACAATTTTCTATAATTTTATCAGTTTTATTTGACATGTTAGGGATGAGAAATTCGTCATTAAGGAGTTCTTCACAACTTTTACGGCCAAAATGTCCTTTGTCATGAACGTGATTAATGACATTTAGCTGATTTCATCCGGCACAACTACCAGATCGATACCTTCATGATTTTTATAGAGAACGTTATTTTTAAGGAAATAGTTGTCATATGGCTTTGTTTTCAAAATTTCTTTGATGGCCTGTATATGTTCGTCAGTGTTCTGTGATTGTATGATTTTGGAAGTAAAACTATCTTGAATGATCATACATATTGGATTTCTACTTAAAGCGTCGACATGGCGCATGCATGTACCTTGTCTGTGTTCGATTGTATAGTTATAGTCAGCTAAGATTAAAGCCCATCGAGCAAGCTTGGTGCAAAGATCTTTTTTATTCATAGTAAGGGCGAACGCGTTGCAATTTGTGACTATCTTGAAAGGAATACCAAGAATGTAAACGCGAATTTTTTTAAGGGCTTCTATGACAGCTAAAACTTCTAATTTATAACTCGAATATTTACGTTCGGCATCTGTGGTTTTTTTGCTCATAAAGTAGACAGGGTGAAATTGATTGTCAATCGAAGGCTTTTGAAGGAGGACTGCTCCTTAACCGTCAATAGATGCATCACAGTGAATTTCTGTTTTGTTACTAGGATTATAAATGCTTAAAACATAAACTGAAGAAAGGATGTGTTTTAGCTGATTAAATGCATTTCGTTGCTGGTCACCAAAGTGAAATTTAGTGTCCTTTCTAAGGAGATCTGTTAAAGGCTTAGCTATTAAAGAGTAATCTTGAATGAATTTACGAATATATGAATTTAGTCCGACAAATGAATGTACATCTTTTATACTTTTAGGTTCTGGGAAATTGGGACAGCTTTAGTTTTTAATGGAGATGGATGCAGTTGACCATTTTTAATGTGGTAACCCAAAAAATCAATTTCTCTCTGAAAAAAGTGGAATTTTTTAAGATTCATTTCTAAACAATATTCGGATGCAGTTGTAAGGACGCGTTGTAATTTCTGGAGTCCTTCGACTTCGTTTTCAGCTGGTATTATGAAGTCATCCATATAGACAATAAGTACTTTTTTATTAATGAGGTCTCGAAAAACGTAATAAATATATCTTTGAAACACTAAGAGTGCATCGCTAAGGCCATACTTCATATATAAGAATTCAAATTGACCAGAATGTGTTACGAAAGAAGTATATTTTCTACTATTTTCTTCTACTTCGACATGAAAAATGTGCATTTTTAAGGTCAAGAGTAATAAATACTTTTGCAGAATTTAACTGATCAATAATGTCATCAATTACTGGGAGGGGAAAACGTTGTTTAAGCGTTTTAGAATTTAATTTCATATAGTGAACACACAATCTATATGAGCCATCTTTCTTTTTTACTAGGACAATAGGTGATGAAAAACTACTAGAGCTTTAACGAATAATTCCCTTTTCGAGCCACTCAGAAATTTGTTTTTCTACGAAGTTTCTCTCTATTGGCGAAAAGCGTCTGGGACGACAAGTGACAGGTGTTTCGTTTTCCAGATGAATTTATAATTTAACATCAGTTGTCTTTATTTTTCTGGGAGAATAATTTTGAATAGGTTCTGAAATTTTTGAACGCATTGTTTCATCGGTAATATGAGATAAATCAAGATTAAGATCGTCTGACACATGAGCAACATTTATAAAAAAAATTTTGGACGTATTGTCATTTTTCTCGATTTTTTGCATCGAAACATTATTTCCAGAAATTGTTAAAATACTTTGTTGTATAACATCTGTACCAATAATAAGATCAAAAGATAAGGAATAATCTGGGACTACATAAACATTAGTTGTATAATTGAAAAAATCTATAATAATGTCCGTAGAGAAAAAACCCAGGGGTTTGATTATAGTATTTTCTAATCCAGGTAATGTGATGGTTGAATGTTCAAGGTTCGAGATTGTAGCAGGGTTGCCGGCTTTTAGCCAGGCCAAAAAAAGCCGGCCGGATTTTTTTGGTTTTAACCACTTAAAAAAAGCCGGCTTTAATTGAAAAAAGCCGGCTTTTATTTTTCAAAAAGGTGGTTTATAGATAAATTAATTCATATAAAATTTGGATTAATTTATTTTTAATACACTTGTAAATATTTTCTACTAAAAAATATAAACTTCTATTAAATTTTGTCAAATAAATAAGTCCTTATAACTGCTAGAATGCAACTGTGAATGCATTATATCAGAAAAAAATTATAAATAGTCAGAAGAGTACATTAAATTAGACTCTAAAGTATTGGTTTGGAATTCTTTATTATAGCTCTACATATACACATACCACACATTTTAAAGATTATATGAAAGAATAAGAAAATGTCACACATCAAAATAGAAACATTCTTTAGTGTTTACTCTAGAAAAAAAGGGCTGCCGGGCGGGAATTTTTCAAAAAGGGAACACTATTCTAAAAAGGGGTACATTTTTTTTCAAAAAGGGAACACTATTCTAAAAAAAGGTACATTTTTTCAAAAAGGGAACACTATTCTAAAAAAAGGGCAAATTTCTTTCAAAAAGGGCACAGTTAAGTGCCCATTTAAGAACAATGTACAATTGTACCTTGTTCACAAAAAATATTTTGAACTGGTTTGTTTAGCGTTCCTGGAATTTGCGATAGTTTTCTGGGATCAATTGAATTGCCACGGGTTGCATAGGAAGTATTAAAAAGGGCAGCCGGGTTCGGAAGGTTTCAAAAGAGCCGCCGGGCGCTGCGCCCTGCTAAAGCGGCTTAGAGTCAACACTATTCTTACATATTGATATTTACTTTTAAAATTGATTAAAACTAAATAGCATATATGTATTTAATAACTGAAATTATCTTATATAATACTTGAGAACAAACACCCAGCAATAAGCCATTGATATTCTAACTTATAAAAATGATATATGTAAAACGTTTTTCTGCTACTAAGCTGTTATGTAACTTATTCCAAATATGTCCACACGGACAGATTAAAATCATAGAATGAACAATGTTGAAAGAGAAATTAGGAAGGATATAACATTTGAGGAAATTTTTAGTACATGTAACTGCATAAAATAAAGAGAACAATTAAAAAAATTCTCCAAATAAAACTTGTTGAATTAAAATTTTAAAAAGTTGCTATTTAAAATAGTGCATATTTTCATGCATAAATTAATGATTATGTTATTCATAATACTGTTTTAATAGAGAGAAATTATGTTTTTATTAAATGACTTTATAGGTGATTTTAAATAAATGCTTATGAGAAATAAAATAAGACTTGTATATTAATATCCCTTAAAATTAGTTAATAAAATATGTAACTAAGCAACCATTGTCCTTTTTAGTTATATAAAGCGGTAAAAAGGGAAAAAAAGGTGTTAAGGTCAGTGTATACCAGAGAGAGCAATTGGTATGACCTTTTATTTCAATATTAATGTCTTCATTATTGAAAATTGGGTTATATTGATTTTCACCTCAATTAAATGTCTTTAAAACTAATTAAAAAACACATAAAAAGTTGTAATATATAATTAAAATGCTTTACTGTATAAAAGCCAATTTTGGCAAAAAAAGGCCAATTTTTTTTTCAAAAAAGCCGGTTAAAACCAATAAAAGCCACCGGCGTGGCTTTTTTTAATTTTAGCCGGCTTTTTTGCAACCCTGGATTGTAGGGAGTTTGCGGTAAATACTTTCCTTTAGCAAATTTATTTTACTGCCTGTGTCTACCAATGATGTAACATTTACAGACGACATAATGACTTGTTTGGTCATGAAAGTGTTCAACGTGACCGTGGAAACATTGGAGGGTTCAGGCTTAGCTAGGTCTCCTCGGTTGATCCCATTGAGACGATTTATGGCCGAAATTTCAGCAATTGAAACAACGAAGGCCTTTGTCTTTATGTCTGCATTAGCTACTTTTATGATTGTACAAACTACAATAAAAGCAAAAAAGATCAGATTTTGGTCGAAAGGATTTCTCTTTCACTGGTATTTCAGGTTTGACTTTACGAAATTTAGTGTTCTCATAGTCATGTCGAATTTTGTCATAAATTTTGAGCTTTATTTTTAATTCTACAGTGGATTGGCATCCATATAATATTGATTTTCTAAAAACAGGGTCGGGTATACCACTTATGATATATTCCATTAATGCGGAATCCTCGATGTTACCACGCGAGCATAATAATTTCATTGCAAGAAAATATTCTTCTATTGATTCATTTTCTTGCAATTTTCGTTTATTTAACATATCATTTAACTCGGCAGAATTATAAGTGGTACTGAATTCTGAAATTAAGAGTTGTTTAAGTTTGTCATATGAATTGATATGAAATTCTGTGTGTACTAACAACTGGGCTTGCTTTTCCTCGCAAGGATCTTTTACAAAATTTGAATTTATGAAAGTCAGATAAGTTAAACATACTAGTGACACCGTCAAAATTACTGAGCCAGACATTTATATCACTAAAAAAACTTCCGTCAAAAGGAGGTACAACACTTTCAACATCAGTAACACAAAACTTTGAACTGGAAGTTGCTTGTTTTTGTCAACATTTGATAATTCGATGTTATTACTTGAAGTCATATTATTTGAAGGCAATTTGGGTTCCGAGTCAGTGTCACTTTCATTTTGTATAATATTAGTTTGTAGTAAACTCAAGTCTGAAAGGTATGTAACTAATCGGGTTGCAAGATCATTTAAAGATCCTTCCTTAGAAATACAAAGTAGATTGCACACTGTAATCAGATCATTTAAAGAAAAATCAGGTTGAACTTTAGTTATTTTATTTTTGAACTCGATGCTGTCAGTTTGAAAACCAAAACCACTAAAATTACATATTCTTTTTCTATTAGATCGATCACCTTCAGCATCAAATAGGAATTTATGTAGTAATTAATTTTTTTTCTTCGTTTATTTTTAAATGCAAGTTCCAGTTCAGGTATGTCAACTAACTTCATAATAAAATAATAACAATGGACTGACCGTTAGAATAATATCTGGCTTGAATCTGTAAAATGGATAATTCTGACAAATGGATAATATTGGTGGGTTAACTGTCACTTCTGAACACCACTTTGTGGGATGAGACTCTATTTATAAATCATAACTCACTTTTAAGACGAACACTGACATTTATTAAGACGAAGACAAAACAAAAATACAGTTAAAAGCACTCTTCTCAATCTATATTTAGCTTAAAAGCAACAACTTTGGCTTCATTTACTTAGCACCGTCGAATATTTCTAAGATTTTCATACGTCATTTAAATCTTCTATTTTATATCGTCAAGAATATTCTGTTCCTTTTAACAAAACCGCCGTCGTCCGATTCTTTCTCGTTCTATTTATTTTTTCTGCATTTCCACTTCACGCAACTTCGTAACCGTTTTAATCTCGAGCGGAATACAGAGTCGGGGACATTCAGTCTGATGCAAGTGTTTCTTACAAAATTCCCCACATATATTTATTAGTATTTATGTATAATGGAATTTAAATATTTTAAAATATATTATTCATTTCGAAAATACCACTGTTTTAGTTACTCAGTTATAAAACATGTAATATTGTAATATTTTTTTATGACTGTATTTTATTTGAATACAATGCTTGTGTGGTTACAATTTTATAGTACATGTTTTTTTTTTTTATATATATATATATAAATAAGACATTTTCCAGTTGGGCCACAGTTGTTTATTGAAAAGCGATGTATATACAGGTATAAACAGGACGATGTATAAACAGGATGGTAACAATTAAAGTATGGATGTTTAAAGCTCAATCATGAAAAATATACTGAGGCAAACTCTATACATTCATACATGGACAGTTATCACAGGGATTTGAGGCCCGTGCACCGTGTCTACAATTACAGGGTTCCCCAAAATGCATTTTGTGCATTCTGAATTTTTTATTAGAAAATTCATTGTCCAAATAGAAATTTATTTCATACTTTTCAAACGGACGTTTTTTATTTAGGGGAGACCGGGGCTAGTAGGCGCAGTTTTTAGTTATTGATTTTTATTAATTTTTTGTTTAAGTTTTTTATGAAACTTTAATTGTACTTTTAAAGAACAGGTATTGGGCCATAAATACCCGGAGTTTTGAGTTTGTAGCTTTTGTAGTTTATGTTTAGCGGAAGCCTAAAGTAAAAGGAAAGTTGTGCGCCAACCTACCCCGTTACAGGGCAAGTTGACTATACCTATGGGGTAAGTTGGCACACGCTTTATAAAAATTTAAATGAAACTCAAATAAGACACGAAGTTAAGAGAAATCAATTTCTTTATTACTAGTAAGTTTAAACAAAGGCGTTATCGCCGTACAATGTAAATTCTAACTTATACAGACATAAAAATAATGAATAAATTATTAACATTGAGTAACTTCCATCCTACGTGATATCATCACCAGAGTTACAGTTGTCACAAATAAAAAATCCAGTGTCTCCATCTGGGCAAGCCTCGTGTGCCCAAAATTTTGCATTGCAACTACTTTTCTCGGTGTTTGCTGCTTTTCAAGCTACCAGCACACACCGAACACCGAGCCAACTTGCCCCGTGTTCAATGCGCCTACTAGCCCCATAATAAATTTCTTCACAAAAGGGACACGTAACCATCTAAGCATAAATAATCCAAGTAAATCTCATATGGGGCAGGTACAGTTAATCATACACTAAGAAAAACTGCACCAGTTAAATCGCAATAATTAAGATAAGTATTAGAAATTAGAAAAAGAATGAAGCAACAAAAAATTACTTATGAGTGCAAAAAATAGAAAAACCGTAATAAATATCCACTGCACGTAGGTAACGCTGCAAAACTACAATGAGGATTGTAAAAAGGAAGAAGAAAGGTACTCTGTGACTGGTTGCGCAATCTATCCACAAACAGGCGATTTTTATGAGGCGATTTATGACTGCGCCTACTTACCCCTGTAGCCAACTAGCCCCAGTCTCCCTTACTGTTGCCAAAATTTAAAAAGAAAGAAAAAAACATGCATCGATTATGAAACACTTTCCAACATATTCAAAATAATGTAGGAAATAGGATGTCTAATTGAACCATTTGGAAACACATTAACACATTTCAAAACACTGTTTCAGGAATTCCCATCTACAGTCGGAAAATTATACGAATTCTTTAAGCAGCCCTGTATGTGATATATAGATTTGTATCTATAAACTGCGTACATGCTAAAAATTTGAGTTCAGTAAGGACATACATACCACAGTTAAAAATTCCCTTTCAGCAATTTCTGCTGATAAGTTAATGGTACGTAAATTCTTTTGTGCATCCCTATAAACGAGATATAAAATTTATACACAACGATTACGTGCAAAAAGTTAAAATTTGCATGAAATCATTATTTATAAATGTCTTTATCTATAACCGAGAGATGACAGCACAAGGTGGATATTTATTTGCTTAAATTAAGGCTTTTTTCGGTGTTTATAGATTTTTAATTTTTCAAGAGGGCGAAATGTAAAAAGTAAGTTCATTTGTATTTTTTCTATCATGGATCCAAAATTGCAAGTTATAATCTTAGCTTGTGGACTTTCTTGAAATACGTATTTTTTTTAAATTGCGAAATTAAATGTTCAAGACTATTTTTTATGCATTTTTGTAATGTACAAAATATAGGATTCTAGGCACAAATGGGCACATATTGTTGTTAGAAATTTAGGAGACAGTTATTTATGCAATCTCCTTTCGAAGATATTTATGAAATAAATTGTTATTAAGTCTGCAATACGATTACCGTATATACTCGCGTATAAGTTGACCCCCTAACTTTCGAATGCAAATTCTGGAAAAAATAAAAAACCCGCGTATAAGTCGAACCCACACTTTTTACTTCAATTTTCCACAAAATCAAACTAAAGATTTCACTTGTCAATGCAAAAAGGTAGTAAATAAACAAAAACAAATCACTGAAATTTTTTTAAATGATAAATTATTATTATCTGTATATTTTATATATTATTTTTTTATTCATACACATATAAAGGCATAATTTTGCACAGTGGCGTGGAGTGAAAATTTTCGGTGGTCATCGCAATTATTTAAGTTTGTGGTGAAAAAATATTAACTCTAAAATTCAATGGTTGAATGTTCAAAAAAGAAACTTTAAATCTTACCTTCACTTATACATGAACTCCAAATGTTCTGCTAAAACTGGATCGTAGAGTTTTAAAAGCTTATTAAGAGTTTTAAAATATTGTTTGGTCATCGCCGCATCCAGCGATGACCGGACGCCACGCCACTGATTTTGCAGTATTCGAAGTTTATGTTTTTGCTTTTCTAACTGACTCGCGTATATGTCGACCCCCCCCCCCCAATTTGATCAGCAAAAATTGTCAGAAATTCCTCGACTTATACGCGAGTATATACGGTATTCTTATTTTATTAGTAATTATAGTTATAACGTTTTTAGTCTCTGCAAAGAAATAAATATATTTTTTTGTAGTTCATAAAAATACTAATTATAGTACATAATATACAATTTAAAAATTTTTTAAATATAAATATAAGCAAAATACATAATTATGCATATTATTCTACTAGAAATACTCATATTTAGTTCTTTTACATTTTATCAAATAAATACAAAAAAAAAAAATAAGCTTAACTGTAACGCTCAAACAATACGCACTCCATCATATTTGTTCTCCTTTTCTTTTTTTCTTTTCCTTCAAAAGAACTGACAAGCTGAGTAAATTAGACTTTACGAGAAAAAAGAATGTTTACAAAGTGGTTGCCGACAAGGCATTTGTGCTATGCTGTATTTTAAATTAACTGAGTTATTTTGTAAATAGTAACATGTAAATAGGATGTAAATATTAAAACTTATTAATCTATGATAAGTTATCCAGTTTTATTTCGTAACATAAGAATAGTTTCCACCCCGGATTCTGAATAATATGTTACAGAAGTGGCGCCCCAACGTCTGGCACGAATAGAAGCAAGATATGAAGATAAGTATTATTTTAAATTGACTTAAACTGTTTTAATAAGAATATTTAGATACTAAAGTACAAAAATTTATACAAAAGTACTTTTGATTCATCCGGAATCTGATGATTTTTGAAAATTGTATTTGATTCGTCCAGAATCGAAATATTTTGGAATTGTTCTATTCAGTTGAATGATATTTTCCTTAGAATTGAAATACGAAAAGTCGTCTGCAGCTTCAAGTATTTTAGTATCTGAATTAAATGAAGGTATTCATAAGAGAAATAATTCTAATAATTATTTTTGAAAAAATAAAAATCGTTTGCTTTATTTTATACATTTATATAGTTGCACTGAGCTATTTATTATGAAGTTGTTATTGTAAATGAGTGCTTGGCATTATTTAATTATTATATGATTGATATTATTGTGTAAGAAAAAAAAAAAAAAAAAAAGGCAAATAGTTGGTGTCATTATATTGAGTTTTGAAAGATATTATATGTTATTTATGTTCTATATATGTTAAAAATTACGTATTTTGCTAAGAGTTATTCGTAACGCGAATTAAGTTTGAAGTTAGCTAAAACATATTTAGTTCAAATGATGGCGTTTCTTTCAAAGGGTAAGAAAATTGATTTAATCACATTAGCTTCAGAATTAAAAGTAGAAGTAAGTAGCGATGATAAAGTCCTCGAATTACGTGATAAAATTGTAAATAGTGAGGCATTTAAAGATAACATAGATTTTGTACAGGGAATTTATGAAAATATCGTAGAAGAAAGAAAGACTCTTGAGGAAGAGAAACGTTTAGCCGAAGAAAGAGAATTTGAGCTACAAAAGCTCAGGTTAGAAGCAGGAACAAGAGATGTTGTTGCAAATACAAGCAACCCTCTAGAAACTTCTTCAATACGCGTTGACTTGAAAAAGGTTTTACCCGATTTCAATCCTGAAAAGGATGATATGAATTTATTTTTAATAACTTTTGAGAGGCAAATGAAACTTTTAAAGGTTTCTAAAGAACTGTGGATCACGTATTTAATTGGAGTCCTTCCAAATGAAATCGGTAAATTAATAGCGCGTGAACCGGAAGAAAAATTTGAGGATTATTCTTATATTAAAGATATATTGTTGCAGAGGTTCAAGTTAACTTCAGAAAGGTTTAGAGTTTTGTTTAGTCGACATCCAAAGCGAACCGATATTAGCTGGAAAGAATATTATTTTGAAATTAGAAGCTATTTTGAGGGATGGCTATCTGAATTAAATATAAATTCCTTTGAAAAATTATCGAAATTAATTATTGCTGACCAATTAAAGAAAAAGGTTTCCCCTGATTGTAAAGAACATTATTTAGATCAATGGGAGAATTTAACAGATCCTGTTGAATTAGCTGAAAAGTTAGATTTATATGATAATTTGAGGTCACACAAAGTAGAAATAAAGAGATCAAATAAAATCAGTGAGGTCGAGAATTCTAATCGCTTTGAAAAAACGCCTTTAGATTTTAAAAGAAATGATTTTGGTAAAATTGGCAATCAAAAAGAGTCCAAGAGAAATAAAATTAATTACCCTTCAAATTTAAATCGACCAATGTTAAGTTGCTATGGTTGTGGAAACCAGGGAGTTATTAAATCCAAGTGTCCAACCTGTTCTCCGAAAAATGTATCGGTGCACTTTCAATCACTAGAATTTCGTACATGTAATATGCAAACATCACCAACATTACTGGTAAAAATAAGCATAAATGGTCTCTCTGGCACAGCTTGTGCTGACAGTGGCGCAACACATTGCGTTGCGGGTGAAGGTTTGTATTCTTTATTAAAAGACCAAGGTGTGAAGTTTGAAAAAACGCAAATGATCGTAGTCTTAGCGGATGGGCTACAAAACACTACCGAAGTTTATAAAACAGAAGTTCATGTTAAAATTGAAGGTCGCGACATTAAAACAACACTTTATGCTCTGCCGAATGCCAGAAATAATCGTACAATTTTAGGAATCGATTTTTTACGCAAAGCAAAAATTGTTTTGGATGTAGTAAATCAAGAATGGTTCTTCGCTGATAGATGTAAGTGGAAGTATAGATTCGCTGAAGATACATATAGACCTCCCAGTGAATTAGCGATAAAATCCGTTGAATTAGACACCGTTTTTCTTAGAGAAGATGAAGGTAGACATCTCACTTCAGAGCAACAAGTTAGGTTGAATGAACTGCTTGAAAAATTTACTAGTAGCTTCCAACTAGGGGAAGAGACTACACCTAAAGTTAAACATTATATTGATACAGGATCACGGATGGGCATAATTTTATCTGATGAAATTGATAGTCCTGCACATGATAGAAAAGGCTATGTAAAAGATTGCCGTAGGAATTTCGATTATAGGGGTAAGAACAGAAATTTTAATAGACCAATTGTTAACAGAAGCAATAATAGATATGGTCAAAAATATGTTAAACAGTCATTTAACCATGGAAATTACAATAAAAATAATTATGATGGCCGACGATCAGGTAGAGGTAGCTATCAGGAGCAAAGAAATTCCCAACCATCACACAGGTATGATGCACGGCGAACTGCAGATTCGTCTAGAACTGATGATCAGGATAATTACAAATTGGATTATAGGTCTGGAGGTTACAGACATGATAATGGGTACTATGGAAATCAAAGATCTCCTACTTCTTATACCATTGCCACTAAAGAAAACCCCTTTTCTCCCTTAGGAAATTATCATATATCAGCTTTGTGTCCTTACACGCAAGATGATGGTGGATCTTCTAAAGGCTTTATTCGTCCTAGAGGCAGACCCGGGAAACATCAGACGCCCAGCCAGCAAATATTTACGAAAGGGCCACAAAACACGAGAGCCATAGAGGATTTTAGGCACCAGAAAGCATCCCGAAGGAATCCACCCAGGAAATGCACACTGCATCTGAGGGACCAGTAATGCAGTGTGAGGGGAAGAGTGTAACGCTCAAACAATACGCACTCCATCATATTTGTTCTCCTTTTCTTTTTTTCTTTTCCTTCAAAAGAACTGACAAGCTGAGTAAATTAGACTTTACGAGAAAAAAGAATGTTTACAAAGTGGTTGCCGACAAGGCATTTGTGCTATGCTGTATTTTAAATTAACTGAGTTATTTTGTAAATAGTAACATGTAAATAGGATGTAAATATTAAAACTTATTAATCTATGATAAGTTATCCAGTTTTATTTCGTAACATAAGAATAGTTTCCACCCCGGATTCTGAATAATATGTTACATAACATTTTTTAGTATTTTTCCAGTTCATTTTGCAACATTTTAAAGTAATTTTACCAAAAAATTTGAGAAAACAAAAATTCAGGCACAAATGGGTTAAATTTAAAAGCGCATACGGAAATTAAAAACGCACTTTCAGCAGTTATTGCTCAAAGGTAGTACTGTAACCGATTTCCTGTGTGTGTCTCTGTAAAGGAACGATAAATGCTATGAGCGCCGTATTCTATAGTAATAATCGTGTTGTAAATTTCATTGATTTATAACAATTGCAATACATTTGGAATAGCTTAATGTCGTTAAAATACACTGGAAACGATTTTTACCCATTGACCATAATGTAACGGAATTCTTTAAAATGCCCCTCTAAATGAACTATTAACGTTACACAATTCATAATGAATACCATACATGCCATGGTAAACATCATTAACATATATCCATCGCATGAAAATCCTAGTATATTTATGGGAGGTAGAGCGTGGTCAGACGGACCAAATTCATAAACACTTTTCAACTTTGTTGGAAGAGTGTTAAAAAGGCCTGAATAATAATATTTCAAAAGAATACATTTTCAATTATGTTTATTTACACGTGGATATTGAAAATGAAAGAAAACTCTAAAATAAACAAATTATTAAATGCAAAAAAACATTTACTGATAAAAAAATGCATCATATTTAAAGTGAATTGTGCATTTTCAAGCGTTGACGTATTTTTTAATGATACATGAAGCACTATTTCATAATACTACATTGATAACAGAACATAAAGGAAAATTTTCGACCTCATGGTTAAAAACTATTTTGTCTTTTTAATATAATTTTGAATTTACGGTTATTTGAATCATGTATTTTATTTTTATTATGTTGTATCAAAGGTAATTTCGTTTTCACAATCAAATCCTTGTTGCAATATTTCAACACAAAATAAACGTATCACAAATCAAAATATAAACTATGAAATTCTATGGTTTCTTTTCATCATCTTGCAAGCTGAACAGTACCATTTTGATACCAATCGTTCGATTTGGAAGCAAAAAAATTTATACAAACCTGTTCCAGATCATCAACGTTAGAAAAGTGCCTTCCCTGAAAAAACGATGCCATAGAACGGAACATGTGCTTGTCCGAAGGCGTAAGGTCCGGGCTATATGGGGAGGTGATGTAAAAGCTCAATTCCTTCAAGATCTTCTATTTTATTGCGAGTCATGCGAGACATGTGCAGTCTTCAGTGTCTTCTTGGTGAAGAGCTCTTCTCTGTTGACTAATGCAGGATACTTGATTTTCAAAGAATCATATATCCTGTCAAGTTGTTCACATTTAATTTCAGAGTTGATCGATTGACCATGTGGGATGATTTCAAAATGAATGACTTGCTCAAGATTACACCAGACGCTGATCATGAACTTCTTTTCAAATCACCCTTCTTTTTCAACAGGTTGGGCTGATTGGTCCATATCCAAACTTTGTTTTCTATTATCTGGGTTTTGTAGATACAGTATAACTTCAAAAATCCGGCATCATCGGGTTCGAGATTATGCCGGATTTTTTGGAAGAATGTCAAAAGCAGTAAGTAGGAATATCAAAAGTAGTACTATGTTCTTAATGGTGCCTTTAGCCGTAATTTAATTCATTATTAAGTGATAATTATGTAAGGAATAGAGAAAATTAAATATAAAAATCTTACATTAATTGATATTTTCTATGTTACAGAAA
Organism: Maratus speciosus; assembly: GCA_963932465.1. NCBI lineage: Eukaryota > Metazoa > Arthropoda > Arachnida > Araneae > Salticidae > Maratus > Maratus speciosus. Next base: position 459,942,977 of record OZ010792.1, read on the forward strand.
AAAATGTAATAAAGTGTGAAATTATTTCTTACCGTATAATTTCGGAAACATCGATATGAATTTTGTTTGCTTCAATTTTTTTGGCCGTTCTTTAACAATTTTTTCTCGTATTTTATACAAATAAAGAATATCTATTTCAGAAATACAGTCTTGTTCTCTAAAGAAAATATTAATTATCCAGCCAAATTTATGCATTTTTTCTAGTGACACCTTTTCTTCTGCCTGTTGTTCATCCTTGTCTTCGGAGCTGTTACTAGCGTTATCGGCGGTTCTTTTCAGCACAGCGTCACAAGAGAGACTCCCACAAAATTTCTTCAGAAAATAATCACCTCTGACAAATGGAAAAAGTCAAAGATTATTTTTTTGCATTTTCTCTTTCGAACTTGAAGTTTTTAATTCATAAACAATTGTTATTTTTCTTCTACCATAACTTAAATGTGTAAAAGAAAAAGAAAGGAAAAACATGGTTTTGATGCTGGATTTTTTAAGTTGCTGGATTTCTAAATGCCGGATTTTTGAAGTCACACTGTATACCCATTTCTCAACGCAGTTTTCTAGAAAAGTTCTGCACATTTCCACTCCGTGAATTGCTTGTTTTGCGGTCAGTTCATGAAGAACTTCTCTTGAGTTCTTTTACGTTTTTTGTAGTTTATGTAGAGTTATTATGTTATTTTAACTTCAGGTCTCAAGAGGTTAAAATAAATATTATTTGCATATGCGTTTTGAAAATGTCTTCAAGACAGTGTGGCCAAGAATATTTTAGGGAACACCGTAAAATATTAACTTAATTCTCAATAACCTAAATTCAAAATCACAAATTTAAAAGCCTTAAACAAAGGAATGATCTACAAATCCTCAAAACTTTTTACTGTTAAGTACTCAAGTTAAATGATTATGAAAATGATTTACTTTTTTGATCATATTGTCTTGGAGATATTTTTAAAACTCATATAAAAATAATTTTTTTAACCTCTTGAGACTTGAAGTTAAGGTTATACTAAAAATAATCATTCATTCCTTTTGCACAAATAAAATGGAATAATAGATGACAGAAAAAATAACTTTTCTAAAATCGATAATTTAGGGAATTGGTAATTTAATTTCACATATATGGACCTAAAATTACTAACACCGTAAAATATCAACTTAATTATGAATAATCTAAATTCAAAATCACAATTTGAAAGGCTTTAAAACAAGTGAATGATCTACTAATCCTCAAATCATTTTTATAAAAATTATTGTTAAGTAGATAAAGTTAAAAAATGCTATAAAAAGTGATAGAAAATCTTTATTAAGATTGACGATCGTTTCGTCGCACCAACGGCGACATTTTCAAAATCATTTATGATAGAAAATACTTTCGCAAAAATTTTTTAAAACTATAAACATAGTAAACAATGTCACAAGACATGATGCATAATGAAAAATCATTATTGATATTTTCTATCATAAATGATTTTGAAAATGTCGCCGTTGGTGCGACGAAACGATCGTCAATCTTAATAAAGATTTTCTATCACTTTTTAAGGCATTTTTTAACTTTATCTGTTTATAAGTGATTATTATACATGATAATCACTATTATATATGTATATATGAATTATATATGAATATTGTTAAGTATTCAAGTTAAATGATTATGAAAATTATTTGCTTTCTTGGTCACACTGATTGAAATATATTTTGAAAACTCATATGAAAATAACATATACTTATTTTAAATATATTTAAATTCATGATTGTTTGTAGTATTCCCTTAACTTTAGGTCTCAAGAGGTTAAAATAAATATTATTTTCATTTGCGTTTTGAAAATATCTTCAAGATAGTGTGGATAAGAAAGTAAGTAATTTTCATAATTATTTAACTTGAGTACTTAACATTAAATATTTTTGAGAATTTGTAGTTCATTCACTTGTTTCAAGTCGTTCCATTTGTGATTGTGGGAGTTTATGTTATTGATAATTAAATTGATATATTACGATATTAGTAATTTTAGGTTCATATTTATGAACCTAAATTACCAATCTCCAAATATATCAATTTTAGAAAGATCTTTTTTCTTTCATCTATGTTGTCATTTTGTTTTTTGCAAAAGCAACGAATGATTATTTTTTGTATTACCTTAACTTCAGGTCTCAAGAGGTTAAAATAAATATTATTTGCATATGAGTTTTGAAAATATCTTCAAGACAATGTGACCAAAAAATTAAGTAATTTTTATAATCATTGAACTTGAGTACAAAGTTTTAAGCATTTGCAGATCATGCACTTGTTTAAAGTCTTTCAATTAGTGATGGTGAATTTAGGTTATTGATAATTAAATTGATATCTTACGGTGTTAGTAATTTTAGGTCTATATTTGTGAACCTAAATTACCAATCCCCAAATGTATCAATTTTAGAAACGATCCTTTTTCTGTCATCTATGATGTCATTTTTTTGCTCAGAAGCAATAAATGATTATTTGCGGTAATACCTTAACTTTAGGTCTCAAGAGGTTAAAATAATTTTATTAGTACCCTAAATAGTATCTAACAAACATCAAATTACCTGAATACATGGCTGATCATATAAGCTCTCATAAGCATCACTACAATTTAATATTTCAGAGAATAGTGATTTTATCTTCATTTCGTGAAATATATATGAATAAAAATATTTAATATATACCTTATTTCGAGAAACGTTTTCTAGCTTATGAAATCAAAGCTATTTTACTATAAGAGTACAGTAGTTATAGAGGGTGAGCTGCAAAGTATGAATGTTTTAAATTAGACAATGGTATAACTTTAAAAGCTTATGATATTTATGCAACAGAAATAAACTTCAAAGAGAAATTCTAGGAACTCTAGATCATGAACACATGCTAAGCAAAGTCACTTAATGGATTATGTTCACAGAAATCAATTTAAGGATTTATTCTAATGCATTAATATTGTTGGCATACTGTTTAATCACATTAAACAAATATGCAATAAATAGATCAGAAACATCGAATTGATATTTTCTGATATATCTTATGAAAATCAACATAATGATACCTTTATACATTAAAAAGTCCTTCCGGCCAGTAACGGGAGGAAGAGGTAGCTTTCATATTCCTTATTTTAAAAAAGCCAACTTATATTATTCAAACACACGAAGCTCAATTTAGTGGAAACCAAATATAGGAGATTCAATACTAATTTTTATCAATATAATGAATGAGAATTTCGCGAAATTAGTCAGCTTTATCCAAGCTACTTTTATTTAAAGTAACTTATATTTGGCTGCCAAATTCGGCAATTTCTTAAAGTGCCTGAAATTTTAAGACAACATGGTGGATGAGGCTAACCAGTGAACTTGGTCGAGACCTCAGTAATTGCTGTGCACATGCTCACTCACATCGGAATCGATTGATATATACGAGTGCTGTCGCAGGCAAAAAATCAGATTTTTCAAAATGTCACCCACATTAGATATTGAAATTGCTATATCTGAGCCATTTTTTAAGATAAAGACAAACAAAAAATGCTCCTGAATCCTTATATCAAGGTCAAATACTTAAGAAAGAAACCTTTTTCAATTTCTAATTTTTTTGCACCTCACTTTAAATATATATATTTTTAATTTAACGGCCGCCATTTTGAAACAAGATGGCTGATGAAGCTGGCCAGCGAACTTGGTCGAGATATTGATGTATACTATCCACATGCCTTCTTACGTCGAAATAGGCGAATACGTGTGTTATCGCGTGGCAAATACAAGATCGTTTCAAAATGTTAGCCATGCTAGAAATTCAAAGTGCTATAATTCAACCATTTTTTAAAATATAAACAAAAGAACAAATTTTCAGAAACAAAAACTGCTCCGAAATCTTTGTATCAAGGCCAAACACATAAAAAAAATCTTTTTCATTTTCCAATTTTTTAATACCTCATTTTAAATTTTATTTATTTATTTTAAATGACAACCCTTTTGAAACAAGATGGCGAATGAAGCTGGCCAACGAACTCAGTCGAGACATTGGTATGTACTATGTACAGACCAAGTTACATCCAACTCGGTTCATAAATACGCCTGTTACCGCGTGACAAAAATCAGGTCGTTTTAAATTGTCAGCCACAATAGAAATTCAAAATGCTATAACTCAGCTATTTTTTTAGATATAGACGAAACAAAAACTGTTCCGAAATCTTTGTATTAAGGTCAAACACATATACGAAAAAAATCTTTTTCATTTTCCAATTTTTTGGTATCTCATTTTAAATTTTAAATTTTTTAAAATTTTTTAAATGGCCGCCATTTTGAAACAAGATGGCGGACGAAGCTAGACAACGAACTCGGTCGAGATATTTATATGTACTATGTACAGACCAAGGTACATCCAAATCGGTTCATAAATACGCCCGTTATCGCGTGACAAAAATCAGGACGTTTCAAAATGTCAGCCACGCTAGAAATTCAAAATGCTGTAACTCAGCCATTTTTTTAATATATAGACGAAACGCCATGTACGCTAATAGCGTCTGGTGCATGTAAAATCCGTCGTGGGTGCAAAGTCCTCCAAGTTACCTGTGAATTATACCTCTGGAGGTGCCTTGCCAGGCGAAGGTCTCGTCATCTGATCAAAGTTCTAAATTACGAGACCAACATGAGTAGCAATGTGCAGGTGCCAAACAACAGGATATAACGTTAAGTAACCGGCAAAACATAGTATACACAAACGAGCAATAGGCACTGCAGATAGGATGACGATCGAGGCAATGATGTCAGGTTTATTGCCGCTTCGTGGCGGTTAGGCGTCTTTTGCCCCGATGCCAGGAACTAAACCTGGGGCATCCCGGCAGGTAGGGGCCTGGTCATCGGTTAGAAAGAAAGAAAGATATAGGCGAAACAAAAACTGCTCCCGAATCTTTTTATCAAGGTCAAACACATAAGAAAAAATATTTTTTCAATTTTCAATTTTTCGGTACCACATTTCAAATTTAAATTTTTCTTAAAATTTTAAATGGCCGCCATTTTTAAACAAGATGGCGGATAAATCTAGCCAACGAACTTGGTCGAGACATTGGTATGTACTATGTATAAACGAAGTTACATCCAAATCGGTTCATAAATACGCCTTTTATCGCGTGACAAAATTCAGGACGTTTCAAAATGTCAGCCACGCTAGCAATTCAAAATGCTATAACTCAGCCATTTTTAAAGATATAGACGAAACAAAAACTTTTCCGGAATCTTTGTATAAAGGTCAAATACGTAAGAAAAAAATATTTTTCCATTTTCATTTTTTTTTGGTACCACATTTTAAATTTTAAATTTCTTAAAATTTTTTAAATGGCCGCCATTTTGAAACAAAATGACGGATGAAGCTGGCCAACGAACTCGGTCGAGACATTGGTATGTACTATGTACTCACCGAATTACATCCAAATCGGTTCATAAATACGAGAGTTACAGTGTGACAAATGTCAGATATATATATATAATATATATATCAATTTTGAACTGAGGGTGGTTTCGGGGTCTGGGGGTCATGATCGATGAAAATATACCAAAATTTTTTGAAATCGCTTTCCTCCGAACGGCTGCAATAGGTAGCTTTTTGTAATGAAAGCTACCTAAAATGTATATTTTATTTTAGAATGACAAGCAGTGATCATTGTTTTCTTTTTTTTTAACGTAATATTTATTTATATATTTATTTCCATTTGAAGGATTGAAGAAATTTAACCCTATCTGCGTTACAAAGAAAAAACATCTTCGTGAGTAAGATTAACGTAATTTTGACGTTGATAACGAATAGATCGATAAATTTCTCTTTTACTACAATCTATTTTAAATTCTAGATGTTGCATAATTTAAATTTTTAACCTGTCGAATAAGGGTAAATCTACTTTGAAGTGCGATTAATTAGAAAACTATATTTCAATTTACTATTTTTTATGTACTAAGGGGCTCTGCCCCATACGAGCTACGCTCGCCAACCCCCGTTCAGACACCGCAAACTCTAGAAGCACGCTAATTTGATCGGCTTTAAAACATTCCGGAAGAATGAATTCTAATTTAAAAAAGTCCTTCCGGCCAGTGCCTGGAGGAAGAGGTAGCTTTCATAATCCTTATTTAAAAAAAGCCAACTTATATCATGCAAACACACGAAGCTCAATTTAGTGGAAACCGAATATAGGAGATTCAATACTAATTTTTATCAATATAATGAATGAGAATTTCGCGAAATTAGTCAGCTTTATCCAAGCTGCTTTTCTTTAAAGTAACTTATATTTGGCTGCCAAATTCGGCAATTTCTTAAAGTGCCTGTCATTTTAAGACAACATGGTGGATGAGGCTAAGCAGTGAACTTGGTCGAGACCTTAGTAATTGCTGTGCACACGCTCACTCACATCGGAATCGGTTAATATATAGGAGTGCTGTCGCATGCAAAAAATCAGATTTTTCAAAATGTCACCCACAATAGAAATTGAAACTGCTATATCTGAGAGATTTTTTAAGGTAAAGACAAACAAAAAATGCTCCTGAATCCTTATATCAAGATCAAATACTTAAGAAAGAAACCTTTTTCAATTTCTAATTTTTTTGCACCTCACTTTAAATATATATATTTTTTTTTAATTTAATGGCCGCCATTTTGAAACAAGATGGCTGATGAATCTGACCAGCGAACTTGGTCGAGGTGTTGATGTATACTATCCACATGCCTTCTTACATCGAAATCGCGAATACGTGTGTTATCGCGTGACAAATACAAGATCGTTTCAAAATTTTAGCCATGCTAGAAATTCAAAGTGCTATAAATCAACCATTTTTTAAGATATCAACAAAAGAACAAATTTTCAGAAACAAAAACTGCTCCGGAATCTTTGTATTAAGGTCAAACACATACAAAAAAATCTTTCTCATTTTCCAATTTTTTAGTATCTCATTTAAATTTTTTTATTTTTTAATTTTTTTAAATGGTCGCCATTTTGAAACAAGATTGCGGATGAAGCTGGCCAACGAACTCGGTCGAGATATTTGTATGTACTATGTACACACCAAGGTACATCCAAGTCGGTTCATAAATACGCCTGTTATTACGTGAGAAAAATCAGGACGTTTCAAAATGTCAGCCACGCTAGAAATTCAAAATGCTATAACTCAGCCATTTCTTAAGATATAGACAAAACAAAAACTGCTCCCGAATCTTTTTATCAAGGCCAAACACATAAGAAGAAAATATTTTTTCAATTTTCAATTTTTGGTACCACATTTCAAATTTAAATTTTTCTTAAAAATTTAAATGGCCGCCATTTTTAAACAAGATGGCGGGTGAAGCTGGCCAAAGAACCCGGTTGAGGCATTGGTATGTATTATGTATAAACGAAGTTACATCCAAATCGGTTCATAAATACGCCTTTTATCGCGTGACAAAATTCAGGACGTTTCAAAATGTCAGCCACGCTAGAAATTCAAAATGCTATAACTCAGCCATTTTTTAAGATATAGACGAAACAAAAACTTCTCCGAAATCTTTGTATAAAGGTCAAATACATAAGAAAAAAAATATTTTTCCATTTTCAATTTTTTGGTACCATATTTCAAATTTTAAATTTTTAAAAAAATTTTAAATGGCCGCCATTTTGAAACAAAATGGCGAATGAAGCTGGCCAACGAACTCGGTCGAGAGATTGGTATGTACTATGTACACACCGAATTACATCCAAATCGGTTCATAAATACGCCTTTTATCGCGTGACAAAATTCAGGACGTTTCAAAATGTCAGCCACGCTAGAAATTCAAAATGCTATAACTCAGCCATTTTTTAAGATATAGACGAAACAAAAACTGCTCCGGAATCTTTGTATAAAGGTCAAATACATAAGAAAAAAATATTTTTCCATTTTTAATTTTTTGGTACCACATTTCAAGTTTTAAATTTTTTTTAAATTTTTAAATGGCCGCCACTTTGAAACAAAACGGCGGATGAAGATGGCCAACGAACTCGGTCGAGACATTGGTATGTACTATGTACACACCGAATTACATCGAAATCGGTTCATAATTACGGGAGTTACAGTGTGACATAGGTCAGATATATATATATATATATATATATATATATATATATATATATATCAATTTTGAACGAAGGGTGGTTTCGGGGTCTGGGGGTCATGATCGATGAAAATATACCAAAATTCTTTGAAATCGCTTTCCTCCGAACGGCTGCAATAGGTAGCTTTTTTGTAAAGAAAGCTACCTAAAACAGTGGCTATGTCCTTGTTAGCGGGTTGTTTTCGTCTTTGATTAAATCAGATCAGTGAAACATGTGAAAATAAGCTAATATAAAATTATTTAAGTAAACAGAGTCTCAGTCTTCCGATATTTTTTAACAACGCTATATAAGAAAGTTTTTAAAATAAGACATTTTAAATGTATCGTTTTAAATCTGACGTAATTTTCACCAAAGTTTTCTTTCTCTTTTTAACATTCACTTGAAAATACTTTTGTTGTTACAAAGGAAATATTATTTGCGCTGTCTTAGAATTCTCAACACAAGAGCAATGCGACTCTTGTAAGCACTTCAATGACATCTGAATTGGTTCATTGGCTCAAAATACTTCAATTTGTTGGATTTCTGTACGCAAGTAAACCCTATTGGTTTCTAATGGAAGCCTATGGGAATTTGGCGAAATATTAGATATATCGCCAAGTTCAAGACAAACTTGGCAATATTTGGCGACAGAAAAGGGTCCCCCTATGGTAACCCCCCTTACAGGTATGGAGATGCATTAAATGCTGTTCAATATATATAGAGATTAATTTAAAAAGATTATTTCAAAATATGAAATAAATGTCTCGCGCAAGTATATTTTTAAATTTAAACTGTTTGGCAATATTATGGTTTGGCAATTTTAAATATGACGAAATTTCCTCCATTTACATCTTTTAACGCATATTAATGAATTTATTATTTTACTATTTTCTTTCTCTTTTAAAATTTGTAAATATAGTTTTTATGACATAATTATCACTATTTTTCTGCTTTTAATACGTAATCATTTAATTCTCATTTGAAAGTTTTTTCTGTTTATAACAGTCCCGTGTAAATAAATTTTTAATTTCTAAAAGTTGTAAACTCTAGAAATGCTGAAAATTTGAATTTAAAATAGAAATAAAACCAAAAAAATGCGTCAAATAAAAAAAATAAATGCAGTCTGCACACCGGAAACTTCTAATGTATAAAATGATCTAAAAAGGGTTAAATTCCTATGTATAGTTTTTGCTACTATAAAACTTTTGTAATGGAAAGATTTTGACTAGTTTTAACTTTAAAATCTCTTAAAATATTTCTTCGATATGAAAACTGTCTGCATCAGCGTGTTTATCAAAAATTTCCCTATAATACCTCGATTTCCATATTTTTGTATACAATATTTTTCTTAATATTAGCGAAGAACCGGTCACAAAAAATTCATAACCGGCGGCGGTGACAGCAATAGTTATTTTTTTACATTAGAGAGATTTTAAAGTAATTTTCAAGAATTATTTTTTTAATCTATCTCTGTGGCGTGCAGCCCAGTTGAGGAAGATTAACCCGTTTTCACCTAAAACAATATAAAAAATTCAGCATTTGCTCCCGGCTAATATTCCATAACGAAATTAAAACTTCATCTGTAAAAAAAAAAAAAACTAATGTATAATGACATCTAGAGATAATCGAATCTAAAAACATGTAGGAAACGTGAGGGTAAAGGCACCCTTTTCCATAAATTTTGATTTTGAATGAACACATTGGTCTCAATTTATTTGATGGCTGCATAAAATATATTAGAACCTCACTCAGTATCACCATTATACTAGATTGTGTCAAATTATAATTTTGTAAGAAATTTTCAATTTTTTCCCATTCATCGGGGTAAAGAACAGCAGTAAAGAGGTGAAGCCCCCTTTTGTTTAACCGGCCAACTGAAAGTTCACAGAATCCTAATCGAGATAGACTACAAGGCATTTAGAAGCTAAAGAGTTTCCGTTCTTCACTGAATTTTTTCATTTGTAGATATTTGCAGTATTATCATTTCAACAATCGCATGATTGTTTATAAATTTCACATCAAAAATGAAAAAATGGAACACACCTAATTTTCTCTGCAGGGAATGCAACGTTCTTTGCATGTTATCCACACAGAACTGGTACGATTGAAGCCTAACTTTGACTACTGTTTAACATTGAAAAAAACGTTGCGTTTATATTAAAATAGTCGGTACGTGTTTTTGCCCCGAACATGTCTTCGCTCCCGCCTACCCTACATTCATAAACAGAGTAATGGGCACAATTCTTTGCATAGTCTTGTATATTAATTTATTTATATCTATGACCATGTTTTACTGTATTAAATATAACTCAACTTGAAAATGAATTATACAATAAAAAACGACTCTTAAGTAATGCACAGCCATAGACAGTAATGTTTTCGAATTTTTTTTGTTTAGCTCTACATTCGATCTATAGAATTTATACATACATTGTAGTATGCGAACACTTACTTAGTTAAACTTAAAAACATAAACCAAAGTTAAGAACTCACTGCGAGCATATATCGCTCATAGACGGTACTGTAACCGAATTATTTTATGCGTCCTTATAAAAGAACAATAAACGCTACGCACTCTATATTATACAGTAAGCATCTTGTAATGCACCAGAATAACGTATAAAAACATCATTATGTTTGTTATAGTGTACCATTATTAAAATACGCTGCAAACGATTTTATCAGTTGTGTAAATGAATTTTTGGTGTGCCCCTATGAATGAAGGAAAAATCCTTTGTACTCCATGTTTTACTGCACCTCATAAAATAATATCAATTTCATTATGTTTGATATCATGCAACATCATTAAAATACACTGGCCTCAAAAAGTTAAGGAACTGTGACGGGATTCTTTCGATTGTACACGCTTTGTGGAATAGCTACCAAAATTCTTGACTTGTCTTTGAACTTCGAGGATATAAAGAACATGTTTGATTTCATATTTTTCACTGAAGATTTAGTCGCAGGGACAATTAGGGGAGCAGAAAGATACAGTGAGCTGGTTGAAAAATTGTGGAAAATCCCTTATAATATTGCTACTTTTTGAAAGCAACTCACTGTATAGTCCCTATCTTTCTGAATTTTAGCGATAATTGACAGGACTTTTTACATAAGTTGCACTAAATTGCTGGCTACCAAATTAAGAGATAAAAGTTTTGGAATCTTTCACGCATGCGCAATTAAAAATTATTTCATACAAATGCCCATATCACATCAAATATTCAGTATATTCATTTTTCAATTGCAGTATATTGTTTTTACTGATCTTTTTTTAAATTTTCGTGATGAGGTATTAAATTTTGTTGAAAACTCTGGTCTCTAAGAAGGAAAACATTTAAAATTTTCAAAGAAACGTTAAGACCTTCACAAATATGCGTGCTACCGTTACGCAAACGCACTCGACCGTTAAATAGGACCCACATAGTCATTTTCTACAGTGACATACCATTTTGAGCATTTTCTGTTGCATTGGGGATCGCAAACATTATTTTGCTATTAAATCTATTGTTGGTCCCCAAATTATCTCCGCAACTAAATCTTCACTGAAAAATATGAAGTCAAACAAACATGTTATTTACATCCTTCAAGTTCGAGGACAATTTGTCAAGAATTTTAGTAGATATTCGACAAACCGTGTACAGTCGAATACATCCGGTCACTATTCCTTAACTTTTGGAGGCCAGTGTATACTACAATCGATTTTTCTCCTTAGACCGTGATGTAAAGAAATTTTTTGAGCATTTCTGCATACAAACTATAATTGCTACAAACTTCATTCTCTATGGGGAAAATTACAAGGTAAATCTCAATAACATACATCTATTACGTAGAAGTCAAACTATACTTAGGAGAGTTAGACTGCGGATAGAAAGATAGACAAATCAAACCCATAAAATGTTTTCAACTATATTGTAAAATGTTAAAAAACTACACTTATTATAATGCTATAGATATGCCGGTCCCAAACTATAGGTCGTGATCCACCAGTGAGTCGTGACGATTTATTGATCGGTCACAGAATGTTCGATCTGTTTTTCAAATATATATTACTAATTTTATTTGCTGTAAAAAATATTATGAACACATTACGTTACATAGTTAAAATAAAAAGTCATAAGGAAATATCAAAAAGTAACTAATTAATTAATATTAATACAATAAAACAACTGATAATTACTACGAGAGAAAGTCAGTAAGTAGGTCACAAACCGATATGAGAGGTCGGAATTTAGAATTTATGAGACAACAGTTGTACAAGTTGAGAGAGAGCATTAAAAAGTTGTTGACAAAGAACGATGTGGTCGTCCTGTTGAGATTGCGGCCGAAAAAAATGTGTGGAAGGTTGGGGAAACGGTTCGAGTTGACATGGACAGGCGAGCAAGAATAGACAGCATTAGCAACTGCAACAGGGTGTTCACGTGGCTTAGCCTACAGCCGATAGATGCAGACGCTGAATGTGAGGTACATAGATGGCTGAGAGTGCAGTCCAAAGACTTTTATTCAGCAGGTATTAGAAAACTGATAAAGAGATGGGACAAATGTATCAATATAAATAACGATTATATAGAGAAATAGACATGACTTTTAAGTATGTATCTTGGTTTTCCTTTTTTATTGGCTTTTGTGGCCTACTTACTGACTTGCCCTCGTATTAAGCGGTACAGAGATAGCGACTTCAAACAAGAGTTAGTATTTATCAATACTTATATAGACTCGCGCTCGTTGGTGCAAAAAAAACGATATAAATTTCATGTGTTCTTCCAAGCATAGTAAAAGTAGCTTATGTCTTATCATTATATCGCTTAATTCACATTTTGAATTTTTATTACCTTTTAACTTTACATGCTTTGTTGACGTTTCCCTATGCGTTTATACTGATTTCCTGGCAGGATACATGATACAAAATCCTCTATATACAGGCTGTTCATGAAATAATGTCCCAGTTTCAATGGTATGTTATAACAGTTTAATTTAGAGTATTTAAATCAAATTGAAAGTAAACTAACCTAGTTTTTCTTACAAATGTTCAATATGTGCACCTTTAGTTGTAAGGCACACATCCAACCTAAAGTCCAATTCTTCCCACACTTCGGTTAACAAGTCCAGAGTAATGGAAGCCTGTTCAAATTGCGTCTGAAGCAGTGGTGACCCGGGGGGCGGGATATCCCCCCCGCTGTAGAAATGAGATTTCCCCCACGGAAGATTTCAGATTTTGTGTTTTCAATGGTCAAAAAGTTTAATCCCCCCTCCCGGTATTTTATAATGACCTCCTGGAGTCACACAAATCCCTACCGGAGAAAAGTGTCTGAATTCAACACTGGTCTCAGGTCTGGCAAATCATTAGCTAGCGGCGGAACGTAGACACGGTCAGGCAATTGAAGTTCAAGATTGATTTGCTTTCCATATACTATGTTCGCACTGAGATAGTTGAGTTACCTTACTCGAAGTTTTTTGAAGTGAACGTACTCGGAATCAAGATTATGACTTGGACAAGTTTCTGAAACTCACTTAACTTTTGATACTCTCTTAACTATGAGTTGAGCGTAAATCTACCTGCTGAACTCTTTTTCTTATTTGAAACTGTTATTAAAATTAGAGTTTAGTTCTACAAATAATAATTCAGCTTTTTCGAATGATCTTTTGAATCATTTATTTAATTAACACACCGCAAAGAATAAAAGACAATAATAAACTATGTATAGTTAGAAGTTGTAGCAACAAATTTAACATAAGTTAAGTCTCTTAAAACTTTTTTGTAATGTGAACAGGTGAAGCCTAATTCCGGGTATTCCGTTTCAAAAAAGTTAAGTGACTCAACTATCTCAGTGCGAACATAGTATAACACATTTCTTAGGACAACGCAGGTAAGATGCTGTGACACGGTCAACATACTGCGCTTTTGGTCGTGCCGTGAATATGTGCTATATAACTAAAAGTTGGATATTGCACCTCAAACGCGGCAAATGAAGTGCGTTCGTACTATAACTAGTTTTATAACAATTTTTTGCACCGCATATTGTACTAAATGTATATTTTAGTGCACTTCATAAGTGCATGTCAATTTCATTCTGTTCGAAAAGCTGTAACATCATTAAAATGCACTTGAAATAACTTTTCCCATTGGCCGTAATGTAACGGAAAACTTTTGACTGTCCATGTAACTAAATTATACATCCGATTTTCATAAAAGTTTAATTGACTCGACAAAATTTTGCAACAATTATATATTTAAAATTTCAGACCATTCGAAAGGCTGTAACATCATTAAAATGTACTTAAAATTATTTTTCCCATTGGCTGTAATGTGACGGACAACTTTTGACTGTCCCTGTAATTAAACTACACATCCGATTTTCATAAAATTTGAAATGACTCGATAAAATTATGCAACAATTATATATTTTAAATTTTTCAAACGATTCGGTTGGATAGTTTTTGCGCTGTTATATGCGGACGGACGTACGGACAGACTAACTGAACGACGACTATAGGTGCTACGTATTTACATACTTATGAACGCACCTAAAAACTTCACATATTGAACATTTATAGGAAAAACTTGATTAGTTTACCTTCAATTTCATGTATGATTTGTTGTAAATAGTCTAAATTAAAGTGTTATAATATAACATTGAAACTGGGAAATTCTTCTATAAACACCGTATACTTACATATTATATAGATCGTCAAAAATATTTAAAAAGTGCTTTCGGCATGTGCCGGGAAGAAAAGATAGCTTTCATATTTCTTGGTTTTAAAATTTTGCAAATTTTACTCTAAGCTAATTTTACTCGAAATTTAAGAAGCTAAAACGCGACCAACCCAATAAGAGAATATTCGTCAATACCGAATTTCAATTAGAATTGCGCCAAATTAGTAAGCTATAGCCAATTTGGCATGATTTGTGGTTACTTATTTTTGGCCGCAAATTTGGCGATATTTCGCCAACTGTCGCCAAGATTCGCGATAATTTGAAGCTAACGGATATTAATAATATTTAAGCAATGCGCAGCAATGAATTTTTTTAATGGCCACCACCATTTTGAAACAAGATGGCGGAGGAAGCTAGCCAACGAACTCGGTCGAGACATTCATGTGTACTATGCACATACTTAATATTATGCAAATCGGTTTATAAATACGAGAGTTGCAGCATGGCAAAAATCAGATTGTTTGAAAATGTCAGCCGCCTTAGAAATTCAAACTAGTGTATCTCAGCCATTTTTTAAGATAAAGACAAAACAAAACATGTTTCGGAATCCTCGTATTAAGGTCAAACTCTTAAAAAAATATTTTTCAATTTTTAATTTATTTGCACTGCTTTTTAAATTTTTAATTTTTGTAAAAAAAATTTTAATGACCGCCATTTTCAAACAAAGTGGCAGATGAGCTAGCCAGCGAACTCGGTCGAGACAATGGTATGTACTATGCATACAAATAATTTCACTCGAATCCGTTTATAAATACGAGAGATATCTCATGACAAAAATCAGATATATATGTATGTATATGTATATATAACCATTATATAACTACAAATCATTATCTATTTCCAATTACTAAAATTAAATTAATAAATTTAGCTACGATTCATAGCACTGACATTATAGAAAATAAAGATGGAACCTTTAACTAGTAGTACAGAATCAAGCAAAATACCACAAATTCACTAGCATATTGCGGACGATTAATCCATAATAACATATGACAAACCACCAAATTTTTGATAAAATATCCTATTAAAGACAAAATATACAAAATACCCTAAATTCACTAGCACATTGCGGACGATTAATCCATAATAACATATGACAAACCACCAAATTTTTGATAAATATCCTATTAAAGACAAAATATACAAAATACCACAAATTCACTAGCACATTGCGGAGATTAATCCATATATAACATATGACAAACCACCAAATTTTTGATAAAATATCCTATTAAAGACAAAATATACAAAATACCACAAATTCACTAGCACATTGCGGACGATTAATCCATAATAACATATGACAAACCACCAAATTTTTGATAGAATATCCTATTAAAGACAAAATATACAAAATACCACAAATTCACTAGCACATTGCGGACGATTAATCCATAATAACATATGACAAACCACCAAATTTTTGATAAAATATCCTATTAAAGACAAAATATACAAATACCCAACGAAATAAAGTTGAACCATTAAAAGACGTATCCTAAACAAACAATAGATCAAATGAATGGATGGTTCTGGAAGCTTATATAGCATTTCACTTTTTCAAGGGTACATAAAATACATATATAAGCAAAAACATAGTCGATTTATATATATATATATATATATATATATATACTATGTAAGTCACATTTGAACGGAAGGTGGTTTTGGGGTCTGGGAGTCGTGATCGGAGAAAATATACCAAAATTTTCTGGAAGTGCTTTCCTCCAGACGACTGCAATAGGTAGCTTTTTATTTTTTGTAATGAAAGCTACTTAAAACTCGAAGGTAGGTCGGATCGCATACAAATAAAATTAGGGAACCCCATCTATGCATATTTACAAATTATAGAAGTTTACATTAAAATAAGTTTTCCTAATATTCAATTTTTTTTTAATAATATCATAAAGCATTAAAAATTACTTACGAAATAGTTGAGAGTTCCCACAAATAGCAAACAAAGTGGCATTAATTCACTTATTTATTATGAAGTATCACAAGGATTTCAAAAGGAATTTCAGCTAAATTTCAAATAATTACTAAATATCTATTACTTGGTTATTTTATAAGTAGTAGAGAAAGTCCAATATTGGTAATGGTGGGAATAATTTAAGTAGCCTTTCTCGAAGATAATATAGATTGTAAAAATTAATAGTGTAAATTTTATGTGATATTTCTGCTGACAAATGAGAAAACTTTTGGTCTAATAATACAAGTTTGAAACTAGTTTGTAATCAATTTTGGGAATCAATATATTGAATTGATGCTCCACGAAAGTAATTACATCTTAATGCAACGAAATAGTTTGTTAATAGAAACTAGTAACATAGAATTTAACTTTAAATCTCCCTGAATTTAGGACGCTATTTAAAGTAAATTGTTTTAACTCTTAAAGGATTTTCGAATTGATGAATCTTTAATATGATGGCATTTACTTGCAGTTAACATAACAGTATATAGCTCCATTTATTATTTCTGGAAAATAAGTATTCTCTTACAAACAACAAAAATATAAAATATTTTTACATTCGTTGTATGTATAAAATTAAGTTATTATACATTAGAGTATTGTGTAATTAATCTAGCTGAGTTTATGTATTTCTTTTACAAACTAAATTTTGCGTAAAATATGCTTTTATGCAGTAAAAAAGAACTAACTTTTACGGGGACCGGGAAAGTTCTATCTCCCCATGTTAAATTCATCAACTTTATGTACTTTTTTCTCAGAAATGGTGAAAGATAGAGGTCTAGATTTTCTAGAGTAGTTAGAATAACAGGATTTGCGTATTTTAACCGACCATTTTCTTTCTAAATGAGACTCAAAATTAATTATTAATTATTTATTGAAGATCATTTTTAAGTTAGGATTTTAGGTAAGATTTCACTGGCTAAAATAAATAATTCTCAACAAATCATTAAATCCCCGTGTTAAAGTATAAAATATGACATAATATAAGTATTTTAAAAAATCTGAGTTCTTAAGTTTAATAGATATTGAAAAAAAAGGAACACAAACATGAAAAATCCAAGTTTCAAGAAAAAATCAAAGATTTAGTTGGCCATAAGCTATGAAGTACTTTTAAAAAGAATGAATAATTCCAACACTTCTTTTTTTAATATGTAACATGTGTGACACATCGTTGGAAAGATAAAAGTTCAAACTATTTAATGATATAAAAAAGTAAAAATCGATTTTTTTCCCAAATTTCGCTTACCTGGTCCCCTTAATAGCGCTCTTGGCATGACTTGGAGTTTGAGTAAGTGAAGTGCGATTTGTCGCTAAATAGCATAAACACAAAAGGTCATAAACACTAATCGGAACGAAATTTGGCGCGAAGCACCTCGAAAAGAGGGCTGATAACCTCTTGAATAGTTTTTTTTTTTTTCAAAAATCACACAGCACGGGAACTAATAATTACCTGTATCTGTAAATAAAATCATAAGGCGAAATACAATATTTCACCTCGATTCAAACACGAACTACAAAATATGAACTTAAAAAGTTCTTTGTTTACTTAAAAGGTGATAAATAATTATACAGATGCGAAAAGCTATATTTATTTAAATTTCAGAGTACTTTCGGTCTGCACCCGCAGCCTTCATCAGGGAACATTTTCATTAACTGCCGTTCCATTCATTCAAACACGTCACTTCGTTTTAAATGGAAGAGTCTATAATTTTTAAGTGTATCTGGAAGTAGAAGTAGTAGTGCTTCGGATTAAACTTCTGCAGAGGAAAATATTTTCATTAATTGCCATTCCATTCATTCAAATGCGTCATGACGTATGTGAACAAAGTGAAGTATTTGAAAGAATGAACAACAGTTAATGAAAATATTTTCCTCAACACAACTTTAATCCGATGCACCACTACTTCTACTTTTAGCTACCCTCAGAATTATAGACTCTCCCATAAAAAACGAAGTAGAGTATTTGAATGAAGGGAACGGCAGTTAATGAAAATATTCCCTGACAATAGCTGTGGATACAGACCGAAAATACTCGGAAATTTAAGTAAATGTGTATTTTAAACTTTTAACATTTGTATTATTATTTGTCACCTTTCAAGTAAACTGAAAACGTTTAAAGTTCATATTGTATGGTTACCTGTATCTGTTTCACACGAGCGTTCCCATCATCAAAGTTCCATATCACAATATATATTCCAATCGGAAAAATCAAAACGTATATTAAAATATTTATTTGCTTAAAAGACGTTACTAAAAACACATTAAAAGTACAATAAAAACCTATATTGACATGCTTCAACTCCTTCACTGAGTCGTCTTTAGAATGTATAACAGAAATTATAAATACAATGCATATGGAAATTGGAAAAAAAATCATTGAATACAAACACATAAACATATAACGCCTCCTACATTTTCGCTATCGCACGTGCTCCTTCTATGTCGCGATTCCGCAACTGTCCAACCACTCAATCCATACATTCGGGATGCGAAAAGATAACGTATCGTTACAAACTCTTGAACCTCTTAGATAAATCTTAATGAAATCTCTTATAAATAATTGTAATTAAAAACTAGATCTGTAGATTAAGCTATACTCTCGTTAAAAAGTATATTAATGCCCTCTATTTGATTCAGCCGGAATAAAGCAGTATTACCCCTGTTATATTTTATACTAGAAAGGTAGCCCGTCAAAAATGACGGAAATTTAGATATAAAGATATATACAACTCATGTGAAAGAATGAGTTTTCTCGCTTGTTCCGCAGTGATAGATGAAAATAACACATTTTAAGAACGATACACATTTATGAAAAACTGTGTACAGTAGAAGACCACTAATCTGCACAGTTTGGTTCCAAGTGTTATGCAGATTTGAGGCTTTTTGCGGTCATGTCTATTCAATCTTTGTTTACATTTTTTTTAATTCATATATTGGACAATTTAGATTGTTGAGCCTTAAAAATAAATAAATAACACACTTGAAGTAAGGTTAAAAACTATTAAATTATTGTATACGATTTCATGAAATGGTATTATATGGTATTATATGTGTGTGCTTCACGATCTTGGTTATGACGTTGGCGAAATTGGCTGCAACTTGTCATAATCCTCATAGTGTGGGCCGCTATAACAAAAAAGTAACCAGTTTTTAGTAAAATTTCTGATATAAAGTAGCTTTCAAAAACTTGTGTAAAATTGCAGGCCGTTCTCGTGTTAGGTCAGTCCTAGGAATAATATTTCTAACACTGAAGATTTTCCATGTATATATGGAATTTAGAAAAGCTTCTCCAAAAGAAAGGTCCTGAAATGACATTGTAATTCCTCTAACTTCAAAGATTAATCGGGCCTTGATGTTGAGTACTGAAATCTAATAAATACTGTTATTTTGAATATTACAACAGAATTAAACAGTTAAACTTATTTAACTTAAACCCGCTGTTACGTCCCGATGTTATTTTTTAGTATTAAGAAAGCAAATTATTTAAAATTTTTCAAATCATGCATTTATGATTTTTTTCCGTCTTTAATAACTAAATAATGAAAAATTAGGCTTTTGTTCTGAGCTCATAAATATGACAATAAAATAATGTAACTAAGAGACATTGCAAAATTAAATCTTTGCGAATACAAACCATAAACAAACGATACCGCCACCATTTTACCTACTATGACGTTATTAGAATACTGCCCATTGATTGTTGGAGAACTTACTTTGTGAATGATTACCTCAAAGATTTAATATATTTGACGTTTCACGATGAATGAATCACTTGTGTTTGTTTAGGTTTATGGAATGAGATATTAAGCTGTGAACCTAATTTCAATTGAAGTTATCCAAGGATATATGTATTTTTAATTGAAATTAAAAACAATGCTTTGATCTCGAAATAAAAAGTTTTAGTTTGTATAATTTGTCATTTCTGTTAATTATTTATTTAAGTACTTTTCCATTATAGCGCATTTTTAAATAAAGCTTGGCGCGATTCGGCATCAGAAAGTGAGATATGTTGCGAAAATATATAAACAGCTATGAAAACAAATCTAATGGACTTTTATCTTTGTTTATATATGCACTTATATACATAAAAAATCGTTTCTAAATATATATAATTTTTTATATATACAAATTACGGCACAGATTTCAGATATGAACAGGGATATCTAACTGGCGCCAAAATGGTGTTATTTTGCCTGCTATGGTAACCCGGCTATTGTTTTTTATTTATTAATAAATTGTTTATTTACTTTTATTTTCTGTTTTTTTAATTATATAAACTGCTTTGTTCTATAGTTATTATTCAAACTTTTATTTATTTATAGTTATTTCCTTTTCAAAATGATAGCAAATAATTGAAAAATATATAAGTAACTGGTATTCGAAAGCGAGATTTCTGCCAAATTGGCGTCATAGAAAAATCACGCCAACCCCCATGCGTATATGACATCTGTGCAAAAATTACTTCTGATTCTTTATAAAAATGGGTAAATAGATTTTTTTATATTAAATTGTCGGCACAGATGTCATATACGCCCATATTGGCGCGATTTTTTTTTAACACCGATTTCATATACGCACCGGGTATATAACTGGCGCCAAAGTGTCGTTATTTTGCTTGTAATGGTAACTCGAATGTTGTTTATGCTGTTGTTTTCGCCAAATTGGCGTCGGAAAAATATCGCGCCAATATATGACATCTGTGCCAAATTGTATACACATGGAAAAAATTGCTTGTGAGTATGAAGCATTAAATAGGTTGCCAGAAAATACGTTGGCAAACTTCTTTCTCGCCAAGAAACTTTTCTCCGAAGTATTGTACATAAGCAATGATTGCTAGAAATGCATTTTTAATTATGATATGCGCTTTTATGTTTCACTACATTTATGCATACTATACTGTGTGTATAAATGCTACAGTTAATATGCAGGGCTACACAAAAGAATTCGTAAGGGTTACTGAGTATGAGAGTAAATTGCTTAAAGGTGGTTTTTAAAGGAGTTATGCATTTTTACGCTGAACTGCATTTAGTTTCCTAAGAAATGTTTGTAGAACTAGGGGGCTCTGCCCCCTACGAGCTACGCTCGCCAACCCCCGTTCAGGCACACCAAAATCCAAAAAGCACGCTAATTGCACGCATTTGATCGGCTTTAAAAATATTGAATTAAAATTAAAAAAAAAAAACAGTAGCGATCTCTCTGTAAACGGGTTTCCATTCGTTTTTCTTGGATTGGGGATTTTTAAGACCAAATCTGTTGCTGTTAAGAGATACAATGGCTGTTTTCGTATTTAATTAAACACATTAGTTATTTGAAAATAAGCTAATGTAAAATGAATTAAGTAAACAGTGTCATTGTCTCCCGGTATTTTTTAGCAGCGCTATAAGATAGTTCTTTTAAATAATTCATTTTCAATGTATCGTTTCAAATCTGACGTAATTTACACCAAACTTTTATTTCTCTTATTAATATTCACGTAAAAATACTTTTGTTGTTAGAAGGAAATATTATTTGCGCTGTCTTCGAATTCACGATAATAGTTGAAAAGATTATCTCAAAATATCTCGCGCAAATATATTTTTCAATTTAAATTGTTTTACCATATTTTTTGGGCATTTTAAATATGACGTAAAATTCAAGTGTAAATATGGTTCTTATGACGCAATTTTCCTGCTTTTAACATGTAATCATTTAATTCTAATTTTAAAGTTTTTTTTTCTGTTTGTAATAGTCACGTGTAAATAAATTTTTAATTTGAAGAAATATTTGATATGATAATTTGTTTCGCTGTTTATACAATTGGCAACAGTTTAAATTAATGACATTTTCTAAAATTTGTAAAAAACATATCTCGAAATGCTGAAAATTTGAATTAAAAATAGAAATAAAATCTCAAAAAATGCGTCAAATAAGAAAAATAAATGCAATCTGCGCATTGGGAACTTATAACGTATAAAATGATCTAAAAATGATTAAATTCTCATGCATAGTTTTTGCTCAAATAAAACTTTTTTAATGGAACGACTTTGTCCAACTTTAGCATTAAATATCTCTTAAAATAATTCTTCGATTTGAAAACTGTCTGCATCAGCGTGTTTATCAAACATTTCTCTATAATACCGCCGATTTTCATATTTTTGTATGCAACAGTTTTTTTAATATTAACGATGAAAGGCCTTGGCTTAAGCATTTAAATTGGATGAGTTCTACCCGGAATATCTACGCAGATGTTCATTGGTCCATTTCCAAATCAAAACTTTTTTTTATATATAGAAGGATATAGATAAAATGATATAAATGGTCACGCATAGAATTGGATTTATAACCGTCTATGGATGATAATATCTGGAAATGTGATTTCAGTAGTTTTAAGAGTAGTTTAAATTAAATTTTAGCCAAATAGTGGCACATAATAACGGTACTATTGGCTATGGAGGTAACTGCAGAAATCATTTTTTAATTTTTTTTTATGCGTTTTCTAAAATTCTTACTTAGTTATCGTGGTACTTCTTAGTTATCCCGTCGACCAAATTACTGTCGCCAAATTGTAAGATTAATTGCCAATAATGGTTGCCATTAATTAATTAATTGTAAGATTAAATGCCAATAGTGGCCGATAAAATCATTAATTCGACGTTTTATTTGTATTTTTATTAATGTTTTACTATTGATTTGGCGATTTATATAATTTGGCGAAATTGGTCGACGGGATAACTAAGAAGTAACGTTATCTTATTTACCTTATTTTCCTAAATAACGAAGTTTTGTTAAAGCATTCAGGATGTGTTGGAAAGTGTTTCATATTCTATGCTTAACGCATGATTTTTCTTTCTTCTTTAGTCTTATTTTGCATTTATTTTATTCTTAATTTTTTAGTCTTATACTGCTTTATAGAAACGTTGGCACAGTTGTCATATACGTTATCATATATTGGCCCGATTTTTTTCCGACGCCAATTTGGCGAAAACATCAACATAGCATAAACAACAACATCCGGATTACCATATCAAGCAAAATTACGAAACTCTGGTGGCAGTTAAGTACCCGTTGTGTATATGACATTGGCGTCATAAAAAAATCGCGCCAATATGGAATATGACATCTGTCCCGAAACTTTAATATTTAATGTTTAAACTCTTCGCTCCACTCCCCTTGCATATAGTACAAACTATAACACGGATAGCGCAAAATAATAGACAGTTTGGTACTTTTCCACTGTAGGGGCTTTGGCATTTTTAAAAAAAACCTTGGTGTAATTTGGGCATCAGAAAGTGAGATTTGTGTACTTTTCCATTATGCGGACACCATTGTAACAGTTGTCGCAAAATCGTTAATTGAAGCATTTGAAAAATAAAAGAAAAACCATTGTCGATACTAAAGTGAGCATTTAAAAATATAACATTTGAAAATTCCAGACTTTTACGAACTATTTCATCAAATCACAAATATATACTTAAAAAAGGTGAACAAACAACTGCTATAAAATAAAGCAATAAAATAAAACTCATATTAAACTGCTGGCATAAAATTACAAATATCTTTTAGTATTTTGAAATAATTGGCGCATTAGCATACATTTTGGCATGGTGTCCGTATAACGGGAAAATATCGAGATTTGTTGTCAAATCATATAAACAGCTATGAAAACAAATTTAATGAGCGTTTTTGTTTGTTTTATATGTATATTATTGATGTTTTTATGTACAAATTACATCTGTTTCTGTATAAAATTAGAGAAACGGCTTTTTTATGTTAAATAAATCGTATAAATATCGAAAAAAAATGCGTGTGTATATAAAATGAAACAGTGAATAGGTTCCCGGGAAATATGTTACCAAATTTCCTTTTTCGCCAAGGCACCTATGCTGGAAAAGTACCTAAAGCACATTAAAATCGCGCAGTTAGGAGCTCACACAGTACACCGTTGTCTATTGGCGGTTATTTTATTAGTAGCATCGGGAGGAAGATGTAAAGATGTACTTTAAATTCTCACCTATAGATTTCGAAAAAATATCTTAAAAGAGTGGAGTTTAAATTAAATTTCGGTGGCCTCTATTATCAAAGATTAATGGTTTTAAATGGCAATTTCGCCAAATTAGCCAGCTATTGCCAAGTTGGCTAACATTTGGCGCAACTGTGGTAACCCTGCATTAATATTTTTCAACAATTACTCATTTCAATGAGGCGGTCCTACCGGAATAGTGAGGGACACGCAGAGACTTGGATTTTATATAAATAGAATCCCCATATGTTCTTTACATCTGATATTGAATTTTCTTTAGGTCATACCTATATAATAATTTCTGATTCCTCCCTCCCTAATAAATGGAATCATATAAACTCCTGAGAGATCACCCTTATTAATAGGACCAATTTTGGTGTTTAAAAGCATCTTTAATTTCGGAGGAGGCTTCTCGACCAAACATAAACCAAAACTTCTTAAAGGATTTTTTATATAGGGTAGGGGAGTACACAGTGAGACATGGTACACAATGAGACAGCAGCCACTTTGACATATAGCTGTAACTTTTTCTTCAATCTGGCACACATAACGACCTCATCTTGTACAACACGTGGATGTAGTTTCGGCACTTCAGTTACTCGTCCGACAAAATAGTAAATAATTCCTTATTTTATAGTGATTAAAGTTACATAAACGTCTATTTAGAGTTTATTTCCTACAGTATGACATATATTTACTTAACCAAACCTAGCTATATCCAATAATAGTCTATTTCATCAAAACGACATAAACTTTTTAAAGCGATGAAATTGATGTAACAGATGTGGCATCCATTTTGTTACAACGTAACGAAAGTACACAGTGAGACACACAGTTGTGGTACACAGTGAGACGTGTCTTATTGTGCACATACTATGTGGTTCTGATGTTAAAAAAAGTTATTTATTAATAAAAGAAGGTTTCTCTCTCTCTCTCTTTCTCTCTCTGTGTGTGGGCGTGCGACGCTAGGGAAATTTACTAAACGTAAGAGGCTGAAAATTTACATGAAGGTAGCCCAAGGTCTGCCATTGTCCGCCCGAGGCTCATATTTTTAATATTTTGAAAATCTAGAAATATTAATTAAAAATCATAAACTGCATAAAATTATTGATAGAGTGTTAAAATGTATGATTTATGAAAATATATACATTGTTTCACTGTGTACTACTTGTGGTACACAGTGAGACAATTTTCGATACTCCTTTATGCTGCTTCTGTGCTTTTATAAATAACTTTTTAAAAACCATTTATACATTAATGTGTAGCGCATTTGTGTAGCTTAAAGATGCAGCAAAAATTTTTTTTATAATAATAATTTTCGTCTCACTGTGTACTAACCCTCCCTACTCAAAGAAATCCGGGAAATAATTTGCCACAACTTTTTTCATACTAACTTCATTAACAAGTTTATTTTTAGAAGTATAGGTGTACATTTTATCAAAGGAGCACTGAATTAATTTGTTAATTAACTTTATATGATGCCCATTATCAATAGCAATACGTTTATTTTTTTCTAATTCATCCCCCAGATTTATATCGGAAGAAATTCTGAAAGCACGCTTAATTAAGAACCTGAAGGTGGATAATTTATAAGAACGCGTGATAGCGAAAATGTAAGGGGCGTTATACGTTTGCTTGTTT
Source organism: Maratus speciosus (assembly GCA_963932465.1). Classification (NCBI taxonomy): domain Eukaryota; kingdom Metazoa; phylum Arthropoda; class Arachnida; order Araneae; family Salticidae; genus Maratus; species Maratus speciosus. The sequence continues at coordinate 459,969,379 of OZ010792.1, forward strand.
GTATTCGATGATTTTTTTTTCAGTTTTCATATGCATTTTTGTAATTTCTGTTATACATTCTGATGACGACTCAGTGAAAGAGTTGAAACATGTCAATATAGATTTTTAATATACTTATAATGTGTTTCTAGTAACGCCTTTTAAGCAAATAAATATTTTAATATATGTTTTGCTTTTCCGATTGGAATATATATTGTGATATGGTTGTTAGTGGACGTAATTAAGACTTATTACTCTTAGTTATACTTACAATTGTATCAAAGTTCCATTACTTAACTATCGCCGCATTAAATCTCTTCCTTAACTTAGAAGTATTTTTTCGCCTTCAAATCTCACGCGAAAAAAGATACGACTAACGCGTACATTAATGTATATTAAATAAATTACTTTTTATGTGCAGCAAAGTAAAATGTTTCTAATGCCTATATATTCATAAATAACAATTATTGTGTCTATGGTGTATGTACGTATCACATCTCCTTCCAAACCAGTGGGTTTAATCCCAGCAAACATGGCGGAATTATTTGTGACTACATGAAAAATATACTGTGAAGGGACATCGGACGTCGTTAAGTGTGGACACCCTGTATAATATGCAGTTCTCGAAACGGTCTCTTTTTATAGATTCTAAATTAAAACTTTTACCACCACTATTTCCTTAAGAAAATTTTTGATTTAGATTTATCTTGAAAATGATGCGGGGCAGTGGCCCCAGGCTCCTCGAAAAACCGTCAGAAGTCTCTCATAGAAACCAACTTCGTTGTGAGCATTTTATTGCAAGTCTTGTACATTGTTAAAAATTTGCAGCATTCTGCCCAGTCATTCGACCGTTTTTTGAAAAAACGGTTTCATAACCGTAATTTAACTATATTCTGACCATAAAATGGCCAATAATATGGTCAGATTAGTGTTAATTTATGGTTGTGTAACCGTTTTCGATAAAAACGGTCAAATGAATGGACAGAATGCTGCAAAGTTTTAACAGTGTAATAATCTGCCATAAAAATAATTTAAAGAAATTAGTGGTGGCTTAAAAAATGACCTCTCCGAAGCCTTAATATGTTATTAAAACATTTGTTAAACAAATTGTGCTAAAACCATTTAGAACTAGATATTTTTAGGTAATATTAGCTTAAAGACCTGTAGTTTACAGGATTTTAAGAATATTTGTTACGAAAAATCAATTTCAAAATTGGGAATGAACTGAATCATTATGAAGTGTAACTGAACTTCAAATGTGTATGTAAACAAGACGCCTGAGTTACCATTCAAAAAAAAAAAAAAAAAATGTATTTTCTTAATTCAAACTGATAATTTTTCGACTAAATATCAAAATTTCTGAACCAAATTCATACTTAATCACCAGCGAAAATGTTCGTATACATTATCAAAATTTCAGTGCGATTGTATAAATTTAAGAGCATTTCTTTATATCAAAATGTTCGTATTGTTAATTCACCCCCTTTTTTTCGTTTCGGATCTTTTGACATTAAAAAAATATATTTGTTATCGTTCGAACTTTTTTAGCTTTTTATCGGCTATAAATATCACAGTTTGAAAACCCTCCTAAAAATTTTTTGAAAACAATATGCAAACACGAGTCAAAGCAGCGCCGAATTTGCCCGTGTTCTCGCGTTCGGAGCGAAACCTTTCCAGAATATGCAGGGTATCCATATACAGTGTGTGCACGTATAACCTGACCGACCTTTATTTTCGCAACCGTTGGTCCTAGATGCATACTTCCAAATACAAAAATGGTCAAAATTAGGTGCAGGGTTAAGATAAAAAAAGTTTGAAGCGAAAAAACAATTCAGTGAAGAATTGCAGGATCTAAATTTTTATACGGTCCCCCGGTCCTATAAATTATATTTAGTAAAATTTCTCTGTTACACTGACAAGTAAGGCAAAAAAAAGTCCCGTTATTCTACGATTAAAATTGACCGAGTAATAGCTGTTTAAAGTTGGAGTATATTTTTTGCTGCATATTAGGGGTCATTCACAAATTTAGTAGAAATATAATTTCGTCAGATACATTAAAGAAATGATTGAGAGTAAAATTAGCATTGCAACATAAATTTGAAATCTTTAATCATTCTGAAATATTACTGCAAAATGTACAATCTGTACTGAGCATTATAAGAGGATAAAAATAACAGATTTTTTGTTAAATAAAAGGATGAAAAACATCACCCTCAATTCTTTACAAAATGATACATACTTTAAAATGCTGTTAGATTACACTGTCTTTCAAATTTTGGGTTGTGGCATGTTTTTTTTGCATTTGAAAATTGATTCTTATGTATTTTTTAGCACTGAATCCGAAAATGACCTTCATTTTAAACCATCACGTCAGAAATTTTCTCAAATCGCAAATTTCAAAATTAAAAAGCCAAAGTTAAAATTGATCGCCCAACCTCATCGGCCCCCGAGCTGTTTAGATGTAAGAAACCAAGTATAAGCCAAAAAAATATATTATAAATTATTGAATTAAATAAAATTAAACTGTATAAAAAAGTCTTACATCTATTTTATAGTATCAGATTTTTGGCTATTTTTTAACCTTGAAATTTACGATTTGCGAAAAATCGTGACATGATGGTTAAAAGTGGAGGTAATGTTTTAATTCAGCTTTAAAAAATACATAAAATGTAATTATAAAGGTTAAAAACACAACCATCGCAGGTTTATGTTATCTAATCAAAACTCTTTCTTAAACTTGTTGACGATAATCTATCCGATTTTTTTTTGTGTTACCCTCTAATATAAGTATGTATAAGATGGTAAAAGTCGAAAATCATAATAATATTACATTGTCATCGGATTTAAGTCAGTATGTAAAATTTAACTTAGATCGGACATTTGAAAGTCGGTTTAAGTTCGAGTACAAATTTTAAACAGGAAAGACGATAATTGCAAGTTAAATAAAACCTTATGAAAATAACATAATTTTAGTTAAAAGAAATCATAGCCTCAAATCCTTACAAAATAAAACATATGTTAAAATACAATTATTTTAACTAATCTGAAACTTAACTAATAAAAGTTAATCGTAATATTTGTACGATTTCTTTCAAAGCGCAGATACCTTGAAATAAGTTTAAGTACTTAATATACGACCCCTGAAAGCATGGTCGAAATCATCTGTTTTGATATGCAAAAAAGTGGTATAAGTCATGCATTTTAAAGTTTCATAACTCGGTCAATTTTGATGTTAGATGAATGTGATTTTTTTTTGTCTCACTTGTTAGTGTCACAGTAAATTTTTAGTAAATATCACTTATAGGACCGGGGGACCGTATAAAAATTTAAATTTAGTAATTTTTTAATAAATGTTTTACTTAGCCTAAATCGCTTTAAAAATAATTCTTTACTTTATTTAAACCATTTTTGTAATTGGAAGTATGCATCTAGGACCAACGGTTGCGAAAATAAAGGTCGGTCAGGTTATACGTAGACACACTGTATAACCTGACCGATCTTTATATTCACCACCGTTGGTCCTAGATGCTCCTAGTTGGTCCTAGATAGTTGGTCCTCATATTTTCTGAAAAGAACTTTTTTTTTATTAAGAAATCTGCAAATTATACGCAAAAAACTTGGCGAAATTTGGGGCTGTCTTTATAAAAACTTTAATTTCTATACGAGTATACATGCTATCCTCATAAAAATGAACACAGTATATTACCATAAGCCACTTATTAATAATCTCGAGTTTGAACGCTTTTGCTATATTAGTTTTTACAGAGTTATCCAAAAGATATTCGTTTTTTTCAATTTGTTGACGGTCCCCTATGGGGTTTCAGGAAAATATCTTCGCGGAAATATATGACCCATACTATACTGTTTACACACCTACAGTGTCAAGTTAATTCCTCATGTATTTTTCTAGATAGTTAACAAAACTCTAAAATCGCAAGCGATCAGTCAGTTTTGGCCATATAGTGTATTTAATAAAGTTTTCCTGTTACACTGACAAGTAAGACAAAAAAAAGTTCCATTATTCTACGATTAAAATTGACCGAGTAATAACCGTTTAAAGCTGGAGCATATTTTTGGCTGCAGATTAAGGGCCATTCACAAATTTAGTTGAAATATAATTTCGTCAGATATATTAAAAAATGGTTGAGAGTAAAATTAACATTGCAAGATAAATTTGAAATCTTTAATCGTTCTGACATATTAATGCAAAATTTACAATTTGTAATAAACATATAAGAAGAATAAAAACTAGAATTTTTGTTAAATAAAATTATGAAAAATAACAGTTTTAGCTTTGGATAATGGATTTTTATGTATTCTGTACCGCTGAATCCGAAATTTACCTCCATTTTTTACCATCACGTAAACATTTTTTGCAAATTGTAAATTTTAAAGTTAAAAAAAGAAAAAATAGCGGAAATTTGATACTGTAAATTATATGCATTGTTGTGTTTTTAACTTTTGATAATTTATTTTTAGGTATTTTTTACTGCTGAATCCGTAAATGACCTTCATTTCTAACCATCACGTCGGGATTTTTTACAAATTGTGAATTACAAAGTTAAAAAATTAAAAGTTACAATTGAACCTCCTTCCCCACCTCATCGGACCCCTCAGCTGTTTAGCTTTAAGAATCCCAGGATAAGCCAAAAAAATGAATAAATTATTGCATTAAATAAAATTAAATGAAACAAAAAAAGTTTTATATCTGGTTTATAGTATTAGATTTTCTATATATTTAACTTTGACATTTACGAGTTGAGAAAAATTTCTAACGTGATGGTTAAAAATGAAGGTCATTTTCAGATTCAGTGCTAAAAAGTGCATAAAAAATCAATTGTTAAAAAATACAGTCATCTCCTCTATTTTATAGTATCCGATTTTTGTTATTTTTTAACTTTGACAATTTATGATTTGCGAAAAATCCTGACATGATGGTTAAAAATTAAGGAAATTTTCGGATTCAGTGCTAAAAAATACATAAAAGTTAAAAAACACAACCATCGCAGTCTTGTGTTATCTAATCTAAAACTTTTTCTTAAATTTCTTGGCGGTAATATATCCGAAATTTTTTGTGTTATCCTGTAAAATAAGTATAAATGGTAACCACCGAAAATCATAATATTAGATTGTCATCGGATTTATGTCAGTATGCAAAATTTAATCTCGATCGGATATTTGAAAGTGATTTAAAGTTCGAGTACAAATATTGAGCTAGAAAAACATACATACGATCGTTGAAGTTAAATAAAAACTTATAAAAATAACATAATTTTTGTTAAAAGAAATCATGAAAAGAAACAGTCTCATATCCTTACAAAATAAAACACATGTTAAAATACAATTATTTTAGTCCATCTGAAACTTAATAAGAGTTAACTCAATCGTAATGTTTGTCCGATTTTTTTCAAAGCGCATATACACATTAAATAAGTTCTCCTAATATTTTAAGCACTTGGTATATGATCCCTCAAAGCATGGCGAACTCACGTGTGTTCATATGCAGTAAAGTGGTATAAGTCATGCATTTTTAAAGTTTCATAACTCGGTCAATTTTAGTGTCATATGAACGGGACTTTTTTTTTGTCTTACTTGTCAGTGTAACAGAAAAATTTTACTAATTATAACTTATAGGATCGGGGACCATATAAAAATTTTAATTTCGCAATTTTTTAAGAAGTATTGTTTTAAAATAATTCTGTACCTTATTTAAACCATTTTTGTAATTGGAAGTATGCATCTAGGACCAATGGTTGCGAAAATAAAGGTCGGTCAGGTTATACGTGGACTCACTGTATATATATTTTTTTTCTACTGGTCCCAGCGTTTCGAAATTTTTATACGTAACTCCAGTGTTCTAAGAATGTGTAAAAAGAGCTTGTCCAAATACCGATGTTAAGTTACTTTTAGTGTAGAAGAAAGGGAGGCATAAAGTGACCTGTAGTCGGGAATTTTTTGAAAAAGTTAGTAATTGTATTTTTCAAACTATAGTGAAACCTCCCTGTGCGACCACCTCCATTAAGTGACCATCTCCCTGAACGACCATTTTTTCATGGAACGAAATTTATTACCATAGGTTCAATACTAATTTTACCTCCATTCAGAGACCTTTTTAAGTTGAATTAAAGATTTAGTTGAACTCCCTCCGTGACCGACCAATTTCTTTGAAGAAAATAAAACAAATTCCGTTTTTTCCTGGTCTATTGAAGAAGGTTTTATTAGAAAAATAATTGCGGAGAGCGCATTATTCATCAAACTTCTAAACCAAGTTTAGATTTTTTTTTTAAATTCAGGTAACTTTTAAGCGTTTAACAACTTTGTGCCTTTTTAGGCAAATGAATTTAACTCCGATGACAAATTAAGAATAGCTGCCGATAAACTACCTGCCCTATTCTGTCAGGAAACTCTCAAAGAAATAGATAAATTAATGAAATCGTCATTATTTGTTCCCGTCTAAAAAAATTGCATTTATTTACTGAACTTCCAAATAAAAGTTATAAAACATGAAACCGTAAAATCAAAGAAAACGTCAGTGTATTCAATTTTTAAACTCTGCAGTAATCAACTTATGCAATTACTTTTGTTTTGATATTTAAATTTTCATATTTTTTTCTAATGTGAAAAATAAATTTTAGTAACATTAATTGTTACCTTTTTTCAACAATTAAAATCTAGATTTAAACATGCCCTCCATCAAGAGACCACCTCTTGGAGCGACCAATTTTTGTTGGAACGGAACGTGGTCGCTTTAGGGAGGTTTTACTGTAGTTGCACTCTCCTGTCATAGAGAGTGAGAGAAGAAGGTCGCCTCTTTAAGATGAGTATTTTTTCTTAATCGATATCTCTGAACTTGACACCTGGAGGGAAGGTTGTCGAAAGGGAGTAAAAGAAAATCGCGAAATCGAACATTTTGGACTACTTTTTTAAAGCATTAGTATTAATTTTTCTTCGAAAGGATTGCAGGATTTTAAACGTAAAATAATAAAAATTCAGAATATGTTATTCTTTTTCCATACCTCGAGTGGTAGATGCTTGGACAAAACGCCGATGAAAAATAATAATCGTTTCGTCCGTTTTTCCACGTCTCTGGAACGATAGCTGCAACCAGCTACGATGGTACGTGCGATACGTTTTTTAATTGCAGTTTAAAATTAATATCTCGGCCGATTTCTTTCGAGCTACTTTAGTTTTCTCGGCTGTGTTTTAATACGCCTTTATGTAGCATTTCCCGATTCTTGCTTCTAAACTGTAGATTTTATAGAAAGACAGTCAGAGTTACAGTTTTTCTATATTTTGTATTCAAATTCTAACATTGTGAAATGCAAAACGATAATTTAGTGACAAAATTCATTTGAAAATCTGCAGATTTTATTCGGTTTCATAGATCTATTTAAAACAATTAAGTGTATTGCTTGCATTTTTGCAGTTTTTAGGGGGCGTTGGAGTCATAAGAGACAAGAAAACACCCACCGTTAATACATATTTTAAAATATAAGAATTATCCTAAAATATAGCTTTTACCTTAAAGATATTATTACCTATCTAAAAAAAATTTATTACCTTTATACACAGTTTTGTGTCTGAAAAACACATTAACTTTAAACTACTGACAATAATTCAAGACTCTTTTACAGTTTATCTCTTATTATCCCAGAGAGGGTAATAATAAACAAGCTATTTCGGTAAATTTTAATAAAAAAATTAATCGCTAAAGATTGACTTTAAACATTTAATTCGATTTTCTTTTGTTAAAAATTTGTCAACGTTTCATCAAAATTGTGAACTGTGACATATTATTTTTAAAAAACTCTTTTCTCTTAAAAAAAAAAGTATTATTTGTCTCTGATTACCTCGTTTGCCGCTTATTACTTCACCTTTCTTTTCCATAAAACACGCTAGTTCTTCTAGCATATACATTATCCGATCTGGCTAAGTGCATTATAAGAGCATCGAGACTGGAGACTGGATTAAATTACTATTATATTTCCTTGTGATCCATAAATAACTTATTGTACATAACATATCTGATGACAATGACTTCATCATCGTTCATTGCAGAGAAGACTTACTATTTATGACCCATAAAATTTCATTATATATAGGGTTAAAAAATACTTATTGTTTTCACGTTAGAGACACGACAATTTTATGAGTTATAACATTCTAAAAAATGACAAATGTTTCTTAAAATTGTAAAATGTAATATAAGAATGAATGAACATATACAATAATCCAGGACTCGAAATTGAAAAATCCACGAACCGAAACGTTATTTCATAATTATTGTTCCCTAAACATTTTTTTAAGTATAGACAAATTTATATGTAACCATGCAAAAACAATTTAAACTAGTCGGATGTGGCCAATAATTCAAAATTCGCTATCAGTGTGCCAGAATTAAATGACAATCTATGCGCATCGTAAGGATTCTGAAATTCCGTGCATTAGTTCATGAATTAGGACTATTGCGAAAGTCGGTAAAAATGCAACATAAAAGCGTCACCTATTGGGGGTTTTACACCAAAACATAATCAGCTATAATGTTTATCAAGGTATACCTGAATCTGAAGTTTGATGAAAATTCGTGCACCAGTTCTTGAGACAGAACTGTTGCAAAAATCGATTGATACCGAAACGTAAACCGAACCAATTCATCTGAAGGGTTAACTGAACCTGAAGTTTGATGAAAATCTGTAGATTATTTCTGGACATAGAGCTATTTCGGAAATCGTAAAAAATGCAGCATAGCAGCGCCACCTGCTGAGCGATTTATACCAAAAACTAATCAGTATCAATTTATATCAGAGACTACCGGATTATAATTTTTTTATTAAGTTTTGTGCGTTAGTTCTTGAGGTAGAGCGCCCACAAAATTTATGTCATATACAGAAAGACAGACTCACAGACAGACATTTTGTGAAAACATGTTTTTTTTTTTATCTTTGACCCCTGAAACGTGCAAATCCGTCAAAAACCGGAATCTGAACATTTTCACAAATCCAATACTTTTTTCTTGTAAAGATAGAAGAAAGTAAAAATGCATTCAAGATTCAAAATAATAAATATATAATAAATATATATATATATATAATAAATAAATATATATATATATATATATATATATATAATAATTATATCAATATATATATATATATATATATATATAATAATTATATCAATATATATATATATATATATATATATAATAATTATATCAATATATATATATATATATATCATAAAACTTGTAATAGTACGTTTTAATAATTGCACGAACTCGAACGATATTTTCCAGAATTTCACGAACCGGAACAATATTTGCCAAAACATCGCGAACCGGAATACCGTTCCGGTTTTCTCCGGTACATTTCGGGCCCTGCAATAATCTTTTCCGAGTTAGCCGAGATTTCAAAATACTTTCTTTATGAGGTGTAATTTTCCATCTGGAGCGAAAAATGCCTAATCCAGGATTCGAATCAGGGAACTCTTGGCTAGAACTGCCGATGCTCTGCCAACTGAGGTATCCCGGACGAATCTAGAAGACCTAATTCACACAGCTAGCCTGATTTATCATAGCATCTCGTCTTATATATGAATCAGCTCAAAATAATAAATCGCAAGGTCTGCGATTTATTCTGTTGCTCCTCCAGATTCGTCCGGGATAGCTCAGTTGGCAGAACATTGGCAGCTCCAGCCAAGAGATCCCTGGTTCGAATCCCGGCCTGCGCATTTTTAGCCTAGATGGAAAATTACAACTCATATTGATTTACAGTCGTACCTCGTTATCCCGACACCCGATTTTCACGTCACACCGCTTATCACGTCATATTTCAAAGTCCCAATTTTCTGTATATGATTTCAATGTAAATAAACTCCGGATTTTACGTCGTTGAATATTTTCCAACTCCAGATATCCCGACGACTTAGGAAAATTGTCCATTTTTCATAATCCATCTTATAAGCACGGAAATTAAGCGGTAAGAAATATCTTGGCCAAAATTTTCACAAAAGTGTCTAAAATACCCATTGGGATAAATGAGAAATTTTACTTCAATCTTTTATCTGAATAAATAAAACCACAGACTATGAATGACCCAGATAGACATATCAGTAAACTCGCGCTTTTTTTGTTCTGGTAAGGCGGCGCTTTCTTGTGGTTACACAGCGTTTTTCATCCGACTAAAACCGAAGCATTGCATTGCATTGAAACAATCAGAAATTATCTAACATCCATTTCTGAAACAAAGCACTAATAGGCATAAGCAAACCTTAATTCATCCATATTTTATGTAACAGTAAAAAAAAAATCATTATAAATAGAATTTTTATTCTTTTAGATTTCATTTTTGTGCTTATTTTGTTTAATAATAATGCTCTATTGCTTAAAACTTCAAAAACAGTTATGAATTTAGAATTGTCTTAAATCAATTAAAAATACAGCTTTTTATAAACATATTTTTCTCCAACTCCGGTTACCGTGACGCTCGCTTATGACGTCACTTTTTTCTAGTCGTTAGAGTGTCAGGATAATGAGGTTCGACTGTATTTACTAATTATAATAATTGTGTTAAAATTAGTCTAGTACTTTTCATATGAAAATCAAATTTCAAAGTAATTGCTTAAGAGGCGCAAAGGCCAACCTAGTGAAAAAGATTCCATGCCGGGACTCGAACCCGGGCCATCAGTATAGCGCACTGACGTTCTACCGACTAAACCACATGGAACGATACCCAGCCTGGAAATTTTCCCACTATTAAATTGGCAAGGCTACAAACGCAGCACAAGATGGAATATTTATCGTGAGCCACCGACCTGGGGCGAACACGAAACTTAATTAAATACAGCATAGATAGAAACTATATTAATACATGGAAATTATTCCAGAGATCTTTTCCACTAGGTTGGCCTTTGCTCCTCTTAAGCAATTACTTCGAAATTTGATTTTCATATGAAATATTGTATGCGAGACGAATGTTTCTCTCTGGAATAATTTCCATGTATTAATATAGTCGAGTACTTTCTTTATCTTTAGAAAACACAAAAGCCATTATATTTTCGAGATTTCAAGAAGCATTTATAAAAACAAAATATGTTTTCTTGCCACTGATTTTTGGAAACGATCTGTGTAGTTTTTACATTGTATTAATCGATTTTCTAATCCCGGAATATAGTTTTTTCCGATTCTATCCATTCTCGTGTAAACATTTTCATGTTCAATAGACATGCTTTGCAGACGAACATGATAAATTAACAGAATTACCCTTAACTTTCATATTATTTCGTTACTCTTACAAGGCAACCACTTTTGGTGTTGCTCGCACCTAGCATCGCGACTTGGTGCATTTGGTAGCCCTATACACAAAAGTTAGAGAACCGATAAAATTTCTCTGTTAAAATCACATTTTATATATTTTTTTTTGTGCTTTTAATTTTTTATTATTGGATTTTTATTTGTTTATTTCACGCCAAAAGTAAGTTAAGTCGCCAAATATGGCGCTACAATTTTTCCGCCCTCTTTATCCGGGTAGTAAATGCACAATACATATTAGAAATATATCAGATTCCGATTTGTTTGATAATTGATGGCAAAAGAAACAAGAATTACGTTTTTTTTTCTTTTTTCTATGCAGATCATAAATATATAAATAGTGAATATATTTCTATAAAAGCTTTCAAGATCATTGAAAACTATTTTTTTCGTGAAATACAAAGTAAACAAATTATTTTCTTTTGAAATCGAATGGAATAATGTTTCGAATGTTTAAAATGAAATGTTGCTGTTTGAATGGTCCTACTGTAAAAGTAATCATAAAGTAAATTAATACTTTTACACAATTCACAAACATTACTGTGCCTGTGCCTAATTAGGTCGGGCATTACAATTTCTACTGAATTTCAAACCACTCTAAACACAAGACAAACAGCTATGACATTAGGCTAGGGTTTCCGGAAAGCTCTACTTTTGGAAAAAACCGCCAACTTTTCCCCCGCCAAAAATGCGAATATATTATTGCAATTTTCCAAAATCAAATTCGTGGGTTCTTGAAGGAATATTTAAACTTTTCAATATTTTATACTTATTATTAACTATTTTTTATTTTTAAATGTTTTTCTTTAAAAAAACTTCAATGTTAATATCTATATGATGATAATAATGTCTCCGATATGATAATGATATCATAATAACAATCTCAATGATAATAATGTCTCCGATAAGTGGTCTCGAAAATTGCATTTTCAGAAAGTTATGATGCAGTAAAGTCAAGAAATATGATTTCAACAGAAAAAATTTATCGATTTTCAAACTTCGTAATATAGTGCTTTAAAATGCATCAGGTCTCAATGCTGGGTGCAAGCAACACCAAAAGTAGTTCCCTTGTTAGAGATATAATTTCAATTACGTAGCTGAAAACGTTTGATTGTGAATTAGAAGCATCCGAAAAGAAAAATGCTAGTTTGAGAAAATTGATTAAGACACTATAAAAACTTCTCGAGAACGCTTACGAAAATGAGTGGCAGCAAATTAAACATTGTTTTTATAAATTCTACTTTTAATCACGAAAATACATTGGTTTCTGATGTTTCTAGTGATGAAGGCACTTTTTGGAATCGTGGGTAAATCGAAAAATTTTATTATATTTTTTCTTTTTTGGTTAAATTGTATTTTCGTAAATTAAGAAACATTTGTCTTTTTAAGGTATCTTCCTACATTAAAATAGCATTTTTCGTATACATTTTCGAAAAAAAAGTTATTGTTTTATTTGAAAGAGCAATTGTTGACAATTCCAAATCTGTTTTAATTTTATTTCTAAGTGTTATGCATCTATTACTTTTAAGGCTTAGTTAAGCATTCAGGAAGATTTAATGAAACCATAAAATTTAAAAGGTATTTACGTTTTAACATCGATGCTTGTTTTATTTTTCACCCTCTCTTGAGCAGTTTTATATATTTGAAACGGCCGGCAGTTCGTTTGATTCACTAGCTTCTGAGGCAAGTGCAGTTACTGAGTAACTTCCAGTAACAATGATTTCGGGACACGTCTTTTGCCGTGACTAGTTGCTTTGCAACGCCATATTTTGTAGCCAATGGCGTTTCGGATATAAGTTTATACTTACGCGGATTGGCAACAAGATTATGCAAAACAACTGCTAGTTTTTTGTATAAATGTCTGGACTGTTTGTGGATCATTGACTTCTGTAATTTTGTATGTATATCATATCTTCCATCATGTAGCTGCATTTAAATATTATTTTACGTTTTTGTTTAAGTTAACTGCAAAGTAATGCTGTTTTAAGTGTAACATTCATCTCATCTCACGTATAATAAATATCTTTTTTTATGGAACTGGTGTCTTGAATTAAGTTTTCCACAAAAAACACTGCAATACTCTACTCAGCCATGTTTTCAAAGGCTGACACTAAGTTTATCATAAGATGAGTTATGGCCAATTTCATAAATAGGAAGTAATGAGTCAGATACCGGAAGTGGGCATAAGAAGGCCAGGAGAAATGTAAATGATGTTTCTATCCATCCTTTTCTTACGTTTTTAACATGAAATCACTAATAAATCTTAAATGACACTTTTAGATTAATATTGTATGTATCTGAAAGACATAAAAGAAATCTTTAAATGAGATTTCTGCAAAATTTAATGTACATATGCGGTACTGTATATTAGTTATATGCTATATTTTGTACATGTCAAAAAATGTATTACATATTTTGGCGTGTTCTTGTAAAATACTGTACACGATATGACGAATATTTTAAAAACATGAAGTAGAAATGAGCACCTTAATATCGCGTTCAAAAATCGTAACGATTAGCGCACATTTACAACATTTGGAACCTATAAATTAACACAAAAGACATGTACAAAGGTAGAAAAAGACAAGTACATCACTTTTAGATAATAATGAATTTAAAACCACGCAGTTAGAAAAAAAAAAAAAGGCCCGTTGATTACCGAAACAATTTCCGTATTTTTGGAAAATTTTTTTCGATAAAATTGATTTTGTGACTGCATCAAAATGTACTAAGCTCGTGGGTTTGAGGGCATCTTTGACATATAATTTTACATTTTCATTATCTAAGTGTAAAATTTATTATTACTCTGCAAAAGAAAGAAAAGTCCGTTAAAATGCGTAAATTGTACTGGCAAAGTATGGTCATTTTAAAATGACTGTTAAAATATAAAAATTCCAAAACCTTTTTGCGAAAATGACAAATTAACTAGATTTTTAGCAATGTTATCTGTAAGGATATCCTTACATTTATATTTGCTACTTTCTAACACATTCACAAAATCATGGAATTGAATCTTTCCAATAACAACATAAACTAGTCAGATATACCAATCTCAAAATTCGAAAACCTTTAGCGAAAATGACAAACTAACTTGTCTTTTAGCACTATTATCGGTCAAGAATATCTATAAATTCATATTTGCTACTTTGTAACACATTCATAAAATCATCGGATTGAATCTTTTCCAGCAACAACATAAACTAGTCGGATGTACCAATCCTAAATTTCTTCTATTTCAAAATTCCAAAACCTTTAGCAAAAATGATAAGTTAACTAGTCTTTTAGCACTGTTATCTGTCAATAATATTCTTAAATCCATATTTGCTACTTTCTAACACATTTACAAAATCATCGGATTGAATCTTTGCCTGTAACAAAATAAACTAGTCGGATGTGCCAATCCTAAAATTTCTTCTATCTCAAAATTCCAAAACCTTTTGGCGAAAATGGCAAACTAACTAGTCTTTTATCACTATAACTAACTAGTCTTTTATCACTATTATCTGTCAAGAATATCCTTAAATCCATATTTTCTACTTTGTAACACATTCACAAAATCATCGGATTGAGTCTTTTTCAGCAACGACACAGAATAATCGGATGTGCCTATCCTAAAATTTCTTCTATCTCAAATTTCCAAAACCTTTAGCGAAAATGACAAATTAAATAGTCTTTTATTACTGTTATCTGACAAGAATATCCTTAAATCCACATTTGCTGCTTTGTAATACATTCACAAAATCATCGGATTAAATCTTTTCCAGCAACAACATAAACTAGTCAGATGTGCCAATCCTAAAATTTCTTCTATCTCAAAATCCTAAAACAATTAACTAATCTTTTAGCATTGTTATTTATAAAGAATATTCTTAAATCCATATTTGCTATATTCTAATACATTCACAAAATCATCGGATTGTATCTTTTCCAGCAACAACATAAATTAGTCGGATGTGCCAATCTTAAAACTTTTTTCTATTTCATACACGTTAAAATTTCAAAATGTTGTTACAATTGCCAATACTGCAATGTTATTACTTCAACACTACAACAACATAAATTTTCATCTTAAATTTTTGCTTTACTTTATTAATCAGAGTAAAAAAGATTTCATCTCGAATATAATATGTAATAAAATCAATATTATTGTTATTCTGTTGTACGTCATCTACTTGCGAATCACCGAGTTAACTGGACGCGAAGTGTCCTCGTTACTCCACGAACAGCTCATGTGTAGGTGCCAAACAACAATTTGCAGGTAATGTACAGGCAATGTGCAGGTGCCAAACAAAAAGCTCAAACTATTAAGTAACCGGCATAACAAAATTCAAAACTAAGCAGTAGCCACTTCCGATTGACTGAAGATCTAGGAGTTCGTAAGATTTATTGCTGCTACGCGGCGATTAGGCGATCACCCGCCACGATACCAGGCATCAAACTCGTTGAGCTGTGGCAACCCGGCAAGTAGGGGCCTGGTCATCGGTTAGAAGAACAGCTTATATATAGCAGAACTACCATAATTCGAGAAAATTGCACAAAATTCACTATCACATCGCTCCCTTCGGAGGTAACATCCCCATTTTAAACAGGAAAGTCCGTAGTCAAAAACATATATATGAAGTTTAGTTTAATTCGATACATAACTTGGTACACTTTTCGATGATACAATAATGAAAATAACACAAAAATCGCTGTCACAGCGCCCCTCTCAGGGGGACCATCCCCATTTTCAACTGGGAGAACTTTCATAGTCAAAAACATGTATATGAAGTTTGTTTCAATTCTATGCAAAACTTTATGCACTTTTCTTAGATAAAATTATGAAAGTGTCTCAAAAATCGCTATTACAGATCCCCTTCCGGCTACTTAACTAAAAATTCAACTAGGACCTGCTGACCATAGCCCAAAATATACACATTAAATGTGGTCCAATTCTACGCATGACTACATGATAACTTTTTGATGATACAATAACGAAAGTAGCACAAAACTCGCCATTACAGCGCCCTCTTCTGGCGGAATATCCCCAAATTAAATTGGGACCTGCTGGCCAGAGCCAAAAAAATACATATGAAATTTAGTTCACTTCTATGCATAACTTCATGCACTTTTCGATTATACAAAGAGAGACATACACAGAAATTTTGTAAAAACAGACAGAAATTTTGTAAAAACATGTTGTTGTTGTTTTTTTGTTTGTTTTTTTTTTGGGGGGGGGGGGGGGATCTCTGACCCTAAAACGTGTAAATAAGTCGAAAACCAGCAGTGGAAAAAATTGTATTACAATACTTTCTTTTAATATAGATAGAAGTAAGTAAAAAAAAAAAATTATGAAAATCGGAGCATTCGTTAAAACATTATACTTGGAATATATAAAAAAAACTTATAAACAAGTTATATAACACCATTTGTTGAAAGACGGTTAAAAAGAACATGAAAGCTAAAGGCTACAGTGAATAAATATACTGTTGTGATCCATAAACAGTTTATTATGCATAATATGCTAAATGACAATGCGTTCATCTTTATTCAGAACAGATAATAGTACAAATTTATTGAACCATAAATTTTCAAATATGATAGATAAACAACTTCGATTATTTTCATGTTAGAAACATTATTTCGAAACAATATTTTGATTTTTATAAGTTAATACAAATATAATAGAAATAACAACTGCTTTTTAAATGAATTATGCTAAAAAATATTATTCATAAAAACAAGAAATGAAAATGGAAAGCCCTTTTTCATAGATTATAAATTTAAGTTAAAATTTTGCAATATTTATTTGTATTTTCTGCTGAATACAACAAAAGAATAGTAATTGGACTAATAAAACTAGTTTGAAATTAGTTTGTTATCCGCTTTAAAATAAATCTAATAAAATCATGCTCCACTGAAATTGACGAAGTTTTAGTATAAGTGAAATTTCATTGAACTTAAGCAGTATAGTTCTATTTATTACTTCCAAATAATAATCTACCTTTTACAACTTGGCGACAGCGGGGCGCATGCAGCCTGGTAGATAATAGAATATTTCCTTTAAAAAATGATGCTTCAATGTAGTTTCTTAGGGGTTAGAATAATGAATTCCTACAGGAATGGGATTTTTCAAAAAATCAATGTTTTATCACACAAAGGCAAAAATACAGAGTATAAATGAATGAATAATAAATAATAAATAATGAATAATAATAAGTGAGATAAATGAATATCCCAACTTTACAGGGCTATTAAAAGAAAGCAAAAAAAATACAACCTTGTTGTACATCGGAAATAAAAAATAACTCTTGAAAGTTGAGAAAGTTGAAATTCCACACAATTATAAGTGTTCAGTATGAGCCCCTCCACAAACACGAACGATATCGAGGTGGTACGATAACTCCTCCAACACTAAAATATGTAATGTGAACTTTAAATAGTTCACTGTCTTGCATAAAAGGAGACTAAAATAATGAAAAGACGTTGCAAGTTACAAAATATACGTTTTATTAAGCACTCTTATTTATATTACTGAACAATGGATGTCACTTATCATGTTCAATCGTACGGCACCATTTACATTATGTTTAGAGAAACTAACCCAACGCTAATTCAATTTAGCATCAGCCAAAGTCACAGTAAGCAAAAATGTCATTTCAGTATGTGTTAATGTGACCAACAGACAACAGTACGAATTTAAAATTGTCTTTGAAGTATGGGGCTTCAATAAAAAGACGAAGAAGTCTAGAATAATAAAGTTTCTGACACATTTTGCTGTTTTTATTTTGAATTTTTCAGAATTCATTTAATGTAATATCTTAAAACCCTGAGTTATTAACTGGGATTGGAAGTTTTATTTCATTACATTTTATTGAGTTAAATCATATATATATTTTTTTTTATCTTGATTGAGTAAGACATTTAGGATATAGTTTTTCTTTTAGTTTCTGCAGCGGATAATTAAATTTTGATGAATAATTGATCTATAAGTAGTTACAAAAACTTACGTTATTTTAGAACATGTTGAAGAAAAGGGGGCTAGCTACATTAAGGGGTTACAGACTGAATTTTCAATGTTCCTCAACGAATTTATTTAGCTATTTTTCAATTCCTACTATTAGTTCACACTCTCGCTATATTTATTTATTTACTTATTTATTTATATATATATATCTTGTTTAAATTTTCAATCCTTAATAAAATACTTATTATTCATCCTATCAAGTTGAAATAATTTTTTTAAACTTTTACTGGATGACAATTGATGTTAATACAGTTTTTTTCTAATATTAAGTCATTAATTAAATTTTAATTAATTAATTTTAGTTTTACATGGGAGACAAAATGGCGGCCATTGGTTATTGAAGCATTTAATGCATCTTCATATCTATAAGAGGGGTTACCATAGGGGGGACCATGTTCTGTCGCCAAATACCGCCAAGTTTGTCGCCAACTTGGCGATATACCGCCAAATTTGGTGACCAAAATGAGTCGCCAAAAGTGATGCCATCTTGGCGATATTTCTAATATTTCTCCAAATTCCCATAGAATTCCATTGTAAACCTACTTACTTATAGAAAATCAGCAAATTGAGATATTTTAATGCAACAAAAACTAATATTAGCTTAAGGGATTACATTAAATTTTTCTTTGATGACCTAAGTAGGAATTGACTTTAAAAACAAAATTTTTATATTACTTGTTTTTTTCATTTGGCGAATGTGTTTTATTTCTGATTAGCCAAATTGCTGTCTTTCGTAAAAAGTCAGCGAGAACTCTGGGCACATCAAAGATCAGGTGTTTATTCCACCCCAACCAACTGACGTTGAGGAACTTAGGACACGCATATCTTCATTAAGGCTAATCTTCACTGGAGGGGCTCGCGTTGAACACTTATAATTGTGTTGAATTTCAACTTTCAACTGTTATTTTTGATTTCCGATGCGCAACAAAGTTGTACTTTTTTTGTTTTCTTTTTAATTATAGCCCTGTAAATTTGGAATTTTCATTTATGTACATCCTGTATATTATAATTGTTTTAGGATCATTATAATGATTTTCGTGAATTACGTTTACTGGATAACTGCATAATGTATCAACATTTGAAAAATAAAATTTTGTGACCCTTTCTTGCATTTTTACTATGGTTTCCATTCGTCTTCGTATTATAATTTAGTTGGTTAAGGGCACTGCTGTCTTCTTTGAGGATTTTTAGAGGATTGTAAAATGTTATAAGAAACATGGTCTACCACCTTGTTTCTCAAATAACATCTTGTAAGTTATTATTTTTCTTTTTTCAATTCGTTAATAAGCTAAATTTTCACTTTGAGCTCGAGCCCGTCTCATCGTGCATAGGTGCATTTTTATTTCTTTTTTAAAGGCAGCATAACAAAATTTTGAAAAATAAAATTTTGTAACCCTTTCTTGCATTTTTACTATGGTTTCCATTCCTCTTCGTATTATAATTTAGTTGGTTAAGGGCACTGCTGTCTTCTTTGGGGATTTTTAGAGGATTGTAAAGTGTTTTAAGAAACATGGTCTACACTTGTTTCTCAAATAACATCTCGCAAGTTATTATTTTTCTTTTTTCAACTTGGTAATGCGATAAGTGAGCACGGTAATGACAAATTAAGCAAAAAACTTTTATTTTTCCCCATGCATAAATGGCAACCATTATATTTTCTGGCCCATACAATGATTTTCTATTTCTTATATAATAAAAGCAGATTAATAAATAAAAGTTTATTTAATTATCAATTAGAAATGGGTACAGTAATAACGTACAAAAAAATACTCACCAAAACGTTCAAAGTCTTTGCTTGTTTTATTGAAACCATAAAACTATTTACTCTACTCACCTAAACGTGATAACAAGATGACTTTTAAGGAGTATTTTTCCCTTGATAAAAAGGCATGTGCTTCCCTCTAAAAAATTCCTGATGAACTTTTTGTCAGAAGCATGGCAATGACACACTTTCTTGGAACACGGTTTAAAATAATTAATAAGAATTATAGATAAGTTGAATTAATAAAAATTAATATTTTTTAATTAGTAGCATCTTAATAAATAAAAATGTATTAAAAAATTATAACCATCTGTTTTAAATAGAACTTAGTCAAATCTTTACCCAATAAAATGCCTGTTGGGACAACCTACGGTAATGATATTTTGACTTACAAATTAATATATTTCTTATTTTAAAATTTTTTATAAATAATAATATATCTGTAAATTATCATTAATAAATGATAGTTAAAATGCAATATATAATTAAAATTATGATATTTAACTATTTTTCTGTGCAAATGTGAAAGGAAAGCAAAACACAACACTTCTTGAAAATCACCCATATATACATGTGTGTATGCGTGTATATTAGAATTTCCACAAAGGTTTAGGTCCCTTTAGTGAGGAAATGAACTGAAATTGATTTACAAAACAAACATTCTTAAAATTCCGGTCAACACCGGGTGCTAGTAATAAATTAGTTATAAAATAAATAAAATTGGACTACACGATAAGGAATGTAATGGCATTTGACATTGGTTTACTGACTTTTTTTTAAAAAAAAAGAAATTACATTTTATGTACAATAACATAGGTAAAGTCAAACTTTTTTTAAAGAGACATTTCAGTATTTCACTAAAAACATTTAAAATAGTGAATGCATCTAATTTTTAGTTATGAATGCAAACAAGAATTAACTTAGACTGATTAAAATTTAACGTGAAGCTCAAATATATCACACTACTGACATTGTAGCAGAATTATTTATCGTAAAACGCCACTGCAATGTTGGAGAAGATGATGAAAAGAAATGATTGCGGGAAACAAAGTACTGAATTTATTCCTTCTTTCACGGGCAGTACCGGAAGTTAAAAATTTAATTAAAAACAAATTTAAAATTTAACCCTCGATATTTTTCAAAATAAAATCAAAGTTATTTGTTTTTTAAAATATAAATAAGTAAATATATCATTGTACTTGAAAACAAGCAAGTAAAATAAAAAAAAAATCCGCTAAAATCCGGAAATTATACTGGCAATATACTGGCAATACTATTTCCGTATTTTAAAGAAAATTTTTCCCCGTAAATTCCAGAAAAAGGAAATTTTTCTGGAATTTACTGGAAAATTTTTCTGCTAAAATACGGAAATAGTACTGGCGTCTCGATTGCCAGTACAATTTCCGTATTTTACCGGAATTCTTTTTACAGTGTGTATTAATTTTGTATTCAAGTTTAAAATTTTGGTATGATTAGTAGAGAATATTATATACAGTTTAACTTGAGAAACAGAGGCGATACAGAGTTTATTCAGAGGTTATACGAAGCGGACCACAATATACCCTTCATTATAGCCGTGGAAAGTAAGCTGATTTTAACCCTGTATCCTCTTCGTTACTGAACAAAAAATATTTTTTGAAAAATGTTGGAATAGGTTTTTTTTACCTATTTTTGTTTTAAAAATGATAATAATAGTAAAACTTTAAAAATTGATGCACCAGAATACTAGTAAATGGAGGTCCACATATGTGGACCTTGGGACATAATTGCGTAAAAATTTCAAAATTTTGGAAAATCTTTGTTTCTTTTTAAAATTCCGAAAATAAATGTTCTTTTTATATAACATTATTAAATATTATATTTATTGCTTTAAATGTATTAAATTAATTAAATCGTAAATCTCAAATTTTTTAAATAATTTTTACCTTGAACTATTGTTAAGAAATGACTCAAAATTTAAATTTTATTACTTTATTTTTTACTCAGTGGGTAAATTTTCAAAGCAAATGCTTTTCAAAATGCATACATAAACTTTACACTTTATACCTATAGTTCTTCTTTTTTATTTACATTCTTCCAAGTAACACTTAGACGTATTTTTGATGTGTGTAAGTCTTGGTAAATGTGTTACAATGTCAAGACGGATTTCCTTTGAGGGTGTGTTAATTTTGCTTTGCTTCTTTGTCATTTCTTCTTTTAGAACATCAATTTATTGGTGGTCTACGTCTACGAGGAGTTATATAATTTCTTCTTTCATACTTGATGAGAGCTATAGCAATATACATCCTATAATCTAATAATGATATGTATTTTCATCTTCATCGCTTTATTATCTCTTACGGAATGTTTCCAGTAATTAGAAATCACTAGATAAACAAAGTGATTAAACATACGCGTTGGCCATTTGTTTGTTTTTGCTGCACAGTCAGAATATGCTAGTTACCAATAAAAGATCTGTACCACCTGTAGATATGTTGTACATTCTTGCTACAGCTGGCTGGCTACTTTTACTTTTTCCTTATCCTCTTTCGACTATCTCATACATGTATAAATTGCTTCACTTTCAAAACATGTTGAAAGAAAAGTAACTGATTTGTTATATTTCCACTTTAAAACGGAAATCTCATCATCTCTAAGAAACTCATCCCACTCTCCTTTTTGCCTGCTCTTTACAAATTCTCAATTTTTGTGTAGCAGGAATGATTCTATTTGACATAATAGTTGCTGAACAAAAATATTTTGCAAAAGGTACTCTGCACATTTCAAGCTAGTGAAAAATCTGTCTGTATAAATTATATGATTACAATTTTGGGGCACACTTTTACACACTAATTTAACAATACCCCCACCTAAACGAAAATCTTGCATATCCCCTGAGGAAATAGTCCCATTACTAACGTATGTATACACACAAATCTAATACCAATCCATCTCTAACAGACATAACAAATATTATAAACCTAGAGGATATGGTTTTGAAGGTCCATATTGTGGGAAATCACACCGCCCAAAAAAGAAAATATTTTTTAGTCGAAAGAAATATGTTTAGGTCGAGGTAAGCTTAAACATTTTTCTTTTGTAAAATATATAAAGAGTGGCATAATTATCAACAAAATACAGATAATTCCTTAGTTTAAGTTCCTTAAGTTCTTAAGTTCCTTAGTTTCCTTAGTTTCAATAAAATTGCAGAATTTAATCAGCAATAAATAATATTTAATCAAACAAATATACAAAATCCACTTAATCTAGTTTAAATAGCATATTCTGAAAAAAAAACACATATTTTACGTTAATTAAATATAGCGGGAAGTTTCAGGAAGGCTGACGAGTCGCAGGCGATTTTTCTCGCTTGCAATTTTTACGTGTAATAACACTATTAATGTTTAATCCATGGCATACGTAATGTATGATCAACTCCGTGCGATTTTTTATGTCTCAAGGTTTAGTCTTTGAAAAAATCATTTTCCAAATGGTCGTTGTAATTTGTTAAATTGCTTTTTTACCCGACTACGGCAAAGCCAAAGGAGGGTTATGATTTTGACAGGCTATGTATGTATGTATGTATGTATGTATGTATGTATGTATGTATGTATGTTCATCTGTTCCCTCGTAACTTCTAAACCACTAATCAGAATTCGACAAATGACATATCATTAGAAGCGTCTTAATTGTCCGCTGGTTATAGGCTATATAGATTTTCACCAAATTCAATGTGGCGCCTTCTAGCGGACAAAATATACAGAGTAAAAAAATAAAGTTAAGCTAGATATGCCGTGTTTGGTATCATTTTAAAGCGCTTCACTTGTACATTTCGAATATATATATATTACTAGCATTTGCTTGTGACTTTACTTGCATTTATGGGCTAATTGCATATAATTCACATCTTTTCGTTCTTAATTTCTTTGGTACTTAGTAATCAGAATAAGACCACTGCAGTGCCATTAGAAGGGTCTTGATCTTGATATTCTGTTGGTTGTGAGCTATAAAGTTTGTCACCAAATTTACTATTATGCCCTCTAGCGGACAAAAAGTATAAAATAAAAATATATGTAATGTGTTTGGTATTACTTGAAAGAGCTTCACCAGTATTTATATGCTTATACATAATTACAAGACTGCTTTGAAGATGTTTAAAAAAAATGAGCGATAAGAGTAAAGCGCGGATCACGGGAACTGTAATGTAGAGCAGCGTGAACGTTAATAGAATAATTTAATGCACTAATGTAAACGACATAAGCTGGGAGTACCTCCACGCGGTGAAGGCGGAAACATATATACTTTTTCAGCGTAGTTTTTTGTCGTAGTTGGGTTTTAGTTTTTTTACTTTATCTTGTTTATAATTAAAACTGATTTAAGAAATCGGTAGTTATAGTTTAGTAAGACATTTACCAGAATAATTAGATAAATAAACAAAGAATATTGTTACGGAAACCTCACAATTCTTACAAGAACAATGTAAATGAATGTATTGCGATTCTATGTGTAACTGAGAAAAGTTTTGTAGTAGCAAATTTTTCGTAAAACATTTTTTAATAGGAGAAAAGCTAAATCATTGTAAATCGTTGAGAAAATAATCACATTAAAAAATATTTAGCTTCGACTGTTTCGCTGTGCTTACGGAATGTGATCCAGCAAAGCCTTTTGTGTGAAAAGTACCATATGCTTCTATTAGTAGACGAATTAAATAAATTTTCTATTGCATTTTCTTTAAATGAACTTAAAAGTCTCGTTGGAGAATGAAGGGTTTTCAGATTATAAAATCAAATTTTGTCAGGACATATGCAGTTTGATTAATATGAAATACTATTTTATTTATTCAGAATGTGTGATATGTTTTTATGTCAAAATTTCACGGATGATTTTATTTTCTTTTTCTTCTTTTTCTGTGAAAAAATATGCGACTTTTTTATTTTCTCCTTTTTTCTCAAGAGTAGGAAGTGCGAAAAATATGTGAGAGCATAAATTATGCGAGTAAATAAGATATTTTAATGTATTCAGAATTTTGCAAAAATTACAAAATTGACACCGGAATATGCTAAACAAATAATAGATAACATATTTTTTTAATCTTCATTCAGAGATTGCCATTATTGAGATAAAAACTGATTCAAAAATTAAAGGTCAAAAGCACAGAGGACCTTACCTTGGATGACCTTAGTAAAATCGTAATCGTGGAGACTATAACAGGCAAGTACCGAAATGATTCTTACTGGGAAGAAAAAAGAGGAATTTGCTTATTAAACTTTCTTGCCATACACGGAAAAAAAAGATTTTGTTAATATAGCCCCAGCTAAAATGTTTGGTTGGACTGACCAAATGTTGGTTCGACTGATCAAATGATTTTGTTCTTTCAATAAAATTTTATTGGACTAACAAAAGGATTTTGTCAGTCCAACAAAAAATATTTGGTGGGGGCAAAATTTGGTTGGCACAACTATTTTTTTGTTGTTTTAACAAAATCGTTCTTTCCGTGTAGTTCAAATACCATCTACAAATGGTGCTATGCTATCACAAACTTTAATAAACTGCATACTTCTCAAAATAAAACTGAAATTTTAAACGTCAAACCTATTTTTAACGTTTCAACAGATAAACAGAATGAAGGTTAAAAACTGAGTGAAAAATGATCAATTGTTTATACGTAAATTTGAGCGTTCTAATAGTTTTAAAAAGCGCAGCATCATCTATCGGCGATCTTTTGAACTAATCAAGGAAGCATAATAAAAACTAAGGATCGACCGAAACCGAAAACAAATTTCGTTTATCTTTCTATTTTTCGCCGAAAACGAAAGCGGAAATGTCCAAAACAATTAATTTGTAAGCAATTAATCCATACATAAATATACATAATTATTAATTAATTATGCGTGTTTATTAAATATACCTAATTATTAATTATACGTGTGGCCCAAGTTAGAGCTCTGTACCTCTGACCAAAACTTTTTATTTTCATATAAAATAAGATGTAATTAATTCATCAATGACCATACCTCGATTTATCTTTTATAACGATTTTTGTAAATTATCATCTTATCATAATATTAAAATATTTATTTGCTTAAAAGATTTTATAAAAACACATTAAAAGTAAATTAAAAATCTATATTTACATGTTTCAACTCATTTTCTTAGTCGTCGTCAGAATGTTTAACAGAAAATTACAAATGCATATGGAAAATGGAAAAAATCATCGAAAATAAACAAGTAATCATATAACGTACCCTACATTTTCGCGATGACTCGTATTCCCTCTATGTCGCCATGCCGTAATTTGTCCAAACATTCAACCCATAAATTCGGGATACGAAAAGATAATGTATCGTTACAAACTCCTGAACCTCTTAAATAAATTTCAATGAACTCTCTTATGAATAATTGTAAATAAAAATTAGACATGTAGATTATTTTACTCTCGTTAAAAAGTATGTTAATGTTCTCTATTTGATTTAGCCGGGATAAAGCAGTATTACCTCTATTGTATTTTATGTCCGCTATATGTCTTTACATCTGATATTGAATTTTCGTTGGGTTATACCTATATGATGATTTTTGATTCCTCCCTCCCTAATAAATGGAATCATATAAACTCCTGAGATTTTCTGTTATACATTCTAACGACGACTCAGAAAATGAGTTGAAACATGTAAATATAGATTTTTAATTTACTTTTAATCTGTTTTTGTAACGTCTTTTAAGCAAATAAATATTTTAATATTACGATATGATTAGTAATGAACGTAATTTTGACTTACTACTCGCACTTATTTACAATGATCATCTTTTTACTATAACTTTCTCAAAGAGTATTCGGAATACTTCTGATATTCAACTAAATATTTTCTATTGCTGTTATTTCTGCATATTTTAATGAGCATGTGAAAATCGTCTTCAAAGTTCAGTCCTATATGCATTGCTTGTATTATAATTTGCACTCACGTGTTGAGTCAGCCAAGACTTTTAATTAAATTATAAACAGTGAAGTTCATAGCAATAAATAAAAAGTGCCTCATTTGAGCCGATACATCTCAAATCAATGAGCAATTTTGAAATTTTCTGAAGGAAGAAACGATATTTTTGAAATGCAGATAGTTTCGGTCAGGCCGAATTTTCAGCTGCATTTTCACCGAAAACGAATCTTCGGCGAAACTCAGTTTTTGGGCCGAAAACGAAAACGAAACCGAATTCCCGGTCGATCTCTAGTAAAAACATTCCCCACTTTACACATCAATCTGCTGCAAGAATAACTTCAACAGCTGTCACCTTTTGCTTGTTATTTTATTTTAAAAAAGCTCAGCCCATTTTAAGAGTTTACAGCATATTTTCACAGTAATTCCAATATTTAATTGTATTATTTAATTTAAAATCGTACAAAGTGCATTTCTCATTATACATATATGCATAAAGAGTATATACCGGGTGATCCAAAAGTCAGGACGAACTTCAAAAATGAATAATTCGAAAACGAATCAAGATACAAAGATACGGTTTGCACCAAACGGTTGGAAAAGAAACCGGATTTTGTGTGGCAACGAAAAAAAATAGTTCTGTTGGCGACCAACAGATGGCGCTGTCGGATTTCTGATGTAGGATTATGCAAAGCAACAAACAATATAAAAAGGAGCAGCTGCAGCAGGTAATGGTAGTCGAAGCTTGTATGCATCGAAATGCTGTCCATAGTTCAGAAAGCCCTCTTAGAACTATTCTTTTTTCGTTGTCACACAAAATCCGGTTTCTTTTCCCTCCGTTTGGTGCAAACCGTATCTTTGTATCTTGATTCGTTTTCGAATTATTCATTTTTAAAGTTCGTCCCGACTTTTGGATCACCCGGTATATAAAAAGGGTGATATATCATCCTTTCTTATGCAAAGTGCATTCCTCATTATACATATATGTATAAAGGGTATATATATAAAAAGGGTGATATATCACCCTTTCTCATGTTACAAATATACCACATTTCAAGAAACATATTACCTTCTTTTTCGCACCATTCCATTAGTTATTCAACACATATATATAAAATATTGCATAAACCACACTAATACACTATATGGCCAAAGGTGGCCGGTCACTTGCGATTTTAGATATTATGTTAAATATCTAGAAAAATACATGAGGAATTAACCTGAAACTGCAAGTGTGTAAACAGTATAGTATAGGTCATATATTTCCGCGAAGATTTTTTTCCCGAAACCCCATAGGGGACCATCAACAAATTGAAAAAACGAATATCTTTTGGATAATTCTGTAACAACTAATGCAGCAAAAGCGTTCAAACTCGAGATTATTAATAAGTGGCTTATGGTAATATACTGTGTTCATTTTTATGAGGATAGTATGCTTACTCGTAGAGAAATTAAAGTTTTTATAAAAACAGTCCCAATTTTCGCCAAGTTTTTTGCTTATAATTTGCAGAGTTCTTAATATAAAAAAAGTTCTTTTCACAAAATATGACAAACAACATTGTATCCAATACTCTGCAACCAGAATTAAAAAATAATAAAAATTGGATGAAAAATGAGCAGGTTTACTAAAAACATTTAACTGCGCTTGCGCGAATGTAATCAAAATATAATGTGCATAATATTACATTATATTGTTATGCACATAATTGTTAATAAAATATAATATTGCATTGTCACCGAAAACGAATTTTCGGCGAAACTCAGTTTTTGGGCCGAAAACGAAAACGAAACCGAATTCTCAGTCGATCTCTAGTAAAAACATTCCCCACTTTACACATCAATCTGCTGCAAGAATAACTTCAACAGCTCTCATATCATTCAATAGTAAACTTCACTGTTTATAATTTAATTATAAGTGTTAATAAAATATATGCTAAAAAATATGCTAAGTATATAGAGACACTTTTGTGAAAGTTTCAAAATCATAGATTGGAAATTCTGAAAATTATCGTCGATAGAACAAGCTCGAAATCCGTGTTTCCCAAAAAGACGCAAAAAGATGAGGCGTTGTATCAAATATCTGTTGATTAGTCCCAAGATAGCGTACACAATATTGCACGTACTACTATATTTCGATACAGCCCCTCATTTTATGTTTCCTTTTGGGAACAACGGATTTCGAGCTTATTCTATCGACGATAATTTTCAGAATTTCCAATCTATGATTTTGAGATTTTCACAAAAGTGTCACTATATACTTAGCTAATACATTATGCACATTATATTTCGATTGCATTCGCATATGCGCAGTGAAAAAATTTTTAGTAAACCTGCTCATTTTTCATCCGATTTTTATTATTCTTTAATTCTGATTGCAGAGTATTGTGTACAATGTTGTTTGTCATATTTTCTGAAAAGAACTTTTTTTTAATATTAAGAACTCTGCAAATTATAAGAAAAAAACTTGGCGAAATTTGGGACTGTTTTTATAAAAACCTTAATTTCTCTACAAGTATACATGCTATCCTCATAAAAATGAACAGTATGTTACAATAAGCCACTTATTAATAATCTGGAGTTTGAACACTTTTGCTACATTAGTTTTTACAGAGTTATCCAAAAGATATTCGTTCTTCTTCAATTTGTTGGCGGGCCCCTATGGAGATTCGGGAAAAAAATCTTCGCGGAAATATATGACCTATAGTATACTGTTTACACACCTGTGCTTTCAGGTTAATTCCTCATGTACTTTTCTAGATATTTAACAAAACATCTAAAATCGCAAGTAACCGGTCAGCTTTGGCCATATAGTGTATTAAGTAACGTTTTCTGATATGGCTTCATTAAGTCACGCTGGTCTTTTGGGAAACCCCAGTATGCTTTCCTTTATTGGATAAGATCAGTGTTGCGCTGAATGATATATTTACGAGATGCTGAATTATTTATGGACTGGCATACATTGTTTAGCATATTTTTTGTTTAAACCTATTTTTTCTAGGAAAGTTATGGCTATTTGTTTTTGTTGAAAGGAAGAGAAAACATCGTATATGATTATCTTTCGTATAAATTCAATATTAAATTTATGAAAATTTTTATAGCTCTTTATTCATTTGTATGTATAGATTTTCTTTCAATTTCTGCATAATAAAGGTATAAAATTTGATTACATTGTAAGCAAATACATTTTTCTTGATGTTTTGATGTTTTGATGTTTTCTTGCCATGTTATGGTTGAAACACAATTTAATTCATGGAAATAAATTTATAAACTTTTACGAATCACTAAATTTACAATAAAAGACTGAAAAATATCTGTATGAATTACAATCACCAGTAATGATTTGTCTAACGAATCGGCATTTGAATTTCAATCCTTTATATAATGATTAGCATATAGTGATCTATAACTAATTGCATAATATATTAAATATAATGATCTGATTATATTATATTTCTGTGAAAAAAGATTTGTATATTAGAATGGATTCGATTCATCGTATATATCCCAGTTAAAGAAATGTTTATAATTTACAACAAAAATTGCTTTTTGTGAAACTTTTTATCTAAATTAGAATAATCATTTCCATAAACATTTAGAACGTCATACAGAAATTTTCGGATAATTAATTCTTTTTAGCTCACAGACTATCAAAGCCTGAGAGTTAATGTGGCCGTATATATGTATGTACAAGACGCGATAACTCTTGATAGAAAAATTCGATTTGCTTCAAATGTAAATAGGTTCATTATGATAAGGCTCTTCCCTGATTTGTTTCGCGGGTTCATTGGTTAAGTATAAAGGGGGGGAACGGGGGGAATTTCTAATTCCCCCCTTAATTTTGATAAATGGGTTTTTCATGCAGAATTATCCGATTTGCTTGAAATTTCTATAGCGGTTTATTACAATAAGGCGCTTTTCAGATTATGTTTCGAGGTTCATTGGTTAAGCATAAATTGGGGAAATGTGGGAACTAATCCCTCCCTAATTTAGCTAAATGGGGGTTTTTTTTTGTCGATTTCTTTATTTTTTGAGGATATTATTCTTTGAAATAAGAGTACTTTATACAATTGGTGCGAATAGCCTTTGAGCTCAATGCCATCAGTTTAACTGGATACTTTAAATTTTTATTTTATCATTTATCATCTTACTCAAATTTTACAAAAAATAATTTTGATTATTCATCCGTATGGAAATGCAGTTTATATTGCAACATCTAGTAACACTTGAATCTAATAAACAATCATAATTATTTTTTTATTCTGGGGCAATTCCACAGAAAATTATCATTTTGGCGGAGGGGGGGGGGAGGGGATAAGATTTATAATATGTTTAATTTAAGGATATGATTGGAAAACTTGATATTTTTATATTCTATTATAATAAAATCCTAATAAAAAAGCATTGTAAATTACTGTTTACAAACTAAGTTAAGTACCATTTTTGTCTTTGTAAAGTCATAATGTTATACGTCAGTTACACAATAAAAGTTACATCAGTTACACGTGTAAATGCCATTTTTTTCTATTTTTTTATTCGGAAATTAATTAAACAAATTACTGTTATAATTTGGCATTACTTAGTGTTGTTGAGAACATTAAATTACTTTTTTTAACGGAGTAGTTTTGATAATTTTTACACTTGAATGAAGGCAGAAAAAATATTTGTATATTTTATGTTACTTCAATTACAGAATCTTGAATTGCAATTTTTGGGACTAAAAGAGAGATTGAAATAATCTGCAGGCATTTGGGTATTAAGTCCTTAGTAAGAAATATTTTAAATTATAAAAATTTGTTCTAACTTTATTAGTAAATTTTCGACATAGTTTTGAAAACAAAATTCCATGATCAAATTTTACGTCAGTTACGATGGAATTTCCTCTCTGGGAAACTTGTGTAGTAGGTTAAAAAAAGAAAAAGCGAACACACCCACTCAATTTAATCACCAACTAGTCCCAGGAAAAAAACGAAAATAGTCATTTGACTGGAAACCGTGTCTTCTTTAAACGTTCGTTCTAAAAAATGGCTTAGGAAGTCGTATCTATATTTAAATTATACCTAACTCTGAAATTTTTAATAGGAACACCTAATTTTTTTCAAAACCCTATTTTATTTTTTGATAAATTTTATTTAACAAGCTAAATTAGAAGTCATTCGGTCAAGTAGTCTAGGAATTATGAAGGTTTAAATTTTAGAACTCCTTGTGTTAACTGCACTTGTAATCGTTGCTAAACGGATTGTAATGCGCGTAGTTTCATTAAACATAACTCTGGAACTACTAGGCGAAACGAGCTATAATTTTGGATTCCCATATTTGAATCTTCTATAAGTTGATTTCAGGTAAAAGTTTATAGGTTACAATTCACATTTTTATTGAAAATTAAATTTAAGTTATATATATTTTCAAAAACAATTTTTGAT
The DNA here is from genome assembly GCA_963932465.1 of Maratus speciosus. Lineage (NCBI taxonomy): Eukaryota > Metazoa > Arthropoda > Arachnida > Araneae > Salticidae > Maratus > Maratus speciosus. Next base: position 460,001,762 of record OZ010792.1, read on the forward strand.
AAAAACATAAATTTTAACATATAATTTTTTTAACAGAAAACAATTTCTAAAAGCTTCAAATATGCGAATCCTAAATTATATCTCATTCTGCTTAGTACTTCTTGAGTTATGATTAAAAAACTGCTTGAATTATAATCTGTTTTGTAATGATTACAAATGAATTTAACAACCAGAGCTCTAAAATTTAAACCTTCAGAATTCCTAATCTACTGCACCGAATGACTTCCAATTTGGTATCCGAAGGTACAATTTACCGTCAACGCCAAATATGATGTCAAAATTAGCTGTTCGTATTGGAAATTTCAGTGTGAAGACGGCCCCCTAACGCTATTTATATATGTATATTTAAAGAAGTTATAATTTCCTGTCGAATGGCTATTTAAGTTCTATTTCTGGGAAAATTTAGTGTTTAAAATGCATGGGCATTTCTCTTTTTTTATTTTTTTTTTTTTTGGCTGGCTGTACATAATATCCCCAAAGACATTCAGTAAATATACACAGCGCATTTATTATATGCTAATTTAACTGTATGCAGTTTTAAAGATTAAAAAATACATTAATTAAAAATAGATATAGATATTTTAATGCTTTGGCAGCCGCTTATCCCACTGGCAGTAATTTATCTTTTTCAATATAGCGTAGTTTTGCAGCTAGTGATTGTTGGAATCTTTCCTTTGTCTCCTTCTTTTTAACCATTTGGAAAAATGGTTATTGTCCTCTGTCAGGGTAGGAAATCAAAAACATATCTGAAGCGTTTTATTGGTTGAATCCACATTTTATTCGATTTCTGATTGGTCTATACAGTAATCTGTATTTTCCCTTTACTTTCAACACAGATGGATACTTCTGTTGCCACTATGACAAAAATGTAATAAAAACTACCAAAAAAATTAATAACTCAGAAACAAATTGAGATACAGCTTTCAAACAAATTGCATTTAAAAGTGCATTTTTTTCTCTATACGACGGTCTAAAAGTAATATTGTGGGATGTTTAGAAGTTTAAGAATGAAATTTCATTTAAAATTGGTCCAGGAATATTAATGTTTAATCCATGGCGTACATAATGAATGACCAGCTCCGTAGAAGTTTAAAAATTTACAGTATCGAAAAATCTAATCCATGGCGTACGTAATGTATGATCAACTCCGTGCGATTTTTTATGTCTTAAATTTTAGTCTTTGAAAAACTCATTTCCCAAATGGTCGTTGTAATTTATTAAATTGCATTTTTTATTTTTATTTATTTATTTACTTTGTTTCTTTCTGTCATTTCAATTTATGAGGTCTGCATTTACAGTTTCTTTGTCTATAAAACGTGTACTGCACTTTATATGAACTTCTAAGATCATCTTAAGGCTGTGTTTATAAAGGAAAAATGCTCCCTCTCTTTCTTCTATAGCAATAAAAATGTCAACTGGCCTTTCTTATCCAACCATACTTGTCGTTTTTAAAAAAAGAACGGGAAATTCAGCAATGGATCCAACAAGGAAAAGGAGATAAGAAGATTAAATCGAACATGAATGAAACGCTTCCCTCCTGCAGGATGTCCAAAAGTTTCCTTGCAAAGCCATTAAAGATGAAAAACACAGCGTGACTAGAAAAGAGAAACTGCGAGTAGAATGATACATCTATCTGGACCTTTAAGAAAAAAAGACCTGGGTACGAAATTGCAACATATATTTAAAGCGCCATTTATTAGACTTTTTAACTTACCTATGACATCACTCGGTAATGAATTTGTGAAAATTATTTCACTATTGATTTTTTATGAAATATTTCTGCAGATTAGGTTCATTTTACAAATTCATTTTGAGACGAAAATGGCAAAATTAATATTAAATTCTGTCGCAGAACAATGCAAATAACAAAGCAAATAATCTTCATGAAATTAATACTAACAGGTGTGCTACGGTTTTATAGTTTAACCATTTATGTACTGAGTTATGAATTCATGAAATTCTTATCTTCTAAAACATTTTTCGTGAATTTTCGAAACTACGTTAGAAGATTTACATAATCATTTAATAAATTTTAAAAGGATTTTTGAAGGATTTAAGGATTCAGAAGGATTAATTAAATTTGAATTTATAGGAATTTTGTGCAATATTTATAACACCACTCAAATCTTTTATTTCAAATATTTTTCTTAGTATTTTGTAGAATTAGAAAATGTACAAAAATAATGTTTTTACAATAGAAATATAGAAATATATCCGAATTGAAAAGTACCCCCCCCCCCCCGCTCAACATCAAGAAAGCTGAAAAGATGCAAAGTCAAAAGAAATCATCCTTTTAAAAACATTTTGGTTTGTGTAACCAATAATGCTTTTGGAACAAGATAAATTAATGCATCTATAACTCATTCTAAACTATATTACTACTGATCGATGAATTAAATGAATTTTATAACTAGGACTTCCCTCAGAGGGATTAGTCTGAGCGATATTACTGAGAACATAAATTTAATAATAACATGTGGAAGCAAAGAAAATGAGATGTTATCTTTAATTGTCCATATACTGCGAAAAATTGAAATGATGAAAATAAACGAATTGTAGAATTACAAAATCTTATATATAAATTCGTATACACTGTTTAAAAAAATGGGAAATCAAACCATTCAAGACAGCCATGCATGGATATAAAATTGAAAGTACGCAATATATTAAAAGTAAAATAGAAAATGAAACACTAATTTACTTATATCGGAATTTTAACTGTATAAAGTGATGTCGAGCATAATCAGACGCTCCGCACCAATTTGAGTAACTTTAAATGGCAAATATATGATGTTTAAAAAGAATGGACTATACTTTATATGGTGTGTGTTCCCCCGGAATAGTTAATATTGTACAATATCTGTTTTCCACGGATGCAATGAGGTTGTCGATAACATTTAAGGAATTCTCTTCTCAAAATCTAATATAGTATCAAAGTACCGAATACATCAAAAGTGGCATGCAATGCTTCGTTAGAGTGTGTTTTAGATATGCTCGATCTGATTTAAATGATGAGTGTATGCTGGCCACTACATACGCTGTATTGTTTTGTTTTCAAACATATTCTGCACAAGTTGAGCTGTATTTAGCATGTATTAAATAAAAGAAATCGGCAATGATTACAACATAAAGTATGACACAAGATCTGAATATGTAGTCTGCATAACTTTTGAGCTGTCAAAGTGTCATTTGAAGTAATTTACAAATCCATACATATTTATTCAGCAAATCATGCCAGCTAACATACGCCAATATGAACCCGATTACAAAATTTCACCAGAATAAGCTAATATATAAAAAATCTACTAATGATAATTGAGAATATGACCTTATGATAAAATGTCTAGAAAAATGAATCGGATAAAAAATTCATATCACATTTAAAACGGCACTTCCCTCTGTTAGTGGCCTTGGCCAGAGAGAGAAAAGCCTAGAGAAGGAACACTTTAACAACTACTTTCGGGCAACCTACTCACTGTTTCATACAGGTCTTTATTCAATATTTACACAATTTATTTAATGCTAGGTGGGTATCTATCAGTTTTGTTGCATTTAAATCGCATGTTTTGCGGAGGAAATGCAGCATTATGAAATATTTAAAGTTGCTGTACCTAATAATTTAAATTAATGGTAATTGAGATCGCTTTCCGTTAATTTCATCTTTTTAAATTTTTAATTTTTTAGAAACCATTCATAGAGACAATTGTATATTTTAAAACTAACCCGAAGCAAAATTTCAAGATTTTGGGCTCAGCAGTAACAGAGAAATAGAAAAATTTTGAAAGTTTTTTGTTTCTGCACTGTTTTATATAGCGACATTTTTAGAAATTGTTCAATTGCGAGAATTTACGTCATGATAAATACAGCCATGTCAATTTCCATGTTTATATTCTTAACAGTTCCATGTTCTTCGTTACTTAGATCATCTTTAGATCTTTTTCCGCTTTGTTTAGTCTTTCTATTTTTTAGAATTCGTTCTACAACGAGCATTTACATCTTATTAATTACTACCATGCCAAAGTTCTAGTTTCTAACCCCAACAGTATCCCAAAAATTTCAGTATTGCAAATAAATCATAATTTAGACCTTTTCTAGAAATTTTTACGTTTATCCGTCAAGTTGAACCTTTTAGAGAGCGTTAATTACGAGTATTTACATCTTAAAAGTAACTACCGCACCAAATTTAAAGTTTCTAACCCAATCAATATCGCAGAAATCACAATTTTAGAACTTTTTTGCTCCTGCAGCGATGTAGGTTCTTGCACTGACATAAAATAGTCTTTTTTTTTCGGAGCAGAGATGGCCACCAACATTTTTTTAAGTTGGCTATGTAGTTTCAGAGATAACACCTCACAAACGTATAAGCATTAATAATATTATATACTTTATAATATTATAACGCTTTATAATATTAGCATTAGATGTACAGATACAAAAGCCATTTTTCTGTTACAAACTAAAGTACCGGCGTTGCCCAGGATTTGAAGGATGTTTGTTCTGAAAAATCAATTTCAAAAGTTAGCATACAACACAAAACAAACATTAAAAAAAGCAGTCGAAATGTTGTTGAATGAATCATATGAAAACGCTATATAAAAAAGTATAAATGTATATAACAGACGCAAAAAAATACAGCTATAAATGAACTTATTTCAATTTATAATTGGAGCAATAATGTTAAAATACGCCAATATTTCCCTAATCGGGTTTTTATCATGCTTCAATACTTTTTTCACACTCATATGACGTTATACTATATCCACCATGCCCTTTATATTTCCAATATGACGTAATATTTTCCTCTTTCACGTGGAAACCTTGAAATATAAAAGTTATGAAGTTATATTCACTTTCATTTAAATTCGTCAAACCATTTATTTCATTTTCATATTTCACGTGAATATCTTGCAATAGAAAAGTTATGACGTAATATTCACCTTTTTTTAAATTCGGCAAACTATTTATTTCATTTTCATTTTTCACGTGGAAATCTTGCAGTAGAAATTTAATTGTTGTTGTAATAATTTTATTGTGTTTTTTAATTGTTGGCAACTGCTATAACGAAAAATGTTTAAATTTGATAAGAAATTGCTGTTAAATTGGTGGTTTTTTATTAATTAAAAATTAACTATAAGTTATTTCGATTCCGGATTACTTTAGTTGTCTCGGCCATGTTTTAATACACATCTACGTATCTCTTCATAATTTTGGCTTCCAAATTGTGGATTTTTTATAGAATTACAAACAGACAGATAGACAAGTTTTCATTTTTATATATCTCTCTGTTCTATAAAAAGTAACTAACGCTGTCACCGCCGCCGCCGCTGCCGCCGCCGGTTTTGAATTTTTTGTGACCGGAGGTTTTTCTTCGTTAATATTAAGAAAACTATTGCATACAAATATATGAAAATCGGTGGTATTATAGCGAAATGTTTGATCAACACACTAATGCATACAGTTTTCAAATCGAAGAATTATTTTAAGAGATATTTAATGCTAAAGTTGGACAAAATCGTTCCATTAAAAAAAAATTATAAGAACAAAAGCTATACATGGGAATTTAATCATTTTCAGATCATTTTATTCAATAGAAGAACCGGGTCTGCAGATTTCATTATTTTCTTTTAATTTGACTCATTTTTTGAGGTTTTATTTCTATTTTAAATTCAAATATTCAGCATTTTCACAGATATTTTTTACATATTTTAGAAAATGGTATTAATTTAAACTGTTGCCAAATGTATAAACAGCGCAAACAATAATGTTTGCTTCAAATAAAAAAATTATTTACACGTTACTATTATAAACAGAAAAAAAACCTTCAAATTAGCATTAAATAATTAGGTATAAAAAGCAGGCACTTATTGGAAATTACGCCATAAAACCATATTTACATGTGAATTTTAAAAGAGAAAAGATATTGTAAAATAAATTCATTAATATTAATTAGAAATCTGAAATAGAACAAATTACGTCACATTACACTTATTATGCAAAATGAACAAAAAATAGTATTGCAAAACAGTTTAAATTTAAAAATTGCGCGAAACAAAATATTAGATGTTAAGTATTAGATTTTTTCAAAATTTATTATTTGTCGTTTGATGTGAGGTGTTCAGATATAAGTATGCAAATTTTTATGTTTCCAACATAATTAGGGGCTGAGTTAGAAAAATTGCTTTAAATACACAAGTTAGAGCCCAGAGGGTAAAATATTAGACTTTTTCAAAATTTTATTATTTGCTGTTTGATGTGAGGTGTTCACCTATAGGTATGCAAAATTTCATATCTCCAACTTAATTAGGGGCTGAGTTAGAAAAATTGCTTAAAATACACAAGTTAGAGCCCAGAGGGTTAAATAATAGACTTTTTCAAAATTTTATTATTTGTCGTTTGATGTGAGGTGTTCAGCTATAAGTATGCAAAATGTCATGTCTCCAACTTAATTAGGGGCTGAGTTAGAAAAATTGCTTTAAATACAGAACTTAGAGACCGGAGGGTTAAATATGACTTTTTCAAAATTTTATGATTTATCGTGTTATCGCAAGTGTTTAGCTATAAGTGTGCAAACTTTCATGTCTCCAACTTAATTAGGGGCTGAGTTAGAAAAATTGCTTAAAATACACAAGTTAGAGCCCAGAGAGTTAAATATCAGACATTTTTCAAAATTTTATTATTTGTCGTTTGATGTGAGGATTTCAGCTATAAGTATGCGAAATTTCATGTCTCCAACTTAATTAGGGGCTGAGTTAGAAAAATTGCTTTAAATACACAAGTTAGATCCCAAAGGGTTAAATATTAAGCCTTTTTCAAAATTTTATTATTTGTCGTTTGATGTGAGATGTTCATTTATAAGTATGCAAAATTTCATGTCTCCAACTTAATTAAATTAGGGGCTGAGTTAGAAAAATTGCTTAAAATACACAAGTTAAAGCGCAGAGGGTTAAATATTAGACTTTTTCAAAATTTTATTATTTGCCTTTTGATGTGTGGTGTTCAGCTATAAGTATGCACATTTTCAAGTCTCCGACATATATAGTTTCTGAGAACGGGCTCTGTGACAGACGGACAAACAGATAGACAAAGGAGTGAGACAGGTAGGGTTTCGTTAGATGAACGAAACTCTAAAAACATGCTGCGGATGACTGTAACAACATCCTAAAATTACATTACCATCAGCGATCTACCAATCCCGAATTTAGTTTATGTTCGTTTCATATATTCTTATTATTTTGTGCGGCCCTGTAAAATAATTATCAATATTATATACAGTAAAACCTCTGAATAGCGGACACCCGAGAATGCAGAATTTGTCCTCTATTTAGAGGTGACCGCTACTGAGAGTAAAACATGTACAGTTATTTAAGAGTTGGTAATCGAAAAGATGTCCGCTAAATAGAGGTATCCGCTAATCGGGTGTGTCCGCTATGGATTTTACCAGTAAAACTTCTGAATAGCGAACACCTCGGGAGGGCAGAATTTGTCCTCTATTTGGAGGTGTCCGCTACTGAGAGTAAAAAATGTACAGTTATTTAAGGGTTGGTAATCGAAAAAATGCCCGCTAAATAGAGGTGTCCACTAATCGGGTGTGTACGTTATGGAGGTTTTACTGCATAATAATATCATCCTTTACAAGAAAATAGCATGCTGTATGATAGACAGACAGACATCCAGAGAAAGATAACCTACCGGATCAATAAACACTCATGTCTTTTGTTTTAATCATCCACAATTGTATGTCATACAACATGCCAGATTTTATACAACAGGCTAAAAACTGTCACCGTGGTACGGAATACTGTATTATTATTTGTTTGCCCACCAAAACTGGTTGCCACGGGTTGTTGCAAGGTTTGTGATCACGTGTTTGAAACTGATCTATTCAATATTACTGCGTGCGTATTTTTTTTTGCTCCATGTGTTCAAACCAGTTGTCTACGAAAACATCAACCGGTGAAAGTGACGCACACCAAATTTCTGTGACGTATGCAGATAAATTGTGATTTTTTAAGAGTTTTTTCTATATAATTTTTAAACGGTTTAGAACTTATTTTTCATAGTAGGTGCATTCAGTAGGCGACCCTCATAGGTACCTTCTGGTGCAATCAGAAACGAAATCCGACAAATATTTTTTGATTTATGCTTGACGAAAGGTTTTTATTAGGCTTTTTTTTAAGTAGGACATGGCGTTAATATCCATCGTAGTAGTAATGTGTCCGGACAGTAATATTTCGCTGAGTATTAGCCTTCGCTTCGCTCAGACAACAAGTTACTTTAATGGTACTTATAAGTACCGTCAGTAGATAAAGGGTTAATTGCTCAGCCATGTTCTAAAATTCAATGTAAAAGGGCCTTCTTTTTAAAAAATCAAACCAATTTTACGTAAACTTATCAAGCTATTTTTCATTTTTTTTTAAAGACAGATTTTACTGAAAAACGCTAATATTATTTAAATACAAATATGGCTGACAATTTATCCAACATATTTTTACAGCTAATATCTAGGTGTAATTGATATAGTTCAAGCGACAATTTGATTCTGTTCGATAATTTATAGCTTTGGATAGAAATTTTCATGATATTAGAATTTACCAGCACATTTGAGAGTGTAAATTTTCGACAATTTTGTGTGGCCGCTTTACGGGGTCTCAGGAATGTTAAAATTGGGAAAAAGGAGAAAAAAAGACCATCAATCATATACATTTAATATCTTAAAATGTATATTATTTAAAAACTCAATTTTTATTGGGATGAAAGATATAAGTACGTTCTTTCATTTGCTGTAGTTAAAAAATTGCAAGATGCAGAACTGGTATTTATAGGGGGCTCCAAACTTTTCAGACATTTGTCGAGCAGAAAACTGGTATAACAGCTTACGCGCATTATTACAAAATAAATATTGCAACTAGAATGAAAATTTTGATACTTACTTGTACTTCAGATTGTAATAATTACTCTGAACCTAAATAAGTTTCTTTTAAAGCATTTTTATAATTTTAATACAAAGTTGTATTTAGCTAATACAAAATTTTGAAAATTTCAACAGTATAATCACCTAAAAAGAATATTTTTTTGAGCAATAAAAATGAAATTTTAGGTTCCGTTTAGACAGACTAAACATGAAACATATGTTTTGAAAATTTCACGAAAACATGTTCAGAAGTTTTTGAGTTATTCTCCGCGTTATGCTCAAAAACCTGATCTAGAGAAATATGAGTTCGAAGTTTCGGAAACGCCGCTTCAGCTACTGAGCGGGTATTATTCTAAAAGCCATAACTAACTTCTGTTCTAATAGGAATTTCAAGGAAACAATTATATCAAAATGTCCAGAAAAGATAGGAGTTTAACATCTAAAAAAATTAAAATTTCGAAAATTTTGAAGTTTTAAGAGTCTTGAGGCCACTTAATTAAAACCTAGCTGTGCTAAATGGGAATTTTGTGTTATACTGAGTAGCCATAATCCCCCCCCCCCATAGTGATGCATGGGGGGGGGGGGCGGTATGGCTTTAACAAAAGCTATGTATTTTATCAATCAGTGGAAGAAGAAAACCTATAGAAATAGATTAATGTCTGTAAAGAAACTTTTTTGAAGAGATTTATGATCGTTCTAGATATTTTTATGGGAGTAAATCGGAAATAATTATCAAGTAAATTTACAACAAATTCACTCTGCTATCAGAAAAATTTATTAAAATCCATTTTTGAAGGAGAAATTTCGATTTCTTTTATGACATCAACGAAATCGAGTTTCATATGGACAAATTCTTTATCCATACGACCAAACCAATTGCCGCATATTAACCCTCACCACTCGTATGTCCAGTATTTCTCACATCACATTTCTTACACCAACTGTAATGTCGAGCTGATTATCTAACGCAATTAAAAAAACAAAAAAAACAGAATATTAGTACCAATAACTATGTGAGATTATTTTAACCTTGAGTTAAATGTTATTTTAAAATTTTTAACCATAACTGATGTATATTGTAAGAAACTCCTTCGTTGCAAACATCTTTAATTCTCAATTCACTTTCCGGGGATTCTCTAATCATGTTTTTTTGTTGATAAGTACACGGCCAAACAATTTTTGCATTTTCATAATCTGTTACTTTAGGGGAAAGTAGGGGTATGGCGCTCACTTAAGAGAAAACATGAAATGAGATAGTCAAATTTAGACAAAAAAAATCAATATTTTATTAACGAAGTATAACTCCAAAGCATAAGGAACAGTTTGCAATCAACTAATTTGCATAAAAGTTTAAGGAATTTTTTTTATCGTTTTATTTAAATAACCATCGATTGAGCCGTAATGCCAAACATGGTAGAGTTATAGCGCTCAGAGTTTGAATACAACCTTTGAGTAAGACAAAAGTCACATATGTAGTTGTGTGGGCTGTTCACACCGCTGCAGACTTTTTGCGACCACTTTACACATATTTTGTTACACATATAGTGGACTACTTTTTTTAAATTTAGGTTTTTTTATTTTCACCACTTTTTTAAAATCGTAAAATTCTTCTTTTTTAAAGACATATTATTTAAGGCGAAAACAGGGGAATTTTACCATTTCAAAAAAGTGGTGTTAATCAATAAAATTGAATTTAAAAAAAGTTGCCCAGTGGCAACACTTCTTCTGGAATTCCACGCGAGCGCCATTACCCGTTATCGCCATGTTGGGTTTTAATGCCTTACAATTGGCGTAACAACGCGCTACAAAAATAAATAAAAGCATGAAAGTACAGCTAAATGTATATATTTTTTAGACATAATGAGTAAATTAATATTTGAAAATAAGAGTGTACACTTACCTTCAAGTTAGAAGTTGTAGAATTTTATTAAAACAACTGCAAACTAATAACGTGAGGACACAAAAATACTTTCCTTCCGACGGTCATTATATCCTTACTGGGAAATTACGATGAAGTTCGGTAGGTGCTGGTACCGATCGCATACTTTCAATTCTATTCTGTTTAGAGATATTGGGTGAGCGGGATTACCCTTATAAGCGTCATTACCCTACTTTCCCCTAATTTCATTTTTAGAACAAAATCTCGCAAGAGATGTTGAAAGTGTGTTATATTTTATATCTGCTTTATGTTCTTTTAATCTTGTTTCAAATTTTCTTTTTGTCATTCCTATATAAAATATTTTCTCACTGTTGTCTAGAATAATCGTAATTTCATATACACCATTTAAATTCAGAAGGAGTGTGTGTGTATGGGGGGTGGGGGGAAGGAGTAGTATCAATTTTACTGGAAAGTAAATTAATAACGTTGGGTCAAGGAAAGGCTATAAATTAATAATGAAATAATATTCAAGGCATAAATGCCATAGGCTTATACATAATAATTGTCATAAATTTCAAGGCGTAACAGTCCTATAATTTATCTAAAGACATTACTTTATATCATAAGCACTAGACGAAAGAAGTCAAAAGGGCATCAGATTTCCATTTCAGAATGTGTTTTCCAGAATCTTGGTTACAAGTGCTTTCTGGAAGACGTAATTCTTCTTAACAATAATAATTTGCATAAATGCAATTTTAGTAACAGAAGTTCTGTTTTTCTAGGACAAAGACAAATATATAATTAATTACATGCAGTTGAAAAAAATTTTACTTAATCAGAGCAGGTTTATTTAATTATAAAATCTATCACTGTAAAAAAAGACAAATGCTTCTTAATATAGAACAAAATAATATAGTCATGAACGAAAATACACAACTTATCCGAGTTACCCACGTATACGAAAAGCGTCCTTTATCTTTATAAAGATCAGAAATCAGTATAAGTTAGAGATTTGAAGAAGGGGTTTAAAAAACAAAGTTTCATTTATTGCCACTGGTTTCCAGAAACGTTTCTGTGTAGTTTTTTTACTGCATTATTCTGTTTTATTAAAGTGGAATATCGGATTTTAGGATGTGACCAATTGTTAATTATTCATGTTCAGCTCTGTAACAGCATTCATGCATGGAATAATAATAAAATAATATTAATTTTAATGGTAATGTTAATGCTGTTGTTTTTTTTTTTTAATTTTTGTCTGTAAAGCAGTTCTTTGAACAGAAAACTGTTTACTTGATAATTGGGGGACGTAGGGGCAATTGGGATCAGGGGTAATTGGGGTCAAGGACACTTCAGTGGCAATCTGTAACAGATAAAAAAAATCATGCCAATTATGAAGTCTAACTAATATTCTACCTGTTCAATTTTTTTGAGTAAAAATGTATGTTCCTGTAGAAGTCCTGTTTTTCCAGAACACAAAGAAAAATGTTGCCCGTCAAAGTGAGAATGTTTTAGTTAAAAAGGTCCTGCGTAAAAAATTGTAGGAATATTAAAATATATTATGGATTTAAATTTAGAAAAAGGTTATTTTTAAGAGGAAATTGTTACATTTTGCAACAGACAAAGTATAAAGTTGATGATCTGTATGATCCTAATTAACCCATGAAATAGCATTTTCTGGGTAAAAAGAATCATAGAGTTTTAGGTTAAGGGTAAATTGGGATCGCAAATTTTATTTTCTATTTAAATCAAATTGTGGTTTAGAATGCATAATCTTTCAGTTTTCGGATCCTGTGATATACCCCTAGTTTGGCTTACATTACTGCACACTTTGTGATAGCAAAACATATATTTTACAATTTTATGTTTCATTTATTCCAAATTTTAGCCTTGACTGCATGTTTTAGGCCTAACTAGGCCTCAACACTTCTATGAAAATTAAATTTTACGCCTTCACAATATACGATCTTCGGCTGATCCTTTTTCTCCGTTGCTTGCATTTCATGTTATTTTGAAAAAAAAAATATTAGTTCTTAAGTAATATAACAAGGCTATTAATTTCCAATAGAAAATTTTGCCTTTCGTTTTCTAGGTAAAGTGTAAAATATATTAATACTGAAAATCTCTTAAAAAGTGGGGGTTTTTTTCAGATTGATTAACTTTCCAATACTGTATCTCTGAAAAACGTTGTAGTTGTAAAACCAAAAATATCTTGCTGTAAGGCCCACACTGAGATCTTTTAATCCCCTTGACTGTGTATCTTGTAAGGCATGAGAGAAAATACCACTGATCTCAAATACCCCATTTCATGGGGTAATTGGAATGAAAGCGATATTTTTTGAAAAAGACACTTGTACCAGGTAACATGATACAGTCATTGAAAAAAAAAGTAAACACCCCCTAATAACTTCTCAACAAATTATCGTAGAAGGCAGTTACTGGTACCGAACGATTGGAAATAAAGTCTACTTTTAAATGATGTGTATAAAATTTGCTTAGGGGTCCATCTATATATTAAAACGAATCCAAACTTAATTTTTTTTTTCAATGACAATACCCAATTTTAACGAGATATCTCAAATCTTCGGTTCAAACTATGCCTAGACACCAAATTTCAAATCATTTGAGCGATAAGTTTTTGAATTATAAACACTCAAAATTTAGTGCTTCTGGTGTTAAATTACATTTTCATATTTTTATTTATATCTCCAGAAATTATGTTCCTAATGTGCTAATTTTTGTGTAGCAATAATACTAATATACCCAAACATAAATACGCTGAATATGCAATTTTTATAATTGTATTATATCAATTATGAATTATGAAATTAATATTTGAAAAAATTATGAATTGCAACCTATAATTTTTTTGATGGATTTAGATTTATTAAATCCTGCTTTATGGAAATCCAAAATTTCACATTTTTCTTCCAAGTAGTTTTCAAACTATGCTTTTAAAAAAAGGCAAAATGAGACTCGTTTTATAATAATTAATTTCTCAGAATTTGTTTCTACGAATTGCATAAAAATTTGTTTTTAGGCTAATTGAAGGGTGTAGAGTTCATTTATGCTGACGGAATTGTGTACTGCTATTGAAAAAAAAACAAAGTTATGGTTCGTTTTAATATGCAGATCCCCCCCCCCTAAGCAAATTTTATATATAACATTTAAAAATAGACTTTATTTCCAATCGTTCGGTACCAGTAACTTTCTTTTACGATAATTTGTTGAGGAGTTAGTAGGGGGTGTTTGCTTTTTTTTTTTTCACGATTGTACATTGAAAATAATTCTTTACACATTTCAAGAGACAACTATTTACTGAGTCAAATTACACATAATATTAGTATGTAGACCAATTAATTGTCAAAGTTGGAATTGTCAAAAAGATATCCTAATTATCCCTACCTACCATAATAGCATCCGAAAAAAACCCATATCTACGTTCAGGAAACTCATTAATGTACTATAAAAAATAACCGAAAACATTTCCTAAAATCAGCAGCAGAAAAAGAAACTTCGTTTTAAAAAATGTACCTTTTTCTCTCGAAATTCCATTGATTTCTGTGATTTGTAAAGTTACAGAATGCTTTTTGGAATTGTAGGTAACGCAGAAAAAAATACAGAAGCCTGCGATGTTTTTGAATTTTTAATTTTTGATAATGGATTCTTATGTATTTTTTAACGCTGAATTCGAAAATGACTTTTTTTTTCCATCACAACAGTATTTTTCGCAAATCGCAAATTTCAAAATTTTTAAAAAGTCAGAATATTGCGACAATCTGATGCTATAAGATAAATATAAAACGCTTCTTTTCATATTTTATTCACTTTTTTATTCACACTGCTTTACACCATTTACTCATAATATTTATTCACTAAAATGTTGAATTCTGGAGAGGGGGGTCATTCACCCGCGTGAGAGAGATAACCTAGAACAGGATCGCGAAACTTTTTACGTGCGCGTGCCAAAAATTTGTTGACAGATATATTGTGAAATATAATCTCCAAACAAGGACATTAAAATAATCAAGCGAAGTAAATTGTTTTTCATGTGTCAAATGTGATTTACAAAAGTAATTATCGAAAGTGTTTATGATCTGAAAGAAGGAAGTGAAGTTGAAAAGTGATTGCACAATCGTAAACAGATATTTTATTATAAACATTTTTGCAATACTCAAGAACTATAAGACATTTATTAACTCTAATTTTAAATTACCGTAAATATAAATATTGATACAAATTATTTGTTATGCTGATTTATGGGATTAATTTCCTGTTTTTTTATTGTTAATAATATTTTATTCATGTATTTTTTTCTCTACTTCCAGTTGTTACTCAAACTCTCAAAACTGAGAGATGTATGCCTTAAAGCTCTTATTAAATGTAACTTTACTTTTCTATTCATAAGTTTCGGCACTAATTTAACTTCACAAGACACTCAAAATATGCATCTTTTTAAACAACATGAAGTTCAGACCATCAGTCACATATACGGAATAAATAAGAAATACAGGAGCAAGATATAGATTTATTTACTCTATCCGGAGGATAAATACCAGATGTCAAAAAGGATATACATAAATATAAGGTAAGCCCAATTTATCTTACCTATGCTTTTTATATTGAGAAATAGATAATTAATTTTGAGGATAAAGATCGAACATCACGCGAATTTTTTGATAGCAAAGATTAAATATTGCTAACAAAATTCACCAACGATATCTATCAACAGTGTAACGTGTCACATTTTGACATAAAACAATTTTGCAACGTACGATGTTTATACAGAACACTAGTTAAAAAATCAGTTGCTTTCATGCAGTATTAATAATTTAAAAAAATATTAAAATGCTATTTCGCTGTATATTGGAATAAGCCATTAAATTAACGAAATTTTAATACGTAAATATAATTCGTTTATGTAATCATTTTCACTCTAATAAGGAAATAAAAATACGAAATTTTTGGCCTTATTATTAATGCAATATCCAGTTATAATTATCCAAGTTGCACTAAACAATGCATCAATAAATTATTGATGAGATTTTTGCTGTTGCATGTTCGATGAAGAATGCTTTATACCTGATTCATATTTTGATGGTTTAATAAATATACATAAACTGTTAAAAAATTATTTGGGAAAATTGCAGCGTTATAAAATTATATAAAAAGGCAAACTACATGTCGCAAACGCTGCATAACATCAGAAGAAAAGAAACTTCTTTTGATGTGTTAATTCATGCAATAATAATTGCATTATTTATGATATTCTGCCCGTATGAAACAAAATTTTATTGATTATAATAGAAACTAAATGTTATCTATATAAGAATTATAAAATTTATTTTTTCGTGTGCCAGAGAGATTGTCATACGTGCGAACTCTGGCACGCGTGCCATAGGTTCGCCAACCTTGACCTAGAACGTGGCTCAAAGTAAAAGGGAACATACGTTATGCATAGTATAAGCCAAAAATGAATTATGGAAAAAACATTTTAAGTCTTTTTATAGTATCAGATTTTTTCAATATCTCGACTTTTTACAAAGTTACAAATTTGCGATTAGAGAAAAATCCTGACGTGGTGGTACAAAATGAAGGTCATTTTCGAATCCAGCTCTGCAAAATACTTAAGAATAATTTATCAAAAGCTATAAAAAATGTCACAACCCAAATTTTACAGGCTTGGGCTGTTACATATTTTTGTTCTTGGTTACATTATCTAAATCGTGATTAAGAAACCTTTGTATTTTTGCAGCGCAGATTAGACTAAAACAGATAGTGATAATCTTATGATTCATAAATATAATCGTCTATCAAAACTCGCGGCTTTTCTCGCGTAAAAGTTGAAATACGCCAATTGGTATTTATTGCCTATTTTTATTAGAAAAAAATTAAACTGCTACAAATGATTCAAAAATTACTTATTAAGCCACAGTCTGACTAAACTTTATTATTACACTGCATTAGGCGAAAATGAGAGTTAAATTAATGAGAAGAACTAAAGCCAATTCTAGATAAATGATAATTTATAATGTATTGTATAGTAGTAGCATGTAGTGCTTTTAAGTTCTATTTCAGTTTTCATTTGAAGTTTTGATTTTTTTAGAAACCGTTCTTTCAAGCATTTACATCTTAAAAGTGCCCATCAACATCATGCCATATTACAAGATCCTAGTCTAACAGTTTAAAACACCTTGGTGGTAGTGGCACCAACACAAAATGTAACCCATGTTGGAGCAGGGTCATTCCATGCAAAATGGGCAAATCAGCAGTGGCAGAAATGTCAGAGATTTTATTAAAAATCAGTATATAAGTAGATCATATCTATTTATAAGTAAATTTAAAATAATAGATTTCAGGATTGTTTATTTAAGTATTAAAATTTTCATTAAAAGTGGATGCAAAATCGAGGTTTTGTCTAAAAGCTTAAAATTTCAATTTTGATTATTAGCCTTAGGAATGGAAAGACTGTATTAAAAATTATTTATAATTAGGAATGAATAATAAGTAACAGATTGGCGTAAGTTAGTAATTGTATTTTTATTCCGTAATGAGAAAAAAAATATTTTTCAAAAATTTTGAGGGAAAATGCAATATTTCTATTACTCGATTAAGCATGAAGGACAGCTCTTACAAAGTTAATTTTTTTTACGTTATAGATAAAAGTGTATATTTTAAATATCGAAAATTTTATTCGTGCCCTTTTTATTCCTTAATGAGAAAAAAAATAAATAGTAAAAAATGTTGAGGGTAAAATGCTACATTTCAATCACTTTTTTGAAAGTGAGGGAAGCTTTTTAAATCTTTTAAATGATTTGATATTATACATAAAAGTGTATATTTTAATTATAGAAACTTTTATTCTTGCTTTCAGTTTATTTTTACCTCAAGAATATATTTAATTAAAGTAGAAAAAAATGAGTCAGTTTGGAGAAAAAATTACATACTAATGCTAAATCCAAATACAAAAAATATATGGCAGCACACATCCTTTTCACCTTGAAATCGTGCAATACTTTAAGAAACGCTCGCGAATTCAAAGAAAAATAGCTCATGGAATGTAGTAAATATTGCCTTTTTGAACCAATTTTTGCTATGTTAGGAATCAAAAGGCAATGTTGATTTTTTTTAACATATCATGGACTTATTGATCTTTATGTCTGTGCAATAACTATAATGTCTGACCGTTCCTTCATTATTTTTTCCCCTATCTATAAGAGGGAAAATTACGATTTTGTCATTTTTTTTAATGTTTCTAATTTTTTTTAAGGTGAAGGAAATAAATGGCAACTTTCAATCTTGGCTAATTTGATCTTCATATATAATACTACATCCGGCATCAATTTCACAGATGTTTTTTAATTCCTTTGATTTTTATAGCGTTTCTAATTTCTTCAAAATTCGCAAATTTTCAATATTTACAACCAATTAAAGATTAATTATGGTGTTACCAGATTATTATTACTCAATAAATATGAAGATAAATTTTCAGAGGTTACATTATTATAAAAAAAATTCATTTCAGTTAAATAGTTTTCAAGATACAGAACTTCAAACTTGCAACTTTGGACGAATGCACACATGCCATTCTTTATCACAAGTTTTTTAAACATCCAAAACTGCTAAGATAATTTATTTTTTGTAAAGATATGTTGCAGAGCTCTATTTGAATATGAAATGAACCTGTTTATCAAATTTTAATAAAATCGGTTACTATGTGGCCACGACTTTTTTTAAATTTTTGCTCATTTTACGTGGAATGACCCAGCAGGGACTGCGACCATTAATTTACCAACATTACTTTTGAAATCAGTTTGACATTTCATGAGATTCCATATAAATCGTACTTTAGTACGATTTTCGCGCATTTTCACACCTTTTAAATTTCGAATTTTTCATTTACATTTTATAAGCAACTATCATACCAAATTTCAAGTTTTGGGCCTTTCAGTATCACAAAAATCACATTTTTAGAGCGTTTTTTGCTCCTGAAACCCATGGGGGTAGTGGCACCGGCATAAAATATAGCATTTGTTAGAACAGGGACAAGGACCATCATTTTGCCAAGATTACATTTGAAATCAACTAGGGAGATCCAAAAATTATCCCTACAAATACACAAACAAACAATCAAACAATATTTATAGTTAATACTATATAGTTAAATAATATATAGTTAAATAATAATAGTTACTTTTTTATAATATTGGTATAGATGTTGGTACTGGAACTTTTACCCTCAATTGGTCACCATTACTTTTGAAGTCGGTTCAGTAGTTCCAGAGATTAATCCATACAAACACACAAATAAACGGTTCTTCTTTATTAGGATGAGCGAAGCGAATCCTCTACTAGTCTACACAAATTACATTTTGTCGTACACTTTACAAAAAAACTATTCAGTAATTTGACTTGAAATTAAGCATAAAAATAAATTATGATATGTATATTTTCACAATATTATCTTTTTTACAGAATAACCTTTAAAAATTTATTACTTTAATTAATTTATTTTGCATGTTTTTCCATTACGGACTCATTTTTGCTAATAAAAAATGAAACACGTATATTTTCAGAAGAAAAAATAAATCATGAAGTTAGTCTTTATAGATAGAATCATGATTAATTAAATAGTTTCACGATTTCTTTTATGAAATTTTTAAAATACTTTTTTTTATGAAAAGTATAACATATTTTTAATGAATTAAAATTTGAGAAAATTCGATTATTTACATTTAATTATAAAAGTATTTTTCAGTTTTAAGAATTTCAATATATACACAATTTATTCTTATTATATGTAATCATTTACGCAGACGATATTTACGCATTTAAAAGAATTATATTATGATTATTTTTTTTGTAAAGTGGCAACAAAAGAATTGTAAACAAATAAAATTAATTGTTAAATTCGTTATATCATAAATAAATAAATCCAAGAAAAATCTTAATTATTTGGCTGAATTTACATTTCTAAATTTAAAGCGTACCAAAACATAAAATAACTTTTTTGATTAATAAAGATGCAAAAAAATATAAAATTATTGTTATTTTCAAATATTTGTCTTATTAAATAATGCTTCACGAATCCAAACAAAGCATGGCTTTTGCTAGTAATAGCTGGACTGTGACTATCAATTTGCCAGAATAACTTTTGAAATCTGTTCAGTAGTTCTAGAGATTACCCCTATAAACACACAAACAAACAAACGTGACTGCTTTGTAATATTAGTATAGATTTAAAATGGGAGTCTATAATTATTTTGACAACTTTATTTTATAGCTAAAAAGGGGAAAAATGGGTATATTGAGAAATTAAATTAAACTGATGGAGAAAATAGTTTTAACCCTTTCCGTCGTGGAGTAATTCTGTTTATAAACTGATGAAATAATTGACTAACATCAAAATTTATAAACGAAGTTATTAAAAAATACGAACTTGCTTATTTTCCCGTACATTCCTTATAAAAGGAAAATTTTAATTAAATATTCTTGGTGCCGCTTGTCAGTTTTGTAATTAAAATTAGGTGTCCTTTTTTAAGGAACACCGCCCTCGAAAGGGTTAACTAAAAAGCTTCTTTTTCTGAGAGATGACAAAAAAAAAATGTATTGCAAAAAAATTGTAAATTTGTGAATATGGAAAGCACACTTTAAGATGGTTTCACCCAGATTATAAAGAATATTTTTTCATTATAGTGCCCTTAGCGAGATAAAAATGACCTTAGCTAGAGAGGGAAATTCAGGGGCATCGTTTCAGGCGAACAATTCAATGTTTCATTTATTGAAGCAATTTTTTCAATATTTATAAAATTTATTTAATATAAAGAAGCTATTTATCTATTTTTGTATACAAACAGAAGTCATCACAACAAAACATTTACATATAAACAATAATTTATATGTAAATGCAATGTGTATATAATAAAAGGAAAAGTGACACCATGGGCTTATTTCTTTAAATACGAAAAACAGACGACACTTCTTGAAACTTTAAAACAATGCTATATTGTGAACTATTTACAAGAGTCAGCGTACAAAACATTATTTACAATTCATGATCTTAATGATACGTCTTAAATATAACTTAATCGTCCGACACCTCATTCTACTTTACTCATTCGAGCATACACTCTACTTCTCGCGCGAAAAAAACATCATCGTTTTGCTCAAAGTCGTCGTTCTTCTCGCTTCAGTTATGTTTATTCCCTGCTCGCAATTAGCGTCTCCAGTTCCGAACGTTCTATCTAGCATGCCTGTGCTGCTTACTCTAATCAAATGAGGCGGAACGTCTGTCAACAATCGCTCTTATATGACGCTTTGAATGATAGTCACTGAAAAGGCAGGAACGCAGTGGCGCCCTGGACATCAGAAAGTACTTGGGAAGCTAAATGCAGCCCGCCAACTCGGCAGTGCTAACAAGTCATTCGATCTCGGATGACATTCTGGTCCGCTGGAAAGAGCAGTTGGATCACCTGGAAAGATTACAAAAAAGAGAGAGCAGTATATACAGCTCATAAAAGATCATTGTAAATAAACAGAAGTTCGTCTGAAAGCATCGTCGTAAGAGTGACAGCTAATGGTTATAAATTGATACTTCGTCTTCAAGAAATATATTCGCCGTAAAGCTTCTCGCGTCATAAAACTATTATCATCCAATATTTTTTGAAGCAACTCTTTTTTCTTGGTTTTTTTTTTCTTCTTACTTTTCTTTTCTTTTTTACATTCCATGAATGATTTCTCATTTATTCCGAATTAATTTTGACAAAATCGTTTTTAAGTGTCAATCCGGAGATTATGTCATACTCGGAGAAATTCTTTTTTTAAAGACGTCAAGCTTCATTAATCCACAGCTTCGTGTACTCAGTGCAAGTACTTGTGATCATTGGACCTACAGTAAATCCAACTTTCTTCACATCGTAAGTGCCATTATTTTTCACTTTTATGACTTTGTAAGGACCTAAATATTTTGTTTTAACTTCAAACCTGGACCCTGTTGTGTGCGTTTTATAGCAACCATATCGTTGAGTTCAAATTTGTTAGACATTTTTCGTCTGAGATTATAAGCTTTACCGTTCTCTTCTTGGATTTTTAAAATTTGTTGTTTAGCGTCTTTTCTCAACTCTTCACTATTGTTGATAAATTCGGATTGTACTTCAGCGTTTAAGAGATCAGTAATTTTAACATTATTTTTTAATTTCAATTCGGTACCAAATAGTAGCTCAAAAGGGGTTGTATTAATACTTTTTGGAAAGGTCGAATTTATCACTTGTTGGACAACACTTACATGGGTATACCAATTTGCTGGATTATCTACAGACAATTTGGACAGGATCAATATCATAACTGAATGTAGGCGCTCGACCTGACCGTTAGCTCTTGGTAGACCCGTGGTAATCTGAATGTGTTGAATATTTCACCAATACAGTAATCTTCAAAGACTTTTGAGGTAAAGGCGGGACCTTTATCCGAAATTATGCGAGATGGACTTCCAAAAACAGTTTTTTGGATTTCTAATTTTGAAATTACTTCTGCAGCATCGGTAGATTTTGTGGGATACAATCAAACAAATTTTGTGAAAGCGTCAATGATCGGGAAAATATCTTTGTAATTTTTATTCGTGCTCTCTAATGGACCTAAGTGATCAACATGGTACGTATGTAGCGGAGTTTCTTCTTTTTTTTATCGGGTGTAGCAAACCCTCTTGTTTAGCAGATTTTCGGTTAATTAAAGAACAGGGAACACAGTTTGCTATGCATTTCTCAATTTTTTGTTTAATTTTGGTGATGTAGAAATCATTCTCTAAATTCCTTTTTGTCCGTGCGACTGCATAATGACATTTTTCGTGAGCGGCTTCAACTATATTCATTTGCATTTCGTCTGAAACAACTAACAAATCATTACCATTAGCGCATTTATAAAGAACATTATTTTTAACGAAATAATTATCCTAAGATTTTACTCTCAGAATTTCTTTCATGAATTTGATATGCTCGTCCGTTTCTTGAGCTTGGATAATTTTTACAGTTAAGTTATATTGGATTACCATACAGATAGGGTATGCGCTTAATTCATCACCATGTCTCATCCTTGTACCGTGTCTATGCTCAATAGTGTAATCGAAATCAGATGACATTATCGCCCATCTAACTATTTTTGTACTCATATATAGAAGCAATTTTTCTAATATTTATAAAATTTATTTAATATAAAGAAGCTATTTATCTATTTTTGTATACAAATAGAAATTAATTGCATATAAAAAATAATATAGTATGTAAATGTAATATATATATATTCATATATAAACAATCATAAAAGTTCACTGGATTTGTTTTCACAGCTGTTTATATCATTTGACAACAAATCTCACATTCTGAAGCCCAAATTGCGTCAAGCTTTAAAAAAATGCCAAGGCCCCTATAGTGGAAGAGATGCATCGGGAAAATTAATTTAATAATCTTCTCAATTTTTCACCAGTAAGAGATAAAGATGTCGGTCTTAAACAACAGCATACACTCGTTATGTAACTCAATGAAGAAATCAAAGCTTTTGCAGTCGTTAAATCATGATTAAGAGTGGAAGGTCAGACCTTCGTCCATTGGAAGGTTTTCAGAAAAGTAATAATCGAAATCGTTAGATTCATCAAACATTTATTAGATGATCATAAAGTGCACCAAACTCCACTAGCCATATGTTATTCACGTTCGGGCAGTTGCTACGTCGTAAAAGGTAAACCACTAGATGTTACGTATTAGAACAGCATGACGAAAATTCAGGAAAAAAGCTCTCCAGGTGATGTGGGTTATTTAAGCAACTCAATAATCGTAAAAATCTATCTCTCCTATCCCATGCAACAGTTTAAATACTTGCAAAAACTGCACGCGTATGAATACAATACAAGTGAAAGAGCAAATCCGGTAAAAGTAACCGGAATGACGCTATGAGAGGCAGAATACGATAGGACCTAGCTCCGGGGGAAGGGGGGAAGCACGCGTGACGTCGATGTGAACTATTTAGCCTCGGCGTCAGAATTATTACGCAAACAATGTTGGCGGGAGGCTGGCACGGAATTAGGGGAAATCGAACACCAGAGAACAATGCTATTGAAAACATTCGAAACAAAAAGAATTTATTTTCAGAATAAAAGGAAAAAGTAATTTAATGGGTTTTATAAGATTAGACGAATGGATTTAAGGTTTTTAGAATAATAAAAGAATGCGCATTTAAAGCATGGAAAAAAAGATAAAAGATATTTAAGATAGTATTAAAGCTAAGTAACAAAGGTAGATATTATAATAATTTGGAATAGTTTAATTAAGGTAAACGGGCGAAAATTTTTATTATTACATATATTCATATATAAACAAGCATAAAAGTTCATTGGATTTGTTTTCACAGCTGTTTATATCATTTGGCAACAAATCTCACATTCTGAAGCCCAAATTTCGTCAAGCTTTAAAAAAGCGCCAAGGCCCCTATAGTGGAAGAGACGCATCGGGAAAATTAATTTAATAATCTTCCCAATTTTTTTTAATCTAAACATCCGTATACTTGTGTTTTGAATGATAGACGTACTATGTTTAAAGCAAATAACTATTTCTGTTTAAGTACGTATTTGTTTTGAGCAGTTACAATTCTAATCAATCACTCTTTAGATGATTAAAAAATGTTTTGTCTTACTATAAATATAAGAGAGTTATTAAAGTGCAAGACATTTACAAGAAAGAGAAGAAAATAAAAATAATCTTGATTGCAATTACTTTAAATTCATGAAAAAAGCTAATAAAAACTTACTTGTGAGACCTTTTGATTAGTAAACAGTTTAACATATTTGACATATTAGACGCTTGTTATTTTTGTTTGCACTCCAAGTATTTGTAATAACCCTTGTTTTTTTTTGTTTTGTTTTGTTTTTTTTCAATTTAAAGCTTTTTAATTTGAGAATGAAGAACTTTAGATTTACATACTTATTAAAATTGAGAAATTCAGGTATTAAGGAAAAATAAGATTAATAAATGTCACGTCTTAAACTGTTTGTAGTTATGTTGTCAGATTGAAAATGCATCGCTTGATTTTATACCCCAATTAAGGTCGTTTCAATACAATTAGTATACCTTGTTTACACATTGTTCTTGAAATTTTATCTTGATCCACTTTCAATTCAATTCTCATTAAGAAAATTTCAAATGCTGTTTTCCTAATTAAGAATTTATCGAGACATAAGTGCACAAAATCTCCAAATTTTCTTACAAAATAAACGTAATTAAGCTGTAAGAAAGTGGAAGAAATGATGGTTAGTTAAGCTTTACAAGAAAATATTTTCAAGGTTTCCCGTCAGTTAAGCCTGAATTACACTCTCCAGTGTTAACCCCTTCACGACGAGCGTATTTTACAAAATTTTTAATATTTTTGCACTGTTTTTTAAGAACTTTTTATGTAATTCAATTGCAGAAATATTTTTAATAAATAACATAATTTTTTTATTAACAATTACTGGTAGGAATAATCAAATATTCTAAGCAATTTATGCATAAAGTATACACGTGGTCTGTCACGAAGGAGTTGCTTGAATAGATTTAGAATAAATTCATATTTTTCAAATTTCTCTTTAAGGGAGCTCAGGGCTTGATCGATACCGAAAAACATGTAAACAGAGCTCTCGCTTCGAATCCGTATAAAAACAGAAGTATTCAATGTAACTAATTTAAACTTCCTGATATTTTTAAAGTACGTTTGTAGTCTTATAAAATGAAGTACTTCAATGTAATAAAAGAAAAAATACAGCAAAATCTATATAACAATATTTTCGAAAAAAAAATTGAGTGTCATATCACCACCAGCAAGATATCTTAACGTTGGATTGACATAAGAACCTAATTTTTGCTTTAAAATGATCAGCAAATTTTACTCTATAGAATGAATTAAGGATGTAACTATCACTCAAAGGAAACCTTATTAAAAAAACTCTCAAATTTGAAAATTTATAAAAACCTAAAAAATACAAGTTTTTTTCCCTTATAAATACGCAAAATATTAAGCTATCTAAAATATATTAATTCATTCTATAGATAATGATGTTATATGCATGCAAAAAAAAAAAAAATTAAGCCATTCCATCAAATAGTTTTTTTTTTTTTTTTTTTAAATCAAGTATTCAGAAAACACGACTTAAAGTTGCAATTAAATGGGTGCGGCTATGAAAGTGATTGTTACATAAATGCTCATAACTCCGTTAAAAATGCAAATATTTTTATGCGGTTTTTCGCACTGTGTTCAGAAGTAATTGAATAATCAAAATAGATACTAAAAAAAAATCAATTTTTTGAAGAAAAGTTTTCAAGCCCTGAGCCCCTTAAAATGTATTTTTTTCTGTGTATAGTCTTTCTAAAAGAAGTTTATGCGCCTTTCGACTAGTAAAATATTTCTAAAATTCATGCTTAATTTTAATTTAAAAATTAGAATTTTATTCACAGCTCATGAGCCTTACTTAGATTTTTCACTTGAAATATAAATTGAAGTATGTATTTAAAAAATATTTTAGCAAACAAAAAGCAAAATAATATCCTTTAACATATTATGTTTTAATTTATAAATCAGTAAATTTCTCCACCTCAATAATTATCTTAATTAATGTCTGAAGATATATCCGAAACTTTTTAGAATGATAATATGAAATTTAGAAATAGGAAGTTTTTCATTAAAACTGATTTAATAAATCGGTAGTTGTAGCTCTTCTTGTAAAATATTTATAAAAATAATTAGATTAATTAACAGAAAATACTGTTAGGGAAATTTCGCAATTCTTATAAAAACAGCGTAAATAAATACAATGAAATAGAGAACTTATATGAAAATGTAAAAATTTTTGTTGTGCGATTGTTTCATGTAACATTTCTCAGTTAGAGAAATGCTACACCTAAATGGTTGAGAAAATAACCACTTTAAATAATACAGGGTGGCCATAATTAAACTGCAAGTGTTCAAGGGGTCCTGGATAGAAAACTGCCGGGAATATTCCAGTGAAATTTAGTATCTACACGTTTCAGAACATGCACAAGTCAAATATGCAAAAAAAATCGCCATTTTCACCCAATAGATGGCACTATACCGTGTTTCAATGCTTATCGACGCCATATATGCAAATTTTAAACCCATAGAACAGTATAAAAACATCAAAACATTGAGTAAAGGCCAGTCATGACTCTGAATAAGAAGGAACGTGCATTGTTAGTGAAGTTATTCTATCAGAATGGTAGCAATTATTCAGCTACTCTGAAAGAATACCGGCGGATGAAACGATTAAGAAGAGGTCCAATGAGTGTCAATGGATTGAAAAATATGATTTTAAAATTTTAAGAATCGGGAGAACTGGGCGTTATTCTAGGCACAAGAGGGCGACGTCCCGTAAACCCGGAAAGAATGCAACAAATTGATGAAGCCATTGTGACTACGAGTAGCAGTTCAGGAGCCAGTATGCTGCAACAAGTGAGCGCAAGAAGTATGGCTCGGACATTATCTCTTCCCTGGTCAACTGTGCATAAAGTGTTGCGCCACATTCTTCGGCGTTATCCGTATAAAATTTAAATTCTTCAAGAATTGAAACCTCAGGATGACACCCTAAGATTTGATTTTGCAAACCTTGTCCTGTCGAAAATCAGTGAAGATGACACTTGGATACACAGAATATTGTGGACAGACGAGACTCATTTTACACTATCAGGTAGTGTAAATGCGCATAACTGCAGGATATGAGGAACGGACAAACAATACGCTAAACGTGAAGAACCCCTCCATTCCAATTATGTGACTGTATGGTGTGGAATGACTTGTGATTTTCTTGTGGGCCCATATTTCTTTGAGACCCCAAGTCCAAGTGGTCCCAAACGCTGTAGTGTTACAGCGACTAGCTACGGTGCGATGTTGAGACAACAATTGATTCCAGCATTGCAAGAGAGACATTGTTTAGAAACCACAGTATTTATGCAGGACGGAGCACACCCTCACATCGCTAAAGATGTTAAAAAATTGCTGAATGATACCTTTGGTGCGGAGCAAGTCATAAGCAGAGGTTTCGACAACGCTTGGCCCCCACGTTCAGCGGACCTTAATCCTTGCAATTTTTATCTGTGGGGACATCTGAAAGATATGGTTTATAGAGAACGACATGCTTCTGTTGCTGAATTGAAATCTAGCATAACGATTCACGTGAGGTGTGTTACACCACAGATTTTAAATGCGACGGTGGACTATGCTGTTTTACGTTTTCAGCATGTGGTTGCATCTGGTGGTTCACATATTGAGCACATCATGTAATAATTTCATTGAATAAATAATGGCTTGTTTTCCAAAGCGTCTTTATGGATTGTTTAATTTGTGATCTTATTTACGCTAATTTTTATTACATGATACTGTAAAAATTTAATTATTGAAGCGAATTGTATGGAATTTTGATAGACTGTAAATGATATTTTATATTGTTTATATGCCTCTTACAATGTCATTATGCTTTGTCTATCGATTTTGGAGGTTGTATATGCCACCGGTGAACGTTTAAATACGGTACAGCGCCATCTATCGGGTGAAAATGGCAATTTTTTTGCATATTTGACTTGTGCATGTTCTAAAACGTGTAGATACCACATTTCACTGACTAGCCCTTCAATGACAAACTCCCTCCCTATGAGGCAGGATCATTCCATTTTTTTAGCAGGTGGGGAAAGGTAGGGAGTGATCGCGGCGTGCGGTACGAAGGGAATGACTGTAGTAGGAACCGATAGGATCCGTATTTGCCTCGTTTTGATATTTTGATTAAGCATGCGCTATGTCTAATGATTTTATAACCAAAAGGCCTCTTTCAAGGCCAACTTCGACTAATTTTGATGACGACTCGGAACAGATTTTGGCTAACGATTATAGGAATAAAATATTGACCTCAAAAAATAATGAGGGTGGAGGGGAGGCACAAATGACACAATTTTAAGATAGTTTAAAGTTAAAGAATTATGAAATCCAATACAAAAAAAATTTAGTAATATGGCTTTAGATACGTTAAATACTTTCATTTTTCACCAATTTTAATATAGTTTAAAGTTAAAGAATTATGAAATCGAATACGAAAAAATTTTAGTAATCTGCTTTAGATACTTTACTTACTTTTATTTTTCGCCAAAAAAGCTAAATTTAGCCAAATGTTGCTCCAATTGCATTTCTGAAGTTAGATAATTTTAGCAAGGAGACGCTATCACTGCAGCTAAATTAGATAACATTAGTAAGATTTGAATTTTAAAAATCCGATTTCAAAAAAAAAAATTATTTTCTCTTATTTTATTTAATAACCAAATAATAAATAAAACAAAACAAAAATGATATCTTCAATGTTCCGCTATTGTATTTTAATTTGAAATTGATAGATGGAGCCACCATTTCAATTGACTGCTCTACCTTTCCCCACCTGCCAAAGAAATGGAATGATCCTGTCTCATAGGGAGGGAGTTTGTCATTGAAGGGTTAGTATTTCACTGGAATATACCCGGTAGTTTTCTCTCCAGTACCCCTTGAACACTTGCAATTTAATTATGGCCACCCTGTATTTAACTTGTACTGTTCGCAGTACTTTTAAATTGCTTGAGCAAAGTATTTTGTATGAAAAGTAAAATTTATCTTTACTGACGGATTAAATAAATTATACATTAAAATATCTTTAATGGTACTTAAAAGTACCGTAGGGGATTAAAGAGTTAAGGAAATTCTCACGAAGAAGCTGAAAAAAACAATCTTATAGATATTTCGCAATTCTTATAAAAACAATGTAAATAAATATACAGTGAAATATAGAACCTATATTAAAATGGAAAGGTTTTTGTTGTGCGATTGTTCCATGTAACATTTTTCAATAAAAGAAATGCTACACCTACGTATGGTGGAAAAAATAACCACTTTAAATAATATTTAACTTGCACTGTTCGCTGTACTTTTAAATGTGGTTCAACAAGGTATTTTGTATGAAAAATAAAATCAACCTTTACTGACGGATTAAATAAATTATACATTAAAGTATCTTTAATGATACTTAAGGGGGTTCAGGGCTTTATAGATACCGAAAAACATGTAAACAGAGCTCTCGCTTCGAGCCCATATAAAAACAAAAATATTCAGTGTAACTAATTTAAACTTTCTGATATTTTTAATGTATGTTTGTAGTCTTATAAAATTGTAAAATGAAGTACTTCAATGTCATAAAATAAAAAATGTAGCAAACTTTATATAACACAATTTTCGAAAAAAAAAATTTAGATGTCATATCAACATTCGTAAGATATCTTAAAGTTTAATTGACATAAAAACCGTATTTTTTCTTTAAAAGGACCAGGAAACTGTACTCTGTAGAATGAATTAAGGATATATCTACCACTCAAAGGAAACCTTATTTAAAAAAAACTCTCAAATTAGAAAATTTAAAAAACCCTAAAAAATTCAATTTATTTTTACATTAAAAAACTAAAAATATTAAACTATCTAAAATAAATTAATTTGTTCTATAGATAATGATGTTATATGCATGCAAAAAAATGTTAAGCCATTTCATCAAATAGTTGTTTTTCTAATCTTAGGGGTAGTCCTCAAAAATCAAGTTTTGAGAAAACGTGACTTAAAGTTGAACACCAGGAAAAAAAACACAGCTCGGGCAGAAGCTTAGATGTTTTTATTCTTCTGTCAATAAAAATAGATTCGAAGAACATAGAGAAAAGAAAAATAAAAGAAGTAGTACAACTGGATAAAAAATTTAGACTAATTGACGTCCAAATAAATGTATGCGGCTTTGAAAGTGATTGTTACATAAATGCTTATAACTCCGTTACAAATTCAAATATTTTTTTGTGGTTTTTTGCACTGTATTCAGAATTAATTGAATAATCAAACTAGATCATAAAAAATTGATTTTTTGAAAAGTTTTCAAGCCCTGAGCCCCCTAAATGTTCCGTAGTAGAATAAAGAGTTAAAGAAATTCTCACGAAGAAGCTCAAAAAAATCATTCCCAGCCCATAATATAATTTATAGATTTACAGAATAACTAGCTTTAAGGTAACAAAATGTTGAGAGTAAAAAACAAAAACAAAAATCGTTTCGCATGTGGAAAGCTTAATTTATTCTAGTAAGGATTAAACATTGTCATTTATAGACTAGAAACGGCTCCACAATCTATATCGAGTTGACGGCTGGATTCCAGCTGCATGGCAGCTGAAATTCTAGGATTAGTTAAAACTTGATTCGCATATTAAAATGCAGCTGATATGCCAAGTCATATCTTGGTAGAAAACACCTGCAAACCCGATTTTAGAGGTTGACTGGCATTATACCATTGTGTTTTCCTGTTCTTAGTCTTTCGTGTTCTTATACCTTTGGGTGCAGGAAAACACAATGATAAACCTACCGTTCAACCACTGAAATCAGGTCTGCAGGTTGTTTCCACCAAGATATGACTTGACAGACCAGTTGCACTTTAATATGTTAATCGATTGCTGTGTAAACCTTGAATTTCAGCCGTCACCTTGATAAGGTGATGATAGAGTTGCAAAAAACCCGCAGAATTTGAGGGACGGGAATAAACCAAGGAATTTTGGGGACTAAACCCGGAATTTGGGGTAATTTTGGAAATTTTGCAGAAGTTTTGAAAATAAAAAAAAAACTTTCGTTTGTCAAATTTAAATTTTTATTTGTAAGAAATTTCAGGCACAGTTCTGAAACGTTTAAGATAGATTTTTTATTATGAATTTACAAAATTTATGATTTTGCGCTCTAAGTTTTCATAATTTACTAAAATTCATTAACTTTACAACAATGGCGTCTATGAACTGGGTAGGATTTGAATGCTCTTTGAAAATTAGAATTGTTTAATTTCTGTAAGCTAGCATATCTATTATTCAGTCATACTCTGTATTAATTTTCTGCTGCGTTGTATTTTTGCTTTATTTTAATTTTACTCATTTTCTTTTTTTGTTTACATTGGCCGATTCGGTTTATGTTATTGGTTTTGTTTACATTTGTAAAAAATATTTTGTTTATATTGACAAAAATAGAAATCATTGAAAACAATTAAAAATAATGAATTAAAAATTTCCTTCCATAAAACTTTCTGAAAACTTCCGGGAATTCTCAAAATTTCCTTCTCCAAGAACCCGGTTTATTCCCGGGTTTTTTCCACCCTTTGCAACTCTAGGTGATGGTCTGTTCAACTGCCTCCCGGCCTATTACCTTTGTATTTAACGAGAAAAAAATTCTTATTTTCATTTGTCATCCAATTTCTTCCTTCATTTGTAACAGCTCGATTCAACTCACATTTGTCTGCGCATTATTATGATGATGCTTGTATATTGTTGATGATGCTATTAATAAACAACGATGTAACTATAATAATTTTCTGACAGAAATTGATACAATATATATCCTGGAGGTAAAGAAAGACCATTCAAATTACTTAAAATACACAATTAATGGAGTAAGAATCTGTATGTTTGTTCAATATCCCTGCATCATTTTATCATTTGTTGAAACTGAAACGAGATAATTTCTCAGAAATTTTCACTAATTTATTGTCGTTATGCACTTAAAACATTCGCTCGTTAACTTGTAAAACATCCCTAGAGCTAGAAGAATCGTTTAGAATGTCATTTAATTAAGAAATGCGAGAAGCTACTGTGTGTTATTCGAAATTCCTTTCATCGGTAATTTAAATGAAATGCTTTATTAAATTCGAGGGCTTTTTCTTATGTTTTCCCAGATTAAATTACATTAAAGTTATTGTACCTAAATGGCATATGATTCACGATAATTTTGTCACATTTAGGGTATTATTTCGCATTTTACTACATCTATATATTTAAAACGCTAAGCGTTTTCTTTCGAGTCCGTGAGAAGAAACTACTGCATCAAATTACACAAATCTTTTTTTTAAATGAAAGATATTTGGCCACAGATTTGTTATCATACGTTCGTTTGTTCAAATATTTTATTAATTAGCCGTAATTTTAAATTAAAAATTCTACAGTTGCGCATGCGCAGTATATAAGTACAAGTCTGCCTTTGGAGTAAGGCGCCGCACATGCGCAAAGATACTCGCTCGGTTGAACTATCACATCGCAGGTAGAATTTTTTTAAGTTCGTCTGCTATTCGGTCTTACTGAAAACTAGATTTTCTTTCTTTCACAATGTTAATATTATTATTTGGCTCTTTCAGCATTATTAACAATTCAAAAATTTATTGTGTCGATATTAAGAGCTAGATACGGTTTACTTCGGAGGTGTCATATTGTTTTGGTCATATTACACACAAAAGATAAACACAGTGATTTGAGTCTAAAATTTATTGGCTGGCGATCCGTCTCATGAATTTCCAATTGTTAAACACGAAGATTGGGAAAACAGCATGTTAAGTTGTAGCTGCTTCTTTAAATAAAATAAGGTATCATAAATATTAAAACGCAAAACTATTTCTGTGAGATCAGAACTCAAATTCGAGCAATTGCGTATACGCCAGTTGTTTTTCGAACCTCTTCAATTTAGATAGAAGAGAAACTAGTTCCTGCTAGCGTAGCGGGTTAAAGCAGCAGTTTAAAGCTCTGAAATTTTGTAGAGGACACAGGCTTGAGCCTAAGCCTGGTAAAATGTGTAATATTTTCGTCGATAATTCATTTCAATAATGATTATTTTCTTAGGAAGAGAAGTTATAGGATTTTTATTTTATTATTATTATTATTTGAATGCTTTATAATTAAATAAAATTTAACACTCAATAATATTTTGAAAAAAATTATGATTTTATTTTTATAATATTTAAGCTAAAATATTTTGCATGTAATTATCAATTAAATAAATTGAGCTGATCTACAATTTTCGTTATATTTTCTGGCCATTATCAAGAATATATGTGTGTGTGTGTGTCAGAAAAAAAAAGTTTGTCATTAATTTGCGTAAAAAATAAAACGGAAAGAAAGAAAAATATTCGTATAAGAGCTATAAAAGAAATTACCTTGATATACAGGTTTAATATTTAAAAAATGTGTAAAAATGTAAAATAAAATCAAAGTGATAAAAAAATATCTACTATAAATCGTTAGCTGCATCAAGTTTCAAATTTAGGTTTTTAGAAAATGAGATAGAGAAAAATAAAATTCATGTCAGCTTTTAATAGTCGTGTAGTTTGAAAATAAATAAATAAATAAAAATATTGTTATTTTTTCAAAAAAAAAAAAAAAAATGAGGCCATAGTAAGTAACAAGAAATTCTCTACCCGGTATTTTTAGGTAAATTTCTGATAAAAAGCAAGCATAATTGGTTGTAAATTATAAACTTAAAATTCTTTCACTTCATTGAATGCATCACTTCAGTGGAATAGGTTAGATTGACAGCACCATCTGTCGCCTTAAAGAAATAGGAATTACTATTTCAATACAGAAATTCGTCATTCAATAATTAATTTAAAAGCAACTAATAAAAAACTCAAGAATTTTTCTAATGAAACATTCAGGTCATTTACCGTCAAATCTTGAGGGGCACTATCTAGTATATTTTTAATTTAAGCAGATAAGCAGAAAAATATTGAATACTGTGCTTTTAATCTAAAGGTAACTTCTTTCGTAAAAATTGAATGAATCCGTAATGCAAGCAAACAACACATAATTGTCGCAAATTTGTCACTTTTGTCACATTTACAGTAGTTAAAAACTAAATGAGATGGCAAAGTACATAAATGTGCAATACATTTCATGCATGTGAGTTCATCTTGAAATGTTCATTTAATTGCCCTCAATTTTTAAAATAACTAATAAAAAGTTGAACTACGTAAAATTCAAAGTTGAAACATTTATTATTGGACAACTTAAAATACTAAAAACGTACGCTAATAATAACTTTTAAAAGTAACTGTCAAAAGCATAATATTAAATGTATTATAATTAAATAATGACTACTTTAACTTGCACACTTTAAACATTTTTACGAGGGTGTATCAATAAGTTCTTGCCTTCACATAGTTGACACACACAACTGAGTGAAACATCACAATAATTGAGTGAAATTTATGAAAATTGCTACATTGTATTAGTCCTTTTCTATATAGTCACCATGCACAGTAACACATTTCTGCAAACGGTATTTCGAAGGGTGGGGTGGTGAGGAGTATTCCAGGAGACGCGATAGTAGAGCCCAAGGGGGGCATTTTTCTAACTTTTGCCGACACCCCCCCCCAGATGTGACATATTGTTGGAAAGCCTGTGACCACTTATTCATGTTATGCACTCCCGAGACCTTCCCCCCCCCCAAAATTTTCTCCCTGGGGGGGGGGGCATGAATGATGTCCGCAAAATTTCGAAAAGTGCTACTCGGAGAGCAAATTTGGGGGGGAGGGAGAGGTAGGCGCACAGCATGAATAATTGGCCACAGTCCTTTCCAACAGTACAGTAAACTCTCTGTAAGGCGGACTCTGTGTAAGGCGGAAATCTGTCTAACTCGGAAAGATTTTCAAGTCCCTATGAATGCATAGACATAGAGTGAAAATTGTCTAAGGCGGAATATTGTCTACTACGGAAAATTTTCTTGGTCCCGATTGATTCCGCCTTAGGCAGAGTTTACTGTATGTCAAGTGTGGGGGTCGACAAAAGTTAGAAAATGAGCCCCTTTGGGTCTACTGTCGCGCCTCCTGGAATATATCCTCCCCCCCCCCTCCCTTTGAAGTACCGTTTGCAGAAATGTGTTACTGTGCAAGGTGACTATATAGAAAAGTACTAATACAATGCAGCAATTTCAAAAATTTCACTCAATTTTTTTTCTATGTGAGGGCAAAACCTTATTCATACACCCTCGTATCTTTGACCCTGTAAAAACCAAGAAATTAATCACCGATACAACACAAGTTTTACAAAGCAATATTTGCAGTATTTTAAGCAAATATTCTGCTTTTCAGTTTTTCCTTTATTCGGAATGGGTCTAGAAATTTTTAGGTTTCTTCATGTCCTCTGTTTCTACTGTACCTGTACTTTTTTTATTTTTATAGCGACTGATTTCGATTTTTGCTGAAATATTTTTTTGCAACGCTCTTTTAATTTTGTCTCTAGTTTTGCTGTCCCCTTTCATTGTCCTCCTATATTTTTAGGTAGTTTTTGTAAGAAACTAGCCACCTTTGGCGACCAGTTCTAGCCTCCCTTAAAATTTATGTTTGGGAAAGCATGCTAAGCATTGTATCATGTTACTTTTATTCATAATTTAATTTACTTGATTCCCTTAAATATAATTAATACAATTCCTTAACCCCTTCGGGACGAGCGTCTTTTACCGAATTTTTAATCTTTAATCGCCGGTTTTTTAAAACAGAAATTTTTGCCTAATTGAATCGGGAAAATGCTCGTATTAAATAAGGCAAAATTTACAATAAAAATTTACTGGTGAGAATAAACCCAGATTCTGAGCACCTTACGCGGCACGATTACCGGTCGCTCGTCCCCAAGGGGTTAAACTAATATTAGTTTTTGTTGCATTAAAATACTTCAATTTGTTGAATTTCTGTAAGCAAATAAACCCTATTGGTTTGCAATGAAATTCTATGGGAATTTGGCGCAATATTAGAGATATCACCAAGTTGGCAACAAACGTGGCGGCATTTGACGACAAAACAAGGCCCCCTATGGTAACCCCCCGCCCCTTTTAGATATGGAGATGCTTTAAATGCTGTTCAATAACCAATGAGATGCGTTTCATTCGAGCGTTGCCATTAAATAATTAAAAAATAATCGCGATTTCTGTGCCACGTACGATAGCGTAATATATATAGCGGGTGTCCCAAAAATTGACTGATGGATTTTAAAATTCAAAAACTTCCAAACGATGACAGATATTTAAAAAATTCTTGCAGGAGGGTTACGTATGATGTCAGGAGTTTTTGTACTGTGATTCTTGATTTTAGTTCGAATTTCAAACAATAGATGGCGCTGAGAGCAATAGGCGCTCAATCCAGACCCGATTTTTGGTACTTCGGGATCCATTCAATACATTTTAATCTCCTTTTTTCGCATGGAAGAAAAGAGAGGCCGAAAAATGGAGCCTGTATTTCGCAGTTATTGCTTGTAGCGCCATCTATCGCTGCTATTTGTAACTAAAACTGAGAATCGCAGCCTAAAAACTCCTGACATTTTACATAACACTCCTACGAGAATTTTTTTTTAATATCTGTCACCGTTTGCAAGTTATGAAAGTTTAAAGTCCATCAGTCATTTTTGGGACACCCGGTATATAATAATACCTATTACATTATCCCCTATATTAGAATTTCTGAAACATTTTTGAAGATCTACACCGATCACGAACCCCTAGATCCCTAAATCACCCCCAGTTCAAAACTTTATATTTATAAGATAGCCTGAGGTAATTTTCAGACAAAAACAAAACTTTTACAATTACTCAGGAATCGGTGGCTATTTTTTTTAGCCCCCGATATGCTATTTTATTCGTCCAGCTATAAAAATGTCGTCTCCAAAAAATAACGTTCCATTGTATAAGACTGCCGTAAAACAAAGCAGATGCATCATTGTACTGTTAAAAACTCTATTGCAATGTTTTAAACTTCTAAGCATCGCACATTCTCAATTTTTATACCGTCCTATAGGGGAAAAAAGTACTTACAAATGAAATTTGTTGGAAAACTGCATCTCAATTTATTTTTGAGAAATTAATTTTTTGTAGTTTATAAAGAATTTTTTTAATGTTGGCAACTGAAGTACTCCATTTCTGTAGAAAGTAAAGGAAAAAATATTAAAAAGTAGTAATTATATCTTTTTGTTGCCATTTTTCCATATCAACTGAAAAAGAAATGTAATTAAAATACGTGCTATTTTTGGTAAAAATAAAAATGAATGATTTCTGATAAAACATGGAACTATTATAAACTATATTTAATTTTAAGTATCTATATTAATGCTACAAAAAAATGAAAGCACGTGAATCATTAGATAGCCGAGTTTTTTCTCGGCTATCACGGTTTTTTCTCGGCTAAACAAAATTACTCAAGTTTGAAAATCGTATATACTCATCTCTGAAAACACGGACATACTCAAATATGAGCACATGATGTTTTATTCTTGAGTGTGCGCATGCTCATATTTGCGTATGTCCGTGTTTTCAGAAATGAGTATATACGATTTTCAAACTTGAGTAATTTTGATTCGGAGCCATTTTGACTATGCGACATACTCAAATTTGAGTATTTTTTGCTCAGTTTTGAAAATGTTGTTTTTAGAGTGTACGCAACATGGTAGATAGCTAACCCTAATTTTATGATAACTTATAGAAATTACGTGTGCGTACAATAAAAATAGGGATAAATATTTCGAAACAACAAAATTATTGAAATTACCTTCAAAATTTTCAATGAAATCTTGCAAATTCCACCTGTGAAGTCTTTCTTTTACCAAGTCATACATTTTTCGGTTTCGAAGGCTAAAAAGCAAACTCTACGCTTCTGCGATCACATTAGGAAGGCTTTTGAGTGTTCTTCCGCGTTTACGATAAAAATGTAGTTCGCGACATTTCATGAAATAAAATATTATTGAAAGGAGTGTTTCGTTCCAATCCATAACATATGAAATAATATGAATAAATGCTACTACACTGGTGAGATTTACTACATTTAACGAATGAAATGTAATTTTGTTTGAAACTGAGTACTTCCCGTATTTCAGAATTGAAAGCATTGGGTCGTCATATTTGAAACAAAACGTTTCATAACAAAATGAAAACATCGATTTGCTCAGATTTGAAAGTGTCATTTTTCTCAGTGAATGACGACATCTCTTTTTTTTTTTTTTGGATTTGTGTATTATTTAGCGATAGTGACGTCATATGCATACTTTACTATAGATGTTGTTTAATACCAGGTCGTAAACGAGGAATTCTTCCTCCGGATGTACTCTAAAAACGACATTTTCTAAACTAAGCTAAAAATACTGAAATCTGAGTATGTCACATAGTCAAAATGGCTCCGAATCAAAATTACTCAAGTTTGAAACTCTTATATACGTATTTCTGAAAACATGGACATACTCAAATATGAACACATGACGTTTTATTTTTGAGTGTGTGCATGTTTTCAGAATTGAGTATATATGTGTTTCAAACTTGAGTAATTTTGATTCGAAGCCATTTTGACTATGCGATATACTCAGATTTGAATATTTATTGCTCATTTTTGAAAATGTCGTTTTTAGAGTGCAGTATGCTCCATAGCTAATCCTAATCTTAAGAAAACTTTAACACGCAAACAATAAAAATTAAGTGTGCAAACAATAAAAATAGGTATAAATATTTCGAAACAACAAAATTAATGAAATTATCTTCAAAATTTTCAAGGATATTTTGCAAATGCCACCTGCGAAGTTTTTCTTTTACGAATTCGTTCATTCATCGGTTTCGATTTATTTATTTCAACAGTATCTTTTGGCTTGGCCAATAATAATAGTTGGAATATTTATAACTTTAGCATTTAACTACTTAACAAACTTAAAAGGTAAAATGGATATTGTAGAACCAGAGTCAATTACACAAGGTAAATCCTTATTATTTGCATATCCATGAACAATTAAATGTCAGATATTATGACTGGGTTGTTGGGGTTGACTAGGAGGAGGAACATAAGATTGCATAGGTTCAAAATTAAAAATACAAGTCCTCACCCAGTGGAAAGCATCCTGTATGCCCCTATTCATACACATTCGACATGGTCGACTGGGATACTTATTCTGAAAATGAGCAGTAGGCAATCCAGGGCTAGAAAATCTAGAATTTTCAGCATTAACCCTTTCAAGGGCGATGGCTAGAGGGTCTAGCCACCTAATTTTAATTCTATAACTGACAAATGGCACCAAGAATAATTTATTAAAATTTTGTTTTGTAATGAAAGTGCAAAATAGCGGGTTTTTATTTTCTAAGAAATTCGCTTGAATATTCTGGCGTCAGTCAAATATATCATCATTTTACGAACATAATTCTTCTGCCCCTGAAAGGATTAAGAGGGTTTTGTGGCTGAAAATTAGAATTTGTTCTTTGAAAATTCTGGTTTGGGCGAACCCAATGTCTAGGTGCTGGGTTATATTGCTGGAAAGATCCATGACTTTGAGAATTATTTCTAATATTATGGCTTTTTACATGAGCAGTGGGAATGATTACTAGTTGTTTTGCCATTCTGCGCCCGTCTATGGTGCTCTCTGGAGGATTAATAATCATATAATTCTGGTAATCTGACTTCAAACCATCCGTCAAACCTTGGACTTTGATGGTTTCACAGAAATGAATTTGCCTACCTACCTCAATTTTTTTTTTCTGAAATAGCTCTCTAATTCATCTAGATCATTTACCTCCATAGAAGCAAAATCAGAAAATCGGGGAACATTTACTTTAATAAACTTTTCAGAAAAAATTTCAACAATCTTACTAAAAGTAGTACATTCTAGACACTCGTTAATGAAAACTTTTAAAGCTTCTCCCTTCAAAAATCTAGACATGTTTTGCATTTTCCATTTTTCATCTTTTTTTTATCAGAAATGCATGCTTTATCAAAATGCGTCATCCAGGACCGTATATGCATCCCCGACTCTGGGTCAAAGGAGAATATATTTACTTCACTTTCACTCATTTTTACACTAGAGCGTTTTACAGATCTATTTCTTAACAATATTAAAGAGGGAGAACTCATTTATTTTCGAGTTCAAAAGAATAAACTTTTATTGTATAAACATAATATACACAGATAAAATTACTCTTAAACAAATATAAATATACTTTCTATGATAATAATAATATAAAATAAACTATAAAATAATTCATTGCTATCAATTTATAATAATAACAATATTGTAAAGAATGAACTTAATTTTGCTACAGCAATAAAACAGTATATAAATTTGATTTACATATTGTAACAAAAATAATAGAACAAATTTTAACTTACAGAGATGAAAATTCCAGCAATGTTGACATGACCTAAAACTTTACTAGTTCAAAATAAAAATAGAGATTTTTTTTTTTCGAGCATTGCACATTTCTCACTTATGATAGGCGTAATTTAGTAGATGTATCCGTCAAGTGTTCTAATTTGACACCGGGAGGCGATATTGGATATGAGACTCAACATACTTCCAACAACACTTCCGTATATGGGATTGTAGATGCACATAGTCGACGAAAGTAGGCAACGTAATTCCATTCAGCCAGAATTTCACTGGTTTTATTCTGACCTTGAGAACGCCACCGGCCTCAATTATTGTTATATTTCCATAGGCGTAAATATCCTGTTCAGCTAATTGATATGAATTCACTAGTATGATATAAACATATCAGTCTTAAGCAGCAGTCATACACTCGTTATCTAACTCCAACCGAGAAATCAAAGTTTTGCAGTCGTCCATCTGTCCATGCTCTAACTCCCGTAAATATACTCGGATTTTCATGCAATTGATAAACGTTATTTAGGGTCACCCAAGCATGTTTGGTATTGTATATGAAGTATGTGGGATTCATTCATTGGGTTCATTTACAGGGCACCCAAAATAATTCCTTTGCATTATGGTATATGAGGGATAATCGTTTGCATTTTAATGACATTACGATATTTCAAATAGTTCAAGAGCTGTTAATCATTTTAGGGAAGGTATTTGAGGCACCCTGAAAATTTGTGCAACACTTCTTTGTAATGGCTGAATACAAAATCGAATGTCTGGCTGAAGGATCGTGGCCCAAAAACTGTGCCAGACACGTGTCAAGTGCCATTTTTTGACTATCCAAAAAAAAAGTATTTGAGGCACGCTGAGATTGAGGCAGAATAATATTTATGCTTAGAAAAAAATATTTTGAAAATGACAGACACTTTAGTCGGCACAGAAACTGTGCCAGACACGTGTCAAGTGCCAAATGGCACTTGACACGTGTCTGGCACAGTTTTTGGGCCACGATCCTTCAGGCAGACAATCGATTTTGTATTCAGGCATTACAAAAGAAGTGTTGCACAAATTTTCAGGGTGCCTCAAATACCTACTCAAAAATGTTCAACAGCTCTCCTACTAAAATGTATTGAAACAGATATAAATCACTGACTTTTACTAAAAGACAAGATGATTACGATAGAATAAGGCATTCATAGCATTTGTTATTCATTTACAGGGGCATACAAAAGAAATCGCTTACAGCACTGTCTTTAAGTAATAATTGCTGAAAGTGGGTTCAAAATTTCAACATGCGCTGTTAAATTAAATTAATTTTTTGCATTTTACTTGTTGTATATAAATTCTATACCTCATACACAGGGCTGCACAAAAGAATTAGCGTACCATTCTCTTTATTAGTGTAAATTGTTGAAGGGGAATTTTCAACTAAAATATGTATGTATTTCTTAACTGAAAAATTTTTTTGCATGCATGTAGTTAATAAATACAAATATTTATATCATGTACTGTACAGGGCTGCTGAAAAAATTCTAATACTTTTCCGATTGTAGATGGGAACAGCTGAAATTGGATTTTCAAATATGTTATACGTTTCCATATGGTTGAATTAGACATAATATTTTAACTTATTAAACTGTGCAGTTTTGTTACATTGTTCTGAACGTGTTGGAAAGTGTTTCATAATCTATACTTGACGCATGATTTTTTTTCTCATTTTTAATGATTGCTATTTCTATAATGGTGTTACCTCCTCATATATCCTTCTCCGCTTAAGACATAGCATGAAAAAATAATAGGAAGTAATAAAAACATAATCCTATTAATTACAAAAGTAAAATGTTTCATATTATCAGATTTTACAATGGAGCTATAAATAAAGAGGAGGTGACATCAGTATACTGTCTACCAGTTGCGAGTGAAGTAACTGAGCAGGTTGTCACAAGATGGCGAATGCTTTTTTTTTAAATGGTACTTTCAGTTTCTTAATACCACCGGTGAAAACTTCTCACCAGTAAAATTGAATAGAAAATGCTGTCTTACTTAAGCATCTTATTTATGGAAATATTTTCTCACAAGTATGGTAAAAACTTCTATTTGTTTTTACTGATGTCAGTTTATCTTCTAAAACAGTCAGTTATTTTCATCAGTTGTCACAATATGGCGAAAACGCAGGGCCTGACTACCGCAAAAGAAAACTACCCACCAGTAAAAATGAAAATCTGTTTCTCCCATTATTTGGGACAGAAATTTTGCATTAGTAAGGCCTTTAAATACGCTGAAAGTTTCTATGTAAATTTACTGGTGGAAGGTTCCACCGGATCTAATTAGCCCTTGCAAAGGCGGTTACAGTTGAAGCTTCACTATTTTAAGGACATGTCAGTTCCTCTTCATTAATAGTTCCATGGATTTTACTCGCCAGCGTACTGAAATATAAAAAATATTAAAAGTTTAATTCTGTCGAATTGTTTTAATTTTTGACTTGCGCTTAAATAAAATGTGCTTGTAAAGAATTTTTCTGTTCTTTTAAGTATTTATTTATTGTTGTTAACGCTTTTGTTCCCGTGTACTGTTTGGGAAATAGTTGAATTTCATTAATTGAAAGCTCAAATTCAGTTTATATATTATATTAGAGAGGGAAAAGCAACAAATTTTCTCATTTTTTGATTTTTTATAACTGAAGAAACTATTGTAATCGAAATTTTTTTCAACTTCCAGTTTTCGACGTATTTCCAAGTTTTAGGGGTCAGAGATTGCAGAAAACAAGTTTTTACACAATGCCTGTCTGTCCGTGTGTCTGTCTGTGTGGCCTCTTTGTATGATTGAAAAGTGTATGAAGTTATGGATAGAACTGAACCAACTTCATATATATGTTTTTGTTTGGTTCTAAAAGGTCTCAGTTAAAATTGAAAATATTCCGCCGGAAGGGGGCGCTGTAATAGTATTTTTTGTGTCATTTCCCTTAATGTATCACCGAAAAGTGTAAGAAATTATCTATAGAACTGAACCAAACTCCGTATATATGTTTTTAACTATGACCGGCAGGTTCCAGCTGAAACCGAGGATATTTCCCGGAATGGGACGCTGTGATAGCGATTTTCTCGATGTTTTGCAGTTTAAGTGGAAAATTTATGAATATTTTTCGACGAAGTTTTACATTTAGATGTAATGTAATATACAGGGGGTTTGTAATAATATTTTGGAGAAAATCGGCCTGAAGGTGTCGCTGTGATAGAGAATTATTTTTTAATCTTGAAAAAAATCATACTGAATCACCGAATTGTCAAATGTAGGTTACTTTGTATATTTGTAATAAGCATTTTTTTTTTTTACTTTTTTATATAATTCCCGTTGATTATACTTCATTATGTCTACCCCCACTCCACCACAACCCACCTATGGTTTTGAAACATTTATTTACAAAAATCTGATTTGTAATTAAAAAATGATGTCATACTTTTCTTTCGCATTTTCTTCGAAAACTTTATGTCGTAGAGGTATAATTCTTTGTGTGTTTTATATATATTCCAAGAGAGGAATCTGTCTGTG
The DNA here is from genome assembly GCA_963932465.1 of Maratus speciosus. NCBI lineage: Eukaryota > Metazoa > Arthropoda > Arachnida > Araneae > Salticidae > Maratus > Maratus speciosus. The sequence goes on from OZ010792.1 coordinate 460,046,076, forward strand.
CAGAATTTGGGCGGTCTTCATGGGGCCCCCTGTACATATATATAAATATATGTGGCCTCTCGATATATCAATATAGATTTTAGTAGGATCTTAAATTGGTATGTTTCTTTCATATTTTCTTTCTGTTTACTTCATAGGTTCCAGAAATCATCACGAATTTTATTGGTGGAACGGTGCTATGGTATTAAGAAGTACACAGAAAATGTATCCTTTGTGCTTTTAAAATAGTTGCCTTGTCGTGGAGAAATTTTTAAGAGGTAGGCGGGAAAAATTGTAATATATCTTTATTTACTGCTATTTAAAATGAGCTATATTGGCTGCTATGGATGGATTAACAATGAATTGCAGGAGTAAAAATAAGGAGATTCGAAAAAAACACAGGATTGTGTCAAACTATTTTCACTAAAATGCGACAACTGGCCTACAATAAGTAAATATTAGTGCAATAAAGTAAGAAACAATATTTTGATATCATGTAGTACAAATGAATTTAATGCCCATCGTTATTAGTTTAAGAAATCTGCGAGTTTATGTAAATTTTTCGACTGAATTCTACCTATCATGTATAGTACAAACGGAACATAATATTACCGTAAGCTGAGACCAAGACTTGTTGTAACTCGAATATCATTCATATGTAACGTAAATGCAGCTATAATGGGCCACGTGCCAATAGTGAACCACAAATTTTTAAAGTTTAAAAACAGGCCCTAAAGCTTTTCTGAAAAAGAACAGACAGGAATTTAATTCACTGAAATCCTTACCTGTTAACCACTTTGATTTGTATTTTTATTAATGTTATACTAATTTATTTATTCTTTCGTTATTTAAAATTAAAATTATGTCAATTTGAATAATTTTGCAAGTGGTTTGGCGATTTATATAATTTGGCGAAATTGGTTGACGGAATAACTAAGTAGTACCAAAAAAACTTCATGACAACTTTAAAATGTTAGAAATTTTTAGAGAATAATTCTTAGAAAAAAAATTAAATAAGGAGAAAGTTTTCTAAATAGGATCATAAAAGTCTGAATTTGCTAAAATCATGATCAGTTCGGCCAATTCTGAAAAAAAAAAATTCTGAGCATTTAATACGTCACGTATACATGTGGCGAAGGGGTTAACTATCCATAAACTGTTTGGAATAAGACTTTTTATCTGTCGGTGGAGAATTTTTTTTTCATTGGGTCTCTTTAAAACTGGATTCTTTAGACAAATTCTTACAGATTTCTTTATAAGTTTTATTTAAAATATTGTTCTTTTAAATACTATGTTAATTTTTGCATTAAACTGACATTGATATACTCTATTACACATTAAATAATTTGTTAGATAGGCCGAAAACAGTGAAAAAAAATAAAATATATAACACTAGAAAACAGGAATTCTGCTTTTTCAGAATTTAGTGCCGCCCCCGATGAAAATATACATATGCATTTAAATATAGATAGTTCAGTTTTAAGACTCCAATACGCGCTTTATTTTATATAAAATGACGTCATCCACATCTGCTAAAGAATTCCTCATTTACGATCCAGTCTTAAACAACATCTACTGTAAAATACGCATAGTACGTGACTGACTATCGCTGAATAATACACAAATCCAAAACAGAGATTTCGTCATTCATAGCTCCATGTTTTATCAAAAATCATTCATTTATATTTTTTCAAAATAGCACGTATTTTAATTACATTTTTTTTATCAGTTTTTATGAGAAAATGGGAGCAAAAAGATATAATTACTATTTTTCAACTATTTTCTTTTTACTTCCTACAGAAATGGAGTACTTGAGTTGGCAAAATTAAACAAATGGTGCAAAAAACTACAAAAAAAATAATATCTCAAAAATAAATGTAGATGCAGTTTTTAAACAAATTGCATTTAAGAGCACTTTTTTTTTCTAATACGACGGTATAAACATTGAAAATGTGCGATGGTTAGAAATTTAAAAAATTGCAGTAGAGATTATTCCGTACAATGATACATCTGCTTTGTTTTACGGCTGGCTTATACAACGTAACATTATTTTTTTTGGAGACGACATATTAATAGGTGGGAAAAAGAAATAGCATACCGGGAGCTAAAAAGAATATTTTATTAATTTTGAGGGTTGACCGCCGTTTCTGTGTCACTATTTCTTAAAATGTATCAATAGTACGCATGTGTAAACATTACTAGTGCATCAGAGGCGAATTATTGGTACTTAAGTGGCTCACTTCTGGAGCAGTGAAAGTGAAGCTTTACTTCGCTATTATATATGTGATTGTTAAAAAAGGTAATAGATGAAGTTCTTGGTTACTTCAAAGTTGGTTGGTTGATTTGTTGGTTACACATTTATTAGAGCTATAAATCGAATTTGGTTTTTCGCTGCTCTAAAACCTTTTTTCACCAAATTTTAAAATTTGATATCTTTGTCTACTACTCATTTGTGAAAAATACCAGAATGTTAAATAGTTAATTTTTTTTTAATGTACAGAAAAAGCATAATTGAAACCATGTTAATAGGAAGTGTGTTCTATAATTGTTTCTAGTATAGGTAGAAATTCGCATGAAAATAAATAAAAAACGATAATATGTCGGATAATATGGCGGTTTTTAGCTCCTAAGAGTCCATCTTTTGTAAGAAATACTATATTTGTTTAAGGAAATTCTAATAGTTAACTATTAGAATTTCCTTTTCAAGCAGTTATTTAAAAAGTAATTTTCAACATTCATAAAAATCATGTGGCAGAAAATTACTGTGCTTTATACGACAAACTTATGACATTAACGCCAATGTTTTGCTACAGTAATACTCGCACAAGTAAAAATAAAAAAAGAAGAAAAAAAAACTAGTCGGATGTGCTAATCCTAAAACTTTCTTCCGATGGAAGGAAAAGAACTTTGTTGGAAACATGAACATCGGTATTGGAAGTTGGTAAACCAATTAATAAGCATATACGAATACTATATACCAAGTTTCGTACTCTTTGGTCAATTAATATACTACATGTAGCTCTGAGTCACTGACACAAGCGGAGGATTATAATCATTTAATAAATCTCATCCGATTGTCTGGATGTCCGCATTGCGTGAAAATTCACTTTAAAAAAATCCCTGCCGGCTGGCTCGGCCTACAGTTCCAGGTAGATTTCGAAGTTAATTACTAATTTCGCCAGCAAAAACTAAATCAATATTAGAGATAAACCCAGTTTAATAATTTTATCTGGTCGCTTTTGACGAGTTTTTAATTTAATTTTTGTGTAAAAGTTGGTTTTATCAGAATCCTGTTAATACGATAATTTTTTCTTCAACCACTATTTTTTTTCATCCTTTGAGAATATTTTTAGTAATATCATCCATTAGTAGAGTTCTTCTTGTCAGAAACTTGTAACTACAAAAGTTGTACATAATATTAAGAAGATTTATATAATAAATTTAAACCGTGTGGTGATTGTTTCATTAAATGAACCACACACTATATTTTAAATTCTGACGTTCTTTTTATTGAGACACGCGCGCGCTTAATAATGCAACCTTGTATACAGCATCTCTGAGAGTTGCTAAAAATTTTCATCACGCCAATGATACTTTTTTATCGCCTTAGTGGCGTATTAACGGAGATGTTATTTTGTTCTTCTACAACATCAACCCTCCCCCCCCTTTTCTGTAAGAGTTGGTCCTATCAAAAACTTGTCAATATAAAAGTTATAGATAATATTAAGAAGATTTATAATAAATTTAAGTGGATTTAAGTGGATCTTGTGAATTGACGAAGCTATGAATTTTATTTCTTCTTTAAACCACCACCCCTTTATTTTTCTGTAAGAGTAGGTCCTATCGAAAAATTATCGATAGGACAAAAAATTATCGCCCAGTTTTTCAAGCACAAAAAAGAAGAAAAGGTTACAAAACAAACTGAAGTCTAATCAATGTTAGAAATAGAACAAATCATTTTATTTTATAATAAAATATATTTGAAATAGCGATTTATACATAAAATAAACTGCATATTTCCATTTTGAGGTGTTTCATAATGATATGAACATTAGCCAAAAATATAGATTAATAGCCAGGGTCCTTTAATTAATGTAAAAACGCGATCAGGCATGGAGTGGACCAAGCTTTTTAGTATATTTTGTTCGATTTAATTCCATTGGAAGATGATAGCAGCTTTTAATTCTATAATTGTGGCATATTGTTTTCCATTTGCGTAAACAGCTCTAACCAGTATGCTCTATACATTTTCCATTAGATTTAAATTAGAAGAAACATACAGCAATGGAATTACATGTGCACCATTATTAAGAAACCATTCCCATGTGCTGTTTGCCGTGTGGATGAATGCATTGTCTTGTTGAAACATCCAGAAAGGTCCGCCAATTTCCTCAGCAAATCGCTTCAAGTTTTCTTCAAGTAGATCTTGGTAGGTAAATGCACTTATTCTGCCAGAAGGAAACGCAACGTTGATCTTACCATGAAATCCAAACGCAGCACAAATCATGAGTGAACCTCCACCCAGTTTCGGTTTTGAAAACTTTTTTGGCTTCTTGCGCAGATCGTGAAATAATAAGAAACACCGTCCGGGCTATCCAAATTGATTTTTTTTTTTAATCGGAAAATATTACTCTTTCATATTCCAACTTCCAGGACGAGTGATCTTTTGCCCAATCCAGGTGATTATGCTGTTGTATTTTATTGTTACGTGGTTGAGGTTTTCTTTTCGTGTACCTCATCACCTCAGAGCTCTTGACTACTTTGGACAAGGTACAGTCGTGGGAAAAAAAAGTAAACACCCCCTACTAACTCCTCAACAAATTATCGTAGACGAAAGTGACTGGTACCGAACGATTGGAAATAAAGTCTAGTTTTAAATGATGTATATAAAAATTTCTTAAGGGGTCATCTACATAATAAAATGAAATACAAACTTCATTTTTTTCAATGGCAATACCGAATTTTAACGAGATTTTTCAAATCATCGATTCAAACTATGCCTAGACACCAAATTGCAAGTCATTTGAATGATAAGTTTTTGAATAATAAACATTCAAAATTTAGCACTTCTAATGCTAAATTACATTTTCATATTTTTATTTATATCTCCTGAAATTATGCTCCTAATGTGCTAATTTTTTTTGTAGCAATAATACTAATATACCCAAACATAAATACGCTGAATTTGCAATTTTTATAATTTTATGATATGAATTATGAAATTAATATTCGAAAAAATTATGAATTGTAATCTACAATTTTTGTGGCGCATTTAGATTTATTAAGTCCTGCTTTATGGAAAACCAAAATTTCACCTTTTTCTTCCAAGTAGTTTTCAAATTATGCTTAAAAAACGACAAAATGATGGTTTAACAAGTTCACGCCGGCGCGGTGGGTCACACTCGACTGTCCCAGAGTTATCAAGTCTCCGGTTGTTTACACACCACTGTTATTTTAGAGAAAATGCCGTTCCCTTAAATCGCCCAATTCTTCTAATTAAATAAAAGAACATTTTCTGTGTTATAACACTGGTATCCACAAAGCCGGAGACTTGGCAGCTCTGAGACAGTCGAGTGTGACCCACCGCACCGGCGTGAACGTGTTAAGGGGCCATATAGAACGGAAGTGAGTAGATATTTTGAAATTTAATCTGCTGTACTGTAATCTAACAGGCTTCATTGACTACTTGAGTGGCGCTTAAGGTGCCTTGATCAAGGAAGGGGCTGTTTCGTTTAACAATCGAGAACGGAACTTCAATTTGGATACAGCCCTTAAAATACGCTCGTTTTTAAATAATTAATTTCTCGGAAACTTATGGTGCGAATTGCATAAAAATTCGTTTTGGGGCTAATTGAAGAGCGCAGAGTTCATTTATGCTGTCAGAATTGTGTACTGCTATTGAAAAAAACAAAGTTATGGTTCGTTTTAATATGTAGATGCTCCCCTAAGCAAATTTTATATACATAATTTAAAAGTAGACTTTATTTCCAATCGTTCGGTACCAGTAACTTTCTTCTACGATAATTTGTTGAGGTTGTTTACTTTTTTTTCCACGACTCTACTTTTTGACACTGCTGTCAGTCGATCTCTTGAACGTTCACCTAAAGTTGTTTGTTATTGCTCATTCTTTTTTATAAAGGCTCTTTTTTCCCTTTTGAGCAGCTTTGGCGGACGTCCCGGAGACTTCTTTGCTCTATAATCCTCTTTTAATCGAAGAAAATTTAATATTATGTCTGGAGATAATTTCAATTTTTTGCGATAGCTGTGGCCCAATGTCCTTGGTCCTCAAAAGGCCGAATTTACACTTTCTCAAAACCACTTAAAGTCCTTTTACGACCGATACTTCTACAATTCACTTTGCGATCAGGTTTGGAAATTTCCTTGCCTACGAAGTATCTTTAAATGCTAAACTAATTTGCATATTTCAGTTTCTTCTTCTTGGAATGGCATTCAATATCCCTGTACAGTTTCCACGCTCGTTTAGTGATAATTTCGATCGATGTTCCTATAATTTTGAAACATCATTTTTTAGATAATTCATATTTTCACTGAATTGAAAGTTTGATATTTCTTTTGCAGCTACGCATTATGTAAAATTACTGTACTTGTCTCGAGAATAGAGTATACTGTTAATTATCTATGGATTTTTTCCAGGATATCATAAAATTACTATGTATTCATATCATTATGAAACCCAGTATAAAAGTTGTAGATAATATGCAGAATATTTATAATAAGTTTAAGTGAATTTGGTATCTTCTGAATTGACGAAGTTATGAGTTTTTTTTTTCCTTAAAACCTATTTTTCCGCCCCTTGAGGCCATTTTTAATGATATTCAAAATCTGCCATACATAAGTGTTTGGCCATCTTCCTAGAAGTAATAATAACTTCGAACGGATTCGATGTGTATCATAATTAGGACGTTATGAGATTTCTTTCTGTTTTCACAAAATTCCTCTCCATTTCCACCACGTTCGTCCGATTTTACTCGTTAAAAAACTTGACCGAGATTTTCCGCCCCTTGATTTTGTGGATCAATTTTGAAGCAGTGTGCAGAATGTGCAGAATTATAGAAGTCATCGTGTCCATAAAAAAATGATAGATATAGATAGATATAAATATAAAGTTTTAAACTGGAGTTTTTGGTTCTAGGGGTCATGATCACCGTTGATCTGCAAAAACATTTCAGAAATTCCAACATAGGGGAGAATTTAATAGGTAGTATTTCTTAGGAAATCTACCTAAAAGAAATCAGACTGTTAATACTATGTAAATAAAAATTTGCCATTGCACCTTCAGCCAGTTTATTAACTATCAACATAGTATATTCGTAAAAAAGAGTAGAAGAAAACATAGAATATACATATCTGAAAATCGTTAGACCAGTTTTAATAGGGAAGTAACTCTAAGAAAAATAAATAAAAAATAGACTTCTATGAACAACATTTGCCTTTTATTATTCTCTTTAAAAAAATATATTTAATAAGATAAAACAAGTAATTTTTTTTATGTTTTTTGTATTAGAAATATAAAAACTGATATCAGGTAAGTTTGTTTTCTGGAGAAATTGGCTAGATGTCATTTTTTAAAATGCAAGAAAGATTAAGATCATTTAAAAAAAAAGTAAGACAGAATGTAGATTCTCAAAAATTACGCCAATTTGTTTCGAAAGAAAAATATATTATTGTAAATATATATGTTAAAAAAGTATTCTGGATATTTAAAGAAGATTTAAAAATCATTTGTAAAATAGAAATTTTTTTTAGCATTTGAAAGTTAAAAGGAAGGGTTTTTCTCTGAATTTCTAATGTTTTAAATAAAATGAATATTAAATAAAATATTTATATTGTTTTCGAAACAAAAATGTTTAGCAAATCTTAAAAAGTTTTTATTTTAAGTATTTACAGAAACATTTTTTAAGCATTATAGCTGGTTTTCAGAAGAAAACATTACATAATTAATTGTTATTCTGTTGCAAGATATTTTATCAAAAAGTTTGACAAATCAAACAAGATTCGATAGCAACTATTTGAACAAGTTATTTATACTGTTATTTGAAAAGCTAAAATCCATCATTTAATAAAACGTTTAAGTTGTTTAGTAAAATTAGGAAAATTTTAAAAGTTATTTATATTTTTTAAGCCGGTGAAATATATGCACTTTTAGAATGCATTTTAATGAAAAATAGAAAACTCAGTTTAATATCCTATATTTATTAATATTTATTTTGAATTATTTGCATTTGGTTTCGATGGAAATAACACTTCATTAATCATCCTTAAGTTGATATAATTACAAATTGTAGAATTACAATTAGTAAATATGTTCGCCTTTTAAAAAGTAATTGAATTGTATAAGAATATTTGAAGATTAATATTAGAATAGATTAAATCTATTCATAACTTAAATACAAATATACTTATCAAAAATCCATTTAAATGATTGAAAAAGAATGAAGTATTCTAATCCTTCAAAGGAAATCTATAACTTCATTTATAACCCTTTCCAACATAGTTGAAAAGTGTTTATAACTTCGTTTTGTCTATCTGTCGCCTGCGTGTTCCAACTTTCAAAAATATACGCGGGAATTTTGTTTATTTATGTATTTTATTAAGTTTTATTCTAGTATATTTACTATTGAAAACGAAATAGGCATTTACAGTTCGTTTAGGTTTAGAGGAACACACAAACACGTTACAATACGGCCTATGTGAAAAAAATCATTTGCAGCACATTTCAATAATGTTGCGAAACTTCAAACATAATAAAATGTTACGCATCACTGAAGTGGACTTTAACATGTTTTCTGTCAAGCAAGACGGTCGTTCTCCCAAGCCAAGCTATAAAAAAAATGCTAACCCTGCCAAACAAACAAACGCCAAGAACAAAAAGCCAGAACCGCGTAACTGCTTATTATACTGAAGTCAACTTCTTCATGTTAAATCGACAGAACATGCCAGCGTAAAATTTCCGAAATCAAAAGAACCAATCATGGCAGAAAAATAAAACGAAAACAGAATAACCTAATGAAGAAATTCTTCAATTTGAGACCAAATTCATCGTCATCAATTAATTATAAATAGAGATATAGACTTTCTTTTAAAAACGTCGATATACTGAAAATGACCTTTTTTTTTTTTCTTCGTCAAAACTTTCATTAAAACAAGATAGAGACTTAAATAATGGGCAGAAAAAAGTAAGGTATTTTTGAACAGATATTTACTCAATCTACGTGCTTTTATGAAATTAAGTTTGAAAAAAAATATGATTTCTACACTTAACCCTCTAGTGCATATTGTTGTCAATTGGGAAGAAATTAAGTTTCCTCTCCTTATCGCTTATTTACCGTTGCCTTTTGATAAATTTATGTTTTACGTATTCATTTTGACCCTATACTTAGGTTTAATTCATTAAAAATACCATAGGTGATAATAGTTGTTTATCAGTTACAAATAAAAAGCAACATTTGAAGCCTTCCATTTTCCTAGCCATACAGGGATTTCTAACACAAATAAAAAATATTTAAAATGCAAAATTTCATTTGAAAAAAAAATCTTTTTCAAAAGAAGATGCTTTTAAAATTAATTTTAAATAATTTTCAGTAAAGTTTTTTAGAACAAATATTGTATGCATGCGAGTATACGTTTGTTGCCATTTGGCAACACCATGAATTGAGTTCCGCTTTTATTTACATTTTTAGCATTCTCTTCAATGAGTTTGTTGATTGTTTCATCTTACTTTTTGTCTATTTTTTCATCAAAAAATTTGTCCTGATAAAGCCTCGTCATTCTTCAACATATATTTTAATCCAAAGACACTAAAAAAAATCATTAACAGAAGAAATATGGATTGTATTGTCAAGTGAATCTGGTATTTCTAACAATGACAGCGATGACAATCCACCTTTTGATCCAAACCTTCTGTTCAAAAACGATTCAGACACTTATGATGAGACTGATTGTGATTTAGAAGCAGATAAATCAGCTAATTAAATTGACTAGAATGTTGATGAAAACGTTGGGATAGTGAATATTAAATCTACATCAATACAAAAACAGTCAGGTAAACAAAGTGAAAGCTTCAAACCATTCAGCCAGATCCTTCTTGGATAAAGATCATTGGACTGCCTGAAAGTGTTTTATCATTAAAAACACTATATAAATATTTTTTGTATTTTTCCACCCAGTACTTTTGGAGTATGTCTCTTAACAAACAAGCTTGTATAGTGTTCTAAAACCTATTCAAAAGCCACTCAATATATGCTCAACAAATATAAAAAGTATCTAAGAATTTGTATCATGAGTAGCGGGGCAAACTTTAAAATCATAAGATTGTTTGGGAACCCTGCCATTGGTGTACCACCAGATAGTCGCACTACGATCTTCAATACATTTGAAAGTATACGTCAATTTTCTAATCTGAAGGATAATACATTGTCTAATGGGGAAGATAAGTTATTCGAGACCAATAGTCGATACTTTGGAAAAATTTTATCCATTCCCATGGAAGAATATATCTGTGTTTATGAGCAAATAAGTGCGACAAAGGCTTGTCACCACATGAAGCAGTATATCCCCTCCCCCACAAACAAAAAAACTTGCATAAATAGGGTTTTAAATTGTTACTTTTTGCAAGAGTATCAAGATTTGTGTACAATTTTGATATTTATTGCGAAAAAAAAAATGCAAAATTGGAGGTTAGAGTTTGAGTCAATTCTAGACTAACTCATCTAGTTGTTGAACCTGTAAATCATGAACTGGATTTTGATAACTATTAAACATCAGCGAACCTAATGACACTTTTAAAATAAAAAGTAATTTCGTGCCTTGGAATAATAATAATAAGAAGAGACGGAATCCTCTGCTGCAGAATGACATCCTACAATTAAGAGAAATAAGCGGTCAAGTGCGAGTATTACTCGCGCACAGAGAGTTCTGTACAATAATATATGAATTAGGAAGTGCATTATTAAAAAAACCGTTGTTAAAAGAATACTGAACTGTACAACGTAGGATTGGGTATAGATGTATATACTGGAAAAGTATACCATGAAAGCTTAAAGAGATATGGAACCTAAATTATATCAAATACAGCTATTCTGTATGACATCTTTTTTTAATCTTATCCTAATCTGTTAAAAATGAACTTAATACGATGCTGAATATTAATGTTGTGAATTATCACATTGCTAACAAAGCGTAAACCAACTTAGTGAAAAATGTCCAAGCCGGGAATCGAACCCGGGTCCCTGGAATAGATCTCCAGTGTTTTACCACTAAACCACAAGGACGATGTCCAGCCTGGCATTTCTCACTTATATAAGTCGGTAAGGCTGCAACCGCAGCACAAGATGGGTTGTGGTTTAGTGGTAAAACACTGGAGATCTATTCCAGGGACCCGGGTTCGATTCCCGGCTTGGACATTTTTCATTAAGTTGGTTTACGCTTTGTTAGCAATGTGATAATTCACAACATTAATATTCAGTAATTTCAAGCGTAATTTCACTGCTGAAATGTAGTTGGAAAATTAATTAAAATTGTATATTCACCGATGCTGGGTTTGTTTGCGTCTCATGTTACGCCGCTAGGAATGTGTGCTCATGAAGACTTCTCCATCTTGTGCTGCGGTTGCAGCCTTACCGACTTATATAAGTGAGAAATGCCAGGCTGGACATCGTTCTTGTGGTTTAGTGTTAAAACACTGGAGATCTATTCCAGGGACCCGGGTTCGATTCCTAGTTTGGACATTTTTCACTAAGTTGGTTTACGCTTTGTTAGCAATGTGATAATTCACAACATTAATATTCAGTAATTTCAAGCGTAATTTCACTGCTGAAATTTAGTTGGAAAATTAATTAAAATTAATACGATGCTGGTAATAAAAGTAGAGCATATTTAAACTTAATTTGGCATTTCATAAACCTAAATTCAGCGTAGTAATAATCTTTTCTTTTTACAGTGTACCTTGCTCAAAATTCAAACTTAGCTTTGTGCGAAGCGTGCTTCGAAAGGACGTCGCAAATTGCATCGCCGCTTTGGTCCGTGTCGCGTTTTCCAATAGAGATTTTTAGTTAACCTTTAAAGACAAGGTATTTGTATTGAGAGAGCCACTCAATGCAAACTAGTCACGAATCCCATAGTATTTATGTGATTAATTCTCTTTAAATTAGTCTGTTTTGAACAATTTGACGTTTATTGCTTTTTTACTGCTACTGGGCATTGTATTACACAAATATATCCTTAAAATTTGTGATCTAGGCTTTAAAAGACGTTGAAGCATACAGTACGCCGTCCCTGTCATTATGTATGTCCAAACCGTCCGTGCCTTTAAGGTTAATATCTCGGCGAATTACTGACGATTTTTTTCCGAAATTCATGATCAACAGTGCTTTTATACTTATGCTACGATAAGTACCTCCAGCGCTGCTCAGCACTTTTTCTGAATGCCCGTAAATCGGAATCTGTGTGTAGCGTAAAAATGCGATTTTCTCAAAAACTATGTGACCTAGGGTCATCGCTATAATTTTCCTGCAAGGTTTAGAGTAACGTTTACTACCTCTATCTACCTCTACTACCTCTATCTTTTTTTTTCATAATTTTAGTTTCAGTAGATTCGGAGTTAGATGGGGGGAACATATTTTTGCGCTACATTTTAGACGATATCTTTGAAAATATACCTAAAATTAAAAGGGATGCATTTTTGAGTTTTTTCAAGTTGCATAATTAGCACCTCTGCATTTTTACTAAATATATTTATGAATGTTTAATAATCTGAAAATATGTGGATCACTAGTCTTAATTACTTCTCCCAATTTGAACTTTCCATGTTCCATAGTTTACGAGTAAAAGAGCTGTGACAGACGGACAGACAGACACGAGTGATCTTATAATGGTTCCGTTTTTTACTTTTTAAGTACGGAAACCAAAAAAGACCAGAGAAATATCGTAGAGTACGCTTAATGCAAGGTGTTGCCATTTGGTAACCATTTTAAAAAATCCAAAATACGGAATACTATAAGAGTGATATTTTTTTCAGTATTTTTCCTTTAATGTATGCCCATTAAGGAATCAAATATATTTTTTAAGGCAATAATAAAAAATCATGCTCTAGAGGGTTAATTAGCAAAAAACTGTTAATTAATTCTAAAATTAGCAAATTATGCCAAACAGCGATGAAACAGCCAAAGACCACTTAACTATCTACATTACAATAGCACACATCAGACACGGTAAGACCACTTCGATTTTAATGTACCTATCGACCATTTTTCCTTATTATTATTGTTTAAAAAAATGGATAAAAGTTATATTTTTAAAAAGATCTTTAAAATAAATTAATATTTGAGAGATGTACTTTCTAAAATGTATGCAGTAAGAGTTATAGGCATTTAAAGTTTCTTTTCTAATGTAAACGAAACTTAAGCAAAGGAATTGAGTTGAATGAGATTTTTCCTTCTATATATATAAAAAAAGTTTTGATTTGGAGATGGACCAATGAAAATCTGCGTAGATATTCTCGGCAGATCGCCATCCAATTTGAATGCTTAAGCATGGCCTTTCTTCGCTAATATTAAAAAACTGTTGCATACAAAAATATGAAAATCGGTAGTATTATAGAGAAATGTTTGATAAATACGCTGATGTAGACAGTTTTCAAATCGATGAATTATTTTAAGAGATATTTAATGCCAAAGTTGGACAAAATCGTTCCATTAAAAAAGTTTTATAGGAGCAAAAACTGTACATAGGAATTTAATCATTTTTCGATCATTTTATGCGTCAGAATTTCCCGGTGTGCAGACTGCATTTAGTTTTATAATTTGATTCATTTTTTTGAGGTTTTATTTCTATTTTAAATTCAAATTTTCAGCATTTCGAGAGATATTTTTTACATATTATAGAAAATTGTATTAATTTAAACTGTTGCCAACTGTATAAACAGCGAAAACAATGATGTTTGCTTCAAATTAAAAATTTATTTTACACGTGACTATTATAAACAGAAAATATAAAAAGCAGGAACTCATTGAAAATTACGGCATAAAAACTTTATTTACACGTGAATTTTAAAAGAGAAAGAATATTGTAAAATAATAAATTCATTAACATGCGTTAGAAGTCTTAAATAGGAGAATTTACGTAACATTTACGTCACATTACACTTATTACGTAAAATGAACAAAAAATAGTATTGCAAAACAGTTTAAATTTAAAAATTGCGCGAGACATTTATTTGATATTTTAAGATTATCATAATATTTCAGTTCTAACAAAAGTATCTTACGTGAATATTAAAAAGAGAAAGAAAGTTTTGGTGAAAATTACGTCAGATTATAATTGTCAGATACAAATTATAATTCAATCTTCCGAAATCTTTTTAAAGCCGATCAAATTAGCGTGCTGTTAGAGTCTGCGGTGTCTGAACGGGGGTTGACGAGCGTTGCTTGTAGGGGGGAGAGCCACCTAGTATATTTAAAAAAAAAAAGTAGTTACTTCGTTCGCGAGCTGAATGACAAATCTGAAAATATATTTGACGTCATTTTACTGTGAATGAAATTCGGTTTTAGATTGAAATGCTTGTTCTAGAGCGTAATCTCTGGAACTACACTGTTAAAAATCTGCAGCTTTAGCTGCATAGTCACTCCACCGCTTTTATAGAATATCTCTATTCTGATAAATGAAAATGCTCCATAGTATAGTCAAGTAATCGTTTTCTATAAAAGCGGTGGAGTGACTATGAGCAAACGCTACAGAATTTTAACAGTGATTATAATAACATTGATTACTATATTTTATCGGCGTATTACCAAGCCAAAGCGTATGCGTGCTCAAAAAACGTTCTAAGATTGCGATTAGTGTGATACCTCTGAGAAAAGAAACCTTAAATTTCGCATTTTCGTTATTGTCCAGGAAGCGACTGTATAAAACCTTATGTTATTAGATACAAGAAAACTATATATTTTATGTAAGGGTAGAGATAAGGAAATATAATGATTCAAAGCTACCGGAAGTAAAGTTGCGCCTAAGCCAAAAATTAATAATACCACTTCTGGTTTAGTTTTAGAAGTTAATCCTTACAATGTCTAATATGAGAAAAATAAAAAATGGAAAATGTTGCCTTCATAATACCTTATAAGACAAATCAAGTGTTTGGCGATTCGGTTTGTCCAAAATCGTTTCATCTATCAAGTTTTATATCACGTATTTCGACACTGCTATATAGAGGTGCTTCTACTTCGGATTATGTTCCTCTTAACCGACGACAGAGAACTTCTCATCTTCTTAGGATAAGATATCACCTTACTTACACGAGGCAGCAATTGCACTCTCAGCAGTTCTCGTGATAAACGATAATGTATTCAAATTCTTTATGCAACTATGTATCCGGTATACAATCTATAGAATTTACACATGTCATATAATACTTTAAAGTTTAGTTAAGCTTAAAAACTACAATATAAAAACACAACTAAATACGCCCTTTTAACCTTTGTCACTGATAGACAATAATTAGTTGAATTTTTTTGCATCTGTCTCTAAAATAACTATAAATGTTTCACGCACGTTTTTGTGTATCGGTTGTGTAACAGCTATCTAGCCTTACTGATATTATTTTCGATATGTTTGAAATATAACAGGATTCTTAAAATACATTTCAAACAATTTCGTCTTTCAGTCAGTAATGTAATAAAATTGTTTTCCATTCTCTATGTATGTATGATTACTGCTACGCACGCCATTTGTTGTAGAAATTCGAGTTGTAGTGTAATTGCTTAAAGCGTCTAATTTTATTCTGTTTGAAATTGTGTGTATCCAGGGTTTTCGCTGCCGCTTGGCATTGAGCCAAATCGCAACAAAATGCTTCATTTGGCGAGTAAAGGAACAATGAAACTCGCCAAATTGCGAGTGCTTAATTTCTGCTCTGTTTGTGTGAGTGTGCTAATACAGTCAGGATTCTTATCTGCGTTTCTGAACGATTGATGTCGCTTTACATGATCAATCACATCCTGCCATTTACATTGCTCTGTTTATAGATATACTGATTCAATACCAATTCAGTTTAGCGACAGCCAAAGACACAGAAAGGATTATGCTGTAGGTATTTCTCTATTGCCAGATAATCACTATCTATGCGCCGGCGTCTCGCTGGTAAAAACACAAACAAAATTACTCTCATCAAGTGTAAATAGAGAAAAGTTTTGCTGAAATGTGGTGTTGAAATTAGACATTTTTCATACTATTTAGTAGAACCTCTTTAGAAAAACCTCTGAATAACCGACACTTTGGGACTACGGAATTTTTCCGCTATTCGGAAGTGTCCGCTGTTTAGAGGTAAAAATATACATATACATAAATGTTGGTAATCGAAAAGTGTCCGCTAAATAGAGGTGTCCGTTATGGAGGTTTTACTGCATTTTCAATTACATTATAAGGTATTATAAAGAAAAAAAAACTATGCAATGTTTTTATTATAAAAATGTCCCATTTCCATGTATTTAAAACAAATAAAAAACAATTCAAAGTTGCAACGGTTTTCAGTAATTTTTTAGTAAGATAATTATTTGTTTCTATAAAGAACAAACAATTTGAATTTCGACAGTTTCAAAAGACTTTATTAGAAAGCAAACTCTACAATTTTAATTTGACAAAGTGAAAACTTTGAAAGCTTTTCAATTTAAATTCACAAAAGGGAAACGAATGCAAAAAGAACAAAACCTTTTCATCTTTTAAAAACAGAGGTTCATTTAAAAATTGAAAATTAAATTATGTTTCCGATGTATTTAAATTAAAGAATGACAAATGATTTATTTAAGTCATTTTTATACAATGAAATCTTATAAGTATTTCACAAAAAGTATATTTTTCCTAAAGGATTAATTCTAATATTTCTGATTTTAACTCCATCAATAACAGTTCTTTAACAAAGATTTTCAAATATCGACTAAGTGATACTAAATATATTAAAAGAAATAATTATTTATTCACGATTGTAGAAAAAAAATTATAGCATTTTTTTTCATAAAGACTTCAAATTTAATACTTTTGTAACGGATTAGAAATAGATTTTATTTATAAAATCTATCATTCTCAAATCCTCAGATGTCATTGAATAAAATAGCAACAAAAACGTAAAATTATGTCACAAGCATAGATTATGAAACACTTTCTAACACATTCAGAATGTTATAATGAAACTGCACACTTTATTAAAGTGAAAAGTAATGTCTAAATAAACAATTTGTAAATCGCATAAAACATTTGAAAACACAATTTCTGAAATTACCACCAATAGTCTGAAAAATATCTGAATTTTTTGTGCAGTCCTGTATATGGTCTATAGAGTTATAATATAAAAAATAGTATGCCAGAATTTAGTTCAGTTAGGTAAGACTATTCACAGCTGAAATTTCCCCTTCATCAGTTTCCATCAATAAACGAGAATGTACTTCAGATCTATTGTACTGCCCTGTGTTTCATCTATAGCAGGGGTTCCCAAACTTTTAGAACGAAGTACCACTAAATAGAAGTTCATACTTCTGCGTACCACTGGGGGACAAACTCAAAGCTAATACAGAAAAACCTGTGTAAACGAAATATGTCTAAAACGAAATATTTTTCCCGTCATTTATACGTCGGTCTGAGGAGATTTTACTGAATTACATGATTACATTATTAAATTGGTGCTTCTATTGACTTTAATATTTTTAATGTATTACGTAAAGTGTATCATTTTGGGGTGACAAATAAAGATATATTTAAGTATAAAACTACTGCATAGCTTTGTTAAACATAGAAAAAAATACACATTTATGTCGGCTTCATCGCCAATTTTTTGTTATAAGAATATTACATCTATATCAGTAGTAAAATACACATAAGAAAATTTAATAAGTAAATAATCTACATAAAAATATTACATACTGAAATTTTCTGAAAGTAAACTGCTTATTAATACTAGATCGAAATTCGTTGAAATAAGTTACATAGGGGAGGGTAAGATGACGAATGTCTTAATTTTTCCGTTTTCCACTAGGTGGCAGCATCAACCGGACACTACTGGCTCTCCTATCGGCCGTTTGTTACACAATAGTAAAGAGACGCTGAAATCGCCATTTTTGTGTTAGTTGTGAAGCTTTGATTGTTTATCGCTGCCACGTTATAACTTTTATGCATGTGTAAATAAGCTCTGCTACAGATACAGGTAAGATATATCGTTTCTCTTTAATATTTATGAGTAATATTAAAGATAGTATTATATTCATGATAATAGATAGTTTAAATACTACCTATTATCATTAATAAAGGTCAATTAATCGCCTTCCTTCATGGCAATGAAAACGAATATTTTTAAACAGGCAGTCCGGGGCAAGATGACGAGCTCGTCATCCTCAGACCCTGGTAGTAGAAAACCACCATATAAACCCTCCAGAAGAACCATAACTTATGGCAAATGCTGATTCCGATGCACCAAAGAAGTTAGTGTTTTTGATTTCAAACAATTGCCTAAAGCAACACAATGTGAGAATAAAAGCAAAAGCAAAACACTGAGCTCAAGCATTCTTACAAGCACACCCATCAAAGAAATATTAGAACAAAGGGAAAAGCAGAAGGAAGAACAGGAACGTTTAAAAAACAGAGAAAAGAAGCTAGTGAAGCTAAAAAGGTAATAAAAAACTCAAACTAAGTTCCTGTAGGCCTAAGTCTATTAAATCCAGGCCAAACAGTCCAGTTGCACCAACTTCAAAGGATGGTGTTTTCAGATGTTCTGCTTGTGACGAGGAATATTGTGACCCACCAACAGAAGAATGGATCCAGTGCTGTAAATACCAAGAGTGGTGGCATGAGGAATGTTCCAATTATGAAAATGGCATTTTTATTTGTGACTATTGTTGGCTGCACAACTAAACACTTCAACATTACGTTACAATGCATTATGCTTAGTTTGATACTTCGCAAGATGTAAAAACACGGTTATGATTTGTTAAACCATGTAATATATTCAAAAGATAAAATATGTTCAACCCTTTTCAGTGTTGTCATCTTACCCCAAGGCCAAAGTCATCTTGCCCTGGTACTGGGGCAAGATGGCGATTTGTTAATGTTATGAAAAAATAAAATTATCCTTTATTTTTTTTATTTGAAAAATTAAATGGTAATATATTTAATACTACAAAGGAATACCCTAACAGTTCATAAAAATTAATTTTTTATACTTAAAAGTAAATTAATAAACAACAAAAATTGTTAACATAGTCATCTTGCACCGGTCTCCCCTACACACACACAATATATTAATAGAAGAAAACTTTTTTTCGAGGTGTATGAAAAGTCCACTCAACATCTACCGAATATTAGTTCCATTTATCTAAAAATCCTAATCCAAATTACATGCAAAACGCTGTCCAAGCAGAAACAGAGAGCAAACACCGCGGAGCCGGTGAACTGACACATCAAGAAAGAGGAGGGAGGGAGGCGGGATTGAGCCGCTTTTTGATTTCACATGCTATAATTTTTATTTTATTTCACGTACTAGTATTAGACTTTAGCGTACCAGTAAACAGAGCTTCACGTACAAGTGCTGGTACGCGTACCATAGTTTGAGAACCCCTGATCTACAGAATTCATACACACCAAAATAATAGACAAAAATCAGTTTGACTTAAGAGCTCTTGCCACAACTTAAATCGTACTTCCATCAATTATTGTTCATACTATAACTCAGGCCGGTCCAACCTTGTACTAAACACTCTTTGCACTCGACAAAGGACGCCATCATTCTCATGGCTGAATACACGCGGCAATATTATCGCACAGTATTAGCATACACGCACGTCTTAACGTAATACAAATGAATCTTAGAGCAGCAGACAAGAGGATCTTACGGTTCTGGAGTTACATGTATTCAATTTTAAATAATATATTTTTTTTATGAGAGGGTCTATCCAAGGTTCTCGGAAGCTTTTGACCAACATTAGCGATTTGGCGAATAAGAAATGAAAAGCTGTATTCAAATGAATAAAAAATAAAAACATGTATAATAATCACTTATAAACGGATTAAGTAAAATAATGCTATAAAAAGTGATAAAATATCTTTATTAAGATTGACGATCGTTTCGTCGCACAAACGGCGACATTTTCAAAATCATTCACGATAGAAAATATTTTCACATAATTATGTTTATTGTTTAAGTTATGTGAAAATATTTTCTATCGTGAATGATTTTGAAAATGTCACCGTTTGTGCGACGAAACGATCGTCAGTCTTAATAAAGATATTTTATCCCTTTTTATAGCATTATTATACTTAATCTGAATAGAAAATGTTAGCAAAATAGATTTGGCGTCAAACACTGAAAAATCAATTGATCCCTTATTGTATCCCTTTTTTTAATATGTTCTAAAATGATCTATATTTTCTTATTACTCTTAAAATAGAAATTTGACTATCCGTTATAGAAGCTATTAAAAATAAGTACTTTCTAAATGTCTCCTAAATGTGCAAGTGTTTCCGACATCCTTTCAACAGTCTAAATAAAAATTCAAAAAAGCTATCTTTGATTTACCATTGTGAAAATATACACTAAAAATTGTTATGAGATTTCGACTCTAACACATAAAAGAAAATTGAATGGCCAATGATAATTTGCATACAACTTATAAATAGTATGGTAAATGGCTAATTTCAACAACACCGTGTTGCTAAATTCAATTGATGTTGAATCAGTATCTCTATAAATAGATAATAGAGCAATGTAAATGGCACAGTACGATTGAATAATTAAAGCGCCATCAATCGTTCAGCAACTCGGATAAGAATCTCATCTGTAATGACACACACACATACAAAATGAGCAGAAATTGAGCACTCACAATTAGGCGAGTCTGATTGTTCATTTATTCGCCAAATGAAGCATTTTGTCACGGTTTGGCGCAATGGTGAGCGGCAGCGAGAACCCTGGGTCTATCTCAAAAATGTTTGAAGTGTAAGGTGTTTAAAACTTCAATCGCGCCTATGATAATAACAATAAAAACAAACAAACAAAAGTCCTTCCGGCACTGGCCGGAAGGAAGAGGTAGCTTTCATATTATTCCTTATTTTAAAAAAGCCAACTTATATTATTCAAACACACGAATGTAGGAGATTCAATACTAATTTTTATCAATACTAAATCATTATGAATGAGAATTTCGCAAAATTAGTCAGCTTTATCCAAGCTGCTTTTATTTAAAGTAACTTATATTTCGCTGCCAAATTCGACGATTTCTTAAAGTGCCTGCCATTTTAAGACAACATGGTGGATGAGGCTAACCAGTGAACTTGGTCGAGACCTTAGTAATTGCTGTGCACATGCTCCCTCACATCGGAATCGGTTGATACATACGAGTGCTGTCGCAGGCAAAAAATCAGATTTTTCAAAATGTCACCCACGTTACAAATTGAAACTGCTATATCTGAGCCATTTTTTAAGATAAAGACAAACAAAAAATGCTCCTGAGTCCTTATATCAAGGTCAAATACTTAAGAAAGAAACCTTTTTCAATTTCTAATTTTTTTGCACCTCACTTTAAATATATATTTTTTTTAATTTAATGGCCGCCATTTTGAAACAAGATGGCTGATGAAGCTGGCCAGCGAACTTGGTCGAGATATTGATGTATACTATCCACATGCCTTCTTCCATCAAAGGCGAATACGTGTGGTATCGCGAGACAAATACAATATCGTTTCAAAGTGTTAGCCATGATAGAAATTCAAAGTGCTATAATTCAACCACTTTTTAAGATATAAACAAAAGAACAAATTTTCAGAAACAAAAACTGCTCTAGAATCTTTGTATCAAGGCCAAACACATAAAAAAAATCTTTTTCATTTTCCAATTTTTTAATACCTCATTTTAAATTTTAAATTACATTTTTTTAAAAAATGGCAACCCTTTTGAAACAAGATGGCGAATGAAGCTGGCCAACAAACTCGGTCGAAACATTGGTATGTACTATGTACAGACCAAGTTACATTCAAATCGGTTCATAAATACGCCTGTTATCGCGTGACAAAAATCAGGGCGTTTCAAAATGTCAGCCACGCTAGAAATTCAAAATGCTATAACTCAGCCATTTTTTAAGATATAGACGAACAAAAACTGCTCCCGAATCTTTTTATCGAGATCAAAGACATAAGAAAAAATTATTTTTTCAATTTTCAATTTTTTGGTACCACATTTCAAATTTAAATTTTTCTTAAAATTTTAAATGGCCGCCATTTTTAAACAAAATGGCGGATGAAGCTGGCCAACGAACTCGGTCGAGACATTAGTCTGTACTATGTATAAACGAAGTTACATCCAAATCGGTTCATAAATACGCCTTTTATCGCGTGACAAAATTCAGGACGTTTCAAAATGTCAGCTTCGCTAGAAATTCAAAATGCTATAACTCAGCCATTTTTTAAGATATAGACAAAACAAAAACTGCTACGCAGTCTTTGTATAAAGGTCAAATACATAAGAAAAAAATATTTTTTCATTTTCAATTTTTTGGTACCACATTTTAAATTTTAATTTTTTTTTAAATTTTTAAATGGCCGCCATTTTGAAACAAAATGGCGGATGAAGCTGGCCAACGAACTCGGTTGAGACATTGGTATGTACTATGTACACACTGAATTACATCCAAATCGGTTCATAAATACGAGAGTTACAGTGTGACATAGGTCAGATATATATATATATATATATATCAATTTTGAACGGAGGGTGGTTTCGGGGTCTGGGGGTCATGATCGATGAAAATATACCAAAATTTTTTGAAATCGCTTTCCTCCGAACGGCTGCAATAGGTAGCTTTTTGTAAAGAAAGCTACCTAAAAACATGGAAGTCGGAGATAATGCTAGGTTTCTTTTAGGATGTGAAACTACACTTTGATTTATTTTGAAGGCGTTAATTTAGTTTTAAAAAAAGTACAAAAACAAAGACGGACATGATAATGACCAATCCATATGGGTGTTTCCAGAGAGATACTCTGGAAGTGCGTTCTAGATGGAAATCATTATGCACTGTTTTATTAATTTTTCTTAGCAAAAAAAATAAAATAATAATAACTTAAGATTTCAAAAAACAAGAAGGAAAAATTAGACCCCTTTATCTCTCGTATAAAACAGCCTGTGGGTTAGTATGACAACAGCAAAAAGAAAACAAGTAAGAAAAAATCATGCGTCAAGCATAGATTATGATATACTTTCTAAGACATTCAAAATAATGTAACAAAACTGCACTGTTTAAAAATTTAAAATATAAGTCTAATTCAACCATATGGAAACGCATAATATATTTCAGAACCCAATTTCAGCTGTTCCCATCGTCAATCGGAAAATTATGCGAATTAGAACCCTGTATATGATTTATAGATTTAAATCTATTAGCTACATGCAAGCCAAAATTTAGTTCACTTAAGAGCTACATATACTTCGGTTGAAAATTTACCTTCAGCAATTTCCTCTAATAAGGAGATCGGTACGTGATTACTTTTGTGCAGCCCAGTATTTGAGGTATAGAATTTATATATAACGGGTAAGATGCAAAAATTTAATTAAATTTAAAAGCGCATACTGAATTTTAAACCGTGCACTCCAGCAATTATTACTCAAAGACAGTACTTTACTGTAACCGATTTATTTTGTGTGTCCCTGTAAATGAATAAAAAATTCTATGAATGTCCTGTTCTAACGTGATCGTAGTGAAATTTGGTGATTTATATCAGTTTCAATACATTTGAAATAGCATAATATCATTAAAATACTCTGCAAACGATTTTTCCCCATATACCATAGTGTAATAGAATACTTTTGAGTGTCCTGTAAATGAACGATTAATCCTACATACTTTATATACAATACCAAACATGCTTTGGTGACCCTAAATAACCTTTATCGATTTCATGAAAATCCGAGAATATTTACGGGAGTTAGAGCGTGGACACACGGACAGACAAACCGAATGCATAAACACTTTTCAACTTTGCTGGAAAGTGTTAAAAATGTTAAAGGCCTTATAAGTATGAGACAAAAAAAAATTCACTTGACGTTTCCTTGTGATTATTATAGATGCAGATAATAAAATTGACTTTTCAACATAAAAATATATACATGAGCACCACTGTGTGTTCAATGCATTTTTGAAAGACTCACATGTTCCTTTCGAATTGAAGGTTACCACGATTCATAACATATGTAAATACTAAAAGACAAGAAATCTGTCTTTTCAGAATTTAGTGTCGCATCCGATGAAAAATAAAATGTAAATATATACCGGGTGTCCTAAAAAGGACTGACTGATTTTAAAATTCAATAACTTGCAAATGGTGACAGATATTTAAAAAATTCTTGCAGAAGGGTTATGCATAAGGTGAAAAGTTTTTTTTTTCAGTGATTTTCGATTTTAGTTCGAATTACAAACAATAGATGGCGCTGTAAGCAATAGGCGCTAAATACAGGTTCGCTTTTTTGGCCTTTCTCTTCTTCTATGCGGAAAAAGGAGTTTAAAATGTATTGAGTGGGTCCCGAAGTACCAAAAATTGAGTCTGATTTTAGCGTCTATTGATCGCAGCGCCATCTATTGTTTGTAATTCGAACTAAAATCGAAAATCACTGTAAAAAAATGTTGACCTCATGCATAACCCTCCTGTAAGAATTTTTTAAATATCTCTCACCGTTTGTACGTTATTGAATTTTAAAATTAGTCAGCCCCTTTTAGGACACCCGGTATAAATATAGATAGTACAGAACATACCTCAGTTTTAAGACTTAAAATACATGTTTTTAATTTGATTAAAATGACGTCTTTTGCATCCACTGAAGATTTCCAACTTTACGATCCAGTCTTAACCCTTTATCTACTGACGGTACTTATAAGTACCATTAAAATAACTAATTATAAATTTCATTTAATGCATCGATTAGCTGTAATACAGTTTAGAATGAGTTATAGATACATTACTTTATCTTATTCCGAAAATTTTTAAAATGTAAGTGTAATTTTACTGTTTTACTAGTGTAATTTAAAAGTTACACAAAACAAAAATATTCTTTAAAGGACGATTTCTTTTGCGTTTGCATATTTTCAGCTTTCTTGGATTTGGGGGGAAGGGGGGAGGGGGATTCTTCAATTCGGAAATATTTCTATATTTCTATTGTAAGAAATATAGAAATATATGTCGAGTCTGCTATTGTAAAAAAATTATATTTACACATTTCCTAATTCTACAAAATAATAAGAAAAATATTTACAATAAAAGATTTGAGTTGGGTTATAAATATTGCACAAAATTCCTATAAATTCAAATTTAATTAATACTTCTAAATCCTTCAATCTTTTTAAAATCCTTCTAAAATTTATTAAATGATTATGTAAATCTTCTAATGTAATTTAAACAATTCACGAAAAATGCTTTAGGGGATAAAATTTTCATGAATTCATAATTCAGTACATAAAGAGTTAAACAACATCTATAGAAAAGTATGTATAAGACGTCATGATCGGGGTATTATACACAAACCCAAGCCGATGTCGTTATCCAAGAAACTCGACAAAAAAATCGGGTATCTAATGATTCTTATGCCTTCATTTGTTTGTAACATTAATATAGATACTTAAAATTAAGTATAGTTTCTAATAGCTCCATATCTCCACAGAAATCATTCATTTATATTTTTTTCAAAATAGCACGTATTTTAATTTCATTTTTTTTTAAGTTATGGGAAAATGGCAGCAAAAAGATATAATAGTATTTTCCAACTATTTTTCCTTTAGTTTCTACAGACATGGAGTACTTCAGTTGCCAACATTAAAAAAAATTCCTTAAAAATTACAAAAAAATTAATATCTTAAAAATGAATTGAGATGCAGTTTTGAAACAAATTGCATTTAAAAGTCCTTTTTTCCCCCTATACTTCAAAGCACCTTTCTCTGATCTGTAGCACACCACCTAGCTTCTTTTGATTTATGGCATGGGCACTTCGCTCGAAACATTATTTTTTCATGTAGCCACAGAACAGACTTAAATTTACTATATATTTTGTAGTGACATTGATCAATACGACTCCTGGGAAGTTTTGTAACCATGATTTTTATCATATTTAAGAACATTGTTTTCTAAATTTAAAATATTTTGAAAATAGGTTTTACTCTAAAAAAGAAAAGGCAAGTCATTTTAAGCACGTGTAATAGCGTTCTAAAACCTGCAAGTCGATAATTTACCAGTCTATAAGTAATCGAAATTTATAGGTACTTTATACAAAACATTATATTTGTCAATATTAACAAATCTTAAACGCAATGCCGTAACATTTCGTATAAAAAATAGCGTCATGATTAAAAAAATGGATTTTCATTATACATTAACAGGATACACTATATGGCCAAAGGTGACCGGTCACTTGCAATTTTAAACGTATTGTTAAATATCTAGAAAAGTAAATGAGGAATTAACCTGAATCTGCAGGTGTGTAAACAGTATAGTATAAGTCATATATTTCTGCGAAGATTTTTTTCCGGAAACCCCATAGGGGCCCGTCAACAAATTGAAAAAGAACGAATATCTTTTGGATAACCCTGTAAAAACTAATGTAGCAAAAGCGTTCAAACTCGAGATTATTAATAAGTGGCTTATTGTAATATACTGCGTTAATTTTTATGAGGATAGCATGTATACTCGTAGAGAAATTAAGGTTTTTATAAAAAACAGTCCCAAATTTCGCCAACTTTTTTGCTTATAATTTGTTCTTAATATAAAAAAAAAAAAAAGTTCTTTTCAGAAAATATGACAAACAATATTGTACACAATACTCTGCAATCAGAATGAAAAAATAATAAAAATTGTATGAAAAATGAGCAGGTTTACTAAGTTTAATAATTCTGCTATTTAATGTTTCACTGCGCGTGCTCCAACGGAATCAAAATATAATTTACATAATGTGTTAGCTAAATGTATAGAGCAACTTTTGTGAAAGTCTCAAAAACATAGTTTGAAAAGTCTGATAATAATCGTTTATAAAATAAGCTCAAAATCCGTTATTCCCAAAAGGAAGCAAAAAGATGAGGGGCTGTATCCAAATACAGTAGTACGTGCAATATTGTGTACGCCTTATTGGCACTAATCAATGGATATATGGATACAACCCCTCATCTTTGATTTATGTAAATTGTATTAGACTGGAAAGCGACCGCAGAAAAAACTACGTCATCGAGCATTATCATAATTCATACGTCATTCATTCGAAAGACGATGGAAAAATTAAATAGGCAGTCTGCCTCAATGCGATCAGTCCTAAGACTATGTCAAATCGTTCGCGAAGTTCTACTTACATTGCATATCCCATAGAGTAGAAATTTTCCGTGATCGAGGTGCTCTTCAATGATAAATAGTATAATTAATTAGCAATTAATTTGTAATTACAAATTAATTGTTAATTACAGACCTAATTGCAAATTAATAATAATTACAAAAGTAATAATAATTAATAATAATTAATTAAAAACATACAACATTTCCTTCATGTCATAATGCTTTTATATGGCAACTCAGACGATTTAAAAATCTCATTAATGATTTTAATTAATTATGAACAGACGAAAAACCTTTTTTCAATTTAAAAATTTAATAAGTTTGCATTAAAAAAACTTGATATTTCAATGCCTTATTTTTATTATTTGGTTTGCATTGACCAATGTCGCAAAAATGATATCAATATTACAACATTCAGCGATATTTATCGGCATTCCTAAAAAAAAAAATAGCATTTTTCGGACGATATCTGTCGACATTCAGGATATCTGGGGAAGTTTGTTCTTTTGGCCGAAGTGAAAGGAAAATTCTGAAGGACAGACCATTTCTATATTTTTTTATCGGAGAACATTTGAAGGAGTCCGCAATGGAATTTACACAGAAAGAAAAGGCCTATATAAAAATTTTCCGTAGGAATCTATAGTTATGTATATTCTAAAACAGCATTTAAAATTTTTTATAAAGAAATCTATAGAAATTGCTATAGAAATTTTCTTTGGGTTGGGTTGGGTTGATTGTTGACGGCCAATTATCTACACAAGGGATATGGGCCCTAGGGGGAGTGCCTTCCGTGGAGGTCTTTCTAAGGGAACCTAATCCGTATTAACGCATGGAAATCCACGGTTCGAAGAAAACCACGAAAACTCCGAACGATTAGGCCGACGGGCGCGATTGGGTTCGAACCTAGCACCTCCCGTCTACCAGCTTCGAGAGCAGAACCTCTCAGCCACTGGTGGGGCTGAAATTTTCTTTGGAACAATATATATAGAAATTTATAGAGATTGCAATATGAAACTTTCTTTAGCAGCATTTCATAATTAAATCTTTTCGTATTAAATGGAAACTTTATAAGGAAATCTGCTATTACTCTAGAATTATTTGTATTTAAAAAAATAATGTAGAGCCTATAACGATGTTAAAATATAACAATTGTTAGTTAAAAAAAAAAAAAAAAAAAAAAAAAAAAAAAAAAAGTAAAAATGTTTCTTATACATATTATAGTTTTTTTTTATAAAACTAACAATGATTTTACAAGGCAAAGAGAATCTTTTTATGAAATTTTTGAATGGATGCTTGTTTATCTTTTTCAATTGTTTTTGGAGTTCTGACTTTTATAAGAATTTTATTTTTGTTATTTTAAAAATATCAAGTTAATTCAATTCCTACTATTAGTTCACACGCTCCCTATATATATCTTGTTCAAATTTTTAATCGTTAATAAAATACTTATTATTCATCCACTCAAGTTCAAATACATTTCTTTTAACTTGTAGTGGATGAAATTTGACATTAATACATTTTTTTCAAATAATAATTCAGTAATTAAATTTCAATTAATTAATTTTAGTTTTATATGGGAGAAAAAATGGCGGCCATTGGTTATTGAACAGCATTTAATGCATCTTCATATCTATAAGGGGGGGTTACCATAGGGGGGACTCTATTCTGTCGCCAAATACCGCCAAGTTTATCGCCAACTTGGCGATATCTCTAATATTTCGCCATATTCCCATAGACTTCCATTGTAAACCAATAGACTTTACTTGCTTATAGAAAATCAACGAATTGAGATATTTTAATGCAAGAAAAACTAATATTAGCTTTAGGGATTATATTAAATTTTTCTTTGATGACCAAAGTAGGAATTGAAATTTTTTTTATATATTACTTGTTTTCATAAGGTCATGATAATTAGACACTATTCATTTAAATAATTATAAGCTTATGCAGCTAATTTATGTGCGTGTAAACTTGTGTATAGTGCATCAATTCTGAAGAAATGTATGCATATTTATGCCTTAAATTAATTTAAAAAAAAATAACTAATTTCTTACAAAGCAAAATTAAAAATTATTGGGTCCATAAAATGTTAGTTTACAACTTTTGTGCAATTGAAATACTCGATTTTTAAGACAGCAAGCTTTAAAATTTTAAATTTCTAACAGGGATGAAGTGGGTCTGGATTTTTTTAAGGAACACCGCATACCTTTTTTTTCTTAAAAAAGCTATAGTATATACACTCTAGGGCAGAGATGGCGAACCTATGGCACGCGTGCCGAACTTGGCATATAAGAAAACTTCTCTGGCACGCGAAAAAAAGTTATAGATTATATTCAGTTTATGAAAAACAATCGATTTTTTTTTTTAAACAAAAAGTACAGTTTTGTATAACAGGTATATAAATTACTTTAAAATAATCCGTTATTTTTGATTGACCTAAGATATAATTTTCGATGAAAGAGCCCTGTAGCATCATTTTCTCGCCAAACATTTCAACATACAGAGTTTTACAAATCATTTTGCTTCTTTATCAAATTTCAAAAGTTCTATTTTTGAAAATTGAATATTAAGAGATAGTTTGCATATTAATATACCTAATTGACACACTTTCTACTTTAGATTAGGTTTTATTTTATTTAGAATTAAGGTTTTAAGTTATTTTATGTTTTATTATAAATGGGTTTCGATGTTGAAAATTGAATTTAAATTGCCAGTGTAAATATTCTAATTATGTATCTTTTAAACCTGCTTCTACCTGAAGAACTAAAAATGATCTGATTTGGAAGTATAAAATAAAATAAAATATCATTTATAGATTATTAATACGAAATTCGATGCGACATGGCTATATTGTTGAGTAAATACAGCATACTAAATAAGTTAGAAATCGAATTTAGTATAAGTGTAAAAATATTTAAGTAAAAATTCTGTAAATATTAATTATTTATTTTATCTAATGTTAAAATGTTTCTGCTACGTTAGAATGTTGGTACATAATAATTTTGAAATTTTTGGCGCGCATACTCAAAAAGGTTCGCCAACCCTGCTCTAGGGTATACCTTCTGCCTTGAGCGTATACCCTCTGTTTTTTTTTAGGACTACAGCACTGATTTCTACGTTTTACATTTCATACCAGGCGTAATTTCTTGGAACACTTCGAACAAGCGTAATAATAAAAAGTCATAGTTAAATAAATCTTTTCTAATAGATCGTAAAAAAAGAAAAAAAAATCTATTGTGAATTAAAGAGCGTGGGAGAGTTAAATGATAGTTTTGTCAGACATTTTATCCCCTTTAAAAGAAAAATCTACCCCCACCACTTTTAATAAATAATTTTTATTAACAGATTTTCTGCCAATACTTTAAGACGTTTTGATTGCACGCGGGCGGGACACTGCCCAACAGCTAGTTCATTTCCAATTTAAATTTTAATATTTTTAAATTTCTTAATTTGTCTTTTTGAAATAGTAAATATTTAATTTTTTTTTTTTCATATGAGCTCAAGAAATTTGTTTTTTGTCCCCCCCCCCCCCCCAGTAATTTTAAGTTTTCTCCCCAGTGTTGCAATGATTCAGTTCCGGCTAGTACCTCCAAAATATTACTCTCGGGGTTTTGGGGCAATAAGCTACGGGCTCCTCGACAAACTGTCAGAAGTCTCTAAATGGCTTGCTTTTTATATAGCAAATCTCGTAGACTGCTCTTGATGAAACATTTCTCCTCGAGGTGAGAGGCTTAACGTTCATCTAGTCTTCCAATCACAGTTGCTTGGGGTGAAAAAAAAATTAAATCGAAAACTGTTATTCAAGAATTATAGAAAAAGATATTGCTCAATAAATGACAGAAAGAACTATCACTTAATGTCAAAAAGTAATGTTTGGAGATGTTGGGAAATATTGGCCAACATTGCCAAATGTCAAAAAATAATATTCAGGAATATCATTTAGAGGTGGAGGAAGGGGGGGGGGGTCACTTTACGTTGGCCAATAATAAAGTATGATATAAGCAGATATTACATTTTGATATTGGCAAATCTTTGTGCTTCCCGTGGAATTACCGTATATACTCGCGTATAAGTCGACCACCTAACTTTTTGCTTCAATTTTGCACAAAATACAAACCAAAGATTTCACTTGCCAATGCAAAAAGGTAGTAAGTTAACAAAAACAAATCACTGAAATTTTTTTTAATGATAAATTATTATTATTTGTATATTTTATATATTATTTTTCTATTCATGCCATATTTTTGCAGTATTCGAAGTTTTGGTTTTTGCTTTTTTAACTGACTCGCGTATAAGTCGACCCCCCAAATTTGCTTACCGAAAATTGTCAGAAATCCCTCGACTTATACGCGAGTATATACGGCAATCAATTTTACCAAAAACTATAATAGATCTAAGTACGGGTACCTCACCAACATATCTGCAAAAATTACAAAGTAATCGGATGCTTTGTGCTGCAATTATCGCGAAACAGACAGACTTACAGACCATAACCATAAACTTTTCAGGGCTCCACAGTAAGTTCAATTGCCGTTTCGGCTAAAATTACTTTAGCTGTTTATATAGCTTGGAAAATAAGATTACCGGTTTGGCCTCCAATTTTAATCCGAAATTTCAAATTCTTACTGAAAATTTCGAAAGAAGAATTTATACTTTGCCTGATCGCAAAAATGTCTCTTATTAAATAAAGTATATAATACCATTCTTTATTTCTGATATGAAGACTAAATTTCTGAATAAAAGTTGAGGCCAACTTTGGATAATTGTAATCGATGACAAAAACACACGTTGTTATACACGTGATTCTGATTGCATTTTAATGAATTTACAAATCTTAACTATCACGGCAAAATATTAACTGGTCATTGCTTGGCCTCATTAATTTTTCTGCTGCTAATGAAATTTCTTCTAATATAAAAACAATACTATTAGTATTTGCGATAAAATATCCATCAAAAAATTAATATGTTTTAGGAAATTTTTATGTTTCGTTCATACCACTATTAATTTGAGTCTAATAGTATAGTGAAGTTAAGTTGCATTCTGTCTTTTGTGTGTCCCTGCTTTAGCACCATGTACTTCAACAGACAGTAATCTATCGGTAAAACTGAGTACAAACGTAGACGTACCCGGTATGCCGGTATGCCGGTATACATATATAAAGACTATTGCGAACGTCCCTCCACCCGCCTTTGAAATTTGCTTTTATTTGAGTCTTTTCAAGGCCCACATATCGTCGGTACCATGTCAAATTAACTACTAATATGAAATTTCATATTGGATAGTTTGACATGGTACCGACGATATGATCATTTAAGTGTTTTGACTATATCCCTTTGGTTTTGACTTTTTTATATTAAAAAAAAAAAAAGTTTGATATTTTATTACGTAGTAAAATGATTTAATCAAGGAAAAATAGATAGATTTCTTGTGGTAAAATTTTAAAATCAAGCTTTTCCAACAATTTTGAAAGTTATTTTTATTTATTTATTGCAAACTTTTATAAAACTAGAGATTTCCAAAAAGTGAACTACTTTAACTCTTTATTCCCAGACGGAACTTTTAAAGTACCGTTAAAATAACTTGTTATAAATTTCATCTAAGACATCGATTAGTACTAATACAGTTTAGAATGAGTTACTTTATATTCTTCCAAAAGCATTATTGGTTGCACAAAACAAAAATATTTTTAAAAGGATGATTTATTTTTCGGTTGGATCTTTTCTTCTATCTTGACGTTGAAAGATTATGGAGGAAAACTTTCAGTTTGGAAATGTTTCTATTATAAAAGCATTATATTTGTGTTTTTTTTTTGTTTTTTTTTTTTTTTTTAATCTGGGTTGCAGTAGTAGCTCCTCCCACTTTTGGAAGTCTTTCGTAGTTTCCTAAGAATCAGTAAGTATCTTTCACTGGACAGATTTAATATAAAATGTCTTTCAATTAAAAAAAAAAAAAAATAGTGACAAAATGATATAATTAAAATAATTAACAAAATGATATAAATGCATATTCTGTAAGGTAGAAAGTACGTATTTAGCTTGTCATGTTTTAAAATGAAAACGAGATATCTCATTCCCGGTCGCGATTGTTTTAACCCCTTAATTCTCGCTCCCGTCAATATCTCGGGCTGAGGTGTCGTTCGTTATTTCTCGTGCCCGTCATATTCTCGGGCTGGAGATTTAATTGCTGGAAAAAACTTCTGAAACCAGAAAAATTGAACTGGAATTTCCATTTGAAGTCTTTGAATATTAGCACTCGGGTTAGATTTGTACGATCTATAATTTGCCATAGATTTGTCATAGATTTGTAATATTTTTGTCATTTTTGATATGGATTCTGATGAATCAAGCCTTTCTGATGATAACTGGAATATTAGCCCCATTCACGGTCGCTTAATATTTGAAAAAACCATCAAAAGTGTACCTATTTTTTTTATTACAGAAATTGAATAATTATAAGGTTTCTAAATAAAATATGCAATTAGTTTATTTTTAAGGCGGAAAAACAATATTTTATAGCCATATTCATATTTGTATAAAAGCCATCATGCGAGAATTATGTGTCTTAACCTCTTAAGCTCCGCCCCCGATAATTGTAGACTACTATCTTTTAATTCAGATTGTTTGACTCCCACCAGTTTTTTTTAAATAGTGTAAATGGCTTTATTTTCGCATCATTTTATCTGTCGTAAACTACGGTGGTGGGAATCAAACAATCTGAATAATAAAAAAAAGTAACCTACATTTATCGGAGCTTAAGAGGTTAAGACACATAATTCTCGCATGATGGCTTTTATACAAATATGAATATGGCTATAAAATATTGTTTTTTCGGCTTAAAAATAAACTAATTGCATATTTCGTTTAGAAACCTTATAATTATTCAATTTCTGTAATAAAAAAAATAGGTACACTTTTGATGTTTTTTTTCAAATATTAAGCGACCGTGAAGGGGTTAAGATGTAAAATATATTTTGTATAATAATATATCATAACTAATGTTATTCATTTTCAAAAAATTTTTAATTAATTCATTTAATTATTAGAACTTTTTATTTTCCTCATATACTGTACACTGATGTTAAAAAATTAAGGGGCAGTGACCGGACGCTTTCGATTTTACACGATTTGTGGAATATCTACTGAAATTCTTGACGAAGAATTCTTGTCTTTGAACTTCGAGAATGTAAAGCACATGGTTGACATGGCTGAAAAGTTTTTGTGAAATCCGAGTTTTAAACAGCAGAAGCTCCTCCCACTTCTGGAAGTCTTTCGTAAACTGCTTTCCTTCCTTGATAGGTTTCTCAAGTTTATGAATCAGTAAGTATCTTTAAATGGACGGATTTAATATAAAATGTGTTTCAATCAATAAAAATATGGACAAAATGATATAAATGCATTTTCTGTAAGGTAGAAAGCACGCACGTAGCTTATGATGTTTTAAAATAAAAACGAGATTCCTCATTCCCGGTCGCGGTTGTTTTAATATGTAAAATATGTTTTGTATAATAATATATCATAACTAATGTTATTCAGTTTCAAGAAATTTTTAATTAATTCATTTATTTATTAGAGCTTTTTATTTTCCTTATATACTATACACTGATGTTCAAAAATTAAGGGGCAGTGACCGGACGCTTTCGCTTTTACACGGTTTTTCGAATATCTACTGAAAGGGCATAGCAGGATAAGCATTTTAAATATGCCTTTCAATCAAATTTCCTGATTTTTTTCCCAGATGTGGCTACATATTTTGCAGCATATTTCCCCTATTATCACCCTATAAATATTGATATTTAATGAGATAAAAATGTTTTTTCGATTTTTTAAAAAACGGATTTTCTCAAAAACTGCTGCACGGAATTTCATGTCATTAACTGAGGATATGTAGATATCAAAGATGCATAACTGGTAATTTTTGTATAATTTTCTGGTTATAAAAACTGTGTGAAATAGAGAAATAAAAATAAAAAAAAATAAAAATCATATCTTATGGTTATCCGAAAATTACCATTTTCTAGTAAAAAATTCTCCATATGTGCATGTATATTCTGTATAAATTCTGAAAGTCTGCATTTGGTACTACATATAAATATTTACAAAAATGTATAGTAAAATTATTGAAATTCATTTTAAGGTGTTATTTGGGGCGGAGCTACTCAACTTCGACACCCGAAGAATTTGTGGAATAAACAGTTACAGAACTGCTGTATTTTAAATTTTAATGAGCACATGAGCAACATTCTCAACGCTGTCGATATCAAAATGAACATGAAATTGAAAAACATAGCTTATATGCTGAATGGAATATAAAATACATCAGTTGATATATTGTCTGCTGACTTTGTTGCAAAAATTCTTCGCATGTCGAAGTTGAGTAGCCCCGCCCCAAATAACGCATTAAAATGAATTTCAATAATTTTACTATACAATTTTGTAAATATTTATATGTAGTACCAAATGCAGACTTTCGGCATTTATACAGAATATACGTGCACATATGGGGAATTTTTTTACAAGAAAATGGTAATTTTCGGATAACCATAAGATATGATTTTTATTTATTTTTAATTATTATTTCGCTATTTCACACAGTTTTTATAAACAGATAATTATACAAAAATTAGCAGTTATGCATCTTTGGTATCTATATAACCTCAGTTAATGACATGAAATTCCATGCAGCAGTTTTTGAGAAAATCCGTTTTTAAAAAATCGAAAAAATATTTTTATATCATTAAATATCAATATTTATAGAGTGATAATAGGGGAAATATGTTGCCAGATATGTAGTCACATCTGGAAAAAAAAAATCAGGAAATTTGATTGAAAGGCATATTTCCAATGCTTATCCGGCTACGCCCTTTAATTATAGAGAAAGAGCTTGGTGCAATATAATAGAAGCGTAAAAACACAACGTTAAAAGCACCAAAAATTTTTAATTTTAAGCATACCGGTTAATCTGTATGCTTAAAATTTAAATTTTTTATGGTTTTAACGTTGTATTTTTCGCTTCTATCTACTGAAATTCTTGACGAAATGTCTTTGAACTTCGAGGATGTAAAACACATGATTGACATGACAGAAAAGTTTTTGTGAAATCTCGGTTTAAACAGTAGAATCTCCTCTCACTTCTGGAAGACTTTCATAAACTGGTTTTCTAGATAGGTTTCTCAAGTTTATGAATCAGTAAGTATCTTTAAATGGACCGATTTAATATAAAATGTCTTTCAATCTATAAAAGTATGGATAAAATGCATATAAGTGCATTTTCTGTAAGGTAGAAAGTACGCACTTAGCTTATGATGTTTTAAAATAAAAATGAGATTCCTCATTCCCGGTCGCGATTGTGTTAACATGGAATATATATTTTGTATAATAATATATCATAAATAATATTATTCATTTTCATGAAATTTTTAATTTTTAATTCATTTAATTATGAGAGCTTTTTATTTTCCTTATATACACTAGTGTCCAAAAATTAAAAGACAGTGACCGAACGCTTTCGATGTTACGCGTTTTTTCGGATATCTACTGAAATTCTTGATGTGCAGTAAAACCTCCCTAAAGCGACCACGTTTAGTTCCATTAAAAATTGGTTGCTCCGAGAGGTAGTCTCTTAATGGAGGTCATGTTTAAATCTAGATTTTAATTGTTGAAAAAGGTAACAATTAATGTTACTAAAATTTATTTTTCACATTAGAAAAAATATGAAAATTTAAGTCTCAAAACAAAAGTTAATTAAATAAGTTAATTAGTGCGGAGTTTAAAAAATGAATACATTGATTTTGCTTTGATTTTACGGTTTTATCTTCTATAAATTTTATTTCCAAGTCCTTCCGAATTTCAGTAAATAAATACAATTTTTTTTGGACGGGAACAAATTATGATTTCATTACTTTATCTATTTCTTTGAGAGTTTCCTGACAGAATAAGGCAGGGGAGTTTATTGACCGTCATCCTCACTTTGTCATTAGAGTTAAATTCATTGTCTAAAAAGGCACAAAGGCATTTAAGCACTTAAAAGTTACCGGAATAAATAAAAATTCTAAAATTAGTTTAGAAGTTTGATGAATAATGCGCTCTTCGGAATTATTATTCTAATAAAACCTTCAAGCGATCAGGAAAAAAAGGAATTTGCTTCATTTTCTTCAAAGAAATTGGTCGTTCATGGAAGGAGTTCAACTGGGGTGGTCTCTGAATAGAGGTAAAATTAGTATTGAGCCTATGGAAATAAATTTCGTTCCATGAAAAAATGGTCGTTCAGGGAGATGGTCGCACAGAGAGTATTGTCATCTGTATATCACTGTATTGTCATTGAACTTCGAGGATGTAATAAAGAACGTGGTTGACTTCATATTTTTCAGTGAAGATATAGTCCGAGTCCAATTTGGGGGCCAACAATAAATTTAATAATAAATGATTATTTGCGACCACCTATGTAACAGAAAATGCTCAAAATAGTCTGTCACTATACCAAATGACTATGTGGATACAGTTCAAAGTTTGTGTGCAATTTTGTAAGCATAACAAGCATATTCGTGAAGATGTTAACGTTTTTGTGAAAAATTCAAATGTTTTTCGTTTATAGCATACAGAATTTTCAACCAAACTTATGACCACTTTCCAAAAACTTGAATTAAAGCGCAGTAGAAACATTATACTGAAATTAAAACCTGTATTGAATATTTGTTCCGATATAGGCTTTTGTATGAAATAAGTTTAACTGCACGTGCATCAAAAATGCAAAACATTTTATTCCGTAAATGGATAGTTAGTTATTTAGGGCAATTTATATGAAAAGTCCAGTCAAATATCGGGAAAATTATAAAAGATAGAGGTGATATAGTGAGTTGCTTTTCAAAAGTAGTTGGATGATAAGAGATTTTCCACAATTTGTCAATGAGTTTAATGAAATAAATATATATTTTTTTATTTTTTGCCTATCTGTGTAGTAAACAATTCAGCCATACATGCTTTAAATTTTTTAGACTATGCAATTGAAATTTTAAGCTTATAATGGTAGTTTTAATACGTTTTGATATTCATGCAAACGTTTAGATAACTGGATAAACAAAAGGGATCAATTGAAATTGCGAGCTATGCTAACTCATAGATGATGTTGTTTAAAAAGCACTATTCATTTCACATTTTTCGATGAACGCCATATGCAGACCGACACTTCCGTATAACTAGCTATAATATGTGGCCCCGTGAGTAGAAAAGTTTCACAAATTTCAATAATACTGAACCTTCGATAATACTTTTAGCTCACAACTTCACTTATCCTAAATCATGTTTTAGTCATATGAATTTTAATTCACCGAAGTATTTTTAAAGTTGTGGTTTTTACATGTATTGCAGATGTGCAACAGAAGAAAAGATGGACCCATTGTATGATAAATGTATCTCTGATTTTTTTTTCCTTATTTTCCTGTTTAATAAACCTTTCAAAGAATCATATATAATTTTTTCGAAACAAATTAAAAAATCACGCATTTAAGGGTTAATATTAGGGAAGAAAGACCTCCCGTCACAAACTCTGTCGTTTTTCGCACACTTCTAAATAACTGTCGACATTCAGACAGGGTTCCCATGATATTAAGCCACGCCCCATTTTGCAAGGACGTGTTGTGGCTTAAATTTATTTAGTTTTGTTGAGTTGGCAACAGCTCAAAAGTTTCAGTTTTTGTTTTGTAAAAATAAAAGATGTTCGACGAATAAATAAGTGGGATTTGTGAATCATTTTAAATATATTTAATCGTAAGATTTATAATATCTGAAAATACGAATATAGTTTAAACATTGATGTTAAAAGCAGCGCCCCAACAAACTGGTGACCCGTGAAGCTAAAAAATGTCTAAAAGTGAATCGCCGAACAGTAATGATCCTTCTGTGAAAGAAACGCCGGAACTAAACAAGGTGAGCATAAAAATTCCTCCATTTTGGACTGATAGACCAGAAATATGGTTTTTTCAAATTGAAGCACAATTTAAAATTAATGATATTACTAAGGAAGAGACAAAATTTAATTATTTAGTTGCTCAACTTGAATCTAAATACGTAGAGAATGTATGGGATATAATAAATAGCGACAGTTTAACCAAATATTCCGATTCCAAAGCTAGTTTGCTACATTTATTTAGAGAAAGCGAAAACGTGCGAATTAAGCGATTGATAACCGGAATTGAACTAGGAAATATGAAACCTAGTCAGCTCCTTCAAAAGCTAAGAACTATAGCTACTTCTGACGTTTCTGAAAACCTAATTAAAACACTTTGGCTTGAAAAATTGCCCGACGGCATAAAAAATATATTGCTGGTCAGCGAAGAAAACTTAGAAAAATTAGCTGTAATGGCAGATAAAATCAGTGATATGAATTCAAAACCTGAAATTTTTTCTACAAATAATAAATCTGATATTAATGATAATGCGGAATCTCACGTTAATAATGAAATTGTAAATCGAATTGCTTCTCTGGAACAGCAAATTTCGCAACTGTGCGTTTCACGAAACTCCAGAGCTAATTCTCGAAATAAGGAATACCGTTCTGGCTCGCGAAGCAGATCTCGTAAGCGCTACAATCCTAATGGCAAACTGTGTTATTTTCATTTCCGTTTCGGCAATCGTTGTTTTCCTGATAAATGCACCCAGCCTTGTGTCTGGAATAAAAAGACCTATTCTAAACAGGAAAACTAAGATCTGCAGTAGATGTAGCGACAGATTCCACTGCAGATCGATTTTCGGATTGTCGCAAATTTCGCTTATTTGTTAGAGATAAAACATCGAAAGTGCGTTTCTTGGTGGACAGCGGTGCAGATGTTAGTATTTTACCAGCTTCTTCTCAAGATAAACAATCCGTTGATTACAAACTATATGCTGCAAATGGCACAGAAATTGAAACGTATGGTATAAAGATGCTAACACTTGATTTAGGACTTAGGCGAGAATTCCAATTTCCTTTTATTGTTGCTAAGATAAACAAAGGTATTTTGGGCGCTGATTTTCTAAACAAATTTAACTTGTTAATTGATTTACATAAGAAGAAACTAATTGATGGAGTAACTCAACTAAGTATTAATGGCGAAGTTGCTTCCATCAGTGAAGATAGTAATATCGGCACAGTAAGTAATTCCACTAAATTTTATACTCTGTTAAGGCAATATCCTGAAATAACCAAACCAAATTTATTTTTATCAAGTGTAAAACATAATGTTAAACACCATATTATTACAAAAGGTCAACCTGTCTATT
Source organism: Maratus speciosus (assembly GCA_963932465.1). Classification (NCBI taxonomy): domain Eukaryota; kingdom Metazoa; phylum Arthropoda; class Arachnida; order Araneae; family Salticidae; genus Maratus; species Maratus speciosus. The sequence continues at coordinate 460,086,653 of OZ010792.1, forward strand.
CTAAAGCAAGACAATTAGATCATCAACGACTTGCAATAGCGAAACAAGAATTCCAATTTATGCTCAATAATAATATAATCAGGCCTTCTAGTTCTCAATGGTCAAGCCCTCTTCATATGGTTCCGAAAAAAGATGGCACTTTTCGCCCATGTGGAGATTACAGACAATTAAATGCAAAAACTATTCCTGATAGATACCCTATTCCGCGAATCGAAGATTTTCATCACATTTTGAGAGATACAACTATCTATTCTAAACTTGATTTATTTAAAGCCTACTATCAAGTTCCCATTGCCGAAGAAGATAGGTGTAAAACTGCAATTATCACGCCATTCGGCTTGTATGAATTTAATGTGATGAGTTACGGCTTGAAAAACGCACCAGCAACGTTCCAAAGATTTGTACATGAAGTTTTTTCAGGTCTAGATTTTGTTTTCACCTATTTAGATGATATTCTTATTGCATCTACTAGTGAAGAAGAACACAAAAATCACCTCAAGTTAGTGTTTGAAAGATTAAATGATTACGGTCTTCGAATAAACATTTCCAAATCAATCATGGGAGCACAAGAAATAGAATTTTTGGGATATTTAATTACTCCTTAAGGCTCACGTCCTTTACCTGACAAGGTTCAAGCCATTCTTAACTATCAACTTCCAACAACTATTCATGAACTTAGAACATTTCTAGGCATGATTAATTTTTATCGTCGATATCTAAAAGATGCATCTAAAAACCAATCTCTTTTACATGATTACCTCAAGGGAGCAAGAAAGAAAGATAGAAGAAAAATTCCTTGGACAGATGAAGCGAAAAAACAGTTCAACAATGCAAAGATGATTTAGCGAATACTGCACTCTTATCATTTCCGAATTCTGAACTACCTCTGTCACTATGTACAGACGCTTCAGATTCAGCAATTGGAGCAGTACTTCAACAATATGAAGATAAAGGATGGAAACCTATCGCATTTTATTCTAAGAAACTAAATGATGCACAAAAGAGCTACAGTACTTACGATAGAGAATTACTTAGTATTTATCTCTCTATCAAATATTTCAAGCATTTATTAGAAGGAAGAAAATTCACGATATATACAGACCACAAACCCATAACCTTTGCATTCCTACAAAAACCTGAGAAAGCATCTCCTCGCCAACTTCGTCACTTACACTACATTTCACAATTTTCAACTGATATCCAACATATTAAAGGTCAAGAAAATATCATTGCTGATACACTATCTAGAGTTGAAGAAATTTCTTTGATCGATTATAATAAAATAGCTGATGAGCAAGGTCAAGATGAAGAATTCCGAAACTTGAAGACATCCAAAACTTCCCTGAAATTCAAGCAGTATCCGCTACCTTCTGGAAAGTCTTTGTGGTGTGAAACTTCAACAAGTAATATAAGACCGTATATTCCTAAATCCTATCGCATGAAAATATTTCATCAAATGCATGGAATTTCTCATCCTGGGGTTAAATCATCTGTAAAACTCCTGACATCAAAATTTATCTGGTCAAACATCCGAAAAGATGTACAGCTATGGACCCGGTCATGTATGGCCTGCCAAAAGAGCAAAATCAATCGACATACCAAATCAAGCTTCGGTGAATTTCAACCTCCATCGGAAAGGTTCAGTGATGTTCATATTGACCTGATAGGACCTTTACCACCATCAAACGGTAATATCTACTGCCTGACCTGCATAGATCGGTATACTAACTGGATGGAAGTGATTCCGCTGAACAACATTTCAGCCGACACAGTTGCTAAAGCATTTTACGGTAATTGGATTTCTAGATTTGGAACTCCATATCGACTCGTCACAGATCGTGGTTCACAGTTTGGATCAGAGCTTTTAAACATCCTGACAAAAATGTGTGGGATAAAATTGCAGCACACGACTGCCTACCACCCCCAAGCCAATGGAAAAGTCGAACGATTACACAGAACTCTAAAGACCGCACTAATGGCACACAATAATGTAGCCTGGAGTGAAACACTGCCAACTGTTCTTCTTGGTCTACGCACTGCCATGCAAGAAGATTCTGCACATACTATAGCCCAGATGGTCTATGGACAAAACATACGTTTACCTGGAGAATTTTTCCATGAAAGTACAATTCCTACACCACCTGATAATTTTGCCAAACAACTTCAAAAAGTGATGGAAGAAGTCGGACCAAGAACTGTGTCAAAAAAGTATGTACAAAAAATATTTGTTCCTAAAGATTTAAAAACCACGTCACATGTGTTTGTTCGCAAAGACAGAGTTAAAAAGCAACTGGAACCCCCATACGAAGGTCCATTTCCAGTCGTTGATAGAAACGAAAAATATTTCACGCTCAAAATCAAAGACAAAACTGTAACTGTCTCTATTGATAGATTAAAGCCTGCATACTTCTTGCAAACACTAGACTTTGCTACAAAGCAACCAACACAGAAAATACAACCTGCAAAAGCACCACATGACTCTCATATTCAAGACCAAAAACTTCCTGAAAAACAGTCACGTTCGGGACGAACGATTAAACTTCCTGTGAGATTTCGAGACTAGCACATACATATTTTTTTTAAGTAATGTTCAAATTTTAGTGCATTGTTATTTTTGTAATTAACATTTTTTGTATATATTGTAACGTAACTTCGTTACTGGGAGGAGAGTACTGTTGTGGCTTAAATTTATTTAGTTTTGTTGAGTTGGCAACAGCTCAAAAGTTTCAGTTTTTGTTTTGTAAAAATAAAAGATGTTCGACGAATAAATAAGTGGGATTTGTGAATCATTTTAAATATATTTAATCGTAAGATTTATAATATCTGAAAATACGAATATAGTTTAAACATTGATGTTAAAAGCAGCGCCCCAACAGACGCTACCACCAAAGAACAAGATCTTTGCCACAAATATACCAAGATAATTTTCTTCCTAATGAGTTCACGATTCATTAGATAGGAGATAGTTTTATGCGATTACTGGTGGATGAATCCTTACAAAATGGGGCGTGACTTAAAAGCGTGCGAGTTCTTTCAGAGTACGTTGACCGATAACCGTGGCTGTCTTCTGGCTAGGTCGAAGTCCGAAGTGAGTCGCTGTTCGCAGTGGCGCGCAGTCAAAGCGGTTATATAGGAAAGCGAAGACACTCCCATGTTAAATGATGCCGCAAAGTAGTGCAACAGCGCCACTAGTGGCCGTGCTGTAAACTAAATTGTTCGGTAGTGGGCGGGGCATTCCACGAAGCTTTTGGTTTTGTTTTCACGGACCGATATTTTAATTTATTCCGCGGCATTTATTTTCATTTATTTAGTATAGCGGTAACGACAATTAGAAATTTAACTGCTGTGATTAAACTCAGATTAATGAAATATTTAAATTTTTGATAATAACTAATCTCATTATGTATTTCTTTTAGTTTTTAATATTTTCTGTTTACTTCTTATAAGTTATAATGGCGTGAAGAATACGAATGTTTTAAGAGAGATCCATTTCTGAAACAGTGGATATATGTATATTATTTAATGCATTCGACAATTTGTTTCAATGGGATATTTAATATATGGGATTAATATTTACAACAAATATTTTCTTGTAAAAACATTCATATTTTTCACGCCCTTATAAATTATAAAAAATAAACAGAAAATAAATAAGATTAAATTTTAAAAGAAATACATAATCCGATTACTTTTATCAATAATTAAAATATTTCATCACTCTACGAGTTTGTTTAATGGCAGAGTTGAAAACTTGTGATTGTCGTTTCGTTACTGTTATATTGTCGCGAAATAAACGAGAAGTTTAACGGTTAGTTTTCATTAAAAATTAATTTCCTTACTGCAAGTGTATGAAGTGTTTGTTTTATAAGGGTACATAACAGGTTTTATTATAAGCAGGAAGCATTTAGAAAAAAAAATCTGATGTATATTATAATTTAAGTAAATACTAACTTAGAAGGTGTTTTTTCTTAAAAAATTACTTTTTTGAATTTTTGCACACAACTATTATCAGGATAATGATAATTAAAAAGAAAAAAAAATGCTCTGAAGAAAATTTACTTTTTTCAGTAATACATATAACTTAAAAAAAAAAATTAAATTGAATAAATGAAATTTTTTTTCGTTACTTAATGTTTAATTATTAATAAATTAAAAAGTTTCAACTATTATTTTATACCGAAAATACATATACAGTTTAAATAAGTTAAAATGTATTCTGTACCCTGTTCATGAACCCACGAAATATTGTTTGCGATGTTTTATTCTTTCTTATCTTTTTTTTATGTCCTTTAGCAAGCTGATAAGTCTGTAAGTTATGCTCAGTTAATTTAGCTGTATTAAATCCATTAAAATCTCAAGTTAAATAACGCCTTAGGTTCACTTAGAAAGACCTCCACGGAAGGCACCCCCCCCCCCCCTTAGGGCCCATATCCCACGTGCTGATAATTGGCCGACATAAATACAACCAACTCAAGTTAAATAATTTTGCATAATTTAATTTCGTAAAGATTATTCTCTGTTTAAGGACTACATAAAAAGAAATATAGAGTTTATATAATTTCTGGGGAAAATCAGAAAAATACATTTCTGTAATTTTATTTTGAAATATTTTTATTTATACAGAAAAACAATTTATTTTTTAGAATCATTTGTATCTTACATTATATCAAACTTGAACTTGATGCTCCATAATTTAATTTTTATTTAAACCAAGTAACATTATTTCATTTTTCTCTTAAATTTTTCTTTTTCAAATACACATTTTCAAAGTCTCTCATGTCTTATTATATACATTGAAAATGTCAAATATTTAAATTGATTTAATCAAAATTAATTTACTTTAAATTTCGCAGAAATGAAAAACATTAAATACGTTTAATAACATTTTCCAACTCAAACAACTTGTATTATAACAAAAATTTAATGAATTAAGATTGCCCATTTAAAACCATCTGTTGTTGAACGGTATTATTTGAAATTTTATACAGCAACAGAGTAATAGGATAAGTGAAAATAAAAAAAAAGCGCTTAAAATAATTTAAAAAATAAATGATTTAACAACTTTGAATAAATTACATTTCAAATACTATACACAGAATAAATTCAATTCAATCGAAATTATTGACGATCTTTTAAATACATAAATATGGGTATATTTTTAAATTGTGGAGCATCAAATCAATAATGTAAACAAATGATAAACGAATGTCTTTCTGTATCTGTTAAGCAAAAATACGTTTAAAGAAGTAGCACTAATTAATAAGAACTAAAAATATGCTACATATTATGCAAGCGTACATAATAAAAAGATAAATGAAAACTGTTGAAAGGTATTTTTCAAATTTCACCCAACTTTAAATCTCTATGATAAAAATATCTACGGATATTTAATATTTAAAGGAGAATAATCATTTCGAGATTCAAATACATGCAAAAAATAACGAACTTAGTAGGATTAAATAAGATTTAATACTAAAAAAATAACGAGCATAGTATACAAGACTTACCATTATTCTCACGTGCAGCGAACGCATCCGATTAGTTTACCGCAACACAAGCTTAGCATTTTCCCCTTCCCCTTCAAATGTGTCGAGACTCCATTGATAATAAAAATCAAAATTGTGTCGGGGAAATGCGCGCGCAGATTCTTCGCGGGTGGAGATGATCACGGTGCTCCTAGACTAGCACATTCCGCCTCAAAGATTCGAAATCCTCCCAAAACAGATCTGCGCATTTTCTCGCGCATTATTGCTGTTTCGGATGTTTTGTTTACATTTTTGTGGTACACGAGGGACTTTGTTGAAAGCGAAATAGAAGTACGAACGTCATAGCGTGGTGGTTAAAGCACAATCTTTGCAATAGTTAGGTTGTGAGTTGTGTCCTATTTGTTGTAGATTTTCGTTTTGATCTTTAACATATAAAGATCAGTTGCTTTGTATTTTTTTTTTAAATTGTCAATTAGACATTTAAATTTAAATGACAATTAAGTTATAAAATTTAATTTTAAATAAATTTAAATAATTAAAATAAATTTTTAAATAATTAAATGGACATTTATTAAAATGCAATAATTCTTAAAATGAAATTTAAAATATTTTTATGTTAGTAGTGATACCGACCTGTTCTATTAGATAGATATCAAATTAGTATTTTGTTTTGATCTTTAACATATAAAAACCAGTTGCTTTGTTTTTTTTTTTTTTTTTTTTTTTTTTTTTTTGTCAAATAGACTATTAAATTTTAATTACATTTAAGTTATAAAATTTAATTTAAATTTGTATTACATTAAATTAAATTTTAAATAAATTTGAATAATTCAAATAAATTTTTAAATTCTATTTTTTAATAATTAAATGAACATTTATTAAAATGCAATAATTCTTAAAATAAAATTAAAAATATTTTTATGTTAGTTGTGATACCTCCCTGTTGTAAGAAATAGATATCAAATTAGTATTAGTTGCTTTGTAAATTTTTTATTGTCAATTAGACATTTAAATTTTAATTACATTTAAGTTATCATATTTAATTTAAATCTGTATTACATAAAATTTAATTTTAAATAAATTTAAGTAATTCAAATAAATTTTTAAATTATATTTTTTATTAATTAAATGAACATTTATTAAAATGCAATAATTCTTAAAATAAAATGAAAAATATTTTTATGTTAATTGTGATATCGCCCTGTTGTAAGAGATAGATATCAAATTAGTAAAATCAATTTTTTAAAGTTCTTATGTTTTAAAGTGAAGTATTATTGTTCATATATAAAATTCTCTATTAATTTACTAGTATTAATTTTACTAATTACTGGTCCATTTGTAATTATAAAATAGTGGAACATAAAAATATTAATTAATTATATATTTAAATAAAAATATTAATTAATATTAATTATACATATTTAAATTTTAATATTATATATTTAAATAGTGATAATAATGTGAGAATAAAAAAGAAAATATTTAATTATGTTAATCTTCCACTAACATAATTAAAGATTTTCTTTTTTTCGTATATTATTATCACTATTTTAATATATAATTAATATTGACATTTAAATATACCAAATTAATTAATATTTAAATATGCATAATTGATATCAAGTAATAATTATTGAAATAATGATAATAATATTTTTTTATTATATTATTATCACTATTTAAATATATAATTAATATTGATATTAAATATTTAAACATGTATAATTGATATTAACTAATAATTATTTAAATATGTATAATTAGTAATTTCATTTAAATATATATAACTAATATTAATTAATTAATTAATATATACACATTATTATATATAATTATTATAATATTATTATATGTATTATAATTATAAAATTATATATTTTTTAAATGTATATAATTTATATTAATTAACATTATTATTTCATATTAATTTATAATTCATATTAATAAATATTATTATTTAAACATATAATTAATGTTTTAGCGTAGTAGTTTGTTATTAATTTACTTCAGTTTTCAATGCCTAGCTAGTGAGATATTAAATATGAAAAAAAAAATCTATATTAGATAAAAACTTGGGTTTTTTTAGACATAAATGAACTTTTGTTTTGTACTATATACTTTGTAGAAACCCAATAATTACATGCATATATGTTTAGTATAGACATATCTACTTATGAATAGGAAGGGTGTATTAAAGGACAGTTTCACAAAAATGGATGTAAATAACACCAAAAATATTTTAATTTAAATACAAATTATTAGTAATAATGCGTAACTGAAACATAGGTATACTTTTTTGGTCATCCTTAGAATCTGGAAGCTATACTTTTTTCTTTCTTTTTCTTTTTTTGGTATATGTTGTCTACATTAGTGATATATTTGAATGGCGTTGTGATCTGAAGAATTTTATGAAAATTAGAGTAGATGACAGCAGATATCTAAACCATATGCGATTTTCAAGTATATTAGAAACACACACATACATAAAATTTATGCAGACATGTATATATTCATATTTATTATGTACATATATTGATATGTATTCAAATATTCACACATGAATATGTGTATGATTGTATATGTTTTCACTTTTATGAGAAAAAATTGTCAGATTTATTGACTTACGAGAACGTTAAGAAAATGCAAAACTAAAGCAGAAAGATGCAATATTACATTGATTATTAAAAACTTTAATTGATTAACCTTAGTGTATAACTATACTCGATGACGTATAGCAGATTGGTAAAAACAATAAAAATCTGATCTAGGAGACCTCTCTAATATCTATATTTTCTTAGTAAGATTTTGAATTGATGTTAAACAAAATAAAATGTATTTTTAGCTATCACTAATCGAATACAATAACAGCTCTCTTTCTCCTCCTTATTCTTCTTTTATTTCTATTTATTTATTTATTGTTTTTATTCATTTACTTATTTATTTATTATTTATTTACTTTCTCTCTCTCTCTCTCTCTCTCTCTCTCTCTCTCTTTTTTTTTTTTTTTTTTTGCATAATTTAACATGTCATGATTTCTTGTATATTTTCAGCATTAAAAAGTTTTAATTTATTAATCTTAGTGCATTACTATGCTTGGTGACTTATGTCACACTGGTAGAAAAAAATAAAATAAAAATTTGATATAGCAGACTCAATATTTTCTTAGTAAGGTTTTGAATTGATACTTATCAAGATAAGAAAAATTTAAAAAATAAAATGTATTTTTAGCTATCATTTTTTAAACTATTCGAATACAATAACATCTCTCTTTCGTCGTTCTTCTTTTTTTTATTTTTAATTATTATTGATTATAAATTGGAATACTATAAGAAATGTAAAAAAAATATAAATTAAAATTTACAAATTATGTTAATACAATTCTCGTATATAATTAATTAATATTTGATGGTACATGAAAATAAAATTCCATTAAATATATTTTGATTTTTTTTTCAAATAAATTACTTGTATATTACATTTATTTTATAAAACATAATTTATTTTAGTCAAAAGCATTAGATTAACATGATAATATTTTATATTCTTCTCCCTAGATGACGACACTATGAAAATGTACGATGTTAGCAAGGAATCTTTGATGCGGAACATGCAAGTTGCTCCACTAGCACATTCCGCCTCGTGCTGTAAACTACAATTGTCCTGTTTTCAAAGTCAAGAACAGCGCGGCTCGCCCGTCGCTTTTCCTGTAATCGCTTTGCGCAATGGTCTGACTGGACCTTGATTGCCGTAAATATGATTACATTAATAATATCTTTATAAGAAAGTTTGAATAAAAAGTGGTGGGAGAGGATTTTCTGCTAATGTGAAAAAAAAGTCTGACATTATTTTTTTTACGTTCTTTAAACAAAGGTTTGTTATCAGCTTTTATTTGGTATTAACTTTGTCAGAAAATTTAAAAGAAATTATTTTAATACCAGTAAGAAATTTAGAGCAAGTAAGAAATTTTGAAGCTAGCTGTCTTAAAAATCATGTATTCTACTTACACAAAACTGTAAAAAAAGGTTGTAACAATCCCATTATTTTCCATTTTTCTTTGTAAGAAATTGAAAATATATTTTTTAAATTAATTTTAAGTGAGAAATATCTGTTCATTTCTTCAAAAATTAATGCACTACATACAAGTTAATACGATTATTATTATATAGTAATTACCATTATTACTTAGATCAATAAAGATGTCTTATTAGATAGATGTCTAATTAACAATGAATGACCTACTTTGAAACGATATTTGTATTATTTCAAAAATAAAAAATAAAATACTTATAAAAATCGGAAAACATTTAAAAAATAGTCGGATGTACCAATCCCAAAACTGTCTTTTATCTCATACATGTCAATACTTCAAAATTCGCTATCACACTGTCAAAATTAAATGACAATCTATGCCCATCATGAGGATTCAGAAGATATGAAATTCTGTGCATTAGTTCTTGAGATATGACTACCGCTGAAATCGTGTAAATCCTGCAAAATGCAGACTAGCAGCGCCACCTATTGGGTGCTTTACACCAAAACCACCAAGCAACAAGTTATGTCAAAGTCTAACTGAATCTGAAGTTTGGAGGAAATCCGTGAAGTAGTTTTTAAGATAGAGCTATTGCAAAAATCGTGAAAATTCCAGCATAGCAGCTCCACATATTGGGTGATTAACATCAAAATCTAATCAGCAACAACTTGAGTCAACTCTAACTACATCTGAATTTAGATGAAAATTCATGCATTAGTTCTTGAGATAGAGCTATTGCGGAAATCGTGTAAATCCTGCAAAATGCAGCATAGCAACGCCACCTGTCGAGCGATTTACACCAAAATGTATAAAACGTCAATTCATGTCAAGGAATAATTGAATCTGAAGTTTGATGAAAATCCGTGCATTAGTTTTGGAGATTGAGCTATTGTGGAAAGCGTGAAAAATGCTGCATAGTAGCGCCACCTGTTGAGCGATTTACACCAAACACTAATCAGCACCAATTTATAGCACGGACTAACTGAATATAAATGTTTATTAAATTCCGTGCATTAGTTCTTGAGATAGAGCGCCCACAAAATTTTTGTCACACACATACAGACAGAGTCTTAGATTCACAGACTCACTGACAGACATTTTGTTAAAACATATTTTTGGGGATCTCTGACCCCTAAAATGTGTAAATCCGTCGAAAACCGGAAGTCGGAAATTTTCACGAAACCTCCTGTGAAGATAGAAGAAAGTAAAAATAAACTGGCATCCATTTAAAAATTACATAAGATGATTTTTTTTTTTCGTGTAAAAAAATTATTATGTGTAGAAAGCATCTTCAGTTTTTATAAAACTAACCAAAGTTATATTTTTACATTCTTACACACTCCACATTACTTTTTTAAATAGAAATAATCCTAGAATAATAATAGCAGATTTCTTTATAAAATTTCCATTTAACACTATCAATAGATTTCAATATGAAATGCTTCTTAAGAAAATTTCCTGTTGCAGTCTATAAATTTCTACATAAATTGTTCTAAAGAAAATTTTCTATAACAATCTATTTAGATTATTTCTTCATAATTTTTTTCTTATCCTTCATTTTTCTGTATAAACTATAGATTCTTGCAGAAAATTTTTATACAGTGCAAATTTTACGGCAGACGTTTCCATCAAATACTCTTCGACGAAAATTATAGAAATCGGCTATCCTTCCGAACTTTTCTTTTAATGTGGTCAAGGTTGTATGTTAAATGTGGGCAAATATCTTGAAATGTCCGAAAAATGATATTGTTTTTACGAATGTCGATAGATATCCCTGAATGTTGCAATAGCAATATCATTTTTACAACATTGGTCAATGCAAAGCCAATATTAAAAACAAGGCATTAAAAAAATCAAGTTTTCTTAAAAACGACAAACAAATTTCACTATTTTCAATACTATCTATCCGTTATAATGTTATAAGTAACAGGGCTCGCACCGTTCCTAAAATTTTCGCACTTTGCTACCAGTATTTTAAACAAGAATTCTTCGTGGTAAATTCCTTTAACATCTATAATAGATTCATACAACAAAGATTATCATTTTAATTTAGTGGTAGCAAAGACCGAAAATTTTAGGAACGCTGCGAGCCCTGTTAGTAATTCAAAAAACTGGTTTGAATGTTTTCTTTTAAAAATAATTTTATGTTATATCTGTGAACATCGGTAGATCTTGTAAATTTGACGTACGACATTCAGCAAGTTTCGAAATACTGGCTAAATTATCGGCCGATATCTTTGTGCTACATGTGTATTATATATGAAATAACTTTATATCAAATAACAGTTAAAAGAAATAAATACTATTTAAAGGTATTTAATATCTTTTTGTTACATAACGCGTTTAACAGTAATATGTCTTATTGCACTTACCTGAGCAGTGCGATGGGGAGGGATGGGAGCTCAGGTAGAAATTCTTATCAATGAAACAGGAGGACAACATTATTTCTCTTTTTTTTTTTTGAGTGGTAAACGCAACAAGTATACTTTCAAACATACTTCGGACCCAGTTTCTCAAATAAGGCATTATATATGAATACACATATGACAGAAAAATAGGGATGTCAAACGTTGGGGAATTCCACATTTTGGTATTAAATAATTTTATAATCATTTAAGGGAAGGCAAGACTGGATGCAATCTTATGGAAAATGGGCGAGCTTTAAGATTCGTTTCCTTGGAAACTACCCAACCGATTTAAATGAAATTTAGAATCCATATTCATTGGATTATGCTAAAAAATTCTGGCAGACAATTTTCTTCTGCGACTAATTTTTTTTTTTTTTTTTTTTTTTTTTTTTTTTTTGTAGAGCAATGGCAATTTTTCAGAAGTTCTCCATTTTTTCAGATTTTTTTTTTTTTTTTCTAAAACTAACTAAAAATTTTTAAATCTGTCTGCTACATATGATCTTATATTAGTACTCTACCACCAAAAAAAATGTTTATCGAAATCAATCGAGTATTTTAGGAGTTAATGGGGTTTTTAGCTGAAAATTACAATTTTTCGGAGAGCTAAAAATTTTAGACACTTCTAACTTGTGTGAAGTTCTTGCACATTTTATCAAATACATGAATTAAAATATATATAAACACTTGGATAAAATTTAGTTACATGCAATAAATGAGTATAAAATGTTAGAGTAAAATTAATTTGAGTGGGCGTGGCGTCCCAGTCGTGCCTCACCTTAATGATTTTAATAGTAACTTTGTATTTTCATAAAAATAGATAAGTCTAAAGAAAGATAAACTATTTTGATGAAAAGAACAAGTTACAAATTGAAACAGAAAATTTTGATTGAATCAAAAATTATAACGATACCAAAAGACAAATACCCCTCCCCCTAGAGATATCTTATGATATCATGTGCCAGACTCTCTCCCCCCCCCCCCCCCAAAAAAAAAGTGATAACGTTATATATGCACCGCCTCTAAGCAACGCCCCCTTACTCAGCAAAATATTTGACTAATTGGAAACTAATCCCAATCGGATGCTTTTTGCGGCAGTTATCGCTGAACCGACAGACTTACAGACCATAACCATGAACTTTTCAGCCCTCCACATTGAGCTTCAACTGCCGTTTCCGCAAAAATTACTTTATCTGTCATTATAGATTGGATAGTTATAGTTGTAACCGATAAAAGAATTGCAATCAGAAAAGAAATATGTTATTATATACGTGATTCTGTTTACATTTCAAAGAATATCTGTGGCTTAATTACCACTGCAAGAAATTAAGTGGCCATTGCTTGACTTCGTTAATTTTTCTGTTATTAATAAAATTTCCTTTAAACATAAAAATAATATTAGTATTTGCGTCAAAATATCCATCAGTAAATGAATATGATTTAAGAAAAGCTTTATTTAACTCATACCACTATTATCTTGAGTGTAAATCTAAAATGGAGTTTAGTTGCAATTTGCTGTTGTGTGTCCCCAGGGGGGTACCATTCGTGCGATGCGCCAACTGCAAAGATTTCCTAACTGCTCGCGCATTACGTCACGTGGCGGACAGATTCGCCTCGCTCCGCTCGTTTCAATAGTATTTAATGCTGTTCTGCGTCGGAAGCTTCTTTCTGTGACTGATTTTAATTCTTCTATTATTTTAACAGACTTTTTGAAAACAAAACCTAGTAAATGCGCTATATCTAGGTGTTCTAGTAACTTTCGGAGAACTCTATACAGATTTAACAATACAGTTCAGAGTCTCAAATCCGGACGTCGAAATACACGGCATTTTGTTAACTGCCGATTATAATACTGGAAAATCGCAACGAAAAACACTAAAATCGCAGGGGACAAAATTTACTATATTATGCTGCAGTTCTAAGACCGAATTACTTTTACGAATGTCAAAAAATTTCTGCAGAACCCGAAAATCTCTAAAAATTGCATAAAAGAATCTCGAGAAATACCTTATAAACTTTAATGAAAGGGGAAAAAAAGAGGACAGCATTTACTATATTGGAATAAAAGATTAAAACCGGATTTCTTTCACAAATGCAGACAAATCGCCATCAAATGAAGAAAAAAAAAAAAAAAAAAAAAAAGGTTCAAAGTTCAAAACTCGCAGAGGAGAAAATTTATTACATTTGGTAACCGAGTTCCTTTTACAAATCTAAAAAAAAATGCCACAGAACATTAGAAAACTCTAAAAATCGCATAAAAAAATTCACAAAAAGGCAAAAATTTCTGCACGAACTCAGAATAATTTTTATTGAAAACATGACAAGATTTAATGTATTGTGCTAAAAAAAATAAAGCAGGATCCATTTTACTCATATGGAAAAATCGCCGCAAAATTTAAAAAAAGGTCAAAAATTGCATAAAAAATTTTCTTTTGTTATTGTGATTTTTTTTTTTTTTTACCTCTTTTTAAAAAAATTTCCTCCAGTAAAATATTTGCTTTAGCATTACCTTTTTTTACTTTCTTTTATCTATAATAGAAAAAAGTATAGTAGTCGAAATTTTGTTTCAATTTCCGGTTTTTGACGGACATCTGTTAAATCTATTGTCCATGTTTATTTATTTGTTATTATCCTCTCATCTTTATTCTCGTGATACCTTTTATATATGATGTAACGTGAATCAGAAATTGTATTGTTTATTATTGTTTGAATATTTTTATGGAAGAAGGTAAAAAGCTTTACCGGTAAATAAATTATTTTTGTTTTGAGAAGTTAATTGACTTCTTTATGTACATTTTAAGTTCATAAATACATAATTGGCGTCCGCATTATATTCTGAAAGCTGGGTTGTTAAAATAACATCCTTTTTGAACGCTTTAATTAACATTGTGACGTCCGGCGCGACAGGACATTTTACAATATTTATTTGAAGCAAAATGTTTCAAGCCGTTAAAAATTTTAAAAAGGTCGACTTAAAGTTCGTGGTAGAAGAGCTTGGGGAAACAATCCCGCAAGATTATACGATTGGGACACTAAAGGAAATTATTTTGAATAGTAATGAATATAAACAGGATCCCGCTTTTGTACAAGAAATTTTATTCAATGCTGTTGCTGAGAGAAAGGAAAAAGAAAACGAGGCCAAGAAGTTAGAAAAGGAGAAGTCGGATCAAGAATTAAAAAAGCTAGAATTAAAGGAAAAGTTAGATCAAGAAGTAGAGTTAAAAATGTTGGAATTAAATCATCAATTAGAATTAGAAAAGATTCAGTCACAGGGACAAATGCAATGTGAGTACATTTCAAATGATTACGAAACTAATAATTCTAAAAAGAAATTTACGTTGCCCAAGTTGGAATTTCGCCAATTTGATGGTGATTTAAAGGAATGGTTGCCATTTTGGAGCCAGTTTGAACAGATTCACAATGATCAAGATATTGCGCCAGAAAATAAATTCCAGTATTTGATCCAAGCAACTATCACTGGATCTAGAGCGCGAGAAGTTGTTGATAGTTTTCCGCCAACTGGCGGTAACTATGCCAAAGCTATAGAGAGTCTTAAGGCTCGTTTCGGTAGGGAAGATCTTTTGGTTGAAGTGTATGTGCGAGAATTATTCAAATTAATTATATCTGTGCAATCAAAAGGAAAATTTTCTATTGCATCATTGTATGATAAACTTGAGTTGTATTTACGAGCTCTTGAGACGTTAGGTGTCACAACGGATAAATGTGCTTCAATATTATATCCAATGGTAGAATCTTGTTTTACTGCTGAATTTTTGAAAGCGTGGAATCGAACACATACGAATTCGGTTAGTTCTGATGCAAAAGAGCGCCTAGATAATTTAATGGCGTTTCTCAAATCTGAAGTTGAAGGAGATGAAAGAATTAATTTGGCAGTGGCAGGTTTTGGTTTAGCGAGAAAAGATGACGCGATCTTTAGAAAAAACAAAAGTCACAACGATGGTACTAAATATTTACCAACTGCTGCTACTTTATTAACAACTTCTTCAAGACCAGATTTAAGGAAAAATTGCGTTTTTTGCAAAGGAAGACATCTGAGTTCAGAATGCTTTTCGGCACGGAAGATGAGTTTTAATGAAAAGCAGAATATATTGAAGGACAAAAGATGTTGTTTTTTATGTTTGGCAACGGGTCACACAACGAAGCAATGTAGAGCTATCTTGAAGTGTTTCTTTTGTGATAAAAGACATGCGTCTGTGATGTGTCAAACGCTCGATAAGAATAAGCTGAATGAAAAGAAAGAGGAAGACACAGAAAAGTCGCCTGGAAAAGAAGTAAATATGGCCAATTTCAATAGAAATCCTTAAGTGTTCCTTCAGACGATAAAGGCAAAAATATTTTCCGAAAACAAAAAGAAAGATGTTAGACTAATTTTGGACTCAGGTTCTCAGAGATCGTATATTTTAAAACATTTAGCCGAAGAAATGAAGTATTTACCTCTTCGAGAAGAAAAAGTTTCTCATTCCCTTTTTGGCGGAGTCATAACAAAGGATTATAATCATCATTACTACAAGGTAAGATTAAGCGATTTGAAAGAAAATTTTAAATGTAATTTTGAGGTTTTGGATCAAAACATTATATGTGAAAATGTTATGCCAGTAGGAAAAGGATCCTGGTTTAAAGAATTATCGGAAAAAGGCATCACTTTGACGGATGTTGGTGAAACTCCAGAATCTATTCAAATATTGATTGGAGCTGATGTAATGGGAAAATTACTGACAGGTCGTAGAGAAATACTCTCGTCGGGATTAGTAGCACTGGAAACATTTTTAGGTTGGACCTTAATGGGAAAAGTGCCTCAAGATAATGTGTCTAAAGAAAATTTAGCTTTGTCAGTTACGTCTATGATTGTAAAGGAAGCAGAGATTGCTGATTTATGGAAATTGGATTTGCTTGGAATAAATGATCCGATTGAAAAACAATCTAAAATGGAGATTGATCGTCAGGTAAAAGAGCATTTTTTACAGACAGTAAAAATGAATGAAGATAATCGTTATGAAGTTTCTTTGCCATGGTCAGAAGATACACCACCTTTACCTGATAATTTGAGTTTAGCCAAGAAAAGATTGAGTAACGTTACAGACAAGTTGCTTTCCGATAACATTTATCAAAGGTATGAAAAAGTACTTTTAGGGTGGCTTGATGATCAAATTATAGAGGAAATTCCACAGGCTGAAATGAACCTTTATGGAAATTATTTACCTCATCGACCAGTAATAAAAGAGAGCAGTTCAACTCCCATTCGTCCAGTGTTTGACGCATCAGCTAGAATGCAGAACCATCCATCTTTGAATCAATGTTTGCATTGTGGGCCAAACCTTATTGAATTAATTCCTGACATTCTCTTACGATTTAGAAAAAATAAATTTGGTGTTGTAGCTGATATCAAGAAAGCATTTTTACACATAGCTATTCGTAAAGAA